>OY856415.1:400706519-402007352 GCA_963693085.1 Alisma plantago-aquatica | reverse complement strand
ATCGCTCAAGGACCCTGGCCGACACGCTCATGTCGGGCGGCGCACCCTCTCGGGCGGCACGCATGACGGGAGAAGCGTATCGGGTTCGATATCGTGTCGGGCATGGAGCGACGCGTTCTACTGTCGGGCACTTGTGTCGCTCATCTATGTCAGCCGATATCGGCCCGCACTATCGCCCAGGGCAGTCCTAAGTGAACCATCTCCTCCCTCTCGGGATGAGGAAGAGCTCACCTAGAGTTTCCCGGTACGAGCACTGGGGCACGATACTCTTGCTCTCGCAGTTTTCCTCGAAAGATCGCTCAAAGTTCCCCCACTGTCTGAACTGTCTTTTCGACTTCCTATAGCTGCTATTTATAGGCAGCGGTTGGGGGAAGTTATGGTGCTCGCAGCGCCACGTGTCCTTCGTATCCGCGAGTTTGATGGACATCTGATACAGGTATCGATCGGCGCAGGGGTGTCAGCTATCGGTCACGTGACGAGCGGCGCGCCTGTCGATGGGTGGCTGTGTCACCCGACAAGCTTGGGTTGTCATGGTGAGCTTGGCTCCCTATCGGGTAGAAGATGTGTCGTCCGTCAGTTTCTTCTTGCGTGGCATCCCTTTGTCGAGTGTCATTGTGTCGCTCCACCTTGTCGGGCAGAGGTTTGTCGGGCGTCAGGAAGGCCAAAATAGACTTGGACTTATTTGTGGGCCGAGACAGCCTTATTGTACCAAAATGAGGAAAAACTCTATAAAAGATGGAAAATTTGGATTAAAAACATTTCTTGGCCAATTATTGCGAAAGTACTAATAAAAGAGAGGAAAATAGCAGAAAAGGGCAGTTTTGATAACAAAAATAAAGGGCAAAACATCACAAAAATAGGTGTTATCAGTAGGCCAACTTTAAAACATATGATCATAACTGTACATCCTTATGGTTCAAGATATGATGATGGATATGGATGTTGAGCCTAAACTGACCAAATGATAACGAGACTTTAATTTGAAGTGAGAGAAAGAAACCTCTTAGTTACCCTATACACATGTTAGTAAGGAGGGACATATAATCTTTTCCAATGGTTCTTTCATTTAGTCTTGTGATATATCCACCTCACTTCATTCACACTCC
Organism: Alisma plantago-aquatica; assembly: GCA_963693085.1. Classification (NCBI taxonomy): domain Eukaryota; kingdom Viridiplantae; phylum Streptophyta; class Magnoliopsida; order Alismatales; family Alismataceae; genus Alisma; species Alisma plantago-aquatica. Next base: position 402,006,246 of record OY856415.1, on the reverse strand, counting down.
ACCATAAGAACTGGGAGCACCTTTGTAACATACTCAAAATCCTAAATTTATTAATGTACCTTAATGTGAAACCCTAGTTTTCAAGTTTGAGCTTTTATCAAACAAACTAGAATTTTATGGGACCTCTTAGTCCAATGTATGATGAAATAATCTCATAAACCTAGCTTTGTCTCACACAGCCCATTTAATAAATGATAATTCTATTAATGTCACATTTTTCATAATGCATGTATTCAATTAGAAACCTACATGAAATTGATGAACAAAAGAGCAACAAAATGCAAATCCAATTGGATAGAGAGATTCTAGACCCTCTAATTAGCTTATGGTCCAAATTTGAAGTCATTTTGGCTTCATTTGACCCCTCAATCATTTTTGGGAAGTTTCTCTATAGTTTAAACCCTAAAACCTAATTATTTTGATTTAATCTCGTCGATTTCATATGGTTTTGATTTCATTTAAATGTCATACGCTTCACTTGCTTATGTCTTCTATCCGGACCATCAGATGACGATCTGAGGGTGCTGGACCCGTCTCCTACCTCGGGTAGGAGACCGTATGCCGCAGGTCTTTGGCGCAATCCTCTCCAGCTCGGTTCTCCCTCCACAGACCATGGTTTTTGATGATTCCTTCACCATCGAGACTGGGAGCAAACCATGAACCCTTTGATCCATGGTTCGACGTGTTTTGGTGCCCTATTGGGAAATGCCCAATCGAGCTCGAACTCTCCTCACCGCGCCAAATTTACAGGAGGGCTTCTCAATGCCCAAACCTATATAAAAGGGGTCGAAAACGATCGCCAGCCCTAGAACACCCATCCTCTTCACCCAATTTCACCGCCCGTGCCCCTAGCCGCTGCCGCCTACTCGATCTGTATCTCCGGTGTATTTTGTCGTGGCCCAGCTCCCACCACTATTGTCCGTGCAATTGCTGTGAGGGTAAGCTTGTCGAACTCTTCTTCTCTATTTCTGCATTGTTGGTTTGCGGTAGGACCCCCCCATCTTCATACCCTGTAGGAGGTCACGTTGTGTGCACTGCCAAGTTGCCGTCCCGGCTCCCTTGGCTATCTCTGACCACGGAATTGTGCGCAAGGGTGTCGTCTCACACCTGGGATGGTGTGGCGGTCGTCGCAGTGAATTCGTGTGCTATTTTTGTTTGATTTTTCTCCTTTCTGTTGTTGCCGACTTGGCCCTCTATTTCCGGCTGCTCTCCGCTAATCTCCTTGGATGTGCGAGCACTTCCAATTTTGGTCCATCCTCTTGGCTCCACACCATTCTCGTGGGTGTCTTAGACAAAGAACATCATCCCCAAACCTATTTTGTTGTTCAGATTTTGATCACTGGGTACCAGCTCTTCCATGGCCATGGAGGCAATGCCCCTTGGAGCTGTTGTTCATGAAACTCATCATGGCCAGGCTCGTTGAGATCGCCACAGCCCTAAGAATGCATTGGTAGGTTCAGTTGCTCGAATGTAACCATGAATCTGCCAATTCCCAACACTCTTTTCCTTCATGCTTTCACAATGCTCTTTGTTGGGTTGAAAATGAATAATAGTGGCCCTTGTTTGCGTGGATGGCCGTGGTTGGCCCAGCCAGGCATGGGTCCCAGACCTACATGGAGTTTCTATAATTTTTGATTGGCCGATACAAGAAAATTTGTAACTTTTAATTCGTAGATCATATGGGGTCGAGTTATATATGAATTTTGCTCAGTTTTTCGAGACCTAGCCCAAGTAAGGGTTTTGAGACATGTTTTGGGTTGGTTTTCACGAAGTATCAGGTTTAAGGTTAGTTAGGGTTAAGATGCAATTAAAGTGTTAAATAATCTAAACCATGCTAATTTCAGGAACCTAGGACTCGACTCAGGATCAGGGAGACTAAGAATAGGTTTGCTCCAATAAGGTAAGCAAGTCATGTCATTATGCATATATACTTCGGATGAATTGCTTGCTATGTATGATTTAATATTATTCTTTAGAATTTCATGTTAATGAATGAAATCAAGATAATGATTATGCCTTTGATTATATGCTTGTTGTTATGTCCATAAAGTCATATGCTTATCACTGATGTTAATTAGATTAATGCTATGCTTATGCAATGATTATGAAATTGAATAAAGAATCATAGAAATCATGTAATGTTAATGTCAAGATTAAGAGGGAGAAACCCCATGATGATTAAGATAATGCACTTAAGTTGTGAATTGTTCCTCCTTATCTTATTTTGTCTTTATGACATTGATGAGCACTTTAGTGCAACTAAGATGAGCCTTAACTAGCCTGATGAGAACTTTGGTGCAATTATTGGATGAGGACAATTTACATTGATGGCAAGATAAGAACAATGATGTTAATGTTAATTAAGAGAATTAAGTAACTCATTATATGCTTCTTGAAATGATGGACCTTTATGGTCGTTATGGGTTCCTAGCAATGATGGGATTTCTAAGCATGATGTGCCCCATGTGGGCAGTGAGGAGAGAATGCATATGATAATGTTCTTAATTCATTGAGGTAATGAAGATTAATGCATAATGAGAATTTGTAATGTCAAGTTATGTCAAGTTTATTTCAGTTCAAGTATATGTTTATTCTCAGTTCTTATAGCATACATAATGCCACTTGCTGATGTTGATGCTTTCTTTCGCATGGTCATGGAATGAGATGTCCCTAGATCAAGGATCAAGAGGGAACTGATGTGAGAAATCAAGGGTAGCTGACTCAAGGAAGTCCTTAGCTATGTGGGGTGCCATCTACCACTCAGTAGATCCTTTAGTTTAGTTATCTTTCCATGTTTTAGATTTGCTTAGTTTATATGTATTAGACTTGAGATCAAGATAAGACAGTTTATGCTTTAGTTTTGCTCAGCCTACATGTATTAGGTTTTGATATTAGATGATATAGTTATGTCTTTCCCTTCCATGAACAATGTATGAATCTATATTTTTAGTTGAATGCATGGTGTTTCATTTATCTTATTGCAATGTATATCATGTTTTGTAATGTTCCTCCGAGCCAAGTGGCCCATGTTATGGACAACATGAGGTTTTCTTCCGCTATCCTATATGTTCTTGGAGGGGCGTTATAATATGGTATCAGAGCAATGAGTAGATGGCCACTGAGCTAAAGATTCACATGTTCTAACCCTAGGTATACCTTGTTTTTCTAGATGGCTCCTAAGAAGTCTGATAAGGGAAAGGATAGGGAAGATGGTGCTAGCTCTTCAAGTGAGGGAAGTGGATCGAGAAGAAACCCTAAGGCAACCTTGGAGGAATTAGTCCAAATACTCACCAATGCTCTAAGACAAGGACAACGTCAACCCAGACACCACGAGCTGACCTTGGTGGATTTCTTAAAGATTAGGCCTAACTCCTTTGCTGGAGAAGGAGAGGATGATGTCTTCACCAAGGGAGAAGAATGGATTATGAGAATGGAGCATTGTTTTTGTGACCTGGACTACCCTCAGCAGTCTAGGGTTCACTTTGCCACCCACATGCTGAAGGGAGCAGCCCGTACATGGTGGGAGAACTTCCTCAACTCCAAAGTTGTTGATGCACCTGCACTCACATGGGAAGGTTTTGTGGAAGCCTTCCAAGAGCACTACATGTCTGAAGCCATGATAGAGAAGAAGGAGATGGAGTTTGTCAATCTAGATCAGGTTGGCGACATGACGGTGACCCAGTACGCTATGAAGTTTAGGGTTCTGCAGAGTACGGATATGATTACGACGAGCGACGCAGGACAAAGAAGTTCATCCGAGGTCTGAAGCCCGACTTGAGCTTTGCCCTATCAGGAAGAGGCCACAAGACCCTTCAAGCTGCATTAGATGCTGCCCTAGAGCTAGAAGACCACCCTGGGAGGTCCTACAAGAAGGAGGCTATTCAAAAGAACAATCAGCGTCAACCTCCCAATAACAAGAGGAAGGCTCCTGAGGTTGAAGCCCATGTTGCCCCAGAGAAAGCACAGTGCCTGACTTGCAAGAGGGTCCATGGAGGGCCTTGTAGATTCGGTACTGGTTTATGCTACTACTATGGACAACTTGGACACATAAATCCTGACTTCCCTAAGATACAGAGGAAGGAAGCAAGAAACCAGAACCCAACCCCTAAGAGACAGGCCAGAGTGTTTGCTATGGACATTGAGGAGGAAAGTGATCAAGGTATGGTTTAGTTGTCGCATTTATATTTTGACTTTATCCTTGGATCATATATGTGTTAGTATTGACCTTTGAATGATAAGTTATGATGTTATGAGAATATGGAAAACCCTAAGGTGGATAGTAGTATAAGAAATTTCGAGGATGAAATTTATTTAAGGTGGGTAGAATTGTAACATCCTCAAAATCCTAGATTTATTAATGTACCTTAATGTGAAACCCTAGTTTTCAAGTTTAAGATTTTATCAAACAAACTAGAATTTTATGGGACCTCTTAGTCTAATGTATGATGAAATAATCTCATAAACCTAGCTTTGTCTCACATAGCCCATTTAATAAATGATAATTCTATTAATGTCACATTTTTCATAATGCATGTATTCAATTAGCAACCTACATGAAATTGATGAACAAAAGAGCAAAAAAATGCAAATCCAATTGGATAGAGAGATTCTATACCCTCTAATTAGCTTGTGGTCCAAATTTGAAGTCATTTGGGCTTCATTTGACTCCTCAATCATTTTTGGGAAGTTTCTCTATAATTTAAACCCTAAAACCTAATTATTTTGATTTAATCTCATCGATTTCATATGTTTTTTCTTTCATTTAAATGTCACGCGCTTCACTTGCTTATGTATTCTGTCCAGACCGTCGGATGACGATCTGAGGGTGTTGGACCCGTCTCCTACCTTGGGTAGGAGACAGTATGCCGCAGGTCTCTGGCGCAATCCTCTTCGACTCGGTTCTCCCTCCACAGACCATGGTTTTTTATGATTCCTTTACCATCAAGACCGGGAGCAAACCACGAACCCTTTGATCCCTGGTTCGACGTGTTTTGGTGCCCTATTGAGAAACGCCCAATCAAGCTTGGACTCTCCTCGCCGCCCCAGATTTACAGGAGGGCTTCTCAATGCCCAAACCTATACAAAAGGGGTCGAAAACGATCGCCATCCCTAGAACACCCATCCTCTTCACCCAATTTTGCCACTCGTGCCCCTAGCTACTGCCGCCTACTCGATCTGTATCTCCAGCAGATTTTGTCGTGGACCATCTCCCACCGCCGTTGTCTGTGCAATTGCTATGAGGGTAAGCTTGTCAAACTCTTCTTCTCCATTTCTGCATTGTTGGTTTGCGGTAGGACCCCCCCCCCAATCTTCATACCCTGTAGGAGGTCGCGTTGTGTGCACTGTCGGGTTGTCGTCCTGGCTCCCTTGGCCGTCTCCGAACACGAAATCATGCGCAAGGGTGTCGTCTCACACCTCGGATGGTGTGGTGGTCGTCACAGTGAATTTGTGTGTTGTTTTTGTTTGGTTTTTCCCCTTTCTATTGTTGCCGACTTGGCCCTCTGTTTCCAGTTGCTCTCCATTAATCTCCTTGGATGTGCGAGCACTCTCAATTTTGGTCCATCCTCTTGGCTCCACATCATTCTCGTGGGTGTCTTAGACAGGGAAGATCATACTTGAACATGTTTTGTTGTTCTAATTTCGATCACTGGGTACCAGCTCTTTCATGGCCATGGCGGTAGAGCCCCTTGGAGCTGTTGTTCATGAAACTCATCATGGCCAGGCTCGCTGAGATCGCCACAGCCCTGAGAATGCATTGGTAGGTTCAGTTGCTCGAATGTAACCATGAATCTGCCAATTCCCAACACTCTTTTCCTCCATGCTTTCACTGTGCTCTTTGCTGGGTTGAAAACGAATAATAGTGGCCCTTATTTGTGTGGCTGGCCGTGGTTGGCCCAGCCAGACACGGGTCCCAAACCCACATGGATTTTCTATAATTTCTTATTGGCCGATATAAGAAAATTTGTAACTTTTAATTTGTAGATCGTATGGGGTCGAGTTATATATGAATTTTGCTCAATTTTTCGAGATCTAGCCCATGGTCAGGGTTTTTAGACATGTTTTGGGTTGGTTTTCACGAAGTATCAGGTTTAAGGTTAGTTAGGGTTAAGATGTAATTAAAGTGTTAAATAATCTAAACCATGCTAATTTCAGGAACCTAGGACTCAACTCAGGATCAGGGAGACTAAGATTAGGTTTTGCTCCAATAAGGTAAGTGGGTCATGTCATTATGCATATATACTTCGGATGAATTGCTTGCTATGTATGATTTAATATTATGCTTTAGAATTTCATGTTAATGAATGAAATCAAGATAATTATTATGCCTTTGATTATATGCTTGTTGTTATGTCCATAAAGGCATATGCTTATCGTTGATGTTAATTAGTTTAATGCTATGCTTATGTAATGATTATGAAATTGAATAAAGAATCATAGAAATCATGTAATGGTAATGTCAAGATTAAGAGGGAGAAACCCCATGATGATTAAGATAATGCACTTAAGTTGTGAATAGTTCCTCCTTATGTTATTTTGTCTTTATGACATTGATGAGCACTTTGGTGCAACTAAGATGAGCCTTAACCGGCCTGATGATCATTTTGGTGCAATTATTGGATGAGGACAATTTACATTGATGGCAAGATAAGAACAATGATGTTAATGTTAATTAAGAGAATTAAGTAACTCATTATATGCTTCTCAAAATGATGGACCTTTATGGTCGTTATGGGCTTCCTAGCAATGATGGGCTTTCTGAGCATGATGTGCCCCATGTGGGAAGTGAGGAGAGAACGCATATGATAATGTTCTTAATTCATTGAGGTAATGAAGATTAATGCATAATGAGAATTCTTAATGTCAAGTTATGTCAAGTTTATTTTAGTTCAAGTATATGTTTATTCTCAGTTCTTATAACATGCATAATGCCACTTACTGATGTTGATGCTTGTAAAGACCCAAACAAAAAGTCTCTACTAAAAACATGATAAACAAAATCATCAAAAGTATGGCAGCGGAATAAATTAAATCTTGACATTATTCAAAATGTATAAAGAGTACATTATAAAATTTTCCCAAATGGGAGTACAACTTTATACAAGCATACAAGGATCTAGGTAGAGGAAGACTTAGACTAATGCAACATTGTCTCCAAACTAAACAACTATACAACACAAAAGCAAGCATGATCACCCAAGCTATATATTCCTTTCTTCTTATCCTATCCTTAGCTTTGGGTTCACCAAGCTTCCATGCGCACTCTGATTCCTATCCTGGATGGTTGGGGTCATCCAGCAAGAGAGAGATAAAAGGTATGTGTTAAAAAGAAAGCATTGTACAAGGAATAATAAACAACATTGCATAATAAAGGATTTTCCATGTTACAAGAGTTTAAGAGAATGAGAAAGATATTCAACTAAGAATGAGAGAACTGCCATATACAATCACCACAATAATAAATCACATAGCATGCATATATTAAGACACAAACTCATCTCAATGTAGGGTGAGGCACCTACCGGACCTCAACCAGGAGGAGAGGGGAAATAACATCCCAAACCTCAAAAATATATATAAATTGGCAGGGGGACTAAAACCCCAGTGCCTGGCAGGGGGACTAAAACCCCAGTGCCCTGTGGGTGGTTTGTACTCATGTACACTACATTGTCATTTGGCCTAAAATACATCATGCTTAAATAGTCACTTGGCAGTATAGTGAAAAGTAATCAAGATACAACAAGCATTGGGAATAAAACCCAATTAAACAAATAATAAGACCATCATAGGTCACATCCATAGTCAAGAGTTCCAAGAATAGTCAATGAGCATCAACAATATGTAATGTTCCAAATAATTCCAAAAGAATGAGCCACATAGGCAACAACAAGATTCATGAGTTACATTCAAATGAGCCACAAGAACAACCACAATATATATAAGATTTCCAAGTATTTCAAAAGATGATCCAACAATGGTATTTGAAGCATAAAATCAGTTAAGAGCCAATAAATGCAATTAGAGGGAAAATGAGGCTAGCACAATAATTATAGTGGGGTTGTAAAAGATCCCAACTGAGGAATAGGTAGTTTGCACAATTACAATAGGATCCACATACATAAAATAGGCTTCACATATTCAAATAGGGGCACATACAAAATAGGACTCACATACATAGGAATCACATACTAAATAAGTTTCACATACTAGAATAGGATGCACATACATAGGAATCACATACTAAATAAGTTTCACATACTAGAATAGGATGCACATACATAGGAATCACATACCTTAGATATAAACATTACCATCATATCCATCAAACAGATAGCAAACCATCCATATATCCTAGTTATGAACATAACACATGTATTAATATATATAAAAACATAAACATAGAAAAAACCCTAATTTTACAAAACTATGATTTAGAGCTCAAAACCAAGTCCAAGCGATTACTCATAATCTCCTGATTAAGAAAACATATCTTATTATATAAAACAGAGTTAAAATGAATTAATTATGTATTTTAAAACAATTACATATTAAAAATGCCATTCAAAGTAAACTTCGGAAAAGAAATCCAAATCATGTCTCAAAAACCATAAAATCAAATTCTACATCAAAATTCCTTTCCAACGACTATTTATTCATATTTTTCTGATAAAGGATCGATTTACTATGGATTAAATAAATCCGACCAATCAGAAATTAAGAAAACTATAGCGTGACATATATTTAAATAAAAATGCAACTTGATGTAAATATTAGAGGAAAGGACCAGACTGCCCTTGCTCGTTAAAACAAACCAATTGAAACGATGAGGGCATAACGGTCATTTGGACAATCCATTGCTTTGTAGGTGAGAAACAAAACGAGAGGGGGAAAGGACGAGATTACCCCTGTGTTGTAGGGTTGGACGCCATAGGGGCGAGGGTTGCCCTGGTCATTTACTGACCATGCATCCTCTTGCTTTCGCCATGGCGCTGGAGCCATCACTGGAGCTCGAGCTCCAGACTCCCTTCCGCATCCAAGGCCAGTACTCAGCAAACAGAGAGTGAGAAGATGTTCTCTGTGGTCCCGCGAGGCCAAACGAAGTCGGAGGAACCCTTGCCACAGGGCGGGGACCTCAGGAACCTCAAAGCTAGCCGGAGCATTACAGGAAACAGGGGAAGAGGAAAACGAAATTGAAACCACGCATAAATCACCGCCAAATCGCAAACCAAGGTCAGAGAAAGCTTCGTGGATCCAAAGCGATTCAAAAGAAGGAATCTTCGCGGGCGGAGGAGCAACACAACGCCAACTAGCAGGTGGCGGAGGAGCTCGATGACGAGCTTATAGGGAACAACGACTGGGGGTGTCTCGAGGCAAACCGAGGTTGGGAATAGGAAGAGGGATGGTCGAGAATGGTTACCTATCGTATAATTGACCCGAGGTGGTCGGAGGTGCAAGCCGGAGGTCGTCGCTGCCGGGGAAGGTAGAACGAGTAGGTCACGGAGCTTCAGGGAAAACCGGGAGAAATTGGAGTGGGAGAGGGAAAGTTCGAAGCCTGAGGGTGCTCTAAGGCCCCTTAAATAGCCGCGGGGAAGGTCGGGGTTGTCTCTGCTATTCCATGGTGGAGAGGGGAAGCTCGTCGGTTTTGGGCATTTCGCGTACAGAGCGAGAGAGACGATGAGTGAGTGCTCATTCAAACCGGCGTCGAGAGACGGGTTCAACGGGACAATAATTACGTGAAACGGTGGAGCAGAGGAATAGAACAGAGCCGATGAATGCAACCTGTGAAACGGTTGTTCGATCGCGTGAGAGCGCGAGGTAAGGGACGAACTCGCGTCCGTTGGATCGAGCGGGAAAACAAAACTGACCGTCGGATGGCGGGTCTACCATGGACCGGGCCGCGTGACAGGAAAAATAACGGAATCTTAGCGTTACACTGATATAAATGAAATCAATTAAGCTACTATATTCATATCATAATAAAAGCTAATAAAAAGGATTTGAGGGGTCAAATCAACTCCAAACAACACCAAAATTTAACCATAGGCTCATAATAACATATAGAACGATGCTATATAATTAAAATCTCATTTAAAGCATAACAAGGCCATTAATAAATACATAGCTCATAAAAGAGTATAATAATATATTAAAAATCAAGGAATTATATGAAAAAGCTATTAATGAGAAACATGTGAGTAAATTCGATATATAAAACATATTAGGATACAAATAATCATTTCTCAACAAAATAACATATTAATATGAACTAAAACCATATTTTGAGGAGAGAGAAACAATAAAGGTTAATACACTCATATATGAATTCAAATACACATTATTAATAATATATTTATCCAAAAAGCTCCAAATAAATATAATCCACTATATAATCTCATTAATGACCAAATTACAACATTAACCCTAACTTATCACTTAATGTGGGTTATTTGTGCAAACACTCCTTCATTTACATAAAAGAGGGTAAATAGTGATTTCAACCTCAGATTGTGCTCAAATTGCACAAGGAGCCCAAAAATGATTATAAAACAAGGGAAATTTATGGAAAAGGTCCAAATGGACTAAAAGGCAAAGAAAAGCTCAAGAATGGGTAAATTGCAGGGAAGACCCTGAGATTCAGTATGTTACAGCACACCACCCCTAAAAGAGGATTTCGTCCCCGAAATCACAACAAGAGGAAAGAGAGTGTGAGTGTGTAACATCCCAACCATAAACAACTAGGTTATAACCCTTAATCTAGGGCACATCACAAAATCTACATAAGTCAGGTGTTACTAAGGTTTTCACAAAACCTATAGCCTTTTATCAAACTCAAACTAACATCTTGTTACATAAACTCTATCATGAAAAGGCAGCATATCTATAATACTAACACTTGTGCCACATTTTATTACAAAACAATTATATCTCAATATTATATCATGGGTATCTCCCTCATTAAGGGTTTTAAGCACAATTAGGGTTTACTAAGCCATTACAACCTATATTAAACCAATCCCAACAACAATAATGTATTAGGTCAAAACCTAAATAACTCAACATTATTACCCAACAACTACATCATGTGGGATTATGCCATATAATATCATCCAACCAATTATTACCCTAATAACAGGTCTAAGGGTATAAGGCTTATCTCCAAGGAACATATGGTCACAACATCTAACCTACTCATATCCATGACATCACTAATCATATTCTCTCACAATACTAATTACTATGAATTAACCTCACATTATATGAATCTAATTACTCATCATCTCATTACTGATTTTATCCATAAACCAATAAGATGATCAATGAGATGTATTTTAGTCAACAAGGTGCTATGCCTAACATATGAGGATGATTAGGTCACAAATATGATTAAGTGATTTACATGCATTAAGGCATACTATGTGATGACACCTAATGTCACTAATGTGTCAAGAAAGGCATGAAGGGTATATATGTACATATGTTGTCAAGGATAGATGATTACATCCTAGGGTTTAGGTCAACATGACCCTAACATGATAAAGCATCCTTAGGGTGTATTCTACCATACACATTTTACCATTAGGGTGACTTAATCAAACTATGTATATCCACATATGAACAATTAATGATTAGGTGCAACAAGAGTATATTAGGGTTCAAGCATAAGGATTACATGACTTATTCATTAGTTATAAAACAAGATGAATTACAAACATATTAGGTTTATTAAACTCTAAACACATAAGCTCTCTATTCCCATGTCTAAGGAGTTAAGGTTACTTGATTTCAAGGCATTGAGGGACTCCAACCCCCTAAAGAGGATTTCGTCCTCGAAATCAACAACTCCAAAACCTAACAAGGTACTAACACTACCTTTTCACTCAAAGGGTTGACTAAGTCAAACTATTTTAAGGGTATAAGATCCAACATAAAAAGCCTTACTAAACTCTATCTTCTAAACTCAAGGTATAGCATAGGGTACACTAAACCCTAAACATGGAAATCTAAGGCTCATAAAAGATACTAGATGATTTTTGTTTGAGAAAAGAAATCAAATCATCATACAAAGGATTCTAAGGTTATTCAACAATAAGGCAATATGTCTAAGGGCAGACTATTTCGAGCTGTCCGTTTCAGATCAGGCCAGGCCAGGTCATATGAGCTCAGGAGTCCTCGTGACCAAACTAGTGGGGCGGAGGAAAATATTGCCAGCCCCCAAGCTCTGACCCTTTCTAGACACCATCACTTCAACTTCTTGCTCTAATAGTTACTCAATTAGACAATTCACCAAAAAGTTGACAAATTTTATTTCTAATAAATAATTATTTTGATCCTAAATCAAACATTCTTTATGGGTCAACTCTAAGGTGAAAAACTAACTAAAGGGAAACTATATCCTCTAGGGAGACAATTTTGAACTAGTCAAGAATCCGACTACCTTGATGCTCTGATACCATGCTGTAAAGACCCAAACAAAAAGTCTCTACTAAAAACATGATAAACAAAATCATCAAAAGTATGGCAGCGGAATAAATTAAATCTTGACATTATTCAAAATGTATAAAGAGTACATTATAAAATTTTCCCAAATGGGAGTACAACTTTATACAAGCATACAAGGATCTAGGTAGAGGAAGACTTAGACTAATGCAACATTGTCTCCAAACTAAACAACTATACAACACAAAAGCAAGCATGATCACCCAAGCTATATATTCCTTTCTTCTTATCCTATCCTTAGCTTTGGGTTCACCAAGCTTCCATGCGCACTCTGATTCCTATCCTGGATGGTTGGGGTCATCCAGCAAGAGAGAGATAAAAGGTATGTGTTAAAAAGAAAGCATTGTACAAGGAATAATAAACAACATTGCATAATAAAGGATTTTCCATGTTACAAGAGTTTAAGAGAATGAGAAAGATATTCAACTAAGAATGAGAGAACTGCCATATACAATCACCACAATAATAAATCACATAGCATGCATATATTAAGACACAAACTCATCTCAATGTAGGGTGAGGCACCTACCGGACCTCAACCAGGAGGAGAGGGGAAATAACATCCCAAACCTCAAAAATATATATAAATTGGCAGGGGGACTAAAACCCCAGTGCCTGGCAGGGGGACTAAAACCCCAGTGCCCTGTGGGTGGTTTGTACTCATGTACACTACATTGTCATTTGGCCTAAAATACATCATGCTTAAATAGTCACTTGGCAGTATAGTGAAAAGTAATCAAGATACAACAAGCATTGGGAATAAAACCCAATTAAACAAATAATAAGACCATCATAGGTCACATCCATAGTCAAGAGTTCCAAGAATAGTCAATGAGCATCAACAATATGTAATGTTCCAAATAATTCCAAAAGAATGAGCCACATAGGCAACAACAAGATTCATGAGTTACATTCAAATGAGCCACAAGAACAACCACAATATATATAAGATTTCCAAGTATTTCAAAAGATGATCCAACAATGGTATTTGAAGCATAAAATCAGTTAAGAGCCAATAAATGCAATTAGAGGGAAAATGAGGCTAGCACAATAATTATAGTGGGGTTGTAAAAGATCCCAACTGAGGAATAGGTAGTTTGCACAATTACAATAGGATCCACATACATAAAATAGGCTTCACATATTCAAATAGGGGCACATACAAAATAGGACTCACATACATAGGAATCACATACTAAATAAGTTTCACATACTAGAATAGGATGCACATACATAGGAATCACATACTAAATAAGTTTCACATACTAGAATAGGATGCACATACATAGGAATCACATACCTTAGATATAAACATTACCATCATATCCATCAAACAGATAGCAAACCATCCATATATCCTAGTTATGAACATAACACATGTATTAATATATATAAAAACATAAACATAGAAAAAACCCTAATTTTACAAAACTATGATTTAGAGCTCAAAACCAAGTCCAAGCGATTACTCATAATCTCCTGATTAAGAAAACATATCTTATTATATAAAACAGAGTTAAAATGAATTAATTATGTATTTTAAAACAATTACATATTAAAAATGCCATTCAAAGTAAACTTCGGAAAAGAAATCCAAATCATGTCTCAAAAACCATAAAATCAAATTCTACATCAAAATTCCTTTCCAACGACTATTTATTCATATTTTTCTGATAAAGGATCGATTTACTATGGATTAAATAAATCCGACCAATCAGAAATTAAGAAAACTATAGCGTGACATATATTTAAATAAAAATGCAACTTGATGTAAATATTAGAGGAAAGGACCAGACTGCCCTTGCTCGTTAAAACAAACCAATTGAAACGATGAGGGCATAACGGTCATTTGGACAATCCATTGCTTTGTAGGTGAGAAACAAAACGAGAGGGGGAAAGGACGAGATTACCCCTGTGTTGTAGGGTTGGACGCCATAGGGGCGAGGGTTGCCCTGGTCATTTACTGACCATGCATCCTCTTGCTTTCGCCATGGCGCTGGAGCCATCACTGGAGCTCGAGCTCCAGACTCCCTTCCGCATCCAAGGCCAGTACTCAGCAAACAGAGAGTGAGAAGATGTTCTCTGTGGTCCCGCGAGGCCAAACGAAGTCGGAGGAACCCTTGCCACAGGGCGGGGACCTCAGGAACCTCAAAGCTAGCCGGAGCATTACAGGAAACAGGGGAAGAGGAAAACGAAATTGAAACCACGCATAAATCACCGCCAAATCGCAAACCAAGGTCAGAGAAAGCTTCGTGGATCCAAAGCGATTCAAAAGAAGGAATCTTCGCGGGCGGAGGAGCAACACAACGCCAACTAGCAGGTGGCGGCGGAGCTCGACGACGAGCTTATAGGGAACAACGACTGGGGGTGTCTCGAGGCAAACCGAGGTTGGGAATAGGAAGAGGGATGGTCGAGAATGGTTACCTATCGTATAATTGACCCGAGGTGGTCGGAGGTGCAAGCCGGAGGTCGTCGCTGCCGGGGAAGGTAGAACGAGTAGGTCACGGAGCTTCAGGGAAAACCGGGAGAAATTGGAGTGGGAGAGGGAAAGTTCGAAGCCTGAGGGTGCTCTAAGGCCCCTTAAATAGCCGCGGGGAAGGTCGGGGTTGTCTCTGCTATTCCATGGTGGAGAGGGGAAGCTCGTCGGTTTTGGGCATTTCGCGTACAGAGCGAGAGAGACGATGAGTGAGTGCTCATTCAAACCGGCGTCGAGAGACGGGTTCAACGGGACAATAATTACGTGAAACGGTGGAGCAGAGGAATAGAACAGAGCCGATGAATGCAACCTGTGAAACGGTTGTTCGATCGCGTGAGAGCGCGAGGTAAGGGACGAACTCGCGTCCGTTGGATCGAGCGGGAAAACAAAACTGACCGTCGGATGGCGGGTCTACCATGGACCGGGCCGCGTGACAGGAAAAATAACGGAATCTTAGCGTTACACTGATATAAATGAAATCAATTAAGCTACTATATTCATATCATAATAAAAGCTAATAAAAAGGATTTGAGGGGTCAAATCAACTCCAAACAACACCAAAATTTAACCATAGGCTCATAATAACATATAGAACGATGCTATATAATTAAAATCTCGTTTAAAGCATAACAAGGCCATTAATAAATACATAGCTCATAAAAGAGTATAATAATATATTAAAAATCAAGGAATTATATGAAAAAGCTATTAATGAGAAACATGTGAGTAAATTCGATATATAAAACATATTAGGATACAAATAATCATTTCTCAACAAAATAACATATTAATATGAACTAAAACCATATTTTGAGGAGAGAGAAACAATAAAGGTTAATACACTCATATATGAATTCAAATACACATTATTAATAATATATTTATCCAAAAAGCTCCAAATAAATATAATCCACTATATAATCTCATTAATGACCAAATTACAACATTAACCCTAACTTATCACTTAATGTGGGTTATTTGTGCAAACACTCCTTCATTTACATAAAAGAGGGTAAATAGTGATTTCAACCTCAGATTGTGCTCAAATTGCACAAGGAGCCCAAAAATGATTATAAAACAAGGGAAATTTATGGAAAAGGTCCAAATGGACTAAAAGGCAAAGAAAAGCTCAAGAATGGGTAAATTGCAGGGAAGACCCTGAGATTCAGTATGTTACAATGCTTTCTTTCGCATGGTCATGGGACGAGATGTCCCTAGATCAAGGAGCAAGAGGGAACTGACGTGAGCAATCAAGGGTAGCTGACTCAAGGAAGTCCTTAGCTTTGTGGGGTGCCATCTACCACTCAATAGATCCTTTAGTTTAGTTATCTTTCTATGTTTTATATTTGCTTAGTTTATATGTATTAGACTTTAGAGCAAGATAAGATAGTTTATGTTTTAGTTTTTCTCAGCCTACATGTATTAGGTTTTGATATCAGATGATAAAGGTATGTCTTTCCCTTCCATGAACAATGTATGAATCTATATTTTTAGTTAGATGCATGGTGTTTCATTTATCTTATTGCAATGTATATCATGTTTTGTAATGTTTCTCCGAGCCAAGTGACCCATGTTATGGACAACATGAGGTTTGCTTCCGCTGTTCGATATGTTCTTGGAGGGGCGTTACAACCTTACAGTGTTTCATCTCTTGATTGCATGTCATTTAGATAGGATTGCATTATAGCTAGGTGTTGCTTTAAAAAATGAGAAAAAAAGTTGTGAATTAATCATGCATGCACACATTCTAGAGTGCATGGCATTGTAGTTGCATAATTACTTTCATGTAGTTGCATTTTGCATATTTTTTAGCGTATAGTACATTATGTGCCTTATTTCTTCTGGAAAATAAGAAAAGCGGGGAACTTGTTCTATACTCTCTGAAAAATAGATTATAATGCATCACTTGTAGTAGTTATTTGAAAATAAGCCCAAAAGAAAACAAAGTATTATAAATGTTTCCTTAGTCAAATTGAGAAAAATAAGGGCTTAGAAAAAAAAAAGGAAAGGAAAAAAGTAAGTAAGTGAAAATTAGAGGGAGAAAGGAACTTGTTTCACCTACATAATAAGAAGAACAAGAACATGATGTAGTTTTGTATACATTTTATCTCACACTGAGATGGAATAGTAGAGCATGCATCATCCCACCTAAAATGTAGGCATTAGGTCATTTTCATATGCATATGCATCATGTAGGTCATTTTGTTGTTTTGCATTTTAACTGTATTGTGCTTTCTATTCTTCCATAGCTGCCCATTCCATCCACCCGTAGCTCAAAACGGTAGGCCACTCATGATTATCGCCTCATTCTTGTATATCAAGAGATTTTCTTCCATGTAGATGGTAGTTAGGATATGAGCAACGTAGATAGCAGATCACAAGATGCACCACGCATGAACTGGAGGAAATTATTATATTAACTGCTTTATTTGATAGTGTTCATTGATTATGGGGTGGGCATCTCTCATGGACGATCATTTTCACCTATAGGGTAGTTATCGTTCCGTGGTTAGTGAGGGCCGGTATGTGCCTAACAGGTGGGAATCATTTTGTGATGTCTTTTATGCTAGTATGTTCTTTAGTTGACTCTCGCAATCATATTTTATAGTTTTGTTGCTTGAGGATGGGCAAAGCTCAAGCTTAGGGGAGTTTGATGCAGGGGTTTTGAGTCACTTTTATATGCTATTTTTACACTCATTTTATGTGCTTATTGGTCATATTTGTGGTTAATATTGCATGATTCATTTCCTTTAGCCTATTACCCTTGCTTGCATCAAATTGAGCATATTTCATTATATTTTTGTATTATTTATCAAATTCCATTTCTAACTTAGGCTTTTTCTTCTTGTTTTAGGTTTGTCATATCCATGGACCCATCGATACCATCGACGGTCCGTCGATGCCATCGACGTGGCAACAACAAAAGAGTCGGAGAAGAGGCAGACAAGTCGATACCATCGACTCCTCATCGATGGTATCGAGATTCCATCAGAGCAAACCCCAGAAGTTGAAGGAGTGCCGCTACACTAAGGGTTTGATACCATCGACGGCCTATCGATGGTATCGACACCGTCAGATCAGCAAAATGCCCAGAACGATCACAATCAAATGGTTGTGATATTTTGACGGTTGTAAGTGATACCTATACCTCGGGAAAGGTGGCCCAAAGGGGGGGTCACGTTCTATTGCATTGAACAAGTCCCGAAGGAGGAGAGAGTGAAGAACGGAGCTGAGAGCTATGCCCTAGACATTTCCAGAGCCGCAGACAGAGTTTTCCACTGTTGGAAGGTTGTAGAACGCTCATCCCACACTGAGGATCACCTGGTTCTCCTTTGTTCAGGGGTTACACCATCTCCATTCACGTTCTCCCCATGTGTTCTTCTTCCTTCATGATGTTCTGCATTGAGATGAACATGCGGGACTAATCCCCTTTGTCTCTAGGACCGTGAGTAACCTGGGCAATCGTTGTATTACTCTTTTTACATAGTTTATCATAATTTGTCTCTTGAATCTGTGGTATGATATCATTTTCTCCATTTCTATCATTGTTCTTGATC
The DNA here is from genome assembly GCA_963693085.1 of Alisma plantago-aquatica. Taxonomy (NCBI): domain Eukaryota; kingdom Viridiplantae; phylum Streptophyta; class Magnoliopsida; order Alismatales; family Alismataceae; genus Alisma; species Alisma plantago-aquatica. The sequence goes on along the minus strand of OY856415.1, from coordinate 401,987,718 downwards.
ACCATAATGGTAATCTAATACTTTTAATTGATTTTGATGAAGAATTAATGGTTGAAAAGAGGCGATAATCACATTAACTAAGAAATCCTTTGGAAAAGGTGATGTACGGTTAATGGTGGGAACCCAGAGACATGTTTTTCATGCACCTATTCTAGGGCATAGGTTACTACTGGCATGGAACCAACCTAGATTAAGGTAGTGAATTGTATCACGGAAGCGAGCAATTCTAACTATAGGCCACTATCCAGAAAGGGAGACGAGTTGTGATAACTATGTAAGACTTAGTATAACGAAAACCCGCGGTGAAACTACAATCCTAGAGATCCCATTTTAATTGATGAAACCAACCATTTAATCAATTTCTTTATTTTCTTTTGTTTTATTTTCTTTTTCAAAACAACTCTCAACTTTTATATTTGGTCTAGATGATTGCGAATAGTTATTAGTAGTCTACCGAAAATTATGTTTCCCTGTGTTCGACTCGGGCCTCACAAGTCTTATATTACATTGACGCGTATACTTGCATTTTACACACGGTAAAGTCGTGTCAGCTACTGTATGTATGCATCTATAATCTTAAGCATATCCACAACATAAGTATATCTACTATCTCTTAATTGCACTAAGCATCATCTTTATGTAAAGAGAACAAACAAGAGTTATCATCCAATGTAAATCATCGTGTATAACCCTAAACAGATTTGCTATATGGTTGTATTACATCTTTTATTATGCCCTGGGGAATTTGAATCGTACCATTCAAAGACCAACCGACCCCTACGAAGGGCTATTTGGTTCCGTAAAAGATATAGGAGTGTCGATATTCTAAGATCTCTTCCCCTCGGTCAGTACAAGTAAAAAGGTAGTGACATATCAGTCAAAGTTGCCACCACAGTGACATATAGTCAAGTTGCTAACCACTATTCCACCCTTGGTACATGTAACAGCACTATAAACTAGGGTATAAAAACCCAATCACTGAGGTACAACCACAGTTGTCATTTAATCACATCATGTTATAATCACTAAGACACGACCGCAACCGTTCTCAATCACATTAGATTATGAGGCATGACCATAGCCAACCTCCACAATATGCATTGTGGATGGCAAGGATATATCCTCAACCTACCACCCCCACATACTCAACAGTATGCGCTCCAAGTTTCCCTTAGGAATACTCGTTTCACCATCCAGCAAGTTCTGACATTGAAGATGGCTCTACGGCACAGGGCACTACATGATTAGAGTTGCACTTGGTTAGTTATGCCAATTGGGTGAATTAATGTTGCATCAAACAAGTGGACATACAAACCATAATTTACTTCTAGCAAGCATATAAATATCAAAACTTTGAAATATATAAAACATGTAAAACATAATTTCTCATCTCATCATCACATGGTACTATTCACTTGCCATTCATGAGACCACACTAGTCATCATACTATCGCATGATATAAATCCTTTTCACAATATCACAGGGCATCAACCCTTATAAAGATAAGAGGATTACACCTCATTCAGGGCTCAACCATGCCCAAAGGTCATTAAGACCATCATACTATCACAGGATATAAATCCTTTTCATAATATCACAGGGTATCAACCCTTATCAACACAAGAGGATTACACCTCATTCAGGGTTCAACCATGCCCAAAGGTCATTAAGACCATCATATTATTCCCTGCAAGACCATCATTATCTTTGTATGCCTTATAACAAGGCTCAATCACATCACTTACATATAATACACCATATCAACACAATATTGCATTAATGAGCTAGGAGATATTCATAAACAATCATAGCAGGGTTATATTAACATTAAGAACATTCCTTTATTACATCAACATACAAGGAATCTAGATATGATTAACACTCATCATATTCATAATGCACATTTTTAGCATAAGAAAGTATCAACCATGTGGCTATGAAAACCACCAATTAATACATTAAGGTTATGATCATGTTAAGGAGATTATTCCACCATCATTCCATCATATAGGAATGTTAAACTTGAATACTCATCTTTATATATTTGCATTAGAGTTAGGCTCAGTATGATAACTTATATCAATGTTACTAATCAACACTTATACCCAAACCCTAACTCACAGCATCCCCATTGGATCATGGATGTATAAGCTGAAGCATCACCATCACATTCCATACTATTCTCAAGTATGAACCCATGCATAAATCAAGGTGTAACCATCGGGTTATAGCATACTAGGGTTTCAACAACATTAACATAGTACTTCATAGTCATTCAAGGACTATTCATACCCAATTACCATCATTTAGTTATATTAATGCTAGGTATAACAAGCTATACCTCATTAGGAATACATATCAACATAATATGATTATTATCCCTTTTATTCATATGAGTGAATAGGTAAGACTACCTTATTAAGGGTAACAAAGACTACCTTATTAAGGGTAACCCTCCATTTGTTCCATCATCATTCAACCCATATCACCATACCACAATGTCACCCAGAACCATTGGATGTTTAAAATGTAAGACCATTGGTTGTTTACTTATGAAGTCCTTGATTTGTGCTCTATAAAGATTCACCATCTAACCCTAGACATCCCTTGATTAACAACACAAAAAGTTCCACTGAGAGTAGGGTAAAACCCACAATTGACTGTTCATTTAAAACAAGTCATCCATTGTCAACAAGTAAGCTCCTTAAGTTGATCATATGAAGGAAACCATCTAAATCACATTATTAGGACCAACATATTACATTAGCCATCATTCCACTTTATTGGAGGAATAAACATTATATATTGACCATTGGGTCAAGTTCATATATTAAAACCATCAATTACAGTATAGGTCTGACCATTGCATCAAGTTACCCAAGAAACCATTGGTATAAGGCTTAATTGATGATACAACTATATAATTAACTCACCATAGGTTTTGGAGACCTTATCCACCATCATTAGTGACCATTAAGTCACCATAGGTTGTTAGATCAACACTATATTCATTAATCTGCATCAAATATCAAACTAATATCACCATTGATTGATAGCATCATTAGGGTACTTAGTTATTAATCACTAGGCTTCTAATTAGTCCAAAACATGACCTAAGGGGGTGAACATCAGTTGACACCCTTGGTTACCACCATCCATTGTCATGAATACAACATCATAGGGTTGTTGCAATGGTACCATCATCGGGTCATGGGTCTCACTACTACAGAAATGGCCTTTGCCGTCGGTTATTTAAGGCCTAAGGCGTCGATTTTCAAGTGACACCCATGTGAGCACCGCTAAAGGTCGACCCTTTCAGCATCAGTTCCATAACTAACGCCAATATGCCTCCCGCCACTGAAAACACGCCAACAAGGGGACTATAGCCGTCAGTTATCCAGGAAAACCCACGTTATATCATGGTTAACGACGTCGGTTATTAAACAAACTGACGCCATTACCCTTCCCGCCACCAGTAAAGTTCCAAAAAGGGCAGTATCGGCATCGGTTATTAGCGTTTAACCGACACTATTTAGAGATAAAGATGTCGATTGTTAGAAAAAAAATTGATGCCATATCCCCACCAGAACGGCTATTCTGGGCCACAATAGGCGTCAATTCTTTCGACAACCGACGTCATGAAGGGAAGTATCGGTGATGGTTTTTTTATAATAACCGACATCGTATGTCTTTGGTGTCAGTTATTTACAAACAACCAATGCCTATTTTCTTTTTTTTATCAATTTGCAGGCCTGCTATATGGGTAGTCAATAGGATGTTAAACTTGCAGTTTAGTTCTAAACTGTAGGTTTACAGCATCCATTGATATTAGCCATACATCAGGCCACAAACCTGCAAAGTCATTCACATTCAAACACATGCATTGATCAAATACATGTAGAAACCTGCAAAGTCATTTACATACACATTCAGTTCCATTCATTTCATCTCTTTTCACATTCAGACACATGTAGAAACATTCATGTATTGATTAGAAAAATCCATTCACATTCACACATGACAATTCATAAAAAGTCATTCACATTCACACAAAAATAATTATGAGAACAAATTTTAAAAATATCATTCTTTATTCATCATCGTCATTATCTCCATGAGTATCCCAATTATAGTTAAAAATTCCCACTAATTGTAGGGTTCTGTCTATTATTCTCTTACATCATTTAACTCATCCATCGTATAGGGAGTATGTACATCTAATAACTTTTCACCTTTAGTGAAGTCAGTTTTAAACACCCGCAAAGAGAATGATGTATATATATAATTAATAATATATAATAAGATTGATATATTTCATATTATCTAATGAGACTACATATAATACCTGATGTATGGTATCGATTTCCAGTGCAGCATGTTGGATAATTATGCTCATAAATCGCATCACATAGTATCCACATGCCCAACCATTGTCTTGTGTAGCACACTATAAATTGAAAATTACAAAATATTCAAAAATACAAATAAGCACAATTCACATAAATAATATATACATTGGAGTTGGGAAATTACTTTCACATTCTCCCAAGTTAGTGGCTCGTTCTTTTTCTTGGGGACCTTTCCTCCAGCTTTTTTGTACTCTTGTAAAGCCCTACATGTTAATGTAACACATTGAATTGCATAATTAAATAGTAATGTAATAACATATGTTAACATATAAAAAAATATGAAATATTTCTCACGGGAATAATGGCATTTTCATTGCATGTCCATATATTCAATTCCTTCCCCGCAGGATCTAGATAATAGACAGTGAACGTATCGGAGACAATAACTAGTAACTCCCAATGCTTACCAATAGAGGTAAGAAAGTTAAAAATTAATAACTCAAAAGTCACAATAAAAATGTAATTTTCTTAACTCTAAAATATAAGCAAAGTAAACTTACCCGACATTGAATGGAGCTATTATCACCGTCTTGTTGTTTTTACCAAAATATTTAAAAACATCACAGCAGTATGAAGTAACTGACCTAGGGCTTTGACCTATAAGACTAATCAAAGATGGAACCAAAAATCCCACATGGAGAAATGAAAAATATGTACATATCGTGTGTAAGTGGTTGTAAAACATATATTACGTATGCATTAATATATAAGAAACCAGATCACCGTATATAAAATAAGGTATATGGATGTATAAACAAGATCTCACCATATCCCTAGCTCTATCATAGATGTATTCAGCCAAGCATAACGAAACATCCCCAAAATATCTTGTATAAATAGCTTGTTATCGTATGATTGACTTGTAGCTTCATCTAGAATAGTAACATTTATAGGGCAATTTGGATCATGTTCGCCTATCCAATTTGCCATACCCCTACAATTAGGACCTAACGAGGTGTGTAGGTCCCTTGGAAGCCAACTTGGTACTTCAGGAGGTGGAGGTGGAGGTGGAGGCTGAGATGTAGTGGGTGTCTTCCTTTTGACCTGTATATATAATTTCGGATCAATTGACTCATATATATGTACACACTAACAAATTAACGTAATGTAAATTTACCATACAATATTAGTATAGATGACATCCACTTTGGGCCACAATATCACTCTGCCTTCTACCTCACCAAGCATTTCAGAATCTGGGTGGGCATATGGCAATGTAAAATCCCTCCATTTGGGGACAACACTTATCGAGCTCACACGAACCGTACCATCTGGTACTGGATACCCATGAAACATTTCCCCTAGAAGGGGTGGGTAAGCTGACGCCTCTGCAATGACATATTCTTGAATTTTTAGTCGGCATGGCTTCGACAAATTTACGTAAAGAATGTTATATGCATATATACACAAACATATCATCTTGAAAAGACTAGCTACTATGTCATAAAAATACTTACGGAGGATGTTCTAGGTGGTGGGTCTACAGGATTACTCCCAACCTCTGCAGTAGGAGAAGAGAGGCCCACCACAAGTACTATCTGAGTGGTAGTCTGAGACGCCTGCCACTTGCTAATTGCTTCATGGAGTCTCTTATCAAGTGCTTCCTCGACTCTCCTATCAATTAACTCATCCACCTATACATGGATAAAAGAAACACTAGCTTCTGATTATTGAATTCCCTTTCGCAATAACATTCTAAAAAAGAATAGGTTACCTCAGCTTGTGAAAGTCTCGCTTTTGGGACATGTTTGCGTTGGGATGGCCCAAAGAACACTTTGATGCCCACACCAGCGCCTGCACCCCTAACATGTCTAGGATGCTCTAGGTTACCCAGAGCTACTGTCAATTCATCCCTTGTGCCCTCAGGGATGAACTTTCCTTCCTTCCTCTACTCGTACAACTCCCGCTAATCGCCATCAACAGAAATTGGTAAGTAAACATAACAATAATCAATACCGATCGATTGCTGTAAGAGTAGAATTTTACCATTTTTGTAGCCGCGCCTCAGTAGTTGCGGGCTTCGTTATATCTCCCTTCTTGTTTTTCCTCCCAGCTATCCACATAGCATGGCGAGGCAGAGGTTTGGGACCAATAGTAGAGGACTCTACAGTCTCCTGAGTAGCAGAAGACTGAGCAGCAGACTCAACCTGTAGTCTTTGGTGAACGCTTGCATAGCCTCTTGGACCCATTGTGTGGTCATGTGCATTCAGTGCACACCTTGCCCTTTGAGCATTGTTGATAGCCTTGTTAGTAAGCACATTGATTTGGTTAGTAACACTAAAGGTTAATCTTGAATAGGTGAATACATAAGAATGTATATTAATTAATTTGGGAGTGGCATTTAATACCTTGAATTCATCCGTTTTTCTTTGGGTAACAAACTCCTCCCAGTCTTTGGGGTCCAGGTAGTTCCATTGATCAGGGGCTGCCTTCTTCCTAAATTTATTTTTTAAATAGAATACAAACAAAAATTATTAAGTGTAGAGTTAGTCAAAAAGTGATCAATGTCTAGAATTAGAAATCAATCAAGAACCTCTTCTCAGCATCGTGTATGTAATCTTGGGTGAGATTTGTCCTATAGTTCCTTAGGACCCTCCCACAACATTGCATCATGCATTTACGATGCAGCTTTTCATCCAGATCAAATATACTCTACAAAATAGAATTGCTATTAACTTGTATCCTAAAAATTAGTAATCTACAAAAATAGAATTACAAATAATAATAACTCACATGTAGTTCCTTCCAAACTAAGTCTTTCTTCCCCTTAGGAACTTTATGCCAGGATTCTAGGTTACGAGTACAATGGCTACGAGTAAGAACCCCAATATATGAAATAAATGAGTTACGGTTCATTCCAACTAGATTTCCTACATTATCGAAATCCACAACCAGTTTGGGTCCATTGCCCCTTTGTTGTTATAACTTTCTCATCATTGTGATGCCCCTCACTTTCTAAAAAAAAAAATTATACTCATCAAGTGCCCCAATTTCTTCAGGGGGTACATCACCAACCTAAAATTTGACAAAAAAACACACTTACAGGATATAACTATAAATGTGAGGTAGGATATATATTTTAAAACTTACATTGTGAGGCGGTGCATTTACGTCCTCACCCTCACGGTATTCATCATCACTATCATCATATGAATGCTCAACCATCTGAAAGTTCACATTTAGATTGTAAAGTTCACATTGTAAAGTAATTCACATTATAAAAAATATAAACATGCACGCCTCTAATATTTTGATCTTTTATCAATTAACAATCCTTCATTGTGATCTCTGTGCACATACAAGTCATCATTAGCTTCAATATTTGGTGGTGTTGGCAACCCAACTGAGAATGGACTGGAGTCATCATACTTATCATAGTATTGTTCTTCATCTATAGGATCTTCAATGAACTGCCTTTTACCATGAAGAACAATCAACCATTTATCATTTGCAGGATCATCGATATAAAATACTTGTTTCTCCTGTGATGCCAATATGAATGGTTCACCTTTCTCGCCAATCTTTTCAAAGTTCACTAATGTGAAACCCAATTCATCCACTATAATTCCTTTGGTGTTATAAACCCAATTACATTTAAAGAGAGGAATTCTGAAATCTATGTAGTCAAACTCCCATATGTCTTCAATGACACCGTAATATGACATTTTAGCTTCATGTGGACTCTTATCCTTTGCACTTGCAAAAAACAATGAAGATGCTTGAAGGGTGACCCCATTGTTTTGGACGATACTCTTATCATCTTGATGCTTTGTGTAATACAAGAATCCATTTATGTCAAATCCTTCATAAGACATAACATTCAATTTTGGTTTAAAGGAGAGGCATTTGATAGTTTCAGTAAGATTATCTGGTGTTTGAGATAGTTGATGTAAGACTTTATCTTCAAACCACTTAATAAATGTCTTGTTATGCTCTCTAGCAAGCCACATTGAATTGGCTCGAGGATATTGTCTCTTGATGAAATTGGTATGTTCCTCGATATAAACACTCATTTTGTTGATGTTGTGTAAAATATACAAGTGACCTTGTTCCAACTGCTCACAGCTGATTACTTTCATCCGTGATCCCCCAAAATACCTTTGCCAAAATGCTCCTCAATGTTCTTGTCATTAACATGAGCATCATTAGCACTCAGAAAGTCATTGCTAAAATCCATAACCTCTCTCACCACATAACCCTCAATAATACTCCCTTCAGGCCGATAACGGTTTCAAACATCACCTTTAAAAATGCTCATGTATCGTTCAAAGGGATACATCCAATGCAAGAAAACTGGCCCCAACATTTTCACTTCCCTAGTCAAGTGGACAACAAGATGTATCATGATATCAAAGAACAAAGGAGGAAAATACATCTCAAGCTGACATAGGGTAACAATCACTTCTCTTTGCAATTTATCGAGAGTATCAGGGTTAATAACTTTGCTGCACAGACTATTGAAAAAGAAACAAAGTCTGGTGATTGCAAACCTTACATGCTTCGGCAATATAGATCGAATTTCCACGGGCAATATTTGTTGCATTACAGTGTGACAATCATGAGATTTAAGACCTATGAACTTCAAATCTTTCATTGATACCAATCTACAGATGTTTGATGAGTAACTCTGTGGCACCTTAACATTTACCAAGCATTCACAATAAGCTTTCTTCTCCTTTCTAGACAACGTGTAACAAGTGGGAGGTAAGTATGTTCTCTGATCGCTACTAACTACTTCTGTTAATTCTGTCCTTATTTCCATTTCACATAGGTCCATTCTGGATTTTATCCCATCTTTAGTCTTACCTGCTATATTCAACAGAGTACCGATGATGCTATCACAGACATTTTTCTCAACGTGCATGACATCGATACAATGCATGACTGCCAAAGAACTCCAATAAGGAAGATCCCAAAATATTGACTTCTTCTTGAATAAATATTTGTCACTCCGTGCGGCCATCGTACATTGTGATCTCTTACCAAATTCATTGGCAATGTCTTTTACTCTTTCATAAACATCCTCCCCTGATATAGGTTTAGGTGCACTTTGTTCCTCATTTCGTCCATTGAATACTTTGCACAACTTATGATACAGATGGAATTTTGGAAGAAATCTTCAATGAACAAGATATACAGTCTTGTCGCCATGTTTTAGTCATATTGAATCAGTGTTCTCTTCACATATAGGACACGCTTTAGATCCTTTGACACTATATCCAGACAAATTCCCATATGCTAGAAAGTCATTCACAGTGCAAAACAACATAGTGTGCAAATGAAATGTCTCTCTTCCTGAAGCATCATAGGTCATCACACCTTCACCCCAGAGCTTCTTCAAGTCATCAATCAGAGGTTCAAGATAAATGTCGATATCATTCCCAAGTTTTTTATGGCCCGATATCAACAACGACATCATAACGTACTTATTTTTCATACACAACCAGGGGGAAGATTGTATATAACAAGCATAACTGGCCAAGTGCTATGTTGGCTGCTCAATGTCCCATATAGATTCATCCCATCTGTACAAATCTCAAGTCTTATATTCTTGACTTCTTCACTGAATTTAGGGTACAATAAATCAATCTTCTTCCATTTTGGGGAATCAGACGCATGTCGTAGGATCCCATCATTATTTTTCTTAACATATGCATGCCACCTGAAATTCTTCGCATGTATCGGATTAGCAAATAAGCATTGGAACCGTGGTATTATAGGTAGATACCCCATCACCTTGGCAGGAGAACCAGTTTTGGACTCCCCCGAAGTCGTCAATTTATACCTTGACGCACCACATTTTGGACAATCTTTCAAATCCACATAGTCCTTTTGAAATAATACACAATCATTAGAGCATGCGTGTATCTTCTTGGCCTCCATTCCCATTGGGAACAACAATTTCTTTAACTGGTATGTTGAGATTGGTAGCTCATTTCCTTCAGGAAGAATTTCTTTCAACAAAGACAACAATGACGTGAAGATTTTGTCACTCCATCTATTTTTAGCTTTCAGCTTATACAATCTCAACACAGTGCTAAGCTTCGTAAACTTACAACCTATGTATAATGGTATCTCAGCATCATGCACAATGTTTCTAAACATGGGAGGTGGATTGGTGTGCTCTACCCCACAACTATGCAGCATCGCATCAACGATGTCTACTGGAACTGGTTCATTCACATCTACATCATCAGAGGCAATTTCTTCTTCCACACAAGCACTGCTATCAACATCCACTGATTTCAGGTTTGAAATCTCTCCATGCCAGTGACATTCTGTATAGCATTGTACAATCCCGTTGCACATGACATGACTTTTGATTTCGTCACCAGTGCTGACTTTCAAGTTGTTACCGCAATGCCTACATGGATAGTAGAACCTATCTCCAGGTTGTTTCCTATGTTCCTCGAAAAATCTAATAAACTGATCAAGACCAGAAATAAACTCTGGGGTGCAACGATTTGGAATGACATCCATAATCTATCCATTCTATGATCAAAGAGAAAACAAGTATATATAAGAACAATATTAGGGTCTAGGGTTAACATATTAGAGTTTATGGTTAAAACTTTAGGGTTTAAGGTCTTATATATAATTAATGGTTAAAACATCCTAAGTGAGATTAGGTGTTCAAGAACAGTCCCAAACCAGGGACTATCCAAGATTTACTCCTAATGAGTAAATCTTGGATTGGTTTCTAGGCCAACAAATACATGTGTTGTCATTCTTATATATAATAAATGTGTACCACCTATCCCATTCTTGAACACCTAATCTCACTAGTAAGTGTATAATGTGTATTGGGTTTTCAAGAAAATTTCGGCAACATTTCCCCACTGTTCTCCAAATACATATGTACTTAGAGAACAAACGGGGATATGCTGCCGAAATTTTCTTGAAAACCCAATACACATTATACACTTACATCCTAAGTGAGATTAGGTGTTCAAGAACAGTCTCAAACCGGGGATTATCCAAGATTTACTCCTAATGAGTAAATCTTGGACGGGTTTCTAGGCCAACAAATACATGTTTTCTGTCATTCTTATATATAATATAAATTTGAGGGGTGATATCATTTCATGGGATTTATAGATTCAAACTTAACAAGTGTACATGTTGCATCATTTTAATACTCTAAAGGTGACTAGTGGGTCATAGCACATAAAAGATGGCATTAGAAGGAAAGTAATCAAGCTAGATCAATTAACACTCATCTCAAGGGAACATTAGTTACTGAGGTACCAGGAAAGAGTGCTTTTAATCACTAGGATCATACAAGTAGCAATGTTGATTAAGTCGATGTGATTAAAGATCAAGCAGTGTAATAAAATAGGGATTCAGAGAAGATATGAACACAATTAGGGGAAATAGACATCATCGTTGGAAGGTTGAGGGTTTTTCGATCATTTTGGTATATAAAAATTTATTATTTGGGCCCATGTCGAGCATCTTGCTCTGGAGTAGGGAGAGAGGGCAAGACAGATGGTTTTTTGGGATGCTTACCTCTATTTGAGCCCAGCCAGGCATCGTGCTCTGGAGTAGGGAGAGAGGGCAAGATGAAGGGGTGCACATGGAAGCCGAGCGGGCAAGCGGGCATGGAAGAGCGGCGAGCAGGCAGCCAGCAAGCGAGCAAGGAGGAGGGAGAAGGGCGGTGGTGAGTAGGAAGCCGACAAGCATGGAAGGAATAGCGGAAGTGGGGGCAAGCAAGGAGAAGGGCAGTGGTGGCGACGAGCAAAGAGAACGACCAGCGTAGTAGCGGCGAGTAGAGAGCAGCAGGGAGCGGTGGGCGGTGGCGCGGAAGGAGGAGGGAGTAGGGGAGGAATCGCCAAACCTTAAAATTGGCATTCGATTGCAATCAAAGAGAGAAAGGGGAAGAGTCTGCTTCAGTACTATTAAGTTAACCATCGGTGTCATTTATTAAAACCAACCGACGCTTATAACAATAGGCATCGGTTACTACCAAAAAACTGACACCTATACTCAATTATAGTCATCGGTTTCTACTAGAAAAATCGACGTCTATCTACATATGCTAAAAAACAAAATGTTCTCAAATTCTGACCATAGTCGTCGGATGCCGTAGAAAACCGACGCCAAAGGGGTGTGAAATTTTTTTCCGGGACAACACGCGAAAATACATCGGTGTCAGTTATTGTAAGAAAACCGACGATAAAAATGGGCCCAATTTTTGTCTCGCAAAAAACCTTTAGTCGTCGGTTGTTTTGTTAACAACCTACGTCGTATGTTAAATTTTGGAGGATTTTTTTTTCATTGGAAATTTTGGATTTGGCGGTCGATTTTAGACGTCGGTTACTTATTAAGGAACCGACACTAAATTAAAAGGGATACCTATTTCTGACCGCTCTTCACATATAGATGTCAGTTTTTGTAATAAGCTGACATTGTAGGGTTTAGGCGTTGGTTTCTTGTATACAACTGATGCTTATAAATGTGACGTTATAAGCCATTTATGTAGTAGTGTTTATAGAAGAAATCAGCTTAAAACTGTAATATTGACCATTGGTTGATAGGTGCTTAGCACCATAGGTTGTCAAACCAACCCAATCCAAGTCATATTATACCTTAGGAATAATGTACACATGATCAAAGGTTCATCTATAACTGAAATCAGAATAGGGAACATTATAAAAATTGAAATCCAAGTCAAGCATAGCTTTTGAGTGCATGGATCATCATTTTCAAGCAAAAACATGATCTAGAAAGCTTATGATAAGCAATAAACGTGGAACAAGTTATAAAACTTGCCTCTAATGAGAAGATGAAACCCCACACAGAAGAAAACTCAAGAAGGTAGGGAAGAAAATCCAAGAATAAGTTATGAATTCGTCCATCTACCAAATTTCTTCATCAAATGAGCAAGCCCTAAGCATAAGGAGCAAGAAAGGTAGGGTTTTAAAGCTTTAGAGCAATTTCTACCATGGAACAACAAGGTTTTAACCTAGAGAAAGGTAGGAGGAAGGATATAAAAGAAATATATGGAGGAAAGAAGGGAGTTATTACTCTTTTAAGTCAAGATCACTAGAAGGAAGCTTTTTCAACCCTAAAATGAAGTCAATTGCAACCCTAGATCCTTTTTCCAAGAAGATCCCCACTTTCTTCTTCCTTGGACAGAAAAATTTGCAGCAACACAGAGGAAGAACGAGGCTGGGAGAAGAAGGGAAGTGGTGGAGAGAAAATGGCTCCTTTTGGTGCTTGGGGATAAGTATATGAAACTTTAAAATAAAGAAAAAGAAAAAGTTGAAGTTCTAGTATCTATCCAAGTGTTCATGGCCTTAATTTATTAAGAATATAGAAGCAGACACATAAGCAGCTCCCCCACCATATGTATAGACCTTCTTATCTTTCCTTTTTCTAATTTCCCAGCCAATCAAATAATTCATTAGTTATTTTCCAAAAAAAAATTCATTAGTTGATAGCTACTAAAGGTAGCTCATCCATGAAGGGGTAAATCCTAAAATACCCTTGGAGAAAACACCTTCAAACCAAGGTTTAAATAGGTGCACCATGCCTAAAAAATCTCAATAATGATGATATAATATCCAAAAAACATAATTCAAGTGATAAATTGCAAAGAAAATCTCTCAATTGGGTAAATTGCAGAAAAGTCCAAAATGTGCATAAAATTGCATAACTTGCTCAAACAGTGTCCAAATTGGGCCAAATCTGAAACTTAAGCTGTATTATGATTTCCAAGCATATGACAAGGTTATATTAGGGTTATAAGAATTCAATTATGATAATTAAGCTCATTCAACTCATTAAGCAAGTTTAGGGGCCTTACAACTATAAATCCCTAATAGGGATTTTGCCCCCGAAATCTAAGGTAAACAAAGATGAGTACTTCGTTTGCACCTCATCCTATTACCTTCACATGGTTACTTACATATCATGGTGATGTCACATTATTCATATATATCTCATCTTGGGTCAACACAAAAAACCCCACCTAATAAGACATTATCAAAATGGAATGTAGAAACTTGTTGTGTCATCTGTACAACTCTAGTAGTAATGTTCAACTTTAAATTCTAGCTATCCTCCTAAAAGTATATCTGTTGTATCAAAACATTACTCAAAGTCATACTTGCTAGCTTTTTACCAATCATGGCATGTGTCCCACACCATTCCTTGAAAAAAAAATAATGTATCCATCCTTTTTTTTACACTGACACTAGAACTCTTGTCAATTCTTTTTCAGCATCAAAAGAAATGTTGATGTCGGTAGCTGTCATTCCATACAAGGAAACATCATTCCTAGTCAACCTTGTTAGGGGTTAAACAACAACACTATCTTCACCTTACTAGGATTTACACAACCTACTTAGAAGACATATCATGATCCCATAAAGAAATTTAATCAACCCCATCTCACTCTTGTTCAACTTGTCTCATAGCTATTATTGCTTCGGAAACCCTAAGGTTTTTGAAGAAATTTTTATCATATTTTTACCATATTTGAAATACTTTGACGTTTCATCATTCAAAGTTTGATATAACTTATATGTCATGACTTGTACACTTTGTTCATCCTATTCATAAATTCTATTTGTACATTGATTAGTCTATAGGACATAACTCTAAACTCATCATGGTCATGTGAATTATGTCATCCAATCTAACTCTTATGCGTTGATATTTGATCATAGGTTTATCTTAAAGGAACATGGTATCACATATCTATTGACCAACAAACCATATATCCTTTATAGTGGTCTTGCCCAGTTATCACTGAACCATACACAACATTATATAATCACTTTTTTTTCCAAACAACATTTACAAGGTCGTCATCAACTCTCTTTCTCTCTCTAAGGGAGATAAACACTTGGAATATTCATTTAATAAACATCTCCAACCTTCACATATTTCTCATAATGTTGATACATCTTGGATACTAGGATTCATTACCTTGGTATCCACCTCATGTGCTATAAGGAACTCACATCATTATCTCATCCACTTTTACCAACATAACAAATATCAAGAAATATAAGAGGAGTCTTCCTAATTATTGGAAGGCTCAAAAGAAAACTCATCACAAACTTTATGATCTTGGAAACATAGTCCAAGCAACCTTATGCTATAATAAGTTATCCACCCTCATGTTTACAATGAATCCACACATACCAAGTGGCAATGATCCACTTGAAAGTTGTTCCCTAGAAAGGAAAGACACTAAGGCAAACATACTTACCACATCATAGCATCATTGTTCAGGGGTCACTAGCAAAAAGGTAACCAATTCTATTTTCATTATGCATATTACAACTTCTTATGTATCATTTTACCCTTTTCATTTTTGGTTCCTTGCCATTAGCATAGGAATCATCATGATTAACATATCTCATTACTCCTTACTTGATGAATATTTATCACACTTGGGTATGTTATCTTATTTTATTATATTTTTCAACCACTTATCAACAGGTAAATACTCATATTCCACATTTTCTTCATTAAATCGGGATCATCTCCCTTAATTTCTTTCACATGCCATGCTGATTTTTCATTAACACTTTCTTACACACATAGGTTGGTCTGAGATTAACTCAGGTTCCACGTTATTTCTTTGCCATTGTTCCCATTCAGCTTCTCATTTTGTACTTGTTATAGGAGTTCTCTCTATCTTATGTGGATTTCATACCTTGATTCACTTTATAAACATAGACTTATATGTCTTTTACTTTATTATCTTCTTGAATCACATCTTCAAGAACTCCTCTTTTCCTTATTTGTATTTCGATTTAGATTTTCATGGTGTTGTATCTCTCTCTTATATTTACCAAACATTCAAGTTTTGATAGATAATGATGCATTTCTCATCTTCTTTAAGGTAGGATTGAGATATTCACTCCATGATTTCTTATTCATTATGCTCTTTAGATTGTCTCAAAATGACTACTTGATTAGAGTAATCAGAAAGATAACAATCTAAGAGTTCCATACTTACCTTTCTTCAATAATTGAATACCTAACCAGGGCACTCAAATACTGAGATTAGGTAGTATGCACTATATTTTCATGTCATGTTCCTTACTTAAACATCATCCTAGTCTAAAGTCCTAGTGTCCATGTAGACTCAGTGAACCTAAAGCTCCTGATACCAACTTTTGAGAAGTCGTTACACTAAACGATATTACTCAAAATATAAAACACAATCAATCACTAATTAATCACATACCCAAAAACATGGGTAAATTAAAACCGATTTCAATGTCAGCACCCACTCATAAACATTTGCATAAGAGCCCAAAATCTTTCTTATATTCATACTATGCCAAGAGTTTGATACAAATTGTTCAATCATCTTAGCCACCACATATATACACAGGAGAACAATATTCATATATGCCACACAAACAAGCATTAATATGCTAACAAAAGTCTAATTCGTTTGAAACACCATATACAAACTTTTTCTTGCCTGGACCTAAGGGTACAGGGACGACTCTAGGACACACTAGACATCTAATCAACTTTCTCTTAGATTCATTACTATAGCTCCTCTTTGCTGCCACAGGTTTGTTTTCATCACTTCAGATTACCTAAAAAGATGTGGCGAACCACAAAGGTGAGACCCATGTCCCAGCAAGAGATATAACCTCCAGCAACGATTATTGATTACAACATGTTTAAGTAATTAAATATTTAAGCAATTTAATTATATATAGAAAATAAGCTCAGCAGCACTAATGATTAAAAAAATACATAAAGGAGAAAATAATAACTATCATCATCAGCCAGACTATCATCCTTTATCTTGTTGACAATATAAGCAATTTAGTAGCATATGCATATCTAGCATCATGAGCAAGTCCAGTAACATAGAATCTCTATCATTATGAAAAAGTCTAGCCACATAAGCATAGTTAACAACATTATCACATCTAATAGGTTGAACATATCAACATCATAAAAAGAGCTAACAACATAAGCATAATTATCTAGATAAGCATGATTAGCATTATATGCATCTCTAGTTACAAAGGCATGGCTAGCATGCTAAAAATAACTAACAACATGAGATAGCTAGCATCGTGATTTTAATCAGTAGTAGTATAGTTATCAACATAATCATGGCTATTGTATGTATGCATCTACAATCTTAAGAATATCAAAAACATAAGTATATCTACTATCTCTTAATTGCACTAAACATCATCTTTATGTAAAGAGAACAAACAAGGGTTATCATCCAATGTGAAGCGTCATGTATAACCCTAAACAGATATGCTATACGTCTATATTACATCTTTTATTATGCCCTCGGGAATTCGAATCATACCATTCAAAGTCCAACTGACCCCTATGAAGGGCTATTCGGTTCCGTATAAGATCTAGGAGTGTCGGTATCCTAAGATCTCTTCCCCTCGGTCAGTGTGAGTAAAAAGGCAGTTACATATCAGTCAAAGTTGCCACCACAGTGACATATAGTCAAGCTTCTAACCACTAGTCCACCCTTAGTACAGGTCATGGCACTAGAAACCAGGGTATACAAACCCAATCACTGAGATACAATCATAGTTTTCCTCTAATCACATCATGTTATAATCACTGAGACACGACCGCAGTCATTCTCAATCACGTTAGATGTATGAGGCATGAACATAGCCAACCTCCACAATCTGCATTGTGGATGACAAGGATATATCCTCAACCTACCACCCCCACATACTCAACAGTATGCGCTCCGAGTTTCCTGTAGGAATACTCATTTCACCATCTGGCAGGTTCTGACACTGAAGATGGCTCTATGGCACAGGGCACTACATGATTAGAGTTGCACTTGATTAGTTATTCTGATTGGGTGAATGAAGGTTGCATCAAACAAGTGGACATACAAACCCTAATTCACTTCTAGAAAGAATATAAATACCAAAACTTTGAAAATATATAAAATGTGTAAAACATAATTTCTCATATCATCATCACATGGTACTATTCACTTGCCATTCATGTGACCACACTTGTCATCATACTATCGCAAGATATAAATCCTTTTCACAATATCACAGGGTATCAACCCTTATCAACATAAGAGGATTACACCTCATTTAGGGTTCAACCATTCCCAATGGTCATTGAGACCATCATACTATCACGAGATATAAATCCTTTTCACAATATCACAGGGTATCGACCCTTATCAACACAAGAGGATTACACCTCATTCAGGGCTCAACCTTGCCCAAAGGTCATTAAGACCATCATATTATTCCCTTCAAGATCATCATTATCTTTGTATGCCTTATAACAAGGCTCAACAACATCACGTACATATAATACACCATATCAGCACAAAATTGCATTAATGAGCTACAAGATATTCATAAATAGTCATAGTACGGTTATATTAACATTAAGAACATTCCTTTATTACATCAACATGCAAGGAATCTAGATATGATTAACACTCATCATATTCATAATGCACATGTTTAGCATAAGAAAGTAACAACCATGTGGTTATGATAACCACCAATTAATACATTAAGGTTATGATCATGTTAAGGAGATTATTCCACCATCATTCCATCATATAAGAATGTTAAACTTGAATACTCATCTTTATCTATTTGCATTAGAGTTAGGTTCAACATGATAACTTACATCAATGTTACTAATCAACACTTATACCCAAAACCTAACTCACAGCATCCCCATTGGATCATGGATGCATAAGATGAAGCATCACCATCACATTTTGTGACATCCCTCCATCACAAAGACAGCAAAATGCCATGCGAAAACGTGCGGAACCACTATAAACATTATATTACCAAAAATGTGGGTTAATTAAAATTGATTGTAGAAGATAGATAAGAAAGGAACTATTACAACCAGATCCACATCCTGCAAAGAAACAACATATATATAGGCATGTAAATAGATAATATATGGAACATGATTGACAAGACAAGAACTTATCTTAACATTCGAGGAACATGTAATTAGTTGTAAGATATAACTAGGACAACAATGCAAACAAGGCCTCGACCAATGTTCTGTGTTTTCCCTAAGCAAATATACTATACGACTAGAATATGATTTATTATGCCCTGAGGAAGTGAGTCGTACCACTCAGATATGAACCAACCACTGCTTGGTCGCAATCAATTGACATACAAGGTTAATGGGAGAGCCGGATTCCATGACCTATTTCCCTTGTGGTCAGTGCACAAGAACCAACAAGCAAGACCACAATCTCATGCTTAAGTGGCCTCAGCCACATAAGGTCAGGCTACCCTCTACCTAGCCCACCTTGGTATAGGTATCGGCGCTAGAAAACCGAGCCACGGGCTTGTTCACCGTGCTCCATCATCACTGAGCCATGGGCATGTTCACCATGCTCTATCACATATCCTGAGCCATGGGCCTATTCACCATGATCTACATGCGCTACTACTTATGGCATAGGCACACCCCACATATTCAACAATATGTGTTCTAGGTTATCCCTTAGGATAACCTGGTTCACCATCACTAAACTCCTAACGATGATGGATCTATGGCCAGGGCAAACTACATGAAAGGTTTATCTGTAATTAATTAACTTATTTTAAGTGGATTTCAAGATTCAACCAAGTTATGTAACATGTAAACTATAACACAAGTAAACAACATAGATCTCATTATCATGTGTTACATGGTCATTCTTATTTTCAAAGCCATCAACATCATCTTGATCCATCACAAGGATCCAACATTACATGTTACCACTTGGCCTCTTGCCAATCATCAAGATCCATCTCAAGGATTAACATCACAGGAATTCAATCCCACCATCAGGGCACACATTGCCATTCCATGGGTAGTACCCATCATATACCATTGGGTTCATCATAACCCTTGATGTTCCATATCATATCACTATCAGACCATCGCCATGGCTATTACCTAATTTCATATCCATAAACATGGAACCTGCATGGTTAGCATAATCATAGAGAAACAATGGTATTTGTACAAGGAACATCTTTATGCAACGTAGACGAACATGCCTATGCATAATCATTCGCATATATCTATTAAAGAAAGCATTAGGGTTACCAAAAGAACATGGGATGCAACCCTTATCCTAGGTATATCAGGTAAGGGACAACCCTCACCAAAGGTTATCACATCCCTTACCAAAATAGTTAACATCGCAAAACACCAACATGGATATCGGCTATCACCATGTATCGGGCTAACATCTATCTTGGGCTAACGTACAGCTGTTTACAAACTGATAACGGGCACACCCAAGGAACATCACATAACGGGCTCATAGCTAACACTCTTCCCAGGTTATCACCCATGGCTAGTTGATATCGTTTAGCTAACTGATCCCAACAGGTCGATAACGGGTAGCACACTCCCTTAACGGCTAACAGCTCACGTGGTTAACGCCACATCCCGATAATGCTCTAAGGCCGATAACGAGTTAACACACTTGCACACTACTCATAGAAGGTCAATACATGGGAGGAAGATACAAGGTAGGACGATATCATCCATGCACACATACAAGCAGGGATGTCGATATCATGCAAGAGACAACAAGGTGCATAACACCCATAACGGGCTATCCATGTGATAGGTCAATATTGCTCAAAGGACAAAGCCAACACAACATCACCTTATTATAACGATAACGACCATCAGACATATCGGTCACCAAGTCTATCAAGCAAGGCAGCATCTTGGGTAAAGACTCATAACGGTCAAAGGGGGTCAACAAGACACCCATCTAACACATCATCCAAGCTCAACCCTAGGAGAGGGATATTGGGTTTCACCTCTCCACAAAACGATATCGGGCAGCAAGGCAGATCATCACCATATCGGCCAACCAACCAACAACTAGGCCAACACCCAACAAAAGGCTCTCCTTTCAAATCCATGGTGAGAGAGAGGGGTGTTGCTCAAGTAACTAGAGTGTAGACTCACCTCTCAACAACTAAGGGAGAGAGGGGTTTTTCCCACACTAGAGCTTAAGCTCACCTCTCAAGACCAATGAGAGAAAGGGTTTTTGCCCCAAGAACACGCCACAACACACCATTGAATTAGGAGACCCTAGGCTCACCTCTCAACAACTAAGAGAGAGGGGTTTTGCCCAAGGAATCCTAATCCAAGGTTTGGTCAACAAGATCCATGGTTCATCTAGGGAAACAACATGATCATTAAAGCAAGAAACATATCTAGCAAGATAACATGACCGATCAAGATAGCATATAAAATATCAACATGGTAAGGAAGTAGTATAGTTAGGGTTAGGAGTTATGTAACCCACCTCAAGAACACTCCTCAAGCTCTAAAGCTCCAAGCACCAAGCTCCAAGCTCCAAGGCACCACCTTCGGGCACCTCAATAAGAGAAGAACAACTCATAACCACCATGGCCAAAAGACAACTAAGAAGGAGAAGGTGCCAATGAAAGAGAGAGAAAGATACTCACCACAAGAGAAGAAGGAGCAAGGACACTCTAGGGTTTCATACACCACTAGGGGAAGAAGGAGACTAAAGCTATGGCTGCCAAGGATATCGCCCTCCAAGCTCCACCAAAGGATATCAGCCACCAAAGGAATAAGGGAAGCAACTAAGGAGATAAAGGGGTCCCAAGCTAGCAAAGAAGGGGGTATATATACGAGGGGGTCAAGTGGGCATCCACTAGAGGGTCGCTCCACATGTGCTCACCCAAACCACCACTTGTCCAAGCTATGCCACCTTGCTAGCAAAGAGCAACAAGTGTCACCAAGGGTGACACAAATGATGCTAGGTCAAGAAGGGTGTGTATCGCCCAACATGGTGCCATGGTCGATACACCACTGCCCGACACACCCTTGGCCGATACACCCTTACCCGATACACCAAGCAAGGAGGTGGCACCAAGCTCAAACAAGGCCCAAGAAAGCCCAGCAACAATCCTAAACTTCAACACGCTCAAATGAGGCCCAAAACAACTCAAGCAAGGCACCCCAACCCATCCTCTCAACCCTAGAGGATGTAAGGAGAGAGAAAGACATCTCTCAAGGTGACAAACTTGCACACCAACCCTAAAACTTGGGTAATTTGCAAGTTGCACCTCAACCTCACAACAAAACACAACCAACACTATTCACACCACAGGTGATTAGCAAACATCTAAACGTAAGGTTTAGGTAAAATAAACAGGGCAAGCCCAAAATGAAGGTCGGGGTCCTTACAAGCCATAAACCCCTACAACAGGATTTTGCCCCTGAAATCTGAAGAGAAAAGTGAGGGATACTTCCTCCTCATCTCTTCCTCAAGCTCCCACGTGGCTTCCTTAATGCCATGATGATGCCGAAGAACCTTCACACTTACTGAACTTGACATACAACTGATGCTGGTGAAGGAGAGTCAACGCTTGTCAAAGATGATGTTCATGTTGTTGACTGTCTCGGCTATAGATCAAAATGTCATCTATGAAGACCACAACAAACTGATCTAGAAACAGATAGAACACCCTGTTCATCAGATCCATGAAAGTAGCAGGTGCATTGGTTAGCCCAAACGACATAACCACAAACTCAAAGTGACCATACCTTGTCCTGAAAGCTGACTTTGGTATGTCCTCATCCTTGATCCTCAATTGATGATATCCAGACCGTATATCGGTCTTCAAGAACATTGTAGCACCACACAACTGATCAAACAGATCATCTATCCTCAGCAAAGGGTACTTGTTCTTGATCATAACTTTGTTCAACTACCGGTAATCTATGCACATACACATCGATCCATCGTTCTTCTTCACGAACAAAACTAGAGCACCCCATGACGATGTGCTCGGTCTGATGAAACCTTTATCCAACAACTCTTGTAACTACTTCTTCATCTCTACCATCTCAGCTAGAGCCATCATGTACGATGTCTGAGCAACTAGATGTGTCCCTGGCACTAGATTGATCTCAAAGTCAATATCTCGAGGTGGGGGAACACCGGGAAACTCATCGGGAAACACATCCTCAAACTCTCTGATAAATGTCATGTCCTGAAGACTCAGACCTTTTGCCTCAGTATATTATACAAAAATTATGAGTTTCTTCATATTAGACATTTTTTAGAGTTTCTTATTAGGTTTATAACATAAAAATTGTGCAACCATCATTAATCATGTCTAAGTGATGATCAATCATATAAGAAAAACCTAATTTAGCAACTAAGCTTAGACGTGGTAATAACAATTTCTTTCTCAATTGTTGTGTAGTTGACCCATGCCTCGTCTAGGGTTTTACTTGCATTGTAGATAACATGGTGCTTTTTATTTTTCTTCTGACCAAGCACTGCCCCTATTGCATAATATCTTGCATCACATATTAATTCAAATGGCAAGTCCCAATATGGGGCTTAGAGAATTTGTGCAGTGGTCAGGGCATTTTTTAAAGTTCTAAAAGCTTTTAGACATTCATCGATGAAGTCAAATATAACATCTTTAGCAAGAAGGTTTGACATAGACTTAGATATCTTGGAGGTCTTTTATGAATCTCCTGTAATACCCTATATGTCCAAGAAATCTTCTCATCCCTATTACAGATTTAGGAGGTGGGAGTTTTGAGATAGCTTCTACCTTGCTCAAGTCCACTTCACCTTTTTTTAGAGATTTTATGACCTAGTACAATTCCTTATTGTACCATGAAGTGACATTTTCCCCAATTCAAGACTAGTTGCTTTTCTTCACATCGTTTGAGAACTTGGGATAGGTTTCTTATACAATTGTCAAAGTTGGTGCCATACACAGAGAAGTCATACAAGAACACCTCCATAATGTCTTCTAAGAAATCAGCAAACATAGAAATCATGCAATGTTGGAATGTTGTTGGTGCGTTGCAAAGACCAAATGACATTCTTTTGAAAGAATATGTCTCAAGATGTAAGTAAAAGTCATCTTTTCCTGGTCATCCAGGTGTATGGAACTTGGTAGAATCCAGAATATCCATCAAGGATATAGAAATACAAGTGGTTGGCAAAATGCTCCAGGACTTGGCCGATGACCGGTAGTGGGAAGTGATCTTTCTTGGTTGCAGTGTTTAATTTTATGTATTCGATGCACATTCTCTACCTTGTGACTGCTCTGGTCGCAACCTCATCACCATTTACTCTTTTTACCACTATCACACCCGCTTATTAGGTATTACATGAATCTCACTAACCCAATTGTTATCACTGATTGGATATATAATTCATGCATCTTTGAGTTTAATATGATCATTTCTTATGACTTCTCTCAACTTGTGATTAACCTGTCTCTAAGGCTAGGCAAGGGGTTTTACATTCTGTTCGAGATGGATTTTGTGCATGTAGTTAGTTGTACTTAGGCCTCCTATATCTTCTACGGAATACCCAAGTGCCTTCCTCCTTAGCTTGAGTTCACGGAGTAACTTTTCCTATTGATCTTCTGTCAAGGTGGAATCTATGATGACATGATTCCTCTCCTCATTCTCTAGAAATGCATAATTCAGTCCTTCAGGGATATGTTTTAGCTCTAAGTCTCTTTCTCTTTAGGAGTTTACTCCAGGGATGTGTACTTCACTGTTTTTATTATTATATCATTGTCATCTCTATCATCATCTTCATATTAATTCAAATAGTCTAATATCTCAAGTACCTCAAAATCTTCTATATTGGGGTTGTTAAGATCCCTAATTAGTGGATCGAACATAGAATTATGTTCCTAGACTTCTTTAAATAATTGGTTGCAACTATCCATGAAGTATACCGATTCGAACAGAGAAGGTCCCCTGATGGAGTTTTGAACATGAAAGTCGATGTGGTCATTTCCCCACCCTTATAGTGATAATTGTGGCTTCAAGATATATCATGGCTCTCCTAGTGAAGAGGAATGATCTCCCATATATCATCAGACATGTTGGGTCTTCCATGGTGTCTATCATGACTATATCACATGGTATGAATAATCGTCTCATGTGGATGGGAACATCTTCTGCAATGTCACTAGTCTTATAAAAGAATGATCTGCTAATCAAATTTGCATCCCTATTTTGGCCATGTCAGTAAGTCCTAGCCACTAGGCTAGTGTGAGAGGTATAGGGTTGATACTTTCTCCAAGATCAGCTAGCCCCTATCGTTCCTCAATATCTCCAACATTGAATGGGATAGTAAAAGCCCCTGGGTCTTTCTGCTTAGTAGGAATCTTTGCCTGAACAAAAGTGTTAGACATTTTGGTTAGCCAGACAGTTTCAACGTGGTCTCCTCGCCTTCTTTTCATAATTAGGTTTTTGAAGAACTTCACATAGGTTGTCATTTTTCAGTGGCATCTAGGAAGGGAATGCCAATGTGTAATTTCTTAGCAACCTCTGAGAACTTTTCGTATCTCTTTTTTGAATGAGTCTTGATCAACTTATACGGGAAATGAATTCTTGGTGAATAAGTACCCCTATCTGCTAAGGCTTCCTCAGTTGCATCGAGCTTCTTCTCATTACCTGGCTTCTTTCCCTTACCCTTTTACTTTGTTTTAACCTTCTTAGTAACAACTTCTAATTTAGCTTCTTCTTCTATTAGGACTGTTTCAGGTTGGCACTCAGTGATAGAAGCGTTCTTTTGAATAGTCTTGTCTGTCGATTCTTCTAATATCTTTCTTGATCTAAGAGTAGCCATTTTTGTAGTTTTAGCATTAGAAGGTATCTTCCCCTACTGGTTCTTTATCAGTTCAACCAGCTACACAAGTTGTTGATCAATTTGTTTGGTATGGACTTGTATATCAGCTATTTGAGTGGTTACACCCCCCCTAGTTAGGGTTGCATTGTGTTCAACATGCTAGTATTATTTATGGCATTTGACTTAGTTATTCATTTATAGTGGCATGTCTCTTTTCAAAAGCAAACATTTTGGACATTAAGTTTGGTTGGTTAGAAGCCTG
The DNA here is from genome assembly GCA_963693085.1 of Alisma plantago-aquatica. NCBI lineage: Eukaryota > Viridiplantae > Streptophyta > Magnoliopsida > Alismatales > Alismataceae > Alisma > Alisma plantago-aquatica. The sequence goes on along the minus strand of OY856415.1, from coordinate 401,961,400 downwards.
ACCCTGACCTTGACTTGCTTCTCCAATCTTTCTATTCTAGATTTAATTTTGTCCTTGGTAATTGTTCTGATTCTAATGGGCGCAATGAAACCTACATCGACGCAATGGAACCTACATGGGCATAATGGAACTTATATGGATGCAATGATACCTATATGGGCGCAGTGGCACTTATATGGGTGCAATGAGACGTAGATGGGTAGACTGGGACGTAGATGGGTGCAATGGGACCTACGTGGGCACAATGAACCCTATATGAACTAATGGAACATATATGGACTCAATGGGACCTATATATGAGCCTATTGGGATGTACACGTGTGCAATGGAACGTATGTGGGCAACTGCTACTTGTAAGGGCACAATGGAACTTATATGGGCGCAGTGGATCATATATGGATGCCACGAAGATATATGGGGCAATCGAACGTATATGGGTGAAATGGAACACATATGGGCACAGTGGAACTTATATGGGCACAATGGGATGTATATGGACACAATGGGACGTACATGAACGCAATTAAAAAGGGCACTACGGAAGCTAGCGTATGGGCACAATGGAACATATATGGGCGCAATGGAACTTATGTAGGCTCAATGACACCTATATGGACTCATATGGGCTCAATCACATTTTTATGGGCGCAAGGAAACCTAAATGGGTGAATGAAACCTATATGGATGCAATGAAACCTATATGGGCTAATGGAACATATATGGACACAATGGAACTTATATGGACGTAGTGGAACTTATATGCACCTAATGGGACGTATATGGGTGTAATGACACCTATATGGGTGTATTGGAACATATATGGGTGCAAAGGAATGTATATGGATGCAGTGCAACTTATATGGGCGCAATGGGATGTACATGGGTGTAGTGGAACTTATATGGATGCAATGAGATGTAGATGGGTGCAATGGGACGTACATGGGCACAATGAAACCTACATGAGCGCAATGAAACCTACATGGGATAATGGAACATATATGAACTCAACAGATCCTATATATGGGCCTAATGGGATGTATATGGGCGTAATGGAACATTTATGGGTGCAATGCAACTTATATGGGTGTAATGGAACTTATATGGGCACAATGGATCATATATGGGTGTGACGGAAGATATATGGGTGAAATAAAATGTATGTGGACGCAAGTGAAGATATATGGGTGCAATAAAACATATAAGGGCGCAATTTAAGGTATATAGATGCAATGAAACCTACATGGGCACAATGGAAGGTATATAGGCAGTGTTAAATAGAAGTAATACCTCTTTCAGGAAGACCCCCTAGAGGTTGTTCTTATTTAATCTACAACAAACTCCAATCTCCAACTCCCAAAGTTGAATGTCCCATCTTGGTTGTTGTAACAAGATGCCAGATCCTCTATCAGCATCATGTCATTAATTGGTACTCGTCTGATGTCAAGTAGGCATTTGAAAGGTGTTTTTATGAAGATGGCTTGTTTTTCTTTGCTGAAAGTGTTTCATATGTCTTTGAAGATTTTCCACAAACACCTAGACTTCAACCGCTTTGGCTTGTTTGCATCAGATGCTCCTACCTTTTTGAGTTCTTCTGCCACTTTGTTTGCCCTTTTTTTTCCTTCTGTCACTCTTCTTTATTCTCTCTTGGTGTGCATGAGTTGGAGATGTGGAAGTTGTTTTACTTGGCAGAGGAGGTGTCGTGGCCCTTTCAGAAGTATGTTTCTTCATTACAGCAAGTGAGGCCATCTTTCTCTTTCTCGTCAGTGGTGGAGCTGTTGTGTCTATTGTGTCCAGTGGGGAGCCGCTGTCTCCGGGGGAAGAGGTATCAACGGTTGACCTACTATTTCCGGTGGAGGAGATGTCGCCGGTGGACGAACTTTCGCTTGACATTTACAACCAACCTTCTTTTTGCCCCTCTTTCGCGTCTCCTACTAGACAATCTCTTTATCTGCATTCCTTGAAAGGGTAAGAGGGTGGTCGACTAGAAATCATTGTCAGAGTTTGGGCATCCATTGGAGATGAATGAGAGGGGGTGGAGGCGTTTTGGGGGGGAAATCCAATGGAAATCCCTTCAATTTGGGATGAAAAGATGTGGGTCCGGGTTAGTGGGGTTAGTGGTGTCACTTTTCACTAAGTTGCGAGACTTGGCACTGGGTAGGTGGTCTTGAGGTAGGGCACAAATGAGGGGACATACGCTCAGGGTCTAGGGTGCAGTGCACGGTGTTGGAGGCAGATCGGGTGGCAGTTTGGGAAGGGGATGCACACGTCAAAACTCACATTTTTATGAGTGTGCCGTGAACAAAGTCTGCTGGTAAATGGTAGATAAGTGAAGTTTGGTCATTCATCAGATTTTTTTAGACCTGTAAACAGATCGAATACAGAGCGGATACCACCATATCTGATATCTGAATCTGATGCAATGATTTTGAGTCACATTTATAGACTTGTTTTACATGCGTTTTATGTATTTATTAGTCACTTTTATGGTTAGTATCACATTATTCACTTACTTTAGTCTATAATCTCATTTGGTATCAAATATCTCATATTTTATCTTTGTGAGTATAAATGATTATAATAATGGGTTTTAGCTTAGCTAATTTGGTTTTGTCTTACAATTTCAGGAAAAACGAGTATACACAGTTGTCGATACCATCGACCTGTGTCGATGGTATCGACACAGTCACAGGGAGACATCTGCAAGGAGCCAAGATGATTCGATACTATCGACATTGAAGTCGATGGTATCAAGATACCTTCAGCGAGCCAGCAATCAACATGTCGATACTACTGACACAAAAGTTGATACTATCGACGTTCTACAGCTTCAGTGTCAGAAAGGTGACAAAACTGACACCTAAAGGTGTTGATACTATCGACCCTCATCGATGGTATTGAGTCTGCATTAGGTGGAGCATCAGAGAACAAAGAGAACTTGTCGATACCCTGGCTGGTCGATACCATCGACCCGCGTCGATGGTATCGACACCGTCAGATCAGTTTTTGCTCCAGATCGGCCTGAATCCAACGGTGGGATATTTTGACGATCTAATTTGGTTTTTATACCTAATGACAACGGTCAGGAGCGATCCATCACATCATTAGTCGCTGCACACATCCCAAGGAGAGTTGGAGAGGAGAACGAATCCCAGAAGCATGCCCCAATCGTTCTGAGAGCCGCAGAAGACGATTTCCACCGCCGGAAGGTTGTAGATTGCGCACTCTACGTCGAGGAACGCTTGGATCTTCTCTGTTCAGGGGTTTACATCACTTCATCCACATTTTTCTCCATGTTTTCCCTTTCTTCCATCATGTCTTGCTCTGAGATGAACATGCTGGGCTAATCCCCTTTGTCTATAGGACCGGGAGTAGCCCGGGTAATCGTTGTATGATGTTTTTATCATAGTAATTCATATTCCATCTCTTAAATTCGTGGTATGATTTCATTTTCTCCATTATATCATTATGATTGATCACCCTAATGATAACCTAATGCCTTTAATTGCTTTGAAAGAAGAATTAACGGTTGAAAAGAGATGAAATTCACATTAACTCATAAATCCCTTGAACAAGGTGATGTACGGTTAATGGTGGAAACCTAGAGTTTGGTCTTCATGCACCTAGTTTAGGGTATAGGTTACTATGACAGTGGAACCGACCTAGATTTAGGTAGTGAACTGTATCACGATAGTGAACAATTCTGACTACAGGACACTACCCGGAATGAGAGATGAGTGTGATTAACTATATGAAAATATATACAATGAGAACCCGCGGTGAAACTGCAATCCTAAAGATTCACATCTAATTGATTAAACTCAACATTTAATCGATTGTTTTGTTTTGTTTTATTTTTATTTTTCTTTTTAATCAACTTTTAAAACCTTTTTAACCGATCTAGCTGATTGCGAACAGTTAGTAGTATTCTACTAATAGTTCAGTGTCCCTGAGTTCGACTCGGGCCTCACAAAGGCCAATATTACTCTGACGCATACACTTGTGTTATATGCACGGTAAAATCGTGTCAAGTTTTTGGCGCCGTTGTCGGGGACACGACAATTGTCGGCACTACGAGTGCTGCAAGCGGCCACTCTAGGCCACATTTTTATTTTTTTTATTTATCATTTTTTGAAATTCATTGTTTATCCGTCATATCTATCAATTGTCTTGCACTGTACTGAAACAAATTTATTACTTTGTAGGTACTAGTGCATGGTGAGGACGTATAGCACAGACTACACACTGCCATCACCAGAGGTTCCACTATTGCGATCAGATGACAAAGAGAACAATATTCACGATTAAACTGAGGATATAGATTCGAACTCTGAACTATAAGCCATGGCAGAAGAACAGACAATATGGGAGAAGATAAAGGCTTCTTCCTCATCAACATCAAAGGGGCCAATTAAAAAGCTGGAAGTTAACATTCCAACCTATAAGATTGATCTAGCACTAATAAACCTGGTCAAGTCTCAAGCATTCCACGGGCTAAAGAATGAAGACCCTGTTGCACACATTAGCACTTTTGTGGAAAATTGTGATATGATCAAGATAGACAGGTTTCCACAAGAGACACTGTATTTGAAGTTGTTTCCCAGCTGTCTTGCAGGTAATGCACGTGAATGGTTGCATAACCTAGATGATGAGACTGTGGAGACTTGGGATCAAATGATCGAGGTCTTCTTCGAGAGATTCTTTCCATCAGAGAAAACCAATGACCTAGTACGGAAGATCCACAAATTCTGTCAAAGAGCTGGCGAGACATATTCAGAGACATGGGAGCGCTTCTAAATAGTGTTGCGGAAGTGTCCACATCACGAGCTGGATAAAGAAAAACAAGTGAAGATTTTCTACTTTGCTCTAAATGAGCATGACAGGAGCAATCTGGACTCGGCAGGTTCCGGTTTCTTCTTGAACAATACCGACACTAGGTGTTGTGAAATTTTGAAAAATATGGCCAGGAAGCAATCATGGTGTGACAGAGACACAGTAGAGCAGGTCCGAGTTGCAGGTGATTCAAAGGCTATCAAGGATCTAAATGAGAAGATGGACCTTCTAGACAAGAAATTGCTAGCAAAAGAGGACACATAATATGATCATGAAGCACAGGTGAAATTTATGCGCCAGCAACAGGGGTACAAAAACAATGCCTATTCTTGGAGGAAAGATAATAAATTTTCATGGAAGGACCCAAACAATTTCCTATAGGACCCTGATGCAAAACCACAACCATCGGCAGAGGACAAGAGCAATGAGTTGCTCAATCAAGTAATCAAGCAGAATCAAGAACTCATGAGCACGTTTGTCCAGCAGATTAAACAACAAGGTGACTTTATGAATCAATTTGGGCAGACTATACAAAGTCATGGGTCTCAAATGAGGTCACTCGAGACATCCTAAGCGTAGATGGCAGTAGAGATTTCAAGCTTGAAGAAGCCAGCGCAGCAAGGTTTTCCCTGAAATACAAACATTCCAGGAGGAAACCAACAAGCTAAGGCAATTCTGCTACGGAGTGGTAAGAAGATTTTAAACCCCAGGGCCGATGAGTTGAGCACACCCCAGCCAAAAAACACAGGTGAGGCCACAGAGGAAGTTACAATCACAGTACCGATAGAGGATGTGGTAGACGAAGCTACACCAGACATCATTGTTGAGGAAGAAACTCCAAAGAGGACACCATATGTGCTGCCACATCAAAGGGCACAGACAGTCCCAGTGTCGTATCCAAACAGTTTGAAGGCTAAGAAAGTGGACGCTCAGTTCAAGAAGTTCCTAGATAGATTTAGGAAACTTTCTGTCAACATTCCGCTACTAGAGGCAATAAAGCAGATACCCTCCTATGGAAAGTTTCTTAAAGATATAATTACAAAGAAGAGGAAGATTCCTGATACTGAAGTGGTGGTTCTTAAGGAACAAGTGAGTGCCTTCATTATGGGCACATTGCCACCTAAAAGACAAGATCCGGGCTGCTTCAATATTTCATGTTACATTGGTAAGGTGAAATTTGGCGAAGCATTGTGTGACTCTGAGGCAAGTATCAATTTGATGCCTCTTTATACTTTCAAGAAGCTGGGACTTACAGAATCGAGACATAGCAACATGACGATTCAGCTAGTAGATAATTCTATGGTAAAGCCCTATGGTATTTGCGAGGATGTTCTGGTTAAAGTTGACAGGTTTGTATTTCCAACAGATTTTGTGGTAATGGAAATGCAAGATGAACAAGGAAATGAGCTACTCCTCGGAAGACCCTTCCAAGCTACGTCGGATATGATACTCGAGATGGGACGAGGCCGTTTGACATTGGGAATCGCGGATGGCCAATTTGAAATGGTTATGCCCCCAAACACGACACAATCAAAAGTAAAGGATCAGTGTCACATGGTGAAACATTTTGATTAGAACATTTCTCTCTGTCTAGGGAAGCCTTCTAGATATGGCTCATGTAATGACCAAGGTAGATAAGGGGACACTGGTTGTAGACATTATGGAACAAACCAAAGTTGTTTCTCTTTGTAGAGTTGTGGGTTTTCCAAATGATGAAGAGGAGGAAATTCCTCTTTCTACTGAAGATGATGCAATAGCAAGTTTTGTCTTTGGCGCATATCCAGAACTGCCCCTTGAGGCTTGCCTTGTTAATATAATGCATGACTGGATGAGAAGCAAGTCATTATAAGAATGTGTCAAGATGCTTCAAGTGCTGCCGTGATATTATGCCAAGTATTATGAAGATCTTGGGCCACTCCCACCACCGCTTCACTCATCTTTGATCAGTCCACCAGAGTTAGAATTGAAGCCACTGCCACCTCATTTGAAGTATGCATTCTTAGCCGATGGTGAGAGACTATTGGTGATTATCTCAGCATATCTGAGTGTCGATGAAGAGGATCAATTGATGATCATGCTGAAGAACCACCGTGGAGCATTTGGGTGGTCAGTTGTGGATATTAAGGGGATTTCACCTACACTTTGCCAGTACAAGATCCAGCTCGAGGAAGGAGCCAAACCTGTAATTCAGCCATAGTGCAGACTCAATCCAAGCATGATGGAGGTCATCAAGAAGGAGGTGATCAAGCTCCTTTCTGCATGCATCATTTATGCTATCTCTGATTCGATGTGGGTAAGCCCCACACAGGTAGTCCCTAAAAAGGGGGGAATCACTATCACTCACAACTTGTTAAATGATCCGGTCATGACCCGACTGGTAATCGGGTGGTGTGTGTGCATTGACTATCGTCGATTGAACTCTGCTACGTTAAAAGATCATTTTCCTCTTCCATTCATCGATCAAATTTTAGAGCGACTAGCTGGTCGATCGCATTTTTGTTTTCTAGACAGCTATTCTGGCTACAATCAAATCTCCATTGATCCTAAGGACCAAGAGAAGTCTACCTTCACTTGTCCCTATGGAACATTTGCATATCGTCGTATGCCTTTTGGCTTGTGAAACACACCAACAACCTTTCAGCGATGCATGCTTGCCATTTTCTCTAATATGGTTGAGCGCTGTTTAGAGGTCTTCATGGACAATTTTTCTATCTATGGTGCATCTTTTGATGAGTGCTTGTATAATTTGGATAAAGTTTTACAACGATGTGAGGACACACATTTAGTTCTCAACTGGGAAAAATGCCATATGATGGTTAGTGAAGGGATTGTGCTTAGACATAAAGTGTCTAGCAAGGGGCTGGAGGTGGATCTAGTTAAGATTGAGGTTATTTCAAAATTACCCCCACCTAATTCAGTTAAAGGGGTGAGGAGTTTTCTCAGTCACGCAGGATTTTATCGCCGCTTTATCAAAGATTTCTCAAAAATTGCTAAACCATTATCTGAACTGCTTGAGAAAGATGCAATGTTTGACTTTAATGAAAAGTGTTTGTATGCTTTTAATGTGCTCAAGGAGAAGTTAATTTCTGCACTGGTTGTTCAAATGCCGGATTGGACAAAACCTTTTGAATTGATGTGCGATGCTTCGGATTTTGCAGTAGGGGCTGTTCTAGGACAACGTTTTGAAAACAAACCCGTTGTGATTTTTTATGCATCCAAGACTTTAAATGAAGCACAACTTAACTACACCACAACTGAAAAGGAACTGCTCACCGTCATTTTTGCATTTGAAAAATTTCGGCAATACCTAGTAGGGTCAAAAGTTGTGGTATGGACAGACTACGTCGCCATAAAATATTTGATGGAAAAGAAAGATGCCAAACCTAGATTGATTAGGTGGATCTTATTGTTACAAGAATTTGACATTGAAATTAAAGATAAGGTGGGGATTGAGAACGTGGTTGCTGACCACTTGCCTAGGTTAGAACGAGTAGATGAGAAGGACATTAATATACCCTCTTTCTGTAAAATCCAAGGATCCATGGTTTTCATATATTGTTAATTATCTCACCAGTAAAATAATCCCAAATGATTGGACTTATCAAGAGAAAAAGAAAATTTTCCATTCTTTGAGATATTATTTCTGGGATGATCCCATTTTGTTGAAGCAATGTAGGGACGACGTTTTAAGCATGTGTGTACCGGAGATAGAATATGACAATGTACTTAGTCATTGTCATACACTACCAACTGGTGGTCATCATGCGAGCTCCAAAACGGCGGCCAAGGTGCTAGAGAGTGGTCTTTATTGGCCTATACTCTTCCGGGATGCCTATGACTATGTGCGAAGATGTGATTCCTATCAAAGGACATGTAATATTTCCAAGCAACGGGAGATGCCCCTCAACGTGTTTCAAGAAGTTGAGGTATTTGATATGTGGGGCATTGATTTTATGGGACCCTTTGTGTCCTTGAACTTTAATTTATACATTTTACTGGTTGTTGATTATGTATCGAAGTGGGTAGAGGCAATACCCACAAGGACTAATGATGTTGTTGTAGTGTGCAGGTTTGTAAGAGATTACATTTTTTTATAGATTTGGTGTGCCAAGGATGATTATCAAGGATGGAGGCACCCATTTCAAAAATCAAAAGTTTGCTGCATTGTTGAGGAAGTACGGGGTAAAGCACAATATTGGTACCCCATACCACCCGCAGACACAAGGGCAGGTCGAGGTATCCAATAGAGAAATCAAGCAAATTTTAGAGCGCACCATGGCTTCGACAAGAAAGAACTGGAGTACTTTTCTACCAGATGCTTTATGGGCATATAGGACCGCATTTAAGACACCTATAGGCACTACGCCTATTAGGTTGGATTATGGGCGGGCCTGCCATTTGCCGGTAGAGTTGGAGCACAAGGCGCACTGGGCGCTAAGGAAGCTTAACTTGACTTATGATGAGGCAGGGAAGAAGCGAATGCTAGAGCTCAAAGAGTTAGATGAGATGAGGATGAACGCCTATGAAAATTCACAGATTTACAAGGAGAGAACAAAACTAATTCACAATCGACACATTCAACTGCGTGTCTTCAAAAAGGGAGATCGTGTGTTATTGTTCAACTCGAGGTTGAAGCTGTACCCCGGGAAATTGAAATCCCGATGGAGTGGACCTTTCATTGTTGAGGAGGTACGGCCACATGGTGCTATCCTGGTGCGTGATGGAGAGACGACATTTCTGGTCAATGGATAGAGGTTGAAGCTGTACTTTGGTGAGGACTACATGAGGAAAGTGCATGAGGTCAAACTCATAGCACTTACAGATGCAAGATGAGTGTGATTTTGTCTAGCCTAAGACATTAAAGAAGGGTGCTTGTTGGGAGGCAACCCAACCATTGGTAGTTTCATCCATTTTCTTTCACATTTACAAGTTAGTTGGTTTAATTTGGTTTTTAGTGTAAAAATGATACCTTGATTGTTTGTTCAGTGTGCAGGGCTGAGGCAGAGTCGATACCATTGACTACTATGTCGATGGTAGTGACATGGGTACAGGTAGGCGACTGCAGAAAATTTTCTGAGTCGATACCATTGATGGCCTCGTCGATGGTATCGACCTACCATCAGTAACGCCGAAGAAAAAGATGCTACATGGTCGATAGTATCGACTAGGATGTCGATACTCACAAGATCCCTGAAGATTTACAAATGATTTTGTCTCAGTGAAGCTGATACTATCGACGGTCGTGTCGATGGTATCGACACATCAACAACAAGGAAGTGGCGCCCGGGCCTCGTGAGGGTAATTGATCCATGAAGGGTCGATACCATCGACCCACGTTGATGGTATCGGCGCGACACATCACCGATCCGTGAGAAGAAATCAACGGCGGCTGCCAAATCAAGGGAGTCAATCCGTGGGATGGGTCGATACCATCGACCTGCGTCGATGGTATCGACACGTCATCAATCCGGGCCCCCACATCAAGCAATCGACAACCGTTGATACTAGCAAAGGCATGGATTGCGCTACATGTGTCGATACCATCGACACCCCCATCGATGGTATCGATGGACCGGTAGTAGCGACAGACTCAGTTATAAAAGGAAGGGTTGATTGTCAATCTTCTTCACGCCTTCAGAGCTTCTTCCTTCCACTTGTGCTTTGAGCAGTGTTGAGCGATCGGAGGCCTTCATCGAGCATCCAAGGATCAGGATATCTTCACCGAGCTCTGCACCGAGTAGAGGTCGTCTTCTCCGATCTTCACCGAGCTCTACCTCTTATTCCCCTTCTCTCTGTGACGATGGTGCGAACAGAAGGAGCGTCTTCTTCAAGGGCGGCCCCAATGGAGATCCCGACGTTTGTTCCTCCACCACCCGGATCCATTCCTCATCTGAGGATTGTTCATCCTTCGGCAGAAGTATGCAAGATATATGAGGAATTGCTCAAGTGAAAGATCGAGCCAACCCGATACATCGATCGGACCATGATCTGTGACCTTGGGTTCGAGGCCAATCTCGCTTATGTCCTTAAAGGGCAAGTGAAGCATACTGACAGGAGGCCCGACGAGATGGAGTACCATGCTGATGGCCAACCTTTTTTCGGCGAGTGGCCAACGTACAAAGAGTTGGTGGCAGAGTTTATGGCGTCACTTGATATCAATGTCGTGCCCAATGACCTAATCGCCACCGATAGGGAGTGGAAGAAAGGGTGTGTGTCTTTCAGACTCTACAACAACAATTACACCCTCACTCTCGACCAGTTCAATTATGTGTATAACTAGTATCATGACCCTTACCAACACCGGAGGCCGGACAACCGGACGGATTATGATGACATCTTCGCCCAGTTGGTGACCGCGCCTCCAGGAAAATCCTTCAGCTATCATAATGCAGTTGTCGCTGACTTCAAGCATCCCTTTGTGTAGATTCTACATCACATGCTGTGTACGACGCTCTTTGCTCGAGGCAACCTTTCTCTCAATAAATTTCAGGAGACAGATTTATTTTTTCTGTATAAGTTGTTGAAGTGAGAAGAATGCAACTAGGGTGCGTTTTTCTTGACGCGTGTGTTGGCAGTGCATAGGAGTACAAGGAAAGCCCCTATCCACTTTGGGGGGCTTATCACACCGCTTGCTATGTACCTTGGGTTGGATTTTTCCCAACTCACCTCGCTTTCCAATAGGAATAAAGTCAACCTGCATCATCTACATCGATCCAACCCTCTTACGCTCTGTGATGGCGTGGCCTATGCATAGTGCCATGTCAACCATGAGTACTAGGAGCGTGCGCTGTCAGATCCCGTCTTTGACATCTAGGGAGCTCCGCGCTTTCGGTGGCCCATCATCGCCATCGACGACTCCAACGAAGAAGATGACGGTAATGATGATGACAATGTCGATGACGACGAGCAAGAAGAGGAAGAGGAGGCCTTCACTCCTCTTCGTTCACGAGTGGCACCGCGGAAGCGTCCACGCTTCCACCCAGGTGCATCATCTTCTTCGCAGCCTCTGACACCTCAGCCCTCTCAATAAGGAGAGGATGCCTATTCTATGCAGGGCATGCACACAATGCTGCAGGATATCCAGCAGACGCAACAGCGACACACAACGTCATTTGCTGATATTCAGGAGACTACAAATTGGCTCTATGTTAATCAGCAAGCTATCTTTGAGAACGAGCGTCAGTTGTTCGCTAATCAACAACATGTTTATGATCGGTTGGGAAGGATTGAACAGCAGCAGCAGCCGTTCTATGATAAGTATTGGAGCCAGAACTACTTCGGAGGATACCCTCAACCTCCGCCCTTTCCCCCGTATGATCCAAATTTCCAGGGGCAGTATCCATCATGGGATCCCACCGCTCCGCAGTACCCACCACCACCTGACCAATGATCAGTATCATTGTTCCACCTTTTAAGGTTGTTTTTGACTATGAGGCCGTAGTCGAATTCAAGCTTGGGGGGAGATGGAACAACTTCTATCATTTTCTATCTTTTATTGATAGTTTTTATCATTTATTGCTTTTCTGTTGTTCTAGCATTTTTCTTAGTTTTTAGGATCCACACTCTATCTAGTGTAATCGTGGATGTCTAATTTAATGTGTCATCTCTTTGTTTGTCATATGGAAGTCTTGGGTCAATTTGGGTCAATTTGAATTTTTTTTAATGAATTTGTGAGCTTGCTTTGTTTGAATTTGAGCACATGGCTTATGAAAATAATTGGGTTTGTCAACTCTAAAACAGAAAACCACAACTGTACATGCCTATGATTCAGGAAAAGTGGATGGAAACGGATGTTGAGCCTAAACTGATCAAATGATAATGAGACTTTAATCTGAAATAAGAGAGAGAAATCTCTTGATTTTTCACATGTCAGTAAGGAGAGACATATAATATCTTCCAATGGTTCTGTCAATTAATCTTGTGATCTATCCACTTCATCTCATCTACACTCCACCATAAGAATTGGGAGCACTATACAGTTTGTCATCTTTTGGTTGCATGACATGTAGTTAAGATTGCATTGTAGTCTGTGTTTATGTTGGTTGCATTAAAAAAAAAGAAAAAATGTTGCATTATAATCCTGCATTCATAAATTGTAGAGTGCATGCCAATGTCATTTTAGTTGCATTTTGCACGTTTTCAATCATCTTGTGCAATATGTGAATAAGCTCAAGAGAAAGATATTACAAATTTCATCTTGTTCTATTAAGAAAGATAAAGGATTGGAAAGAAAAAAAAACATGAAGATCAGAGGGAGAAAGGAATTTGTTCATATGCAGAATAAGAAGAATAAGCATGTGTGTAGTTTTGTAGATATTATGTCGCTCATTGAGATATAATGATAGTGCATGCATCATTCCACCTAAAATGTAGCATTAGGACATTTTCACTTGCATGTTGCATCATAATAGGTTAGTAATTCTTGTATTGCATGATTGACTGTTATGTGTTTCCATTTCTTCCATAGCCACCTATTCCATCCACTCGTTGCTCGAATTGGTAGGCCACTGTGATTATCTCCTCACTCATTAATATTAGGAGAGCTGCTTCCATTTAGATGGTAGTTAGGAAACGAGCAACGTAGATAGAAGATCACAAAGATGCACCAAGCCTGAACTGGAGGATTTTATTATGTTAACCGCCTTATGTGATAGTGTTCATCAATCTTGGGGTAGACATCTCTTATGGATGATCATTATCGCCTTGAGGGTAATTATCATTTTGTGGTTAGTGAGGGTCGGAATGTGAATGTCTGGCGGGGATCATATGGCAAGGTCTGTTGTGATAATCTGTTCTTTAGTTGACCTTCGCAATTTTATTCTATAGTTTTGCTGCTCGAGGATGAGTAAGGTTTAAGCTTAGGGGAGTTTGATGCGATGATTTTGAGTCACATTTATAGACTTGTTTTACATGCGTTTAATGTGTTTATTAGTCACTTTTGTGGTTAGTATCACATAATTCACTTACTTTAGTCTATAATCTCATTCTGTATCAAATCTCTCATATTTTATCTTTGTGAGTATAAACGATTATAATAATGGGTTTTAGCTTAGTTGATATGGTTTTGTCTTGCAATTTTAGGAAAAATGAGTATACACAGTTGTCGATACCATCGACCTGTGTCGATGGTATCGACACAGTCATAGGGAGATAGCCGCAAGGAGCCAAGATGATTCGATACTATCGACATTGAAGTCGATGGTATCGAGATACCTTCAATGAGCCAAAAATCAACATGTCGATACTATCGACACAAAAGTCGATACTATCGACGTTCTACAACTTCAGTGTCAGAAAGGTGACGAAATCGACGCCTAAAGGTGTCGATACTATCGACCCTCGTCGATGGTATCGAGTCTGCATCAGGCGGAGCGTTAGAGAACAAAGAGAACTTGCCAATACCCTGGCGGGTCGATACCATCGACCCGCGTCGATGGTATCGACATCATCAGATCAGTTTTTTGCTCCAGATCGGCCCGAATCCAACGATGGGGATATTTTGACGATCTAATTTGGTTTTTATACCTAATGACGGCGGCCAGGAGCGATCCATCACGTCATTAGCCGCTGTACACATCCCAAGGAGAGTTGGAGAGGAGAACGGAGCCCAGAAACACGCCCCAATCGTTCCGAGAGCCGCAGAAGACGATTTCCACCGCCGGAAGGTTGTAGATTGCGCACTCTACATCAAGGAACGCTTGGATCTTCTCCGTTTAGGGGTTTACTTCACTTCAACCACATTTTCTTCATGTTTTCCCTTTCTTCCATCATGTCTTGCTCTGAGATGAACATGCGGGGCTAATCCCCTTTTTCTTTAGGACCGGGAGTAGCCCAGGTAATCATTGTATGACATTTTTATCATAGTAATTCATATTCCATCTCTTAAATCCGTGGTATGATTTCGTTTTCTCCATTATATCATTATGATTGATCACCCTAATGATAACCTAATGCCTTTAATTGCTTTGAAAGAAGAATTAACAGTTGAAAAGAGATGAAATTCACATTAACTCATAAATCACTTGAACAAGGTGATGTACGGTTAATGGTGGAAACCCAGAGTTTGGTCTTCATACACCTAGTTTAGGGTATAGGTTACTACGACAGTGGAACCGACCTAGATTTATGTAGTGAATTGTATCACGACAGTGAACAATTCTGACTATAGGCCACTACCCGGAATGAGAGACGAGTGTGATTAACTATATGAAAATATATACAACGATAACCCGCGGTGAAACCGCAATCCTAAAGATTCACATCTAATTGATTAAACTCAACATTTAATCGATTGTTTTGTTTTCTTTTTCTTTTTAATCAACTTTTAAAACCTTTTTAACCGGTCTAGCTGATTGCGAATAATTAGTAGTAGTCTACCGATAGTTCAGTGTCCCTGAGTTCGACTCGGGCCTCACAAAGGCCTATATTACTCTGACACATACACTTGCGTTATACGCACGGTAAAATCGTGTCAGAATCCAAAAAATATAATCCGATCTGACTGATAAATAATATTTGAATTCAGATAAATATTCGATCCAAACCAAAAAACATAAATATACTATTATTAATACATTACATATAGAAAACATTGATATCACTATGAATATATAGGATAAAATATCTATATTTTTATATATAGATAATATATATTTGATAATATATGTATATATTTGTCAGATTTCAGATTTTTTCTGATCGGATATAGTCATATACGAAATACTATCTAAAATTTCCGGATATGAAATTTGATATCTTAAATCCAATTCGGATTATGTGGATGTCGATTTTTTTTTCAAAATTTCGAACTATAATTCGGATCGAATTTGCGAATTCTGAATATCCATTTACATGTTTAGAATTTTGTAACTTATTTGAACAAAAAAATGAATTAAAAATAAAATGTAATTGGTTTGTAGCGTTTCAGATTTCCATCCAACTGAACTGGCTCTAATCTATTCGGTTTGCCAGATCCGCCAAAGCCACGCAACATGACTCATGACTGACTGTCAACATCTCAAACCTTCAACCAACCACTTCTTCCCCAATCTTCCCTCCGCAAGCATCCCACCGTTGTTACCCTTTATGCCACTTCCTCCTCCCCTCGCCTTCACATTTCTTCCTCAAAACCTTGATCCGACATTGCGCTTTTCCTTTCCTCGTCATTGCCATCCTGGTTGATAAATTTGCCAAATCCCTTATTACCAGACAGAAAAATATCTAGAAACATATTTGTTTCTGAAAACTAGTGACCACAAATTTGTGTGGCCGGTCAAATTATTTTCTGAAGAGGTTAGTGGACAGAGCACAACGTCCCTTTTTTAAAAAGATTCTGGAAAAAAAATCAAAATAAACGAGTTATAGAAAAATATTGACCAAAATATACGAGTTTGGAACAAAATGTCTGAAATAGACGAGTTTGAAATGAGGACAGAGAGTGGAGACTCCATTTGATTCGGTGTCTCCATTCTCATTGGCCCACATCGTTAAAAATAAAAAAATCGAAACAGTCAGCCTGCGCCCCTGCCACTTGGAGGTCCATAAATGAAAATGCCAAATGGAATGTCGTCTTCATTCTTGGGCTGCCACATGGTGCAGCGCTTCACAAACTGTTTTGTTTTATTTTTTCTCAAAAATTTTGATACCATGTATTTAATTAATTTGTATTGTTTATATTTTAATTAACATATATTGTATTACATTAATTATTTATTTCATCTAAATCAAAATATTATTTAATATAAATAATATAACAATGTTTGATATTTAATAGTATGCTATATTTTAATATATTTATTTATAAATTTATTAATTAATGATATATTTAACGACATATGCATAAATTTTTTGTATATAGTTATATTTATGAGTTCAAAATAATAATTTTTTTAATAAATTTTAAAACTATACGATACAAATATTATCAAATATTGTATGTAAAGATCAGATTACACAAATAATTACTATATTAATCAAATATTTATATGTATATTACACAATATAAATAATATTCAAAATCAAACAATAGTGTGTGTACACACATTTTATATATGTAATATATTCAATTTATTGGATTTGAATTATATATATGACACTAAAAAGGTAAAATGTTAATTAGATATAATTGTATGCATATACCTGCAATATATCATTAATATATATATATATATAATTTGGATTTGGATTTAGATTTAGAACTTATGTAATAATTTATTATATTTAATTGATATATGTCTAAATATAATAATTGCGTTTATATATCCAAAACAAAGGAACATTTCTCAAACAACATTCAATCAGGATTCAAACTTGGAACATAATTGTGTCCCATGACAACAAAACTCCTTAGATGATTATATTAAAGTTATAAGCAAATTTATTAGCCAAAACAAATAGGGTTACCTCATAACCCAGGTCAGGGTCATTACAAGTTATAAAACCCTAACAAGGATTTCGTCCTTGAAATCCCAGGTAAAGGGAGACAAATATTATTCATTCATCATATCATCAAGTCTCCACATAATATCTTAATGTCATGGAGATGCCATAGAACTTTGATCAACACAAAGTTATTTCACATAGGGTTATCATGGAATCTGTCATATAGGACCCAATTAATGCACATCATGAAGTCAGTAGTAATCATTGATGCAATCGAATTTCCCGCACAAATTGGGCATTTCTCTCACACGAGTCAGTCACCTCGAGACCATGAACCGATCATCTTTCTCACACAAGCCGGTCATCTCATGACCATAAACCAGTCATATCAGTCACTCGAGCTGGTTGTCTCATGACCATCGCACAAGACGGTCGTCTCACTCACTCGAGGCAGTCGTCTCATGCCCCAGTCCTGGAAGAACTCAGCCAATTTAGTTTGTAATCAACTTGACACTCCAAATAGTCAATCCAACCCTTGAACTTGATGATTATGAGTCCAATCTGTTGATCTATTGCTTAATTGAATACCTAAACACCTTTAGTATTCAATCTAAACATCATTCATGAATTTACTCCTTTAATCCAATTGTATCTTATGTGTGTGACCCTATAGGTCCAAAATTACGTTGGAAGTGAATGTCTATAACAACTTATGACATCATAAGCAAACAATGATGCCTAGTCACACATGATTGCTATCCAAATAATTTCGAAAGTTGGAGAAGAATTCCAACCTACAATCTCTGATTAGTGTTATCATGATCGCATAGTTCCTTTGTCTATGATATCCGCATTGAACTCGAGGCATGGAATCATCATCCTCTCAATGTTCAATCCATGTTCCTCGAACTAGAGTAGACTATCTGAGATGTGCGTGAGTTCACATCTCCCAGTCTGGCTTATGAAAAGGCCTTGGATATCAATCTCCTATAGGATGGACAAATACCATCTACATCACTTACACTGAAGTCCCCATGTGTCAAAGCTACCCAATCATCACCTTCGGGATGACCCATATTTCAAGATTACATTTGATTATGTTAAAGTATACCCAACAACACATGAAGAGTGTAGTGACGATCTAAGAACCACAATCACCACTATCACTATGAGATATGGTTCTGACTACCATTTCATGGTCTCCATGTATCTATATATTATTAATAACTAAATATAGAAATATGAATGTATAATAGATAAAAAAATTAGTTAAATGTCATATATCTATTATTAATATTAATGTGCATAGTATAATATATTATTATAATATCTAAAAGAATATTATGTATATATATATATATAGTCATGCTAGAATACACTCAAGTGTACGGATTGCACGAATACACTCATGTGTGTTTGCATATCAAGACTATTTTTTGCAAAATGTAAACCGTTGATCTTCACCGTCATACTATAACTAGGTTACATACAAATTTTGAGCCCATTTGGATGAGTGTAAGTCACTCATCCAAGGACAACAAAATCGACGCACGAAACTAATTTGAAATGCATAATTTTTGCGGTCTTCATAACATGAGCTATACATATCCAAATATGCTCAAATTTTGTGTATGAGTTGTTCACAGGATGTTTAAGAAAATCAATGGATTAGATTTTTTAAAAAAATATTGCATCATGAAAAACTACTTGAGTGTATTCCCCTCTGGATACACTCGAGTGTATTCTAGCCTGACTCTCTCTCTCTCTCTCTCTCTCTATATATATATATATATATATATATATATATATATCAAAGATATATGCACACAATAAAAATATATGAATGATATATTACAATAATGTATTATACTATGTACATTAATATTAATGATATATATGACATTTAATTAAAAAAATTATATATTATGTGTTCATATTTCTAGATTTATTTATTAATAAAATATCAAAGATATATGCACACAATTATTGTATTTAGATATATTTATCAATTAAATATAATAATTTTGTACATAAGTTCTAAATTCAAATCCAAGTCCAATAAAAATATATGAATGATATATTATAGATCGAACATTTTATTTTTTGGTGTCAAATATATAATCCAATCCAATAAAGTAAATATATTATATATATATAAAGTGTGTGTATACACAACTATGTTTTATATTAGATGTTATTTATATTGTGTTATATACATATAAATATTATTTGATTAATATAGTAATAATTTGTGTGACATGATCTTTACATACAACATTTGGATAATATTTTGTATCGTACTAATAAATTATTATTTTCAACTCATAGATATATCTATATACAACAAATGTATGCATGTCTTTAAATACATCATTAATTAATGAGTTTATAAATAAATATATTAAAATGTAGCATACTATTAAATATCAAACATTGATTACATTATTAATATTAAATAATATTTTGATTTAGATGAAATAAATAGTTAATGTAAAACAATATATTTTAATTAAAATATAAATAATATAAATTAATTAAATACATGATATCAAAGTTTTTGAAAAAAAAATTGTTTGTGAAGCGGCTGCGCCATGTGGCAACCCAGGAGGGAAACGCCATTCTATTTGGCATTTTTATTTCTCGACCGCAGTGTGCAGAGTTATTTTAATTTGTAAGGATGCCGACCAATAGAGTGTAGAAGCCGAATCAAATGGCCTCTCCTCTCTTTTTTTTTTTCTTCTTGCGGAACCACGACGTCCTTCTCGTGGCCTACCCGACAGGGCACAACCTTCACTTCCAGTGGCAGTAGTCGACTCAACTGAAGGAGCCAGCTGCCAAACGGGAGGAGTGTCCGCCGGACAGGGGAAAAAATGGCTCAACAGACTCCGTTGCCGAACACAAGGGTGCTTCTGAAAGACTACGTGACCGGGTTTCCTACGGAGGAGGATATGATCGTTACCGCCGGAACCGTCGATCCTAAAGTGCCCCAGGGCTCAGGGGCTGTCCTGGTGAAGAACCTTTACCTCTCCTGCGACCCGTACATGAGGGGCCGCATGTCCAGGCCGCTGCACAAGAGCTACACGGATGCCTTCACTCCCGGCGAGGTGAGACAACCTTCACAAGGCCTCGGAATTTGCTCATACCAGTTTTCGAGGGCCCCGGTTTTAGTCGAGTAAAGGTTGAATAATTTTTTTTTTGAAATTGACGCTGAATGTTGGATACAATAGTAGGCCTGGAATGATCAAGGATTAAATGCCCTGATTTCCTAGGACTGAATGCGCTTGATTTAGTTTGCTTTATGAACTAGATTTGTGCTGTTTTCACATTCTACTTAGTCTGATTTGCATCTGAGGATCGTTCTTCAATTCCTGTAGCTTACACTAACCCTTTTCCAAATTTAGTCTTTGCTCAACTTTGTAAGAATCCATACTCGTTCCACACATTCAAAATTCATATGCATCTGGACGGCACGTCGCCTTTATAATCTGATTTCGACCATAAAAAAACAACTGTATGCATACCGTTATATACTCTCTTTTCAGTTTGATGGTATGACCCTGAATTACCTTATTCTCTATCGGCATGTATTGTACTGAAAGAGGGACTTTTATTGGTTTTCTAGCATCAAAAGAACGTTTTTTTCCCCCTTTTCTGTTGAGGAAATCCAAACATACCCCCTTTTTATTATAACATTGGTGCTTGTTTTCTTATAAACCATCTACTTCTCACTGGTTCTTCCTGACCCATTAGATGCATTATTTAACTGAATTTTGCATCATGTACTTTCATTTGGCTTAGAAGATTCTCAGCCAATGTTGTTTTTATGGGTTATCATCTACCCTTTTGGATTGGTGAGTAATGTTGAAACTTCTTCTAATGCCTAATCATGGTGCACAGGCTATAATTGGGTATGGTGTGTCTAAAGTGGTGGACTCCGACCATCCTGATTTCAAAGCCGGGGATCTGGTGTGGGGTATAACTGGGTGGGAAGAGTATAGCCTGATTAAGACTCCTCAAGCTATAACAAAGATTAAGCACACTGACGTTCCTCTTTCTTATTATACTGGAATTCTAGGTATCTGGTTTACTCTTTTGTAACTTATATATTTTTATTACAATGACATGTCTGACCAGTACTGATATCTGTTTCTTTCTCAAATTGCTTCTACTTGTAGGTATGCCTGGTATGACAGCATATGTTGGATTTCATCAGATATGCTGTCCCAAAGAAGGTGAGACTATATATGTCTCAGCAGCATCCGGTGCAGTTGGTCAGCTTGTTGGCCAGTTTGCAAAACAAGTCGGTTGCTACGTTGTTGGAAGTGCTGGTTCGAAAGAAAAGGTAGTAGGTCTTGCATGATTTATTCTTGATTTTTGTATGTAAATTCTGTTCTCAAAAATCTGATTACTTTTGATCTTTTTGATAGGTTGAGCTGTTGAAGAATAAGTTTGGGTTTGATGACGCCTTCAACTATAAAGAAGAACATGACATTGTTGCTGCTCTGAAAAGGTTCAAACTTTGACATCTTTTATGACTTCCAAGCATTTGACATTGATGCATATGGTGTTATCTAGGATGCATTTTTGTTAGGATGCCATTTTGGCAGAATTGTCATATAACCGAACCGAACCGAACAGAACCAGCGAGTTGAACAAGTTAAACTGGGAACCAATGGCTTGGATGGTTTGGTTCACTGACAAACTCGGAAATGACTCCTGGCTGATAAAAAACAGTCAATTGATTGGTTAAACCTGTGAACCTGTCATACTTTTCTCCAACTGGCCGATTCTTGTCCATGTGTATGCCTTGACCCTCGGACCCAATTTAATAGCTATTCACCCTTACTCCATCCATTTTTTCATACCCCTTTGCTCTTCAACCATAATTTGGCATAGAAAATGTATTGTTTGATTGCATTGTTGTCATTTCTATGCTATTTTTTCAATATTCTGCTTGATATGTTTACTATTCCTTGATTTTCCATATATTATAAGTTTTTTAAAATTAATTTATAATGTCATGGTGACGTCATCAATTAACTGATCCAACCACTGGTTGAACCAGTGAACCGAGAATTGGTTTGCTCACTGGTTTGATTGTGACAACCTTGATTATATGTATAAATGATTATATGTAAATAATAGAACTAGAAGAAGAGACAAATAAGCATCCCTTGGGTGAGATCTACCTTCTAGATGCCTTGAAAAGTTTGGTTACAGCTTACAGTCCATTCACAAAACAAAATCTTTTCTTGCGGTAGCTTTTCTGCCCTGTCACCTCGCGTGGTCTTCAAGCCCCTCTTAACACCACTTTTTTTTTTAAGTCTGTGAGCCATCTCTTTTAGGAAATCCAAATTATCAGTACATGGGCACTCTTGACTACTTTTACTTTCTCATGCCTAGTCTAAATATCCCTCAACCTTTTGACAATGAGCCTCATCACTATTGCTTTGTTTGGCAAAGCGGTGACGATTGCTCGGGCAGCGATGGACAACCACGGGCAGCAGGTCAATCGGGACCAATCTCGTTGCCAAATACACAGTTGCCTACCACTCTCATTTATCATTGTGTTTTCTGTCCAGAGCGTTTTGCAAACTCTACCGGCCACTCGTTTCTCACCATGAGAAATTATTGCGATGAGTCATCTGTGATGAGCCATAAGGGATGAACACAATCACGTTGCCAAACGCTGCATATATCCATCAACAACCAACCTACAACACCTATGTTCACTAGAATCGGCATACTGCACTCGTGGGCCATCACCTTGTGCCTAGAATGTGTTTTGACCCTCCCCTAAATGGTGTTCCTCAAGGTCTTAAGGAAGGCCCTAGTTTTCACAACCATCATTACGACCCACACTTTGATCGCCCTCGACCCTATCCACCATATCATGAGATATCATACGTAAGGTGAAGGTGAATTCACTAACCTTTGATGGTAAACTTGATCCTAAGGTGTTTCTTGATTGGATTACTAGTATGGAAGATTCTTTAGAGCCATATAAAATGATGGATGCCAAATAATTTCAGTTTGCCAAGATTTAGCTTTAGGGGCTCCTTAAATGATATTGGCAAGGTGTCCAGAGAATGACTTGGTTAGCAACAAATCTAGTTCTTAGGACGAGATAAAGACCAACTTGGGTCGCTATGTCCCTTCCCGATTCAAAAGACCTCTTAATGATTGGATGAACATCAACTAAAGTTGTATGTACATAGCCATTGCTTACTAATGTACCTAGGTGCGTCTATGTATGCTAATTAGGCATTCATTTATATTCTATTTTTAGGATTTTTTTTCAATTTCTTATCTTTTGGAATCTTGTAAAGCCTTGTAGTTTAGTCTCACTGTTGGCTACTTCTCGAGTTGATTAGTGACCAGTCTCTTCCTTGTGCATCTCATATGAGGGAAACATTAATTATTGATATTAAATACAAATTTTATCAGCTCTAATTTACTTTGCAATTTAGTCGTAGTCATTAGGATTGCTATTATGATGCTACCACAGCCAATTATTTTGATCTGCACATCTAATAGTTAACAACTAGTGAATGATGTATCTTGGTGTAGAATCATGTTATCAAAGGTTCCCACCCTATTCATGGTGTAGATCACGTGGCATTTTTACAGCTCGGGTCTCGGAGAACCTATTTTTGTTTACTTTCCTTAATTTAAGCTAAATACTAATAGATAACTATCTTTTATAAGATCTAGAACTTTTATGGAAGATTTGATGCATATGTAACTCCATTCAAGCTCTCCCCATAGTTGTCGAGGTAGGTGCCTAGGCGGCCAAGGGAGGTCCCTCCTAAGTTCATCATTTAAATAAATTGAAGGAAAAAATGACCACCTAGGATTATGTGGTTGCCCACCTAGGTGCGTCAAATCATTTTTTATGCTTGAATTTTAAGGTATGTACGTCATACACGCGCGTGTAAGCACGAAACACACAAGTGCAAACTATACATAATAAAATCTGTGTAATAAAAATGTATTTTTGCCTTGGAGTTGGAGCATATCTATAATATGCTATAAAAAATAACATTGCCTTTGCGCCTAGGCATCTAGCAATGCTAACACATCACCTTGGTTACTCAACAACTATGACTCCCCATCTCACAGCTCTATCCCTAATTCATTATTTAAAATAAAGTCTTGTTTGGTTAGCCTAACATGTGTAACTTCAATATTTTGGTTTGATTTACAACAACCAAACCTTATATTTGTGTTGGTATATAGAAAAATTGGAGTGCTCGTATTTTCATCCCAATTTTTCTATTAAGTATGCTGGACTGATAAATATTTGTCCAACTTTTTTGTCACTTGTTAGACACAACAGATTGATGTTTCTCATTAATTACACCCGAAATCTCACTACTCTTTACCTTATTCCTCTCAAGGTTGTGGATGTTTTGTTAGTCAACTTCCTTAAAGTTTCAAAGGCATATAATTTAAACCCTTGTATGTTCAAATTGGACATGGTTGTCTGCCAGACTTAAGCTTGGGATGTTAGAGAGTTAATGTAAATAATTTTATTATGATGTGTTTTCTGTATTATGGGAAACTAAGCTAGCAATAAGTTATGGAGCCAAGTTAAACTGCCGTTTTCCTCTCTCCTCTATATATCAAGGGAGTGAAAATTGCTTGGCAGATAGCAAATAGTTTTTTAAGTAAAAGCAATCATCATATATAATCTTGAAAAATAAACACTTTTGACCAGTCTAAGAAGACTCGTTATATCTGTGCTATCTAACATCATTGAGAAGATCTCAATGATTCTAATGGGGTACCAAGTCCCTAGGAACCAAAATTTATTTCTCATTATTCATTAACCAAAATGCAATTCAACTATTACTCTGACAATACCTGGGGTTGGGTATTTATAACAGATATGACTTGAAACCCAAGACTCTGGTTGATGGCGCAAAATCACCAAACAAACTATAAAAGTGT
The DNA here is from genome assembly GCA_963693085.1 of Alisma plantago-aquatica. Taxonomy (NCBI): domain Eukaryota; kingdom Viridiplantae; phylum Streptophyta; class Magnoliopsida; order Alismatales; family Alismataceae; genus Alisma; species Alisma plantago-aquatica. The sequence goes on along the minus strand of OY856415.1, from coordinate 401,936,236 downwards.
TGAAACCATCGTGCATGACTCCGACTTCGTGTCGACTTTGCCAGGTGTGGAAGTGGAAGTTTGTAGACGCTTTGAGGAAGTTTAGACTCAAAAGTTTGATAAACTTTGATGCCATTTTTTTTGAAAAAAATGATGTGAATTTGGAGGAAACTTCGATTTAAAACTTCTAATTATGTCATACCTCTATCTTATATACTTTAATCTAACACAAATCCACAATTTACGACTCTGTAGCCCTAGGTAGATTGATAATACAATGTGTTGCTTGCAAGGTCAAATGTGCAATACAAATACAAATACAGTTCAACCATATGTATTCTATACAATACACTCAAATAGTAGTTACAACACCACATATTAGAAGTTGTGAAGAGGGTTGGAACTTGGAAGTGACACTTATGCCTTATATGGTCTTTAGGGCACTAGTTAGGATTATTATTCTGGGCCATCTCAACTTCGCCCCAACTTTGGCCAACTTTGCTGACTTTGTGGAAACTTCGACAACTTCGAAGAAGTGGAGACGAAAATACACATGAAAAGGTCAACTTCGTCGACATCAATGAAACTTCACCCCGAAGTATGGACGAGGTCAAAGAATTTGGTATTCGACTTCGCCTATGATTGAAATTCAAATTTTCCGCAAAATTTCTCCAAATTTCGTTGAAGTTATGGTCCATGGTTGAAACTCAAACTTCGAAGTAAGTCACTATGAATTCTATAAAACACAAAGATAACTAGATATAACTAATTGTGTCTTAATCTGCCCCTCAGGGTGTAGAGATGTAGCTGAGTAAGGATATACTTGCATACCCAAAAACTTGGACCCAGTAAAACCTGTCGGGAGTATCGATCTTTAGAAACGTGGATATCTATTCTAGCGGGTCCACTAGCAATTCTTATTATATGTGAAGCTGTCGTACTTGACAATATTTATGAATTATAATACAAATTGTGTGTATAATTATATTACATAGATATGTATAGTTTATGATTTATCTTTTATCGAACATCATACATATTCAAAAGAAGATGCTTTTCTAGTAAAGCTAATGGTTAAAAGCAGTACTTTATGTTACTTTGACACCTAAAAACCTTCAATACAATACATGTATCCTGTCACTCAGTAAACTGATTGGAAATAGTAATTTTGAACTACACTTGGGGCACCTAAATTTTTTGGTGTATCATTGATTGTTTGAGGCCTAAGATATGTATTAACATTGTACTTTCTTAATTACAAAGTATGACATTTTATACCATACTGTATATCTGGGCATCTATACCACATACTTGGGGGTCTGAATAAGGTGTGAGGGTATGGGCCTGAGTTTTTATTATATAGGTATAGACATGTACGTATACCCTCTAAACTAATTCGGTTCGGTTCTGGGTTTGGTAATACGGTCATCCACACCCAGATCTTTTGCATAATGGTGTAGATGTGTAGGTTGTCCCACATCCGTTTCCCAAACTCAAGAAGATCCTAGAATATATTATCGTATGTAATTATTTGTTAACATGTTATTCTTATATGCCTAAATTGTGTTCAGAACATTTTGAATAGATACGGAAATGTTTAGATGAAGTTTTCAATTGAGATTAAGTGTTACACAAGAGTCAAAAATCACAAGTTCAGATATTCTCCAACTATGCAAGCAAGCAATTGACATGCATGTGTTAAACTACAAAACTATAAAAGTACAAAAAATACAATTAATGCAGATTCAACTCATAACAGGAAGTTCCAAATAGAATAATTGAAACTTAAAAGTGCAACAAGTGTTCAAGACTTCAGTTACAAAATTCTCAGTAAATTTCCATACACACGATCATCAAACTGATCACCATAATGGCATAAATAACACATAGATGTGTAGGCTTATTAACTACCACTCGCTGTCATTGAATGATTAGTTTCCATCTCTTCTTTGTCTTTTATTTCCTCTTCACAATCATCCTCAACATCATCTCAAACTCATTATCACCATCAAGTATATCTTCAGTAACATCAACAACACCATGTAATTTCCTTCCTCCTCCTTTCGCTCTCTACATAACATAGCGTCTTTCCTTTTAATAGTTTGGATGCATCAGCCTCTAAATCTTCTTGTTTATGGGAATATGTGTGAAACTTTTAACATCTTTTCCTTTCTCATCTTTCTCGGCATGAGAACTGCATGCAACTCCTTCCCCCTCATGTCTAGATTCTTCTTTAACTCACATTGCCTCATCTACAAGTCTCGAGGTGAGACTATTATTGTCACTTGGTTAGGCATTGTGGCATCATAAGGAATGCGTGTCATCCATTCACCGCTCCAAGTGAATTCTTCTAGAGCAACGGGATCAAAACAACCATAATCTGATATGATTTTCCCATACCGCTCAACCAATTTGTGGTTATATTGGATACACACCAATTTATCTAATCACTCTTGCAGTAGACAATCCCTTTTCTTTGTGTGAATCCTAGTTGTTAAGAAGGCCAGGCGCTAGGCTTTCTTGAGGGGCGTCTAGGCGGGCGCCCACGTGATTCTAGGCGTTTTGCCTCTTATTTTAGATATGACGATTTTTTGATATTTATATCTATATTTTTATATATGTAAATATCAGATAATGACATTATTACATAGTATTGCACAAAATTTAGGCTAAGTTACACCTAATATGACCTAAACTAGAGCTGATTAGCCCTAATTTGATCTTAGATGATCCAAATCTATGAAGCACAGATACTCCAAAACAAGTGCCGTATCCGTATCCAATACGTATCCGATACCAATACTCCGTGGATACTCCTGGATACGTATCGAATACTCCTAATTCGTATCCATACTTATCCAGTCGGTAAAAACTAGAAAACAAATCTGGGCATGGCGTTGATTAGCGTTTGACACCAGCTCATGTTCAATCCTCTCTACTAAGTAGTAACTCGCAGCAAGGCTGTCATAGTTGCTTCCTTGAAGTAGTTCAAGGTTAGTCACCATTCCTCTTGCTAAATGTCAATCTTCCTTGTCTTTATTGTTTGTACCTCCTCTGGTTTTTTGGGATTTCACTTTTTTAAAGAACTTCCATATGTAATATGAATTTTTGTTTGTTCTTTATTGCAAACCAATTCATTCACCTTTACATGGTACTTGCGGATGCTTTTCCTGCTAAGGTGCAAGTTTTATGCACGGTGATGTCCTCCATATTCTATGAAAGGATGCAATTTAGTATCGTTGGTTAACATGCCTCTTGTTTTGGTGACTAAATCCCTTGTGATTTATTCTGGATTTCTATCTAGACAATATTTGTTTCATCTCCTTTGAAGATAATTATTGCATCCCCATCCTTCTGTCTCCCCCTATGAAGCACCAATACTCCAAAATAGGTGTCCTACCAGTACTTAATACAAATCTGACACTAATACTCCCTAGATACTCTCTAATACATACCGAATACTTCTTAAGTCGTATTCCTTTTTTTATTAGCGGGATATGACCTCAATGCAGCTTAGGATACAACCAACCCATTTAGCAGCTAAGGGAGCACCCCACTCGTGTGATCCCTCAAAATCCCAAAACCATGTGACTTCCAACTCTAGACTCCCTCTATTGTATTGTGATTTGAGAATGAAAATGGTATTTTTTGTTAAATTTTAAAAGAAAAATAAAAAAATATTATATTCACGTTGTACCTGTATCTTATATTTTCGTAAATTGTCGTATCCCCGTACCATACACGCACCCGTATCCATTTCTGTATCTGTATCTGTACTTCATAGTAGCTAGCCATACATGAGAGAAGATAGTTTGGCATCACAAATGACAACTCACTTTAACACAACATTACATGATACATGCCCTTTTTATATCATTATAGAATCGGTTTCCATTTTCTTTAGAAATATTGTGATTTTTAAAATGAAATTTGATTGTCTTCATAAAAATAATATATTGGTTATTTTTAAATATTAAAAAATTGTCGTATTCATGACGTACCCGTATTCTATATTTTCGAAAATTGTCGTATCCCCGTACCCGTACCTGTGTCCAATACGTATTCGTATCCGTGCTTCCTAGATCCAAATATGGTCTAGTTTGCCCTAATTGGCCTAAACCAGGCCTAATTTTGTATATCATGACCTATTCAAACCCAATTTTCCTAAATTTTTCATATGTTGACTTAAATGAGACCAAATTTGGCCGAATCCAACCTAATCTTTGCAAGTTAGAACTATTTCCCCCAAAACCATACATGTATTAAACCTAATGTGCCCAAATTTGACATGATTTGCCCTAAATCAAACCTAATTTTGCATATTATGACCTAATTGGACCCATAGTAATAAACATCGCCGAACTTTTCGAAAAATCAGCAAAGAGTCGCGACTTTTGTGGCCTAGAATGTTACGCCAGAAAAAATCGAGGATCGCCGAATTTTCACAAATTTTCGTGATTTTTACGTTTTTTGTGATTTTTCACGTTTTTTTTTCTTCTTCCATTTTTTCACAAATTTTCGAGTTGGATTCGCCTGGCTTAAGTGGCAAATGGGCCGGTTGTGCATCTGGCCCTCTAGCGCTCCCACAATAGCCCCCGACACTCACCCCAGTTTCTCACACCCGCACTTTGCCCTAGCCCTGTCCCCCCCCCCCCCCCCCCCGCGTGCGACGGTGTTCTCCCTACCCGCGACGATGGTTGCTGCTTGATTGCAGCTCACCGACTGCAGCTTTGGAGCTTGCCATTGCTGTTGAAACTTCAAGGCGAAGCTCAAGAGGAGGCATCGAGAGTCCCTTCTTGCGGCGATGCTTAAGGATGACAGTGTTCAAGGCAGTTGCTGGTGTTGCACTTCACGGTGGCGGCTGGCTAATACATTTCACGGCAGCGCGACGGGTTTGTTTTTCTCTTCTCTTCCTTTGGTTTTTTCCCTTCCTCTGCCCTGATATTCCCTCTTCCCTTTCCTTCCTCATCTTCTTGCTCTACTCTCCTTCACGATAGATTCCCCCCCAACCATATTTTGTTTATACCTGACGTTACTCCCTTTCCTTCTTTATCCTCTACTCCCCTTCAAGATTCCTCCCTAGTCCCTACCCCTACTGTTTTGCTGCATTTTTTCTATTACAACTCAGTCCTCCAGACTCCTTATTTCCCCTACTGCTGCGCCCATCTCTGTTTGCTCCCCTCTTTTAAAATTATCATGTTTACTAGTTTGTTTATGTATTTCTTTGCTTTTGTTATATATATGTGCATTTGCAATTGCTGTATGTTTTCTTTTATGATATCTGTATTGCTTGTATTTGTGCTCATATTGTGTTATGCCTGTAATGCAAGTTACTTCATCTTGGAATTGTAAAGGATTCTATTCTAGATGTATGTGTGCATGTGTCTCTGTATGTGTTTGTATACACACACATATATATGTACATACATACATATATATAGCTGATTTAAACTTTGACCGAATTTTATCGATGTTTTCCTGATTTTTTTCCAAATCCCAATTTTTTCCGGCCAGCCAAAAAGTTGCCGAATGCCAAATTTGTTACTATGATTGGACCTAACTTCCCAAATTTTCCCTATTTTGATCTAAACAAGATCTAATTTGACAAAATCAAACCTAATCTCATCAAATCCGACTCATTTCCCCCAAATCAGACTTGTTTTCCCAAAATTAGACCTAATCTGCTTAAATTTGACATAAATTGCCTTAAAATCAGACCTAATTTTCCATAACATGACCTAATCAAACCTAGCTAGCCCTAATTTTCCCTATATTGATCTAAATGAGGCCTTACATGGCCAAATCAGACCTATTCCCCCAAGTTAGACCTAATTTCCCAAATCAGGCATGTTTCCCCAAAATCAGACCTAACTTAGCTTAATTTAACCTCATTCGGGATAAATCAGACCCATTTCAACCAAAAAATGATTCAACTGGATCAAATACAGACCTAATTTATGCTAAATTAGCCTTGGAGTGGCTTAATTTGGGCCTAAAAGGCCTTAGGCAGCCACTTAGGTCACCTAGGGGACTGGGTGCCCAGTTTGAGGCGGCCTGTCTTAAGTCCTAGGCGGGCACCTTGATTAATAAGGTGTGAATCGACATGAAGATATGGTTCTTATTCAGAATTATACTAGTAAACATGTCAATCAAGAAAATATTATACACACTCGTATACTTACAAATTCAATAGTGCTCCATTATCTCCGCAATTTGAGGTGGGGAAATGAAGACTTCACACGCGTAGGGCTAGTCTCTTGAACATGGGAAATGCTAATAAATATATTTCCCACCAACCCATTAGAAATAGTAAAGCATGTGAAGATTTTCGATCATTTATATTAAGCCACACACTTATTGAAGGAAACAAACATAGAACGAAAGATGGCTTACATGCTTGCTTCTAAATCTATGGTGAATAGAAACATCTCCAAGTAGATCGTGATATAAATGTATGTATCTATTTCCACAACAACCCTATCAAACTTAGATGTATCCTTTACCAGCTTCAAAAATATCTTATGAAGGAAGTCTCCACATTATTACATTTCCGTGCATATCTTTCTTTCTCTCATGTAGTAAAGAAATCTTCAACATTAATAAACAAACTCGCACTATGCAATGAGGATTCCATTTTCCATCATAACATCTCTGCAAAATATCCAAAATTGTCCCATACACCCTTTCATTGCCCTAAAGTTGTCCCTAGTTTTCTTTTTTGCATGTGCAAGTACGATAACAATTTACCCCATGCATGCCATCCCATTGAAATTGACCAACATGAGGAGATTTACAAGTGGTTGTGTATCCCTCAAGTAGTAGGTAGCAATTGTCTCATAGAACTTGTGAGACAATACAATTTGAACAATCCTTTCCCCTACTTTGGTCCTGGCTCAACTGCTATTTCTAACAACTTGGAAAGAAACAACTTATCACTAGCATTCCTTGAGTTATGCAGACTCTAAAGTGTGAGAAAGGTTGCGGTAAATCTAGTTGCTGCGAATCTTGAAACTTCTTTCCATAAAAAATGGATAGCATTCTGCAATATTGTATGGCTGTAAATGAAAGATGTCAATTTCCTTGCTTTGTTTTTATCACACCATCATACTAGGGTAATTTTGCAATGTCTTCCAACTTGTGGTGAATGCAATGTGTTGGTAAGTCGTTAGGTGTCCAGATTTATTGGAGTCATTTGTGAAGCAAGAGCTTCTTACCCATCACTAAATTGGTGGCGTTATTAGTCACCATCAAGGTATCAGAAAGCGGGAAGTGGGAGGCGTGTAGACAACACCCTGTAACCGATTAAGCGGTAGGCGAGCGATTAAGCGGGCGATTTTTGAAAAAGCGGGTGTCTAAATTTTATATATTTTTATACAAAATTACATGTATGTGTATATAAAAAATATATTTATAAGGAACTTCTATACATGCCTGGAAGATCAACAACATATGCTATTTTTCTGATAAGGAGGCTTATGGAGAAGTATAGACAAAGCAAAAGAGATCTTCATATGGTGTTTATCGATCTAGAAAAGGCTTATGATCGAGTACCCAGAGAAGTGTTGTGGATGGTTTTGAAGAAAAAGGGTGTGCCAATCCAATACATTGACTTGATCAAAGACATGTATGATAGCTCTACTGCAAGTGTCAAGACTCCTGGAGGAGAGACACCAACTTTTCCTATCACAGTTGGGGTACACCAAGGATCCACACTCAGCCCATATCTATTCGTTCTTGTTATAGATGAGTTGACAAAGAATGTTCAGGATGATATTCTTTGGTGTATGTTATTTGCTGATGATATTGTTTTGATTGACAAAACTAAAGATGGATTGAATGATAAAGTTGAACGTTGGAGAAAGACATTGGAATCAAATGGATTGATGATTAGCAGGAGCAAAACTGAGTATATGCATTGCAATTTCAGCCAATCTCGCAGTGTGAATGATAGAGCCAAGTTGGACGGAGTAGATATACCAAAATGTGATAAATTCCGTTACTTGGGTTCTATTATTCAAATAGACAGGGATGTCCAAAATGATGTTTGTCACCGGATCACTGCTGGATGGTTGAAATGGAGGAGTGCAACTGGAGTATTATGCGATCAGAAGATCCCTCTCAGGTTAAAAAGTAAGTTTTATAGAACAACTATACGACCAGCCATGCTATATGGGAGTGAATGTTGGGCGGTGAAGAAATAATGTCTCAACAAGATGAACGCCGCTGAAATGCGTATGTTGAGATGGATGTGTGGGAAGACAAGAAAAGATCGTTTGATAAACGACTATATCAAGAATAAAGTGGGAGTGACGAGCATTGAGGACAAGTTGCGCGAGGGCCGACTCAGATGGTACGGACATGTGCAACACAGACCTACTAGTGCGCCTATACGAAGCAATGCTATTGAGCCAAACACTATAAATAGAAGAAGAGGAAGGCCTAAATTAATATGGGATGAGCTTATAAAGAGAGATTTGAATCTCTACATCTCAATCAGAATATGGCCCATGATAGAGCTGAATGGAAACGAAGGATCCATGTAGCCGACCCCAACATAGCTGGGACTAAGGCTTAGATGATGATGATGATGATAAGGAACTTCTATACACATCTAATCAGCAAATCAGTAATTAACTAAGTATTCATCAATACTTTACTATTAATCAGTATCTCTAATCACAAAAATCAGCAAGCAGATCAACAATTGTAAATAACAAACTATGAATTATTGAATTAAAGTAATCACTAAAGTAATACTAACCAGTAGTACCAATCATTAATCACTGAAAGCAGCAAGGAAATCAGTAAAACTAATCATGCATTAGAAGTATAATAGAGCAATATGATATTTACTTAGATGCATTACAGCAGTACCCAATTATTACAGCTCACACACAAAGTATGCATTCTAAATTAGGACTAGCTATATCATAAAACATTTAATGTATACAAGTTTCATATATTATAATCAACACTACTTGGACTATGTAATTAATTAATGTTAGATGCTTACATTAGGATTTTTAAACAAAAGCGGGAAAAAAGCGGGTGAGGCGGGCAAAAAGCGGGAGATTATGTTCAAAACGATTAACCGGGCGCTTAGGGGCTAAATTAGGCGGATGAGGGTCATGGCCGATTAAGCGGCCGCCTGGCCTTTTTTAATTCACCGGTCACCATCTAAGTGACATATTGCAGGCCTATCATTTCGACGGCTTCAGCTAAAAGCTCAAAATGAAAATTTTCTATATTCTTGTGAGTAAATATATCAACATAAACAAGAAGAAAGTTTTATATGGTGATTGATGAGAAAGTGGATAATACTTCTTCCTCACATTTTGTCCAACCATAATAAGTTTGCAACCACATTTTTACATGTTGCGATATGATCTCACTGCAAGTCACCTGTAAACACATTGTACAACCAATGCTCTTGTTCTCAAGGCGATGCTATTTGGATGGCACATAGCCTCTTCCAGCCTGAGCACTAGATTCAACCATGATCTCATAGTGAGTGTTGTTTGCTACATTTAAATGAGTATCTATTTGATAGAATTGGCACGTATCTCCTTATCATCTCTAGGATGATGCCTCCTTAAAAGGAAATATCCATGGTCCTAAGTGCTCTCCTAGCATTTCTAAATATAACCACTTCATGTGGAATATATGCCATGTGTGCATCAGTGGGGCCTCGTTTAGTAACCCTTGCTTTTTAGAAGCCACACCTCCATTAGAAGATGAAGGTGGCCAATATTCTTCATAACATGACGAGACACATTCACATCATGTTGAGGTGTCGTCAATCTCAATCTCCTCACCATCTAGGAAAAGATGCATATCAACATTCAAAAATGGCTTTTCCTACTATAGTTTTTCATATTATCAATCGTTTCCTTTCGAATCTGAGAAGTGGTGTTATGGCGCATGACAACATTGCAGCCTTTGTCAATTAGGTGCTCCTTGCCTCCTTCAACCTCGTGATCCTTGCACTATTGTAGCTACACAAGCCACATTGCATCCTTTTCTTATTAGAAAGTGAGGACAAAAAGGAAACTACTAGCATGATCATTCCACTTAGCCTTTCTACTTGTGTCAATCACCGACACTAAATAGTAATTTCCTATACGTTTTTACTAAGTTTGATGCCACACCTCTTCCAAGAAAATGCTTCTATTACCCAAGAGCTTGAGCTAATCACTAGCCATCCTACAACCATAACATATCACAAACTTCAAATTAGATCATATAATTATATCATACAATGTAAATACATAATTGAATGCATCCCAACTTGTAAATTGAAATGATATGGACATGAATCTAGCCACCCCTTTATCCTGCATCAATATAACTGCCTAAATCAAGGAGAAGGACCAATTCACACTCATGGTAATAGAAAATACGCTTCTAGGTGCTGGAGGTGCATGTCTTGAGTGAGGTCGCCTCCGGTGCGCCTCAGTCTATTTCAGCAAAGTGTGCACCTCAACTTTCGTGAGGGGTATCGAGATGCTCAATACATTGAGATGTTTGTGAGGCTTACGCCTCAATCAGTTTGTCTAAAGAAACCCTACATACGTTGATGCGTTTGTGAGTGATACTGTGATCTAACGGATGGTGAATGATTTCATCAACTGTTGAATTAACCACTATATGAGTTTTGGTCAGGTCAGAAACGACAATGTTAGGATTGGATTGCAGGATGTCAACTTGTACATAATCATCTAAGTGAACTTCGTTGTTCTCCAAATTATCCTCCGGTTTAGTGGACTCATGCAGAAGAACTTGAGTGGCCATAGTGATATTGGAGAAATCTTCTTTCCATTTTTCAGTCCACATGTTAGGAGCAGGTCGAGTGTCCACATTACTTAACTCCTCAGGAGTAGCATCAGTACACTCCATTTCTTGCATATGTACGTCATCTAAAATAGCGAACTTTATCCCAATATGAGTAGGTTACTCCACACTTGAATTAGGTTGTTGTCGCCTTGGTTTCTGTTTAGTAGTATGTATACTTTTCCCATAAGAAACCTGCCATTTTTCTTCCGATTCTGACCAACGGACGCCCACTGTGTCTGTTTGTTCCGTTGGAGAAGAAGCATCGTCATTTGTAGATTGAGTGACACAATCGATGCTTGAATGACCAATGCCACACATAGAATATATAGATGAGAGTGCTTCATATTCTGCTTTGTAAACAATGCCTTTGATTTGCCGATTTTAACTGGTAACTCTAGAATCCAATTCAATGACTAATCTGGCAAAATGACTACAAGTGCAATTTGTTGTATGTTGATCAACTTTTACAAGTCTGCCCGACACCCCCCCAATTTTTTTCGAACATACCTGAATTGTAGAAATGGATTGGTAAGTCTAAGACTCTTGCCTATGAAACAATTAACAATTTGAGTAGGCAACCCATTAGATGGAATAAAATCACCAGATCATCGGCTTACAACAAGGCAACACCCAAATAAAGACCATGGTCCGTCGGTGAGTGCATTTAGCTAGCCACTTTCACACGTCAATTGAACATCATGGTGATTCATACTCAGTTCATATAGTTTCCATCTAGGAGTAGGTCTCCAAAAAGGCTGGATTCTGTCTCGCAAGGTTAAGTAACCAAAATAGATTTTCCTATTAGGCGTACGTAAGATTGAGTGCGCTTCTGGCGCAATCTAGACCTCAAAGAATCCCCTCTCATTAGCGATAATGTCTTCAGGGTTAATGTCTTTATGAGTATCATCATCCTGAATACGTTAGGGTTTTCTTGGGTGCTTTGAGTATATGCATCGCGGAAAGACATCAGTAGTTTGATAACCACTGCTGTCGTTTTGTTGGAACTGTCAGATTGATTATGTATATGATAATACCGACTATTTGGGATGTAATTAGAGTCTGTGCGAGAGTTTACCTCAAAACATTCAGAAGATTTAGAAGGAAGGTCCATTGTCCCACACATTCTGCTGTAACTAAGTTTGAAACCTATATTTCGAGTCAACTTTGGTTGTCTTGTACATGAGTCCCAGCCACATCTAGATCATTGTGAGGCACATCTGAGGAATCAATGTCAATTGCAGTTATCGTATCTAAGTGATCTGGATTCCGAAAAGTGGAAGCATCATCACTGTTCTCTAGTTCTTCATGATCAAGATCTTCTAGCATAAGATCAGGATCATTCCCCGAGCACTCTGTACCTTTCCTTCCATGAACGCCACCGGTGAAACGGCGGGAACTGCCTAGGCCGCTGCGACGAGAAGCAGTTTCTCACAGGTTTTTCAGAAACTCCGTTGCTCTCACGGTGCCCTAATTTCAATATCTCTTAATGTATCATTTATTTTGAAAATCTAAATCGGTGATCTTTTTAAATATCTAACAAAAAACCTATATACAAATTTTGAGCTTGTTTGGGTACTTATAGGTCATGCAGCTAAACATAACAAAAATGATGCACTTGAAATTAGTTATGTACGTCGGAAGCATGGACACATTTCTAGACACCGACACAGACAATGACACGACAATTTTCTAAAATATAGGACATCGAGATGGCATTGGATGAGGGCCTTTTCTATAATATGTGCATATATGTCGGTATAAAATGTAGGAATTGGAATTATTAAAAAAAATCCGCAATTATGCTTGTGTATGCATAATTTTATATGAAATGAATATGTATGTCTTCGTGTGTGTAGTTGAAACAGTTTGAAGTAGAAAACTGACAAACTTCTGTATTTGCAGTAAATATAGTAGATTTGCAGAAAATATAAGTGAGTTTCTATTACTCAATTAACCAATTTATAGGAATAGGAATCGAAAAATTGTGTTGAAGTAATTTCTCACTAATGAACCCGTTGCAAAAGCTTAATATGCAGACATATGGTGCTCGCCTGGACATGATATAGGAAAAAGTTTGAATAAGTTGCTTTATGTCACATTCATTGTCCCATCCGTGGTATTAACTCAAAAATGTCTTTTGGTAAAAATTCAGGATTATGGTGTCGACTTTTTTTACTGGATTTGAACTTGTGCTTCATGAAAGCATTTATTTCTTCTTGTTCTTGTCTGATCAGGTACAAGTTTTTGGGATAATATTGTAATTTGGGAATTAGTTACCCTGTTGTGTTTGACAAGATTCTATGTTTATTATTTGTTTATGACGTCTTGTCATGGTATGTCTTGCACTAGTTGTAATTCATACCGGCCCCAAACGAAACCATAAGAAACAAGCAAATATTTAGGTAGAAGATGTACCTCAATCAAAGCAACATAGTTGATCTTCACGGTGGCGCCATGATACATTTGTCGGTGCGTGACAGATCAGTCTGTGATAGGGCCCTTTGAGAAGCAATAGTAGCTTTGCAAAGGCAAAGGAGGATCAATTGTTGTGGCTCCTTGTGGTGATGAGACCATTGTTTCTTGAGGTCACAACTCATTTGGTAGTGTTCCTTGTGGTAGTGTTGTACTCTTACTGGCAATGCTCCCAACTAATATTGCTCCATCAGATCAGTATGTAACACATAGGGAACGAGGAGGCTCAACGGAAGCCATGGCAAATAGGGCTGAAGAAGTAGAGAAGACCGCCGGTGCAGCAGCAGTAGAACCCACAAATAGAGATCAGCAGATCTGAACAAACCCGCTATGGGGCAGTAGAGAGCAATTGTAGATCTGACACATCAAATCAGAATAGACCCGCTACGGGCAGAAAAACTGATAAAAGAACCTATGCAGTCGTGAGGAGAATTAAGATCCCACCATGGGGCGTGGACAGAAGAAGCCGAATATCTTGGAGACTCTCAACGTGCAATGATGATGGCTAGTCGAAGATGTAAAAGGAGAATAGATCGAGCAAGGAAGGGGGTTAGAAGGAAGAGATGGTGGGTGATGGGATTGATGGGAGGTGGATGAGGGGGGTGGATCAGGGTGGTGAGGAGGGCTGCAACAGGGGGCTTAGCGGTGGTGGCGACGGCGGGTAGTAGGAGTGGCAACGGGGTGGGAGGGGAGGGGGTGGGGTGCCGGCGACGGCGGGGAGCAGGCGGGGGGGGGGTGGGTGGGAGGGAAAGGAGGGGAGAGGGAGAGCAGCAGAGGCGGTAGGGGCTGCGGGCGGCAGAGGGGGAAGGGGGGAAGAGAAGCGGTTGGTGGGGAAGGAGAGAGGAGGGGTGGCAGAGGGGGGGTGCTAGGTCATGAGGGGCAGGGTTAGGGTGGGAACTTGCACGGGAGGGAACCTGCTCTTGATACCATATAGATAGTTGAATATAATTGTATTGGATGATAAAAAGGTTTACAATGCATTCTGTTATATAGGATAAGAGAGGAGATACAAAACCAGAGATGAGTAATATGGGATTAAACCACACAAGTAAAAACAAGTGAGGCACATGCTAGGCACATGACACTCAGTAAAACATAAACATATCTCTATATGGATGCTTTGTACTGACAAAATTGAGTGTATTCATCATCCGACACTTGAATGTGGCGGGTGGTATCTCCCAGAGTATCTTTAGTAGATGCAATATTTGAAGATGAGGTTCGTGGAGGATATCCATGAATCTCATAGCATGTTTCTTTGTAGTGCCCCATCTTTCCACAATGGGTGCATTCTGGGCGGCCTCATTCTCTAGGAGGTCTGCCTCCACGACCTCCTCATCCTCCTTGTCCTCATCTAGGGTAGCAAAACCAAGGTTGGTATGACCATCTGTAGCAGAAACCATAGTAGATTTTATCAGAATAAGTGTGTGGAATTGGATCTATGAAAGCATGAGACATTGGTGATGTGCTTCAACCAATTTGGGAAGTTCAGATTCAGCAAGGATTTGACTAAGAACTTGACTAAGGACTCCTTCATACTCATGTCGGAGGTCGGCTAGGAATTTAATTACTATCATCTGATCTCTCTATTTTGGGAGTGCTTTGAGATCTACAATCAGTGGAAGTTAAGAATGAAGATCGTCGGTGATGCGAGTTACTTCTCTAAAGTATTGAGTTAGAGACTTATTTTCCTGCTGAAAATTACACATACCCACAGTCATCTCATACATGCGTGAGATATTTGATCCATACATGAGATTGAGATGATCCCAGACGTCCTTGCATCGCTCAAAGTGGCTGGTGAGATTGACAAGTGCCTCCATGGAGTTCCAGATAATAGACAGAAAATTTGCATCATTTTGCTCCCATTGTTCTTGAGTGTCATATTTTGGAGGACCTTCTTTGACATGTTTATACTTTGCTTGTCTTCTGAACCCAATCTTGACTGTGTTGCTCCATTGATTGAAATTCTTCTCAATGAGTTTTTGGGCGGCGATGACTTGATCACGAACAAAGAGAGGAGCCACTGCTTCTTCTTCTCAGACATGATGACAATAGACAATTGACACGACGTGTAGGAATATTAGACGACATGTAAGAATATCAGAGACGAGGAACAAATTGCCGTTGACACATGCAAGAATTCAACATGGAGTGCAGGCGTAAACCAACCTTCTGTCAGCATGGCGTGTTGGGTATCAAAGCGTGTAACTTACGACCCGTATGAAATCCTACACTGCCTGATGAAGACACACAACGTGTTGAGAGTGGAACACACCCTGTTCCGCACCGCAAGGGCAGGTCTTAGAGAAAAAATGTTAGAAACGTTTTATCCTAACTTTAAGAATGATTCCTCTTCTAGAAATAGTCCTCCTGAATATAGATCCAGAGGAGGAGAAATAACGATCCAGATGATCCTTATGAAGAAGATTATTCAGATGATGACGAAAATGATCTAGGTGATGGAGATGACTTACACCACGATAAGGATGATGATCCGGGTGATGGAGATGACTTCCACCACGATAGGGATGGCGCTCCAGATGATCCGGGTGATGGAGATGACTTCCACCATGCTAGAAACAACGATCTAGATTATTAGGGTGATGGAGATGAGTTCCACCACTACGAGGAAGATGGAGGGGACGATGGAGATGACTTCCACCGTGGAGAATAAGAGAAGACGACGACGATGGAGATGACTTCCATCGTGGAGAGGAAGAGAAGAAGACAAACGAGACATTGTTGATGATGGAGCCGCTGGATATCTTTCTCTTCAGAGAATTAGGGTACCGCTTACTCTGATATCATGTTAACAACATGAAATTATGAGGCAGTGCAACTTGAGTTTGTATTGACAGGGCATACCTGTATATATGAACTTCGGCAGTGGCCAATAACCCAATTACACAGTATGAGACTAATCCCATACATACAAAGGAATAGAATAAAAGAAAAATGAGTAATAATTACTTATTATTTTAACAAGATCAATAGAGGGGGTGGATGTGAGGGCGGTGGATAGGAGAGACTAAAGAGAAGTACGGGACGAAGGTTTATGGAGGGGGGAGAGGGAAATCAATAGTTAGAGGGACATTGGTGGTGGATATGAGTCTTCGGGTATTGGCGGCGGATTCAACGAGGCTAACATTGTGTGCGGGTAATAAGGGAAGGGAGGAGGGTGAATTGGAGGGCGGTGGATAGGAAGATAGAGATTCAAGAGTAGAACATGATGAAGGTTTGAGGGGGGAGCGATAGCAACAATTAGAGGAACTTCGGTGGTGGATACGAGTCTTAGCGTGGTGGTGGTAGCTTCAACAAAGCTAACATTGTGCGAGGGTAATAAGAGAAAGGAGGAGGGTGGATTGATAGCATAGATTTAAATGTCCGATTTTGATGTCGTGTGTGATGGCCCGGAAATAGATTTTTTTTTGAAATTTCAGCCGAAATTTCGATATTAATGGCCGTAACGATTTCGACGACCAAATTAGCGAATTAAATCATGAAAATTTACTAGGACGTTCTAATCGTCAAGATATACTCAAAATATGCAATAATATTTCATATTGGATATGTGGGGGGTCTCCCACATTTGTAAGTGAAGGAAGCTGAACAATTTTGACAGAATTTCGATGACAATTTTGATGACAAAATGAAGGAATTAAGTTATGGAATTTTGCAAACACAATGTTTAAACATAGACACACTAGACTATATAATAAATTTATATGTTTAGAGGTTAGGGTGGGATCCATGTCTTGATGAGTGAGTGCACAATGAACAGAAATGTCAAGTCTGTTAGACGGTTAGACTGTTACAAACTTGCAAACTTCAAGTTAAAACAACTAGAGTTACTAAACTTTATAACTTAGAGTTACAACTTACAAGTTACAATACTGTAGGTCAACATATTTATTGTATAAGTCTACTATTATAATATAGTTAGGGTTACATAAGTGAATAATAAAAAAAAATATTTAGGGTTACAAATTACAACTTACACTTTAACATTTTGTATAAGGGTACTATTATAATATATATATATATAGGGTTACATAAGTGAAAAATACAAAAATATAAGAACTTCCATTAATAAAGCTTTTGTAGCCATTTTGTGTATAAATATGAAATATATTGATTAGATTTTTAAAATAAGTATAGATATATGTATTTCATACTATTGTTTCTTAGATTTACAAGTTCACTTCAAGATCTTGAGAATTTTAAGAGAAATGTCACTTAGAAATTTGGGATTTTCAGAGTATTTATTAAGATTGTCTAAAAGGGAGTAGAAATAGGACTAGATGGGCTAGGGAGAGAGAGGTTACATTCCTTAGAATCAAGTAGAGCAGCCTTCGAGAGCAAGATATCACAAATAAATCACTAAATAATCAAAGTCCCTACTAATTTTGCAATATCAAGGTCCGAATTGGACTTTTTTGCACTAAAATACCCCATGTTTTGCGAATTTCAACTGTAGCTGCGAAATTTTTGCGAAATTGCGGACCAGTTCCTGTGTACTGGCGTTTCGATGTCCGATTACAAAAAAAAAACGAATTTTCGAGCGAAATTTCACAATTTCGGTCGAAATTTTGCTCCATGATTGATAGACATGGAAAGGAAATAAAGATAGGGAGAGGGTGACGGGTGATTGGGAGGGATAGAAAGAGCGACATGGGGAGGTGATATGAGGATACTAAGGAAGGAGCGAGGAAATGAGACAAAGGAAGGGGACATGTGGGAGGAATGGCTGTTGCAGCATGGGAGGAAGCAAGGAGACAATTTAGCAAAAACAACACACCACACGGAGAGAGAGTGATGCAAATCACATTGCATAGACTTAAATCATTCATCTAGATCAACTATCGGACAGTTCCTAGGGCATGGGTGTATAAGATATATTGCAAGAAACTCTAACTTATTTCTGCATATAAAAACCCTACTGGTGACGTGAATTAAAAGAATTAATTTGGGTACTTACAAATAATTCCCCTAATATTACACATAACTCATAATACTGAAAAATTATATAATAAACCTTAAAACTTAATAACTTAATAACTTAATAAAAGAACCATTAAAGCCCGAAACATAAGCATCCTCAGGCATTTGGACCCAAGAATAGACTTGTCCACTAGTTGATTCCGTTGCAATAGATTTCCTCCCGAGATCAAAACCAAACTTGATGATGTAAGTCAATATTATGTCCTTATGTAAAAACTATTGGTCGGTTGAAACATTATCATACTGAAACATGAATTTTAATTGTTAATTTGAGAACTTAGAATTAAGTTTTAATATCTTACACAGTGGCAGATCTAGAAATTCTAACTGGGTGAGGCCAAATATAATGGATCGTTTTTATACTTTTGCATTTAATTTTTTTTAAGAAATCGACATACTACCACCATAATAATATAAAATTAGAAAACCCTTTTTTTGTTAAATTAAAATAAAAAATAGATTGCTTTTGAAATTACATGTTCTACAAATTGTATGAAAGACTCAAAATCTATTATGTGAGCCTCGTGAAGGCCGAATATAAAAATATTGAGACTACTACTTGATCACATTAAATTCTAGTCAACTTTAATGTTCGCCAAAACAATCGGTCTGTGTCTCTGTGAAAGTAATGGCTATGACGTTCATTGGAACTTTTTCATGAGTAGACCCTTTTGAGTTTTATGGGGTTTGTTTGGCATTTATTGCCTGTATTGAGCTTGGGTTAATTTTTGTTATGGTCTGGTCGTTTAATGATAATACTCATGTACACACCATCGTCCGTTTCAATCACCGAGACTCGTGCAAATTTGAGCAATTTAATGAATGCAGTAGGCCATGAACACAGACCGATGAGGCCAACGAAAAATCTACCTTTGAAGTTGAACCGTTAGGCAGACAATGGGTGAGGCCATGACCTCAAGTCGCCTGGCCTTGGGTCCGCCACTGGTAATAGTTTGATGGTTATTTATTTGTAAGGTTATATGTATTTGATATTAAATGTGTTTATCTCATAATAATAAGAATCTTAAATCAAAGTCAAAAGACATACATTCCTCATATACCATGCAAATTTAAACTAAAAAATCTATCTTCCATAACTATATCGTAATTTGATTTCGTATATGTGGTCAACACACACTTTCCTTATTCCTTAATTTTATCGTTTTTATAGGTTGGAGCATAATCTAATGCAATAAATTTTCTTAGTTATTTGAACTTTATTTCTTTTCACATAGTTGTTTTTCGGTTATATGACACACTTTTCCTATTTCTTGATTTTATGATTGACTCATGGGTCTCTTGTTTTTTTTGTCACATGATATTCTACTTCTTCAATGGTTGAGATAATTATATCTTTTTAAGGAGAGGAAAAGGTCAATTACTCGTGTACTTATTATTCCATACGGGGTACCTTCTCATTTCTCACGCGTGATGGTTTGAAACTGCTGCATCAATTACTTTTATGTATTAATTTATATGCACCGATTATTCCATGTGATGAGTACCGGATGAGAGGGGGAGGGAGGCCAACCATTATGTGTGTGTCCAACTCTTCGTGCATGGTGATATAAAACTGTTGCCGTTAATTACTCCCCTAAATTAATCTGTGTTAACCACTCTGTGAGACGACGACGAGTGTGGCCAATAATGTTGTGTGCAACAAATACAATGTATATGCGGGAAGTTTGACCCACATTGGGTAAGGCCAAGGCCTCATGTGGCCCCAATGTGGGTCTGCCACTGATCTTACATAGCTCCCGGTACTGAAACATGTGCATAATAAATCCTAAGACAATAACTTAATTGAAGAACTAATAAAACTCTATATAGAAGCATCCTCAAGCATTTGGACCCAAGGGAGGGAGGGAGACATGTACACAGGCTAAACTCAAATTGAAAATAAGGTTTAGGCTCTATTACCAAATAATGACTACCCTAATGATTAAGACCAATTACAACCTCAAATTAGAGCATATAAACTTATATTAAATTTCAAACATGAAGCTAGCCTCTTAAGAGGCATACAATGGCTGTATATAGGCTAATAAGTGAGTAAGTGACTAATCAACTCGGGAGTAGTCAATGTGGGACTAAACAGAAAAGCTTTACAAAATTCCACAAATAAAAAAAATAGAAAAATAAAGCCTAACACTATTGCCTATTGATAGTAG
The DNA here is from genome assembly GCA_963693085.1 of Alisma plantago-aquatica. Taxonomy (NCBI): domain Eukaryota; kingdom Viridiplantae; phylum Streptophyta; class Magnoliopsida; order Alismatales; family Alismataceae; genus Alisma; species Alisma plantago-aquatica. Next base: position 401,915,777 of record OY856415.1, on the reverse strand, counting down.
TACGGCTTTGCCTACATAAGTACCATAAGGTTGAAATATTGAGGACGGACTCACTCGAATGGGGTATTGGGTATCATTCTAGTGTCTCTGCTTTTGTGAGCCTAACTAATAACCCTGTATGAAATGGTTGAGCAAAGATATGGCGCTCGGATGACACTTCAGGAATGAAATTATGCATGAAAGTCAACTGTACTTATCGACTGCCATTTCAAATCCAGAGATTCAAGTCGTTGATTATGTTACTGGAACTTTTCTGGGACTCCTGACATATTTTCCCAACTATGGGGCATGAAGATAGCAGTGAATTGGTCAACAGTAAGGATGCCGATTATTTCTCAAATGGCGTATCTGCTGCTGTATAGGTAAAGGGTTTCACTTAACTAAATAAAATTGAGTACATCCATTATATGGCTGTTAAGGTCCCATAATGTTGTATCGAGATATTGGCATACAAGGTATATCTTTTGCTTTTTGTGGTTGCTTGCATTTTAATGAACTCCAGCTTCAGCAAGTGACCCCCTGATGGCCTGACAATGCCTGATCAAATATTTGCGAAGGCACTAATATAAGGATGATTATGCTTTTTCTTATTTCCTTGCATGGATTAACCGTTACAACTCACAAATTCTATGAAGAGCTTTGCATTAAGAATCACTTTCAACTGATAATCTTCTGCTTTTCAGGACTTGTCCAAAAGGAATTGACATGTACTTTGAAAACGTTGGTGGCCGCATGCTTGATGCCGTTCTCTTGAACATGAATGTCCATGGACGTATCGCAGTTTGTGGGTTGATATCTCAATACAACCTCACCAAGCCTGAGGGTGTGCATAATCTAACCTCTCTCATCATTAAGCGGCTCACAATGAAGGGATTCATTGAACCAGATCACAAGCACCTGTATCCTGAATTTACAGAGCTAGTGGTCGGGTACATCAGAGATAGGAAGATGATTTATGTCGAAGATTTTGCCGAAGGGATCGAGCAGGCCCCTTCTGCTCTTGTTGGTCTTTTCTCCGGCCGTAACGTGGGTAAACAAATTGTCACTGTTTCTCGCGAATAGATGAAATTTCTTTATACTTTGATATATGTAGCAGCTAAACTAGATGGTGACTGGAACTAGTTGCTTTTACTGTTTTACAGCTAAATAAAAGATGGTGTCTGGGAATATGCTACTTTTGTTATAGGTGACTTTGTTTGGGAACCAATAATGAAGCTGGCTGGGTTTGATTTTGTAATTTTGTAAGAGGTTGAAGATGTTATGATGTTGTACTCTTTTCGATAACCATTTTGTACTTTCATGAATATCTCATTGATGCCGATATATCTGCAAAATGCCCATGGGCCAACTGAGGAAAGTAACATGCATATGTGGAGAATGCATCTATCTAGTGTTTCTAGCCCGTTAAGTTTATTAGTTTATATTTTTGTGTGAGTAGAATATGCATGTATATAATATGAAACCTGGCTAAAAACTTGTCATTTGTCAGTTTTAACTGTCTGTTATCTACAATAACATACTTAAAATATCATATATGCCATTTCCAAAGTTCAAATTTACCATTGTAGTATCGTGGGAGCCAGAAAAATACCTGGTTATAAAAGACAATCTTACACATGTAATTTCACCTCTCTACGAGTAGTGCTACCTTTGAATTGAATATAACGTTATATGTACATAGATAAATGATATATCCGTTTTTAGTGTTTCTTATAAAAAATAATCTATAAGCACATTTTTATATGGAATTATAAAATAAATGCTAGTAACCAAATTATTATTTGTTAATGTAAACTGAATTAAATTTCACATTAACAAACCATTTCAATGAAACAAATTAAGCAAATATGTACGGAATTACAACGATTTCATGTTTGGCACCTAAATAGACACATAATAGATGTTAAGAATCAGTCCGTGAAATCTGTCATATTTATACATAAAAAGTTGTTTTTTTTTTAATATTATAAAGCACGATGCTACTGAAGGGACCTACCTGAAGTTGTCCAACTAGCGATTTTAAGACGATTTTGGCATGTATTGCCAGGTACCTATCAATCCGACAGGTGCCATGCCTAGCGAAACTGCAAGGCCACCACACGATCCAACAAATCCTAATCACAAGGGTTACTTTGATAGATATACAATGTTTACTTTTTATCGCCACTCTGTTACAACGGACTCGAATGTCATACATGGCTAACGAACCAGTTAAGTAAAGGCTTTGTCTGGTAAGGCATAGAGGGACTGAAAAGTGCGTCTTGATAAACTTTGAGATAAGACAGATATTTAATACTAAGGGCCTGTTTAGGATGCCAAAGTGTGAGTTTAATGTACACTTTTACATTGAAAACTCACAACTGCGACTATGTCCAACCAAACTGGACTTGAGCGGTGTTCTTTTTTTGTTAGATATTCATAAAATTTCATGTATGTCGTTCCAAACATTTTAGATTCAACATTCTTATCTAATTAGATGTATATGTTGTTAAAAATATTCCCATAAATCATTTGTTGACCATTCGCACCACTGCAAGCAGTTGATTTGGCCATAGATCTGTAAAGCATTTTCCTTTGGAAGTTATACTCTTGTCAGAATTTTATCAGCCGTCGCTAATGAAGCACATCTTTTAGGTTCGCTTTTTGCACTCGACCGTACTCGATGTAGGCGTTACCTATTCACGGATTTTATGATGAAAAGAGTTTTGCATGCAGTTGGAAGTTAACATTCTTCGACATCATTTAAAAAAAAAAAATCTCAGCTCGTTGCCTTTCAATGTCAATACAGGTAATCCTAAACGAACAGGCCCTAAGCAACATGCATATATCTGCAACATAGCTAAGGCCAATAGAGGGAAGTAAGGCCTAATGTGAATATACCGTCAAGAAAACAACCAGCTCCATGTGAGGGGTCCCATTTTTCTGTTCCGAGCTCATTGTTCCAAATGTGTTACATTTAGTTTCAACTGTTACATTACCCAATTAGTATTTTTAGGAGTGGGTTTTTGGGCCAGAAGTATGGTTGGGTTGGCTGGAACAAAATCTGAAACAGTGAGCCATTACAGTGATATCAATCCCCATGTGATAACTACTGGCGAAGACTTGGCAATTCTAAAACCCGCCGGTCATGTGCATGTGCTTTAGAAAACCTGTGTATGACATGTACCAACTACTGGATGTTTAAATTATGACAGCCAAATAGACTATAGTAATTTTCGTATGCCCGGGAATGTACGTTTAGTGACTGCTCTTAAGCTATTTAGCTTGTCCTTGTAAATGCGAGCATAACCTCTTTATGGTCAGTGGCCCGCTACGTGCTCGGCCTGTTTGATTTAAATGGTGGTATATGTAATAGTACACAATAACAGTTAACATGTTTTATCAGACAAAGATATCAGATCTATATAGAAACATCAAGATCAAGAGAAATGAAAAATTGGAGATAGAAGCTCAAATAGTTTTGCTCGAGATATAGGATTTTACAAAATGGAATCAGCCTCTAGTATTGATCGAATGTGCATTGTTCTCTCAATAGACTTGGCCACAAACATGTAGAAGTAACACGTCAATCATACACAGGGACAGCGTTGAGTAGCAAAGCCCATGTGGCTATCTCAGTTGCTAGATACCACCCTCAATAGTTTGCATCTATGGAAGCTAGTTTTCGCTAGTCAGAAAAACTTTTTGCAAGTAACAACAAACAAGTAGTGCATATCAGAAAGTGACAATAGGGGTGGGTGGGTGGGGGGGGGGACTAGATGAAGGCAAGTTTAGTTGTAGTATGGGGGGGGGGTTGAGTCAAATGAACTTGTAAAAGTATGTTGTGAGTGAGACTTGAAATCAATCTATTTGATTGAAAAAGAGAATAAATACCAGATCCAATTGCAAATATATATGATATTATATCTGAAAAGCACATATATGTTGAGTATCTTCTTATGATATACATGTACAAATACATACTTTCAGATTTGGAAGGGGGGAGGGGACTATAGCCTCAGTTGCCCCCCTAGGTCCGTCCCTGTAGGCAAAGATGGAGGTAGAAGGCACAAGGTATACACCAACTAACGTTAATTAGGGGAGTGAGTCACAATGATTAACCTAAGCACCAAAGGGATCTTATTAACAGTACAACAAAGAGATCCCACACTCTTGTCAGACTCTTAGAGAGACACGATCACATGCATGCTCTTGTAAGGTACACAATGAGACATTTTCATATTCATTTTGTATAACGGTTTATAAAAGTATTAGAATTCTAATAAGACTGTAATTAGTAGTCATCATTATGTGCAAAAAGAAATGGATGCTATTCTCACGAACCATGAACATCAAATCGCCAACCACTTGCCCTTACCCGAACCAGGCCCAACCCAATAAGGGAGGCGAGACATGGTGCACACGTGTGTGTTGTGGTCACCATACCCACCCTAATGCAAGCATACCCTCTTCTAGATCTTTTAAGAAATAATAGCACATACACCCATATATAAAAGGTAGCGATACATCTAAGAGGCCAAATATGTGGGACTAAACTTCTCTTCTATTTGCAGTAAAGAGAAAAACCAAATTTTCTTCTATTTATATGTATTCATTGGACCTAATTGGGGCTCAAACCATGCCAACTTTATAATAGATAAAATACATCAAAGATAATGATTTCCACAAAGTCCAAAGTGTAGAGTTCTATGCCAATCAACCCTTCTCATTATGCTTTCAATAATAGGGCCTTTCATATTAAACCATTCTGAAGTTACTATGCAACATATGAGAATATGACAAATTGATCTTAGAAATCCTAATTTCATGAACAATACATTCATGGGCCCAATTCTTTACAAACCGCCCAATGAGGTGAAAGACATCCTCTCGTGCCTCACATAACATTTATAAACCTAGAATTTATAATAACGTGTAACTTAGGTGTAAACCCTACTTTGGTTACATACAGATTGGACATTTCCTAGATATGTAGACCATCAATGATGATTAATATATACCCTTAGAATCCATACTAGCTTGGTAGATGATGTGTATTAAATATATGATGACTGCTAGAGCTAAACCCTATTTTCTAGTTGACTAACAATAACATGACAATTATGATAACTAGTACATTACAAGGCTTACATGTTGTAGTGCCTTGACAACTCGATATACAACTAGGTGGACCTATGCCCTTATGTGACCTAATGTGTAGGTTTTGGGCTCATATATTGTATAAATATGTCACATGCTTCATTACCATACACATATGGGTTCTATTGGGGTTGGTTTTACCAAAATATGAATAAGTGTGCAATATCCATCAATAGTCATTGGGTTATGTAGAAAATTCCTAAGTAGATAATGATGGGATATTTTACATGTCTTGGGTACCAGATTTGGTTTTAGTGGTTGTATCTTTTGGGAGTCATCGTGTTATGATTGTAATATGGATACATTATATATAAATTAATTATGAATAAAAGGGAAATTTACTTATGTTTATTTTAGTGTTGAGATCATAAATAAATATAATAATATCATAAGCATGTTTTGACTTGAAGACTTATGGTTTGGGTTAAGAACCTGAACATGAGATCATATGTATACTTCAGAGTATTTATTCTTTTTATGTCCATGTTCAAATATTATTGTGGACATTATACGACAACCAAAATATATAAGACTAGTGTGTATGCTAAATGATGGCTATGTCTCTTTAGTCATAATATTAGATATCAACTCATATTCATGGGTACTTGTTAGAAAACAAGTTGTATTGGATAATCCCACTTTGAGAATGAAACATGGAAACCATTCATGGTAGTCAACATTATATCTAAATATGACATTACTGACTGTGATCCTAAACCCTGAAGTCACAACAAAGATTACATCTTGTTTTGCGGACTTTAACACTACCCAACATCACTATAAATAAGGGTTGACATACATGTAATGATTGGACACACATAAAGATTCTCAAGGAATTGAAGTTCACAATCATACGAATGAATATAGTGGTTCTAAAACATGTAAAGAATGATTTTCTACCCAACCAATAAATTGGAGAATTGAGATTAGTTATTCAATTGATTGTCAAAACGATTGACTGACCACATAATAGGAAAGTGACTGATCAAATTTATTGTCAAAACTATTGACTGAACTTATAATAGGAAAGTGGTCAATCGACTGACTCAACACAAATTAGGAAAGAACTAGAATTGGAAAAACTTGGTCAATTCAAAATCCAACCAGATAAGAAATTGCTTGATCTTATCGATCAATTGATTGGATGTACTAGTCAATCTAAAGGAAGGCAATCAAAGAATAATTCTAGTTTGGGTTGTATATATGATTTTTCAATTAGGAACATGATTTAATTTAAAAATTGAAGCCCATGACTCTCCTACATAAATGGGTTGATGTCAAAGGGAGATACACACATTGATATATAAGTTGTCTAAGAGTCTTCCTCTTGGAGAGAGAGAAAATCATCCCCAGACAGGTAACCCATGATAGGAGGAGAAGGAGATAAAGCAACACTAGCACGTAGACGACTTTGAGTTATGCTTCCTCTCGGAGACCAAGGTAGTGCACCAAGAAATTTCACTTACACATAGATGATGTGGAGTCTGAGGCCCTTGTGTGGTGAATTGAGGATGATCAACTTCTCCACGGAGAATATAAGATATTGTTGTCAGGACGACGTGACATCGACAACACTGAATTTGGTTCTAGATCTAGAAGTGAAAGTTCTACACCAACATATGACATGTCTAGTTGTAGGACAACTAGTGTGTGTCAAGGTATATTGGATATCTCTTCTATATATTTTATATACTGATGATTTATGTCTATGAAAAATTTGTTAACTAAGAGTTTTGTTGGAAACATTTTGTAATTTTACTGTACCCCTTTCCTCAAAACCCACTGATTCACTATCATGCTTAGTGAAACCAATAGCCAAATTGTATATTTCATGATATATGATCACAAAATATACTTCAGAATAGTTCACATATTAAACATACATAAATCCTAATTATTAAAAAAATAGTAACATCTCACAATATATATGCAAAATAATAGGTTACACCCTACTTTTATTGTAATTCCTAGGAGATAATATGATAATATAAATATGATCAAGAAACCAGGTTCGACATGGTTGATTTATTCTAGGGACCTAAATTTCATACTTATTAGATAACTCATATAATATAAGTGAAAGATTTGTTGTCTAGATATTACTTTTAAATGCTAAATCATACTTTGCTTTGGGTTATTTAAATTGTGGTTAAAAAGAAAAGGTCAAAGGTCGATAGTAACCCATCTAGTTTGAACTTGGCTTCAACCAGAGGCCTTGGATAAAATCATGCGGATATGAGTTTATCTTATACCTCAAGTCTAGGACTCCATGGACTCCCAAAAAATATTCATTATTTTCTCTTCTCATTACCTCCTTCCCCTCTTCATATTTTCACTTGATTTTTTCCCACAAGACTACTATTCATATTCTACATGTGATAATCATAACTTGATCCCTAATATCCATCATAACCAAATCCCTTCAGACCCCATTACATTTGCTCTTCATAAAAGTTCACAAATCTCTCTACACCAGGACTTAGAACCCTACATAGGTGATAACACCAAATTTTGTGATGTTTTTGCCCTTTATTCTGTTATCAAAACTACCCTTTTCTGCTATTTTCCTCTATTTTATTAGCATTTTCGCAATAATTGGCCAAGCAACGCTCTTATTCCAGTTTTTCCTATCTTTTACAGGGTTTTCCTCGTTTTTGTGCAATAAGGCCGATTCCGACCCACAATAAGTCTAAGCCCGTCTCGACCTTCCTGACGCCCGATACAACCCATCCCGACAGGGGCTGGGCGACACAAGAATGATCGGCGGAGAAGGGCGCCTTGCGAAAGGGACGCACCGGCCGACACACCTTCTACCCGACAGGGAGCCAAAGCCGCATCGACGACCAACCTCGTCGAGCGACACAGCCACCCACCGGCAGGCGTGCCGCCAGCCACGTGATCGATAGCCAGCGCCTCACGCCGAAGGCATACCTGTATCGGCCGTCCACATCCATCGACCAGCGTATAAGGGGGCTACGTGGCATTTCCAGCACCATAACTCCTTCAACCGCCGGTATAAATAGCAGCTACAGGAAGCCGAAAAGATAGGTCGGAGACGTCGGAGGTTGGATAGGTCGGGACGGCTAGCCAGTTCCCCATTCGGACAGTTGGGGACTTGAGCGATCTGCGAGAGAAGTGCGAGAGCAACCGTATCGTGCCCCAGTGCTCGTACCGGGCGACACTAGGTGAGCTCTTCCTCATCCCGAGAGGGAGGGGATCGGTTCACCTAGGACTGTACCGGACGACACTGAGGGCCGATGTCGGCCGACGTAGATACGCGACACGAGTGCCTAACAGCAATGCCCGACAGTAGTATATGTGAATCCTTGGCCGACACGATACCGAAACCGATACACTCTCCCCGTCAGTCGTGCCGCTCGAGAGGGTGTGCCGCCCGACATGAGTGTATCGTCCAGGGTCTTCGAATGATATAGTCGTCCGTCAGGCGTGCCGTCCGAGAGGTCGTGCCGCCTGACACGGCTGTACCGGGATAGGTCCCTGGACGGTATCGGGCTGGGAGTAGTAGTAGTCTCTCGCCCTTCTACATCAAGAAGGCGACATCTATCTTTAATTCTGTTATTTAAATTCTTAGCTTATGCATTGTATTAAGACCCTTATTGCTGATAGAAATAGAAATGCTAAATTGCTCTTTGTTTAATGCTTAGTGCCTTATGATTGGGTAACTTCTGTGTTGGATATCTGAACTCTAGCTTGCATGTTTTGGATCGCGTTTCGCTTAGCTACCGAATCGTCTTTCCCGTCGCAACTACTTCGAGAGTTGGGTTGTGGCTCTAGTGTTCGGTCCGATTCTGAAGTACGAGAGTGCCCGGAACGGAGTTGTTTTAGTATCATTCCACTCTAACTTGAGTCCAGCAACCTCGAGAGGGGTGTTGAAGCTTGGTTAGAAGCACCCGCTCTGAGAGGAGGGGTGCAGGGTGTTACTGCTACCGCTTGTCTTTCTAAAAGTCTTATCCCTTGCATTACGCCTTAAACTGCAGTTTACCTTCCTATTCTCTGTTGCATGAAAATTCCTAAAAACTGCTAAATGACAAAATCTTAATCTTTCTTGTAACTCCAGTTGGAGATAGTTTTCTTTGAATTAATAGTGACATCTGGTTGTTCCCTTCGGGGAACTTCATTATCTCTTTATATCCACCGGAGTGTAGAGTGTCGATTCAGAGTCGTCAACACAACCCACCTTGTCCCTGTGTTCGACCCCGTATGACTACTTCGACCCCGTAAACAAAGTTGCGGGGGCCTAGAAGGATTCGGGTTATAAATGCGAAGGCTCGACTACCTCAAATACGCCTCCAATTTTAGGACGCGCGATTTAGGCCGGTCAACTTTCTGGCGCCGTTGCCGGGGACAAGGCAATTGACACTGTTGACGAATCCGAATCCACTAACTACACTCCCGTGCCTCAAGCTTAGAAATAGGCTTGACAACATTTCTTATTCTTTTTCTTTTTCTTTTACTTTAAGCATTATTCTTTACCCCAATTATAATTTTCTAAACATGATTTTTATGCGGATTTCAGGTACTCTGATCTACTAAACACCGAGACTGTCAATCATGCCTCGTTGTGAGCAACCCCTCTCTGAGGGCGAATGTCAGAGCCAAAGCGAGAAAGCGACCCAGACTAATTGGGTTGGTCAGCTTTCCGCCTACATAAAAAGACAGGACACCATCATCAACCAGCTGGTACAAGGGACGCTTACCAGCCCTGGATCTCTGAATTCCATGCAACACCAGACGGCGAGTCTGTAGATGCGCCAATGGGAGGTCGATCAACGTCTGTCTCAGATGGCTGCTCTGATGAAGAACCCTGCGGGAAAAATGCTCCCTCACCTTGAAACTGCAGTAATGGCAGTGCTTAGATCAGGAAAGACGGTAGAGCGCGCTGATGAAGCCCCACCGGAACCTAAGCAAGGGCCCAAGGATGCCATTCCAGCAGGAGATGGAGGTAGGCCTGCAGAAGCCGAAGAGCCTGCGCCGAGACCGTCCGATGAGCCATCTGGTGGGAGGACTCCTTACGCTCCCAGGGTACCGTTCCCGTACAAGCTGATCAAGGCAAATCTGAAAAAGCGGCATGAAAGGTTCATGGATTCGATCAGGAAGCTGCATCTTGAAGTCCCCTTCCTTGACGCTTTGGAGGAGATGCCCACATACACCAAGTTTCTCAAAGATCTAATAATGAAGAAAAGAAGGGGGGGAAGGATAGAGACAGTGTACCTGGCCTCTACTTCCTCTGCCTTCGTAAAGCCTAGCTTGCCGACTAAGAGAAAGGATCCCAAAGCTTTCACGATCCCATTCGCCATCGGGGACACTGTCGAGCGGAAGGGTCTGGCGGACTTGGGAGCAAGCATCAGCCTCACGCCCTTAAGTTTCGCGCAAAGGATGGGTTTGACCGACATGGTTCGAACCAATATGCGGATTGAACTGACGGATCACTCTTTCAAAAGACCTGTAGGCATTGTCGAAGATGTGCCGATTAGGGTCGGTGATTTCTTTATTCCCTGCGACATCGTCGTCATCGACACAGCTGAAGATCCCAGATGTCCGATCATCTTCGGACGCCCTTTCTTGGCAACAGGGAGGGCGCTGATTGATGTCTCTGAAGGGATAATCACCTTGAGGGTTGGAAACAGCCACATGGACTTCAAGATGAAGGAAATCATGAGAGGTCCATCCCTGTCTGAATCGGCCTGTTTTGCGGATAGCTATAATAAATTCTGCGAGGAAATAGAGGAGGATATCCGGACAGTGGATCCCCTCGCGAGAGCAATAAGTTGTCAGGATCTCGACTTCGAAAATCCCGAAGTTGTGAAGCATCTCGACATTTTCAACCTTTCTGAGAAAGACTTGCAAGAAGAAGAGGAGGAGGTGGACTCTGCGAAGTATGCCTCCCTTGAAGGAGAACCTCAGGAGGAGACACCCAGAGCAAAGCCGGATTTAAAAGCGTTACCTGAGGGACTGAAGTACGAATTTTTAGATGAAGAGCAGAGGAACTCAGTCATCGTAAACGCCGATCTTTCAAGCAATCAGCTGGGCCGGCTCCTTGAGGAGTTAAGACTCCACAGGGGGTCTATAGGATATTCCGTAGATGATTTCAAAGGCCTTAGCCCCGCCCTTTGCATGCATCGCATCAACTTGGATGAGTCTGCCAAGCCCCTGGTCCAACCCCAGAGGAAGCTAAATCAGATGCTCAAAGAGGTCGTCAAGAAAGAGGTAATAAAGCTTAGGGACGCGGGGATCATTTACCCAATTAGCGACAGCAACTGGGTAAGCCCGATCCACGTAGTAACCAAGAAAGGCGGAATGACTGTGGTTAAGGGTGAGAAGGGTGACGAAGTGGCGGTAAGGACCGTCACTAGTTGGCGAATGTGCATTGATTACCGAAAGCTAAATCAGGCTACAAAAAAGGATCATTTTCCGCTACCTTTTATTGACCAAGTTCTTGAAAGATTAGCGCATCACGATTATTTTTTTTTTTCTTGATGGCTTTTCAGGATTTTACCAGGTACCCATCTTACCCGACGACCAGGAGAAAATGACGTTCACTTGCCTCTACGGCACTTATGCCTTTAGAAGGATGCCCTTCGGACTCTGCAACGCCCCCGCCACCTTTCAAAGATGCATGATATCAATGTTCTCAGATTTTCTAGAAGACATCGTGGAAGTTTTCATGGATGACTTCTCCGTCTATGGAAGGGACTTCGATTGCTGTCTGAAGAACCTGTCGTTAGTACTTCAAAGGTGCGAGGAAAACAGCCTGGTCCTGAACTGGGAAAAATGTCATTTCATGGTACGGGAGGGTATCGTCCTAGGGCATAAGGTCTCAAGGCGCGGGATCGAGGTGGATACCAGCAAAATCGAAGCTATATCTAAGCTTCCTCCACCAAATTCCATCACGGGGATAAGAAGCTTCCTCGGGCACGCCTGATATTACCGAAGATTCATCAAGGACTTCTCAAAGATTTCCAAACCATTGTCAAATCTCCTGGTAAAGGATGCTGAATTTGTTTTCTCTAACGATTGTCTCAGTGCTTTTCAGGCCCTGAAAAATGCTTTAGTATCACCACCTATCCTTCAAGCGCCAGATTGGGGTTTACCCTTTGAGCTAATGTGCGACGCTAGTGACTACGCAGTGGAGGCGGTCCTGGGGCAAAAGAAAGATAAAAAGCACCATGTGATTTGCTACGCTAGTCGCACGTTGGACGAAGCACAAGTAAACTACACAACCACCGAAAAGGAAATGCTCGCGGTTGTCTTCGCGTTTGATAAGTTCAGATCGTATCTCGTCGGATCAAAGGTCAAAGTATACACAGATCATGGGGCGATAAAATACTTAATGCAAAAGAAAGACGCAAAGCCCAGATTGTTGAGATGGGCCTTATTGCTCCAAGAATTCGATCATGAGATTATCGACAAGAAAGGCGCGGAAAATGTGGTCGCAGACCACCTGTCAAGGATAGTGGCTGAGAGACAGAGAGGGCCACAGATCGACGACAACTTTGCCGACGAAGCTCTCATGATAGCTGAAGCTCAAGGAGAAGGTTTGCCCTGGTTTGCAGACATCTGCAATTTCCTCGCTTGTGGAGAGCTACCTCCTGATATCACCTACAATCAAAAGAAGAAGCTATTCGCGGATGCCAAGAATTATTACTGGGATGATCCTCTCCTGTTCAGAAGATGCGCAGACAACTTGTACAGGAGGTGCATCCCGGAAGAAGAAACTGCCGATATCCTGAAGGGATGCCACACCTCCCCCTATGGTGGACACCTGGGTGGCGAAAGAACAACAGCAAAAGTGCTACAATCAGGTTTCTACTGGCCCTCCTTATTTAAAGATGCTGCACGATTCGTAAAGGTTTGCAAAGAGTGCCAGTCAACGGGGAATATAGGGCGGAGGAATGAAATGCCGATGGCAAGCTGGATCGAAGTGGAAGTATTTGACGTATGGGGGATTGATTACATGGGGCCGTTTCCCCCATCCCAGGGGTATCAATACATACTAGTGGCAGTAGACTATGTGTCGAAATGGGTAGAGGCGGTAGCCACCCAAACATGCGACGCCAAGTCGGTTATCAAGCTTTTTGAGAAGACCATCTTTCCCCGTTTCGATATACCGCGCACCGTAATAAGCGACGGCGGGTCACACTTCGGAGAAAGGCAGTTCGAAGCGCTCCTACGCAAGTATGGAGTAAAACATAAGATCGCTACGCCCTACCACCCACAGACATTGGGGCAGGTAGAGGTCTCAAACAGACAGATCAAGCGAATCTTAGAAAAGGCTGTCAGCCGCACGCAGAAGGACTGGTCTATGAAGCTTGACGACGCATTATGGGCCTACCGTACTGCTTACAAGACGCCCATTGGAACCACCCCCTACCGTCTTATATACGAAAAATCCTGCCATCTGCCTTTGGAACTAGAACACAAGGTCCTCTGGGCGATCAAGTTCCTAAATATGGATCTAGACAAGGAAGGAGAAAAAAGGTTTTTATAGCTTCAAGAGCTCGAAGAGCTGAAGATTCACGCCTACGAGAATGCAAAGATCTACAAGGAAAGAACAAAAATGTGGCATGATGCCCACCTTAGGAGAAAGGATGTGAGCGAAGGGGATAAGGTCTTGTTATTCAAGTCCTCCATCCGTCTTTTTCCTGGGAAATTACAGACAAGATGGTCGGGACCGTTTTCTGTGGCAAAGATATACCCATCAGGAATGATGGAGCTCCGCGACAAGGATGACCCGACTAAGATCTTCAAGGTGAACGGGCACAGAGTGAAAAGGTTTTATGAGGACGAAGCTTTTGTCAGGAAAGCAGAGATTGACTTACTGGATGTGGGTACAACCGAAGAGCCTACACCGGTCGAGCTGGCGACGAAAACTTCAGCGCTCCTCGGGAGGCAGCCCGCGTCATAGATTAGGATACATTTGTTTTCTTTATAAAAACAACCATTATGGACTGTAATAAGGCCCAAGTCAGTACATGCGCACGTGTGCTGACTCTTTTTGTTTTATGGGCCATCACTGTGTTTTGCAGAACATTGAGGAGTAATACCGTCTGAGGTAAGAGATCCTTCTCTATACCAATGATGTTTTACCCTGCAATGGCCTTTTACTTCACACAGGTTTAGTTTTGGCCTTTTGACCGCCCGCTTTTCTACCGTGTCGACCAGCTGGGCGCAGAACCGCTTGTATCGGGCAGCCTCGCCCCGGGCAATGCAAGGGCAGTGGATGACCCTTGGGATGGACGATGGGACTTCGCATCCCGGGAATAGCGTGACTAAAACGCCCGACGCGCGCCATGTTTTGCACGTTTCACCCCCCAGCCGGGTTCTCCATAAATAGCGTGGAGGTTTCTTCGTGTCGGGCTATCATTTTCTCCCTTTTGCCACCTGGAACGCATGCTTTGATCCTCCCTTTTGCTCATGTGTCGGCCATCTTGCCTTTGCCCTAATATCGGGCGATGCCTCCTGAGAGCAAAGGTATAGCCAGACACGTCTTTCGCCCGACACGCTATCTCTCACCCGGCACAGATTTTTGTATCGTGCGAGGCGTATCGGCCGGCTTGTTGTTTTCTTACCGAACGACATGGCTTGTCGCCCGATAGGTTTGTAGTCCGACACGTTTATCGGCCGATAACCCTGTCGCCCGACGCCAGTATCTGTTACCGAGCCGCTTATCAGGTTTACATGACCTGCAGATTTTCTATCGCCCGACATGCTTTCGCGCGTAACGGCGGTCGATAGCGTTTTCCCGATGTTTCGTATCGGGCACCATGCTTCTCACTGCAATGTCATATTTTGTTTCATGTGACCTCGTATCGCCTGATACACCTGTGTCGGGCGTCGAGCCTTATCGCGCGACAACATCATGTCGTCCGATCGCTTATCGCCCAGTTTTAATAAGTTTTCTTTCTTTTCATCTTTCTTGCCTAATGGATGAATAAATAAATTTCAAATAACAGGTATGGCTCATATGGAGCAAACCACCTACCGCGCCAGCAAGCACGGCGCGGAGATCAGCAACAACTGTCGGGCAGAAACGGCAACAACAATGGAAAGGAAGATTTTTCTTGATTTGGTAGCTCCAATAGTGAGTCACCTAGCTAGGGGTGCGGCAACCAAGGCCTCCGAACAAGTTCGAGGCACCCTGGTTCCGTACTCTTAAGGGAGAGGGCCCACCCTGACTACACACTCCTGGGAACTAAACTAGGGACGGATAATCAGTCCCTTTGTTTACGCTCACAGCGGAGATGTGAAGAGAGGGGGGGCCAGAAGTGAATTTTGAGGGTTTCGCTCCAGCTCAACCGCTACATCGCCAAAGCGAACCCACTAGACAACCTCCCAATGGCATGCTGCAACTTTGTAGGAGCATATTGCAGCACATCAGAAAGCTAACCCTCACTGGCTAAGCTTTACCTTACTTTTGCTTTCTTCTCTACTCTGGGACAGAGTAGAAAGTAAGTTTGGGGGGGTATTCCAGTGAGGGAGGTATAAAAATTTTATCTCTTCGAGCTTTCTATGATATTCATTCTCTTTTACCTGATGTGCCCTTATAGCTCCCTGTATATCTGATGTACGCATGCATGACTTATAAAAATTTTCAAAAATCTTTCCTTTGCTTATTTCCTGTCCCTACGCATATGAACAAAGTTGTTGTAATAATAATAAAAACCTGTTGTGACTTCTTGCAAAGTTTACTTTCTGTATATTTCAACGAGTTACAAGTTCTGTCATATCTTTCTGATAATGTTGTCTCAAACAAACAAAAGATTGTGCCTTGCCATCTAAAAACTTTCGGAAAATAATAATCTCGCAAACAGCTAAGAGACGAGTATGGAGAAGGAAAAAGCTACCCAAACAGCAGATATCTCTTTTGTTTTCCCTTACCCAGCAAAAATCCCAAAAAGAGAAAGAAGCCTTATGAGCGTGAATAAAAGTATGAGAGTTGTGCCCAATAAGAGAAAAGAAAAAAAATATATATACACACTTGTTTTCCAAAAGTACCCGTCTTTAGGCATGGTAGATCCGGGGCAGTGGTACGTAGGATGTGAAATCACTGCTCTAAAGCCAACTGGCTTGGACTGCAGGGACCACTTGCCCGTTAACGGACCCTTACCTGGATGGACTGATGGGAAACAAGAAGAAAAACCCAAAAAGCCTTAGCCTACCCTATACACAACTTTTGGCCCTTAAAATAAAGCTGTTTGGTATGGAAGCTAACTTCGGAATCATACACCAAAGTCTCGCTGAAGCTGTGGAGAAGAAAAATTTTACTTAAATAATAAGGCAAGTAGGGCAAGGTCTTTTGCTCGCTTTAAGACAGCATTACCTCCAAGACATCACAAATCTTGTGCTACCCTTTAGCCTTAAAGTTTTGCTGTGCAAGAAGAAGCAACACAAAGTTTAGTTTAAATATTGATTGAGGACAATAAAAAAGCTAAGTTTGGGGGAGTTGATAACACCAAATTTTGTGACGTTTTTGCCCTTTATTCTGTTATCAAAACTACCCTTTTCTGCTATTTTCCTCTATTTTATTAGCATTTTCGCAATAATTGGCCAAACAACGCTCTTATTCCAGTTTTTCCTATCTTTTACAGGGTTTTCCTCGTTTTTGTGCAATAAGGCCGATTCCGACCCACAATAAGTCTAAGCCCGTCTCGACCTTCCTGACGCCCGATACAACCCAGCCCGACAGGGGCTGGGCGACACAAGAATGATCGGCGGAGAAGGGCGCCTTGCGAAAGGGACGCACCGGCCGACACACCTTCTACCCGACAGGGAGCCAAAGCCGCATCGACGACCAACCTCGTCGAGCGACACAACCACCCACCGGCAGGCGTGCCACTAGCCACGTGACCGATAGCCAGTGCCTCGCGCCGAAGGCATACCTGTATCGGCCGTCCACATCCATCGACCGGCGTATAAGGGGGCTACGTGGCGTTTCCAGCACCATAACTCCTTCAACTGCCGGTATAAATAGCAGCTACAGGAAGCCGAAAAGACAGGTCGGAGACGTCGGAGGTTTGATAGGTCGGGACGGCTAGCCAGTTCCCCGTTCGGACAGTTGGGGACTTGAGCGATCTGCGAGAGAAGTGCGAGAGCAACCGTATCGTGCCCCAGTGCTCGTACCTGGCGACACTAGGTGAGCTCTTCCTCATCCCGAGAGGGAGGGGATCGGTTCACATAGGACTGTACCGGACGACACTGAGGGCCGATGTCGGCCGACGTAGATACGCGACACGAGTGCCTGACAGCAATGCCCGACAGTAGTATATGTGAATCCTTGGCCGACACGATACCGAAACCGATACACTCTCCCCGTCAGTCGTGCCGCTCGAGAGGGTGTGCCGCCCGACATGAGTGTATCGGCCAGGGTCTTCGAATGATATAGTCGTCCGTCAGGCGTGCCGTCCGAGAGGTCGTGCCGCCCGACACGGCTGTACCGAGATAGGTCCCTGGACGGTATCGGGCTGGGAGTAGTAGTAGTCTGTCGCCCTTCTACATCAAGAAGGCGACATCTATCTTTAATTCTGTTATTTAAATTCTTAGCTTATGCATTGTATTAAGACCCTTATTGCTGATAGAAATAGAAATGCTAAATTGCTCTTTGTTTAATGCTTAGTGCCTTATGATTGGGTAACTTCTGTGTTGGATATCATGAACTCTAGCTTGCATGTTTTGGATCGCGTTTCGCTTAGCTACCGAATCGTCTTTCCCGTCGCAACTACTTCGAGAGTTGGGTTGTGGCTCTAGTGTTCGGTCCGATTCTGGAGTACGAGAGTGCCCGGAACGGAGTTGTTTTAGTATCATTCCACTCTAACTTGAGTCCAGCAACCTCGAGAGGGGTGTTGAAGCTTGGTTAGAAGCACCCGCTCTGAGAGGAGGGGTGCATGGTGTTACTGCTGCCGCTTGTCTTTCTAAAAGTCTTATCCCTTGCATTACGCCTTAAACTGCAGTTTACCTTCCTATTCTCTGTTGCATGAAAATTCCTAAAAACTGCTAAATGACAAAATCTTAATCTTTCTTGTAACTCCAGTTGGAGATAGTTTTCTTTGAATTAATAGTGACATCTGGTTGTTCCCTTCGGGGAACTTCATTATCTCTTTATATCCACCGGAGTGTAGAGTGTCGATTCAGAGTCGTCAACACAACCCACCTTGTCCCTGTGTTCGACCCTGTATGACTACTTCGACCCCATAAACAAAGTTGCGGGGGCCTAGAAGGATTGGGGTTATAAATGCGAAGGCTCGACTACCTCAAATACGTCTCCAATTTTAGGACGCGCGATTTAGGCCGGTCAATAGGTCAATCAATGCAACTGGCTTCTTGTTCCACCCCAACCACTTTCCTACCTTCAATTTTGTTAGGTGTTGTGTGTGTACATGCCACAAAGTTGTTATCTGCCTCAAGTAACAAAGAGCTTGACCTAACTTTACAACTTAGATGAATCACTTAGCTTCACCATAAGTGACAATGAACCGCGATCTTTTGTTTCTACCTGATTATATTCTCTGAGTTTCATGATATTATGTAATCCAACCTTAAGTTCTTAGAGGTGGATTGTGACCTTCATCGTCCTGCTCTAATGCTCTCAAAATCCTATTTTTCCACTAAAAAAATCCTCAAATCTCCCTCTAGTATTTTCCTCAATCTTAACTCAATGTTTCCTTAGCTAGTCTTCATTGACTTTTAAGTTTGGGCATTTGTATCCTATTCTCATAATGCATGACCAGGGTGTTTCCATATTTTTTATGTGGATTGTTCAACTACTATGATAAAAATGGAGCATTGGACATGCTAAGGAACTCAGATTGCACCATCTTTCCAAGAACATACTACAAAAATATAATCTCATACGAGAGATCATACAACGAGGAGTTGTAAAGATTTGTAGAGTACCAATCGAAAAAAGAGTGGCATGGGATATTCTTACACTTTAGCAGCGCCCAGGGCTGTTTGATACTCATAAACATCCTTTTTAAAAGTCTCACTAGCTACACACCAGTTTGCCGGCTACCGCTTCTCCACACTACACCTTTACTGCACTCTCTTCAGTCCTGATTCCTTTCTACCCAGAGAATATCTTTTCAACTTACACACCAGCTAAGACTACATCATGAGAACAGAAGGCCTGCTCACCCTGGCCTCAATCATAAAAAAGACTTGCTTATCCAAAAGAGGCAAGACAAAAATATTCAGTTTAGCCCTAAAACAGAAAAAATCCTCGGTGCTTGGCGACAACTTGAGGATCCCAGCAAAACTCCAGAAATGAACTCTTGCTTCACCTTCCAAGAGTTCCCACTCTCAAACCCTACGTTCTTCACCAGTATTCCCCTACCGAAAGCTTGGATCTACCACAAGTTTGACCTTTCACCGGGATCCTGCATGATCAATATTGGTCACCGTTCTTTCCCGGTGATGGTCTCTTGGTCTTCTCTGACTGAACATCCCTAGAAAAACAAAGCCTCAACCCTTCTCATCTCTGAGGGTTGGGACCTGATGATCTCGGAGCTCAAACTCAAGCTAGAATGGTCGATCTATATCAAACTGATAGGTAACCATACCTTCCTTGTGTGGGTGAGGGATTTCAACGCAGACACACCACCTGAGTTAGCATATCTATACAAAAGATATGACCAAGAAAGCTCAACTTCATCAAACTCGGCCGACCAGCTCTTCGTTCAGGATGTTCATTAACCCCCAGTGGGCACAAAAACTTGGCCCATCTCAGTCTCCTCGGGTTCATATGGGGAAGACGAAGCAGACACAACAACAAAACCACAACAAAAAAACTCTATTGCAGTAAGGTACCATCTTTTCTCTTCCAACAAGGTGAAAACAACCAAAAATTACACAATCTCTTCACTCCACAAAACCCTAAAACCCCGATCCTCCACTGTGGTCGATATCATCCCAAACGACATGATCCTCCTAAACTGCTCTTTTCCGATTTTAGGACAAAACAAATCTTCACTCCTAATCAACAAACACCTAGAGAAAAACCCCACCGCCCAAATCTGGAAAACGCCCCCCAGAAAACCTTTTCGGGCTCTTCACTGTTCACTTTGAAATAGTAAGCAACATTCGGCTTCCAGATTCCTTTCCCGCTTTACCTGCTTCAGCTGCCACCAAGTAGGTCATACAAAAAGGTTCTGTAAAGCTCACCCACCCCCAAAACTGATCAGATCACATGCGGACCAAATGTCTTCCTTCCCTAGATTTTTCTCTGGTACAGGTTCAACTTTCCGCAAAAACATTTGAGTTCCAAAAAAGAGAGATACTGACTTCAGAGACTCAAAGCAAACCCCCCTTCCCCCCACTCACAAAAAATTCTTTTGCATGCCTCGCAAACCTCCCATCCAAACATACAGACACATCCAATGCTCGATACCCGAACACAAACACCAGAGTTGTGCCTATATCAAAACCCTACCACAAGCCACCAAAACACACAACTTCTTCACCAAAACCCCACCCCTCCTTCACTCCCTCAGATTCCTCCACACACAACTCAAACACCCTTCCCGCAACACCAAACATGAAAACTCCGGAACACCTTGAATATGCGATAGCCCTTGACCTACTTGAAAACTCAATGAGGCTTCTCAAAGTCCTTACTTGAGAAGCATCCTCATCTCCATTGAAAACAACATAGACAACAACCCTATAAATGTCATTGATATCACCCGAGCCTTAGACCTCCTCATCCCAGGACAGACAATCCTAAAACCAAAAATCTTTTTGCCTACCCAATTGATTTACACTGTTCCTGAAGGAACAAAAATTAACCATCTCTTCAACCAGGTTCTCACGATACCTTGTGGATCTAGTTTCATTATAGCCAGATTATCAAAATGGACGACTGACTTAGGTGCTTACCCAGCTCCAGCTGGTGGCTCAGACTGGGTTGCTATCACCAACCTCCCACCCCACCTCTGGGAAGTCGAGATCTTTAGAGGAATAGCTCACTCCATCGGAGCTACTCTACAATACATCAGCCCAGAAACCTTGCACCCTACCCAATACATTAAAGCTTTTTGCCTCTTCACTGTCAAAGCAACCATTTCTCTACCTCCAACCATCAACATTAGGATCGGAGAATCAATCTACACCATCAAACTATCTACTGAACATCCTTCCGAAAATAGAACAACCTTCTCTGATCTTTCAAACCATCCACCTTCATGGTTTTGCCCAAATAAAGATAGAAAGTCTTCTTCAAACACCCGTTTTACTAGGGATCGACACCATGTTTGGGAAAGAAAAAACTCAAACACCACCTCCTCCCTTAACACAAACCTCCCTACAAGTAGGAAAAGAACTAGAACCTTCACTCCCTCCTTTCATGAAAACACCTCCCCACCAGCTGGCACCATCTTCCCCTCCTCAACATCAACCAAGGAAAGTTGCCATACACAAAACCCAAACCAAACCTCTTTAAAAAAATAAAATATTTCCCCGCTAAAGAATGACAACTCTTCACAGAGTCCTCAGTAGGAGAGCCCAAAACAAAAGCAAGAAGACGGCTACATCCAGAATATTATGATGCAAGGTCATAAAGAGGCGAACAAAAAAATCATCGTCAACAGACCTGATCCAGGTACATACATAAACGCTTCTCTTAGTTCATCTAGTGCTTTATCTTCTATTCATAATATCTCCTCCCCACCTCACACAAAGTCTATACAATGTGATATAGACAACATTGAGGACCTTGCATCATGGTCAAACATCAATAGCTTCACAAAATTTGCAAAAAATATAGGAATTTATCTCGAAGATGATGAAAAGGTTCACAAAACACTAGATGATATAGAACTCTTTATGGGATGGTCAAATAGAAGAGTATTAAATTCTACCAAAATAAACTTTGAACTCCTCAAAATTGACTAATCTCTTGGTGTTGATCTGTCTATCTCCCGTCTTAACCTATAAAAACAATGCGACTTTCCTCTTGGAACGTATGTGGAGCATCAAATCTCCATAGATGTAAGGAAATCCACTCACACATCTACAAAAATAAAATTGACCTGATCACTATCCAAGAAACAAAAACGAATCTGTCACCTTTTTCTCTCAAAACCATAGGTGGAAATAGAATCACTGACTGGGTACAAATCCCCCCTACATGCTTCAAAGGGGGTCTCCTTATAGGGTACAACAAGCTCACTTTCTCAGCCCAAAACATCTCCTCTCTAGACTACTCCATAACCATCGCCTTTAAAAACACTTCTGACGGTTATTGTTGGTCTTTTTCTGGGGTTTATGGCGAACCTGGACATAAGAAATCCGCCTTCCTATCTGAACTTAAATCGCTCATTTCAAACTACCACTTGTCTCCCTGGGTTATAAGTGGGGACTTCAACTTGATAACCCAAAACTCTGACAGATCAAGCTCCACAAATTCCTCTCAAACTATGTCTGCAGCTGACAAACTTTTCAGCCATCCTCACAAATCATGCAATGATTGACATCAAACCATCAAATGCATCCTTCACATGGTCAAGAAATCAATCTTTCCCCAGACTCGACCATTTCATATGCTCCACCCTATGGGAAGATAAACACCCTCTCACCTCTGTTCATATATCACACAGAGCTATATCTGATCATTTCCCTCTCATTCTAGATACAAATACCACATCATGGGGTCAACACCCCTTCAAATTTGAAAATAGTTGGCTCACCATAAAGAACTTTACCAATACCTGTGTTGAACATTGGATATTAGCTGATTCCCAAACCACAAACTTAGGTCTACACATTCTCCAAAACACAAAAAACATCAAAACACACATCAAACAATGGAAACACACAAACCCAAACAAGCTGCTAGAAACACAAAAATGCCTAGAAGAACAATTCCTCTTTGTGGACAAAGACCCCTCAGCTGACCCTGCTCTAGTTCTTTCCATTAAAGTAGAACTTGAGCACACAAAAAAGTGTATTGACACTAGGTAGAGACAAAGGGCAAAAATTACCTGGGCAAAGGAAGGAGATAAAAACACAAAGTTCTTTCATAAGATCTGCAACAAAAATTACCAAAAAAACTCCATCACTTACCTTCAGATAAATGGTAGGATCTCTACCCACAAACAATCTATCACAACCCACATCACAAACCATTTCAAAAAAATCTTCAACAACAATCACAATCCCTCCTGCCTAAATGACTTGGACTGGCCCAGGATATGCCATAAAAACATAAAAAACCCCCTACACCTTATAAAACCTTTCTCCCTAGGGGAATTGGACTTGGCCATATCTACTTTAGGATTAAATATATCACCTGGACCTGACGGTCTTAATATAGAATTCTACCTGGAAAAATGGGACCACTACAAACTTGACTTCCTAGCTTTACTCAAGACTTTCTACGAAAGTGAAAACCCACACAACATTATCAAGCATCTAAACAAAACTTTCATTACCCTAATAAAAAAACACATCAACCTGACCATATATCCCAGTACATACCCATCAGCCTCATCAACACTTCATACAAAATCATAGCGAAAACACTAGCAAACAGAATGAAACCACTCATGAACAATATCATTCCCCTCAATCAAAATGCCTTTCTCAAAGATAGAAGCATACAAGATGCTTACCTGATGGTAAATGAAACCATACATCTCTTCCAAAAAAATAGAACACCTCTTCTGGCCATAAAGTTAGACTTTGAGAAAGCTTTTGATTTTGTCAACTGGAACTGTTTAATAAGAACTCTCACTGGCTTTGGTTTTCCGCTCAAATGGGTCAGTTGGATACATGCTTGCATATCCACAAACCACTTTTCAACAATCATAAATGGTGTTCCTTTTGGTTATTTTCATAATTCAAATGGCCTCAGACAAGGCGACCCCCTCTCCCCTTACCTTTTTATTATCATCACAACCATCCTCTCTCGTATGATACAACTTGGAAAAAGTAGTGGACTCATAAACTCTCCTGAGGAATGCAAAGAGAACATCATACAATTTGCTGATGACACAATAATCCTTTCCTCCCCAGAAGACTCCTCCCTTCTCAACATCTTCAAAATCCTTGGTATTTTTTCCTACATTTCCGGGCTAAAAATAAATCTCCACAAATCATCAATCTTTGGGGTCCACCTTGAGCAACCTCTCTTGGAAAGATACATAGATCTGTTAATATGTAAGATTGAATACTTCCCCATCAAATACCTAGGTCTCCCTATCACCCCCACAACATCACAAATGCTATCTGGTCCCCCATCATAGAAAAAATAAACAAAAAACTCTCTGATTGGACAAATAACTTCCTAAATCTCTCAGGAAGACTTACTCTCCTAAACAATGTCATCACTCCCATCACCACACACTTCCTGAGCTGCATACTCCTCCCATCCAAAACTAAAACACTCCTTGACAAAGTGCGAAGGAAGTTCCTATGGAATAACTTTCACCAATCTACAAAATTTGGAAAACACTACCATCTAGTTAATTGGAATACTATTTCTGCTCCTTTAGACCAAGGTGGCTGGGGTATTTTGAATATTGAAACTCATGCCTTCTGCCTTATAACAAAAATCATCAACAGTCTGGTAAAAAATAAAACAAAAATATGGTCGAGCCTCATCAACCACATATACTACAAAAAATCCCCTCCCTAGCATATTGTCCCAAAAAAATCAGCCTCACCCCTTTGGAAATACATAAACAAAAAATCCAAACTTTAACCCAGCTCATAAACACTCCTCCACACTCCCACCAAAAAATCTCCTTCTGGTACGACCCCTGGTTTGAAAAAAATTCAGTTCTAAACTTACACACAAATTGGACCATCCCAAACAATCTCCTAAAGATAAAAAATGACCATGCCCTCCACCTTCTAACCAGTAACAAATCAAACTCTCTCAAAAGATGCATTCTCATGCATCTCAAACCTGAAGTCCTTTGTGCCTTAAAGCAAACCTTGGAAAATAACACATCAAACAATATCACTTGGCGATGGGGAAACTCCTTCTCAGTTAAGGAAGCTTATTCCTTCCTTTCTTTCAGAGGCATCTCCCCACCTACCACAAGAATATGGAAACAAAAATGGCAGCAAAAATGGAAGAAAAAATATAAAACTTTCCTTTGGCTTCTCCTTCACAACAAGCTGCTCACTGGTGAAAATCTGTCCAAGAAGGGATTCATTGGTCCTTCCAGATGTCCTCTTTGCAAGACAGACACTGATTCGGTAGATCACATCTTCTTCAAGTGTAACACCTCACGAAACATCTTTTTACACTACACTCGAAACTACAGTTTAGAACTCAAAACAACTACCTTCCCCCTACAGATTTCAGCAAATATTTACTACAAATCCTTCAGAGGAAATGACATATTCATCATCATAAGCTGGAATCTTTGGCTTGAGAGAAACAACAGAATATTCAACAACAATAAAAAAATGAGGCAAAATATTATCTCACAAATAGATGCAGACCTTCACTTACTTTCAATGTGCAGGTAAACATGCCCATGACAGGAAAAGTGACTCTGAAGAAGGTGAATCGAAAGCCATTTTCTATGCGACTTAAAAGCCATGGTGGACGATGAAACATGCGATAGTTTGCTGCAACAACATCAATGATTCCATCTGACCAGGAGCTGATATCATTTCCTAGGAAATTTTAAATTTATGCTTCCTGAGGCTTGTTTAAGGGGTGCCTCCCCTAAATGATTAAAACATCACCATTTTCCTTCATGGTATTTTTTTTGCTTTCTTTCATCCTATATGAACTCACTAAAGTAGGTGTTTGCGTGCTTTGTATTGCTTTAAATATATGCTAAGACATTTACCTCAAAAAGAGTACCAATCGAAAGTAATGTTGATGATTCCTTGACAAAAGCACTTTCACAACATAATCACAATGGTCATATTAGATCCTTCAAATAAGATTCATTATTGATTGGATTATATACAAATGGAAGAATATTGGTTATATGCCTTGAGAGACACAATGTGATAATGGTAATAGGGATACATTATATATGATTTGATTATTAATAAATATAATTCACTTATTATGTTTCTTTCAGTGTTGATATATTGAATAAATGTAATACTGTACTAAGAATGTCTTGACTTAGTGGTTTATGGATTGGGTTGAGAACATAAACATTAGATCATATGTATACTAAAGAATATTCATTTTTTAATGTCCATGGTCAGTTAGTATTGTGGATATTATAGGACAACAATAATACATAATACTGGTATGTATGTTGTACAATGCTTATGTGTCATTAGTAATGATATTAGATATCAATTCAGATACATGGGTACTTGTTAGAGAATAATTTCTACAAGATAGACCCACTTTGAGAATGACACAGGGAAGCCATTTCATAAAATTTAGATTCAAATATCAATGTGATAGTGTGGCTGTGAACCTAAGACCTAAAGTTACTATAGTGATCACATATTGTTCAATGTACTTTAACACTACCAAACATTACTCTAAATAGGGGTTTCTATAAAAGTTGTGATTGGGTGTACTTTGACACATGTGGATTATTGTAAGTGATGTAGATGGCACTTTTCCCTCCTATTCGCGTGATGTCTTATTTAGTTGATTAGCAAAAATATGAATTGCATATCCATGTTCACATGAGTAATTATATGATATTGAGCTCAAAAATATCAATAGTCTTCTCTATGTGACACCCCATATCTAAATAATCAAGATTACTAAAAAACAAATATTTTTTTTTATAAATAATGAAAGCCATCATCAATATAAACCACATACATGGTATAGGTCCAAAATTCCTCATTAAACAACATCTTCATGTTTTCAAACTTTAGTTTTTCTTGAAAATTTCCACCCGTTTCATATATACATTATTGCAACAAAATAATGTCTACCACATGGATAACATAAGGGACATTAGTACAAACATGGACACATATATTACAACTCATAGAATTGCGACAATAGAGACCGTGAACGCATGTCAAAATCTCAAACATACATATAACAAGAACTTTTATACCCGGACCTGAGTGTACATGGGCACCATAACACCCCTATTCCTATACATAAACTTCACTTATTTCTAGGAGGAGGTCACACAAGCATCACATACCTCTGAGACCCCTTCACGTAGACATCATCTACCTAAAAAACTGAAGTCATCTCCCATCAGATTGATCTTCTCCAATTCTACCATTAAATCTCTAGAAAACAAGTAAAAGATGTGATAAACCATGGGGTGAGACCCCACGTCCCAACGATATGTTATAACCTATGATAAATCTATTAATTTCCATTGTATTATAAATTTCTCAAAATAGCAAGGAATTAAATACTTGAACCAATAATGTATTTAAAGATATATGCTTATCGCACTATAATTGTTCCTCTATGAGTACTTGAGAAGGATATTAAATAGTAAAATACATATATTTGCAGTAATGAATCACACCTCAAGAGAACATATACTTTTCTCACAAAATAAACTAAACATATATGCTATATAACTTGATTGCATTTATCATCCCCACGTAGTGTAAGTCATACCACTCAAATAGTTATGTAGATGTTTCTAAGCCATCCTTTTAATCCATACAAGATCTAAAGATATCCAAAACTAATTAGATCTCTCCATATAAACTCAAATTGAAGTGAGGTAACCAAAATATAGATTTCTCATAGTATAACCCTATCGTGGAAAATTTCTTAAGAGAATATATAAAAATCACCGGCCTGCCCTAGGTACACACATCACAACACAAAACTTTGATATCGAACCATCACATTACATTCCAAATATTTCAAACTTTTCATTATTAGACCATTAGATTTTATAGAGTTCCACACCCATGTTAAAGACATTGGGATGTACTATTTTCAAACATCCCCATTTATTCACTAATATATGGCCCCGAGCATGTTCTTTCAATTTGAATTGCTACAAGATTTACTCATTTCACTATTTCCTGAAACAACCTAGGGATACATATCTATGGACTCATGACCTACAAACTAAGGTTACACTTGATTAGATAGATCCCTTATTCTTAGACTACCAATCAAGACATATCCATTAATCTAAGACTCAAATAAGTAACACATAAACAACATAACAAGGATATCATTCACTATTACATTATAACTCCAAAAAATATGTAATATACAATTATGACATTCTCACTTCTAATAGTGTGGTACAAAATCACACTCCTTTGGCCCCACAAAAATCTGTCATAAGAAATAAGAGCGTAGAGGATTATAAGGATATCTAGACCATCTGAGGTCAAACTGCCAATGAAGGTATCATATTAAGATCTAGCAATAATTCTTTTCTCTAGAGAAAGCATGGAAAGACATTACCTAAAATATAAGAAAATCACATCATTTTCATATAGTATAACA
The DNA here is from genome assembly GCA_963693085.1 of Alisma plantago-aquatica. Lineage (NCBI taxonomy): Eukaryota > Viridiplantae > Streptophyta > Magnoliopsida > Alismatales > Alismataceae > Alisma > Alisma plantago-aquatica. Next base: position 401,887,237 of record OY856415.1, on the reverse strand, counting down.
ATTTTCAATTTATTTTGACAACAAAAGGTCCATCAGAAAGTCTTATAACAATATTAATTTTTCCCTTACATAAAGGTTGACATATAACTTGCATAACATATGCACATAGAACATTATTAATTACAAAGGAACCACTTTTAAACTCGTCCTTTCAGAATAAATCGAATCTATCTAGGAACTGACCAAGCAAACATTTTTTTAGCATCAAGGTTCTTCTTATGGAGTCCGAAAAGAACATGCAACTTGGTATATTCATTTACTAGATTACAATAGCACAAAGATTCCATCTTTCAATGTCGTAAGAGATATTACTACAAGTTTTTGGTTAAAATGTATAGGGTAGTTACTAAAAGCTTTAAAAGTTATATTATTGAATGACCTAAACGACACATCCAAAATGGAGTGGATCTAGAGTAGTCAGACTATTAAAATTTTTATAACCCGACACTTAGGCCCCCACAAATATTATACGGGGTCCGATGTAGTAAATTGGGGCCAAACCATATGGACAAGTTTGGTATGTGCTACAAACATAGAGCCTTAGATTTAGATACACCAAACAAAATATAGATCAATATGGTGCTCCCTAAGGAACAATATCACTCCAAACAACACAATAAAAGCAAAAGTAAGAAAACAAAACAAGAGAATAAAGTCAAACAAGAAAGATGTAATCAAAGTATGGAAGGGAACTTGGATTGGGGTTCACCTACTAAGATCTCTCACCAAAATGCAATACTCACACCCCTTTTGTGTACCCTTAGCAAGATTAGAAGAAATCATCATATATGTATATTCCCTCCTCTCTTGAGCTTAGGATAGATCTAGATTATAAGGTTACCTCTCTCTCGAGATGACAAACAAACAACCACCAAGAAAACCATATGCCATTAACTTTAGCATTCCAACATTTTCATGCATTCATACTACTCCATAACACCTAGATAACATTAATACTACTCTTTTGAGGAATTAACAATCAAACATCATAAGATGATATCTAAGCATGCAAGTGAAGCGTTAAGAACAAGAGTATGGAGATAATCCTACAAGGGGCATATATATATATATATATATATATATATATATATATATATATATATATATATATATATATATATATATATATATATATATATATATATATATATATATATATATATATATATATATATATATATATATATATATATATATATATATATATATATATATATATATATATATATAGAGAGAGAGAGAGAGAGAGAGAGAGAGAGAGAGAGAGAGAGAGAGAGTCAGGCTAGAATACACTCGAGTGTACATATCATGCCGTACACCCCAATGGTGTTTTCCTATCTAGACCATGTTTTTCTAAAATCTAATCCATTGAACTTCATGGTTACAATAATAACATGTCACATACAAAATTTGAACTCATTTGGATGAGTGTAAGTCACCCATCCAAGGACAACAAAATTGACGCACAAAACTAATTTGAAATACATGAATTTTGTCTTGATGGAGCTTCCACTTACGTGGAATTGCGTGCACCAACTAAAAATCCTAAATATGGTGAGTCTTTAGGTTTAGCCTTGCTTATACTAGATAGAGAACTCCACCCACGTATGCTAAGATATGTGGAAGTCTTATCGTAGTATAGTTAAGGGTCAAATCCTTGAGATAACGGTCTTGTTGTTGCCAACAAGATGGAAAATGTAATGATTTTACTTAATCTCTTTAGTAGTTGGTATTTAGATCAAAAGGTTGATTTGGTTGTTTTTTAAGCTAAGTGCAAGTAAAGTAAAGAAAGCAAGTAAATTTAAGGAGTTAAACTATGATAAAATTCACTAGGGTGTGATCGGTTTTTCACCGCCACTACACATGGATCAACACATGCAAAGCAAAACATAACCTGCAAAAAGAGTCTAGTCAGTTAGTATCTTTGTAGAGTTAGCTTCCTTTCGGAGAACTAACTACGAGAAGTGTGGGAATGTTGCAACGCCAGCCATTCCCGACCAAATGGCCACTTACTTTGCATCATTCCCTTCGCGAAGTGTGTTCCTCGACTTACCAAGGTTGCACTTTCATACGTCAACTGATTCCATTTCATAGTATGAAAGTGCAACAATTGATAGTGAGTTTACTCCACTTCTTGAGATACACTTCTAGATACTGAAACAGATGCATGGTGGATACATGCACCAGGAACCAACATACAAACGAGTTCCAAATCTAATAGTACAAACGTAGACAATTCATACTAAAAGATAAAGGATAACACAAGTTGGAGATCAAGCAACATGGATTCATTTAACGTTTGATGTCGAACTGAAAAGATAAGAACTCTATATTACAAATTATGGGTTACATTTACATGATATGAAAACATGGGTAGCGGGGCTACTCCCCGCACCCTAGTGAGAGAGACTACTCGCTCATAACTAGGACAAAGAAGGAGGCAAGAAGAGAGAGAGAGCGTCATCCTCATAAAGGAGAGAGGAAAGTCAACCCCTTGGAGAGAGAGAAATGATCTACCAGCTTCACAGGTTGCTCGATGAGGAGATCTCCCTCTTCCCACCTTCTTTGGCAGAGAGAGAGAAAGCAACTTTGAGATGGAGTGTGGGTCTCAGACCGACAGCCCCTGGGCGGAGGATGGGAGTCAGATTTGCTCTGGAGTGATTGAGGCAGCCTTTGGACGTCTGAAAACTTGATGCCTGGTGGAGGGCCCTTGGGGTCTTATTTATAGGTCTTAAGTGAAGTCTAAACGGTTTGGAGACCGTTTGAACCTCAAGACCGTTTGGATCTCAAGACCGTTTGGATCTTGAGACCATTTGGACCTTAAGACCGTTTGGATCTTGAGACCGTTTGGACCTCAAGACCGTTTGGACCTCAAGACCGATTGGACCTTGAGACCGTTTGAACTCCATGTGGTCTCAGGACCGGTTGGCTTCATGCGGTCTTGAGACCGTGTGACTCCATGCGGGCTCGGGACCGGTTGGCTTCATGCAGTCTTGAGACTGTGTGACTTCATGCGGTCTCGGGACCGGTTGGCTTCATGCGGTTTTGGGACCGTTTGAACTCCATGCGGTCTCGAGACCGGTTGGCTTCATGCGGTCTTGAGACCATGTGACTCCATGCGGTCTCGGGACCGAGTGACTTCATGCGGTCTCGGGACCGGTTGGCTTCATGCGGTCTTGGGACCGTTTGAACTCCATGCAGTCTCGAGACCGGTTGGCTTCATGCGGTCTTGAGACCATGTGACTCCATGCAGTCTCGGGACCGTGTGACTCTATGCGGTCTCGGGACCGGTTGGCTTCATGCGGTCTTGAGACCGTGTGACTCCATGCGGTCTCAGGACCAGTTGACTTCATGCGGTCTTGGGACCGTGTGAATCCATGCGATCTTGAGGTTGAGTTATTCTTTTATGATTTTTGTCATGTTTTTCTGCAAAACAAAGGAAAAGTTAGTCTGATGGTATATTTACAAAAATAGGTTAAATTTGGGATTATGTATAGTTTTAGTTTAGAAAGAGTATGAAAAACTAAAGGAAAAGACCAAGATAATCGTCCAAAATAGGGTGTTATCACCCCCCCAACTTAGAGTCTATCTTGTCCTCAAGTTAGATAGAGCTGAGGCATGTAATGGCGAGGCGATCTTATTTAGTTAGGATTTCCATACTCTTGCTTCAATTCTTAACCTGAGTTCTTCTAAGGTCATATCAAGTCTTATTGCTTGCCTTGACTCTTTCGGGTTTCGAGAGTTGCTTGGGTCTCAGGTTCTTTCCGTATCTCGTAGCTTGCATCGGGACCACTTTTATTTTGTGCATGTTGTTGACTCTAATAAGCTTTATACCTCTCTGAAAGACCTACTGGAAGCTAGAGAGGGTATGAGGGTTGGCTAAAGGCTTGAAGTGTAACTCCCCCTTCAAGTGGGGGAGGGGTTGTCTATGCTTTTAGGATCTCATTACCGGGCACGACACATCTGCCTTTGTGAGGGCAGCTGAATGTACCAGCCGGGTGAGTCCTTTATGAGCCTTTCATATATTCAGATACCTTAGGATTTCAATACCAGGAACGACACATCTACCTTTGTGAGGGTAGCGGAATGTGCCGTCCGGGTGAAACCTTCATCGGTTCTTTATATAGATCCTTATTCATGACACAACTCTCATAATTTTATTCGTCTCTTTGGCTTTTATTTGATAACTCGCAGGCTTGGGTTTTGGGGTTTTGTTTGGGAAATTATTTTGGGCGGCCAAGCCTCTTTTATTTTGAAGAGAGGAAAGCTGTTCTTAGGGTTTTTCAACATGCACTTATTTAGTTTGTGGTCCACTTGCAGAACTTCTTGATTTGGAGGTTGCCTGATGCCCCTCTCATTCTTGAGAGCTTGGCTTATTTCTGCCCTGATTTTTGACCTGTGGAGAGTCAGATAAAGAATTGAAGAAAAAGCATGAAAATCAATAGTGGAGTGACATTATTAAATCACCATTAAATGTCTAAGTGCTATTTACTTTTGGGGACTAACATGATTCTAGAGTTAAATGAGGGTGATTCTACTCCAAAAAGGGTTAATTTACAAGAAAGTTAAAAAGGGAAAATGTATAAACAGAGAAAAGAGAAAAAGGAAGAGGTATGTAAAAAATGATACCTCGCCCTTGTCTAATGTACCCCCCCTAACTTATTGCTCACTCTATCCTCAGAGTGTCAAAGTGATAGGTTAAGAAGTAATTAGGACAAGGGCTGCAGGCTAAGGTAAATCTGCATTTGCCCCGGGGAATGAAGTAGATTGGATGCGAACTGTCCTCGTAGAGCGTGGTAATCCACATCAGTCATATCTTCTACTGGTCTTTGGAGAACGATGATGGTGTACATCCAGTAGAGAACGTGGAAGCCACAATCATTTGATTGTCAAATTTGCTGGGGGCATTTGTGGCAGAAAGAAGGGTGGTGAAAGTACTCTTTGTCGTACACCCTTGTATGCTGACTCAGAAAATCGATTAACTTGTCGGCGCACTCCTTTGCCACTACTTCTGTTGGCGTCTTTGGTGTCACGACGTAGTTTCTCTGTCATGCGTTGTACTGGCTATCAGAACTGTTATATATTGTGGTTGTTCCTTCTGGGAGATTTGTTGCCAGGAGCATCTAGTGCTCGTGATAGAGGAAAGGTAGCATGATGAACGTCGGCATTGTGTGCTGGAGATAGGAGATCAACACGTCAATTGTGCCGAAGTTCTTGAGCTATAGAAGATCATCTTTCATATATGGGGACGCCATGTATGTTGTTGGGTTATTTTGGCCGAGTAGAAACTGATAGGCGGCCATAAGGCTTACAGAGAGGGATCCTTTAACCTGTAAAGTCTCTCGTAGCGTGTCTGCCATGACAAGAATGTCCTGAGACATGAATACCACCAGTCCATCTTTTTCGGCTGAGAGCCGTGCCATAATGATAAGCAATTCGAGGTCGGATAGACCTTTGCAAGCATCGCGATCAAAGTCAGAAAAGGTTGGTTCAATGGAAGACAGAGGATCGATATTGCTACTAGCTTGCTCGGTATCAGCGACTAGCACTTTGGTCGTCTCTGACTCCTTCAGATTTTGTCGGAAGGGTCACCGCTGCGGTCGTTGGATGGCTGAGAAGAGGTAGCGAGGGACGTCATCTGGTGCCATAGTTGGGTCCTTGAAGAACCGTCTATCATAGATGAGCTCCATGGCATAACGCCCGCGCAAGGAATGAAAATCATTAGAAACCAGATCAGTAAATGGGATTTCGTGGTTCAGCGCTTGGATGTGACATATGGTGCAGAAAGCGCAATCCTCAGATCCCTCGGCGGCTTGAACTTGAGGGTTTATGATTTTGAACCAAGGTTGACTCCAATCTTGGTGGAGTGATGGGCGTGCAACCCAAATTAACATGAGCAGCCGGAAGGGTATACACCTGGCTTCTCTTGCTGCTTCACCAGCGAAGTTTATTGTGCCGGCTGGTAGCTCGGCGCCGTAGAAATTGTACACCTTGGCATCCCGAGCCTCGGTATCCACGATCATAAAAAACCAGTGGTCCGAAACTTGGAAGGGCACAGTAAGATAACGTGCCCGACGTGCTAAACCAGCACACAGCCGCTCGATCGATTTTTCTCTTATGTCTTTGTATAAAAGGCCAGTAGATAGAGCGGGCAAGGCATTGAAGACCGGCTGTTGCCGCTTAGAGCTTCTGTACATTTCTATACTGTTGGCGAGAAGGACACGAAAGATTGCCAATGGCATCATGGACCGAGGTCGGAGGATGCTGCGAAAGTCTTCATGTGTCATCTTACGCCTAGTTTTTGTATTGTGATAGATTATGTCTTCCCCCGCCTTCGCATCGTCCACTATAGTGTTCAATATAAAAATGTCCTGAGCATCTAAAGTGGAGATGGCCGCCATATCCAGGTCATGCATTTTGTGCGGCAGAGGTGGTAGCGGGGGAAGTTCTTGTGGAGGGGGAGAAGCAGGTTGTTCTAAGGCCTGTTCATGGCCTGGTAGATCATCGTCCGAGTCAGAGGTAGAATCGAGGTCTTCATCTGTGTCTAAACTTACTCGTTCTGCCTCGCCCTCGTCAAAGGGAGAAGGTGTGGAGACTTAACCATAGGGCAGAAGACATAGTGTAGTTTCCCATCCTTTTCCTTGATGATGAAGGAGTTCTTCAGAGTTTGTTCATTGGTAAGGATGTCGCCTTTTAGTTGCGTGCAGCGGGGTAGGGGTCTGTCCATCTTGAGGTATTTGATAATAGATGTGACATGCCCCCATGCAAATTTATTTCCCCAGGCTGGAGGTTGATAGTTTCTGGATCAGTTGTCATCCGATATTGACCAGCCTTTTGTTAAGAATAGACCAGAGAATGAAAAGATCTGAAATTATAACGTTTCCCCCCTCTGTCCTGGGGAAGAGTGTGCCAACGAGAATTTTGTGCAGGGTGCACACAAAGCCAGAGTGTATATTTGACGCTTTGCACGTCTTCGCATCATAGGTGGGGATCCCAGTTAGAGATTTCCAGAATTTGTGTCTGTTGAACTCTGAATGTTCGGTTCCCACCTCCATGGCTTTCCGCAGCAGGTCCTGGTTGTCAATGAAGATTGTGTTCAACATATTTTCCGTTATGACAACCTTGCTGCCGAAGATTTGGGTGACGAGCCTTCTGTCACCCCCGTCCCGTGACCTATCCATGATGTCGACGGGCTCTTTGGTCAGAAAAGTGAAGAATTCTGTAGTGGGTTTGGAGTAGGATACTTCAGGTACTAGACACAACCTGGCGAGGTTGGATTTGTCTAGCACGTCGAAGGTGCGGTCGTATATCCCCATCCTACGTAGTATGCTGGAGCAAACATACTTGGTGGGTTTTAATGTTTTGTCAGTGGAGAGGTTGGTTTGGATGAAAAGATTTTCTGGTGGCGGTGTTGTAGTGGTGATAGGAGTGAAGGTGGGGGTGGTAACAAGGATGGTGGTGGTAGTAGCAGGAATGGTGGTGGTAGTGGTGGTAGTAGCAGGGATGGTGGTGGTAGGTTTTGCAAAGGGTTGATCCATGGAAGAGGTAGGTCGAACTTGTTTCCTTACCTGTTTCTTGGAGGGCTGCCCAGATGCAGTCTCCAAGACCTTGCGTTTCCCCTTTTGTTCTGTGGCAGGGGATTCCTCCTCGGAGTTAGGATTGTACTCCAAGCCTTCATCATCAGAGGAAGCGATGTCTTCCACTTCTTCTTCAGGTGCCTCTGCTAGGCATTTTTTGATACGATCAAGGTCGCATAGGACTTGCATCATCTTGACATTTGGTGGCGCCCTTCCGGTCCTTTTGAAGTCATCTCTGATCTTCTGGAGCTTAGATTGTTCTATCATCAGTTGCTCCGTTGTCCAGATTACAGTGTCTTCAAAGCTGGCGGCCTCCATTGCTGGGGATGCCATGGCTGAAAAAAATGGGAGATCAAGAGTTAGAATAACATATTAGAGAAAAAGGATTTTATTTGTATTTATGTGTTTTTGTAATTTTATGAAAATCAGATGAATGTGCAAGGTCAAACGGTTTCAAGACCGTTTGATCCCAAACGGTTTCAAGACCATTTGGTGAACAAAGCGTCGCGTGGCCATCGTCGAAGGCGAAGATGAAGGGAAAATGGCGTAGCGACGGCAGATGCGTTGGCGACGACGGTGAAAGCGGAGGTGATCATCGGGGATAAGGGCGATGGTGAAAACGATGATAGAAACGACGGTAAATCCAGTGGTGAAAACGGCGATGAAGACAACAATGAAAGTGGCGGTGGCTCTGGTGATGGAGACGGCGACGGTGGGCAGAGCCGTTGGTGAAAATGGCGAAGACGATGGTGGTGCCGGCGATGGTGGACAGAGCCGATGGTGGCACCGGCGGTGATGATGGAGGAAGAGAAGAAGGTCGGACTACCTTTCAGTAGGTGGTAACGGCGGCGGTGAGGAAGCAAAGGACGGTGGACGGAGATGCGGTTGCTGAGCAGAAGCACGGGAACCACGTCGCTGGAGGAGAATCACACGGGAACAGGGGAAAGCAAGAGCAATAGAACAGAAATACAAGGAAGTTCGAGAGTTCGAAGAGAGAAAGACGAAGGGGTAGGGTTTATATTTATAGGAAATGGGAGGTTGACCAGACAAAAACCCTAAGTCAAACGGTTCAGCGACTGTTTGGCTCCAAACGGTTTCAGGACCGTTTGGCTCCAAACGGTTTCGAGACCGTTTGGTCCCAAACGGTTTCAGGACCGTTTGGACTCCAAACGGTTTCGAGACCGTTTGGCTCCAAACGGTTTCGAGACCGTTTGGCTCCAAACGGTTTCAGGACCGTTTGGTTCCAAACGGTTCCAGGACCGTTTGGGAGGGTTAAGGTCGAACGGATTTTTAAATTTTTATGTTTTTTTTAGTTATATGAATTTTTTTATATTTTCATAAAATGAACCTAAGGTAAATAAAAGAACGGGAAATAAAGAAAGAAACTGAAATCTTGGGTTGCCTCCCAAGTAGCGCCTGGGTTTTACGTCGCTGGCTCGACGAAGTAGAGGTTGCTATGCTGACGACGTGGCGTCTTTAATTTCTATAGTTTGTCTTGGTATTTTGTCTTCTGGAGTGTAGTATATTTTTAAACAGTGACCATTGACCGTCCTTTCTCCTCCGTTGTTGTCTATAATAATGGAGGCTCCAGTTGGGTAAATATGTTTTATAGTGAAGGCCCCGAACCATTTTGTTCTAAGTTTTTCGGGAAATAACTTGAGCTTGGAGTTGAAAAGGAGTACTTTGTCACCAATGGCGATATCTTTTCTCTTGAGATGACCATCATGCCACATTTTTGTCTACTCTTTATAAATTCGGGCACTCTGATAGGCGGTCATACGGAGCTCTTCTAGCTCCTGTAGTTGAAGATGTCTATTTTCTCCCGCACTTTTAAGATCAAAGTTTAGCTGTTTGATGGCCCACCAGGCTTTGTGTTCCAGCTCTACTGGAAGATGACAAGACTTCCCGTACACCAAATGGAATGGGGTTGTCCTGATTGGTGTTTTATATGCAGTTCGGTATGCCCAAAGGGCATCGGGAAGTTTGGCGGACCAATCAGTGCGGTTTCTGTTTACTGTTTTTTCAAGAATCGCCTTTAATTGTCTATTTGATATCTCCACCTGACCACTAGTCTGTGGGTGGTAGGGCGTGGTGACTTTGTGATTGACTCCATATCTTTTCAGTAAGGCTTCAAAAATTCATTCCAAGAAATGGGTCCCGCCATCTGATATGACAGTTCTTGGAACTCCAAATCTTGGGAAAATAATATCTTTGAACAATTTAATAACAGGCTTGGAATCGCTCGACACAGTGGGTACAACTTCGACCCATTTTGATACGTAGTCCACTGCGACCAAGATGTACGAGAAGCCATAGGATGAAGGGAAAGGGCCCACGTAGTCTACCCCCCACACATCAAAAATCTCAATTTCTTGCCACATTGTGAGGGGCATCTCGTCTCTTTTTGATATGTTGCCCGAAAATTGGCATTTGTTGCAGGCTTTCACAAAATTGTACGAATCCTTTGATATGGTGGGCCAGAAAAAACTAGATTGTAAAACTTTTATAGCTGTTTTCTTAGCACTCATGTGCCCTCCTGTGGGTCCTGAATGGCAATGCTCTAGGACCGGGGTTATTTCTTCTTCCGGCAAGCAACGACAGAAAAGTCCGTCAGCACAAAGGTGAAACAGGTAGGGTTCATCCCAATAATAATGTTTTATGTCATGAAGGAACTTCCTTTTGTCCTGGTGGGAAGCAAATGGGTGGATAATTTCTATGGCTAGGTAATTAACGATATCAACATACCAAGGGAAGCCATGAGTGGCTTTCATAAGCTGATCATCAGGAAGAGAATCCCGGATAGGGATTTTATCTTTTTCTTCAACCTCGATCCGACTGAGGTGATCAGCCACAACATTCTCCACACCACTTTTATCTTTGATCTCCAAGTCGAATTCCTGAAGCATTAGCACCCAGCGGATAAGCCTGGGTTTGGCATCCTGTTTCTGAATCAGGTATCGAATGACAGAATGGTCGGTATAAACGATGACTTTAGAACCAATCAGATAAGAGCGGAATTTTTCAAACGCGTAGATGATAGCCAAAAACTTTCTCCGTGGTGGTGTAGTTTTCCTGTGCTTCGTCTAGCATTTTGGATGCGTAGTAGATAACATAGGGTTTCTTATCAATCCGCTGTCCTAGAACAACCCCTATGGCGTAGTCACTTGCGTCGCACATGATTTCAAAGGGCTGCGACCAATCTGGGGCTCTCAAGATAGGTTCGGAAATCAAAGCATTCTTGAGGATAGAGAAACTTTGCATACATTCTTGATTGAATATGAACTCGATATCTGTATTCAGGAGTTGGGTCATGGGTTTGGCTATCTTAGAGAAATCCTTAATGAATCTTTTGTAAAATCTTGCATGACCCAGGAAAGCTCGAACTCCTCTTATGTCCTTTGGAGGTGACAGTTTTGAGATAACATCGATTTTTGCTTTATCTACCTCGATTCCTATGTCACTTACCCTGTGTCCGAGTACGACCCCTTCTGTTACCATGAAATGGCATTTCTCCCAATTCAGGATAAGGTTGGTTTCCTCGTAGCACTGTAGAACTTGTCTGAGATTGGTTAAGTAGCTATTGAAGGAGTCTCCGTAAACTGAGAAATCGTCCATAATGTCCGAGATTGATTAAGCGCTGTAGAACTCCTCTTATGTCCATAAATACTTCCATAATGGATTCAGTTAGTCCGACGAAGATGGCAGACATACACCGTTGGAACGTAGCGGGTGCGTTACACAACCCGAATGACATTCTTCTAAAGGCGTATGTCCCAAAAGGACAGGTGAAGGTAGTTTTTTCCTGGTCCTCCAGGTGTATAGGTATTTGACAGAACCCGGAGTAACCATCAAGATAGCAGAAATATTTCTGATGAGCTAAATGCTCCAGAACTTCATCGAGGAAGGGTAGAGGGTAATGGTCTTTCCTCGTGGCTTTGTTCAGCTTCCTATAGTCAATACACATCCGCCACCCTGTTACCGTTCTGGTGGGCACTAGCTCGTTTTTTTCATTGAGCACTGCGGTAGTGCCTCCTTTTTTTGGAACAACCTGGACAGGGATGACCCACTGGGAGTCAGAGATAGGGTAGATTATACCAGCTTTGAGCAGTTTGAGGACCTCCAGGAGAACCACCTCCTTGAGATTAGGATTTAGTTTTCTTTGATGTTCACGGATTGGCTTGAATTCCTCAACCATTGGAAGTCTATGCATACACAAGACTGGGTTTATGCCCGTTAGGTCAGTTATCTTATATCCAATGACCTTTTTATGCTTCTTCAGCTCATCCAGAAGCTTTTCTTCCTGATCTTCTGTAAGGGTAGAGCTGATGATGACCGGGCAAAGTTTTTCCTTATCTAAGAAGACATGTTTAAGCCCTGTGGATAAAGTCTTCATTTCAGGGGCTTTTGGTGGCTCAACTGCTTCTATAATGGTAACAAGTTTAAGTTCTTCAAAAGTGGCCGTTGATGCTTCTTCGGCCTTTTCTAAATGTTGCATACACTGTTGAACTAGTTCGTTCGTAGAGAATTCAACATCCGGATTGATTAGGACATTTTCTAGTTTGTCAACTGGCTCGGATATTTCTAACTGAGACATTTGTTGTATTGCGTCAAGAAGAAAAACCTCCTCTTGGATACTAGGGCCTTTCATGCTATTAAGGACTCGGAATTGAATTGCTTCTTTCCCGAGCCTAAGGATGATGGTGCCAGCTTTGACGTCAATAAGCGCCCTGGCAGTAGCGAGGAAAGGTCTGCCGAAAATAATCGGGTATCTCAAGTCTTCTTTAATATCCATGATAATGAAGTCGCATGGGACGTAGGCATCCTTGCCTATCCTTACTGGGATATCTTCAATGATCCCCAGAGGTGCGGTTATGGTGGAATCAGCTAATTGAATAGTCATTGCTGTAGGCAGCAATTCGGTAAAACCCAGACGTTTGCACATGGAGTAAGGCATGATGGATATACTGCCCCCTAGGTCAGCTAATCCTTTTTTAGTGGATGCATTTCCAATGCAAAATTGGATTCCGAAGGAGCCTGGGTCCTTCTTTTTGGGCATCTTGTTTAAGATGATGTCCGAAGTGGTCTGAGCAAGCTTAACAGTTTCTTGCTCCTCGGCGATGTACTTTCTTGATAGTAAGGTCTTGAGGTATTTCGCCCAGGCTGGCACCTCGGAAAGAGCATCAAGGAGTGGGATATCAATGTATAGTTTCTTCATTGCCTCTTTGAACTTTTGAAACCTGGTGTCCATCTTTGTTTCTCATAGTCTTCCTGGGTACGGGATTATTGGTTTATATTGCAAAACTTAAGGTTCTATGGACACTTTATCTTTGCCCTTTGTGCCCTCTGAGGGCCTCTCCATTCCTTGTTGCGGGCTCTCATTCGTCATGAAAGTAGGGGTATCATCATTATCCAGGGTGATCTTGGTGGTCTCATGAAGAGTGCGTCCCGATCTTGTGGTGACAACATTTAATTGTTCATGTCTGTTCTGTCCATGCTTAGGATTTGATTCGGGCTGCCCTGCAAAAGTGCCTTCCGGAGGCTTCATATGTGCAGCGATCTGGGCAAGCTGGGCTTCTACTACTTTTTGCTGTGCTTGCTGATTAGCGAGCATAGTCTGTTGAGATTGCAGCATCTGCCTTATCAAGGATATTTCATCTTCCGGTTGAGAAGGAGTGTTTTTCAGAGGACTATGTTGTTGGGTTTGTTGAGATTGTTGTGGTGGCAGCACCAGCTGAGGTTGCTGAGTATGCAGCTGTGGATGGAGCGGAGGATGAGTGTACTAATAGTAGGTTGATTGGTTCCTGGGGTAGTTGGCCCTAGGGAAGTTATTCCTGGAATTCCCTTGATTTTGGTTGAAATTGTTTGGGAATCCAGGTGGTAACCTACTAGAGGATCCCCCCTGTGTCTGATGTTGCGGATTAGCGGTCCCAGTAGGGTTTCCGTACTGAAATCCTGGATGATTCCTTGGCTGATTAGGGTTGTAATATACTTGTCCAGGGATGGAATGGATGGAGTTGACTTGTTCCAGTAGTTGTGCTTCAGATTGGCCGTTGATGGGTTCATATGGTTGTGGTGGTGGATGCAGATCCATCATCACATTATAAAGCATATCGCAGGAAAGGGTCAGATGGTCAGAAGCATGAGAGGCCTCACAGGTTCCTGTGGCAGCCTTGACTTGTTGAACTAGAGGATTTTTATTCTTATCAAATTCTCCGAGAGAAGTCTCGAGAGCTTGTTGTTTATGAACTATGGTTTTCAGGACTTCAACTATTTCTTTCATCTCTATTGATTCTTCAGCTTTGTAGACCTTGAGGACACCTTTACCGGCTGACCATCCCCAATTAGACTGGTTTTCAACTCCGAGTGTAACAATTTTCCAAGCATCCTCATAATTCTTTCTCATGAAGTTTCCTCCAGATGAGGAATCCAAAAACTGTTTGATATCATCACTTACTCCCCGATAGAAGGTTTCTATCAATTGGTTCTGGGAGATTCCATGATGGGGGCACTTCCGCAAAAGTTCTTTAAACCTTTCCCATGCTTCAGCAAGGGATTCTCTGGGTAACTGAGAGAAATGATTGATCTGCCCTCTGATCTCATAAGTCAGTGAGGGAGGAAAGAACTTCTCTAAAAACTTTTCCTCTAGGGGAGCCCAGGTGGTAATTATGGGTTCCCTGTCAAGTGAGTTGTACCAACTCAGGGCCCTCCCAGACAGAGTGAAATGGAACAGATGAAGCATTATCGCATCATAAGCGATTCCGGCTTGCGGAACCAGGCGACACAGTGCCTTAAACCTTTTTTCAGATGATCCATGCAATCATCTCCAGAACCTCCGGAGAAAGAGATGCCTTGCATGATCTAGATCCACTGGGTCCGAATCTCGAAGTTGGGAATATTAATAATCGGAGGTCGGACCGGGTGGTTATCTTCATAGTTCTTTGGGACAGCATAATCTCTCAGTTGCTTGTTCCTTAACTCCAACTGAGCAGCTTGGGTTGCTACCTCAGTTTCAGCTCTGATGCGAGCTTGCTCTTCCGCACGAATCTCCGCTTGGATTTGGGAACGAGTGTCTGCAATGAGTTGTGCCCGTTGAGCGGAGATGGCGGCGTTTACCTTTTCCATCACCAAAGTAGCCTAGCGTTGGTCTTCAGCCATCTATCTAGCTCTTTGGCGATTAAGACAAATGCGGCGATGGAAACTTATCTCTACCTCAGAGTCAAACTCTGGATCAGGGGAGAATCCGAGGTTATGCGCAGGTTGCATACACAATTTCTACCTGAGTAGAGAGAAGAAAACACCTTTTAGATGATGATAAAGATATAATGAATTCAAGAAGATATGGATTAATGATTAAAGAAAATTGTAAAACCCTAACCAACTAGCAAGATACTAAATGAAATTAAAACGTTCCATTGTCCCCGACAACGACGCCAATTTTTGATGGAGCTTCCACTTACGTGGAATTGCATGCACCAACTAAAAATCCTAAAAATGGTGAGTCTTTAGGTTTAGCCTTGCTTATACTAGATAGAGAACTCCACCCACGTATGCTAAGATACGTGGAAGTCTTATCGTAGTATAGTTAAGGGTCGAATCCTCGAGACAACGGTCTTGTTGTTGCCAACAAGATGGAAAACGTAATGATTTCACTTAATCTCTTTGGTAGTTGGTATTTAGATCAAAAGGTTGATTTGGTTGTTTTTAAGCTAAGTGCAAGTAAAGTAAAGAAAGCAAGTAAATTTAAGGAGTTAAACTATGATAAAAGTCACTAGGGTGTGATCGGTTTTTCACCGCCACTACACATGGACCAACACATGCAAAGCAAAACTTAACCTGCAAAAAGAGTCTAGTCAGTTAGTGTCTTTGTAGACTTAGCTTCCTTTCGGAGAACTAACTACGAGAAGTGCGGGAATGTTGCAACGCCAGCCATTCTCGAACAAATGGCCACTTACTTTGCATCATTCCCTTCGCGAAGTGTGTTCCTCGACTTACCAAGGTTGCACTTTCATACGTCAACTGATTCCATTTCATAGTATGAAAGTGCAACAATTGATAGTGAGTTTACTCCACTTCTTGAGATACACTTCTAGATACTGAAATAGATGCATGGTGGATACATGTACCAGGAACCAACATACAAATGAGTTTCAAATCTAATAGTACAAATGTAGACAATTCATACTAAAAGATAAAGGATAACACAAGTTGGAGATCAAGCAACATGCATTCATTAAACGTTTGATGTCGAACTGAAAAGATAAGAACTCTATATTACAAATTATGGGTTACATTTACATGATATGAAAACATGGGTAGCGGGGCTACTCCCCGCACCCTAGTGAGAGAGACTACTCGCTCATAATTAGGACAAAGAAGGATGTAAGAAGAGAGAGAGAGCGTCATCCTCATAAAGGAGAGAGGAAAGTCAACCCCTTGGAGAGAGAGAAACGATCCACCAGCTTCACAGGTTGCTCGATGAAGAGATCTCCCTCTTCCCACCTTCTTTGGCAGAGAGAGAGAAAGCATCTTCGAGATGGAGTGTGGGTCTCAGACCAGCAGCCCCTGGGCAGAGGATGGGAGTCGGATTTGCTCTGGAGTGATTGAGGCAGCCTTTGGACGTCTGAAAACTTGATGCCTGGTGGAGGGCCCTTGGGGTCTTATTTATAGGTCTTAAGTGAAGTCCAAACGGTTTGGAAACCGTTTGGACCTCAATACCGTTTGGATCTCAAGACTGTTTGGATCTTGAGACCGTTTGGACCTTAAGACCGTTTGGATCTTGAGACCGTTTGGACCTCAAGACCGTTTGGACCTTGAGACCGTTTGAACTCCATGCGGTCTCAGGACCGGTTGGCTTCATGCGATCTTGAGACCGTGTGACTCCATGCGGTCTCGGGACCGGTTGGCTTCATGCGGTCTCGGGACCGGTTGGCTTCATGCGGTCTCGAGACCGTGTGACTTCATGCGGTCTCAGGACCGGTTGGCTTCATGCGGTCCTGGGACCATTTGAACTCCATGCGGTCTTGAGACCGGTTGGCTTCATGCGGTCTTGAGACCGTGTGACTCAATGCGGTCTCGGGACCGTGTGACTTCATGCGGTCTCGGGACCGGTTGGCTTCATGCGGTCTTGGGACCGTTTGAACTCCATGTGGTCTCAAGACTGGTTGGCTTCATGCGGTCTTGAGACCGTGTGACTCGATGCGGTCTCGGGACCGTGTGACTCGATGCGGTCTCGGGACCGGTTGGCTTCATGCGGTCTTGGGACCGTGTGAATCCATGCGATCTTGAGGTTGAGTTATTCTTTTAGGATTTTTTTCGTGTTTTTCTGCAAAACAAAGGAAAAGTTAGTCTGATGGTATATTTACAAAAATAGGGTAAATTTGGGATTATGTATAGTTTTAGTTTAGAAAGAGTATGGAAAACTAAAGGAAAAGACCAAGATAATCGTCCAAAATAGGGTGTTATCATGTCTCCTTTAAATACACGACCTATAAGTGTCCAAATGAGCTAAAATTTATTATATAGTATGTTCTTATGATAATTAAGAAGATCAATGATTTAGATTTTTCAGAAAATTATTGCATCTTCAAAAATGACTGAGGTGTATGGTGTCTCCGGTACACTTGAGTATACACTAGCCTGACTCTCTCTCTCTCTCTCTCTCTCTCTCTCTCTCTCTATATATATATATATATATATATATATATATATATATATATATATATATATATATATATATATATATATATAAACACACACACACAAAGAGATGCACGTATATACATGTTGGGAGAGCTTTAGTGTCTACTCCCAACCCAAGTTAGATGTTTAGCCGCACATGTTAACAGGCAACATAATGACGTAACAAAAATGTAGATACATCAAGAATAATGAAGAGGGAGGTGGTAGATACAGAGAAGGGAGAAGGTGATATACCAACTATACTTCTTCAAATATAGATCTAGTACAAGCGTGGAAGAGGGAAACTCCTTATCTCTCGAAGAGGATGGTAGATCTTTTCTCTCCTCCAACTTTTGTCTTTGGAGATCCATGACCAATGGAGATGAACGAGCATGGCTCTGGAGTTGGGCAACACTTCATCCTCTTGAGGATCTGATGCCCTAATGTGTGGAGTCGGAGGCCAATTTATAGGCACCATCCACCGACTTAAGTCCATGTGTAACGGTTGCTACATGTGTCTCGACCACTGCTAGTGTTGTGGTCTTGAAATGCATAGCGGTTGTAACAAGTGTTCGGTTGCATCCACACCTTGGTCGAAACTGGAGCTATGGTCACCACCCAGTATCAGTCACAAAACTGGTCTGGTCATGACAATTTCTTCAACCTTTGTGTTTGTCACAATTATGACTACTGTTGCAGTCACGATGGTGGTTGCAACTGCGACAACTATTTTTGTCACGACGGCTGTTGTTGTCGAAACTGCTATTTTGGTCGCGACGACTGTTTTGGTCACAAAAACTATTGCGACCTCACAACATTGTTGTGACTGAGACCTCAACAGGGGATGAGACCATGACACACAGTTGTGGCAGTTTGTGACACTGAGCATCTGTGTGTCTTGACCAATACACCCATGGACCTATCATAGTCGGGACATTTGTCTGACCGTAGTTGTTGTGGTCACGATGGAGATGCATTAGTAACCATCTATATGGATAAAGTAAAGGCATTTATTCATGTCTAAATATAGTTAAAAAATATTCAAATTGACAGAAAAATCCATAAAAGGGATGTTCATATAGGAATAAAAGAGGTGCAAAAAGTTCACAAAATGAGATGTTATCAACTTCCCCAAACTTAGAGTCTATCCTATCCTTAGGCTAATATATAGAATCAAACCTTTGAGTGATGAGCTATGGATGTTTTCTCCCTCTTTATGAGCACACCATTACTAGGTTATTTCATCCTTACAACAAAACCTTTGTGACAGGATTGGTTCACTTCCTGAACTTCCATCTCCCCCCTTTATCTCCATAGTTGCATGAACTTGTCCCCTAGCCATTGCCTTTTGTAGTAAAGGACTCTCCTTTGCATTGACTTTCCTACCCTTGGATTCTGTCTATACTTATAAATGGTTCCATCAAGGGGTAACTTTCACACCCTACCTTTATTTTGGTTGTGCCGAAGCTATCGTGCTTGGGTAGGTCAAGCTATCTGAGTTTTCTTGCACCCCTCCATCTCCCTCAACCATGAGTTGTCTTAAAGACAATGTTGCCCAAGTGGGCCATGATTTAGTGTCAGGTGGTTGTGAGAGGGTTGCTTTGGAATGCAGATGGGTGTAACTTGGCTTCAAGATTCGACTTCTGGGTACACCATAACTGCATTCATGAGTGCAGTAATACACCAACCATTTGAAATCCTTCGAAATCGTTTTAGGCACAACTCTCATGATTTTTTTTCTTTTTGGCTTTTCATTCGGCTCTCAGGCTTGGGAAAGGAGTTGGTAGGATTTTTGGGCGGCCAAGCCTCTTTTTATCCCAAAGTGGGGATAATTAAAACTGGAAGGGGTAGTTGTTTCCTTCTTGTGGGAGATGTAAACTTTCTAGATAATACTTTTAGGCTAGGAAGATTGGTCATGATTGTGGCTGATAAAGTCCTCTTTATTTCCAGGGGTTCTATAGATTTAGGGGTGTTCTTTTGCCTTTACACAACATTTTGCTATAAGAATGGAGTAAAACCATATTGTGGTGTCCTTTTCTTTTTATGTGAATTAGTATCTCATTTTCACCACTTTAGCAATGATTATTCTAAAAGGAAGAAATAGGAAAAACAAGTCTAAGAAAAGGGAAAGTTGAATCACATAGGAAAATGTGAAAACTGTAAACTATAGCAAGTGTTTGTTTAAGATTGTTCAAAATTTCAAAATTGTTTCAAGTTTCCTACCGTGCAGAGGAAAAGTAAGAGTATGTACAAGAGGAAATTAAACTTAAGTGAAAAAATTGTACCTCTCATGCCCATTTATAAATCCTCCCCCAAACTTATCATTCACTCCATCTCAAAGTGTCAAAAATGAAGTTGTAGGTATAAACAGACATATTTTATTTTTGTTGGTTTTCAGTGATTGCCCATTTTGATTGCAGGAGCATGTTGGCGTATACTCCTTGTAGTACATGATAATTTTCATGTTGCATGCTTTTGACCTTTGTATTTTGTAGTGCTAAAGCTGTCATTCAAGCTAGGCAGTAGAATCCACAATTGCCGGACAAGTGCATTTGCTGTGGGATTATATGGAAGAATTGTGTCTTTTTGAAGTCCTTGCCCTTTGTATGCATGTTTCCCTTTCCTTGACTACAGATCATCCCGATGACTGCTTCTGCACATGTAGCTGCTTTCTCTTTTGTATGTGTCTTCACAGTAGTCATATTTGTGTGTTTGTTTGGTGCGAAGGCTGAATCTGAGCTGTTATATAGAGTCACAGTCTTTGCTATGACAATGACTACCGGAAGGGTCCAATGGTTATCATGTAGAATAGGCAAAAACACATAGTCTGGAAGAGATTTTGACATATGATGCTGCAAGCATTCTTTTTTCCCCAACTTCTTATCTTTTAGAATGTCATCGACAAGAAAGAAGTATGCCATGTGTACATTGTCATGTTGTTCCCCAACAATGATTGGTATGCAGACATGGTCTCAATGAAAGATACCCTCCTATTTTCAAAATTTTGTGGAGGTCATCCTTTAGCACATAGATGCCATCCTTCTTGACGATTACATCCCCCGTAGTATCACCTTCCTTTAGGCAATTCATCAGTAGCTGTAGATATTCCAATGATAGGGCTTCACAAGCCCATCTATCAAAGTTCTGGAAGGTAGGAACTATCTCCCCTGCTGGCCCATCTATCTTAATTTTGGGCATATCATCTTCATTAACTTTAGGCTCATCATTAATAGGTTCTTCTTACTCTCTCTCAACTGCGGGGGTGACTTCTCGCTCATCTACCATATGAGTTTGTTGTTCTTTATTCTGAGTGATGTCTATAGGCTGACTGTCTGAAACCCACCCTTCTTTCCAAGAAACTACCCTAGCTGGTTCATCAAGATCAATCCATAGGGTCTTCAGTTGTTCTCGCCATGTCTTCTTTTCAGGCAAGGGGACTTCTGTGTGAAGCCTATGTGATATTGTATCTAAAGGCATCTCTGGATTGTTGAAGAAGAAGTGATCGTAGATCACTTCCATAGCATAGAAATCACATAGGCCATGCAGATGTTCATTGCATAGGTCTTCTATTGTAATTCCCTTATTAGTGGCTTCCATCATTCTTAACACGATAAAAGCACACTCCCCTGTCCCTATCTCTTCTTGAGGTACCTTCTTACATATAGAGAATTATTTCCAGATACCTTGGTGGTAGTCTCCTACTGTCTGGATTGTATGTTGTAGACACAACAGTACCATCATGATATACCTAGCCTCCTTCCTTTTGTAGATCAGGGAGGTGCTGTCCAACTCAACTGCATAGTAGTTATACACTATGGTGCGGTGCTCATACGAATTCACAACTATCAAAGACCAGTGCTTGATTGTCCTCATAGGTAGGGTCACAAATCAAGAATCTGCCCTGTTTACACCCCATTGTAGTTCTTTGACATCTTCAGAATTAAACCTTTGACCGAATAGCTGCCCTACCAGATGAGTGGTGCCATTGAACACTAGTTGCACCTTGTCAGTGTGAAGGAACTCTTCAAGCAATGTAGCACATAACACTTTAAATAATTTCTTGTAAACACATGATCTCTTCAGAAAGATTCCTATAAAGTGTTCCCTAGTCAGAGACCTTCCTTTGTTATGATATAGGACGTCTGTGCCTAGAAGGTTGTCATCTAGCACATCTTCCAAGACATGGACATCTCTGCATGCTATTTTAGAGAGTGAGGCCATGTCAATGCCCACCATCTTGCATGGGAGAGGTGGAGCAACACCCAACTCTTATCTCTTAGTAGGTGGGTTTTTCTTTCCAGCTGGATCATTGATAAAGAACAAAGCGAGACCACCTTCATCATCATTAGAAGTTCCTTTGCCAGTTGCTTGTATAGGAGAAGCTAAGGCAGCAGGAGTTGGGGTCAGCTCTTTGGAAATCTTATTCTCACATAGCTCTGCTTGCATCTTATTCTTGGCAGGGACTACTTCAATGGACTCCTCTAAGAGATGGTTTGCCTCTAATGGCAACTCAAGCACTGCTTCATTTAGTGCTGCTAAAGTTGCGACAATCTTGCTGTCATATATGAAGTCATTGTGTTCATTGTGCGAAGGGTCTTAGAGGTAGATGTTGCAGATATCCATGCCAATGTTCATTTCATCCAGGATTTTATTTAGAGTTGTTATCTCACCAGATGTTAACTTATCAAAACTGGCGGCCTCCTGAACGAAGATTCATTCGTTCATTTTCTCTTAAAAGATCGCCTCATTTTCTATTGGGCGGGAGTTCAAATGGAACTCCTGTACATTGTTTCTCATGCCTCCAATGGTTGTTTCCTCTTATGGTCTGGGCACTAGACTCGCAACCTCTGCTCCAGGTACCGGTCTTGCACTCAATGCTTCATTATCTATATTCTCTTTGGCTTTGGATGGGCTTGAAGAAGCTTGATATGGTGAAGGGTTGAGAGCATGCCTAACCCTCCTTTTTGTGTGCAATTCTTCTAATTACTGGAATTTAGCTTCCATCTCATGGATTTCCTCCTCGATTTTCTTATACTCCTCTTGGATGGCCTCAAAGGCCTTATCATGGTGATGGCATATTTCATCCATGCCTTTGTGCAACTCATCTCTCTCTCTCTGGAGTGCTTTCGTATCCTCCACCATTGCTTGTATGGTGTTTAACATTGTTTCTTGATTGTGCAAGATGTTGGTTAAGACTTCTGGGAGTGAAATGGTCCGTTCATCGATTCTTTGCACCTGTGTTGTTAGTTCATGCAGGCTAGAGGCTATAAGTGTATTAACGAAGGAGGAATTTTGTGTTTGTGCCCAAAGGGCATCAAACCAGTTCCTGAGTTCTTCACTAAAGGTTTGTGGGTGGCGTAGTTGGTTGATTCTAGCGGTTGTTGTAGCCCTTATTGGATCAAAAGTCCTTTGTGGTAGTGGAAAGCTTGTGCATACTTCCTCATGGGAGTTGGACCATTGTTGATGGTGGATTGGTTGTGCATATTTTTCTAGCATGTCTTTGCGTACTATGCCTGCTTCTTGTTCGACATTCATTGCTGGCTACTCAGGTATCACAGGAGCCGCATTATCTATAGGAGGGGAGATCACAGTAGTTATGGATTCTTCATCATTGTGACGTGGTTAAACACTCAAGAGTGGTTGTTCTTTGTTTGTACAAATGTGTGCTGCTTATGGTGATCACTATACAAGTTTTTCTTGTGTGTCGAGTATCGTGGCTGTGGTATGTGTTTCCTTAGTCATTTTATCTGCAAGAGCACTATTTTTTTCTATTGTAGGTGACTCGGCCATTTTATTGGCCATAGGGGGCAAGGGCGGCGCACGAGAGAACCCTTCAATATTCTTATCGGGTTCATCCACCAGAGGTAGGGGCCTTGCAGTCTAGGGGCTTTGCAGTCTCTGTTCTCCTATAGGGATGGGATTTCACCACCTTCTCTTGTTGTTTTTGGATTTCCAGTTTCTTCCTCTTCTCTGGCCTCTATTGTTCTGAGTTTTGACACTTGTTTGGGTTTTGGTTCTGCCCTAACTGGAAACTCAACATCATGCCTCCTGATAGCACTGGAGTGCATTTTGTCTATTTCATTGATACTTAGCCATAGTTTATTGGCGTCGTAGTGTGCCATTTCTAGAAGTGGCAGAAGCAACCTTGAGTTACTTGGCTTGTAAAAGAACCTCTCACCCTTCTGGGCCAGGATGCCAACATTTACTAGAGACTTGATGTCAATCTTCTTGTGTCCCTCGGTGGCCTTGTACTTGTATAATTTCTCCTTATTCAGATAGTAGGAAGCAATACATGCTATCTGCCCTCTCATGCAAAAGTCCTTGATCTTCTTCACATTTGGCCTATGATAGCTGATAACTTGTCTATTAGTAGTCTGACATTCACTGATTTTGCATTCAGCAATGACCATATCAGGAATAGGTTTTCCTTGGAAACACCCTATCTCTGACCTTGTGTAGACAATGTTGGAAGTTATCTTCTAAACAACCTTGACAAAATAGGAAGTAATTAGTGAAGCCTTGGACTTCCTTGGGTTGTGTTTAGGCTCCCCAGTCAACATCCTCTATACATTGTAGTTGTTGTAACCTACAACCTCTTTATCACTGGGTGCCTATGAGCAAGCATGAGGTTCCTCTAGAGTTTTGGTGAATGGTATTTAGGAAGGCTTCGATGATGTACTAGTTCTTTCCTCTTGACATGTGTTGATTGTGTGTTGAACACAAGTTAACATATCTAGTAATATAGGCCCTGTGAGGCCCGCGTCAAACACAGAGAAATGGAATCCAGAGACTAATACTAACTATGATCTAATCGGCTATGCCGGTAACAATGGTTGAAAATGGTTTAATTGAATAAAAGCGAACAAAGAAACAAAACAAATTTAAAGGATAAGTAATTCAGAGTAGACGATCACAAGCCGTTACCAAGTCTATCAGGGGTGCGCGACTCTCCGGAGGTATCTAGGGTTCGTGTGCACGACTCTCCCGCTCGGGGGAGGTGGTGAGATGTCGGTGCATAGCCACCCTCTCCCCCTGGGCATTCGTCGGGCAACTCTCCTCTTCACAGATCATGCGGCGCTGGGGCTGCGGATGGATGGCTCTCCTCTCCGTCACCTTCGTCCTTCATGCCTTTAGATCAGGGCTTTAGGGTGGAGGGGCGACACTTTACTAGGTGGTGGCTTCATCTCCGGCGAAGATGGTCGCTTGGTGGAGTCAAGGAGGTGGCCGCCATGAAGCTTTTGGCGTGGATCTGCTGGGGGGTGGGCGTTTCTCGCTTTGTTGCTTTCACTCTATTTTTCATTTCAGTCTGTGTAGGCTCCCTGCCTTTCGTTTTGGTCCTAGTTCTAGGCAGTTTCTTGCCTTCTTCTTACCGTGTTCCTCTGGCGTTTGTCTCTCCCTTTGGGGTTTGGGTGTCTCTCCTTTCGTGAGAGTGAAGAGATCCCAGGCTGGTCTCATTTTTGCCTCAGGTTCTTTGTTGCTCGAGCCGTGCCATGGATGGTAGAGTCAACAATCGGACAAAATCTTGGTCGGGTTCATGCTTAATGCTGCTGCCTTATGCTCAAGTTGAAGGTATCTCTCACAATAGCTTCTTTGGCCAGCCACGAAGAAGAGAGTTCTATACAGAAGCATTCCAATCTCATTCCAATATGAGTGGTAGTGGTGTTAGATCTATGTTCTTGAGTGATATAGGTTTCTTATGGTTGTACTTCTCTACTTGTAGATGCTGTATGGCTTGAGTAATGAATGGATCTGTTTGCTGTAAAAAAAAGTAACTCAGAGTAGAAAAATTCCTTAGGATGATGGTTTTACCATGGGCAACATAGCAACTAATTTCTACACACCAACATCTATCTCCCCTATCTATGGATAAAGAGCATGTAGCAAGAACTATCCACTTTTGTAGTGCAGTTCACTACCTATTCTAATGCCAATTCCATTTCCATAATAATTGGTTGATTACTTAGGTGCTTTACAATAAACTCAAGGGTTCTTCTCCCAATTATGCTCCACCTTTCCCAAAGGGCGCAATAAATATGCAAACCTATGCTCTTCCAATCCTTAATCCTTCTCATGAAATGATCAAGGATCTAATAGTCTATTTATGGTGATCAAGCACAAATGGAGCATAACAATCTCATAAGTTTAGGTCTAGAAATTAGGAGTAAGAGTGATATTAATGCATAAAAGTCAGATAAAATGTATTTCCGGGATACTACCAGATCCTAAGGAATTAAGGGGATTAGCCCCACATGGTTTCCATAGACGAATACATAGAAAGGAAGGAGAAAAATGTGGGAACCATTAGAAATATCAAGACCCCTGGAGAATAGCCGGTCTGGATGATCCCCTTTGACGTACGTGCAATCTGTTGTCTTTTGGATGTAGAATCACCCACTGGAGGTGCTTGGATCATTCCAGATGTAGCCTTCAGTTGTGTGCTCTCCTCTCCCCTCTCTCTGGTGTTGTGCAATGGAGAAAGGCTGAGTCATTTAGTCACTCCCATTTAGTCATAAGGGCCACTTAGGATGTGAAAATAATGTCAACCATTAGATTAGAGCACTGCCTTTGGATTGCCTGATCGGGCAGACCCAGTAGTATCGACTGTGAAATTGGTAGTGCCGAGTTTCTAGGTTGGGCTCGTACTCCCTCAGTGTTGGTACTTGTATCAATAGTACTGAGTCTTTATTCCGATCCAACTCTGTCTCTCTAATGCCATCTCAGTAGTATCGAGTCAAGTGTACTCGGCGGTACTGAGTTTCTTTGAATCACTTTTTGTGCCTCTCTGACATGATTTCGGTTCTACTGACTTTTGGTGTTGGTAGTATCGATTCTGTGTGAGTTCTTAGTCTACTAATGATGTGAATTTGATACCACCAACTTGTGAGGTCGATAGTACCGAGTCTGTGGAACTTTTATGGTACCTAAAAGAGCACAAAAACGTACATAAGTACTTGGGATGATTTTTAAACTATTTCAAACAAAAAAATCACACAATTTTGATGCATTTAGATGAGACATGCTATTAAATTTATTTCATGCATAATTAACCATATAAATGACAAATCAATACATAAAACTAAAGAAAATACGTTTGCAAGAACGAATAAAAACCCATGCATCAAACTCCCCTAAGATTGAATGTTGCTCATCCTCAAGTAACACACTCTTGGATCTATTTGATAAAAGTCAGCAAAAGGACGTAACACATGAATTCTTATCTTAATCTTTTCCACCAAAAAATCCCCAAACTGGCCTTCACTGACCAATGAACCAATAACTGCTATAAAGTGACCAAAAATTTCCATAAAAGCTGTCCACCTTTTTATCAATGAACACTATCAAGAAAGCAATTAATATCATAATAATTTAGGTATTCTCTTGGTGCATTATGTGATTCCCTATTCTAAATTTATCTTTTCCCTAACTACCAACTACTTGGAAGAAGATCTCCTTGTAAGAATGTATGAGGAGAAAAATCACTCAAGTGGCTTACCAATAAGAGAAATTGATGGTATGAAATGGGTGGCAATTGAAGAATCACAAGTACATCCAACTCATTTATGCAAAAGTACAATGAACCTACATGAGTGAAAATAATATCATGCATGAGTCCTAATGCCTATTGTGTTTTTTTTTCTTCTATCAAATTATGTATGAATCAAGAAATCTCATCAATCGATGAGAATGACAAGAGAAAGAAAAATAATGCACCATGTGGATTACTTCATATCTTCAAGAATGGTTAAAGGCATACTTTCTTCCTCAGAATCTTTGAACATTGACAAACTTCATATTATTTTTTTCATTAGCCCACAATTTTTTCTCTTTTTTCCCCAACATGATTGAAATTATGCTTGGCATTTCATTACATACTATTTCCTTTTTCCTAAGATGTGGATGTATGTCCCTGCACTTCAATCTTTATAAAATGAGACTAAAATCCACATGACAAAGATAATTGAATTCTATGGATTGTATGTAGTCTACATGAAATTTCTATACAACTAAAATGGTATGCACAAAAATTGTTCATGCATACATATGCAAATTTTTTTCCTCGAATGCAATCAACATAAGCTAACTTATCATGTCACCTATTATGCCATGCACTACAGTCAAAAGGAAACAAATTGGAGTACTCGTTCATCTTGAGATGGTGAGTCAAAAAAATGGATGGAATCAAATAACTAAGAGACCATGACTTTCATGCAATTATGATGTGTGCCTCTCTAATGACACATGTACAGGGTAATCTTAAGGTTTCTTTCTTAGATTTCCATTTAATATCTCGTTAAAGGTTTGATCAACTTAGACTTGACATCATCTTCATTCACATTCCATGGTTGATTTAGATGTTCATTCATATCCTAACTCCTTAAGACGACTAATCCAAACACTTCCTCAAGTGGTGTTGTAGAAGGATCTTGCAATTAAACTATAAGGATATGACATTTTTTTTTAAATTTCCTTACAAAGACACCTACGAGTACAACCTATATGATACAAGAACCCATGCATTTACTATTCCATGTTTACACTAGGTAGATGTGGATCCTATAATTGCATAAACCTAAAATAACATAAAACAACTAAAATAAAATAAAATGAAATAGAAAAACCATGATAGATGGCTGTTCTAGCACCCCCAAGCTTGAATATGACTATGTCCACATAGTCAACATTCTAACTTAAGAGGTGGAACAACGGTACCATGATCAAAATGACAGAGGTGGTGGATGTGGCATGGTAGGGTCATGGAGAGGAAACATCTCTTGAAAAGATGGATCTGATGGTGGCATCAATGATGGCTGTGGGTATCATCCAAAGTACCTCTTTCTCCAGTAGTGGTCGAAGAATGACTGCTAATATTGCTCAATCTACTGCAAGTGCATATGCACATTCTCTTGGTTGGCCAAAAGAAGGCGTTCGTTTTTAAAAATTGCCTACTGGTTTTGGTACAACCGTCCTTGGATATCCTATACTCTAGCCAGTGCCACCTAATGTTGCTATTAACCGATCTGAATGTCTTGAGCATCCCAAACATACCTACCATGTCATATGGGTTATTCTGCTCCTGAGAAGGTGGCGGGGCAGACAATCTTGAGGCAGCATAAGTGCACACACATTTGCAAGGGGCCGGTCCTGGGTAATGGGGATGGTGGGCTCCACCTCCACAACATCGTCATCATAATCATGTTGCTGCTCGGGGTCATCATGGACTGCTTCCTCATATTCATCGTTGTCCTCATCATCATCGACCGACCACCTAAAATGCTTGAGTCCTCTTAGATTGATAATGGGGTCAGGAAGACTACACTCATGGTACCTTCCTCCCACCATGCAACACACATACACCGTGTTATAGTGCATGCTAAGGAGACTCGCCTTCCAGAAATGCTGGAGATCCAACATCTACAGAGCTACCATAGGTGTGAAAGTGGACAGGTTGAGGTAGAGGTGCAGTTCAATGAGGGTAGTCAACCCCACACTTTCCTCTACACCATGCGCCGAACTGAGACCATGTGGAGGAGAAGGAAGGATCCAAAGTTAATGAGTTATCCCTCTAATAGCTAGTGAGGAAGAAGAGGTACCCAAAACTGTCATATACCTAAAGTTGTTCCCATCATATCCATAAGAGGACCATATGGATCTTCTTTACTAGCTCATTTGTATTTTGTGGAGGAAAGTAGCACTCGTAGAAGGCGTCAATCATTTGATCCCATGTCTCGATGTACTCATCATCAAGGTTGTGAAACCAAGATTTGGCACTGTCTGCCAGATATGATGGGAACAACTTTAGGTATATGACAGTTTTGGGTACTTTGTCTATCTTGATCATATCATAAATTTTGAAAAAATTACTAATATGCGTCATAGGGTCTTCAGAATTGTAGCCATGGAAGGCTTGTGATTTGACTAATGAGATCAATCTTGGATTGACTCACTGAAATTGATTAGTCTAATTAGTCAAATCATAGGCATTCTCAGTAGTAGAAGAAGAAGACTTGATCCTTTCCCAGATCGTCTGTTCCTCTGCCTCTACTTGATCACCCATTTCTTCAAATTTAGGTTCCTCAGGCAGATTAGGTCCTTCAGGCTGAGTTGTTGGTGGTGGGGTTCGGTTTAATCTATCTATATATTTTTTGAATTCCCATTTTCTGTGAAGGAGTTCTACTTGACTGAAACTTGGTGAAGACGACTATCTGTATTTGTGGGCTTGGGTATGCACCATGCACTAGTACCTTAAAGTGGAAAAATAATTGTAAGAAAACGAACTGATAGTGGAAACAATAAGGATATTATAATTCAACTTTGAATGAAATGAAATAAAAATTGAAAAGGGTTGGCCTAGAATGGAGGACTACAACACTCGTAGTGCTGGATGTTGCCATTTTGCCGAAAACAACACCAAAACCATGATACGTATTGATCATGCATTGAATGCAAGTGAACATATTGAGTAATACAGGCCTTGTGAGGCCCGAGTCGAACACAAGGAAATAGAATCTAGAGACTACTACTAACTATGATATAATCAGCTAGGCCTGTAAAAAGGATTGAAAATGGTTTAATTGAATAAAAGAAAATAGAGAAATGAAACAAAATTGAAGAATAAGTAACTCATAGTAGGCGAATTCCTTAGGATAGTGGTTTCACCATGGACAAAACAATAACTAACTTCTACACACCAACATCTATAACCCCTAGCTATGGATAAAGAGCCTACAACAAGAACTACCCACTTCCATAGAGCAGTTCACTACCTATTCTAATGCCAATTCCAGTTTCATAACAATTAGTTAATTAGTTAGGTGCTTTAAGATAAACTCTGGGCTTCTCCTCCTGATTATGCTCCACCTTTCCCTAAGGGCACAATAAAAGGGTAAACCTATGCTCTTCCAACACTTAACCCTTCTCTTGAAATGATTAAGTATCTAATAATCTATTTATGGTGATCAAGAACAAATAGAACATAATAATCTCATAGGTTTATAACCAGAAATTAGGAATAAAAGTGATATTAATGCATAAAGGTCAGGTACCATCCATATCCGTGTTGGGTTTTAGGGGAGGCAGAGATGGCAGCGGAAACAAAAATTTTCTCCCCAAACCCAAAACCCAAGGAGATCTCGTCAACATCTATATGGTAGGAAGGATGGTTTATAGAGGCGTAACTTGTAACGAGGCTTGCTTGGCAACGTTACCTCACGGCTAGCACAGTCTTCACCTTCGGTTTTGGATGACGTCTATGCAACTCCTGGTCACACCCAGACTGACGGATTGACAACTATCCTCCGAGCAGCAGAAATCTCCTGCTTCTGTAGTAGTCCACACAGACCACCAAGAACTTTAGTCATCCAGTCCTATAGGACACTAGAAGGAGTCGTCTCCTTCTATCGGCGTACTAGTCACCGACATGCTCTCCCGCCACTAGTTGTCATCCTACAATTGTCTTTCCCACGCTGTGCCTCCCTAGTCGGGTAGCACTTGCTTGGGCTCTCTCAGTTACCACAACTAGAGAGGACAACGTTGTAGAGAAATTGATGTTCTGAGTTGTGTTATCTGAGAAGCCCCCAGTACCCCTCTATATATAGGAGGGGTCAGGGTCACGGCTCTCAGCCCTGGGCAATGCGGGACTAAAGTGGGAGTAGAAGGGTCTAAAATTTCCACGAATTGATACATTGTGGCAAGTGAACCAATCATTTCACAAACAAACTGATCATTTAGGGACTGAATCGATTGGTTCATCTCATGAACTGGTCATTTGGGGAGCTAAACCGATCAGTTCATTCATGAACCAATCATTTCACTTCCCTGGGTAGTTCCCAATTGACTTTCCTCTTTCCGTTTCCAATTAATCCAAAGATCAATACTTGTCCCAATCGAATTGTACAAGTGAAATGAAAATATTTTCTCACCAACCTAACTTTCCCAAACTGGCTCATTTGGTCTAGTTGAACCGATCAGTTCAACACTTGAACCGGTCATCTCACTTAACCTTGAGCCGATCGGTTCAATAGCTTGAACATGTCAGTTGACAATCCAGGTTGTGCAGAAATCGGTCAATGCAATTTTTAATCAATCTGACACCCAAATCAGTTAGTCCAACACTTGAACTTGGTGATTCTGAATCAAGTCAATTTATTGAATGTTTAATTGATACTAAACACATTTAGTAAACAATCTAAACATCATTTGTGGATAAAATCCACTTCTAGGTTAAATCCTATGTGTGTGACCCTGCAGGCCCATTTCACATTGGCAATGAAAGTCCATAACACTTATGACTTCACAAGCAAAGAGCGTTGCCTAGTCGCACATCAGTGCTACCCAAGTGAAAAGGAAAGTTGGAGAAAAACTTTCAATCCCACAATTCCTAATTGGTGTTACACTAAATGTATAATTGCTTTGTCTTTAATATACCGAATGAACTCAAGGCATGGAACAATCATCCTTTCAACGTTCATTCACTTCCTTGATCTCAGAGCAGACTGGATGAGATATGTGTGACATCAATATCACATATTGATTCACACATTCATGCACATGCCTTTCTCAGTCCTACTCATCAAGTGGCCATGGACATCAAACTCCCTTAAGAGGGACAAATCCCATATCTATCACTCACCCCTCAAAAGCCCCATGTGTCAAAGTCACCCAATCATCACCTTTATAACAATCTAGATTTTAGGACTGCGTTTGATGATGTCAAAGTGTCCCCAATGACATGTGTTGATTGTAGTGATTTTAGGTCAAAGAATCACACTCACCACCATCACTGTGAGAGATGACTGTGACTACCAAGTCATGGTTCCATGTGTCATTCTCATGGTGGGTCTGTCCGATACAGTTGTTCTCTAACAAGTACATATGTGCTTGGTTTGATATCACTATATCATGACTAATGAGATTCTGTCATCAACCAATACACAATCTAGTCTTGTGTGTCATTGGTGTCTATCAACCTTCCACAATGACATCTGACTAGGGACATAACAAGAATGTACAAACTCTAAACATCCATATGATCTCATCATTCAAGTCACATACTTGAAAGCATACATCATTGCGTACTGTCATTCTCTAGACATTCAATCTGTTTTGTCATTAGCTCATAACTGACTAAACCAGAATGAATTGGAAGCTTGCCTTTGATGTTTATCAAATCAGTCTAAATGTATCCCACCAATCATCCCATGATTAGCTCCCAGGGCATACATACCAACAGACTCCCACTTGCACTGCGAGCCAATCACCCTTGAATCATATTCTTAGTGATCTCCAAACATGTCCCACATGTTACTGTGCTCTAGTGCTAACACAATGAGTTATGGCAACACATTGCCTAAGTCGGTATTATTGCACGTCTCACATATCTTCGTACTGTACGTCTCACGTATATGATGGAGTTGCTGTAATATGCGATCCAATATTACTTTGCTAACATTTAGCCTCATTGCATGACCAAGCACTCCTTACTGGTCATCAATGACCAGAATATATATAAGTTCATCTTTATGAACTCCTAGATCCATATAGTATCCACTGCTGTTCTCTAACACACAGATACTTGACATTTCCTTTTAAAATAGCTTTATTGGAACGTTTCCATTTTTCAACACACATTCACTTTTATATATCCCATATATATTTTGTGATAAATTTTTCTGGCTTTTCTGGAAGTTCACATCAGTGTAACTCTTTACAGTGGACCCTTCCTTGTTTCCATAGAACTAGTACTTATCAAGTTCTCATGGTATTCCAGTAACCCTTACTAGAACTAGACAAACACCCACTCGTCATGTCCCACATACGAGTTATCAAGATGAGCATATCATATTGTCATGTCCTGCATACAAGATGATAAATGCATTTTATTCTTGCTATGTCCATACATGCAAGATAACAGGATGATTACATACATGATAGATCCATATCTATTCTTTGTGTTCCCATTCTTCATAAGATTTGGACACTTGGCCTTGGGATACTAACTCCATGTAACATGGACAAGTTTTCTCCCACTGAATCTGCGTATACTGAACCCTTCAGTACAAATTGCCAATGTATGCTCTCTCTTTTCTAGGTCAAGAGGTTTTCGAGAACTATCTCTATAGATATCTATTCCTATCACATAGGAAAAGTCTCTATCTTCCCTTAAAGATGTTTCCACAAGGGTATCCATTTTAGTACATTCCATTCCTCATCAATATGTGGAATGTGAATATGCTCCCACTAAATCACAGATCCCTTCTTTATCTTTTTCATATCAGTCAAACCCTTTGACTATATTATCAAAGTAAAGATCCCAGCTTTGAGTTGCTTGTACTCAATCTATCACATTGATTATCCCATTGTAACTTATAGACTTCATTTGCATTAATGTATTCATAAACCTTATAGGTTGTGTCATGTACACATCCTTATCTTATTCCTCATAGGAATGCAGTTTTAATATCCGTATGCCAAATCTCTTAGTCATTAAGTTGCAATCAACAAGCATGATCCTTCTCAAAATGTCATCCATGTGTCTTAACACTTAAGACCCATTAACACTTATGGATTTTATCCCAATGGGTGCTACCACTAAGTTCATACCTTATGGTTCACATGGAAGTCATTTAGGATCTTATGGTCATAAACCATAACTCAAAATCTGATTCCTCAATATCATCTACATTGTTGACTCATCATATGACCAACTCATCATATAGATGTTTGAGGTGTATCTATTAAGGAATGTGAGAACTCACAACACTTTGTGATTCTTAATATCCTTTATTAGTGTAAGGTATTCTCTATTTAAGAAGAATTTATTTATTGGATAATCATCCTCTAACTCCTTAGAGTATGAATCCTTTTTGATTTAGACATCACTATGCCTTAATCATGAGTTCTCTATGATACACTATCATAATCACTCATAAGGTTCTCAAACATTAGGTTTAAGTATCTCATTCATTGATCACATCAAGAATTATTACTTTTACCAAATTTGTACTTCATTCATGATCTTCTTGAACACTTCAAGATATTCATATTAGTAATTATCTAAACACCATTTGAATTATTAGCATTTGCTCCAATAGGTACGTAAATACATCATATGTATTATACCTAATCGGATAATCATTCTCCCACTACCACTAGTGAAGATTGATTTATCATGTCAATATATTCATGTCTCTTAATGGTTCACAACCAAAAGAGTCTAGCTTATCCATCAACATGGAAACTAGAGATGAATTTCTCATGATAATGATAATTCGTTGTTTGAGTTATCAATAACTTTTAGGTATCATTTTATCTTATGCATACAAAATACCACAATATAAATAAGGCATTTCCACAAAGATCACATCTTTGAAATTGAAACATCAACTTTATTGATAGCCATCCTTGTCACAACAAGATGCAACAATAAAGTGTTTCTATTGGAAAACTGAAATAGCAGTTCTCAACTCTATTTCGTGCCTTTAGGTTGAAATAAACTGAAAGGTACTCCTATCTATGGCGGAAACACTTGACCCATTTATTGAGTTCTTATCACTTTATATCTTAGTATCATATACCTCAAAAGTATTACAAGTTTATTTCATGATACCTTCAGGTGGAGACGTCCATCACCTCCTTTTTCTTCTTTTGTTCTTCTAGATAGAGAGGACAATTTCTTTTCCAATGTCCTAGATTTTGAAAATGGTGGCAATTCTCTCCCTTGGTCATGCCTCCCTTGACCTTGAGAACTGAAGATGATTTGGGATACTGGCTAGCATCAGAACCCTTCTTAGCTTTGCCCTTGCACTTGCCCTTGGATTTGCCTTTCTTTCTATTGATCAACATCATAGAATTAGGCTTGTCCTTCTTCATCTGTGCCTCAACTGCCCTCAACACGCCCAACAACTCTGTCATTGGCTTGTCAAAGTTGTTCATATTGTAGTTCATCACAAACTGACTGTAGGATTCTGGCAATGATTGCAGTATCACGTCAGTAGCCAACTCTTAGCTCAGGGGAAATCCTAGACTCATCAGGTTCTCCACATACCCAATCATCTTGAGCGTGTGAGGACCAACTGGATCTCCTTCTATAATGACACACTTAAACAGTTCCCTAGAGACATAATATCTCTCTTACCGTGCTTGGTCTTGATACATACTCTTCAGATGCTGAATCATCTCAATGATGTCCATGTTCTCATGTTGTCTCTACAACTCATGGTTCATAGAGCACAACATCAAGCACCTCACATTAATGACATCTTCATAAGACTTCTTAAAAGCATCCCTTTCTGCCTTTGCTGCGGTAGGAGTAGGTTCCTCTGGAGTTGGAGTATCCAGTGTTGGGTTTTAGGGGAGACAGAGAAGGCAGCGGAAACAAAAATTTTTCTCCCCCAACCCATACCGAGGAAACGCGTCAACGTCTATATAATAGGAAAGGATGGTTTGTGGAATCATACCTTATCCCGAGGCTTGTTCGGCGACAATACCTCGCGCAATGCGCGGTCTTCAACTCCGGTCTTGGACAGTGTCTGTGCAGCTCCTGGTCACACCGGGACTGACTCCTCCTCCTCCTACCGGACTGTCGGTTGACAGTTATCCTCCTGAGCGGCAGTGTCCTCCCGCCTCTATAGTAGTCCACACGGACCACCTGGAACTCCACTCTCCTTGTCCCACAAGGAAGTGGAAGGAGTCACACCCTCCTGTTGACGTACTAGTCACCAACACACTCTCCTGCTACCAGTTGCAACTGCAGTTGTCCTTCCCTTGCTGCACCTCCCTTTTGCGGGAAGCACTTGCTCGGGCTCTCTCACGGTTACCAAAACCAGAGAGAACGACAACTTCGCAAAGCAACCGGCTTGCATTGAGTTGTATTCTGAGAAGCCCCCAATACCCCTATATATATAGGAGGGTCATGGGATAGGGTTCTCTGTGCCCGGTAATATGGGACTAAAGCAGGAGTAGAAGGGTTTGAGAATTTTCCACAAAAAAACAACCGGTTCACAACTTGAAATGATCGGTTCAGAACTGAACCGATCGGTTCGGCCATTGAGCCGATCGGTTGGACCTGAGCCGATCGTTTAGGGAACTCCAACCGATCGGTTGGTGCCCTGAACCGATCGGTTCATAGTCCTAATCTGGCTCAAAAAGACTTTCCTTGTTTCGTTCCCAATTGGTATCGAATACCAATGTTATTCCCAATCGAATTGGGCAATTTGAAACCAAAGGAAAATTCTTGCCGACATGACTTTTCCAACTGGTCGGTTGCACCAGTTGAGCCGATCGGTTCAACCCTTGAACCGGTCGTTTCAATCTGGACATGAGCCGATCGGCCTGGACACTCCAGCCGACCAGTTCAGCAACCTCAGCCGACCGGTTCATCACATGAACCGATCGATTGGGAGCACATGTTGGGCAAAATCAGTCAATTGTGATTTCAATCAATCCGATACTCCAATCAATACGTCCAACACCTTGAACAATATGATATTGAGCTATCGATTAATTGAGTGTTTAATTGAACTACTAAACTCCTTTAGTAATCAATCTAAACATTGCTTTGTGGACAAAACTCCTCTTCCAGGTTAAATCCTATGTGTGTGACCCTACAGGTCCATTTCACGTTGGCAGTGAAAGTCCATAACACTTATGACTTCACAAGCAAAGAGCGGTGCCTAGTCACACATCAGTGCTACCCAAGTGAAAGTAGAAAGTTGGAGAACAACTTTCATCCTACAATCCGTGAATGGTGTTACAGTGAATGTATAATTCCTTTGTCACTGATATCCCAAATGAACTCGAGGCATGGAGCAATCATCCTATCAACGTTCATTCACTTTCTTGATCTCAGAGCAGATTGAACGAGATATGTATGACATCAATATCACATACTGATTCACACATGCGTGCGCACGCCTATCTCAATCCTACTCATCAAGTGGCCTTGGATATCAAACTCCCTCAGGAGGGACAAATACCATATCTATCACTCACCCCTCAAAAGCCCCATGTGTCAAAGCCACCCAATCATCACCTTTATAACAACCCATGTTTCAGGACTGCGTTTGATGATGTCAAAGTGTGCCCAATGACATGTGTTGAGTGTAGTGATTTCAGGTCAAAGAATCACACTCACCACCATCACTGTGAGTACCGACTGTGACTACCATCTCATGGTTTTATGTGTCAAACTCACGGTGGGTCTGTCCGGTACCTTGTTCTCTAACAAGTACCTATGTGTTTGGTTTGATATCTCTATATCATGACTAATGAGATTCTGTCATCAACCAACACCACAATCTAGTCTTGTGTGTCATTGCTGTCTATCTACCTTCCACAATGACATCCGACTAGGGACATATCAAGAATGTACAAACTCTTAGCATCCGTATGATCTCATCGTTCAGGTCATGAACCTGAAGGCATACGTCATTGAGTAATGTCATTCTCTAGACATTCAATCTGTTCTATCACTATCTCATATGACTGAACCAGAAAGAATTGGAAGCTTGCCTTTGATGTTTATCAAATCAATCTTAATGTATCCCACCAATCATCCCATGATTCTCTCTCAGGGCATACATACCAACAGACTCCCACTTGCACTGCGAGCCAATCACCCTTGAATCATATTCATAGTGATCTCTAAACATGTCCCACATGTTACTGTGCTCTTGTGCCAACATAGTGAGTAATGGAAACACCTTGCCAAAGTCAGTATAAATTGCATGTCTCTCATCTCTTCGCTGTACGTCACACGTATGAGATGGAGTTGCCGTAATATGCAATCTAGTATTCCATGGCTAACCTTTAGCCACATTGCATGATCAAGGATTCCAGACTTGTCATCAATGAGTGGAATATAAGTTCATCTCATGAACCTTCAGATCCATATAGTATCCACTGCTGTTCACTAACACACAAATACTCAACATTTCCTTTTAAATGGTTTTATTGGAACACTTCCAATTATCAACAAACTTTCACTTTTATATATCCTATATATATTTTGCGATTTATTTTCTGTCCTTTCGGAAGTTCACATCAATGTAACTCTTTACATCGAACTCTTCCTTATCTCCATAGAACTAGTACTTCCCAAGCACTTATCAAGTTCTTATGGTATTCCAGTAACCCTTACTGGAAATAGACAGACATCCACTCGTCATGTCCTACATATGAGTTATCAGGATGAACACATCATATTGCCATGTCCTACATACAAGATGTTGAATGCATTTTGTTCTTGCCATGTCCATACATGTAAGACAATGGGATGATTACATACATGATAGATCCATATCTATTCTTAGTGTTCCCATTCTTCACAAGAATTGGACACTTGGCCTTGGGATACTAACTCCATGTAGCATGGACAAGTTTTCTCCCACTGAATCTGTGCATACTGAACACTTCAGTACAGATTGCCAATGTATGCTCTCTCTTTTCAGGTCAAGAGGTTTTTCGAGAACTATCTCTATAGATCTCTATTCCTATCACATAGGAAACATCTCTATCTTCCTTAAAAATAATTTCCACTTTTGGATTTCCATTCTAGAACATTTCCATTTCACATCAACATGTGGAATGTGAACATGCTCCCACTAAATCACAGATCCCTTCTTTATCTTTGACATATCAGTCAAACCCTTTGACTATATCATCAAAGTAAAGATCCAACTCTGAGTTGCTTGTACTCAATCAATCACATTGATTAGTCCATTGTAACTTATAGACTTCATTTGCATTTATGGATTCATAAACCTTATAGGTTGTGTCACGTACACATCCTTGTTTTATTCCTCATAGGAATGCGGTTTTAGTATCCATATGCCAAATGTCTCAGTCATTAAGTTGCAATCAACAAGCATCATCCTTCTCAAAATGTTATCCATGTGTCTTAAACACTTAAGACTTATTTGCACTTATGGATTTCATCCAATGAGTGCTACCATCAAGGTCATACCTTATGAATTTACACAGATGTCATTTAGGATGTAATGGTCATAAACCATAACTCAAAATTCGGTTCCTCATATTCATCTAGATAGTTGACTCATCACATGAACAACTCATCACATAGATAAACGAGGTGTATCTTTCAAGGATATAAGAACTCACAACTCCTTGGGATTCTTAATGTCCTATATTAGTGTGGGGTATTCTTTTATTAAGAAGAATTCAGTTATTTGATAATCATTCTCTAACTCCTTAGAGTATGATTCCTTCTTGATTTAGACATCACCATGCCTTAATCATGAGTTCACTATGATACACTATCATAATCACTCATAAGGATCTCAAACATTTTGGTCCAAGTATTTCATTCATTGATCTCATCAAGAATTAACACTTTACCAAATTTGTACTTCATCTATGATAATCTTGAACACTTCAAGATATTCATATTGGTGTTTCTCTAAACACCATTTGAAGTATTAGCATTTGTTCCAATAGGTATGTAAATACATCACATGTATTATACCTAATAGGATAATCACTCTCCCACTATATTAGTGAAGATTGATTAATCATGTCCAAGATATTCATGTCTCTTACTGGTTCTCTAACCAAAAGAGTCTAGATTTATCCATCATATGGAAACTAGAAATGAATTTCTCATGATTAATGCTAATTTCATTGTTTGTGTTATCTATAACTTTTAGGTATCATTTTATCTTATGCATACCATGTATCACAAGATAAACAAGGCATTGCCACAAAGATCATATCTTTAAGATTGAAACATCAACTTTATTAATTGCCATCATTGTCATACAATATGCAAAAATAAAGTGTTTCTATCTACTGGCAATATATGAAATAGCAGTTCTTAACTCTATTTCGTGCCCTTTTAGGCTGAAATAAACTGAAAGATACTCCTATCTATGGCAGCAACACTTGCTCCAATGATGGGTACTTCTTTCTTGGTCCTTTCACAAAGGCCATCATTTCTTTGTGGATATTGCATATCATATATGACATATCCATATCTTGGTATCATATACCTCAGATAAAGAAGCAGTTCATTTCATGATACCTTAGGTGGAGATCTCCATCCCCTCCTTCATCTTCTTTTGTTCTTCCAGATATAGAGGGCAATCCCTCATACACCCTTTCCCATGTGCCTTGAGGCTGAAGACGGCTTGGATTTCTGGCTAGCATCAGAACACTTCTTAGCTTTGCCCTTGTCCTTGCCCTTAAGATTACCTTTTCTTTGATCATATCAAAGACTATGGTTTGTCTTTCTTCATCTTTGCCTCTACTATCCTCAACATGTCCAACAACTATGTCAACGCTTGTCAAAGTTGTTAATGTTGTAGCTTATCATGAATTGTATGATCCTCACAACATTTGCATTATCATACCAATAGCCAACTCTTGGCTCAGAGGGAATCCTTCTTAGTCAGGTTTTTCCACATACCCAATCACATTGAGTGTGTGAATACCTTACTGGATCTCCTTCTATCATGACATACTAGGACAGTATCTCGGAGACATCATATGTCTCATGTTGTCTCTGCAACTCATAGTTCAGAGAACACAACATCAAGCACTCCTCATCAATGTCATCCTCAGTATGCTTCCATAAGCATACTTTCAGCCATTGATGTGTTGGGATCGAGTTCATCTGGTTCTGGTATAACTAGGACTTAGAGCTTTTGCTCTTTGATTGAGAACACTTCTCATCATCATCCTAACCAGTCGTGGAATTATTCCCATTTAATTTGTTGGTCTCAAAGACCGATCGCAAATAAAGTGATTTGTTGATTAACCATTTATTTTAACAAAAGGAAATATATGCAATTTTAGTCCAAAAACTCATTTTGACTTGTTTGATTGATTTGAAAAGTTGACGATAAAATTAGGCCTTTAATTAATTATCTCTCCCACTATTTTACTTCAAATTGATAGCCCTCACCATCAATTCGGAAGATTGCAGCGTACAACCTTCTAGTGGGCAAGATCCTGAAATCCTCTAAGCCATGGACCAGCTAGGGCTGTCACCCACAACATAGATCTCTCAGGTGGGAAACTTTTGCCAATTGCATCATATGCAACTCTTGATAAGATGTCATATACAACTCTTTGCAATGATCATCTCCATGCCTCAATGTACTAGATCCCATCTAGATCACCTTGTTAAGTCCGACCCAAAGCAAACACGATGAACATGCACCCTGCTAGGGCAGACCCACACATTCATCCTTCATGCTTCCACGAGGTAGACGGTGCACCACGCTAGGGCGTGCCCACACTTGGTCGAACAAGCTTTTCACGTGTGTCGCATTTGGAAGGCATCTAAAACTTCATATTTTAATGAGGGATTTGGTTTTATATACATATACATATCCAATCACCACAATACATAGTACGTATCATATACATGCTATATCCCACAGAAAACATGCACAAAATGATAAAAGCGATGATTATGGCCATCCTAATGTGATTCCTCAAGCCAAGAGGAATCACAGTCATCTAGGTCTACATCACATGCAACCTGTACAAGATGAACATCTGTGCCTTGCCATCCGAGTTGATCAACTCATCACATGAATGATCTGCTCTCTCTGGCCGGTCGTCTGGGTGCCACCAACCGATCGGTTGGCTCCTCCAACCGATCGGTTCGCCTGGTCGTCGTGCATCTCGTCATGTCTGCCACCCGCTCGTCTCGCTCCTCGAACCGGTCATCAACTGATCGGTTCACTCCTTGAACCGACTGTCAAGAACGTCAACCGATCGGTTCACGCCTTGAACCGACCGTTTCAGCTGTCGTCTTGATGTCCACCGGTCTTCGACATAACAGGAAATAAAAATCTATCCTATTTATTACATTTCTTTAAAAAGGGGAAACCCCGAGTTACATTCGGGGGGAGCAAAGGTAGGAAAGAATCTCGAATTATTTCGAGTTACATCGGGAATAAGAGAGGGAAGATCGGTGCGCAGACCGAGATGCAAGCAACCACAAACAACCACACACAGATAGGGGTTTATAGGCCATAATCACGCTACACACATCCACCACAAAACTCGTTTAAGGGCGACGCGTATCGAGTGCATTAATAATACATATCATATATGTAATTAGGGATTTGTGGATTTAGGATTGGACATGCATAAAGCCGATATTATTCGCATCGTAAGCAATAAATAAAGGCGACAAACCAAAATCGATCATATCGATATTCCTAAAATATAGAGCAGTTGACGTGGCTCTGATACCACTGTTGGGTTTTAGGGGAGACAGAGAAGGCAGCGGAAACAAAAATTTTTCTCCCCCAACCCATACCGAGGAAACGCGTCAACGTCTATATAATAGGAAAGGATGGTTTGTGGAATCATACCTTGTCCCGAGGCTTGCTCGACGACAATACCTTGCGCAATGCGCGGTCTTCAACTCCGGTCTTGAACGGTGTCTGTGCAGCTCCTGGTCGCACCGGGACTGACTCCTCCTCCTCGTACCGGACTGTCGTATGACAGTTGTCCTCCTGAGCGGCAGTGTCCTCCCGCCTCTGTAGTAGTCCACACGGACCACCTGGAACTCCACTCTCCTTGTCCCACAAGGAAGTGGAAGGAGTCGCACCCTCCTGTTGACGTACTAGTCGCCAACACACTCTCCTGCTACCAGTTGCAACTGCAGTTGTCCTTCCCTTGCTGCACCTCCCTTTTGCGGGAAGCACTTGCTCGGGCTCTCTCATGGTTACCAAAACCAGAGAGAACGACAACTTCGCAAAGCAACCGGCTTGCATTGAGTTGTATTCTGAGAAGCCCCCAATACCCCTATATATATAGGAGGGTCATAGGACAGGGTTCTCTGTGCCCGGTAATATGGGACTAAAGCAGGAGTAGAAGGGTTCGAGAATTTTCCACAAAAAAACAACCGATTCGCAACTTGAAATGATCGGTTCACAACTGAACCGATCGGTTCGGCCATTGAGCCGATCGGTTGGACCTGAGCTGATCGTTTGGGGCACTCTAACCGATCGGTTGGTGCCCTGAACCGATCGGTTCATAGTCCTAATCCGGCTCAAAAAGACTTTCCTTGTTTCGTTCCCAATTGGTATCGAATACCAATGTTATTCCCAATCAAAACGGGCAATTTGAAACCAAAGGAAAATTCTTGCCGACATGACTTTTCCAACTGGTCAGTTGCACCAGTTGAGCCGATCGGTTCAACCCTTGAACCGGTCGTTTCAATCTGGACATGAGCCGATCGGCCTGGACACTCCAGCCGACTGGTTCAGCAACCTCAGCCGACCGGTTAATCACATGAACCGATCGGTTGGGAGCATAGGTTGGGCAAAATCAGTCAATTGCGATTTCAATCAATCTGATACTCCAATCAATACGTCCAACACCTTGAACAATATGATATTGAGCTATCGATTAATTGAGTGTTTAATTGAACTACTAAACTCCTTTAGTAATCAATCTAATCATTGCTTTGTGGACAAAACTCCTCTTCCAGGTTAAATCCTATGTGTGTGACCCTGCAGGTCCATTTCACGTTGGCAGTGAAAGTCCATAACACTTATGACTTCACAAGCAAAGAGTGGTGCCTAGTTGCACATCAGTGCTACCCAAATGAAAGTAGAAAGTTGGAGAACAACTTTCATCCTATAATCCATGAATGGTGTTACAGTGAATGTATAATTCCTTTGTCACTGATATCCCAAATGAACTCGAGGCATGGAGTAGTCATCCTGTCAACGTTCATTCACTTTCTTGATCTCAGAGCAGATTGAACGAGATATGTATGACATCAATATCACATACTGATTCACACATGCGTGCGCATGCCTATCTCAATCCTACTCATCAAGTGGCCTTGAATATCAAACTCCCTCAGGAGGGACAAATCCCATATCTATCACTCACCCCTCAAAAGCCCCATGTGTCAAAGCCACCCAATCATCACCTTTATAACAACCCATGTTTCAGGACTGCGTTTGATGATGTCAAAGTGTGCCCAATGACATGTGTTGAGTGTAGTGATTTCAGGTCAAAGAATCACACTCACCACCATCACTGTGAGTACTGACTGTGACTACCATCTCATGGTTCCATGTGTCAAACTCACGGTGGGTCTTTCCGGTACCTTGTTCTCTAACAAGTACCTATGTGTTTGGTTTGATATCTCTATATCATGACTAATGAGATTCTGTCATCAACCAACACCACAATCTAGTCTTGTGTGTCATTGCTGTCTATCTACCTTCCACAATGACATCTGACTAGGGACATATCAAGAATGTACAAACTCTTAGCATCCGTATGATCTCATCGTTCAGGTCATGAACTTGAAGGTATACGTCATTGAGTACTGTCATTCTCTAGACATTCAATATGTTCTATCACTATCTCATATGACTGAACCAGAAAGAATTGGAAGCTTGCCTTTGATGTTTATCAAATCAATCTTAATGTATCCCACCAATCATCCCATGATTCACTCTCAGGGCATACATACCAACATCCAGGACATAGAGCTTTCACTCTTGAGTGAGAACAATTCTTGATGTCCTAAACTAGTCATAGAAGTTAGTCCCATTCAGCTTGTCCTTCTCAAGGACCGATCGCAATGAGAAGTGATTGTTGTTTGTGGCCATTTGTACAAAGGAAATATATGCAATTTAGTCCAAAAACTCATTTTTGATTTATTTGATTGATTTGAAAAAGTTTTACGATACAATTAGGA
Organism: Alisma plantago-aquatica; assembly: GCA_963693085.1. Taxonomy (NCBI): domain Eukaryota; kingdom Viridiplantae; phylum Streptophyta; class Magnoliopsida; order Alismatales; family Alismataceae; genus Alisma; species Alisma plantago-aquatica. The sequence goes on along the minus strand of OY856415.1, from coordinate 401,842,285 downwards.
CTTTAATTAATTATCACTCCCACTATTTTTGTTCAAATTGACATGCCTCACCATCAATTTGTAAGATTGTAGTGTACAACCTTCTAGTGGGTCCAAGATCCATATTTCATCCAATCATGAGTCAACTTTGGTTGGTCGCCCACAATATAGATTATTTAGGTAGTCAACACTTGCCAATTACATCATATGAAACTCTTAGATGGATGCCATTTGCAACTCTTTACCATGGTCATCCCTGTGCCTCTGGAGCTTAGACTCTCTAAGAATCACCAGTTAAGTCTAACCCAAAAGCTGACACGATGAACATGCACCCTGCTTTGGCAGATCCTACATGTCCACCATTACACTTCCACAAAATAGACGACGCACCACGCTTTGGCATAAGCTACACTTGGTCGATCAAGTTTTTCATGTGTGCCGCTAATGGAAGGCATCTAAGACTTAATATTTATTGAGGGATTTGGTTTTATAGGTACATACACATATCCAATCACCCCAATGTATAGTGTGTATCATATACATTCTATATCCCACAAGAAAACATGTGAAACGATAAAAGCGATGATTATGGCCATCCTAATGTGATTCCTCGAGCCAAGAGGAATCATGGTCATCTATGTTCGCATCACATGCAACTTGTATAAGATGAACTCTATGCTTTGTTGTTCTAGGTTTGATCAACTCATCTCCATGATTGATCGGCTTGCCATTAGGCCGGTCGGTTGGGTGCCACCAACCAATCGACTAGCACCTCCAACCGATCGGTTCACTGGTCGTCGTGCATCTCCTCAGGTCACCACCCGCTCGTCTGACTCCAGGAACCAACCGCCTTAGTCCACCAGCCAATCATCTCATGCCCGAGATGATCATCTTGATCCTCCAGGTGTCCGTCGTTCTTTGAAAAAACAAGAAATATAAACTAATCCTATTTACATTTGCATTGGGAAACCCTGAGTTACATTCAGGGGGAGCAAAGGTAGGAAAGAATCTCAATCTCGAGTTACATCAAGAATAGGAGGTAGGGAATCGGTGTGCAGACTGAGATGCAAGAAACAACAATCAACCATACACATATTTAGGGTTTATGGCCACAATCATGCTACAATCACCACATAATCCGTTTAAGGGAGACGCGTATCGAATGTATTTATATACAATATCTTATATGTATATATAGGGATTTGTGGATTTATTTTGGACATGCATAAAGGAAATTAATTATTCACATTGTATTCAATAAATAAAAGGTGACAAACCAAAAAACCGATCATATCGATTATCCTAAAGTATAGATTGTTGATGTGGCTCTGATACCATTGTTGGGTTTTAGGGGAGGCAGAGATAGTAGCAGAAATAATTTGTTTCCCCAAACCTAGAACCCAAGGAGATCTCATCAACATCTATATGGTAGGAATGATGGTTTTTATAGGCGTACTATGTCCCGAGGCTTGTTCGGTGATGTTACCTTACAGCTAGCGCTACCTTCACCTCCGGTCTTAGACGACGTCTGTGCAACTTCTGGTCGCACCCGAACTGATGGATTGACAGTTCTCTGAGCGGCACAAATCTCCCACCTCTATTGTAGTCCACACGGACCACTGGGAACTCCAGTCGTCTTGTCTCGTCCCCTTCTGTCGGTGCACTAGTCACTGACGTGCTCTCCCACAACCAGTTGTCGTCCTACAATTGTCTTTCCCTCGTAGTGCCTCCCTAGTCAGGTAGCACTTGCTTGGGCTCTCTCAATTACCACAACCAGAGAGGACAACTTTGCAGAGCAACTGATGTTCTGAGTTGTGTTATCTGAAAAGCCCCCAATACCCCTCTATATATAGGAGGGGTCAGGGTCAGGATTCTCAACCCCGGGCAATGCGGGACGAAAGTGGGAGTAGAAGGGTCCAGAACTTCCACAAATTGATTTACTGCGGCAAGTGAATCGGTTGTTTCATAAATGAACCGATCATTTGGGGACTGAACTGATTGGTTCATCTCATGAACCGGTCGTTTGGGGAGCTAAACTGATCAGTTCATTCATGAACCGGTCGTTTCACTTCCCAGGGTAGTTCCCAAATGACTTTTGTCTATTTGTTTCCAATTAATCCAAAGATCAATACTTGTACCAATCGAATTGTACAAGTGAAACAAAAATATTTAGTCACCAACCTAATTTTCCCAAACTAGCTCGTTTAGTCCAGCTGAATTGATCAGTTCAATACTTGAACCGGTCATCTCACCTGACCCTGATCCGATCAGTTCAATAGCTTGAACCAGTCGGTTGGCAATCCAGGTTGTGCAGAAATCGGTCAATGTAGTTTTCAATCAATTTGACACCCAAATTATTTAGTCCAACACTTGAACTTGGTGATTCTGAATCAAGTCCATTGATTGAATGTTTAATTGAACTACTAAACACATTTATTAAACAATCTAAACATCATTTGTGGATAAACTCCTCTTCTAGGTTAAATCCTATGTGTGTGACCCTGCAGGCCCATTTCATGTTGGTAGTGAAAGTCCATAACACTTATGACTTCACAAGCAAAGAGTAGTGCCTAGTCACACATCAGTGCTACCCAAGTGAAAAGGAAAGTTGGAGAACAACTTTCAATCCTACAATCTGTGATTGGTGTTACGGTGAATGTATAATTCCTTTTTCATTGATATCCCTAATGAACTCAAGGCATGAAACAACCATCCTTTCAACGTTCATTCACTTCCTTGATATCAAAGTAGACTGGATGAGATATGTGTGACATCAATATCACATATTGATTCATACATGCATGCACATGCCTTTCTCAGTCCTACTCATCAAGTGGCCATGGACATCAAACTCCCTCAGGAGGGACACATCCCATATCTATCACTCACCCCTCAAAAGCCCCATGTGTTAAAGTCACCCAATCATCACCTTTATAACAATCTATATTTCAGGTCTGCGTTTTATGATGTCAAAGTGTACCCAACGTCATGTGTTGAGTGTAGTGATTTCAGGTCAAAGAATCACACTCACCACCATGACTGTGAGAGCTGACTGTGACTACCAAGTCATGGTTCCATGTGTCATTCTCACAATGGGTATGTCCGATACACTTATTCTCTAACAAGTACCTATGTGCTTGGTTTGATATCACTATATCATGACTAATGAGATTCTGTCATCAACCAATACACAATCTAGTCTTGTGTGTCATTGTTGTCTATCAACCTTCGACAATGATATCCGACTAGGGAAATAACACTAATGTACAAACTCTTAACATCCGTATGGTCTCATCGTTCAAGTCACGTACTTGAAAGCATACGTCATTGAGTACTGTCATTCTCTAGACATTCAATTTGTTATGTCATTATCTCATAACTAACTGAACCAGAATGAATTGGAAGCTTGCCTTTGATGTTTATCAAATCAGTCTAAATGTATCCCGCCAATCATCCCATGATTGGCTCTCAGGGCATACATACCAACAATCTGGGCTACTCCGAGATCCTAAGGAATTAACGGGATTAGCCCCACATGGTTTCCAAAGACGAATACATAGCAAGGAAGGAGAAAAGCATGGGAAGCATTAGAAATCTCAAGTAACCCCTGGAGAATATCCTGTCCGGATGATCCCCTTTTATGTACGTGCAATCTGTTGTCTTTCAGCTATAGAATCATCCACGAAAGGTTCTTGGATCATCCTAGATGTAGCCTTCAATGCCATGCTCTCCTCTCCTCTCTCCCTGGTGTCATGTAATGGAAAACGACTGAGTCATTTGGTCTGGATGCACTCCCCTTTAGTCATAAGAGCTACCTAGTGTGTCAAAATAATGTCAACCATTGGATTAGAGTGCTGCCTTTGGATTGCCTAATCGGGCAGACTCGGTAGTATCGACTGTGAAGTCAGTGGTACTGAGTTTCTAGTTTGGACACATACTTTCTCAATGTTGGTGCTATCAAGCTGTATTGATAGTACCAAGTCTTTATTCTGACCAACTCTATCTCTCTGATGCCATCTCGATAGTATTGAGTCAAGTTTACTCGGTGTGTACCAAGTTTCTTCAAATTACTTCTTGTGCCTCTATGACATGATTTCGGTACTACCAACTTTTGGTGTTGGTAGTATCAATTATGTGTGTGTTCCTGCTCTGCTACTGACGTGAATTGGATACCACTGACTTGTGAGGTCAGTAGTACCAAGTTTTTGGAACTTTTTTGGTACCTAAAAGAGCACAAAAACATACATAAATACTCATGATGATTTTTAAACTATTTCAAATAGTAGAATCACACAATTTTGATGCATTTAGATGAGACATCCTATTGATAGTATTTCATGCATAACTAACCATATAAATAACAAATCAATACATAAAACCAAAGAAAATACACCTGTGAGAATGACTAAAAACCCATGCATCACCTCCCATCCTGAACTTCAATTTGAAGTCCCCTCCAGTGTCTTTGCATTCCGCATCACTGACAGATATCTTCTCTAGTGATGACATTAATTAGGCTATTGAGTCTGTCAGTGATGGATCCTCTGCTGTGCATAGGACGCACAGATTAACTCTATCTAGGAACTCAATAACCCTACTGTAGATGCCCAACTTCTTTAAATCCTGGACATCTATGTACCATGTAGGATTGAAGTTCTTGTTCCTCAACATCATATCAAATTGAAATTGATGTGTTCGGTCCCTAGGCACGAAAGCTGCCATATCTTGTATAGGTGCATCCTCATCCAGGTCATGCACCTCCTATGTAGGTGACTCAACATCTTGCCTTGTATTCTTTGATGTCTCCTCTGTAGTCTTCTTCTGTTTCCTGGTTTTGGCTTCCATTGGAACTATCACCTTTTTCTTGTTTTTATGTTCATGGATGTATTTAGATGTCTCTGTCTCTACATCACACTTACACTCCTCTATCTTTTGGTGGAGTCTTGTATGCCAGGATGTACTTGTACTTCTTCTTTAGTATCTCCAACTAGAGCTTGTTTCTTGGTGATAGTTATGGGTAGTCATTCAGTGGCTTGGTGAATGACTTCAAGGCCTCTTGTTCTCCCTCCAGAGCTTCTGCCTTATTGGTCATGGTGTTAGGCCTGGTGGTCGACATTCTATATGTTTAATCAATAGGAATTTGTTAGATATTTAGATGTATAATATGTGTATTGGTTGAGACCGATCACCATTTGTCTCGGTAGAAATACAAGACATGTCAACATGTGTCGACCACTACTGGTTTTGTGTGTAGTGATCAAAACAAAAACTCTTATCATCTGTAGAGCTAGTAATTATGAATAGTGAGTGAAAATTATTCTAACATTATATATTAATGTAAAATCATTGATTGAGCAAGAAGGTGATTAGCATCATGCCCAACGATGATATAGAGTGTTTTTACCGCAACACGGGTAGCGGTTGAGACATGCGTTACGACCAATATGTTTTAAAGCTGACGAGTAAGAGCAGGTGTCATGACCACTACGGTTGTAGGGAACGTAACAGGTGTTACAGTCGAAATAGATGTTGGGACCATAACACTTTTTTGTGATGAACCTGCAAACATGGTAGTTCCAAATGTTGATAGAAGGCAAAAGAACTATAATTTCTGTAGGATTAAACATGATGGGAGAGAAGAAAAGGAAGACGAAGCATCTTTCTTTCAAGGGGAAATTGAACAGCGTGGGAATTGTTTGTGAAAAAAAGAGGGTTCAAATTTATAACCCTAAATCACGATGACGGTGGAGGTTTAAAAAAATCCTTTCGATTGGAACACAATCAAGAGCTGGCGACGAAATGGAGGATAAGGTGGAAAAATCATGAGACAGAGGAGGTTTTTTGAAAAAAAAGGGTTGGAAGGTTACCTTGCAGAGACAATCTAAAGGTCGTAAGGGGTGAGAGAGAGGGACGGCAAGTCGAGAATGTCTCCGGCGAGAATGGAGGTGGCACCGATGATCATATCACAAGATAGATTGTCGTTGAGGTTTGATTGCATGAGTCGTCTCCGTCAATCTTTGTCAAAGCACCATACGAGAGAGAGATAGAGTGCGAGAAGTATATAGTACATACAAGAGTGCCTTTTATATTGGGTTTTGTAGCGGTCGAGATGTTTCTAAGTGTTTCATTCTCTATGAACATAGCACTCGAGACAATTTGCAACGTCAAGCATCATTTCGGTCAAAACCCTATAGGAAGTGTCTCAGTTGAAACATAGCCCTAAGTAAAGCGCTCTGTTTGTGAGCAAGACAATCGAAAGTTGTAGCAGATGTAATACTCATACAAGTGTTATGACCAATACCAGAACCTTTAAGAGAGAACATCAAATATATGAACCAAGCTACATATTTACATATCATCAAAGCAATTAAGGATGAAATAACAAAGATGGGAATTCATAATTCACCATCTATTTTAGAGGAAATAAAGGCTACTTAGAGAGAGAAAGTTAAGATTTAAATATTTACACCAGTTAAACTAGATGAAACCAACATAAAGTTTGAAATATGAAAGAAAGAAGTAAACTCTTGGGTTGCCTCCCAAGAAGTGCTAATTTTAAAGTCTTTTATCTTGACTATCCCTTTCATTTCTCATTCTTCTATGGCCTGTGTCAAAAGTGGCTCGTATATCTCATCTGTTTCTAGGTTGGGTTCCTCCAGTCTAAGTTTTGACCTTCTCACAAACGCTTCATCTTCATAATACCTCTTTACTCTGTCCCCATTCACCATGAATGTTCCAATCTTATCGCTGGTTATTTCCATCATTCCAGATGGATAGATCTTCACCACAGAGAAAGGGCCAGACCATCTAGTTTTGAGCTTTCCTGAAAATAGCATGATGCTGGATTTGATAGAAGAACCTTGTCCCCCTCATGCACATATTTGTTTTTTAGGTGGGTATCATGCCACACCTTAGTTCTTTGCTTACATATATGTGCATTCTCATAAGCATGCAACCTCAACTCTTCAGGTTCATGGAGTTGGAGAAATCTTTTCTTGCCTCCTTTGTCTAGATCTATATTCAAAAATTTGTTAGCACAAAGGGCTTTATGCTCTAGTTCAATAGGGAGATGGCATGATTTTCCATAAATTAGTCTGTGAGGGATGGTTCCTATTGGTGTTTTGTATACTATGTAGTAAGCCTATAATGCATCATCAAGCTTCATGGATCAATCCTTCCTTATACGATTTACCATCTTCTCTAAGATCTGCTTGATTTTCCCTTCTGCTACTTCTACTTCTCCATACATTTGTGGATGGTAGGGTGTTTCCACCTTGTGCTTGACTCCATACTCTTTCAATAGATCTTCAAACTTTTTTCTCCAAAATGGATCCCCCATCACTTATGATGGTGCGTGGGACCCCAAAATGTAGAAAGATAGTTTTCTCGAACAACTTCATCACAAATTTTGAGTCACATGTTTGGGTAGCAATAGCCTCTACCCATTTTGAGACATAGTCCAAAAAAATAAGAATATATTGGTTTCCTTTTTACGATGAGAATGGTCCCATATAATCAATCCAAATAGGAATATATTGGTTTCCATTTCACGATGAGAATGGTCCCATATAATCAATCCCCCATACATCAAAAATTTCTACTTTGATCCAGTCGGCCATGACATCTCTTCCTTTTGCTGATATTTCCTATGAGTTGGCATACCTTACAAGTATTTACAAATGACATAACATCTTTGAAGAGTGTCGTCCAATAAAAGCCTGACTGTAGAACCTTATCAGCGGTCCTTTCGCCTCCATGATGACCTCCATAAGGTGAGGAATGGCATTCTTTAAGGATTTGATTCACATATTCTTCTGGAACACAACAACAATATAGATTGTCAGAGCATCTTTTGAAAAAAAGAGGATCATCCCAGTGATAATTTTTGAGACTGGAGAACAACTTCTTCTTTTGATTATAGGTAATATCAGGTGGAAGCTGCCCACAGGCTAGATAGTTACAAATGTTAACAAACTAAGGTAGAATTGGCTCAACTGACTTGGCCATTAACATAGCTTCATAAAAATAGTTTTCATTCACCAGAAACTGATTTTCTTTAGTGAAAACTATCCTTAACAGGTGGTCTGCAATCACATTCTCAGTTATGTTCTTATCAAAAATCTCATGATCAAATTCTTGTAGCAGCAAGGGCCATGGAAACAATCTCGACTTCGTGTCCTTTTTATGCATGAGGTATTTTATAGCTCTATGATCAGTGTATACCTTCACCCTTGTACCTATTAAGTATGATATTAACTTATCAAAACCAAATACAATAACTAGCAATACTTTGTCCGTAGTGGTATAATTTACTTGGGCATCATCCAAAGTTTGACTTGCATAGTAGAACCTGTGGCACTTTTTGTCCTTCTTTTGTCCCATAACTACTCCAATAGCGAAATCACTTGCATTACACATAATTTTAAAGGGTAGCTCCCAATCTGGAAGTTGCAGAATCGGGGCTATTGTTAAGGACTCTTTGAGGGTGTTGAAGGATTCTAAACATTCATTAGTGAACTCAAATTCATCATCTTTAATGAGGAGGTTCAATAGGGGCTTAGTGATCTTTGAGAAATCTTTAATGAATCTCCTATAATATCATGCATGTCCTAAGAAATTCCTTAATCCCGTAACAAATTTACATGGTGAAAGCTTAGATATAGCTTCAATCATACTCAGATCAACCTCTATCCCTTTCTTGGAAATTTTATGCCCTAAGACGATGCCATCTTGTACCATAAAATGACATTTCTCCCATTCAGAACCAGGTGCTTTTCCTCACAATGTTGCAAGACTAGGGAGAGGTTTTTTAGACACTCATCAAAGTTTGTCCCATATACAAAGAAATCATCCATGAAAACTTCCACTATATCTTCTAGGAAATCTGAAACATGGAGATCATGCAACATTGGAAGGTTGCGGGTGCATTACATAGCCCACACAACATTCTTCTAAAAGCATATGTGCCATAGTTGCATGTAAAGATTGTCTTCTCCTAATTGTCAGGATGAATCAGTACTTGATAGAATCCCAAATACCCATCCAAAAAATAGAAGTAATCATGATGTGTTAATCTTTCTAGAACTTGATCAATAAAGGGTAGAGGAAAATAATTTTTCTTGTAGCAGCATTCAATTTCCAATAGTCGATGCACATATGCCAACCTGTTACGGTTCACATTGCTACCTCATATCCATCCTCATCTCTTATAATGGTCATTCCACCTTTTTTTGGTATCCCATGAATAGGAATTACCCAATTGCTGTCACTTATAGGGTATATGATTCCATCATCCAATAGCTTAATCACTTCTTTCTTCACAACTTCTTTTAGCATTTGATTCAACTTCATTTGTGGATGAGCTAGAGGTTTGGCAGTTTCTTCAAGGTTGATTTTGTGCATACATAAGGCTAGACTAAGGCCTCTGATATCCTCATTAGTATACCCTTTACCTTTTCCACGCAATCTAAATTCCTTCAACAACTTTTCCATTTGTTCATATGTCAGATCTGCATTAATTATCACCAGATTCCTTTCCTCATCATTGAGGAATTCATATTTCAACCCTTCAAACAATGTCTCTAACTCTTGCTTCAGCCTCAGTGTTTCCTTCTCTTCAGGGGTTTGCTCGAGTGACTCATACTTCACTATTTAGAAGGTTACTTCTTCCTCATTGTTGAACTCCTCATTGGGTTGATTCAAGTAATCTAGAATCTCAACCACTTTTGAGTCATCTAGAATGGGGTCAATGTTGTTTAAGGCTCGTATGAGAGGATCAACAATGGCCTTACCTCTTACACTTCTTCACAGTATTGGTTATATCTATCCATGAAGTAAGCAGACTCAAACAGAGAGGGTCCCCTCATAGCATCTTCCGCACAAAAATCTATGTGATCATTACCCACACACAGAGTAATAATCCCTTCCACCACATCTATTAGATCTCTTCCTGTGGTAAGGAAGGGTCTCCCGAACATCATCGGGAACTTCGGGTCCTCAACAGTGTCGATCACCACTATATCACATGGTATAATGAATTTCCCAATCCGAATTGGAACATCTTCTACTATTCCCACTGGTTTTGCAAAGGTGTGATTGGCCAATTTGATTCTCATTCCATTTTTCACCATATCTGTCAACCCAAGCCTTAGAGCTAGAGTTAGGGGCATAAGACTAATGCTCACTCCCAATTCGGCTAACCCCTTCCTTTCCACATTGTCTTCAACATAAAAGGGGATACTGAATGCTCCTAGATTTTTCTTCTTTTTGTTGGTAACTCTGTTTGAACAAAGGCACTCGACATTTTGGTCAGTTGTACTATCTCGATGTGGTTTTCCTCCTTCTCTTTGTGATTAAATCCTTGAAGAATTTAGCATATGTAGGAATCTCTTCAATTGCATCTAGAAACATGATATATAGGTGTAATTTCTTCACTGCCTCCATAAACTTCTCATATCTCTTCTTTAGATGATCCTTGATCAGTTTGTAGGGAAATGGGACCCTCAGGGCTAGGGATTTCTTTGCATAAAGAGCCCTTTTGTAAGATCTAGTTCCTTGGTCTTTGCACTCTTTTTTCTTTTTGTCTTTTTCTTCCTTCTTGTCCTTGTTTACAGATTCTTATCTTTCAGATTCTTCTTGCGTAACCAACACTTCTAGTTGTGACTTAATACAATCTTTTTCCTCTGTGGGGTTCTTGGTGCCTGAATCATCCAATGTCCTCCCAGATCGAAGGGTGGCCATCTTTTCTTGCTCAGTGTTGGATGGAATCTTTCCCTACATATTCTTCATGAGTTTGGATAGATGTGGAAGCTGCTAGTCAATTTGCCTCTGATGTGTCTGCATATGAAACATCTAAGTCTGTATCGTACATAGAATGCTAGTGTTTGTCATGGCGCTTTAAGTTAGCTATTCATTAACGTTTTCCTATTTTTTGCAAATTTGAAGAGCTCCAACACCAAGTCAGGTTTAATGTTACTGTTGCCCTTATTTGGTCCTTGATCCTGGTTCTACCTATTCATGTTCTTGGTCTAATACTGGCCTTGTCCTTGTCCTTGGCTTTGAAAATTATTTGTGTTATGCTCATAAGTGGTTTTTTTGGTGAATTGTGTCTGTCCACCTCTCCTCTCGAATCCTGGTGGCAACTTAGATGAACTGCCCAGCTAGTGGAAGTTCTCGACAACATACTTGTTGCCATAATTGAATCCTGGATTTTCTGGATGTTTGAAAGTTGCATAAGAGATGTTATCTATTTCTTCCTCACTTCCACTTTCTTCACTTTCCTTCGGCCGTGTAAAGATACATTTGTCGACTCCATGGCCTCCTTCACCACATGTGACACACTTCATGTAAGGAGGGCGGGATCACCCCCTTACTAAAAATTTGAAGAATTAACATCCATTCCAAACACACTCAAAGGTATGTTGGAAATTTTCCAAATTTATTATAATGGCATGCAAGAGACCCAAAGTATAACATCGTAATAAAAAGTTGACTATATTAAATTTATCACAAGGTTATTACAAAAGTACATCATAATCCCATAAGGGTTTACATGTATGATACAACATAAGGATCTTAGTAGAGGGAAATATAAACCATAACAACTTTGTCTCCAAGCTTTAACTCCTTAAGCTAGTCCAAAACTTCATGCCTTATCATCCAAGTCCTTCACCTAGGGTTGGAAGCATACCCTAGCAAGAAGAGAAAATAGATGGCATCAGCAAAGGCTGGTATGTGCATACTAAATAGGAAATTGAGCAATATATGGAATAAAGGACATCAAATATAAAAGGCTTCCCATAGAAAGGATAAGGACCACCCAAATGGGTATCAAGAGAAAAGGAATTGAAATCATATGATAACAAAAGAATACTTTCCATTAATAAAACATAAAGATTATGCAACACAAGTACATGTAAAGAATTAGGGCACACACCCCATATCATCAACCTGCATGCATGTGAGATAAACATAGCCCTAGAAATATAGAAACACAAAAGCGGCCAAGTCTCATAAACTTGAAACCTGATAGAGAAAGGAATACTTCCAATCTCCCAAATATATAAAACATGGGCCAAGAATCACACATCTTGCCCTGGGTATGAGGTTCCTTTCCATTCTAAAAGAGCAGAAAATATCACATCTGCTCGGTAGGAAATAACACATCTGCCATAAAAACCAATGCAATTACAAAAGTCTAGTGCTACTGAATCACATAACATGTTAAATGTAGAGGCAAGTAGAAAGTATAGTCGAAATATATAAACTAGTCACCACATAAGTGACCAACATATACATCCACCTCATAAGTGGGAAAAAACATCACATGCCATCTTTTAGAGTTCCATCATGAACAAAGCATAAGATAAGAGTTCAAACTAATATCCATGATCACATGATCTATATCAAATAAGGTAGTTCACATGAACCGTGATTTCAAAAGAAAAGACATTGTGTATAGGCTAATGTCCATAGGACAAAGAGAATGAATAAGCATAGGTGAATTGCTCAACATAGAAGAATAGGGGATACATCATACCACAACTTTAGAGTCTAAAAAATCCAAGTTAGTCCTATATCCAAGCCTAAGCCTCCAAAGAACCTCCAGGGAAGGTGGACATGTCCAATAAGTAAGGTTACCAATCTTAGAGAGGCTGGTTTCTCCAACAAAGCTCCTATCTCGAGCAAGAAGCACCTTCTCCACTTTAGTTGTGAAAAACCCCAACAAAAGAACATGGGCATGAGGTGTTTATGGGTTCTAGGTGGGTTTTCACTATGGAAGGCCATGGTTTCGACCTGGAGGAAGGTGGAAGGAAGAATAAAAACATGAAAATAGGGAAGTAAGGGAGAAAACATACTAGTTTTGGTCGAAATAACCAAGGAGGAGCTTTAGAAACCCTAACTAGAGCAAATTTGGAACCCTAAGAGCCTTCTTCACCAAGGTAGGAACCTCCTTTTACCTTAGGACAGAACCTTTGTGAAAAAATAGAGTAGGAATGATGCTCTAAGATAGTTGAAATAAAGGAGAGCAAGAGTTTTCAAATTGGGAGTTGGGAAGGGTTAGATATGGCTATATAAAAAAAGAGGTCAAGTATGAGGTGTCTACGAGACTTTCCATGTGTCATGTATAAGGGTGTCCATGGACATGCAAGAATTTATGGATAAGGAGGAAGTCAAGAACGAGTTGTCAAGTTATTTTCCATGTGTCCAATGCTAAGGGTACCTATGGACATGCAAACCTTTATGGATAAGGAAGAAGTCAAGCATGAGGTGTCCATGGATCTTTCCATGTGTCCTTAGCCTAGGGATTTCATGGCCATGCAAGAGGATAGCTCATAGAGGATTCTTGAATATCAAATGTCAGTTTATGGATACTTATAGGCCACCCCAACCGACCTCCAATCAAAGAAATAACCCCATTGGTTGATAGCTTTTATTGATAAGCTCATTTATAAAGAGGGTAATCCCTATAATGCCCTTGGAAAGTAACACCTTCAAACAAAGATGCAACTAGGTGCCCCATGGTTAAAAAACTCGAGAATGGTAATGGAATATATAAGGATTATAATGCATGTGACAATTTGCAAAGAAAACCTCCCAATTGGGTAAATTGCATAAAGTCCAAAATGTACCTAAAATTGCATAACTTGCACAAACAACATCCAAATTGGACCAAACTTCATCCACAAGTTATCTTTGATTTGTTGATTATGAATTTGTAATTATTTACATATTTTGAAGTTATATAATCACATTATTCATTACTTATGCCTTTTACTCATTTTCTCTCTCCTAAATTTATCCTAATATTTTAAGGTGGTCCAAATTAGATGAAATTTGACATGTAGGCTAATTTTGATATGTAGATTTCGAATTTGAAGTTTGTTTCCACTTTTGAGACTTATTTTTATGAGGTATGTCATATGGCCCATTAACGACCCACTATCTAAATTATTCATCCAATTAAATATCTTATCTTCATATTACCACCAAAATGAGTTATGTGGCATATTTTATGTATCCATTATAAACCTAAGATTAATGTTAGAACATTAGGTTACATTAATGTGATCTATACATGCATTAGCTTATTGGGGTTATACTAAACATCTATTTAGGTCTAACCTTCAACCTTGTTTGGCTGAGTCTAAAAATGTCAACTTCCAGGGTTGGGTCCGAGATCTAGTATGCTACACTTCATGAATTTCTCGATAGGTTTCTTACCCTTGCCTCCAATGTCTTTTGTTTGTTTGACGTCTGTGGAAATCTTCTGAATTTGAGTTGTGATGGTTTCTAGGGCCTTGGACTCGGTAGAGGGTCCTTCAAAGCCAACCTTCTTGGATGGGTCTCTATCACTTCTCACATACTCCAGGCCTACTTGGATGGAATCCATGTTGTCAATGATATTCATAGTTCTGCTTGGCTTCTTTCCAAGAAAATCACTTCCGATAGCTGCATTCATCAAAGTCTTCTCTAAGGGAGTTAACCCATTATAGAACGTTGCCACCAAAAATCCCTTGCAATAGTTGTAGTGGGGACAATCCCTTTGGTACTCTTAGTATCATTCCCAAGCTTCATGAAGATTTTCTCCAAGCTTTTACATGAAGGAAGTGGCCTTCTGCCTATTTCAAATGGTTTTCTCTGTGGGGTAGAATTTAGTGATGAAACCATCAACAAGGGGTCCCCATCTATGAATGGGATAGTGAGGTTGGTTAAGGTACCAAGATAGGGCCTTGTATTCAAGTGAGAGTATGAACACCTTGCAATAGATAACTTCTTGAGGCACTCCCCTTATTTTTATGATGTCACATATATTTTTAAATGCATCCAGATGATGGTACATATTCTCATTTTTAGAGTTCCCTTAGAATGTCTTATTCTAGATTATTGATATGACAACTGGTTTTAGCTCAAAATTAGTTGCTTCAAATTGAGGGATGATGATTGGACATCTTGGCTCATTTGCCTTGGTTGCGGCCAATTCTCTAAGGGTTTTATCTTCTTCATCATCTTTCTCTTCACTGTTATCATGATTACATTCATGGTCTCGATGATTCCTCCTGTGTCTTCTATTGTGATGGTGATGATGCTCGCGATGCTGCTGCTCTTTGTTGTCATGACGTTGACCATTGGAGTGGTGTCCCTCTCGCTCTTCTTCTTCAGTTTCTGGTGGCGGTCGATTATATTGGATTCTTGCATTCTGATCTTCCCCAGTAAGACTACCATCTATATGAGGCAACATGCTATCTTGAGAAGGGTGTGAGGTGTTGATTAAATCTGCTTCCCTTTTAGCTACCTAAGTAAATTGCATAGTCAAGTTAGGAAACTGTACATGCAAAATGAAATATTCTAACCAATCAAAATGTAGTAGATTTAGAGTTTTTGTGTAGTCAAGCTTATTTCTAAGCTTGAGGCACGAGTTTATAGAAAGTAGACTCGTGTTCTCAACAATACATTTTTTACTAGACCCCCACAACAACGCCAAAAAGTTGACTGGCCTAAATCATGCTTCCAAATTGGAGAGTATCTAGAGTATTCAGGATCTTAGATTTTATAACCCGACACTTAGCCCCCCACAACTATTATACAGGGTTCGATGTAGTAAATCGTGGTTGAATCATAGGTACAAGGTTAGTATGTTCTAGGAACATAGAGCCTTAGACTCAGATACACCAAATAAAAAGATAGATCAAGATGGTGTTCCGTAAGGAATGATATAACTCCAAACAATGCAATAAAAGCAAAAGTAAGAAAACAAAACAAGAGAATAAAGTCAAACAAGAAATATGTAACCAAAGTATGGAAGAAAACTTGGATTGGGTTTCACCTACTAAGATCTCGCACTAACATGCAATACTCACACCCATTTTGTATACCCTTAGTAAGATTACAAACAACCATCATATATGTCTATTTCCTCCTCTCTCAAGCTCATGATAGATTTAGATTATAAGGTTGCCTCTCTCTCAAGATGACAAACAAACAACCACCAAACAAAACATATGACCATTAACTTTAGCATCCCAACATTTTCATGCATTCATACTACTCCATAACACCTAGATAACATTAATACTACTCTTTTGAGGCATTAACAATCAAACATCACAAGATGGTATCTAAACATGCAAGTGAAGTGTTAAGAACAAGAGTATGGAGATAATCTACTAGGATATATATATTCAAAGAGATGCAAGTATATACATGTTGGGGGAGCATTAGTGGCTACTTTCAACAAAAGTTAGATGTTTAACAATGTTACAAATGTGTAGATACATTAAGAATAACAAAGAGGAAGATGGTAGATCTAGAGAAGGGAGAAGATGAAACACTGAATGTACTTCTTCAGATCTAGAACTAGTACGTGAGTGGAAGAGGGCAACTCGTTCTCTCAAAGAAGAGGATGGTTGATCTTTTCTCTCCTCCAACTTTCATCTTCGGAGATCCAAGACCAATGGAGATGAATGAGTGTGGCTCTGGAGTTGGGCATCACTTCGTCCTCTTGAGGATCTGATGCCCTGATGTGTGGAGTCGGGGGCCTATTTATAGGCATCATTGATGTGGCTTTTGAATGCACTAACAAATCCACTCAGAGTTTATATCCCCGAGTTTTTACCAAAACCAAGTGCAACAATACCACCCGCAAGTGGACGGGTCTTATTGCAGTATAGTTGAGGGTCGAACCCAAAGGACAACGTTTTTAAGAACCCTTGTCAGTTAGATCTAGCTCAAGTAAAACTAATATTTAGAACAATAGGTTGATTTGGGTTTGATTAAACTAATTGCAAGAAAGTAAATGCGGAATTTAAAGATAGGTTTGAATCAATAATATGGAATCGCAGGGATGGTATCGGGTTTGACCACCACTACACACACAAACACACTCCTTTGCAAACTATCCAGGCACGATGTAACACTTCAAGCAGAGCTGCTACAGAACCCCCCATACGGGCGTCAGGTCCGCGTAAGCATCACCATAGGCAGCCGATGTCTCATCGCCATCTGGATCACATGTCTTACGGCTCAGGAGATACAACATCCAACTAAGGTAGTGAACCCCCCATACGGGCGTCAGGCGCACAGAAGTGTCACCGAAGGCTAGATGCCTCATCCCCTCGCGGATCATACACTTACGACCTCAAGGAATCCTATCGGAAGTTCTCGTCAAGGAGTCAACCGCGTCAACCGTTAAACAAATAAGCGATTATAGTACGTGTAAACACCGATGAAAAGCACGAAGATACAAAATCCAACTAAGGCTGTGAACCCCCCATACGGGCGTCAGGCGCACAGAAGCGTCACCGAAGGCTAGATGGCTCGTCCCCTCGCGGATCATACACTTACGACCTCAAGGAATCCTATCGGAAGTTCTCGTCAAGGAGTCTAACATGCTAAACGACATTCATACCCATGCATTGAAGTTCTCGCAACATAGGGAGCACAAAGATGAAAACACGCACATAACCAACCTACAAGCTTAACGATAAACAACAAAATAAAGAGTTAAATACATTGCCATGGAAAGTTTAACAAAGGAACATGGATTGCATGGGTAGTGGGGCTAGTCCCCGCACCCCAGCGAAAGAGGACTACTCGCTCATGATGCGAGATACAAGAAGGATAGGAGAGAAAGATAGATCCGCCATGAGCTCGGTGCAGAGGGTGGACGCAGCCTGGTGAAGAAGATGCGCTCCTTGCTCCGTCTTCTTTCTCTACTTGGCCTCCTTGGACGCAGGACCAGCAGTAGGTGGAGTGGAACTTGATCGGGGTGGTGCTCTGGCAGCCTATCGGCGTCCGGATCCGATACCTTGAAATGAGGGCCCTGGGGTTCTATTTATAGGCTCAGATCAGATCCCAAATGGTTTGGACAAGTTGCTGGAAATATCTTCTCCAAACGGTTTGGAGACCGTTTGGGCACCAAACGGTTTGCTTTGATCGGTCCTGGCCTTGGCGTGGTCGCGCGGCTTTAGTTCTTCAATCGATCCTTGCGCTTGCATCGAACGGTCTTGGGACCGCGCGGGACCAAACGGTCTTGAGACCGCGTGGGACCAAACGGTCTTGGGACCGAATGGGACCAAACGGTCTTGAGACCGAATGGGACCAAACGGTCTTGGGACCGCATGGGACCAAACGGTCTTGAGACCACGTGGGACCAAATGGTCTTGAGACCGAATGGGACCAAACGGTCTTGAGACCGAATGGGACCAAACGGTCTTGAGACCGAATGGGACCAAACGGTCTTGAGACCGAATGGGACCAAACGGTCTTGAGACCGCATGGGACCAAACGGTCTTGAGACCGAATGGGACCAAACGGTCTTGAGACCGAATGGGACCAAACGGTCTTGAGACCGAATGGGACCAAACGGTCTTGAGACCGCATGGGACCAAACGGTCTTGGGACCGCATGGGACCAAACGGTCTTGAGACCGCATGGCTTTCTTTGGCAATCGGTTTCTTCATTCGTTCTTCGTGTATTCCGCCAAACGGTTTTAGGGCCGCGTGGACCCAAACGGTCTTGAGACCGCAAGGATCCCAAACGGTCTTGAGACCGTATGCATGGAGTTGCTTGATTTTCCTGCATTAAATGGAAGATATTTAGTTAGAATCTTGGTTAAGTAGTATTGTGCATTATGATTCATATTAGGGTGAAAAGAAGTGGAATAGAGATGAAATTGTTCCAAAAAGATAATTGAATTTCATGATGAGTATGCACTCATCAAAACACCCCAAACTTAAATCGTTGCTCGTCCTCGAGTAACATAAAGTTTGAAACTGTTGCCTAATGAAATACTTTCGATCCGTGTGATTTCTTCATCTTCATATCACAAATGTTTTCTTCCTGCTCAGTATGAATGAGTACCTTAACTTCCTGTGATCACTAAACACGTCTTTCCATAGCTTTGTTCCTGAGTTCGTTTCCCAATAGCACTTCCTCTCCACTTTTTCCAACACTAAGCATGTCGAAGAGTTTTGTAGGAGTTCTGAGATACCCGCAGAATCAACAAGTATGCATCCGATCTGACACTAGTGTAGTTCAGGATGGTGGGGCATGTATTGTGCCCTTAGGTAGGAAAAGGAGTGAATGGTGGTATGGAAAGAAGAAGTAAATCTCTCCTCTATTCGACTCGAGATTTTTATTTGTTTTGCAATTTCATTTATTGCATATTTGTTTTG
Organism: Alisma plantago-aquatica; assembly: GCA_963693085.1. NCBI lineage: Eukaryota > Viridiplantae > Streptophyta > Magnoliopsida > Alismatales > Alismataceae > Alisma > Alisma plantago-aquatica. The sequence goes on along the minus strand of OY856415.1, from coordinate 401,823,131 downwards.
TGTGCACTATGGCATCTTTTATTGCAGATCTCTCCTCTATTCGACTCGAGACTGCATTTTCTTTTTGTGTGCACTTTGGCATCTTTTTATTGCAGATCTCTCCTCTATTCGACTCGAGATTGCATATATGGTGGTACGCCCCTATTTATTGGAAGGGGTATGGAAGAAGCGGAAACGGGGGAAGTGGCGTGCCACCCCGAACTTAGGGTTTGGCACCAGTTTGGCTATTTTTGTGGTTTTGATGGATGGAGGGATACAAAGATGATAGAAGAAGTGTAGAAGAGAGTTCAGATCAGAATGCAACTTGATTTACAATTCCAAACCGGGTTATTCTCTTTGTCATACTCTGCTCAACTAATGACTTGATGCGGATCTGGTGGGGGTTCTGAGCCATTGTTCCACTAGTCAGTTAGGAAGCACGACGTGTTTGATCCCTATCAGTTTGGTAGATACTTATCATTTTGTGAAAGGTATTATGATGTTCGGAATCATAAGCTTCACATGATGATTATAGGCAAAAGGCAAGCTTCAAAAGTCAGTCCTCTTAAGGATTTGCTTTGAATAAGGAGAATATTATGATTGAAAATGCATAGCAAGATAGTTAGTTACATTTTTATCGACAAGAGTCAAAATTTCATCAGATATCTGTTCAAAATTTTAAAAATTTTATGATAAAGACAACTTATATGAAAGAGGGTGTTTATGAAAGTGAAGTACGTACCACTCACCCTCCACCCCAAACTTAGAGATTTGCTCGTCCTCGAGCAAACCCTAAATTCAAGATGGAGGGGAAAGGAAACACCAGGTATGACTGCCGAGAATGATTTCGTTCTGATTAGCGCCACTCCGATCTCGTGTCCTGAAAGAAAACTTATCTCATAAGGCAATTTTTATTTAAAGAAGATTTAACTATAAGGTAAGAAACAAAATTTTAAAAGGAAAAGTAAAACAGATTTATTGATCGGGTTGCCTCCCGACAAGCGCCTTTGTTTTATGTCGTTGGCTCGACGTGGATATTATCACCATGGTGGAGCTCTGGTCGGAGCTTGGTTAACATATGTTTTTGGTGGTTTCTTTTTCAGCCATTCGTTGATCTTCTGTTTAATCTTAGCTTCTTGTATTCTTCCCCACACATAACGAGCAATGTCAGAGCATATAGGGAAACATCCCGAGTTATGTTGATTTGTTCTTTGTTTCTCACTTTGAGGTGGAAAGTGGTTGTAGGTAATTGATGCGATGATTTTGAGTCGCATTTATAGACCTTTTTCATATGTGTTTTGTGCTCTAATTACTCATTTTTATGGATAATATTGCATAATTCACTCATTTCGGTCTTTGCCTTCATATTATGTCAAATCCCCTTTGTTTTACTATTTTGAGCATTATTTATCATAATATTATTATATGTGTGGATTTACTTGGTCTTGTTGTGGAATTTCAGGAAAAACAAGTGTATGCTTCCGTCGATACCATCGACGGAGGTCGATACCATCGACCAAGCCACAGGTTCCCAGCCGAGAGGAGCAGCACAGAGTCGATACCATCGACACTCAAGTCGATGGTATCGAGATCCCTTCAGGTTGCTGGCGAGGAAGCTGTCGATACCATCGACCCAAGTCGATGCCATCGACACATGGAGAGCTACAACGTCGCTAAACGACAACAACCGACGCTAAAGAGAGTCGATACCATCGACCCAAGTCAATGGTATCGAGATGACCACAGGCGCTCAGACTAAAAGAAAGGAAAGCTGCCGCTAATCCGCTGGATCGATACCATCGACCCGCGTCGATGGTATCGACGCCGGTAGATATGCGTTGGATCTGTTTTGATCTCGATCGGACGGCTGGAGTTATTTGACGACCTAATTAGGGACTTATACCTAATGACGGCCGCCCAGACGAGGGGATTATCTCATATCGCATTGCACGAGTGCCGAGAGAGGGGAGAAAGGAGAACGGAGGCCAGAAGCTCATCCCGGGTGATTCGGACGCTGCCGAAGACGAATTCCACCACCGACAGGAGGGGAAGCTCGTATTCTATGCCAAGGATCTGCCGGTTCTTCTCCGTTCAGGGGTTTTCCCACTTGTTTCACGTTTTTCTTATGAAGTCCCCTATTTCTACCATGTATTCGTGTGAGATGAACATGAGAGGCTAAAACCCTCCATCTTTAGGACCGGGAGTAGCCCGGGAATGCATTGTATGACAATTTTATATTGATAATTCACATTTTCTCTCTCAAATTCGTGGTATAGATTCGTTTTCTCCATATATATTGTTATGCTTGATCACCATAATAATAACTTAATGCCCTTAACCACTTCGACAGAAGGATTAACGGTTGAAAAGAGACGAAACCTACATTAATCAATAAAACCCTTGACAAAGGAGTTGTAAAATTAATGGTGGGAACTGAGAGACCGTTTATAATGTGCTTAGTTTAGGGGAATGATTACTACGACGGTGGAATCAACCTAAACCTAAGTAGTGAATTACACCACGACAGTGGGTAATTTTGTTTTCAGGCCACTACCCGGATAGAGAGAGAAGAGTGAGGAATTATATAAAACCTAATACAATGTTGACCCGCGGTGAAACTGCCATCCTAAAGATGTCCTTTTGAATTGATTAAACTAACCTTTAATCAATTGTTTTCTTTATTTCGTTTGATTTATTTTTAATTTCGACAACAATCCTTACTTTGTTATTCAGCCTAGCTGATTGCGATTAGTTAGTAGAAGTCTCCAATAATTCACGTATCCCTGAGTTCGACTCGGGCCTCACAAAGGCCTATATTACTCGACGCGTATACTTGCGTTTAAGCGCGTAGTAAAATACACGTCAAGTTTTTGGCGCCGTTGCCGGGGATACGGCGAATTATTGGCACTTTGAGTGCTAAGAGCGGCCACTCTAGGCCACATTTTTTTTATTATTTTGAAACAATTTTAAATATTCTTAAATTTCTCTATAATTGTGTTTACTCGTTCAAAGCATAGTATTGAACCCCGATTTTCTTATTTCAGGTACTTTGCATGGTGCATACACGTAGCACAGACTACGCGAATCGCACACCTAAGGTTCCATATCCGGGACCAGAGGACGAGGACTACTACGAGCAAGATCACCAAAGCGACATAGATTCTGAATCTGAGCAAGAGCAAGTAGAAGAAATGGCCGAACCACAGACGATATGGGAGAAGATCAAAGCGTCTTCTTCATCAGCTTCAAAGGGGCCTATAAAGAAACAGGGGCTCAACATTCCAACCTACAAGATCGATCCAGCATTGATTAACTTGGTTAAATCAAACACATTTCACGGGCTGAAGAATGAGGATCCAGTGGCACACATTAGTCAGTTTGTTGAAAACTGTGATATGGTGAAGATAGATAGGTTCCCACAGGATGTTCTATACCTCAAGTTATTCCCAAGTTCCCTGGAAGGAATAGCGAGAGAGTGGCTTCATAACCTCGACGATGAGTTTGTTGAATCATGGGATCATATGGTAGAGGTTTTTCCCTCCTGAGAAGACCAATGACATGATTAGGAAGATTCACAATTTCACCCAACAGGCGGGTGAAACATATTCTGAGACTTGGGAGCGATTCCAGGTCATGTTGAGGAGATGTCCACATCATGGATTGGACAAGGAGACATAGGTGAAGATCTTCTATTTTGCTCTCTCTGAGCATGATAGAAGCAACTTAGACTCAGCCGGTTCAGGATTTTTCTTGAACAACACTGATACGAGATGCTGGGAAATACTGAAGAACATGGCACGGAAGCAATCTTGGGGAGAAAGAGAGAGAGGCCCGGTTGAGCAAGCAAGAGTTGCCAGTGAGTCAAAGGCAATGAGAGAGTTAAATGAGAAGATGGATCTTCTCGCAAAGAAGCTACTGCATAAGGAAGACAATGAGTCCGAGGAGGAGGCTCAAGTCAAGTACATGAGGCAACAACAAGGGTACAGGAACAATGACTATTCATGGCGAAAGGACAAGAAATTTTCATGGAAGGATCCCAATAATTTTCCGCAGGATCCGGACGCCAAGCATGCACCAGCCACAGAGGACAAGAGCACGGAGTTGCTCAATCAGGTCATTAAACAAAACCAGGAGTTAATGAACACATTTGGGTAACAAATCAAGCAACAGGGTGAATTCATGAACCAATTTGGGCAGACTTTGCAAAGTCATGGGGCTCAAATGAGAACTATAGAGACTTCCATGGCGCAGATGGCAACTGAAATTGCAAGCTTGAAGAAGCCAGCACATCCGGGTTTTTCGGGGAACACCAATGTTCCCGGGGGAAACCAGCAGGCCAAGGCCATCCTATTGAGGAGCGGTAAGAAAGTGTTGAATCCAAGGACAGATGACACAAGCACACCGCTGGACAAAGTTGAAGATGCAACCACGAAGGAGCAGCCCACACCTGTCATGGGGCAAGGTGAAGACATAGCTGTGGATGGCAATGAAGAACAAGCTACTGAGGAGGAACCACAGAAATTGACACCCTATGTGCCACCTCATCAAAGGGAACATACTGTTCCGGTCCCCTATCCCAATAGCACAAAGGCAAGGAAGGTGGATGCACAATTCAAGAAATTTCTGGACAGCTTTAGGAAGTTATCGGTGAATATTCCTTTGTTGGAGGCGATTGAGAAAATCCCGTCTTACGGGAAGTTTCTTAAAGATGTCATCACTAAGAAGAGGAAAATACCCGACACTGAGGTCGTGGTGCTGAAGGAGCAAGTGAGTGCTTTCATTATGGGCACTTTGCCGCCGAAGAGACAGGATCCCGGTTGTTTCAATATTTCTTGCTTTATCGGGAAGTTCAAATTTGGAGAGGCACTTTGTGATTCTGGGGCAAGCATAAATTTGATGCCCCTTTCTACATTCAAGAAGCTTGGATTAAAGGAATCAAGGCCAAGCAACATGAATATCCAACTGGCCGATAATTCTGTGGTGAAACCGTATGGAATCTGCGAGGATGTCTTGGTAAAGGTAGACCGTTTTGTTTTTCCGGCTGATTTCGTGGTTATGGAAATGCAGGACGAGCATGGCAATGAGTTGCTACTTGGACGCCCATTCCAAGCAACAACCGATATGATCTTGGAGATGGGAAGAGGTCGCTTGACCTTGGGCATTGTGGATGATCTCTTTGAGATGGTCATGCCCACTAGCAATGCATCTACTAAAGCAAAAGCACAGTGCAACATGGTGAAACATGTGGAACACAATATCTCACTTTGTCTTGGGAAGCCATTCTTGGATATGGCTCATGTGATGAGCAAGATGGATAGAGGGACCTTAGCTGTGGACATTATAGAGCAAACAAAAGTTGTCTCTTTATGCAAGGATGTTGGATTTCCAAATGATGAGAATGAGGACATTTCACCTTCTTGGGAGGATGAGGCGATCATTACTTCAGTTTTTGATGCATATCCAGAATTTCCGTTGGAGGCGTGTTTGCTAAATGTCACTTATGATTGGATGCGGAGTACTTCACTCAAGGAGTGCGCCAAAATGCTTCAGATGCTTCCATGTTTCTACACGAGGCACTATGAAGATTTAGGTACACTTCCCCCACCGCTGCAATCATCTCTTATTTGTCCGCCGGAGTTGGAGTTGAAGCCACTGCCCCCACATCTTAAGTACGTCTTTCTAGCTAAGAAGGACAAGCTACCAGTGATTGTATCTACATACTTGAGTGCGGATGAGGAGGAGCAACTACTGATAGTTCTCAAGAACCACCGTGGAGCCTTTGGGTGGTCAGTCGCGGACATCAAGGGGATCTCTCCTACACTTTGCCAGCACAAGATTCGGCTCGAGGAGGGAGCCAAACCAGTCATTCAGCCTCAAAGACGTTTGAATCCGAGCATGATGGAGGTCGTGAAGAAGGAAGTCATAAAACTTCTTGCTGCAGGGATCATATATGCTATATCAGATTCGACGTGGGTGAGCCCCACACAGGTAGTCCCTAAAAAGGGGGAAATCACTGTCACTAAAAATCTTTTGAATGAACCTGTCACCACCCGATTGGTAACCGGGTGGCGTGTTTGCATTGACTACCGCCGATTGAATGCCGCAACTCTTAAAGATCATTTTCCATTGCCATTTATCGATCAGATTTTGGAACGTCTTGCCGGTCGGTCGCATTTTTGTTTTCTAGATGGATATTCGGGGTATAAACAGATTTCTATTGATCCTTTGGATCAAGAGAAGTCTACGTTCACATGTCCCTACGGGACTTTTGCTTACCGACGGATGCCGTTTGGATTATGTAATGCGCCATCGACTTTTCAACGCTGCATGCTCGCCATATTTTCTGACATGGTGGAGCGTTGTCTTGAAGTCTTCATGGACGACTTCTCGGTTTATGGAGCGTCTTTTGATGAGTGTCTTTATAACTTGGACAAGGTACTGTAGCAATGCGAGGACACACACTTGGTCCTCAATTGGGAGAAATGTCACATGATGGTGACGGAAGGAATTGTGCTAGGACACAAGGTGTCTAGCAAGGGTCTTGAGGTAGACCCCGTGAAAATTGAGGTGATTTCTAAGCTACCCCCACCAAACTCAGTAAAAGGGGTGAGAAGCTTTTTAGGACATGCCGGGTTTTATCGGCGATTCATCAAGGATTTTTCTAAAATCGCAAAACCTTTATCGGAATTGTTGGAAAAAGATGCAGTTTTTGATTTCAATGAGAAATGTCTTCACGCATTCGAGGTTTTGAAAGAAAAGTTGATTTCGGCTCCGGTTGTTCAAACGCCGGATTGGACAAAACCATTCGAATTAATGTGTGACGCTTCTGATTATGCAGTGGGAGTCGTTTTGGGGCAAAGGGTAGATAATAAGCCCGTTGTGATTTTCTACGCCTCCAAAACACTTAATGATTCTCAATTGAACTATACAACTACAGAAAAAGAGTTACTTGCCGTCGTGTTTGCTTTTGAAAAATTTCGGCAGTACTTAGTGGGCTCTAAAGTAGTTGTGTGGACCGATCACGCTGCAATAAAATATTTGATGGAGAAGAAGGATGCAAAGCCTAGACTCATTAGGTGGATTTTGCTTTTACAAGAGTTTGATATTGAAATCAAGGACAAATCGGGAATTGAAAATGTGGTGGCTGACCACTTGTCTAGGTTAGAAAGGGTAGATGAACAAGGTTTACACATACCCATAACTGAGACGTTCCCCGATGAACAACTTTTGAAAACTAATTCTAAGGAACCATGGTTTGCTAATATTGTTAACTATTTGGCTTGCGGGATCATCCCGGAAGATTGGTCGTATCAAGAGAAAAAGAAATTCTTTCATTCTTTGAGATATTATTTGTGGGATGACCCAATTCTTTTGAGGCAGTGCAGGGATGGCATTCTTCGCAGGTGTGTGCCGGAGGTGGAGTACGAGAGTGTTCTCCACCATTGTCATGTGTCGCCTACGGGAGGACACCATGCTAGTTCACGTACAGCAGCCAAAGTGTTGGAGAGCGGACTCTATTGGCCCACTTTGTTCCGGGATGCCTATGATTTTGTGAGGCAATGTGACCCGTGCCAGCGCGCAGGTAACATTTCAAGGAGACAAGAGATGCCCCTGAATGTATTTCAGGAAGTTGAGGTATTTGACTTATGGGGAATAGACTTCATGGGACCTTTTGTGTCCTCAAATTCAAATTTGTATATCTTGCTTGCTGTTGATTATGTGTCGAAGTGGGTGGAGGCAATCCCCACAAGGACTAATGATTCGAATGTAGTGTGCAGGTTTGTCAAAGAAAACATATTCTGCAGGTTCGGGATACCCCGAATGATCATAAGTGATGGGGGCACACACTTCCGGAACCAAAGATTTTCGACACTTTTGAAGAAATATGGGGTCAAGCACAACATCGGTACCCCATATCATCCACAGACGCAAGGACAAGTGGAGGTTTCAAATCGGGAAATCAAGAAGATTCTAGAAAGGACAGTGGCATCCACAAGGAAAAATTGGAGTGCCCTACTACGGGACGCACTTTGGGCGTATAGAACGGCGTACAAAACACCTATAGGCACCACGCTTTTTAGGTTGGCGTATGGCCGGGCTTGCCATCTTCCGGTGGAGCTGGAGCATAAGGCCCATTGGGCGCTAAGAAGGCTGAACTTGAGCTATGATGAAGCCGGGCGAAAGAGGATGTTCGAATTGAATGAATTAGATGAATTACGCATGACGACATATGAGAATTCCCGCATCTACAAGGAGCGCACAAAGCTGATCCACGATCGACATATCGAGATGCGCACGTTCAAGAAGGGAGACAATGTTCTATTGTTTAACTCCCGTCTCAAATTGCATCCCGGGAAGCTGAAGTCCCGGTGGAGTGGACCCTTCATAGTGGAAGAGGTGAGACCGCACGGTGCGATTCTCGTGCGTGATGGAGATGCCACGTTCTTGGTGAACGGGTAGCGCTTAAAGTTGTATTTTGGTGAAAAATACAAGAGGAAAGTGAATGAGGTCAAACACATTTCACTTATGAATGAATGAGATGTTGGGAAGACGTCTAGCCTAAGACGCTAAAGAAGGGCGCTTGTTGGGAGGAAACCAACCATTGGTACATTAGGATAGTTTAGTTGTAGTTATAGATTGCTTTTATTTCGTTTAAATTTTAGTTTAAAGAAGATACCTTGATCCGTTTGTTCAATGTGCAGGCACAGGCAGGGTCGATACCATCGACACACTGGTCGATGGTATCGACATGGGTTCAGGTTGACAGCTGCAAAAATCACACTGAGTCGATACTATCAACGCCCCCGTCGATGGTATCGACATACCTACAGGCAGGTTGCAACAAAATGTCAATGGTATCGACACGCCAGTCGATACCATCGAGATCTCTGGAGAAGTTCAGACGAATTTTGCTCAGTCAACTCGATACCATTGACGGCCTCGTCGATGGTATCGACATGATCACAGGTTGAATGCAACAAAACAGCGGTGTCGCAATAAAAGCAGTCGATACCATCGACCCTCGTCGATGGTATCGACATCCATGTCACCAATCCGCGCCAAGACATCGACGACGATAGCGATTCCACGTCAGCGATCCGGGTGCTACGTCGATACTATCGACACTCAAGTCGATGGTATCGACACGTCAGCAATTCGGGTTTCTCGATCCAGCAAACGTCAGCCGTCGATACTCGCGAGGGAGGCGGATACCAGCGAGACGTGTCGATACCATCGACCCGCGTCGATGGTATCGACGGGTCAACAGTAGCGCCGGCCAAGTCTATTTAAGGAGAATTGCAACGTCATTTGACGTCACACCTTCAGAGCAAACGTCCTCCTTTGCGCCGAGAACTCCCCCGAGCCCTCCAAGACTGAAGAGCAATGACAACGAGCAGGGATCTTCACCGAGCGGAGAATCACTTCTTCATCTTCCCCGAGCTCTCTTTTTCTAATCCCATCTTCTCGCAACCATGGTGCATGCCGCCGGAGCTTCGTCATCGCGCGCAAATCCCATGGAGATCGAGGAGTTTGTTCCTCCCCCGACCGCTTCCGTTCCTCGCCCACGCCTGATTCACCCTTCCATGGAGGCAAGGAAGGTCTACGAGGAGATTATGAAGCGGAAGATTGAGCCGACCCGGTATGTGGACCGGGGCATGCTTCAGGAGCTTGGTTTCGAGGCCAACTTGGCCTATGTGCTTCACGGACAAGCACGCCACACCAGCATAAGGCCAGGCGAGCTGGAGCGCCATGCGGATGGGCAGCCGTTCTTCGGCGAATGGGCCACCTACAAGGAATTGGTGGCGGAGTTTATGGCGTCCCTCGACGTCTGCGTCGTGCCCAACGACGTGGTGGCATCGGATCGTGAGTGGATCAGGGGTCGGGTGTCCTTCCGGCTGTTCAACAACAACTACAACATCACGCTGGTCCAGTTCAACAACATCTTTAACTGGAACCACTCCCAACATGATCACCGACGCCCAGATTCCCGCACCGACTACGACAAGATCTTCGCCGAGCTAGTTACAGTGCCGGAAGGAAAGACCGTGAGCTACCATAATGCAGCGGTAGCAGATTTTGAGCACCCTTTCGTCCGGGTTCTTCACCGGATGTTGAGCTTGACGTTCTTCGCTCAGAGTGATTTGGCGTTGAGCAAGTTTCAGGAGAGCGATCTCTTCTTCCTCTACGCACTCCTGAAGCGACAACCATGCAACTGGGGGGCGTTCTGGCTACAGTGCGTCCTGGCGGTGAAGAGGAGTACAAGGAAGGCTCTGATCCATTTTGGTGGGCTCATCACCAAGTTGGCGTCCTACTTGGGGCTGAATTTTCAGTCCATGACTCTGATTTCCACAAGAAGTAAGGTGAACGTGCAACACTTGCACCGTTCAAACCTTATCCTTCTCCGGGATGGGTTGGCGTACGCACATTGCCACGTCAACCAAGCTTACCAGGAGCGCTCACTGCCAGACGACGTCTTCAACATCGAGGGTGCGCAGCATTTCCGGTGGCCAATCATAGCCATCGAGTCCTTCGAAGAAGAAGGCGGCAACGACGAGCAAGGAGGCGAGGCTGAGGAGGAAGAGGAGGCTTTCACACCTCTTCGAGCACGTGTAGCACCACGGAAGCATCCTAGGATGCATCCGGGTGCATCTTCATCATCACAGCCCCCGCCGCCATCACCACAGCCCTCGCAGCCAGCCGAGGATCCCTACTCCATGTAGGGAATGTACACGATGCTGTAGGATATACATCAGACTCAGTAGCAGCACATGTCTATGTATACCGGTATTCATGATACTACGAGCCGGGTACTTGATAATCAACGGGCTATGTTCGAGAATGACCGTCTCATCCTTGCCAACCAAGAGCAAATACACAACCGGTTGCAAAGGATGGAGATGCAGTAGGAGCCCTTTTGTGACCATTACTGGAGTCAGGACTACTTTGGAGGCTATCCACAGCCTCCGCCGAGGACCCAATATGATCCAAGCTTCCAGGGGGAGTATCCGTCTTGGGATCCTACGGCCCCGCAGTACCCGCCTCCGCCTCCACAGGATTGATCAGGGTATCTCTGTTCCACCCTTAGGTTTGTTTTTGACTATGGGGCCATAGTCGGAATCAAGCTTAGGGGGGTAGCTGGAACAACTCTATCTTTTCTTTTGTGTTTTTAGTTTTTGCTTTGTTATTTGTTTCTTGCATTTTTAGGTTGTGTTTAGGATCCACATCTATCTAGTGTAACCGTGGAGGTCGTAAAAATTGTCATCTCGCTGTTTTCATGGGAAATTTAAGGGAATTTTAAAATTTTTGTGTCTTTTGGATAGCTTGACTTGGTTATCCTTGGGGAACTTATCCTATGAAAATGATTGATTATGTCAACTTTAAAACAATATGTCACACTTATAATCCCATTGACTCATGAAAAGTGGATAGCAACGGTTGTTTGAGCCTAATCTAATCAAATGGTAATGAGACCTTAATCGGATGTAAGAGAGAGAACCCTCTAAACTACTACACATGTCAGTAAGGAGGGACACATAATACTCTTCTAAGGTTCAGTCATCTAATCTTGTGATCATTCCACTTCATTTTTCCATAATCCACCTAAGAATTGGAAGTACAGTACAATTTTAATTCCTTCTTGTGTGCATAGCATTTAGATAGGAATTGCATTGATATTTTCCATACTTTTGCATAAAAAGAGAAAAATATAGGGATTCATGCACATTACCTTTAGGTGCATGCCATGTAGTTGCACTCATGACTTTCATGATTATCGTGCATAAAGTACACCATGTATCTCAATTTTTCTTAAAAAGTGATCTAAACTGTTCCATACCTTCGAAATATTGCAAAGATTCCAATCATGAAGAAAACATCCCAATACATGTATTTCTAGGCAATTATGGATATGTGGGCTACAAGAAAAAAAGAGAAGAAATTTTTTTTCTGAAAATCTGAAAAAAATTGAGAAAAGAAAAAAAAAGAAAGAGAATTTAGAAGGAAATGGAATAAGAGGGAGAAAGGAACATGATATCACTCGCATTACAGGAAAATTGAGTACATGATGTGGCTTAATTAGATTTCCATCTCATTTTGAGGTGGAAGGTTAGTGCATGCATCATTTCACCCAATTTTAGGCATTAGGGCATTTCTAATGTGCATTTGCATCATTTAGGACATTTTGTTTTCAAGCATATTGAAACTGTGCAATACTTCCAAGTTCTTCCATGAACCACCCATTCCATCCATCCGTTGCTCGGATTGGTAGGCCACCGTGAATTTCTCCTCACTAATAATTATCAGGAGAACTGCTTCCATGTAGATGGTAGTTAGGACGAGCAACGTAGTGTAGGCGATCACAAGATGCACCAATGCTGAATCGGCGAATTTTATTATGTTAACTGCCTTATGTGATAGTGTTCATCGGTTTTAAGGATAATTTCTCTTATTGATGATTATTGTCGCCTTTAGGGTAATTACTGTTCTGTGGTTAGAGAAGGCCGGTTTGAGAACGTTCAGTGGGAGTCACATGGGATGTGAGTTGGTGTGTTGATTTTTAGTTGACATCTGCAATTCTATTCTAAGGATTAGTTGCTCGAGGGTGAGCAATGTTTAAGCTTAGGGGAGTTTGATGCGATGATTTTGAGTCGCATTTATAGACCTTTTTCATATGTGGTTTGTGCTCTAATTACTCATTTTTATGGATAATATTGCATAATTCACTCATTTCGATCTTTGCCTTCATATTATGTCAAATCCCCTTTGTTTTACTATTTTGAGCATTATTTATCATAATATTATTATATGTGTGGATTTACTTGGTCTTGTTGTGGAATTTCAGGAAAAACAAGTGTATGCTTCCGTCGATACCATCGACGGAGGTCGATACCATCGACCAAGCCACAGGTTGCCAGCCGAGAGGAGCAGCACAGAGTCGATACCATCGACACTCAAGTCGATGGTATCGAGATCCCTTCAGGTTGGTGGCAAGGAAGCTGTCGATACCATCGACCCAAGTCGATGCCATCGACACATGGAGAGCTACAGCGTCGCTAAATGACAACAACCAACGCTAAAGAGAGTCGATACCATCGACCCAAGTCGATGGTATCGAGATGACCACAGGCACTCAGACTAAAAGAAAGGAAAGCTGCCGCTAATCCGCTGGGTCGATACCATCGACCCGCGTCGATGGTATCGACGCCGGTAGATATGCGTTGGATCTGTTTTGATCTCGATCGGACGGCTGGAGTTATTTGACGACCTAATTAGGGACTTATGCCTAATGACGGCCGCCCAGACGAGGGGATTATCTCATATCGCATTGCACGAGTGCCGAGAGAGGGGAGAAAGGAGAACGGAGGCCAGAAGCTCATCCCGGGTGATTTGGACGCTGCCGAAGACGAATTCCACCACCGACAGGAGGGGAAGCTCGTATTCTACGCCAAGGATCTGCCGATTCTTCTCCGTTCAGGGGTTTTCCCACTTGTTTCACATTTTTCTTATGAAGTCCCCTATTTCTACCATGTATTCGTGTGAGATGAATATGAGAGGCTAAAACCCTCCATCTTTAGGACCGGGAGTAGCCCGGGAATGCATTGTATGACAATTTTATATTGATAATTCACATTTTCTCTCTCAAATCCGTGGTATAGATTCGTTTTCTCCATATATATTGTTATGCTTGATCACCATAATAATAACTTAATGCCCTTAACCACTTCGACAGAAGGATTAACGGTTGAAAAGAGACGAAACCTACATTAATCAATAAAACCCTTGACAAAGGAGTTGTAAAATTAATGGTGGGAACTGAGAGACCGTTTATAATGTGCTTAGTTTAGGGGAATGATTACTACGACGGTGGAATCAACCTAAACCTAAGTAGTGAATTACACCACGACAGTGGGTAATTCTGTTTTCAGGCCACTACCCGGATAGAGAGAGAAGAGTGAGGAATTATATAAAACCTAATACAATGTTGACCCGCGGTGAAACCGCCATCCTAAAGATGTCCTTTTGAATTGATTAAACTAACCTTTAATCAATTGTTTTCTTTATTTCGTTTGATTTTCTTTTAATTTCGACAACAATCCTTACTTTGTTATTCGGCCTAGCTGATTGCGATTAGTTAGTAGAAGTCTCCAATAATTCACGTATCCCTGAGTTCGACTCGGGCCTCACAAAGGCCTATATTACTCGACGCGTATACTTGCGTTTAAGCGCGTAGTAAAATACACGTCAGTAATCCGAACAACATCATTGATAAGGAAATTTTGTTGAGGTTTAGAAGGGTAGTTCATTTGTTGATGCACCATCTCCTCATCATAGCAATGTTGGTTGTTAACATCTATCAGATATGGATCTGAGGGATATGGTTCCTTTTAGAAACCATTATCCAGATCTTGTTGCGGAGGGAAGGTAGAATTAGTAATCTCAATCTGTGGGGTTACCGGTTCATTCCAAAAGGTTGTTGTTTCTGGATGGGAAGGCTCATAGACTCTTGAAAATAGTTCGGTATGTGCCATGATAAGGTTGAGAGGTGTCTCCTCTTTTTCACCAACATCTTCAATAATTTCTATGGGTTTGAGTTCTTCAAAAGTAGCTTCATAGTCTTCTTCTGTAGAGTCGAGGAATTTGATGTAATTCTTTACTTGTTCATCAGTTTGTTCATCAACTGATGGGTTCGTTAGAGCAATTTCCAAGGGATCATTTAATTCATGATGCTTTTGAGTCAGTTGTGACATTTGCTCAGCACAATCAATCAGATAGACTTCTTCCTGTATACTTGGTCTTCTCATACTTTCAAAAACTTTGAATTCCAGAGTCTCTTTGCCTAACCTTAGCAGTAGGGATCCTGCTTCAACATCAATAAGGGCTCTAGCAGTGGCGAGGAATGGTCGGCCGAAGATAAGAGGGTATTTGGTGTCTTATTTTATGTCCATGATGACAAAATCACATGGAACATATGCGTCCTTGCCTACCTTGACCGGGATGTCTTCGAGAATTCCTAATGGTCTTTTGATCGAATTGTCTGCAAGTTGAATGGTCATAGCTGTTGGAAGCAATTCTGCGAACCCTAATCTCTTGCATAAACTGAATGGCATAATAGAAATACTTGCGCCAAGATCTGCCAATCCTTTCTTGCATGATGAGTCACCAATGTGACATGAGATTTCGAAGGATCCTGGATCTTTTTGTTTCTTTGGCATCTTGCTTAGTATGATATCTGATGTGGTTGTAGCCAGTTTTACAGTTCCATATTCTTCAGTGATGTACTTCTTGGTGAGAAGCGACTTTAGATACTTGGTCCAGGCTGGTATCTCATTAAGAGCATCTAAGAATGGTATATCAACATGGAGTTTTTTCATAGCCTCCTTAAATTTGATGAATCTTGTATCAAGCTTGGTTTCCCTCAGACGAGATTGGAATGGAACACGAGGTTTATATATAGGAATATCTGGCTCTGGTGTCTCAACTTCTTCATCGGCAACTTTTTCAGAACTTCCCTTATTAGTCTGGCTTTCCTTCGATTGCGATTCCGGTTTTGTCAAGTCTTGGATTATCACATGTTCACTCTCGTCCGGGATAACTATAGTCGTGTTTGTTGAGGGATCCGAATAACTTTTCCCTGATCTTGTAGCGACAACCTTCAGCTGCTCAAGATGTTTTGGATTGTTCTCGGGTTGTCCGGCAAAGACTCCGGCTGGTGGCTTAATACTAGCAGCAAGTTGAGCCAGTTGAGTTTCAATAGCTTTCTGTTGGGCTTGTTGATTAGCTATCATAGTTTGTTGCATTTGCAGTAACTTTTCAATGGTTGATAGCTTATCATCAGAAGTGATGGATCCTGCCTGACCTTGTTGTTGATTCAGGTTCTGATAATTATTGTAGTTCCTATTCTGAAAATTTCCTTTGAAGTTTCCTTGATTCCCAAAGTTCTGTTGTTGGTTAAACTGGTACCCAGGTGTCCCCCTCGGTTGATTGTTAGGACCAAATTGATGTGAGTTCATAGCTCCTGAAGGGTTTCCGTATTGGAAGCCTGGGTGATTCCTATTTTGATTAGGATTGTAAGAGTTCTGCCCAGAGATGGTGTTAATAGCATTAAGATTTTCCATCTGGAAATTTTCTCCTTGTCCACATGCATTACTTAGAACAACATCGTAGAGAACATTGCATGACAGTGTGGAATGATCAGTGCCTTTGCATGCTTCACAAAACAAAGAAGTGGACTTGACCTGTTCTGGTTTCCTAGTGGGATAATGTCCTCTTCCAATCGCAGCAAGGGATGATTCTATGTGATCTTACTTAGAAACTAAGACCTTCAAGGTTTCAGCTATAGATTTGTATTCTGGGATAGCTTCAACCATGGCTACCTTTAAAACTCCTTTTCCAACAGATCTGCCCCAATTGGCTTGATTTTCTGCTCCCAGGGTCACTACTCTCCATGCACTGTCGTAACTTTGACACATGAAGTTCCCTCCAGATGAGGAGTCAAGGAACATCTTTACATCATCCTCCACACCCCTGTAGAATATCTCTATCAGCTGGTTCTTAGGAATTCCATGGTGTGGGCATTTGCGTAGGAGCTCCTTGTATCTATCCCAAGCTTCGGCAAGGGTTTCTCCTGGAACTTGAGTGAAGTTTGTAATTCGTCCCCTGATTTCATATGTAAGAGATGGGGGGTAGAACTTTTCTAGAAAAGCATTTTGGAGCTGTTCCCAGGTGGTGATAGGTACTTCACTCTGCAGTGAATTGTACCAACTAATGGCTCTATCAGCAAGAGAATACTTGAAAAGACGGAGTCGAATGGCATCATCAGAGACTCCATTTTGCTTCGTAATAGCACATAGGTCGATGAATCTCAGGAGATGACCTTGGCTGTCTTCAGCTTGTTTGCCGTAGAAGGGGTTGTTTTGAAGCAAAGTTATCCAATGTGCTCTAATCTCAAAATTGGCAGCTTCGATGGGAGGAGGCTGCACCGGATGATAGACATTTGCAGCCTTTGGGATAGAGAACTCTCTAAGATCCTTTTGCAGTTCTGCTGCTTGCGCTGCTGCCTGTGCTGCTAAGATCTCCTGTTGAACCGCAGCTCTAGCTTCTTGCATGAGCCTCTCTCTCTGCGCATTGATAGCTTGAGCCACTCTTCGGGCTACTTCTTCCTCTTGTGCCATCCTTGCTTGATTCTCTCGGATCTGATGATGGAAGGTTCTATCGATCTCAGGATCAAAGCTCGCAGTCAGCCCAGGACTATCTGATCGGTGCATGCACTAAATGTTGAAGAGCACCTGAAAATTTGAGAAGATTTGAAATTGAGATCCACAAAATAGAATAACGGTTAAGTAGATGAGCGATAGTTTCAAAAAGAAAAGCAAAATCCTAGATTAGTCTTAAAAGAACTAGATTTGACTGACTGATTCCGTTGTCCCCGGCAACGGCGCCAGGTCCAAACGGTTTGCTTTGATCGGTCCTGGCCTTGGCGTGGTTGCGCGGCTTTAGTTCTTCAATCGATCCTTGCACTTGCATCGAACGGTCTTGGGACCGCGCGGGACCAAACGGTCTTGAGACCGCGTGGGACCAAACGGTCTTGGGACCGAATGGGACCAAACGGTCTTGAGACCGAATGGGACCAAACGGTCTTGGGACCGCATGGGACCAAACGGTCTTGAGACCGCGTGGGACCAAACGGTCTTGAGACCGAATGGGACCAAACGGTCTTGAGACCGCATGGGATCAAACGGTCTTGAGACCGAATGGGACCAAACGGTCTTGAGACCGAATGGGACCAAACGGTCTTGAGACCGAATGGGACCAAACGGTTGTGAGACCGCATGGGACCAAACGGTCTTGAGACCGAATGGGACCAAACGGTCTTGAGACCGAATGGGACCAAATGGTCTTGAGACTGAATGGGACCAAACGGTCTTGAGACCGCATGGGACCAAACGGTCTTGGGACCGCATGGGACCAAACGGTCTTGGGACCGCATGGGACCAAATGGTCTTGAGACCGCATGGATTTCTTTGGCAATCAGTTTCTTCATTCGTTCTTCGTGTATCCTGCCAAACGGTCTTAGGGCCGCGTGGACCCAAACGGTCTTGAGACCGCAAGGATCCCAAACGGTCTTGAGACCGTATGCATGGAGTTGCTTGATTTTCCTGCATTAAATGGAAGACATTTAGTTAGAATCTTGGTTAAGTAGTATTGTGCATTATGATTCATATTAGGGTGAAAAGAAGTGGAATAGAGATGAAATTGTTCCAAAAAGATAATTGAATTTCATGATGAGTATGCACTCATCAGTCATCCACCAAACTAAGTCTAGTTGTAGCAATCGCTACATGCATCCCAACCTCTACCAGTATTGCGGTCATGACATGCATAGAGATCATAACAAGTGTTCGGTTGCATCCACACCTAGGTCAAAACTGGAGCTGCGGTCGCCACCTAGTACTGGTCGCTACATTAGTCTAGTCATGACAACTTCTTCAACCTTCATGCATGTCACGGTCATGACTACTATTGTGGTCGCGATGACGGCTACGGTCCCGATGGCTATTGCGGTCGAAATGACTATTTTGGTCGCCACGATTGTTTTGGTCGTGATGGTTGTTCCAACCTGACAATGTTGTTGTGAATGAGACCTTAACAGGGGATGAGACCATGATGCACAATTGTGTCAGGTCACGACACTGAGCATCTATGTGTCTCGGCTGATACACCCACGGACCTGCCATAGCCAAGATAGTTGTTTGACTGTAGTTGTTGCAACTGCGATGGAGATGCGTTGGTAGTGATATGCATGGATAAAGTAAAAACTTTTAGTCATGTCCAAATATAGTTTAAGGATATTTAAATAGATAGAAAAATCAATTAAATGGATGTTCATATAGGAATAAAACATGTGGAAAAAGTTCACGAAATGAGATGTTATCAATTACTCACCTTAATAACAATGGAGATGAGCCCACTTGAAGAACTCATCACGAAAGCTCCGAGCTTCACGACAAGATCCCAAGGAAATTGACAAACTCTCCAAGATTTGAAAATTTCTTTCCATAAGGATCATTATGATAGAAGGACATGCTCTAAAGGCAAATAGAACAAGGGTAAAGGAGGAAAGCAAATCGTAAGTTCATTCTAGTTGAAACCCTAAGGAAAATATACCAAGAAATGATACAAGGAGGAAGAGGATGATGGATCACCAAGATCAAGAAGGATGGGAGTTCTACTTACATGTTTCCAAATTCAAGAGATGCAAGGAAAGATACTCGATCATCACTAGATAAGAGGAAAGAAGCAAACAATGAAGACTATGAAAATTGATAGAAGCAAAACTTTCATCAGTAGACATCAACCGATGACATCAACTGCGTCCTGTGGTTCTTTAACACTCTGAGATCCACTCATGCAAATGAGTCGATGAAGGAAGCGCAAAGAAGGGAATTTATATCCTTATAGGAGAGAGAAAAGGTTGGACATATATGTATATCCATTGGTCAACATATCCATGTCTTTGTAGTTTGTCCCACTAGAAGATGATTGCACCATTTCATTGGTAGACGACCTTGTCATCCCGTAAGTAGAGGATCTTTGGTTCAAAAACACATGGACATAATTGGTCTCATCTCAAGATTACAATGAGTAGACTCCTCATTAGCTTCATCGATAATTGATGGTTACACTACTTCAATCAGTATTCAATTGATGAAAACGTGACGTCCAACCAACTAGTTGCTCCATTGGTAGTCAACCAATGACATCACTAAATTTTATAACACATACCAGTTCCCTCCGTCTTATAATGGTATAAAGGTACAAAATCCCTTTAGTTCTCAACTAACTAAAATACAAGACACTATCGATTGGTCCTCTACCAATGAAGAGGCAAAATATTTCCATCAGTTTACAACCAATAGAATGTCTGGGATCTTCCACTGGTTCTTAAATGATGAAGGTATAGAGAGTCTGGTCTGGGTGATCTACGTCCACCCAACCAAGCCCAAACAAGATATAGATAGATAGAGAGAGAGGAAAAAATATGTAATGTGAAATTTACAAAAGGGAATTGTTGCACCCTGGAAAAAATTCTGATCCTATTGGTAGTGAAACTTCATTTGACGGTTGCATAGAAAGTAAAAGACATGTGTTTTGTAAAGAGTGGGACCCAGAGGGGATCCACTCCTTACTAAAATTTTATAAGAATAAAACATCCATTCCAAACACAAAAATTATAAAATTTTACATGGTGGTATGCAAAAGACCTAAGTATACCAGTAGAATATAAAACATGACTGTAACCAATTTTACAAAAGTACATAATCATCTCCCATAAAGGGTTTACATGGACATTACAACATTAGGATCTAGTAGAGGGAAATCTAAACCATATCAAGTTTGTATCTAGGCTTCAACTACTTAAGATAAGTTCATGTTGAATGCCATGTCCACCATGACCTACACCTGGGGTTGGAAGCATACCCTAGCAAGAGGAGAAAAAATATATGACATCAACAAAATGCTGGTATTTGCATACTAAAAAGGTGATTGAGAAATGTATGGAATGAAAGGACATCAAGCATAGAATGCTTCCTATAGGAGAGAAAAAAACTAAGTGGGCATCAAGAAAAATGAATCATAATCATATGATAAAAAAAGAATACTTTCCATGTAATCAACAAATAAAAGTTGTGCCATACAAGCACATATCAATAATTAGGGCTCACAACCCATCAATAATAATCATCAACCTGCATGCATGTGAGATAAACATATCACTAGAATAATATAAATAACAAAGGTAACCAAGTCTCACAAACTTGAAACTTGATAGAGAATGATGTACTACCAGACTCCCAATATATATAAAAATATGGGCATCACCACCTAGGTATCAGACACACGACCTCCATGCCAAAAATAATACATGGATTTACAACCCAAAAACCAATGTACTTAGACTGCTCTAGGCTACTGAATCACATAACGTGCTTAATGTAGAGGCAAGTAAAAAGTATAGTTAGACTAAACAAGATTTCCATCACATAAATGGAAAATATAAACATGCACCACATAAGTGGGCAAAAGTATAACATATAATCAAGTAGAATTCCATCATGATCAAAGTATAAGATTGAGTTAAAAGAAAGTTAAAAAAAAGAATGATCAATAGATCAAAGTAAACATAAATATTCCACATGAAATCACGCTCTCAAAGGAAAGAGATATTGTGTAGTCTATTGTCCATAGGACCAAGAGAAAGATAAAAATAGGTTAATTTCTCAAAAGGAATAATAGGGGATGCAAAAATACCTTAATACAGAGTCGTAAAAACACTCTCCACCAATCTAATTGTTTCCAAGATCAACTTTTCCTATTTACAATTTATTCACATGGATTAGGGTTTTTATAAAGTATAATGTGAAAAGAAACCCTAATTAGACCTTTTTGGGAAACCTCAAATTTTGATCACAAAACCTAGAACAAATGAGTACTTATATTTTTTTGATCAAGAAAACATATTTATTTACTTTATTTGGAGTTCATATGAATTAGTTGAATCTTTAGGGCTTTTATATGATTTATTCGATTCTTGAAAAATCAACCATCAAAAATATGGAAATCAGACTCTCAAACTATTTTTATTAGAAAGTTCACATTTTTCCAATTCTGAAAACATATTTTTATGGAATTTTTGAACAAGTAGATTAAAAGATACGATTTTTACAAAATCGGCCAATCAGAAATTTCCAAAATTCCACGTAAGCAAAGAAATAAGCTTGAGAGAGGGAGAGAGCGGGGCCAACCCACTGACTTGGCCCATTTAGGAGAGGCCAAGTCATGGGTCAAAGGCTCAACTTTGACTCATCCAAAACAAGAAAACATGGGCAAAAACGAGCTATTACCCATGAGCGAGAAATCAAAGAAAGAAGGGAATAGGAGGGCAGAAATAGGAAACCACATGGGACATTCTCCCCTCCCCTCTCCATGCCATGAATGGTAGAAGAAAGTTGGTATTCTTGTGTAAGAATTGGGCAAATTTTTGGATCACGTCCGTACTTTGAAACGAAGATACCAAAAGCAAGAGTATGGTTGGTCGACCTCACCTCAGGGATCAATCGAGTTGGTGGTGCTGCCGAGAGCCAGGAAGAAGAGCCGCAAGTTAGGGGAAGAAAACTTGATTGTCAATGGTTAAAATGGCGATATGCAAAGAAATTGGGAGAAGAGAACGACTGGGTGGGGAACAAAGAACACCAATGTACCCCTATTTATAGGTGAGGATGCATGGAGCGGGGAAGAGGGAAGTTGCCGCAAAGACTTGTTGCCCAAGAATTAGGCATTTCATGAAACCAAAAAGAAATCACTTGAGTAATGGCTCAAAATATGTGGATTTAAATTTGAAAATTGATTGTGAAGAAATCTTGGGGAAAGATTTATTGTAGGTAGTGAAACTGAGAAAACAAATTGGGGTTTACTGTGCGGCCAACTGAAAAATCTGTCTCAAGGTTGATGATGACTGGAAGCCATTGGATCCCTGATCAGATGACTCACATCAAAAGAGAAATCCACTAATCACATGTGACATGTATATAAATCAAAACTATATCCAAATCAAAATCCTATTAAAGTGATATATTGAATTATTTAACTTTTTCTCTCTCTTCTTTTGAGGGAAAAAACAAAATCCAAATTAAAGGAAATTTAACACCTATCCTATTTTGGACATGTATAATCTAAATGTGGCATTAGTTTTCACTTTGAGGACTATTAATATTTTATTTAGATATTTTAAAGTAATTCTTATTTTCTCTTTCTTATCATATTATAGACTTCTAGAAACCACCAATAATTTGAAACTTCACCCTCATGCAAACTAAAACATATGGAACACGAATTGGCTATTAGTTTTTTCGTTGAATTTATTTATCACATTATTTAACATGTTGGGCTTTTACATACTTTCTCTCTCCTAATCTACACATGAACATTAAAGATTATCCAAATTAGATGAAAATTCACACACATGTTTTTTTTGCATATAGATCTCTAATTGAGATTAGTTTTCTTTTTTAGGGTCATTAAATATTTTATTTCATATTTTGGAGGAAATCACCCTTTTCTTTCTAAATAAAATAGATTTAGTTATTATTATCCCAAAATTGTGAAACTTGGCCTCTACGAAAAAACATATCCAAAGAAAATGAATCTGAAGTTATTCTTATCCAATTAGTCTTCCTTTATGAGTTTTACATAATTAACATTTGTGGCCCATAATTATTTTAGTCAACATATTATTTCATCATTCTTCCAATTGTGTCCCATATCTTCACATTACAACTAGAAGGATTATATATTATTATGGTGCACAAAATACTTTATATTATCTTTTATCTTATTAAGGTATTAATTCCATTTTTATTTGGATAATGTAACATTATTCTCAATTATGGACGTTTAGTTCTCATATGCTTATTACTTTCTCTTAGCATCATACCTTGATCAATATTATGACATACACACATATTTTATTGATGTAAAGATTAATATGAGAGAATTAGGTCATATTAGCTTACATGTCTAAATGTTAGGGTGATTTATTTGTGCATTAACATATCAGGGTTGCAATTAACTACTGTTAGGTATATCTTCATTATTGTTTGGCTAAGTCCTATGAACCAAACTTTCTATCATCCAAGGCATAAGATCGGGGTCAAGAGGCTAGGTTTTGGTCTCCACCCCTTAAAAGGATTTCATCCTCAAAATCTAATCATCCATACTTCATAAACCAACTACCCTCCACCCCTTAAAAGGTTTTACCTAATCAGCCCAGCTAAAGAACATCTAGGTACTATGGTTACTTTTACATGTCTTTAGTTGTGAATATTTTAGGGTTTTAAGTTGTGCATGTATCCAACTAAAAAGTCATAACAAACTAGGGTTTAGATTTAGGTCCTTGTGTCTCTAACCTAACAACCCTAAGATTCATATTGTCAAACCAAAAAGTCATAAGGTATAAAGGGTAGGCCCACTACACCTCTATATTGTTACACATATCCCTAGTCATTTCTTCTCATTTCATAACATCTTCATGCGTCATATGCATAAGGTCTAATGAAAGCTTTATCCTCCCACTACATTTAGTGAAGTATGTCATGTCATATTGTGCATGAATAAGACTTACATGTTTCCTTAGGTTCAATAACCAAGGGAATCTAGATCAACATCAATATGTGTTCTAGGCATGCACCTCTCATGTTCGTATAAGATGAATAGTGTCAATGATAGTCTTGAGTTATCAATTTTAATCCTTAGGTATAAATATTATAAACATTCATATTTGGATAATTTCTTATAAAAATTTGCTAGATGTTTTAGGGCCAATGCCATGAAAGATCATATCTTTGAAACAAAAACAATAATCTCATACTTTATTAATATATCATCCTTGTCATACAAGATGCTCTAAAGTAAATTATTTCTCATGGCATAATGAAATAGCAGTTCAACTAACTCTATTACATGTCCATTGGGCTAAGATAAATTTAAATCTAGACTACGGCTTCCACAACTCTTGCTCCGCTTTGTCCATCTTGCCCTTCCATGAAGGCCTTTACTTCTTATCAAATCCTGCACATCCGTATATCAGATCTCTATTTGGTATTACATATCAAAATTGAAGAAGTAATCAAATTTATCTTATATTGTTTATACCTAAAGTAGAGGCCTTAATGCCATCCTTCTTCTTATTTTGTTCCTCTAACCAGAGTGGGCAATTTCTTCTCCAATGTCCAGGCTGGTGACAATGGTGAAAATCACCTCTTTGTTTCTTTACTCCACCTTTTTCCTTGAGATATGAAGACTTGGGCTTATGGATAGCTTTAGAAATATTCTTAGCTTTGCCTTTGCCTTCAGACGTCCCCTTTGTCTTTCTGATCATCATCATAGACTTGGGCTTGTCTTCCTTCATTTGTGTCTCAGTTGTCCTCAACATGCCCAACAACACAATCTATGACTTGTCAAAGTCATTCATTTTGTAGTTCATGACAAACTGACTATATGACTCTCAAAGGGATTGTAGAATCACGTCAACGACCAACTCTTGACCCAAGGGGAATACCAGTATATCTAGGTTCTCCACATATCCAATTAGTTTGAGCACATGAGGACCTACTATATCTCCTTTTTTCATGCTGCAATTGAATAATGTCTTGGAGACATCATATCTCTCATGGCTTGCCTGATCTTGATACATGTTCTTGAGATGTGTGACCATATCAATCACCCCCATGTTCTCATGTTGCATTTGCAACTCACGGTTCATGGAACATAGTATCAGACACTTGACATCCACAACATGCTCAGTATGCTTCTTATAAGCATCCATGTCAGCCCTTGGAGCATTTTGAGCTGGTTCTTCTGGTTCTGGCATTTCCGGGACATAGAGCCTTCACTCTTGTGTGAGAACAATTCTCAGCATCCTGAACTAGTCATGGATGTTGTTCCCAGTAAGTTTGACCTTCTCAAGGATCGATCACAGAGAAAAGTGATTGTTTTTTGTTGCCACTTGGTTCTACAAAAGAATTTGCAATTTTTTCAAAACTCAATTTTGATTTGATTAAAATTTGGGCGATAATAATTAGGTCTTTAATTAATTATCATTCTCATTATTTTTCTAAAATTGACAACCCTCAAGTATCAATTTAGAAAATTGCAGCGAACAATTTTCTAATGAGCCAAGATCCATATTTCGTCAAATCATGAGTCGGCTTTTATCGATCACCTACAACTTGATTATTTAGGTAGTCCATAATGCCAATTACATCACATGCAACTCTTGGATAGATGATATGCACAACTCTTTGTCATGATCATCTACATGACTCTGGGCTTGGGCTCTCCAAGTCACCAGTTAAGCCTGGCCCAATATCCAATATGATAGATATGCACCATGCTTTATGCAAATCTACGTATATACCATCACACTTCCATGAAATAAATGGCACACCTTGCTTTGTGAAAATCTACACTTGGTTAATCAAGATTTTCATGTGTATTTCTATTGGAAAGCATCTTATACTTAATATGTTTGATTGATGGATTATATATATCATATATATACATATATTGTATCTAATCACCACATATATAGTACGTATCATATACATGCTATATCCTACAACACAAACATGCAATATAAAACAAAAAGTGACGATTATGGCCATATCTACTTGTAATTCCTTGAAACCACAAGGAATTACTACCACCTAGGTCAATCATCACATCACATGTATGAACCTATGGTTGATGTAGATCTGCGCTTGCCAATTTGGGTAGATCAGTTCAACCCTTGAACCGATTGTCTCAGCTCTTGGCTGATCAGTTGGTCCTCCTGTCCAACCAATGTTTGGACTCCTTCCAAACGGTCATTTGGGCTTCCAGGGATGGTCTTCTGGCATCCTATCCAACTGATGTCTGGACTCCTTCCAAATAGTCATTTGGGTCCACCAGGCGGTCGTCTAGTTCTATCACTATGTCCTCCTTGATCCTCCAGACGGTCGGTTCATCTCATGAACTGGTCGTCTCAACTGACGATGAACATCTTCAACGTCGTCGCAAGAAAATAAAACTATCCTATTGCTACTTTATTACATTTAATAAAAGAAACCTCGAGTTACATTTGAGGGGAACAAATGTAGGAAAATATCAAATTTACATTGGGAAGAGGGAGGTAGAGGCTCAGTATGTAAACCGAGATAAACATGAACCAAACCATCCAACTACACACAGAAAAAGGGTTTAGGCCATAACCACGCTACACATCCACCATCAAAATTGCTTTTAGGGCGACACATGTAAATTGGATATATATATTTATATTAGTTTGGATTTCTGTGGTCGTTGATCGAATATGCATATGAGAGAAGTTTAAATATTCACATCATATGCAATAAATAAATGATAAAACCAAAATCCAATCATTTTGATTATCCTAAAACATAATAAATTGATGTGGCTCTGATACCACTATTAGGAGATAAAAGCATAGAGTATAGGAGCCGAAACAAAAAATTATTTATCTGTATTCCTATAACAACAAGATCACGTCAACCACTATATAATAGGAATGATGGAATGATGGTTTTAGCAAGTTATATCTGGTCGTAGAGTAAGTCTAGTGACAAAACTCGCTTCTTTGCAATTACTGATAAGTTGCTTTTGGAAGGTGGTTGTGCAGTTCCTGGTCTTCACCATGAACAACTATCTGTGCAACCTCTACAACGACTCTGATGGTCTTGCCATGAACTGTAGGTTAACTTTACTCTCTGAGAAGCAACCAAAGGACTCTTTCCTCTAGATTAGTCCACACGAACCAAGTACAACTCCTATCATTCACTAAGAACAGACAAGAAGGAGTTGTCTCTCCTATTGTTGAACTAGTCACCAACCTACTCTCCCACCACAACAACTATTAGTTGTTTTCTCCTGTTGGCTATCCCTCCTCTTTAGGTAGGACCTTCCTGGGCTCTCTTAGTTACCACAACCAGAGGAAAACAGTTGTTAGAGGAACTGATTCTCAATTGTCTGTGTTGTGTTGTACTCTAGGAAGCCCCCAATACCCTTCTATTTATAATAGAGGCCAGGGTCAAGGTTCCCAGTTGCTATCCAGTACGGGATTAATATGCGAGAGTGGAAGGAACCAGAAAATCTTGAATTTTCACAACCTGCAACAGTCAAAATGTCAATTTCACACAGCCAGATGGTCATCTAGTGTGCAATACGGTCATCTCGTACTATCAAACAACTGTTTGACAGTTTCCCAATCACACACGAATTGCCAATTTTGATTAGAATTAATATACATATTAATTTTACTTGCTCTCCAAGTATATGCAATTGAAACTATTTGGAAAACATCCCGAATCGTCTTCCGACCCATTTGGGTCATCTCACCCAAGAGAGATGCTCATTTCACTAACCCAAATGACCGTCTGGTGAGTTGAGATAAACCGGTCAATTTAATCACATCGAGTCAGTTGGTTCATGGAAAGAACTGAGCCAATTCAATCCTAGATTAGCCTAACTCCCAAACGGCCATCTCAACTACTTGATACGCCTGTCTGAATTCCCAAACATCCGTCTTGCTCAGTGAGATGGTCGTTTGGTAGTCCTGGTAAGCCAATCAAGCATTTTGTTGTGTGAATTGAGTACATAAACACTTTATTAATCAATCCAATTGTCATTTAAGATCAAACTCCTCTTCTAGATGAGTTCCTATTTGTGTGACCCTACATGTTCCATATCACGTTGGGAGTGAGTGTTCATAACTAGATTATGACATCACAAGCAAAGAGTGGTGCCTAGTCACACATCAATGCTACCCAAGTGAAATTGAAAGTTGGAGAACAACTTCAACCTACAATCTATGTAAGGTGTTGCAGTGATTATATAATTCCTTTGTCTCTGATATCTAGGATGAACTTGAGGCGTGGTTGGTCATCCTCTCAATGTTTAATCCATATTTCTTAAACCAAGAGCAGAGAATCTGAGAGAATGTGACCTCAATATCATATGTTGATCTCAGTCTTGTTGATCAAGTGACCATGATATCATACTGTAGTAGGAGGGACAAATCCCATACCTATCACTCACAGTCTATCCCCATGTCTTAAAGTCACCCAATCATCACCGTTATAACAACCCATGTTTTAGGACTATGTTTGATGATGTCAAAGCATACCCAACGACATGTGACGAGTGTAGTGATTACGGTCTAAGAATCACAATCACCACCTTCATCATGAGAGATGACTGTGACCACAAAACCATGTGTCACTCTCAAGGTGGGTCTGTCTGATACACTATTCCCTAAAATGTATCTGTGTGCTTGGTTTGATATTGCCATATCATACTAATGAGATTTAGTCATCAACCAACTCACACCCTGATCTTATGTGTTATTGTTGTCTATCAGCCTTCCATAATAACAACCGATCAGGGACATAATGAGAATATGTATATGTACTCTTAACATATGTATGATCTCATCACAAGGACAAGAACTTGACAATAGACACCATTGAGTAATATAATTCTCTATATATTCACTATGTATCCCCATTATCTCATAATTAAGTGAAACATATGAATTGGAAGCTTGCCTTTTATATATGCTATTATTATTAATCAAATCCTTTTAGGTAATTATTCCATGTCAATCATCATATGATGGGATCTACAAGAATACCTTACCAACACTTTATAGGTCCAAGATTTGATGGTTTCCCTAGACCTATGATCCTATGGCTTCCCTTGATGTATAACCTGATGGTTTTGCTCATATGAGATCTGATGGTTTGTTTAGTTCCATGACTTGATGGCTTTGGTTGTTATTCATGATTTAATAGTTTGGGTTTGATTCTGAGCATCCGATGGTTGTATTTGAGGCACGTGTTTCAATGGTCATGTTTTGGCTTAAATACATCCACAATCTGATGGGGATGCTAAGTGTATAGGTTTATGATTTTGACCTAAGTAAGTGTATGATCTGATGGTTTACTTTTTGGTTCTATTTTATAGTCTTAATCCAAATCATCTTGTTGAATCTTTGTTGAGTAATTATGTAATGATGGTTAGCATTACTTACATGTCTTACATGTTGAGATAATGGAATGATACTCTCATAATGAATGGTAACCCTACTATGTTACCTTGTATACATAATAATTCTTATACTTAATGCATTCTTATGTTAAACCTATGTACCACAAGTATGATGATGATGTGTTGAACCTTTTACAAGATGTTGAAAGATAAGTGGTCTTGCATGAGAGTATGTGAATGGTCATAATGACCCTTGGGCATGTCTTAAGCCCTAATGGAGGCATGATCCTCTTTATATGTGGTAAGGGTTAGTATCTTGTGATGATCTGATAAGGAATATATCTCACACATTTAATATCTTTTGGAGTTTTTATCATCCATGTTTTTGTAAAACTCTTTTAGGGTTTATATATAACTTGACTTATGCACCCTTAGTTCACCCAATCGACATAAACTAATCAAGTGAAACTCTAATCATGTAGTGCCCTGTGCCATAGATCCATTCCAGTGCCAGGACATGCTAGATGGTAAAATGGGTATTCCAGAAGGGAGCCTCAGAGTCCTATACTATTGAGTATATGCGTGTGCAAGAGACTATGTGTCCTTGTCATACCGATCCCAAGGTTTGGAGGATGGATGTTGCTTTTATGTAATTGAGAGCGGTTGAGGTTGTGTCTCAGATAATTGTATATGTGATGTGATTGATGATACATGCGATTGTACCTAAAATGATAGGGTTTTGTATACTCTAGTTTCTAGTTCCGTGACCTATATACCACGGGCAGAATAGGTTGTTGCTGCTTGACTAATATGTTGCTGTAAGAAACTAATCTATATGTCATTATGGTTGACTTGTACTGATGAAGGGTGAGAGATCATAGGATTTTGGTTCTCCTAGATCTTGTATAGAAATGATTGTGACTTTATAGTTGTCAGTTGGAAGTTTGAGTGGTATACCTCAAACTCCCCATGGCTAAATAAAAGATGTAATTCAGCCATGTAGCATACCTATTTAGGGTTAAACACATTTCATGCTGATTGATAACCCTTACCTTGTTTTTTGTAATGTTTAGTTGATGGATAATGTGGTAAGAGAAATCAATTTTTTAATAGGTGATGGTGTTATCTATTCCTTTAAATATAGTGTTAATCATCCTTTCTGTAATACTTATATACTTTATATGATTAATCATATAACTTGTTGTAATCAATGATCGCTGTTGAGAGTTATATCTCTCAATTGAACATGGGTCTGACCTCATGGGTCACCACATATTTTTAGGTGATCGTTAGTGACATTGTCAGGCTCCTGAAGGTGAGGAAGAGAAGCTTGGAGATCAGTAGGAGTAGAAGGTTGTCTAGTGTTATAGTGACCTAGAGTCGTCCATGTACTCTCAGGTCCAGACAGGGGATGTTTTGTAGGCGATATGTATCTAGTCAAGTATTGGCAATATGCCAATGTTGTATATGGCATGTATATATGTGGAACCATGCTTTTGTATATAGGTTGTGGCTAAGGCCACTGGATGGATATGTAAATACCTAGTATGATATGTTCTTTATGTAGTTTGAGGAAATATATGTTATTGCAATTGGACATGTTTATAATGTTTTATTCAATTTTAATTATTCCATTTTCTTGTCATGTTGTTAATTAGTGATAGATCATGTTTTTGGTTTTGAGTAATCTTGTTTAGTATATCAGGGTGTTTACACTACATGTCAACATTCATGAGGTTCAAGTCAAGACATATAGTGTATATGAACATACTACAATCATGATTCAAATGGTCAAACATGTATCAAGTTATATAAACAATGAGGGTAACCAATTAATTGAACATTGGTCTCAGAAGTGAGAAGCCAGATAAAATAACAAGTACTAAAATATTGACGATCAGTGTTCCAGAAACTAAGCCGAGGTAAACCTGGCTCCTGTTACTGATCTTGGCAAGACCAGAGTGGGAAACTAGATTGCAACAACAAGGGAGGAGGGGAAATTTAGACCCCTAAAATGGTCAGAAATGAGTGTGGAGATGAGTCAACGTCAGCTAACCGATCGCACAACCAAGACCAGCAAGGAACACTATTGCATCGACCAAACTTGAATGAAACAAGGCATGAACATAGGAGATGTGTGTGGAGAAGGTACCTTTCAAGGTGAATTGAAAAAAAATAGAAAAGAAAGCTTCAACATTCTCTATGGAGCTCCTTTCATGACAATGTGAATGCGAATAGAAAAGCAGGCTTCAACAGGCTCTATGGAGCTCTCTAGTCGCTCCCAGCAAACTCACACACGCCTAGAGTTGCTCAATGATGAGGTACCAACTTGCTTTTGCCGAGGAATGTTGTGGTTTGGGCAACGTTGGGCGTCACACGTGAAGTTGAAGTTGGGAGGAGTTTTCTGGAAGTGAGGAGATGGTTTAGACATCCGTAATTGAAGGGAGATGATGACTGAATGGTTTATAGTCAATGGCGAAGGGAGGAAGAGATGGGGGATGATAATGATGTTGGATGTTTTTTGTCTGGGGAAAATTAGGGTTCATGTAAGGTTATATATGGTGCGGGCTAATCTCCCTAAGGCGATGGTGAAGTCAATTTCAAAAATAGTTGGTGGAGCTGCAAGATAATTGTGTCTGATTGAAACCAGGAAGTCTGTTTTGAGAAGAACGAGGTTGAAGAAGGTAAGACTCTAGTGGGATAACATGTTGTGCACTGATCCATTAGGTCCATGTTGTGCACTGATCTGACGACCCATATGATGCCCAGAAGAACATAATTAGAAAAAGGCCTTCTTATCCCATTACTCTCTATTATTTTCTAGAATTTAGTTACCTAGTCAAATAATCTTAGATTAGCCAAAATTTTGACCATTTGGTCACCCAATATTGTCCAGAAAATTCTCTTAGAGTTAGTTTCTGAGTAGGGTGACACAAATAATTAATATTATTAAAGTGGGATAAAGCTCAAATACCACATAAATCATTATTTAAAAACAATTAGATCTTGGTATTTTGGGTGTTAATATATTTACACGTTCCCTCTTAGTGGTAAATTTTCTAGTGCATGATAATAACTAAAAAAAATTAAAATTGACATGTTTCTAATATGTGACCATAAAGAATATGATATTAGGCAATTTGCAAATAAGTACCTGAAAATTGAGGATGTTACAAAAGTGTTCATAAATCATAGTGTATTTATACCTTTATATACATACACATGACCTTTAGAGTACCCCAACATTCAAATTATAACTCAAAATTAAACCAAATTTTGTAAATAATTCTATACCAAGTAATCTTTTTTTGACCAACTTTGAAACTAAAACCTATTTCTTTGATCGTATGATTATTTTTTTCCCTCTAGAATTATTTCTAAAGGTAGTTTTCTTAAATTGATCCTTACGACTCATGTAAGAAATGTCAATGAAGTACATGATTGCTAATATTACTATCAAACGACTCTGAGTATTTTTCATTACTCTAAGAACTATTGAATTGGTCAACAAGACACCTCAACCTAATTTGCTTATTCTAAAAAATGTTAAGATACCTTGATTGATAGCATTTTTTATTTTTCAAATTGAGAGACAAAATTTAAAATTTATGCAAAGAAGAAGTGGGTTCAGAACAAGAATATTGAGTACAAGCAAAAGTACAAAAGTGAATTGGGCAATTAATATGTGAAATTACACTTCATCACAATTGTTGTCCTACAATATCTGCACTAATTACAGACTAGGGACATAACAAGAATGAATACTCTTAGTATACTTATGATCTCATGTTTAGGTTATCAATCCAAACTATATGCCAACGAGTCAAAATAGTTTAAGGATATTATTACACTTGTTCATTATATCAATACATAAACAAACATAATAAATGAGAATTATGTTATTAATAATCAAATCATTAAGATATATCCCTATTACAATCATCATATGATGGATCTCAAGACAATAAAAAAATAGGTGGGTCCTTACATCTTGTTACTAGAGTGACAGAATTGGGATAGGAGAGCTTGGAAAAATGATGGTTTGTATTGTTCTTGTATACTAGTGCATACTTACACATTTTAGTCCACAACTTGTTTCTACTTCTTAACTTTTCCTTTGTAAATTACACGCTTCATCTATGGTATTACCATAGTCATGGGTGTCATGAAACTAGATTCTAGTTGGTCTATGATTATATAAGTATGTCAGGAAAAGCAAACTTGTCAAACTTGGAATCAATTCCTTACAAAGTGGAAAACCATAAAACTCACCTAGTTTTGTAACCACTTACTCATAATCGAACCCAACTTTAATACTAAGTAATTACTTCTTTTAATAATCATTAGATAAACTATAATTAATACATAACATATTTATAATCATTATATAATATCATTACTTTTATGTGATTCATAATGCATACTTCTTACTAAAGCTTTCCTTTGATATACTGATTTTGACCCTTATTACAAATTCTTTTCTCAAATTTTGTAAACTAAAAATTAACCTAGTTTGAAAAGTCCAAGCCTAATACTATTGTGGTTATGACTCATGCTACATTAATTTATATGCATGCTTATTAGAACTTGAATCCAAATTTGACAACCCATAACCAACAGAGTTTAAGAAAAAAAAATACAATCCCAGAAATGTCCAATTTTTTTTGATCAACTTCAAAAACTTTAGTTGACCAGGATTGAAAATAGAGAAACCACTTATTTTGGGTTGGACCAGAATTGCGTTCACGTATCAAGATACAACCTCAAATGTTCTAACAGTAGCAGTTTTTATGTTTTCAATGTATCTATTGACCTTTTTCTTTATTTATCACAACAAAATGAGTCCGATTGGCATTAACGAAACATTTTTTTTCAGGATCTGCAACCATCCGCGATTGATTTCATCATCTACATCATGAATTTCTCATAACCTTGAACAATCTTTATGACTGCTTTGAGTTAGACATGCAATTGTTTTATCGACATCTAAATAATTTTTGTCTAATTTCACAAAACATTCTTAATCTTGAATTTTTCCAACTTTAGCCTTTCTTTCTTGTATCTTTCAACCATTCACATCTGAATCAGGTCTCAGATCTTAACTTGTCAAGAAATATGTTTCAAAATGGGTTTTACTCAAAGTTTGCATTTTTGTCAAATTGGGCGGATACTTGTTGTGACAAAAGATTCTAGACAATCCCATATTTAAAACGGATGCAGATCAAAATATATCATGACATTTTGAAACTCTATCAAAATTCTCTATAGCCTATCGCTTAAAATTATATTGGATGTACAACAATAGAAATAAAAGTAATTAAATATAATTATAACATTTGTCTAGTTCTATATATGTTTAAATATAGATTAACATATAATCAAGCTCATAATATATATTTAAGTTTGGCCAATTTGGCATCTATCCAGATTCTCTTAGGCAGTCAATTTTTTTTAAAACTTCTAACCGTGGTCAAAGAATGGAAGGGAGGTTAGATAAATGTAAATTATGTACATTAACTACTAGTGCACGGTGTGACTGCCGACAACAATTACGGAAGAATTAATATAGGATTTTGTTTAAGATTAGAGATAACAGTATGTTTCAAAAAAAGAAGAGGTGACTTTGAGAAAAAATTCCTGATAGATATTATCGACCACTGTGTAAGCCTTATCTCATTGACTTCCCTCTTAAAGAAGTTTCAACTAGCTCTATCAACCACAAACTGGTTTAGCCTTATCTCATTGAGACTTCTTAAACAATTTAGACTGAATT
Organism: Alisma plantago-aquatica; assembly: GCA_963693085.1. Lineage (NCBI taxonomy): Eukaryota > Viridiplantae > Streptophyta > Magnoliopsida > Alismatales > Alismataceae > Alisma > Alisma plantago-aquatica. The sequence continues at coordinate 401,787,781 of OY856415.1, read as the reverse complement.
ATCGACCACAAACTGCTCTTTTTACTGCTAATCCGTGGCCTCACTCGTGTTTGTGCGAGATCTAACACCAACAATTAATTTAGATATGGCAGTATTGATTGAGTAGTCACTGGAGATTATGTAATTGACAAATAAATTTATTTCACTTATAACTTTTGAACTGGAATGATTTATTTTGATGAAACAAAAACCATTAGATTTGTTATGAAAAATACATTCCAACAAGACTAATGTTAATATATTTTTGAAAAAAAATATAAAAATAATATGTATATGTGATAAGATGAAAGAAATTATTTGTTTATAATTTTTAACGGTGATTTTTTTGAATGAAATATAAAATGATTGCTTGAAGCTCAAACAGTTAATAAATTCATAGATAAATTGGCGAGTAATGAATAATTGACACTCAGAGATAGTTCATTGACGCTCAGAAATGGTTCATTGATACCTAGAAGTATAAAAAAAGTGCCCAAATAAATATTATACGCGCTAAATTACAAGTAATATAATTGATAATAAAAAACAACATAATAATGCCCAAATATGTTGGTTTGACACTCAAGAACATCTTAATAGTGACCAAATGTGGATGTACACATTCAATAGGGTATAAGGGTGCTTCAGACCCCTTGATGGCCCCCCAAAATGGCTAATTGACATCAAAGATAGTTAATTGACGCCGAAAAATGATTTATTGATACCTAGAAATATAAAATTGGCATCCAAGTAAATATTGTATGTGCTAAATCACATCTAAGGTAATTGACGATCAAAATCAACGTTACGACATTTGAATAGGTTTGTTTCACACCCAAGAACAACTCAATGATACCTGAATATAGTTGTACGCGTTAAATATGGTGTAAGGTAACTTGGTGGCTCCCAAAAATTGATAATTTACACGCAAAAATGGTTAATTGACATCCAGAAATGGTTCATTCACACCCAAAATATAAATATATAGCTCAAGTAAATATTGTACGTGTTAAATCAAATCTAAGGTAATTGACAACCAAAAACAACATAGCAATGCCCAAACAGATTTGTTTGACTCCCAAGAACAACTTAATGGTACCTTAAATATGGTTGTATGCATTAAATAGGGTGTAAGGATGCTTCACACCTAATTACAACTTGAGGGTGCCTAAAAATGGCTAATTAACACCCAAAGATGGTATAATGACATGCATAAATGGTTCATTGACACCCACAATTATAAAAAGGGAGCTCAAGTAAATATTATACATGCTTAATGAAATATAAAATAATTGATAACAAAAAATAACATAACAACACCCAAATAGTTTTATTTACACTCAAGAGTTTTAGCAATTTTGGGTGCTATTTAGCCATTTTAAACATTGTTTAGTCATTTTTAGGCGTTTTGCACCCATTTCTGAGCATATAACTATTTTTTAGTACTTTTCATCATTTTTGGGTGCTAAATAATCATCTTTAGGTGCTTTTAGCTATTTTTAGGTATATATATTATTTTCAAGCACTTAATTTTTGGCCGCTTTTAATGATAAAATATACACCTAATTATCATGAATGCGTACCTTCTTTCCTCATATCCTCCATTTACTTCTCTCACTTCCCATCTCTCATTACTTCTCTCACTTCCCTCATCTTCCCCCACTACTTTTCTCCTCACTTATCTAAACTTCCATCATCACTTCCCTCCTTTTTTTACCTTTTTCCTTAAAAGTATATCAACATTACTCTTGTTTGAGTGTTTTCTTATCACAATTTAATGGTTCATTCAAAAATTCATCACGGTTTAGAAATTATTAACAAAATAATTTTCTCTCTCATTACATCACCTATACATACTACTTTTGTATTTTTGTCAAAAATATACCAACATTAGTCTTGTTAGAATGCATTTTTATAAGAAATTTAATAGTTTTTATTCAGTCAAAAAGTTCGTAACGGTTCAAAAGTTATAAACAAAATAAATTTATTTATCCATTACACAACCTCCACCTACCATCCAATTAATGTCCACCACGCCATACTCTCAAATCAGTTTTCCCCCTAAAAAACCACCCGACCTGCCGCACGTGAGGCGAGCGTTACACCCTTTACGTGTGACCATCAAATTTCCTCTTCTTTTAAGGGTCGATGAAGAGATGAAAAAGTTAATTGATGAAACATATTGTACAAACCAAATATATGATACTTATTTTTAATGTTAAAAATTATATACTTTATCAGTCTTTCACTGTTAGATGAGTGGGATTTGTGTGTGGGAGAAATCTAGGGATCAAACTTGTTGATAATCTAGATAGGACGCTGACCGGCCTAAATTGTGCGTCCTAAATTTGGAGGCGGATTTGAGGTAGTCGAGCTTTTACATTTATAAACCCGAATCCTTCTAGGCCCCCACAACTTTGTTTACGGGGTCGAAGTAGAAATACAGGGTCGAACACAGGGACAAGGGGGTAGTGTTGAGAACACGGAATCGACACGCTACATTCTGGCAGGTATAAAGAGAGATAAATTCCCAAAAAGGGAAGCAGTAAGATGTCACAAATAAAACGAAGAAACTATCTCCAACTGGAGCTACTAGAAAGATTTAACGTTTTAGTCATTTAGCAGTTTTTAGGGGTTTTCATGCAACAGAAACAGAAGGATATTGCTCGAGCTAAAGCGAGGTACGAAGGATAGAACTGTGGTAAAACAAGCGGCGGTAGAACCAATCCTGTACCCCTCCTCTCGAAGCGGGTACCTCTAACAAGGCATCAACGCCCCTCTCGAGGTCACTGGACTAAAATTAGAGTGGAAAGGTCACTAAGGCAACTCCGTTCCAGGCACTCTCGTACTCTAGAATTGGACCAAATACTAGAGCCACAACACAACTCTCGAAGTTGTTGCGATGGGAAAGCACGATTCGTTAGCTAAGAGAAACGCGATCCAAACATATAAGCTAGAGTTCGAATATCATACATAGAAATCATCCAACAGATTGTACCAAGCACAGAGTAGCAAGTAAATAAGCACCTTCTAATTCCATAGACATTAAAGGTTTTAATTACAATGCATAAGTAAAGAATTAAATAACAGAATTAAAGATATGTGTCTCCTTCTTGATGTAGAAGGGCGACAAGCTACAGTAATCATCCCGCCCGATATCGGACAGGGGCCTAGCCCGATACAGCCACGTCGGGCGGCATGCTCTCTCAAGCAGCACACCGCGACAGGTGACTGCATCGCTCAAGGACCTGGCCGATACGTGTAAGTCGGGCGACACACCCTCTCGGGTGGCACGCATGACAGGTGGAACGTATCGGGTTTGATATCGCGTCGGGCATGGAGCTGCGTATCCTACCGTCGGGCACTGGTGTCGGGCACTCGTGTCGCGTATCTACATCGGTCGATATCGGCTCTCAGTGTCGTCCGGTAAGTTCTAGGTCAACCAGTCCCCTCCCTCTCGGGATGAGGAAGAGCTCACCTAGTGTCGCCCGGTACGAACACTGGAGCACGATACGCCTGCTCTCGCAGTCTCCTCCAAAGCTCACTCGACTATCCGAAACCTGAAGTGACCAAGCTTGTCCGAACTGTCTTTTCGGCTCCCTGTAGCTGCTATTTATAGGCAGCTGGTCGGGAGAAGATATGGTGCTCGAAGCGCCACGTGTCGTTCTTACCGCCGCTCAGTCGGCGTCGGCTGATGTAAGTATCGGCTGACACAAAGATGTCGGCTATCGGGCGTTGTGGCGAGAGGCGCCTGCCGGTGGGTGGCCGATATCGCGTGGTACATGGAGTAGTTGCGGCGTGCTGGGTTCCCTGTCGGGAAAAGAGGCGTGTCGTCCATCGGTACCCTCTCACGCGGAATCCTTGCGTCGCGCGTCGTCGTATCGCGCAGCCCTGCCGGTCAGCGTGCACATCGGCCGTTAGGGGGTCGAAACAGTCTTGGACTTATTTGCGGGCCGGGATGGCCTTATTGGTGCTAAATGGGCCAAAATAGGAGGAAAACTCTGCAAAGATGGAAATATTGGATTGAGAGCATTGCTTGGCTAATTATTGCAAAAATGCATATAAAAGAGAGGAAAATAGCAGAAAAGGGCAGTTTTGATAACAGAATAAAGGCCAAAAACATTACAAAATTTGGTGTTATCAACTCCCCCAAACTTAGCATTTTGATTGTCCTCAATCAATATTTAAACTATATTTTGTGATGCTTCTTCTTTCTTGGGAGAGCTTCTTGTTCAAAAAGTGAAACAAAGATCGTAATGCCTTAAGGGTAATGTTGTCTCAATACAAACAAAAGACTTAGTTTTCGCTGCCTTATTGTTTAAGTAAGATTTTTCTCTACAGCTTCGGCGAGACTTTATTGTAAGATTCCGAAGTTAGCTTACACACCAAACAGCTTTATTTTTGGGGCAGAAAGTTGTGTATAGGGCAGGCTAAGGATTTTTGGGTTTTTCATTCTTGTCTCCCATCAGTCCATCTAGGTAAGGGTCCATTAACGGGCAAGTGGTCCCTGCAGTCCAAGCCAGTTGGCTTTAGAGCAGTGATTTCACATCCTACGTACCACCGCCCCGGATCTACCATGCCTAAAGATGGGTACTTTTAGAAAACAAGTGTGTGTATATTTTTCTTTTCTTATTGGGCACATCTCTCATGCTTTTATTCATGCTCATAAGGCTTCTCTCTTTTTTGGGATTTTTGTTGGGTAAGGGAACAAAGAGATTCTTGCTGTTTGGGCATCTTTTTCCTTCTCCATACTCGTCTCTTAACTGTTTGCGAGATTATTGTATTTTCAAAATATTTGGCAAGACGAAACATATTCTTTTGTTCGTTTGAAGCAGCATTATAAAAAAGATATAACAGAACTTGCATCTCATTAAGTACAAAGAAAACAAACTTTGCAAGCAGTTGCATCAGGGTTTTTACTAATATAGCGACTTTTTACATATGCATGGGAACAAAATAAGCAAAATTTTCGAAATTTTTATATGAGCAAGGGTGCAAGTACATGATATAGGGGAAAAGCAAAATGGCACAAGAGAATTTTATACCTCCTTCAGTGGTACATGAGTACCCCCCCAAACTTATCCAATACTCTGTCCCAGAGTAGTGAATAAGAGGGTGAGTTCATGTTAGTCCAGTGAAGGTTATTTAGTGGGTTCGCTTGTGCCTTGTAGATGCTGCAATATGCTTCGCTTGTGCCTTGTAGATGCTGCAATATGCTTCTTTGCTGCCGCCTCCTTCTTTCTCATTTGGAAACAGCTTCGACAAGTGTGGGCACTTGTGGCTGCTTCCTCTTTATTAAGTAGCTGGAACCGGGATGCCCAGGTTCCCTCTGGAGCTCGTCGGCAAAGCGCTTTCCAAGCTCAGCCTCCGCTTTATTTCCCAGCTCAGCCGGAACACACGCAATGGCTCTTGGTAGACAGAGAGCTCTTATGCTGTCCCGGCAGTCACCGGGGCTGTACTCGTGCTATCTCTGTAGTTGGCCCCAGGCTACTACAGAAGACAGACTATGATAAGGAAATGAGCCTCTTTCGAGGCTACCTAATCAAGGAAATTTCCCCTTGCTCATTTTTTGGTGGTTGGTGGCCCGTTGTGACGTTTCTGTCCGACAGTTGCTGCTTCGGCTGCGGCCGCCATTCTGCCTGTTATCAAGTTCATTAATCATTTAAAATGTTAGATAGGAAAAAGAATTTTGAGAAACTTATTACAATCTCCGGGTATCCTCCATCAAAACAAAAAGTCGAGTCGATATGAAATCGGGCGATACGAGGGGGGCTGCACGGCACACATACCTCCCGATACGGGTATATCGGGCGATAAGGTCGCCAAAGAGCAACTGCTCAATAGGATTGCACCAAAGAAAATGTGTCGCCCGACATGGTGTGTCGGGAAGACACCATCGGCCGTTATGTCACGCTTAACTGCGTCAGGCGATACAAAATCGACAACGCGCAATAGGAAAAACCCGTGTCGGACGATATGCCTGTCTGTCGATAAGACTGTCGAGCGATAAGCATGTCGGTCGAGAGGTCTGTCGGTCGATAAGCTTATCGGGCTATACCTTTGCTCATGGGAGCCATCGCCCAATACCACGGTGAAGGCAACTGGCCGACACGGGAGCAAAAGGGCGGACTACTGCATGCGTTACAGGTGGCTAAAAGAGTAAAGTGTGACAGCCCGACATGGTAAAACAAACACCGTTCTTATTTATAGCCAACTCGTATGGGGCAAAACGGACATCTCTGGGCGCTCGTCGGCCAACGGGTCAGGCGGTTCCCGAGACAATGGTCACATCCGTCTCATTAAGGGCATTTATTCCCATGCACGATGGGGTGCATGCCGCCTGGGAATGCCAACCGTCACTTCCGTTGTGATGCCCGAGAGACCAAAACCCGGTACGGGCGGTCCTGCGTGCCAGTTGAGCGGCTTCCCGACATGGTTAAAACAGGCGGGTGTAAAAACCTAAGAGCAGAAACAACGATCAAAGGGTAAAACATCATCGGCCAAGGGTTAAGCCCCTGACCTCAGTGTGCAATACACTTCAAAGCTTTGGAAAATTCCGCGATGACCCATAAAACAGAAGAGTCGGCACACTCGGTGCATGCTCTGACTCGGGCCTTATTACATACCATAAAGTTCATTTTTACTTTTTATAAAAATGCAACCTATTCTATGAAAGGAAAAAGAACTCGGGCAGCCTCCCGAGGAGCGCTGGGGTTTGAGTCACCAGCTTGACTGGTGTAAGATCATTTTGATCAGCTCTCAACTGTACCCATATCTTGCAGACTGATCTCTGCTCTCTTGACAAACACTTCATCTTCGTAGAACCTTTTCACCCTGTGCCCATTCACCTGAAAGGCCTTGGTCGGGTCATCTTTGTCGTAGAGCTCCATCATCCCTGATGGATATATCTTTGACACTGTGAACGGTCCAAACCACCTCGTTTGCAACTTCCCAGGGAAAAGGCGAATAGAGGACTTGAATAACAAGACCTTATCCCCTTCGCTTACATCTTTTCTCCTGAGATGGGCATCATGCCACAACTTTGTCCTCTGTTTGTAGATTTTTGCATTTTCGTAGGCATTCATTCTCAGCTCTTCGAGCTCTTGAAGCTGCAAAAATCTCTTTTCTCCAGCTTTGTCGAGGTCCATATTTAGGAACTTGATTGCCCAGAGGGCCTTGTGTTCCAATTCTAACGGTAGGTGGCAAGATTTTCCGTAGATAAGACGGTAGGGGGTGGTTCCAATGGGTGTTTTGTAAGCGGTGCGGTAGGCCCAAAGTGCATCGTCAAGCTTCATGGACCAATCTTTTCTTGTTCGACTGACTGTTTTCTACAAGATTTGCTTGATTTGTCTGTTGGAAACCTCTACCTGCCCTGACGTCTGGGGATGGTATGGTGTAGCGATCTTGTGCTTCACTACGTACTTGCGCAGGAGTGCTTCAAACTGTCTTTCTCCAAAGTGCGATCCTCCGTCGCTAATAACTGTGCGTGGGACGCCGAAACGAGGGAAGATGGTCTTCTCGAAGAGCTTGATAACTGACTTGGCGTCGCAGGTTTGGGTGGCTTCTGCTTCCACCCACTTCGATACATAATCCACAGCCACGAGTATGTACTGATACCCCCGAGATGGGGGAAATGGTCCCATGTAGTCGATCCCCCATACGTCAAATATTTCAACTTCAATCCAGCTCGCCATTGGCATTTCATCCCTCCGCCCTATGTTCCCCGTAAATTGGCACTCTTTGCAAGCCTTCACAAACTGTACAACGTCTTTAAATAATGCGGGCCAGTAGAAACCTGACTGTAGCTCCTTTGCAACTGTTCTTTCGCTGCCTAGGTGACCACCATAGGGGGAGGCGTGGCATTGCTTCAGGATGTCTCCGGTTTCTTCTTCTGGTATGCACCTCCTGTATATGTTGTCGGTGCATCTTCTGAATAGGAGAGGATCATCCCAGTAGTAGTTTTTAACCTCCGCGAAAAGCTTCTTCTTCTGATTGTACGTTATGTCAGGGGGCAGTTCTCCACAAGCAAGATAATTACAGATGTCTGCAAACCAGGGTAGGCTTTCTTCTTGGGCTTCGGCCAACATAAGAGCTTCGTCAGCGTAGTCGTCGTTGATAGGAGGCCCTCTCTCTTTCTCAATCACGATCCTTGACAGATGGTCTGCGACCATATTTTTTGCGCCCTTCTTGTCGATAATTTTGTGGTCGAATTCTTGGAGCAGTAAGGCCCACCTTAACAGTCTGGGCTTTGCGTCTTTCTCTTGCATTAAGTATTTTATAGCCCCGTGATTTGTGTATACCTTGACCTTTGCTCCGATGAGATACGACCTGAACTTATCAAATGCGAAGACGATCACGAGCATCTCCTTCTCATTTGTTGTATAGTTTACTTGAGCCTCGTCTAACGTACGACTAGCGTAGCAAATCACATGGTGCTTTTTGTCTTTCTTTTCCCCCAGGACTGCCCCAACCACGTAGTCGCTTGCGTCGCCCATCAACTCAAAAGGTAAACCCCATTCCGGCGCTTGAAGGATAGGTGGTGATATCAAAGCATTTTTCAGGGCCTGAAAAGCACTTAGACAATCGCTAGAGAAAACAAATTCAGCGTCTTTTACCAGAAGATTGGACATCGGTTTGAAAATCTTTGAGAAGTCCTTGATGAATCTTCGGTAATATCCCGCGTGCCCGAGGAAGCTTTGCACCCCCGTCATGGATCTCGGTGGGGGAAGCTTGGATATTGCTTCAACCTTGCTTGCGTCCACCTCGATCCCACGCTTCGAGATCTTATGCCCAAGAACGATGCCCTCCCGCACCATGAAATGGCACTTCTCCCAGTTTAGAACTAGGCTGTTCTCCTCGCACCTTTGAAGGACCAATGATAGATTCTTCAGAAAGCTATCGAAGTCCTTCCCATAGACGGAAAAATCGTCCATGAAAACTTCTACGATGTCTTCTAGAAAATCTGAGAACATCGATATCATGCATCCATGAAAGGTTGCGGGGGCGTTGCAGAGTCCGAAGGGTATCCTTCGGAAGGCATAAGTGCCGTAAAGGCAGGTGAACGTTGTTTTCTCTTGATCGTCGGGCAAGATGGGTACCTGGTAAAAACCTGAAAAGCCATCAAGAAAACAAAAGAAATCGTGATGCACTAACCTTTCAAAAACCTGGTCAATAAAAGGTAGAGGAAAATGATCCTTCTTTGTAGCCTGATTTAGCTTTCGGTAATCTATGCACATCCACCAGCCGGTGACGGTCCTAACCGCCACCTCGTCACCCTTCTCTCCCTTAACCACCGTCATCCCGCCCTTTTTGGGCACTACGTGGATCAGACTTACCCAATTGTTGTCGCTGATTGGGTAAATAATCCCCACATCCCTAAGCTTTATTACCTCTTTCTTGACGACCTCTTTGAGCATCTGGTTCAGTTTCCTCTGGGGTTGAACCAGAGGCTTGGCAGATTCATCCAAGTTGATGTGATGCATGCACAGGGCGGGGCTAAGGCCTTTGATATCATCTACTGAATATCCTATAGCCCTCATGTGGAGCCTTAACTCCTTAAGGAGTCGGTCCAGCTGGTTGTTTGAAAGATCGGCGTTTACGATGATGGGGTTTCCATTCTCTTCATATAAGAACTCGTATTTCAGGCCTTCGGGCAACGCTTTTAACTCTGGATTTGGCCTGGGTGCCTTCTCCTGAGGCTCCTCCTTGAGAGAGGCATACATCACAGATTCTACCGCCTTATCCTCTTCCTGCAAGTCTTCGTCAGAAAGGTTGAAAAGGTTGAGATGCTTCGCGACCTCAGGATCTTCGAGGTCAGGATCTTGACAGTTTATAGCCCTCAAGAGGGGGTCTACTGTCCAGATATCTTCCTCTACTTCCTCGCAGAATTTATTGTAGCTGTCTGCGAAACATGCTGATTCAGAGAGGGATGGGCTGCTCATGATTTCTTTCAGCTTGAAGTCCATATGGTCGTTGCCAACCCTTAAAGTGATCACCCCCTCAGAAACATCAATCAGCGCCCTCCCTGTCGCCAAGAAGGGGCGCCCAAAGATGATCGGACACCGGGGGTCTTCAGCTGTGTCGATGACGACTATATCGCAAGGGATGAAGAAATCGCCAACCCTTATCGGCACATCTTCGACAATGCCAACGGGTCTCTTAAAGGTGTGATCTTCCAGTTGAATCCGCATGTTGGTTCCAACCATGTCGGTCAAGCCCACCCTTTGCGTGAAACTTAGGGGCATGAGGCTAATGCTCGCCCCCAGGTCTGCTAAACCCTTGCGCTCGACGTTGTCTCCGATCTCGAACGGGATCGTGAAGGCTCCGGGATCCCTTCTCTTATTTGGCGTGTTGGGCTTCAAGAAGGTGGAGGAGGCGGAAGCTAGATGCACAGTCTCTATCCTCCCTCCCCTTCTCTTCTTTGTGATAAGGTCCTTGAGGAACTTGTCGTACGTAGGCATCTCTTCCAATGCATCAAGGAAGGGGACTTCAAGATGCAGTTTCCTGATCGAGTCCATGAACTTCTCATGACGCTTCTTCAGATTCGCCTTTATCAACTTGTACGGGAACAGAATCCTAGGAGCGTAAGAATTCCTTCCGCCAGGCAGCTCCTCAGGAAACCCTTGTGCAGACTGTCGAACGTCTGCTTGTCTTTCTTCTCCTTCTGCTGGGGTAGCACTCTCAGGCCTGGCTTCATCAGGGTGCTCCAGCGTCCTTCCAGACCTCAGGATCGCCATTACAATAGACTCAGGGTGTGGGAGAACTTTTATTGCAGGATTCTCCATCAGAGAAGCCATCTGGGTCAGTCACTGATCTACCTCACACTAGCGCATCTGCAAGTTGGCCATCTGGCGTTGCATTGAATTCAGAGCCCCAGGGCTAGGGAGCGTGTTCTGCACCAGTTTGCTGATGATGGTATCCTGTCTCTTTATGTAGGCAGAAAGCTGACCAACCAAGCTAGGATGGCTCATCCTCCCACCTCGGCACTGACATTCACTCTCAGAAAGGGACTTCTCGCAGCGAGACATGGTCTCAAAGCTTGGCGGAACAGGTCACAGTTTTTCAGAGTTCCTGAAAAGGCATAGAAAATCAAGTTTAGAAAATTGAATCATTATTTTTGTGTAAGAATGACTACAAGGGAAAGAAAAAGAGTGTTGTCAAGCTTATTGCTAAGCTTGAGGCATAAGAGTGTAGTGAGTGGATTCGGGTTCGTCTACAGTACCACTTTTGCCTTGTCCCCGGCAACGGCGCCAAAAAGTTGACCGGCCTAAATCGCGTGCCCTAAATTTGGAGGCGGATTTGAGGTAGTCGAGCTTTTACATTTATAAACCCGAATCCTTCTAGGCCCCCGCAACTTTGTTTACGGGTCGAAGTAGAAATACGGGGTCGAACACAGGGGCAAGGGGGTAGTGTTGAGAACACGGAATCGACACGCTACACTCCGACAGGTATAAAGAGAGATAAATTCCCAAAAAGGGAAGCAGTAAGATGTCACAAATAAAATGAAGAAACTATCTCCAACTGGAGCTACTAGAAAGATTTAAGGTTTTAGTCATTTAACAATTTTTAGGGGTTTTCATGCAACAGAAACAGAAGGATATTGCTCGAGCTAAAGCGAGGTACGAAGGATAGAACTGTGGTAAAACAAGCGGCGGTAGAACCAATCCTGTACCCCTCCTCTCAAAGCGGGTACCTCTAACAAGGCATCAGCGCCCCTCTCGAGGTCACTGGACTAAAATTAGAGTGGAAATGTCACTAAGGCAACTCAGTGTCGCCCGGTACAGTCCTAGGTGAACCAGTCCCCTCCCTCTCGGGATGAGGAAGAGCTCACCTAGTGTCGCCCGGTACGAACACTGGAGCACGATACGCCTGCTCTCGCAGTCTCCTCCGAAGATCACTCGACTATCCGAAACCTGAAGTGACCAAGCTTGTCAGAACTGTCTTTTCGGCTCCCTGTAGCTGCTATTTATAGGCAGCTGGTCGGGAGAAGATATGGTGCTCGAAGCGCCACGTGTCGTTCTTACCGCCGCTCAGTCGGCGTCGGCTGATGCAAGTATCGCCCGACACAAGGATGTCGGCTATCGAGCGTTGTGGCGAGAGGCGCCTGCCGGTGGGTGGCCGATATCGCGCGACACATGGAGTAGTTGCGGCGTGCTCGGCTCCCTGTCGGGAAAAGAGGCGTGTCATCCATCGATATCCTCTCGCGCGGCATCCTTGCGTCGCACGTCGTCGTATCGCGCAGCCCTGCCGGTCAGCGTGCGCATCGGCCGTTAGGGGGCCGAAACAGTCTTGGACTTATTTGCGGGCCGGGATGGCCTTATTGGTGCTAAATGTGCCAAAATAGGAGGAAAACTCTGCAAAGATGGAAATATTGGATTGAGAGCATTGCTTGGCTAATTATTGCGAAAATGCATATAAAAGAGAGGAAAATAGCAGAAAAGGACAATTTTGATAACAGAATAAAGATCAAAAACATCACAAAATTTGGTGTTATCAGACGCCACATAAGAAAAATAGGCTCTTATACCATATTCACAAAGAAATAATGTTTGCGTTGTTAGTTTGTATTGTTGAGTCCATCTTGCATTAGATATATGTTTTTTAAATTTCAGAACATGGTAGATAGACTTGAGGAGCATCTTAGAGTAGGTTCAAGCTTCTAGTAACTAGAGGGACAGAGTTGGGATTGGAAAATATGGCAAAGATGGCATTTTGTCTTTTTCTTATATACTTGTGCATACTTACACATTCACAACTTGCTTCTATTATTTAAAAAAATGCATGCTTTATGTGAATACAACCACAGTTAAGTGTGTCATAACATTGGATTTTGGTTAGTCTATGATTGCACAAGTATCTAGGCCGATACAAAATTGGCCAGCCTAGAATCAATTCGTTGCAAAATGGTAAACTCTATAACCCGACTCAATTTTATAACGACTGACTCAAAATCCAATTTACATTAAATAATCAAGTAAGTCTTATTCTAGTAATCATTAGATAGATATAGTATAAATATACAAATACACATTATTTTATTTTTATATAATATTATTACTTTTATGTGATACATACATTTTGATTTGTTGTGAAGTTTTAGTAACTCGTGAGATATAGTCATTTTCACCCTTATTACGATTTGGACTGCCTGAACTTATCAATCAAGAACCGATCCAGTTTGGCAAAATCCAAGCCCGATAGTAACCTAGTTATGACTCAAGATATATCGTTATATATCCCCCCTTATTATTGTAAGAGTAAACGAAACGGTTCTATATTGCTGTATGTTTTTATTCACATTCAGTCATACTTATATAGCAGTTTACAGAGATATACAATATACATTGGTTCGTGATTACAACAACCAGAACGGTAGATCCTAGAATTGTGGATCTGCAGGGTGACTGCGTCTGCACTCGGAAATCACGCACGTACAGTTAAGTGATGGACTCATTCTCCGATCTGGTGGTAGCTGTAAGTGGATGCGAGGAGTCCGCTGGGTTTTTTTCGGCGTGTGTAGATAATTCTGGGTTAACAAATATAACCCCAATCGACTGAATTTGACAACCCCAAACTCACACAATTTAAGAAACAAAATAAAATAACATAGTTGATCGGTTTTATTTCTGTCATCAATTTAAAACCATGAACTAACCAAAACTGATAAAATCCTAACGGGGAATCTATTTATCTCGACGTGGACTTGGTTGGGTGCACATGTTACTAAACAACTTCAAAAGCCCTAACCATGCCAACTTTTATGTTCTGGATGTACTATTATCCTAATATCTATTAAATTCTTGTTAAAAGGAAAAATATAAAAAAACTTGTGGATCCGAATGAGAAGCGGGTCATATTTCTTGTAAATCTATACTACTATAAAAAGAGGGAGTTTTTGCAGCTAATTACAAACATGCCATTTTACCCTCTTTCAGTCTATCAGATCACGACTTTTTGAATACTGTTCTCTCCTTCACTCACTTTCTTCTCACATTTTTTCTCATATTTTCCTATTTTTATGCTCTATTTTCTCTCTCCTCTCCACACCAAATGCCCTGCTTGCGACTCCTCATCACGTTCCTTGTTAAGTTTCTCTCCTCTTCCACGTACTCTCTTTTTCCTCAAACGACTCCTTAATAGGCTCAACCGTTTCCCACTAATGTTATTTTTCTCCCATTTAACTCAACATCCTTAATTACCCTTAATTATCTTCCCAAACTCATTATCTACTTCCTTTGCAGAATTAACTCTTGTACCGTCATGAAACACTCTCCGCAATAACAATTAACAATCCCCTTATCTTTCTTTCCTTTATTCTATCCCTCTTCATATTCTTTTGTCCGGCTTCTCTTCATAACTTCTTCACATTAATTTTCCCTCCAATTCCACTATCCACAACGAACTGTTATCTCATGTCCCTATTTTATAATTTTCTATGGCCGATTCATATTTGTTAGTCGCTCTATCTTGAACCAATATAACTTCCCACTTTTCTATACTGTATTTTATTCTTGTATGGAAATATTCAAGGTGGTCTACAAATAGTTATGAAAAGGATAAATGACATACCACTATTCACGTTCTCTTTTTATTCTCTTATTTCTATTTATGGTCACGTCCTCTTAACTTCCTTCCTAATTACACGCACAAAGCTGCCTACTTTTTGCAACTATTTTCACTAAGACTAAACAACTTCCCACACTCTCTCCATATTTTCCACGTTTTCTTTCTTTTGATTCACTTCCTCATATCTCTCTCACCACGTTTTGTATTACATCCACTACTGTGTAACCATTTCAGTCTCAAGTTACATTCTTTTTCATCAAACTAACTCTTTACAAAATCATAATTTACAAATTTAACTTATAAATGATCTTATTGAAAGAATCGAACGGTCAATCATCATTGATTTGAGATAACGCACGAACACAACTAAACGTGTTAATTTTTAAATTTATAATACAATTATGTTGTAACATTTTATAGAAGAATGAGACGTTGAAGTCGTATTTGGATGTATCTTTTGAAATCATGCAGTCGTATTGCACTGCATGAATGTTGATGATCAGTTTGTGATAGACACTTATGTTTAGTACTATATTGGGTATCCATGTATCTATTATTTTTTGGAGTTGCATTACCATATTGATTATTTATGTATAGAGTTTCACTATCTTTTTAGTATATTCACTATATTATTTTCTCCGCAATAACAATTAGCAATTCCCTTATCTTTGTTTTCTTTATTTTATCCCTCTTCATATTCTTTATTTCCGAATTCTCTTCATAACTTCTCCACATTAATTTTCCCTCCAATTCCGCTCAACTGTTATGTCATGTCCCTACTTTGTAATTTTCTCTGGCCGAATCATATTCGTTAGTCACTCTATCTTGGACCAATATAACTGCCCACTTTTCTATACTATATTTTATTCTTTTGTGGAAATATTCAATGTAGTCTACAAATAGTTAAGGAAAGGATGAATGAAGTACCACTATTCGCGTTCTCTTTTTATGATCTTACTTCTATTTATGGCCACATCCTCTTAACTTCCTTCCTAATTACACGCACAAAACTGCCTACTTGTTGCAACTATTTTCACTAATACTGGATAACTTCCCACGCTCTCTCCATATTTTCCATGTTTTTTTTCTTTTGATTCACTTCCTCATATCTCGCTCATCACGTTTCGCATTAATGCTTTGGCGAGTGCTTTTTTTAGTAAAATAATTGAGGATATATAAGTTAAGTTTGCTATGACAATTCAAAAGGCAGTTTTTGAGTGTCTACAAACTGATCATGCTCAAGATTTTCTTCTTACTATTCCTATTGATGGACTTGGTCTCCACATGTCCCCAGTGGAGTATCATAATATCTTCAAATATCGTCTTATGATTCTCTTATTTCCGGTCGACGAGATATGTCCAGTTTGTCGTAAGGTGTGTTTGGACTCTTTTGGGGAGCATGCGGTTCATTGCAGGGAACTTCCAAGTTTTAAGTACATACATGATCTTGTTAGATATTTTCTCTTTGATGTTCTCAGACGTGCAGGTGTTGCTGCTAAGAAAGAGGCACCAGTGAACTTTCTAACTGATCTACAAGAGGGGAGGTCGACACTTAGACCTAATGATGTTTTAGTTTTTAGATGGATAGGAGGAAAATATGCATGTGTAGATCTGACAGGGGTTTCTCCGTTAGTGGGATTGAGAAGTGGGTCTTTTACAATAGGACATACTGTTCTTAAAGCTGCTTCAGCCAAAGTAGCCAAGTATGAGAAAGCATGTATTGAGAATCAACACGCCTTTATCCTGTTTACTTTTGATACTTTTGGATTCTTAGCACCAGAAGCTGTGGAGCTTCTGAAGAGGGTCCAAAAAGTTATGAATAGTAATGTAATGTCTCCTAAGTGTATAGATAGATGTAGTGTTTCAAAGGATTGGTTTTGCCATACAGAAAGGACTAGCAACACAACTTGTTGCCCGCTTGTCTTCTGTTTCGATGTAATTGATCGAATAACATCAAAGTTGATGTATACAAACATATATTTTTTCCACTGTCTCAAATTACATTCTTTTTTCATCAAACTAACTCTTTACAAAATTGTAATTTACAAATTTAATTTACAAAATATCTCATTGAAAAAATCAAACGGTCAATCATCATTGATTCGAGATAACGCACGAACACAACTAAAAATGTTAATTTTTCAATTTATAATACAATTATGTTGTAACGTTTTATAGAAGAATGAGACGTTGAAGTCATTTTTGGGTATATCTTTTGAAATCAAGCCATGTAGTATAGATGTTTTACGATGAGTTTGTGATGACCTCATGTTTAAACCGTATTACACTGCATGAATGTTGATGATCAGTTTGTGATACACACATATATTTAGTACTATATTGAGTATCCATGTATCTATTATTTTTTAGAGTTATGTTGCCATACTGAATATTTATGTATAGAGTTCCATTATCTTTTTGGTATATTCACTATACTATTTTCCTTTCTCTCTCTCTCTCCTCACTCTTTAGTTTACTCTACTTTTATTACTTCTCTATCACTCAACTTTATTTAATTGATTATTTTTGAAAAGGTCAAATCTTTAGTCTTTTAGTAATGCTTCTTCCAAGTACGGATTCTGAGTATTGCAAGATATATCATCGGCTACATATATTTTAATCTATTACAAAAATTTGCATAAGACACTTAAACTAATATTAAGTTATAGAGGTAATGTTTGAGCTTATTTTGAACGTGAGGTATGCACCATCATCAACATTCATACAATGCAATACAGTTTAAACATGCAATCATCACAAATTGATCATTAAACATCTATACTGCACTGCTTGATTTCAAACAATATATCCAAAGATGACTTCAACGTCTGATTCTTCTATAAAATATTACAACATTGATTATATTATATATTAAAAATTTAACATGTTTAGTTTTATTCGTGCATGGCACGTGTGTGTTTACTAGTGTAGATAAATTATCAGCTCTCATGATGGGGTTGGCGACATCAATTGTGGAAGAAGTAATGTAGGGATCACTATTTTTTTTATTTTATAAAAAAGTGAGTGGTATAGGAAAAAAATCTTGATATTGTCGTGTAAGCCTAATCTCACCAACCTCCCTCCTAAACAATTTTGATGGACTTTATCAAATTAAGGATGTTTATTTTATTAAACAAGGGGCCCTTGGGAATATTATAAAAGCAAAAAAATCAAAATGGCACATTTGGCCATTTTAATTCCCAGAATAGCACGATCTTGAACTTAATTCTCAAAATGGCATATTTTAGGACCAATGTGTCCCACCTTGAGACACATTGCTATCTCGTAGAGCAATGCATCCTGACCTGGGACACATTGGCCCCACAGAAGGGCAATGCTCCTGAATCAGGACACATTGCTCTACGACAGAGCAATGTGTCTCGAGGCCGGACACATTGGTGCCACTGCAGAGCAATGTGTCCTCATCTGGGACATATTTCCCTTCTGTGGGGCCAATGCGTCCTGAAGCGGGATGCATTGCCCTACTGTGGGATCAATGTGTCCTGTAACGACCCCGCCTCCCGGTAACCCCCAATTAAGGGAGACCCGAAGGTCAGAGTCGTTATTCAATTAACAGGATCAAAGGTTTGACAAATAATCAATAATAATTAATAAACTTTACCAACTAAACTGAAAATGGGTATAAAATAAAACTTTTCTTACCTTAGAAAATAGGGATTTCTAAACTTCTATCCATGAAGATGTTAATCTAACTAATCCTCCTGTGCATGTTATTTCTCATTCAATTCCACATATGTCACTTTCGTGTTTGTTCTTTTCATTTGTACCTAAAACACCGACAAACAAAACGTTGGTCAGCCGAAGCTGGTATGTGGGGGAAACAATAATTGTGCAACTATGTTAACAATGTAATCAACCAAATATCATTTAACAACCAAGATTACGTTTTAAGCAATACTACTCAATCCTTGCCTATCCCCTTTCTCCGTAACGTCCCTTTAGTGGACATGGATACCACCTCTCTCATATGGTGGATCCTTACCCCCATGGCCCTACCACACAGGTAGCCAATACCTAGGGTTATGGAGTCGCATGGTCCTACCCAAAGGTAGACCAATCCCTGACTCATGATGACTTGATGGACCTACCCCATTGGTAGCCATTTACTAAGTCATTTAATGACCTGATGGACCTACCCATTGGTAGCCATTTACTAGGTCAATCTATACAGCTACAGAGGGGACTAGGATCTGAGCTAGTAGGCACATTTCTTATGTGATAGTCATATTCACATTATAATTTGCATGAATTAAATGCAACCAACAGTTTAATTTAAGTCATCGATAAAACCTCAAAAATCCTCGAGAATCTAATTCAGGATATTCATAGGCGTAACCACATACCTGTTAAGCAGATTGAATGCAGAAATAACCAAAACATTGAAATCCCAACCAAGCAACTAATCATGCACAGGATCCTGAAATAAATATACCAATTTCCTTTTATCAATATTTATCTAATATCCTCATATTCCTTAGGATTTCTATTCCAATTTTAGGATTTCCTTGGCAATTAGGGTTTCACTTCATCTTTCATTATTTTAAACCCTAATTTAACACAATTGAACACAAACCCTAATTATTACCACATCTAATTATCAATTCCGGATTAAAGGCATAATTAACCATTAATCAAGCTCATTAAGCCTCTTTTTATTAAAGATACTATTTTTATCCTCTTAATCCTTGACAATATCATTATATGTATTTATCATTAATTCATAGTTCATTATGATCCAAATCACATATGAACTCAATTTGCCATTAATTCTACCTTTTATTCATGTGAAAATCCTAATTGCTACATTTAGGGTATTTATCCACAAATTAGGAACTTTAATGCTCGAAATAGCTTAGATTCAGCATATTCCAACTTTAATCATGAAATTAATCAATTAAAGCTATTAATGGTCGAATTAGTCAACATTAGGGGTTTAAGGCTCATTAAAGTATATTCATGCATATGAAACTTTAAATTAACTAATTATATGCAAAGTCCATCCTTATTCTTTCTAATGTTCATTTTTATAATTAATAGGCTAAGATCAACTTTAATCATCTATTAAACCCTACTAATCACTTTAATCATACCAAAATAGGGTTCTTTAACCATTAACACATTAACGTTGATATCTTCCATTATTTTTCAAATTTCATAAGGAATCAGGCTTCAATTTTATTTTTATTAGATTCTCCTCATTTTTCTGAGCAACTTTCATATTTTATGCGAACCTATCCGAGCTACGGATATTTAGTTATGGATTTAAAAAAATCACTTACTTCTGGCCAATCGGAGGGCGCCACGTGGCCCGCTTCATGCAACGTTGTTTGCAAGTTTGGAAATATTTCGAATTGACCGATTTGCCCCCCCCCCCCTTTAAGTCAGCGATCCTTCACCCAGAGGAGGGGTATAACCATCCAACCGTCCTTGGTCTTCTTCTACCTCCAGATGGTGCGATCCAGCGGCCCTAGGCGCCATGGGCGCGACTCTTGCACCTACCCTGGACCTCGACAGCCATAGGGGACAAGTCCCTTGCCACCGGAGCTCCTCTGCGCCCCCATGGAACCCACAATCTCGAGGATAGGACCCCTGACTAGAACTGGCCGGGTCTGCTTATGTGGACGGCCCTGCAGCCGTGCTGCAGGTGCAGTGCGACGATGGCGGCCAAATAAAGGTGGGAAGCCACCCTAGCAGCTTCGTGCCTCCACCTAGAACGCGTCACAACTGCTAGTGCCCCCCCCCACAACCGCCATAAACTCTCTTGGTTAGGGTAAGCATGGAAGGAAGAAGGAGAAGAGGTCTAGATAAATGTGGGGTTCTCTTCCCCTCCGAACCAGGGCTCTACCCTTATATAAGGGGTGAAAAACGAAGCCCTAAGGCATGCCCTAAGAGGACACAAGTCCTAAACTTGAGAGGAAACATACTTTCTTTGGTTGTGAAACAACCATCTCTCTCTCTCTCTTTATTATCCTTTTGTTAAGCCTTATTTCATGGATAATTGGAAATACAAAAATTCTCTCTTGTCATCATTATTCTTGCCTTTTAACCCATTAGCCATGAAATCCTATTTTCCTTTATTAGAAAATACTTTCCTTTTTGCAAAACCACATAATTCATTAATCATGTATCACCATTATCCTTTTATTTTGCAATTTTAGTATTTTCTCTTTCTTTCCTCCTTATTGGGACTCCTTGGATCCCAAGAAACTTTACTATTTCGAAATTCATTTCCAAGGATACTTATTATCCTTCTAGATGCATCTAAATGCACTATTTTCACATTATCTTGTTTATTTCTTATTAGAATATCTCCTTTTTGAGGATTTCTCTTTATTTCTCTTTGATTTTCCTCATTGGTATTCCTTTTATCATTAGAAATCCTTGGAATATGAAATTCCACCAAGAATAACTCAATTATACATATTTTCACATATTTTCCACATTTCATCAATGGTTTCAATTTCTTTCTTAATAAAGAAATACTTATTGGATCTTTTCTTTTATTATTGCCCTTTCTTTGCAATATTGGATTCCTTGGCACCCAAGGAACCTAAGGGTATGAAATCCATCCTTGGATTCCATTCTTTTGCCTTCTAGAGGTTTCCACACTTTTCCTTTTTCTCTATTTTCTTATTTACTCGATAATAGTGGAATTTCTTTTATCCTTTCTTGTTATTGGGCCCAATAGCCAATAAATCCCACAAACAAATCAACAAGGCTATTTTAAACGAAAATCATGCATTCATTCATTATTTGTTCATTTATCTTTAATATGAGAAATTACATTTCTCAGCAATTGAACCCAAAATCAGGGTTGTAACATGTCCCGTCCCGAGACGTCGCAATGGTTCTTTGGGGCAATGGGTCTCGGCTGGGGACACATTGCTCCCCCGATCATTGTAACATAGATGTTGCGGGCCGCGAACATTGCCACGTGGGGGCAATGCATTTCCAACGGGGACACATTACTCTCCTATATAAAGGAGATGAGATCAACCCCCCAAACCCACACCATTCCTCAACTTCTTCTCTACTCCCATTGCTCTGGAGTTCCCTGCTCGGATTTCTATTGCTTGGAGATGATTTCAGGCGATCTTGGAACTATATTCTTCTTCTATCGCTGTTTGGCCGGGATTCTGCTTCTCTTATTTCTTTTCTTGGGTATTCTGATTGACAAGAGATATCTCATCATTTGAGATATTTTTTCTACTATATTTTTGGATTCAAAAATTTGGACCTAAATTACTATGCAATATTAAAAATGAAATAATTGTATTGCTACTATTTAATTCTACATTACTAAAATAATGTTATAGAAAATGACACATGAAGATTAATTACTGTCAAAAAATTATTGTTCTAAATTCTAA
The DNA here is from genome assembly GCA_963693085.1 of Alisma plantago-aquatica. Lineage (NCBI taxonomy): Eukaryota > Viridiplantae > Streptophyta > Magnoliopsida > Alismatales > Alismataceae > Alisma > Alisma plantago-aquatica. The sequence goes on along the minus strand of OY856415.1, from coordinate 401,765,846 downwards.
AATTATTGTTCTAGAATGTTAATGTTATAGAAAAAATATTGTTCCAAATTTATTTTCAAATTCAAAATTATTGTTCTAAAATCTTAACTACTCTTTTAAAAATAATGTCAATGTTAAAAAATATTAATTCATGCTATAAAATATTAATTCATGTTCTACAATATTAATTATTGTTCTAAAATAAAATTACTATTCTAAAATCTGAATTAATGTTTTACAATGATAGGAACATGGCATCTAGTTCACATTCACGAATTGTCAAGCTTAGATATAATGGTCAATTTCTCTCTGATGGGTCTTATTCTAGTCGATCTGTTAGACCTATAAATATTTCACTTCTCAATACCCTATCCGAACTAAAATCATATATCCATACAATACTTAATTGATCCAACCACTTCTCTATCAATATATCCTATCTTTTCCCTGGAGAAGATCATATGCTCATACAAGTTGATGATGATGATGCATACAGAACCTTGTTCTCACTTTCATTTGCTGCCTATATTGATGTGTTTCTTGAAAAAAAACATCTTTCCACCGAAATTCTAATTTCATTAGTCTGTTGAATCAATTTGAATCCCAACCATCTGGATTCTCTCAAAATCCTACCATTGAGAATATTGGTGTTGAGGTTGAGGAGGGAGAACAAAATATTGAACAAGAAGGTGATGATAATAGTGATCATGAAGGTGATAATGATAATGATCAAGAAGGTGATAATAATAGTGATCATGATGATGAGTCATTGACTAAAACTGATGATGAGCATGAACATCCATTCCCTGATTCTATTACAACATTGAGTTCCATTCCATCTATATTTGATAAATAGTGGCCCCGACATGAACACATTAATACCAACTATGAAGCTTTTCAAGATGAAGAATGGGTGGAAGATTTTCATCAGGAATTCTGTCTCAATTACAACCCTTCCATTATTGAAATATATGAGGGTGCTTTATTTGCATCCAAAGATGTAATGGTTGAGACGATCCAAAAATGGTCGGTACAAAAGAATGTCCAATATCGTACACAACGCTCAAATAATCGTCATCTTAAATTTGTTTGTATCCATGACCAACAATGTCCTTAGAGTTTGAGCAGGTGGCATGTGGAAGGTAAGACGTTATAGTACAAGCCACAATTGTCGACTAACTATTTTGAATCAAGACCATTCCCAAGTCACATCATCTTATATTGCATATATGATAATGCCAATCCTAGTATCATGATTGGATATGTCCAGACGAGAAATTCATGACAAGGTGAATGCTGAACTAACGCTCCATATATCTTACAAGAAGGCATTTCTAGTGAGGAGGAAGGACGTCTGTAAAATATTTGGAGACTGGGAATCCTCATATCATACTTTGTTGTTGTTTCTAATTTCTCTATTACAATATATTCCAAGAACTATATATTCCCACCTTGTGGATGATTATACCCTTCAAACTGAAAGCCCTCGTAGATTCAAGCGGATGTTCTGGGCATTTGGTCCAGTTGTGAGGGGTTGGGCCTATTGCAGGCTTGTTCTTACTATTGATGGCATATTTCTAATAGGAAAATATTTTGGTACACTTCTCATTACATGTGGCATATATGCTGATAATAGTCTATTTCCACTTGCTTTTGTTGTTGTCGAGGCAGAAAATAAGGACTCATGGGAGCAGTTCTTTAGTTCTCTGCAAACTTATATTCCAATCATTCCACCCTGTACAAATCTGTGTATTATTTCTGATAGTATGAGTGAAATTTTTCTAGCACTTATGTCACAATTTAACTGGGCTCAACATCGTTATTGTCTTCGACATCTTCATGAGAACTTCCTTCAAAAGTTCAAGTCACAGGAGTTGAAGGAACTTTTATGGAAGGTGGGATCCACAACTGATACACATGAATTTGATCGTCTAAGGGCTGATATATAAACCATAGAACCAGCGGCTAAGGAGTATTTGATAGAGCAAAATCTAGTACAATAGTCTCTCACATATGACAGAGGTTACATGTATGGGTCATTGACTAGCAATCATGTTGAAGGGTTGAATGGAGTCTTAAAAGGTGTTAGAGATTTACCAATATAGGAACTAATTGTTGCCACATACTATCGTTCTGTTACAATGTGGTTGGAGAGGCATAATGAAGCGTATAGTCGTGCCAAAAGGGACTTAAATGGCCCTTTAGGTTTCATGATAAGCTTTTTAATGTATCATAAGATGTAGAAAAACTAGCAGTAAACATCCGCATGAACAATGATGAATGGCTTATTGATGACATGGACAGACATAAATTTCAAGTCATAGTGCGTCCAAATGGTGCAAGTGAATGCAGTTGTGGTTTTCCAAAATAATGGCATTTTCCATGTTCTCATATTTGGGTAGTTGCAAGATCTGTCAATTATGATACTGATGCACTTGTGAGCCCATATTTCACAAATGAAGCTTATTTAAATGCATACATAACTGAATTTCGTGGTATTCCTGAGAAGAGGTATTGGCCTCATTTTGATGAAAGTAGAGATATTTATCCCTTATTATCCCCCAGGAAACAAAGGACCGCTGGAAGACCAAAGAAAAAAAGAAGGCCTTCAACTATGGATGTTGATCCAAATCAATATATACATATCATTGTCATAAGTGTGGCAAAAGGGGCCATAATATATGCACTTGTCCTAATGTAATATGATGTCTGGTCATGTAATATTTGCAATTTAAGTTTGTTCAAGTCATGTAATGTTTGTAATTTCAATATACTCAACTCATGTAATGTTTTCGATTTCAATTTACTCAAGTCATGTAATGTTTGCAATTTCAATTTGTTCAAGTCATGTAATGTTTGCAATTTTACTAATTAATTGTTAAATTACTGACAAGAATGAATTTATAATGGGTTAAATTTAACTAATTTAGGAATCTTATTTGTAAATTATTATTTGTTATTTTTTATAGATGGCTCATCGAAGCACATGGACATTTCACATGTCAGTAGAGTTTATCCAAATAATAGCTACAAAATGCCTACAGGGAAAAATGGCTCATCAAACTCTAGTGGATGATGACTAGAATGACGTACCAGATTTGTTGTACAACAAGCTAGGCTTTATAGTGATAAAAGAACAAGAAAAATTTCATTGACAATTTTTAAAGCAAATGTTTCACATGTATGAATGACTTCTTGAGCTGCCTGGTTGGTATTGGGATCACACAAAACAGAAAGCAATGCCAATCAATGAACAAGTTAAAAACCAATTAGTTGTATAACATCCAGAGATACATCAATTTGTACATCAAATGTGGCCATTTTATGAACCTCTAGATGAGATATTGAATCAAATACAATAACTAATATATTGTAATATTTCTCTTTTAGTAGTTCATGTTGTATTTTAATATTATTTGGTAGTTCATATATTTGAATTAATTTCATCTTATCTAATGAAGAATATTGACACTACTTCATTTAATATAATATTTGCACTTTTCATCGATATGGCGCCTAGACAAGCATCCTTCTGACTCTCCCAACACCACTTCATGTTGTCACAATGGCCTATTATTGACCCAAATGTTTTGGAAAACATTTCTTTGGCTGGTTTTGGGCTTGTTCATAGGCTATGACCTATCCACCTTGATCCTAATTTAATCAATGCCTTAGTTAACCGGTGGGACAACTCTAGAAATACTTTTAGGTTTCCCCCTTTTGAGATGACTGTAACTCTTCAAGATGTTGTAGTTCTTTTAGGCCTTAGGATTGATGGCCCACTGGTTATAGCTTCATATCCTTTAGGCGTAGATGAGGGGTAATTTGATTCATGGTCTCACCTTTGTGAGAGTTTCTTAGGAGATGCACCAGATGGGATGTCTAAGGGGCATGTCTCCTTTATATGGTTGCGTGAGACCTTTAGTGGGATGGATCTCACCTTGGGAGATGAAGAAGAATAAATAAAAATGAGAATAAGGTATACTAGAGCATATCTCCTATACTTTTTAGGTAGTTATCTTATTCTAGATAGTATCACAGACAAAGTTCATGTACGGTACCTCCCGCTTCTGTCTAACTTTGCAAGTTATAGCACTGTATCTTGGGGTGCTGCAACTCTAGCATACTTGTATAGGGAGTTATGCAAGGCTACCACCCATTCTAAGAAATTTTCCCACCTGTCTGGTTGTGTATGTCTACTGTAGATGTGGTGTTGGGAGAGGTTAGGAATTGGACACCCAGGTTCACTGGTTATGAATAGGGGGGAGTGGCTAGAAGATGTTCCCTTGGGTTACAAGTAAAGATTTACACAATTTATTTATACATTTGTCCAAATATTTTGTAATGTTTATCTAAATTTAGTTTATCAATTTAATAGGTAGCCTACATTTGTTCAAGGAGTGATACTATGATAGGATCGGTCCAGTTTTATGATTCAACATTTGACCAGATTTTTCCCTCTCAGGTATAACTTACTTACTTCTACTAACATATTGTATGATATATGTTGTATTTTTTATGCAATTTACTTACATGTTGTATCTATTTGAATAACTGATACAGTTAACTCCTTACACTGCTGATATTCTAGAGAGACTTCCAGCCTTGTGTCGAGAGGGTCAGGATATTTGGTTAGCACGAGTGCCTTTACTGTGCTACACAGTAGTAGAGTGGCACTTCCCTGATAGAGTACTTGGACAATTCAGATTTGTTCAAGTACAACCTACTCTAGAGTTTCCACACCTTAGTAGGATACATGGGAGGGGTCATGCGGCTGAGGATTGGTTGCATCATTACAGGCAGGAGGTGCAACTGTGGAACAACATACGTGAGAGCATAGTCCCCCCTCCACCAGCGGAGACAATCTTCAGTCCACAGGTGCACTATGCATGGTATCATCCCCAGTACGTACTGCCCCCTCCAGCTTAGCCTCCGACTACATACTACCCATAAAGTTATCGTCAACAATAATTTGTGAGTATCATTTATATTTCTTTTATAGATTGTTATTATTTACCATTATTATTTATCTTTATTATTTGTACATACTTTGTTTGAACATGTGGAATCACATGTGCGGATCTGAGTGGCTTTACAACATGCCCCTGCACATATGAGAGATGACATCTATGGCATCCATGGGACTTACTTTAATAGTATTCCCGACTATGCTTGCCCGTATGATCCCATACCCACTCATACCACAACCCCTAAGCCCACTCCTACTCCTACTCCTATTGTTCTTGCTGCTCCTGATCCCACACCCACTCCCACTTCTCAATTCATGGCATGGGGACCGACATGACCATACTTTTCCAGAACTGGTTCATTTTCTTCATACATCACCCCACATCCACCAACATCCTACTATGGAACAATTTCTTCTTCTGTTCCATACACTCCACTCCCACCACCAATTATTTATGACAGTCGACCACCATCTTATGTCACATACTCACTGACTCCATTTGATTTCTCAGGATGCACCCCACATGATGCCCCACATCCTAGTATTCAGACACCCCTCACCCCACCTCCAGATTTTCATTACTTCCCTGGTCCTCATCAACCTACTGCTACACATTTATCCCCCATTGAGGCATCTCCATATGACTCCGGTACTCAGGAGCCATATGTATAGGGAGGTGGGTGAGGACGTCGTGGGCGTGGAGGACAAGCTTAGATTTTCATAGTTTTGTACATATTGTGTAGTGTTGTATATATACCTTTGTTCAGGCATTTATTTGGCTTGTATGTGGATCTATCATATTATGATATCATATTGGTTCATTTTGAATCTATCAGATTGTTCTGTTATGTATTATTTTCTCGTCAAGTTGGCTCATATTTTAACCTTATTTTTAATGATATCTCATTTTTTTAGATTAATTTCTTCTTATATAATCAATTAGGAACCAACTAGTGTTGGTTGCAATACCACTTCTATAATCCATATGTATGTTCAGAGCTATTGAAATTAACAAATTTATAATAATTGGCTATATTATAGACATTCAAATACAAGTGAATGGATAGTAAATGTGCAAATATAATCAATGTTGTTAATATACAAACAATATGCATGAAAGAATAATAACGAATGCAATTATTTTTAATAAAACTGCAATACGTCCTACATGGGGATGCATTGCTCTGTGGTGGGACAATGCGTCCAGCTCTGGGATGCATTGCTCTGCGGTGGGACCAATGCATCTCTCCCCAAGATGCATTGCTCTGTCACAGAGCAATGCGTCTTGACCCTGGACGCATTGCCCTTCGGTGGGGCCAATGCATCCCCGGTCCAATATGAGAGAGCAATGCATCTCCAGAGTGTACACATTGTTAAAAAAATGTGCCATTTTGGGAATTAAGTTCAAGAACGTACTATTCTGGGAATTTAAATGGCCAAACGTGCTATTTTGGTTTTTTCCCTTATTATTGGGTATGGCAGTGAGCAGTTGCCGAGATGACCGATGTATGTGAGTTCCTTACGCAGTCTTGAGCTTTTGGAATGTGGAACATTGTTGTTTAATGATGATAATCTATTTGGAAATCTCATACATGTTAGGCATTTAGAAATCATGAGGTGTCGAAAAAAATGCCTCAAGTTCAATTCTATTACCTTATCTTGAGAGTCTAAGCATTGATGATACATAGCTATTTCAACCTTCCTTGGGAGTGGTGATCGGTTTTGTAAAGCGTCCCCCATCAAAGAAGTCAATTTATTGAAGTCTTATGATCCCGATATAGGTTTCCGTTCCTGGAATGAGAATATGCAGACGAAGCAGTTGAGTAAGTTTACGACCCTGAAAAAATTGTGTTTCCCTGGTCTTTGATGTAGTGACCTACCATCTCTTGAAAAGATAGAAATAAAATCCTACAATCAAATTCTAGAGTTACCAAAGACCGGGTTGCCCAAATTGTTGCAAGTTTTAAACCTTGAACGCTACCATCAATTGGAGCGAAGGTGCATAAAGGGTGGGCCCGAGTGGAAAAAGATAAAATCCATTCCCAATCTACAAGTCGTGACACTACTGTAGTGGAGTATAATCACCCAGCTAGTTGGGAAACATCGAGTTGGGAATATGAGCCCACTGTCTAGATATATAAGTACATATATCTAGCGGAAATGAACAGACACATAAATTTTTGCCTAACAGAAATATATATAAAAAAAAAGAGGTTCCCTACCCACACTCCAAACCTCGGAGGAACGACCGCCTACTCCATGATTTCTTCTAGATACTCCGGTTAACCCTTTTCATCGGCGGTTCCATCTTGTTGTTCATCTGCTATATTGTGTGTTTAAGGGATGTGTTGAAGTGATTAAAAATATGTTGATTTGTGAAAAGGTGTGTGCAGTTATGCATCAAGTAGTGTGTGTGGTAGTTAGTCTATTGTGCGGATGTCATTTTACTGTAATCAATACTTTTGAATAAATAAGTGTAAGTTTGTGTTTGTGTATTGCAGGTCTACAAGGATTCCATTGCTCACTTTTGTGCTATGTGAAAGATCATTGTGCATATTATCTTCATTGTACAATAGGTCATTATTTTCATTTCTCTAAACTATGCTTTCTTTTTTGTCTTCATTCTGGTTTCTGATCTAGTGTTCGTGAATACTGGAGTAACCTGTCACACTTCGTATGTGAATACTCCACTTTTCTCCTGTGAATATTCTTCTACAAGTTGTAGTTTACGTGCAAATACATTGTGATTGCCAACATTAACCCCTGGCTATCGGTTGTATCTCACAAAGGTGTCCTTGCCTATGTCGTCACAACAACCGTCTCCCCTTGGGCTTCTCATTCTCTCTTGAAGTAAAAAACCACTAAGGGTTCAAGTTGGATTTCTTTGTTAGTTGTGAATTTGATTCTAGTGACGCCGTTACAACTAGAGTCATGTTTGTGTGAATGCCAAGGTAATGTGGCTCCCTAATCAAATAGATTATTTATAGATATTGTTGATGATGCATGCAGATCAAATTAATGGAGCAATGTTGGCTTGGAGCATCTGCATTACATTTTTACTCCCGTTGGTGTTCATGCATTGTCTTTGTGTTGCGCTGCTGAGAGACTCTCCCAAACGTAATCTTTGTGTTCTCTATCAAATTAGGGGATACTGATGCCCTAAAGGGAACGAAACCTTAGAAATGTTCCTAAATAATTTGTGTAGGTGAAGACTAGTCTGCCAAATAGAAATCTTCAAATGTTCTTGTGTATGCTATATAGTACAAGTAGGTCCAGTTTTAATGGTTAATCCATTGTCTAAAGCAGAATGATCAGTTACAGACATCCATCTTGCTATAACCCTTCAATTAGAGCCATCATCCCCAGCCCCACTAGAGCTTCCACCAATTTGTACTGTTTAACCAGATTCATCAGCATGCACCATCCTATCAGGGATGGATGCATAATGCATTCATACAAATTAATACAATAGTAATTTTGCACACATTCTAGTCAAATTCACCACTATTAATTATTCAAACAACACGTGTCATGGTCATGTGGACGACACCAACATTACATATAACAAAAAAATGTATTTAACTTGAGGGGGAATTCAACAAGATATCTTCATTTCATATCAATATGTTTATAGTACACCAATGGATGTGAACGTTGATGCATCTCATATAAAAATCAACATCTTTGAAATACATGTTCTACATAAATTAAAATAGAGCCAGCCCCACAAAAAATACCTACACACCAAAAAGCTTAAACAATGTCTCAACGACTCATCAAAATTATGTATAGACTACATGCATGCTTGTTTGCTAGTTCATTATAACCATGAGGATAGTCTTCCACGGTGTTGGCTGCAATACAACTTGGACAGGAAACAAAAAGAGCATCATTGCAACATGAAAATTGCCTACTAAAATGTTAGAATAAATTTTAGTAGATAAAAATGCACATGCCCTAATTATGATAGCCGGACATTCTTCTGCTTAATTTCTAGTTAGCCTATTACTCCATTTGAAAGAAATGAACAAGGATACAACAAGTTATATACATTATTAAAAGAAAATTGGTACGACAAACTTGAACTATGCAGTCCAATTAAGAATCACACTTGCAACTACAATTATCACGAACTATAGTGGACTGAAAGTCCAACAAGATCATGCAATAGATAAGAGTTCAACTCAATCCATTTGTCCTCCATCAACATATAAGAAGGTGATTGTTTCCCACTCTCTACTTTGCATTCACATATGCTTGTACATCCTCAATCAACCAAATTAATTGTAAGCACTTTTCATAAAGAAGGGTTGGATTAGAAAGTAATTGTCCCAGTAAAATGGAATGTAGTGAGATTGATGTTAAGAGATGAGCAACAACATATACTAAGAGAGGCCCCACACCTTTACTAGATAGCCTACCCCTACATTCTTTAATATTAAGATAATTCACCATTTTATATAACATAATAGAAACGGGGCAAACAATTCTAAAATGTCATAATGAAGAGATGACAACACATGGAACTATAATACCTACCACTTGTATTTATAATATAGTTTTCTTATGGAAAGGAGTTTTTCATATTCAAAAAATGAGCAGTATGTCTATTCTTAAGCAGTGTCTGAATATGAAAGAGGCATAAGCTATAAAGAAAATACAATCAAGACAAGCAACACTTTATACAAGAGCATTATCATACCCATAATCTAGCAATGCAACACAAATCATGGTATAACAAAAAAATTAGAATGTGAGTTTACATAATTAGTACAGATCAGAAGCAACAACACAAATTTCAATAAAAAAAATCAAATGTAGGTTGAGAAATAAACCCAAACTGATAATTGATCTCGTACATGTAAATGCAGATGAATGATCATATTGTAAATGCCTCAGATACATTACCAATTTAACCAAACAATGGACTTATGGATTATAGGATTTCAGAAACAAAGTACAGAGATGCATGACATACTGGCAATATCATAAAATAGATATTACTGAGTTTACACGCAGAGGGCATATAACTTAGAGATATGCTCTCAATGTTTAGAATGTTGAGGCACAATAGTTGAAATCATCTTAGAATAATCTTTAACAAGTTTATGGTGAATCACAAGCATATCTAAGGAAAAAATGGCTAAACATAACATGATTTCATGGTTGTTCAAGGTGCTAATTTAAAAATATCTACAACATTCGTATGTGTATATGCATATGCACAATGATGTGTATATTACATACGCACCTGATACTACCTATTCAATCAAGTAGTAGGTTATGGATTAATAGGATTTGAGAAACATACCAAAAAGGTGCAAGCCATACTGACAATATATCAAAATTGATATTATTGAGTTTACGTGATACTACTAAAGAATTTTCACTAAGCTTTCAAAGATATGATATATTTTTTAGATTTCATTGCAAAAGCAGAGAAGAGCACACTCTATGAAATGGCAGAAATCATGAAACTAATGCTCTAGGATTACACTAGACAATGTGGATCCTACAACTCAAAATGATAAAGATAAAAATAAAAAAACAAAGATAGATTTGTTCCAACACCCTCCTAAGCTTTAACTTGACCATGTCCTCATAGTTAAAATCCAATCAAAAAGGAGGAAAAGTGGTATCGAATCACAATGGTGGAAGCAAATACCAACCCTACACAGAAGATCAGGTCCGGTCGGGTCGGGCTAGGTCGGGTCCTAATATTTCTGTCAGATCTAGAAGCATCTTGAAAGACTAGAATTTCCTTTAGGTCAAGAGTTGGCCATGGATATGATTTTGCAATCATTGCCTAAATCATATAGTCAGTTTACCAAGTGTTATCATTTGAGTAACATGGGTAGACTGTTGTCTTAGTTTCTTGACATCTTGATAAGTATCGAAGCACAAATGAAGATGGAAAAATCCATAGTGGCGATCAGTGGAGTTGAGTGTAAGGGCAAGAGAAAGGTGAAGAAGTGTTCTGTGACTAAGCCAAAGTCCAAGTCTTTTGTACTTAAAATAAGGAGAAGGATAATGGAACCTAGGAAGATGAAGCAAGCGATTGAGATCTACTTATGGTATATACGTTATTGAGGTTAACTTTACTACTTCCTCATCATGGGTACTAGATACCAGATGTAGATCACACATTTTCTCAAATGCAAAGGATCTGAAAAGAAGTAGACCTTTAGAGAAAGGTGAGGTAGAACTACAAGTTGCAAATGGGGCAAGAGTTGCATCCAGTGTAATTGGAACCTATGAGTTATCTCTAATAAATGGGCTAGTAATAGAGTTGGAGAACTTCTATTACATACCTTCTATGAAAAGGAACATCATATTTGTATCTTGTTTGGACAAGAATGGATTCAAATTTCTGATTAAGAATGGAAGATGTTCTATTAGTAAAGATGGGATGTTTTATGGAAGTGCCCCAATGTCTTATGGTCTATACTTGATAGATATAAAAACAAGCGTATATAACATAAATACTAAAATACAAAAACTCACCAACTCAAACAAAATATATCTTTGGCATTGTCATCTAGGGCACATAAATGAGAATTGCATATCTAGACTCCATAAAGATGGTTATCTTGACTCTTTAGTTTTTGAATTAATAGAGACATGCGAGTCTTGTTTGTTGGGTAAGATGACCAAGACTCCCTTCACTGGAAACAGTGAAAGGACAAGCAATCTATTAGGACTCATACATACTGATGTATGTGGCCCTTTTAGAACAAATGCTAAAGGTGGGTATAAGTACTTCATTACCTTTATTGGTGATTTCAATAGGTATGGCTATGTTTACCTGATGAAACATAAGTCAAAAGCTCTTGAAAATTTCAAAGAGTTCATGAATGAACTACAAAACCAACTTGGTAAAAGTATCAAGGCACTTCATTCTGATCGAGGTGGAGAATACTTGAACCAAGAGTTTGAAGACCTTCTACGAGCCTATAGTATTGTATCACAATGAACTCCACCTAGAACACCACAACAAAATGGTGTATCAGAAAGAAGGAATCACACATTGCTAGAGATGGTGCGATCTATGATGAATTTTGCAGATCTTCCAACTTCCTTCTAAGGGTATTTTCTTGAAACCTCCACATATACACTAAACTAGGTACCATCTAAATTGGTTTAAAAGACAACATATGAGATATGGTATGGGAAGCATCCCAATGTGTCTTTTATGAAGATTTGAGGATGTGAAACTTATTTTAGAAAAATATTTTCTAAAAATCTTGACCCGAAGTCTGATAAATGTTATTTTGTTAGACGATCAGATCGTGAGAGAGAGAAAACCAATCCATGGAGAAATTTTATTGCATAAAGGATTACTATAAATAGAAGAAGAGGAAGGCCTAAATTAACATGGGATGAGCTTATAAAGAGAGATTTTGAATCTCTACATCTCAATCAGAATATGACCCATGATAGAGCTGAATGGAAACGAAGGATCCATGTAGCCGACCCCAACATAGTTGGGATTGAGGCTTAGATGATGATGATGATGATGATCAATGATTACTGTTGACATCATGTTGAGCTTTAATTGTATTTGAATTAGCAATTCATGTGCGATTGGGAAATATAGAAAAACGAATGTTTTGCTTAGTGAAATGACCGTCTCGTACGCGAGACGACCGTCTCAGTTATGAGATGACCATTTCGGCTGTCATAGGTTGCAAAATTTCCAGAATTATTTTGAAAATTCGAAATATTACGGTCCCTTTCGCTCCCGCATAGAGTGGGGACCCTGACCCTGGCCTCTACTATAAATAGAGGGGTACTGAGAGTTTCTCAGAACACAACACAGATAATTGAGAATTAGTTGCTCTGACAATTATTGTCCTCTCTGGTTGTGGTAACTAAGAGATCCCAAATAAGTCCTACCCGAATAGGGAGGGATAGTCACGTGAGAGAAATAATGAGTTTCATTTATGTGAGAGAGTAGGTTGGTGACTAGTACACCAATGAGAGGGACAACTCCTTCATGTCCGTTCTAGCAGGATGACATGAGTTCTTGTTGGTTCGTGTGGACTTATCTAGAGGCGAGGCAGCCTTTGCCCATCGCTAAGGAGGACAACGTCAGCCAACAATCTGTGACGTGAGGATTTGCTATAGATGACGATGTTCGAGTCTGTTATTCGTAGAGGAACAGTCAGATGAGTCCTAGTATAATCAAGAGTTGTACATACACCGTCGAAGACTGACTGCACATCTACATCAATGTGGATTGTCGATGGACTTGCTCCAGGATCAAGTATATCTCCGTGAAACCATCATTTTCATTGTATAGTTATTGACGCGATCCGCTAATTAATGGAAAATATGTCAATATTTTTTTTTTATTTCCGCTGCTCATCTGATGTCGTATTTTCCTACATAATACACTTGTTTGTATGGAGTTTATGTGAGAAAATTAAAAGACTAAAAGTTCTAACATCTAGTCAATAATAAAGTATTTTATGCTGTGATAACCTATGAGTTATGTTGCCCAAAATATTTATATGGTATCAAGGAGATCATATCTCAGTGACATACTATTTTACAAAGAAGACGAAGGCATCATTGTAATTTTTCCCTCACCTTCTTTGTATTGGAAATATTTGGATTGTATGAAAGACAGTAGTATGCGTGTTCCTCACGATGAGCTGATGCAATGGATTGTCATTAGAGCAAAAGAATGATGTTCACTTGCATTCGATCGTACAAAAAGGTAGTACGAATGATTCTCCCATATCTTGTCATTTTGACATTGGGCTTTGCCATATTACCAATGGTAATTTTTAGGCTTTTGCGGGGCCTTTTTTAACCAAAAAGTAGAATGTATTTGGGATGAATGAAGAAATGATATGCATTTTTAATAATATAGGGCACCCTGCACCCTAGATCCAATAAGATTTTGTGTTGTTGTATGATCGAGTAAGAACAAAAATTATATGCGGTGTTAAGTTGTCAAGACCAATACAATTTATATAGCATCATAGGAAATAATCTATATGTGAGGGCAAAATTTTAAAGGAAAAAATAAAGCTTGATGTATTATATACATTCAGCCAATTATATTGTCAACGCTGACACCATGGAAGTCACTGTATAGTATTGTATATACAGTGAAGTTTGATAATAAAGAATAAATTTTGGCATCGGAAATCAGTGTATTAAATTGTGATGGTTCATAGGATAGCATGACAAGTATCGGCCAATTTGTGTAGTTGGGAGGCTATCACCACCTTCCGTTACTATAATGCTTCGATGTTCTAATCATTCATGGTTTGACATCCGAATAAAAAATAATGTGGTTGAACACATGCTTAGTGCAGATTCAACTACAATGATGCGGTAAAGGGTAGGGAACTGGTTAAGTTTGACTTGGTCTTTATCTCATTGTTGCAGAGAGGCCAGGTACTTTGGGGCAACACTACTTTATTAGAAGGATATATATTGATTTGGGGGCAGGGAGACGGCGAAAGTGGCCTTACCTGAAGACCCTCCACTGCTGCACAAACTCTCCTGATCTCTCTTTTTTGTCCAGCTGTGGTTAATGTCGCTCCAGCTGCTAGAATCAGGGCGTCTTCCTTCCTATACATGGTCGTCGTCGTTCTTCGAGCAGCAAGCACGTCAACTATTTCTCCGCCTCCAACCATCCACGGTCGGTGAATGTGAGAGAGGACACGACCACTCTTTCTTTCTATCGTAGCCATCGGATGATGAAAGTCGTCCAATAGATAATTGGAATCTAGTCAATTGCAGACGGATTTGGCGCTGGGACGCTGTAATTACATGCTCTTATTTTGAAAAAGTGGCACACCCGTCACAACGTGATATGTGGCGTACTATACAGACTAGCGACGCTACCACCTAATTAAGTACTATACAGACTACCCCCACATGTCTATCTCGCATGGTTGCGGATAATGAATCTGAGGCATTGGTTAGACGAGCCACCTGTTTTTGCTTGCCCAGCAGATTTGTCATTTGTGCTAAATAATTTGCGGACAATTACACAAAGAGCAGCTTACTCCTGTCTAAATAGGGTACAGCAAATCTGCGCTCATTTGCCTAACCTTGTAATGTAAAGGACGAACAGATCGTGATATCCCAGCGCTTGAGATGGTATCTTGTCGCTTCAAAACTCATGTCCTAAACTCTGTCCTCTACTACCTAGCCGTGTTGGCTGTCCTGGTATCCTGCGTGCCCTGTTTTCCATTGTGCTGCATTTTTATTCTCCTCAATTTTTTCATAGCTTTTAACCCACCTGGCGCTAACTGGTAAGGGGATCGGCCCAACTTCTAGCTCCAAGGAGGCATTGTGGCTTCTTAGGAATGTTTGTCTAGCGGCTTCCTCCATCTGCCAGGTCCTAAACGGGCTGTCCAGGCATGAAAACCGTAGCATGTGTATTTTTATTAATTGTGGGTTGAGTAGATTACTCAGCAGCTCCTAATACAGCCAAGTTTGCGTGTGTTTTAATAGTAGGCGGACTCTCCAAACACGAATCTATACTACTATAAAAAGAGCGAGTTTGACGCTGCGCTCTCCTTGAATCACTCTCATCTCTCTTTTTTTCAAGGAATTTTGCTCCTAAAAATATTTATTCTCACACTCTCCTAATAACTTTTATTATTTTTAATTCTATATTTCTCTCTCCAACCCACGAAAACGGTTCCTTGATTCTCTCCTTTCAAAGAACCAACACAAATATCTTTAATCGTAGAGACCTTTCACGGACGAGTCTTCTCCCCACACATTTTCAACAAAATTTATATTTCACGTGTATGTGCACGTGTGCGTTCACTAGTATCTATTAACAACCTATCGTCTTCATTTTCTCACTATAGTGGATTTGAACTATTGAACTCAATAAGTCAGATTTATATTCCCAAACACATCGCTTCTTCAAACCACTCCTTGGTAGCAACGTATGCCTTAGATTTCAATACGCCTCCGCTTCAAGGACGCAAATTTGTAACGACTAGGAAGAAGCACCTTTGACTATTTGGTATCGAATACATGTGGCTTGTACTACCTTTGACAATGAGGAAGATCGAGACACCTTAATTTGACTATTTTGATACCACCTCTCTCTGCAGACGTGTTATGATTGATCGGTGGTACTGAAGTTCTAACGGTTTCCAGCAGACCTTGTAGGGGGGTGAGCTAGCTGCTTCCCGCAGGTACTCGATTACTGTGCTGTTATTGTCACCTACCACTGTCAATTTTCTAAATTAAGATTGGTTTCATTTCTGGCCTACAAGTAGCGTTCACTTAGCAATTTCCTTCCAATATAAAGTGGTAGGTGACAATGACATTTAGAAAAAGAATTTGTTAAGTGAATACAACTTGTAGATCAGAAATGAAATCAATCTTGTTTTTTTTTACATAAAATAAGAGATGTGACAAATAAGTTATGTTATTTTATTTGTTTGATCTTTGAATTTGTGGCTCATAACGGATTGATTCCATTTCTGAATTCTGGTGTGTATAGCAAACCCCATATTGGAAGCTTTTTAGCTTTACGAAGCGTAGCAGATTCCCATGGCTGGTTAGCTCTATAGTTTGATCCGATAAACTGAACACTCTCTTCCGCCGGCTGGTTACGTACCGGGGAGGGAGTGTATCATGGTTGCGGTTTTCGGAGTTTCAGGGTGGTGGCAACCAATCCCGGTTTAATCTGAGAACCCCTGAATGCATGACACCCCGACGTGTCCAATGGTGGAAGCCCAAGCGTAAAACATTCAGCCCCTGGGGTTTTGGGCGTTTCATGTGGAGGTGTCAACCAAACTCTAGAGCGATGACGGATGTTGCTCTATGTTTCAAATTCACTCTCTTCTCGGTCGGCCGATCCAGAAAAAGTAGAAGGCGACATTTGGGATGGAGTGCTTCAATACTTTACTATACAAAGTCATTATTTGACCGAGATTGGTAAAAAAAAATGTAAGGTGCATGATTTAGTCCATGATCTTTGGGAACTGTTTTTAACCAATGAATGTGACTGCAATCAAAGGCTCAGAACTTTGGAGAATGGAGCCACCTCTGGGCGCCATATATCTCTCTTCATACACCTGCCGCTGAAAGCATAAAGAGGGTGTTCTAAGTTTCCATTCTGAAAATTTTGTAAACTCTACTCAAGTTCTCATAACTCCTAAATAACCTTCTTTACCCAACCCACCGTTAATCCAACCGTCCTATCTAATGACTGTTGTGTGTGTTTCCTAATGCATATATTTAGTTACTATATACTAGCGAATTTTTGATACGCTTCTGCTTGTACTGAAAGTTCATTTAGTAATATTATATACTTCGTGTCTGTTACGTAAGAATATATAAGAAATTGGATCAAGCGGGTTCAAATTGAAACTTGCAGTACCACGATTAACTCTACTCCCTTATGACTATCTATTTTATCCAAGAGAAAAATTGATAGAAAGGCCATCTCAGCTAACGTTGTAAAACTAAAAAAGAACACATATAAGTGAAAGATGTAGAGTCGCCACCATATTCTATATAAAAAGTATGGAACATGGAGATATGTGCTGAAATCAACCAAGGAATACAAAAAGGCCGACAAGTCACTCTACCCGAGTGGATAAAGTGTGGCTAGATCGGAAATCCTATTCTGACTTGAAAACGTGTTAGGCACTTCTTGCCCAAGAAAATTAGTATTACATTCAAATTCTCGAGTTTGTAAATAAATCATTAGATTGGGTTTGGTTAAGAGACAAAAATAGAAAAACTTAAAGTAACCCATGATTCAGGTCTACAAGTCTCTAAGGACCAAAGATGACCCTTACTTTTCCACCAACATCCCTAAAGACTCCAGATATTTTAGTATGAGATCATGATTTTCTTAGGATCCCCCAAGGTAGAAATCCATCCTGAGTGAATGGGATAAGATGTGGAAACATGAGGAGATCAACGATTAGAGAGTGATTACATATGAGCAAGATGTGATTTTCTTTATCTAATCAAACAAAAGCACAAAAAAAACTATATTTACATGATGAATATCTTTCAGAGTTGTTTTTATCCAATGAATGTGACTGCTATCAAAAGCTTAGAATTTTGTTGAATGGAGTCAACTCTGTGTGCCATATATCTCTTCATGCATATGTCATTGAAAGCCTAAAGAGTGTTCTCCTAAAAATCCCATGAAAATTTTGTAAACTCCACTCAAGTTTTCATAACTCCTAGATAACCATTTTTACCCAACCCACTGTTAATCCAACCGTCCTATCAAATGATTGTTGTGTGTATTTCCTAATGCATATATTTAGTTGTTATATACTAGCGAATTTTTGATACGCTTCTGCTTATACTAAAAGTTCATTTAGTAATATTATATGCTTCGTGTCTGTTATGTAAGAATATATAAGAAATTGGATCAAGCAGGTTCAAATTGAAACTTGCAGTACCACGATTGAGATATGAAAGAAAATTACTCCACTCCCTTATGACTATCTATTTTTTTTGAATTAGAAGAGATATTAGTCTCCCCCTTCCTCAAAGAGCATGTCAGAACCCAAATGACTGCAAGGATAGTAAATATTGTGCGCAACAGGAGGTTCGAACCCGGATCCCCCGGAGAAGACCTACCGTGCTCAACCATCCGTGCTACACAGGTTGGGTTATGACTATCCATTTTATCCAAGAGAAAAATTAATAGAAAGGCTATCTCAGGTAACGTTGTAAAACTCAAAAAGAACACATATAAATGAAAGATGTAGAGTCGCCACCATATTCTACACAAAAAGTATGGAACGTGGATATATGTGCTTAAATCAACCAAGGAATACAAAAAGGTCGAGAAGTCACTCTACCCGAGTGGATAAAGTGTGGCTAGATCGGAAATCCTATTATGACTTGAAAACATGTTAGGTACTTCTTCTTGCCCAAAAAAATTAGTATTACATTGAAACTATTGAGTTTGTAAATAAATCATTAGATTGGGTTTGGTTAAGAGACAAAAATAGAAAAATATAAGTAACCCATGATTCAGGTTTTCATAACTCCTAGATAACCGTTTTTACCCAACCCACTGTTAATCCAACCGTCCTATCAAATGATTGTTGTGTGTATTTCCTAATGCATATGTGTTGTTATTATATACTAGTAAATTTTTTTATACGATTGTGCTTATTTTGATAGTTCATTTAGTAATGTTATATACATTGTCTATTACACAAAACATATAATAAAATTGGATCAAGAGGTTTCATGAGAACATATTTCCAGGTGTGTGGAGCGCCCAGGGGCCACACGAATTTACATAGTTAGGGTGGGTAACAAAGTGGTTCCTCATGGGTAATCTGAAAGAAAAAAAGAATGTTTCCTTAAAGTTTATGTAATTCTATGTTAGTGTATGAACAATTAACAACTCCCATTCTTGTTGCTTTAACTAGGGAGCTAAATTTTGGGGTTGGGTTAGAAAACACTAATTGATTATTTTTCTATATTTAGACATGAATAAAACTTGAAACCAACTAGAAATTTACTTTGTCTTAGATTTCGATCAGTTTATAAGCTAGATTTCATTGAGTTCTAATAGCATTGGTTTATTAAAAATTAATCTGAATGTGGAATTAAATCAAATTCTAATTCTGGCAATCCATGTTGACCTTAAAAAATTTATGGTTACATATTATATAAATATGTTTGACTAGATGTAACGTCCCAAGATTTGAGGCCTCAGATAACATGATCTTAAAAGGAATGATTTGACTACCCATATCACCAAGGTGCACCTCCTTTTCTGAGAGCCCATCACTAAAGAACTCTATAGTTAAGCGTGCTCAGCTTGGAGTAGAACTGAGATGGGTGACCTGTCAGGAAGTTAATCCTGGCATGCGCGCGAGTGAGGACAAAACACGTAGTTAAGGCTAGTGGTGATCTGTGGGGACAGTCATCATTCCTGAAACTCTACTAGAGCCTTGGGTAGTGGGCCCAGGCGTTACACATGGTATCAGAGCCATAACCCCTCCAGTAGGTGGGTCCCACATGGGCATGTGGCATGCTAGTCTTGAGCCGTATGGACTAGGCATGTAGGGCACACAATTAAGGCTAGTGGTGGTCTATGGGGACAGTCGTCATTCCTGAAACTCTACTAGAGCCTTGGCAATGGGCCCGGGCATTACAAATGGTATCAGATCCATAGCCCCTCGAGTAGGTGGGTCCCACATGGGCATGTGGCATGCTAGTCTTGAGCCGTGTGGACTAGGTATGTAGGGCACATAGTTAAGGCTAGTGGTGGTTTGTGGGGACAATCGTCATTCCTAAAACTCTACTAGAGCCTTAGGCAGTGGGTCCGGAGGTTACAAATGGTATCAGAGCCATAACCCCTCCAGTAGGTGGAGCCCACATGGGCATGTGGCATGCTTGTCTTGAGCTGTGTGGACTAGGCATGTAGGAAAGGGCTGTCCATGGTAGAAATAGCCACCCTTCGCACTAGTATTCCGTGATCGGGAGCTGGGTGTCCATGGGCCATTATGCGTCTGCACTGAAATGGGGTCAGATTATGAGGCCATATAGTTAAACCTTGACGAGGATGTCAAGAGTATAAGTGGGAGAGATTGTAACGTCCCAGAATTTGAGGCCTCAGATAACATGATCTTAAAAGGAATGATTGGGCTACCCATATCACCAAGGTGCACCTCTTTTCCTAGAAGCCCATCACTAAATAACTCCATAGTTAAGCGTGCTCAGCTTGGAGTAGTACTAGGATGGGTGACCTGTAGGAAAGTTGATCTTGGCATGCGTGTGAGTGAGGACAAAGCACACAGTTAAGGCTAGTGGTGTTCTGTTGGGACAGTCGTCATTCCTGAAACTTTACTATAGCCTTGGGCACTGGGTCCAGACGTTACACTAGAACTAATATTTTGTATTTGATCTTTGTTGGAACCCGTCTAGAGTGGATTGCTTGATATATCTAGAGACCTACATGAACTTGCTCGATACCGACCTTGATAAATTGTTTCATAACAACAAAAATTATGGAAATAAAATACATGAAATTTCATAGGAAACACATGAATATAAAGCAACCTTGTGTAGTAGATAACTACTAACATGTAAACAAAAGGAAAGAAATCCAACAACATCAAACATGATAGTTGGATTAATGGTGGTGGGTAGGTAAAGGGGTTTATTTGAGAATTCACAAAATTTAATGAATTTTATAGAATAATCATAAAATTCGGGGGGTTTTGAAAAAAGTGTTCAAGGATGAGAACACATACAACTTCCAAGGAGCTAGAAATATTTTGTACGTGGGGTACATACTATCATATAATATTTTTGACAGGTTGAAGTACATTAGAATCCTAGACTTGGACCACCATAACATCTAATATGCACATGCTATATAGATTCTCAAATTGAAACATTTGAAGTACCACAATTGCGATATGAATGAAAATTACTCCTCTCTCTTCTGAGTATCTACTTTAACCAAGGGAAAAATTGTTAAAAAATCTAATCTCAGTTGAAGTTGTAAAACTAATCGGAAATCCTATTATGACTTGAAAACGTGTTAGGTACTTCTTCTTGCCCAAAAAATTAGTATTACATTGAAACTATTGAGTTTGTAAATAAATCATTAGATTGGGTTTGGTTAAGAGACAAAAATAGAAAAACTTAAGTAACCCATGATTCAGGTCTACAAGTCTTTAAGGACCGAAGATGACCCTTACTTTTCCACCAGCATCCCCAAAGACTCCAGATATTTTAGTATGAGATCATGATTGCCTTAGGATCTTCCAAGGTAGAAATTCATCCTAAGCGAATGGGATAAGATGTGGAAATAGGAGGAGAGAGACGATTAGAGAGTGATTTCATATGAACAAGATGTGATTTCTTTATCTAATCAAACAAAAAAACATAAAAGATAACTATATTTACATGATGTATATATAGCTACCCAATTGATAATTAAAAAAATGACTAGATTAGCAAGACATTGTTTAGTTAGGTTGAACATGGTAGTTATTACTAGATAAATGGCCATGAACAAGTGGATGGTCAATGAAACAATTAGAGCAGTTTCAGAACAAGTAAATAAGAGTTTAACATGTATTCATCTTATGGTATATGTATTGTTTTGGCATACAAGAGTTGATGTGTTATAAGAAAGAACTTTTAGGAACTAGGTGACAAATTTTTGCATAGTAGAAAACTAGACTCTCTCTAGATTTTGGTGATTCAAAAGGGAGACTTTTTATGGTAGATATAAGTGGTATTTATAGTTGGAAATTGGATTTAGGGGGTGCAATGCCTTGAAGTGAAATTTTGAAAATAAATCCCATCATGTTCGGTGAAAGAGGAAACATGATTAAGATATCTTGCCTTGGGGAAAGATTTTGGCAGAATGCTTTGTTTCGAGGGTCTCCCCATCGACAGAATTCTTTACACTGTCACATGACACCATGGAAGAACATTGGATTCCATTCGGTGTCCCAAAGAAGGAAAAAATTGTTTTTGTATTTGAGATTCTAGATTATCTAGAATATTCTAGAGATATTTTGGATAAATGAAACAAGTCACAACCCCTTCTCAACCAGACGAAGGATAGTGAGCCCATGATCATGAAATGCAGATGTTTAACAAATAAAATTCAATTAAATGAGGGGTAAGAAGTTAGATAAAACTTGGGGTTCCAAGTCTTCCCTTTTTCTTTTTCTCTATCAAAAGATATGGATATGAAAAGATTGTATTTAACAACTAATAATGCCAAAAAGAGAGGAAATTGATTTTTTCATTAGAATTGAAATTGAATGTATTATTTAAGATAATTCAATTTTATAATTGATGGAGAAATATTATAAAAATCTCAATCAAAGGGAAAAATACACTAAATTTTAGAGAAAGGATTTTTCATTCATTGAACCCTCGACAGTGGTAAATAGATGAAGTGGGTAAAATAATATGCAAAAATGTTGTATCATTTTGATAAATTCCATCACTAGATAGAGAGAATATATGATCATGATCATCTTTTGATTAAAAAAATGGTTTGTCAATAGTTTGCCTCTCTCAAGACAAGTTTTGAGATAAGAGTGAGAACAATGCACTTTAGCCAAGTCTGACCCACACTTTTTGTCACTACAACCAAAGTTGAGTCTCATCAAGGGTTTTTAGATGAGAATAATGAGTCTCTAATATGAGTGATTTCTTTTAATTCTTCGAATGGGGTCATAGGACAACAATTCATGGAAAGTTTAAGGTCAAACATTGGAATGTGATTAGTTAACTGCTAGTCCCTACCGTGATGTCAACCTTTCAAGGGGAGTTGTGTCCTTTTTAGGGTATTACTAGTTTCATATGAGGAAAGGCATCACACTAACATTAACAAAATGTGTGTATGGTTCTATTAATGAATGATGTCTAGGGAAAAGTGAGCATAGAGTAGGCAACGGAAACATAAATTTTCTACCTTATTTCCCATAACAACAAGATCACATAAATAACTATGTAATAGAAAGGATGATTTAACGAGGTCATAATTGGTCTTGGAATAAGTCCAATGACCAATCCTTGTTGCACTAGTAGTGTAGTTCTCTTGTAGTTGCACTGGGATGGCGTCTACATCATCTCCTGGTCTCCACCATAGACCCTAGGATTACATTGTCCTCCTAGAGATAGACAACAACCTCCTCACCTCCATAGTAGTTGGTGCGTCAAGATAGAGGTGTGCACACTAGCCAACAAGAAACGACTAGATGCACTCCACAGAACTCAAACACAAGGGATCTCTTGAAATTTATAAAACCCTAACAAGACTCAATCACAACACTAAATAGATCACCCGCAAGTGCACAAGGTACTATTGTAGTATAGGTGATATGCAAGAGTAGGGGTTGATCCTTAGGGACATGGGGGTACTAGAGCTAAGTTAGAGTTGGCTACATTCCTAGAGAGGAGACTAGCGTTGAAGGGTTGATTGGTTGTTTTGATTGTTAGACTAAATGAATAGGCAAGTAAAGGCAATATGAAATCTAAGTTATCGCAAGCCCTAAATTATCCTAAGCAAGCAAGTCTAAGGAACTAGATTAAGTAATTAGCTAAGTAGGAGAAAAGGTTAACTACACTACACTAGTAGAGCAATTAGCAACTAAGAGCTAAGTTAACCACTAGAGAGAGAAAGAACCTAAGTTAACCCTAAAGAACAAGAGTAAGCAATTAATTTGAGTGAGAGAAAGCAACTAAACTAGATTAGCATGAACAAACTAAGAAGACAAGATGGGTTTTAAACAATGAGATTAGGAAAGGTGGGGTGTTTGGGAATATGAGTTGATATTAGTTGGGGAAGGTCAACATGTCATGCAATTATCACAATTCACTATATATTACCAAACCAAACAACAAGGTAAGTGATATTAGAATGTACCCTATACTACTAGTTAGAGAACTAGGGTTAGGTGTAATTCTAGTAGGACTTGTCAAGTATAGGTCTCTAGGGTAAGTGGTATTAAGGTAATTGAGAGCCAAGGGTGGGAATGGGAGTAGAGATGAGGGTTTTTCACCTCATGCTACTAGACATCTAGCCTTTAGAAAGCTATAGGCAATTCATTAATCACACTTACACTAGTCACTTAGATCTCACACTCACTTGTAGAAGGAGGGATATGTTGTAGGAAAAAAGGGGGCTAGCTAGGGATCCACTAATTGGACCTAGGATCCAATCCTAAGATTGCTACATATACTCCAATTCCTCCTAGAAGCTAAGTGTCATCAAACATTACAAAGCAAGAAATTTAAGTTTAAGAGCAAAAATCACATTCAAGATAATGGGAAATGAGATAGAAGAAAAGAAAATCATCATAGAATAAAATAATGTTCTTTACAAATTATTCTCCCCCAACATGGTATCAAAGTCACATTTTTACCCCAAACAGCCCACCACTAGGGGCTTAGTAAGACATTATCAAAGAAAATGCAAAAGAAAGGGGGAGAAGGGGATAGCACTCCATGGAGATCAAAGTAGATCTTTCTTCTTCACCACCTAGAAGCTTGGGGACGACCTCTCTCCTCTAATGGAAAAGATGGGCATGAGAATGGAGGTGATTATGGAGGAAAACCTAGAAATCTAGGTTTCCAAGGTGGAAAATGAGGTGGAAATGGTGGGTGATCGGCCTCAAAGGGGAGATCAGACTTTAAATTTATAACTTGAAACCTTCAAGGACCCCCACAACTTTGTTACAGGGTCAATGTAGATATATGGGGTCGAACACAGGGACATGGGGACATTTAGGATGATTAAGATCCCGCTCTTAAGTCAGATAAGCCAATATGATAGTCGATAAAAGTATGGAGCTAGAACTAGTCTAGTAGATTATCATAAAATAAAACAAAATAAAGAAAATAAAACAAAACAGAGTTCGTAGGATTCTACTTATCAGAGAGAAGGAGTTCTCAGCTATGTAACCACAAGTTGGACAATCTATGCACCCGTACTCAGGCATAGACAACCCTCGAACACCTTAGCAAGCAACCTACATCCAAACACGGTACGTACTATGGTATATGTTCCTGTAGGGTCATCTCACTCACTCTCACATAGTGTGACTAAAACTCATCAATGACATGAAACCTCTCTCGAGGATGATAAATCAACACCCTATAATATTCTAGATACCTTCTCAGGTCTAGAATGTTCTGGGGTGCTAGGAAAAGATGTTATCTGAGAAGAACCATATAGTGGGTTCAACCGTGCTGGCCTGGGCCCGACCATGACTAGATCTACATTTATGCATAGATCACCTTGAATCATCCTCCTTTTGAGTTCCAATCCAAACTACCTTCTCTTACCTATTTCCACAATGAATCTCTTGATATAGGTAGAAATAGAAGTTCAAACAAGAAAGAGATCAACCAAACTGATCATAACCAGAAAGAGAAGATAGAACAAAAACACACTAGATCTGGAATAAAACTACTTGCTTAAGATAAAAGTACATAAACATACCCAAAATGGGCTATATAGCCAAGAAGGAGTTCAACTAACCATGGACAAGCATAGTTGGCACTGAACATAGATGGAAGAACATCATTTGTACAGAAACAAAGTAGAATATTAGAATAAAGGAGAAGAAACAGAGATTTAACCGATAGAGGAGAGGTGGCTCTCGCTCCATAGCCTCTATATAAGACGAATCTCATCTTTGGACCACCTTCCTTAGTCTTTTGGACTCCTTGATCTCCTTTATCTTTATTTCCTCCCCAAACAACAGCTTGGTGGGTGTATGGAGGCGGAAGATGGCTGGGAATGATAGGATATGGATGAATGGTGGTGGAAAATGGTGGTAGATGGAAGCAAACTGGAGGGATGGATGTAGAATGAGCACTTCAACCTTTTCAAACCTTAGAACTCTCCCATGGGGTTTTGGGAACCAAAATAGGTTGGGACCAACATGTGGAATCTCCAAAATTTTAGAACCCCTCTCCAAATCGTGAGGGTTGGATATTTATAGGTGAAGGCGGAAGATGGCTGCGACACCTGGAACAGTTACAGCCTTTGTAACATCCTTGACCTGAGTTATGTTCTAACCCTAGGTGTTTTGCTTAATAAAGTTGATTAGATGCTTGCTTTTATTTCTTGAAAAGTAATTAAGGCTTAAGAAGAACTTATATTTCAATTTCAGTCCTTTTTGAATAATGCTGAAACATTGTTTTGTTAATTTTGGACTAAAGTGCAAATTACCCAAGTTTAGGGGTTAACTTGCAATTTGTACATGATAAGATATTCCTATGATGTTGATACATCCTAAGAATTAATATAATGAAGAGCTATGGTTTCCAAAAGCTTGGGCACCAAGATAAAGCTTGTAGAGCAATCCTTGTGCATTAAAACCTAGTTTTGGTGTAATGTGCAAATTACCCAAAACCTAGGGTTCAATATGAAAAATATCACCTATAGAGGGTCCCTCATGTTTCTTGGCATCAAGTAGAGCAAAGAAAATGATAGGGGTGCTTCATTTGAATTATCTTGGAGGAGAGAGAATCTTGATATTAAAATAATCAAGATTTAAGCATAAATGGAACTTTAATTCAATATTAATGCAAAAAGAAAATATATTGATTGAGGAGCCCTTCAACCAAAATTTGAAGGATGATTTTTTAAGGTGTTGGACGAGCTTTTGCCTAGCCAAGGCACGAAAAAGATCTTGGTTGAGTGGAAGTCCACTCACATTATCATAATAAAAAGTATTATCACCTAAAAGTTGGATATTAGTATAAAATTCATTAAGGTGATTAATTCCTTTTCCATTAATTCTTGGATAATGAAGAGGTTTTACAAGGTGATGAAGTTGGATTTGTGGCCATGGAATGGAGGGGGAAATAGTGGAAATAATTTCGGAATTTAAAAAAAAATAATTCCATTTTCTCTTTCCTTGAAATCCCTTATACACATCCTTTTTCAAACCACTTAAGGATCTTTTCCTTGGATTTCTTTTCTTACTTTTCTTTGGCCGACTACGGGAGAGCTCATGAGCAGGAGAAGGATGACCATAACCTGTTGGTAAGTTTTTGATCATCTTCCACCTTGGATTCATGGTGAAAACCTAAAATCAATGCTTAATTCTTTGTCTTCTTCACTCGATTTCCAATCCTAGCCAACTTTTTCATCCAAAAACTCAAGAACGGACCTTGGGCAGTTGCTAGAGCTTCATCCACCATTAGATCCGTGGAGCTTGGAGCTTGGGATCAGACTCAAAGGTGGGTTTTATAACTTAAACCTTTAAACAATGATAATGCATTCAATTCTCCATAATTTGTTGTTTATTTTGTTCTAGTTTGAGCTCCTTTGGTTCATTGCTACAATTTCCATGAAGAACGGAAGTAGTTCTGGGTTGAACAGAGGAAGATGATGATGACATCATCATAGACACTTTTCCCAAGAAAGTGCAAGACCAAACGGTTTCAAATTATATGCTCAATCGGTTTCACAAACCGTTTGAGAGCAAACGGTTTCAAACCGTTTGAGAGGAAATAGTTTCATCAAACCGTTTGATAGGAAAAGGTTTCAAACTATTTGGGGGTGTTGACCATGGTTGACCATTTGGTGAAATTTTGAAAATGTTGATGGTTATTGACTCATTAAATATAATTGACTAGTTTCAATTGGTTCATTAGTTGAAGGTCCTTCAATCATCAAACCCTAATCGGGTTAAGTGCTGATTTCATAATTGATTGACCTAGATCTTTGGGTTGATTGACCCAAACGGTTTCAAACCATTTGGGGATCACTGAAATGGTCTCAAGACCATTTGGGGGTCACCCAAGACCATTTGGAGGTTTAGGGTTAAGCATGGTTGAGCAATTGAAGATCCAATGATACTAAGTTGAAATGTAATCAATAATCGATTTGATGATCAATCCAATGATCCAAACCCTAATTGGATGTCATGGATTTTGATGATGTCATGGGAAAATGGTCTCAAGACCGTTTGGAGGTCATCCAAATGACCTCAAGACCGTTTTAGGTCAGGTCATGTCCAATTTGGATGGTAATCCAATGATTTCAAAGTAATTAGTTCCACAATGATCCACATTGAAGGTTCATCAATTTCAATCCCTAATCCAATTGATTCAAAACCCTAATTGATGATCAATTGGGGGTTAAATCAGTTGAAGGATGACCTATTAAACTCAATTGAAGTATGGTGATAGGCCCAATTGATGAATGATTATATGAATTCAATTGTTGAGCGAATCAACATTGAGAACCCTAAATTGATTTGAGTGGTTGAGACCATATTTGGCCCATTCAATTTTGAGGAGGTTTGGACCAAACGGTCTCAAGACCATTTTGGACCAAACGGTCTCAAGACCGTTTGGGACCAAATGATCCCAAACCGGTTGAGTCTCATGCGGTTTCAAAATTCTACTTTAATAAATGATTTCAACTATCACTTTAGCAAACCGTTTCAAAATTTTACTTTGGCAAACGGTTTCAACCTCAACTTTACTAAACAGTTTCAAGTATGCAACCAAGACCGTTTGGAGTTATATCAAGCTAGACCGTTTGAGGTCTGATTTGGTCAAGGTCGTTTGGGGTCTAAGTGACCAAGATCGTTTGGAAGGTAACTAACCAAAACTGCATGGATACTTAAAGTTGTTAAAGGATAAATTGATTAATTGAATAATACATTATGTAATCAAGGATGGTTATAGTAATTGTATCTTAATAAAATAGGGTGATTAGTACCCTTTGAATGATTAATCCTTAATGATTAAGGAGACAATAACATAATACATTGAGTCAACCTTTATTCAAGTAAAGATGACATGATCTAATTAGGTCCAAAGTAAGGGTCATCTTTTAAAGGATGAGAGAGAGAGGACTTCCTACATGAATGATAATCATGTAATGGTTAAGTCCTAACACTTTCAACATGAATGAATGTGTAATTAGGATATAGTTCTTGATAGGGAGATCATGAAACCCTAATTAAGAAGGCTAATGAATCTTAACCCTAATTGATGGCATTGATAGGTGAAACCCTAATCCATGATGATGGAATGATCCTAATTTAGGGAAGTGACATGAGAAACCCTAATTCATAGTATTTTGATGATTAACCCTATGCAATATGAATAGTAAACCCTAATTGTGGGTTATTGAATATAAACCCTAAACTAGGGTGATACAATGTGAATAGTAAACCATAATTCCAATTAAGGTGAAGGCATATGTGAAACCCTAACTCTAGGTTATGCTATATAGTATGAAAACTCTAATCCTGGATAATGAGATGATGAGTCTTTGGTTCTAATTAAACAAAATGGATGAATAACCCTAATTGAGATGAAAAGGGGAAACCCTAACTATAGCAATGGGATAGTGGTGTTATCCTTAAATAGTGATACTTTAACTATTTTTCATGATACTATTAGGAAATTAATGTGAAAGTTATTATCTGTGCTAATCCTGTAGCTATCATGAGATGATGAACATAGCCAGGTATGAGCAATGATATTTTATTGAGTGAAATTGACTCATGGGCTTTGTGAGCCATAATATGTTGTGATTGTGTTGAAAAAGATAACAAGAGATATTAATGGGCTTCAAGAGCCATGTGAAATATCTGCATTACAATTATCCTGTTTACACTGTCAGATGACCTGATGGCATTAAGTTACCTATTAAAGTGGTAACAAGTGTTTGATGATCTAAGGGTTTGAACACCCATATTCTTGAATCATGATGATGAATATGATAAGGGACTAAGATCCCAGTAAACTTAAAAGAGACTGTTACGACCCATATCAGGGTTAGTCAATAAATACCTCGATTAGCGTGAAACACCTTGATTAGTGCTAAGCACTCTGTTAAACATCTTGGATAATTAAGATAAGACAATATGTGAATCAATAGTTGAGATTGAATCATCTGAGGTAATTAATGATAGTAGCAATGTTGATCATTAAGTTCATTAAGTTGAATCAAGTAATCACATATGCAATTTGAGATTTGATCCAGTGAAACAGTCTAATCAGTATGCTTCCATGCCTTGAGTAGGTAGAGGAGTTCGTGCTTGAAATGATGCAAAAGAAATTATCCAAATCGGACCCCCGAGGCCATAGTTATGGCATTTTCTAGAACTAGGGTTTAGTTTTGCACATTTTCCAATTTTCTTCTAGCTTTTATTTAGCCTTTCCTTTTCTCGCTTATTACTTATCTTCTTCTTCCCGATTGAAACGAGAACCGACTGAGAAGCGGCGCACTGAAGCGCGCGTCTGGCAAAGGAAAGGGAGGAGACGGCTGGGCGATTTCTTGGCCCATAGCTTCGATCCGCAGGCGCCCTGTCTTCCTTTTTCCTTCCCCTTCCTTCCTATCACCTTCTCCATGCCCTAGCGGCGTTCTATAGCCACCAACCTACTGGGTGGCTGACCAACTGTAGGTACGGCGCCCAACAGAGTTGGCCGACCACCACATGGGCATCAACGGCGTGATCGAGCAAGAAAGGGGGAGGGCGGAGCAGTCCTTGGCTCCCAAGACTTCGAGCAAGCTAGGTAGTTTCCCCACCTCGCTCAACTGCAGCGCCCAGCCACCTAGCTAGGGGCGGCGCCCAATAAGCTGCAACAACTGCTGCAAGGAGCAATGGCCAGGGGCCAATTGAATTGCAAAATAGAAGCATAGGAGCTTCGTTCCCAGCTTCATCTTTTCCTCTCCTCTTCCTTTCTTCGTCCTCCCTTCTTCTATTCTTTTTCCCCTTTTTCCACCTAGCATCCAACAACCCACCCTACTGCTTGGACGACTGGTGTCATGCAGCTAGTTGTTGCGTACAGCAATCAGCCAGGGCACGTTTGGGCGGCCAACACTATGGTGCGATGAAGCTTAGTTCTGAGGTTTTAGCAGGAATCTAAAAACCCTAGCCTTGATTCAGTTCTCAACGGAGCCCTTCCATCAATCTGAGATTAGTCGTAAGTTGCTGCACCTAGACCGTGAACAGTGAAATTCAAAGGTCGAAGACAACCCAATTTCGCCGAGAATCAGGCCTAGGACGCATCTCCGGACAGTCCAAATCACTGTGAGTGGGGTTTCATTTATTTATCATTAATAAACTCAGGTGTTTGAATATTTTCTGTTTTATGTGCGAATTACGCTGATAACAGGCGTTATCAGGCGTCGGGCAGCGTTTGGCGTCGCCCGACTTTTTATTTCATAAAATGCTTTTAGACGAGGTTATATGATTTAGTTTAGCATCTGATCAGTGTGGATTGAATCAGCGAATTTATATGGTTCATTGGAACTTGAAATACGTAATATGCTTGATGAAAATGATGAAATTTCCTGTGTTATGTTGCAATGTATTTGTTGATTTAAAAATGGATATTTAGCTTGGAAACTGGATAAATGATACTGAATCATGTTTAAGGATGATAATTGATATATATGTGTTTTCAAGTGATGTTCAGAATGTGAAATAAGTATGAAATGTGATATTCCTATTTAAATGGTTATATGTTAGTCAGTTAATAGACTTAAGTGCCCTAACACCGTAGAACCCCTTTGACAGATCTACTTCTTAGGGGTGAAACTCGTGTTGCAACATCATCCGTGCTTGTGTCATGGACACATGAGGAAAGAGAGGCAGTGTCCAACAACAATCGTGCTTGTGTCACGATGGCACTGGAGGAAAAATGGGGGTTATTCAACATCATCCGTGCTTGTGTCACTGAGGTAACCCGGTGAGACTCTCCGCCTGTGTACTCAGGTTAGAGGAGAAGTATAGAGCACTCATAGTAGTGCCTTGAGGCCGTAGAGCCTATGAGTCAGGCCGGAGAGCCTGGGGTCCTGTGGCAGAGCAGGGCTGGCGTCAGACTTAGCATTTCCCGGGTGTGTCGCTAAGTCTTGTACGGTGGGATCGTAGTTCGCTACGAATCTTTATATGCAGGGTACACTGCATATGATTAGGGAATAATAATGATATAAATATGTAATCATATAGGATCACAGTAAATTAATATATCCGAACTTTTGTGCCAAATCATTATATCTGTTATTTTGGTTTAAATTATCTGTTGTTATTTAGAAATGTGATTATATTCTGTAATCTGCTATGTCGTTAGAACTGCACTGCTTGCACTGTATATATGTTTTATTTAAATTATAAACCTGACGAGTTGATTAGTGATAGCTGAGTGAAATGCTATTCACTGAGCAAGTAGGCTCATCCCTCTACTCAAATATTTTCAGGTCAGCATCAGCATCAGGAATCGGAAGGGTCGTTTCATCCTAACGCCTAGTTTATAAAAGGTTGTAGTTAATCTAGTTAGAGGTCTCTTAGTCCTTTCCCCTCGATCTTTGGGACATGGTGTGGGTGAGAGAGAGTATGTATGGCGAATGTGTAAAAGATGTAAATTAACCGTTATGTTTTACTTTCTATTAAACAATGTTACATGTTGTAAACTTTGTTTATGTTCTCTAGCCAGTTTAATTGAAATGCTTCCGCAATAGTTTATTATGTTTTAGTTTACAACAATAATCCGGATATCATTACGAGGTTTTAAAAAGAAAAAGTTCTCAGTGGTTTGTTTATGTGATAATCCCTCCGTCACGCCCTAATCTCGTGGGTTGGGGTTAATGTGAGATCGGGGTGTGACAACTTGGTATCAGAGCATAGGTTGAGTATATGAATACTCTAAGTCAAGGTCAAGGGACGATAAGAGACCAATAGGATTAAGGTTTAAGAGTTTTTCTTCTGTCTGTAATTTTCTAACAGGAAGTGTTCTGTTATACTATTATAGATGGCAGGAAAAGGATGTGGTCACGAGAACCAAGTAAAGAGTTTAAGTTGAGTCGTTAATAATCATTAAGGTCAAGGGATAAAGTTATAAGTAAGGCGAATAATAAATGATGTGTTTTAGCTCTGGAAGGTCTGAGTGTTTAGATACCCTGGCCAGGTGTCTGAATACTTAGATTGACCAGTATCAAGCTACTATGTCTGTTCTTCTCTGGATGCCCTGGCCAGGTATGCAGAGGAAGGATGGGCTAGAGAGAAACCCTAGAAATGTTAGGGTTAGGAGATAAGAAATTAATGTAGAAATAAGAGATTACATATAAGATGCGATTCAACTCTTGTCTATTATTGCTTATTTGATTTAAAGATCACTAGAAATGCTTTTATATGCATAAAATTAGAATTTTCAGTTTGTAAAGCAAATAAGATTCTTTTATATTGTTGTGTCATGAAGTGAATTGTTTAGTATTTGTTTCTTTGTATTAATGTAGACCTGAAATTATGTTTATATGAGTTTACCCTAAGTGGATAATCTTTCCACATGTTTAAGATTAATAGGGGTTGATTAATCTCGAGTAGCTCTTGGCTTCAGGACTACAGGTTCGGCCTGGTCCGGCTGGCAGGATGCGTTACTGGGATCTAATGACTCCTATTAACAATAAAATAAGAGTAGACTCTGGATGAATTAGACCCGTAACATAGTGAGAATGTATATACACTAGGATGTTTTAACTATGACAAGAAGTCTAAACGTTCTTGTGTCTTGAGATTTAGGGTTTGAGAAGCATAGACCCTAATTGGTCCAAAATAGGGTTTTAATGACATATGAATACAGAATTTGATAAATAGAATGTCTCACTAAATGATTTTTTTTAGTATTTTATGTGTAACTCTGATTTAGCTCAAATTTGGATATGATTTTGATATATAAATGCAAACAACATTGGAAAATATCAGAATTTTTGAAGAATGTTCCGACCTGTTTATCGGCTGAGTTTCAAACTCGACCGATCACATTTTCTGAATGATATAGCAGTGTGGTAATTGAATTATATCTTTTTATTGATATATCCAATTGATCTCAAATTTTAGCTGTGCTTGAAAAACAAAATTTTAGACACTCTGTTAAATTGGCGTAATTTTTGGATGACTTTTAATCTCTACAGTGAGGGTGTCGGCCGAGTTTACAACTCGACCGAATCTGCTGCAGACTGCTATATAGCAGAGCACTGTTTGATTTTTAATTATTTATTGGTAATTACAAATGATCTAAAATTTTTACTGGAGGTCTTAAACTTCATTAGGTATAACATATAAAATTTCCAGAATTTTTGGAGCTTCTTTTAGCTATTTAATAAACGAATTACAGAAACTATTGTGAAAACTGAATTTTCAGCCAATATAATTAAAGTTGAGTGTTGGATTAATATGCTATTGACCCAAGCAACTCAAATTGATTTATATAATCGACCACACCTGCACACAATAATGCTATGTTATTGTTAAGGACCAAACCCTAGAATGATTAGAGTTGTAGTAGTTCAAGGGATATCACTAGTGATTTAAACTTGAATACTAGTATCTATGTAAAATAAGACCTTGAGATTTGTTCTATGTAAAGTAATCTGGCAGTGATAGTGATCTAGGGTTTATAGGTAGCTAATATGAACGGTACACGAACAACATGAAATGACTTAGAGAAAAGAGTAAAACATAAACCTAAAATGTAACTATAAGAAAGTAGCATAGAAATCGGAGTATTACCCGATATATGATCTAAAGATAGCTGATGTAGTTCATGTTTTTAAGACATGGCGTCACTATCTTTATGATGTGACAATAGATTGTCACCCTGGTAAAGAGAATGTGGTGGCTGATGCTTTCAGCAGAAAGTCAAGTTCAACAACTAATGCATTCTCTATGGCAGGTTTCAATAGAGACCTGTTAGTAGAAATGTGGAAGTTGGACTT
Source organism: Alisma plantago-aquatica (assembly GCA_963693085.1). Lineage (NCBI taxonomy): Eukaryota > Viridiplantae > Streptophyta > Magnoliopsida > Alismatales > Alismataceae > Alisma > Alisma plantago-aquatica. Next base: position 401,730,684 of record OY856415.1, on the reverse strand, counting down.
AGGCTTAGGGGTGACAACACAGAGTGATTTGATTGTACAGATGTAAGTTAAGCCTACTTCTTATGATCAGATCAAGGAACTACAATAGGGTGATAGTGTGTTAAACCAGACCATGCATGACATGATAGGAGGAAAAGAGACCAGAGTTTAAGTTTTTAAGATGATAAGGTGTTGTATTAGCATGACATGTTGTGTGTACCTCGAGATAGTGAGTTGAAAGAAAAGATTCTTATGGAAGTGCATGTATTGATGTATGCTATGCTTTCAGGAAAACACTAAGAGGTATATGAATGTCAAGGAATTGAAACGGATGGTCAGATATGCAGAAGGATGTAGCTGATTAGGTGGTTAAGTGCAATGTGTGTCAGCAGGTTAAGACTTAGCATCAGAAACCCACATGTACTTTGTAATCTTTTTCTATGCCTGAATGGGAATGGGAATTTATCGCAATGGATTTTGTGGTAAGATTACCCAGGACACCTAGAGGTTGTGATTTGATATGAATGATTGTGGATAGACTAATTTAGTCTGCTCTCTTTCTTCATATTAAGTCAACCTTTGATGTCTTGAAACTTGACCAAGATATACATGAATGAAATAATTAGGTTGCCTGGTAATCCAGTTTCAATTATATCTTATTGAGATCCTAAGTTCACATCTAGGTTGTGAAAACAGTTGCATCGTGCTTCGGGCACAAAGTTAAGATTCGATACAACCTTTCCACCCGCAGACGGATGGTTAGTCTGAGAGAACCATTCAGACTCTTGAGTACATGCTGAGAGCATGTGTTATGCATCTCAGTGGAAGTTGGGAAGAACATTTAAGTCTTATAGAGTTTGCTTAGTGTGAATGTTGAGTTAGAAATACACAACTGATAATGGTACGGTTTGGGTATAAACCCAGACAATACAGATTTGGTAAACCATTAGATGCATGATTTCAAGATAGTAAGATAGCATTAAAATATGCAAATAAACCTAGTTGCATGCTTCCTGTTATGTTAATGTGTGTGACTTAACATTTACAGGAATTGGCACATTTCTCTGAGATATCATTAGAAATTCTCAAGTACTATTAATTATTTGTGTTATGATATGTAAGCAACTCTTAATTGAGTTATGTGATGCACAAACCAGGAATTTGGTTAATATGCACGTTCTTCGAGAAATTTCAGATAAATGAAAAATATTACATATGGTTTCTTATAGGTGAAGTAAATTACTCTTATTGGTGTAATAAGATGTTCAATTGCATGAATTCAGTATGTATGTGCCAAAATTGATTTGAGTTTGGGATATTTATGAATTTTAAATTTGCCTGCATGTATGATATAAAGATTATTCAGTAATTACAATGATTTTGAATATACTGCTCTGCCAGTTCTAGAATGATACCGTATTGTGATTTGAACTGCAATCAAACAGATGAGATAACAGAAACCCTAAGAGTAGGGTGTTGCCATGTGACTAGTGAATGAGATAACCCTAAGATTAGGGTGTTGGCATGTGATGAATGAATAAGGCAAATGAAACCCTAAGGATAGGGTGTACGATGAATCAAGTATTTTGATATCAATTTTCATTATGAGATGTGATGATGTTTAACAGTTAAATTGCATGATTTTATTTTAGTACCAAATTGACATGCATTCTTTTTATTTAAGAATTTTTAGTTTGTCTGCATGTATAGTATAATAATTTCTCAGTAACTACCATAAATTGAGATACTGTTATAACAGTTCTACAAAGACAATGTTTTGTGGGTTGATCTGGAATCAGATCAGATGTGTCCTATGTTGAGGGACCAATACAGATAGTTGATCAGAGGATCAGGAAACTCAAGGATTGTGAGATAACTTTAGAGAAAGTTTTGTGGAGAAACCACAACTTAGAGGAAGCCACATGGGAGTTTTGGGGTTAGATGTGCGTAACAAGTTTCCTTTTCTCTTTTAGGAATTTTGGGACGAAATTCTTATAAGGGAGGGAGATTGTTACGACCCATATCAGGGTTAGTCAATAAATACCTCGATTAGCGTGAAACACCTTGATTAGTGCTAAGCACTCTGTTAAACATCTTGGATAATTAAGATAAGACAATATGTGAATCAATAGTTGAGATTGAATCATCTGAGGTAATTAATGATAGTAGCAATGTTGATCATTAAGTTCATTAAGTTGAATCAAGTAATCACAGATGCAATTTGAGATTTGATCCAGTGAAACAGTCTAATCAGTATGCTTCCATGCCTTGAGAAGGTAGAGGAGTTCGTGCTTGAAATTATGCAAAAGAAATTATCCAAATCGGACCCCCGAGGCCATAGTTATGGCATTTTCTAGAACTAGGGTTTAGTTTTGCAAATTTTCCAATTTTCTTCTAGCTTTTATTTAGCCTTTCCTTTTCTCGCTTATTACTTATCTTCTTCTTCCCGATTGAAATGATAACCGACTGCGAAGCGGCGCACTGAAGCGCGCGTCTGGCAAAGGAAAGGGAGGAGACGGCTGGGCGATTTCTTGGCCCATAGCTTCGATCCGCAGGCGCCCTGTCTTCCTTTTTCCTTCCCCTTCCTTCCTATCACCTTCTCCATGCCCTAGCGGCGTTCTATAGCCACCAACCTGCTGGGCGGCTGACCAACTGCAGGTACGGCGCCCAACAGAGTTGGACGACCACCACAGGGGCATCAACGGCGTGATCGAGCAAGAAAGGGGGAGGGCGGAGCAGTCCTTGGCTCCCAGGACTTCGAGCAAGCTAGGTAGTTTCCCCACCTCGCTCAACTGCAGCGCCCAGTCACCTAGCTAGAGGCGGCGCCCAATAAGCTGCAGCAACTGCTGCAAGGAGCAATGGCCAGGGGCCAATTGAATTGCAAAATAGAAGCATAGGAGCTTCGTTCCCAGCTTCATCTTTTCCTCTCCTCTTCCTTTCTTCCTCCTCCCTTCTTCTATTCTTTTTCCCCTTTTTCCGCCTAGCAGCCAACAACCCACCCTACTGCTTGGACGACTGGTGTCATGCAGCTAGTTGTTGCGTACAACAATCAGCCAGGGCACGTTTGGGCGGCCAACACTATGGTGCGATGAAGCTTAGTTCTGAGGTTTTAGCAGGAATCTAAAACCCTAGCCTTGATTCAGTTCTCAATGGAGCCCTTCCATCAATCTGAGATTAGTCGTAAGTTGCTGCACCTAGACTGTGAATAGTGAAATTCAAAGGTCGAAGACAACCCAATTTCGCCCGGAATCAGACCTAGGATGCATCTCCGGACAGTCCAAATCGGTGTGAGTGGGGTTTCATTTATTTATCATTAATAAACTCAGGCGTTTGAATATTTTCTGTTTTGTGCGCGAATTACGCTGATAACAGGCGTTATCAGGCGTCGGGCAGCGTTTGGCGTCGCCCGACTTTTTATTTCATAAAATGCTTTTAGACGATGTTATATGATTTAGTTTAGCATCTGATCAGTGTGGATTGAATCAACGAATTTATATGGTTCATTGGAACTTGAAATACGTAATATGATTGATGAAAATGATGAAATTTCCTGTGTTATGTTGCAATGTATTTGTTGATTTAAAAATGGATATTTAGCTTGATAACTGGATAAATGATACTGAATCATGTTTAAGGATGATAATTGATATATATGTGTTTTCAAGTGATGTTCAGAATGTGAAATAAGTATGAAATGTGATATTCCTATTTAAATGGTTATATGTTAGTCAGTTAATAGACTTAAGTGCCCTAACACCGTAGAACCCCTTTGACAGATCTGCTTCTTAGGGGTGAAACTCGTGTTGCAACATCATTCGTGCTTGTGTCATGGACACACGAGGAAAGGGAGCAATGTCCAACAGCAATCGTGCTTGTGTCACGATGGCACTGGAGGAAAAATGGGGGTTATTCAACATCATATGTGCTTGTGTCACGGAGGTAACCCGGTGAGACTCTCCGCCTGTGTACTCAGGTTAGAGGAGAAGTATAGAGCACTCATAGTAGTGCCTTGAGGCCGTAGAGCCTATGAGTCAGGCCGGAGAGCCTGGGGTCCTGTGGCAGAGCAGGGCTGGCGTCAGACTTAGCATTTCCCGGGTGTGTCGCTAAGTCTTGTACGGTGGGATCGTAGTTCGCTACGAATCTTTATATGCAGGGTACACTGCATATGATTAGGGCATACTAATGATATAAATATGTAATCATATAGGATCACAGTAAATTAATATATCCGAACTTTTGTGCCAAATCATTATATCTGTTATTTTGGTTTAAATTATCTGTTGTTACTTAGAAATGTGATTATATTCTGTAATCTGCTATGTCGTTAGAACTGCACTGCTTGCACTGTATATATGTTTTATTTAAATTATAAACCTGACGAGTTGATTAGTGATAGCTAAGTGAAATGCTATTCACTGAGCGAGTAGGCTCATCCCTCTACTCAAATATTTTCAGGTCAGCATCAGCATCAGGAATCGGAAGGGTCGTTTCATCCTAACGCCTAGTTTATAAAAGGTTGTAGTTAATCTAGTTAGAGGTCTCTTAGTCCTTTCCCCTCGATCTTTGGGACATGGTATGGGTGAGAGAGAGTATGTATGGAGAATGTGTAAAAGATGTAAATTAACCGTTATGTTTTACTTTTTGTTAAACAATGTTTCATGTTGTAAACTCTGTTTATGTTCTCTAGCCAGTTTAATTGAAATGCTTCCGCAATAGTTTATTATGTTTTAGTTTACAGCAATAATCCGGATATCATTACGAGGTTTTAAAAAGAAAAAGTTCTCAGTGGTTTGTTTATGTGATAATCCCTCCGTCGCGCCCTAATCTCGTGGGTTGGGGTTAATGTGAGATCGGGGTGTGACAGAGACAGTATTCATTCCTTATAGCAAGTTGTTATAATGAATTATGTTTGAAAACATGTCTGATGTTAAAAGAATACTATAATGCACTTAAATAGTCAAGTGAAATGATATCATGTAGAGCCCTGACCATAGATCCATCATCGTCAGCAGTTTGGTGATGGTGAAATAGGTTTTCCTACGGGAACTCCTGGAGAGCATACTTTTGAGTATGTGGGGGTTATGGGCGCGAATATCCTTACGCCCTAATGGAGGAATTGATGTGAGATAAACATTAAATCTCTCAATCCTTCATTATACATATATGCCGAGATGGATGTATCACTAATCTCCCGATGATGATGTTAATGCCGAATCGATGTGAGATAAACATGAAATCTCTCAATTGTGAAGAGAGTACATCATGCCATTGTAACTCTAATAGAGAAGTTGCCAGTATACCCTGGAAAGATATTTAACAGAGATACGAGATGTCCTACATGTTGGTCCTCACACTGACTGAGGAAGATGAGGTCATGGAAATCCGGCTCTTCTATTGACCTATATATGGTAGTGATTTCAATTTCACAATGGTCGGTTGGAGTATGAGCGGTATACCTCATCTCCTTAGGGCTTAAATATGCTTGTAAAATGTAATCAGCCGTGTAGCGTATTTGCTTTAGGTTGAAATACGAGAATCAATGGTTGATTATACATTGCTTGGTATTTCTTAGTTGGATAAATGTTATACATGTTCTTCATATTCCTTATTGAGTAAATGACATGCTACTTTATACAGACATAGCTGAATAGACTTGAATAGAGAATATTGCTCTAAATAGTTTAGTTAATGATTTAACTGTTGTTGAATACTTATAATTCTTCTGCTTCGAGTTATTCTATTATCTGCAATAACAATGTTTCTGGCAGAGAGTTATATCTCTCGCTGGGACAATTTTCAATTGTCTCACCCCCATGGGATTCAACTTTTTAGGTAGACGCCGAGGAAGAAGTAGAAACCCTACTGTGGGTGAGCAGCAGCAGCAACAACAACATCAAGGATAGTAGTGATCCTCAGGTGGAGACATTATCTGTCAAGTCCTGTATATAGAGAGTCTTATGTGTCATCTTTGTACTCTCAGGTCCTAGGAGTCAGTAGATGGTTTGAAATAGATATGAGATTTTTGGCTTGATGCCTCGAGATTTTTGTTTACTGCTTATGTACAGTTTAACAGGGCAGTCAATGTTTGTGACTCTCGAGATGAGATGATACAGAAATGTACTCATGAATCAGAATGTAAATAACTTACTTTGGTTTTCTATGAAAGAGTTTTACAGTTATGGATCTCAATGCAAAAAGTTTTGATTTTTAGTGATTTTTAGTAATTCCGCTGCTAATAATACACTTCTGCATTCGTTAATCCTGTTTTTCTAAGTCATACGCCACAATTTAGTGGTATCAGAGCTCTAGGTTCGCCGAGTCTACAGAGACATAGGATTAAGGTTGTTGAGTCTGTTCTAGTATCTTCCAATCATCTGATAGTGTCTTCTGCTCATATAGGAGGAGAAGAAGAAACTAAAGATCTCTGGATCACACGAGGAACATGCTGCCAAGATGAGCGTTGCCACACTAGGAAGAGGTGCAGGAGACCATGTTAGGGAGGAACCTATACCTGAACCACCCCAATTCAATCAAGCTGACATGGGGAATCCAACCTTCCAAGCCATGTTCGGGCAGTTTATGGCTGCCATGACTCACATGACAGATAGGATGCCAATACCTGCACCCAGGGAACCTACCCACCATGAAGGACAGGGAGCCGGCAAGATGTTTGAATGACTTTGTCGGGTTGGAGCCACAGAATATGTAGGGACAGCTGACCCAACAGATGTTGATATGTGGTTGACTGAACTAGAGAAGGCCTTTAGAATCCTTAACATCCCAGAAGCTGAGAAGGTTAGACATGCAGTGTACCTTCTTAAGGGGAGTGCTGGTCACTGGTGGACCATCGAGGAGGGGAAAAGGCTAGGTGTGGAGGTTGAATGGGAAGTATTCCGATGGGAATTTGTCAATAGATACTTTCCTAAGACGTTCCTAGATGAGAAAATCTCTCAGTTTGAGAGGTTAAGATAAGGACTAATGAACATTAGCGAGTATGAGACTAATTTCATGGAGCTCTTATGGTTCTGTCTGTATATGGCATCTACAGATGAAGAAAGGATTCATCATTTTGAGAAGGGATTAAACGCTGAGTTGACCACCCCTGTGTCTCCTCTGGAGAATAGGGAAAGATTTGCTACTTTTGTGGAGTCTTTCAGAAGGATAAAGAGGTATGTGACTGAGAAGCGACAGACCAAGAACAAGAAGGTGTACCCCCAGTTCCAAGGATCCTTATCCAAAAGTTTCAAGAAACTGAGGTTTTCTGCACCAATGGTACCACCAAGGTTCAATACCCAGACGCAGTGGACGTCAAATAGGGGTAGAGGCTGAAGTTTACCACCTGAAGGAGCCCACAGCTCAGCATCAGTATCAGTTACATGACCATCCAAACTACAGCCAGGGAACAGAAGTTGCTTCATATGTGGAAAGATGGGGCATCTGATGAAGGATTGTAGAGCCAGAGAGGCAAGTGTGACTCAACCCTAGAGGCAGAGTCAGCAAGGCTCTCAGAGGCAAAAATTTACAAGTGGTGCAAGAGGACGTGGACAAGCATCTCAAGCAGGATCATCGGCACCCAGTAATCGAGCACTGAATCAACCACAGGCAATGATGAGATTCTATGTGATGAATCTGACTGATGCAGTAGTCAACCCTCAGGTTGTGACAGGTCAGATTGAACTTTTTTATTCTGATATGTCTACATACTGTGTCGTATCGGTTTTAATTGATGGGTGCTACACATTCTTTCATCACTCGAAGAGTGATTCTTGACTGCAATATGACAGTTGGTCATAGGGCAGAAAGTTTGAAGTTAGAAACTCCTTTGATGGGATCTGCTGTGTTGCAGGAAGTGTGTTCTCCCTACATTCTTTTCTTTTCTGAACATCGCATTCAAGTGGATCTTATACCCCTTGAGATGCACGGGCTTGATATAATCCTTGGGATGGACACCTTATAAAGATACAAGGTTGTCTTGGATTGTGAGTCCAAGCAAGATGTGTTCACAGATGATAGTGACACATGGATCTTTCAAGGAGACAGAAAGATTCTTCCAACATGTCTTGTGTCAGCTATGGTAGTTGAGAAGCTGATGAGGCAAGGATGTTTTGCATTCTTAGCCCATGTGGTAGACACCACCATGGAGAGCCCTCACCCTTATGAAGTTCCAATAGTCAGGGAATTTGAAGATGTGTTTCCTAAAGAACTTCCAGGTGTTCCACCACACCGAGAGATTGATTTTGAGATTAATATAATCCCGAACACGCAACCAATAACACAAACACCATATAGGATGGCACCTGCTGAGATGGAAGAGCTCAAGAAACAACGGCAAGAGTTTCTTGAGAAGTGTTTCATCTGACCAAATACTTCACCCTGGGGTGCTCCGGTCCTCTTTGCTAAGAAGAAAGATGGGTCGATGCGGTTGTGCATTTATTACAGACAGTTAAATAAAGTAACTATAAAGAATAAGTATCCTTTGATAAGGATTGACGATTTGTTTGATCAGTTGCGTGGTGCAACTGTCTTTTCAAAGATAGATCTGAGGTCGGGATATCATCAGATGCATATTAAGGAGGGTGACATACCTAAGTCTGCCTTCAGGATAAGGTATGGTCACTTTGAGTTCATAGTTATGTCATTTGGACTAACTAATGCACCAGCTGCATTTATGGAACTCATGAATATAATCTTTCGACCTTTTCTTGATCAGTGTGTAGTCGTCTTCATAGATGACATTCTGATATACAGTAGAGATGCTCAACAGCATGAGCAACATCTTTGTCAGGCTCTAACTTTGCTAAGAGAGCATAAGTTGTATGTTAAGTTTAGAAAATGTGAGTTTTTTGGTTACCAAAAGTTTCTTTTCTTGGACACATAATATCTACTTCAGGTATTCGTGTCGACCCTAAAAAGGTAGAATCAGTTCTTCTATGGGAACAGCCAAAGACACCGACAGAGATTTGCAGTTTCTTAGGGTTGGCAGGCTATTACAGGAGGTTCATTAAGAACTTCAGCTCAATAGCTTTACCCTTAACTATGTTGACCAGAAAGGATGTTCCTTTTATCTGGAATGACAAGTGTCAGCAATCATTTCAATTGTTGAAGGAAAGGTTGACAAGTGTACCAGTGCTAGTGCTACATAAACCAGGGAAAGGGTATATAGTTTTCTGTGATGCCTCTAAGAATGGACTAGGATGTGTGGTAATACAGGATAAACAAGTGATTTGTTTTGCTTCTCGACAGCTTAAGAAACACGAGGAGAATTATCTGACACATGATCTAGAACTAGCTATTGTAGTCCATGCTTTAAAGATATGGAGACATTATCTCTATGGAGAGACATTCCAGATTTTCACAGACCATAAGAACCTAAAGTACATCTTTTCTCAGCATGAGCTAAACATGAGGCAATGCCGCTGGATGGAATTAATCAAGGATTACGATTGTACAATTGATTATCATCTAGGGAAGGCCAATGTAGTTGCTGATGCTTTAAGTAGGAAATAAACAACACCAGTCCTAGAGAGATCACAGTTGAACTCCTTAGTGTGCTCTAAGAGGGACATGCTAATCTCTTTAAGGCAAGATAATGTACAGCTTAAGGTATCGTTGTTATCTGGGTTGTTAGCTGAGATGCACATAAAACCAACTCTAAGACAGCAGATTAAGAAAGCACAACAAGCTGATACTGTAGTTCAGCAGATTAGATCAGAGTATGGTAGTGAGAAACGAGATGGTTTCCATGATTCAGATGATCAGGTATCCTGTTATCATGATAGAATGAAAGTACCTGATGTTGATAACTTAAGGAAGTTAGTCCTGGAAGAATCTCATTCTTTTATGTATGCTATGCATCCAGGAAGAACTAAGATGTATCATAACTTGAAAGATATGTATTGGTGGCATGGTTTGAAGAAGGATGTTGCTGAGTTTGTTATGCGGTGTCCAGTGTGTCAACAAGTTAAATCTGAACACCAGAAGCCTGCAGGAACAATGCAGCCTTTGCCTATACCACAGTGGAAATGGGATCATGTGACCATGGATTTTGTGGTTGGTTTGCCTAGAACAACCAAAGGTCATGATTCCATTTGGGTGATAGTTGATAGGTTGACAACGACAGCACATTTCTTACCTGTCAAAACAACCTATTCTGCTAAGAAGCTGGCACAGTTATATGTAGATGAGATAGTGCGGCTGCATGGGGTCCCAGTTACCATTGTGTCTGACAGAGGTCCCCAGTTTACGATTCATTTTTGGGAATGACTTCATAAAGCTTTAGGCACACATTTAAGGTTTAGTACAACTTTTCATCCTCAGACATATGGACAATCAGAAAGGACTATACAAACCTTGGAGGATTTGCTTAGGGCATGTGTCCTCCAGTTTACAGGAAGTTGGGATCTACATCTAAGACTAATAGAATTTGCCTACAATAATAGCTATCAACACAGTATTGACATGGCACCTTATGAAGCCTTGTATGGTAGACGTTGTAGATCTCCCCTATGTTGGTATGAAAATGGTGAATATCAACTTTTGAGTCCTGATCTTGTGCATCAGACCACTGAGAAGATTAAAATAATACAACAACAGTTAAAGATTGCACAAGATAGGTAGAAATCTTACGTTGATAAGCGTCATAGACCTTTATAATTCCTGGTTGGAGACAGAGTGTACCTCAAAGTCTCACCTTAGAAGGGAGTTCTTAGGTTTGGAAGAAGAGGAAAGTTAGCTCTAAGATTTATGGGGCCTTATCCAATCATTGAACGGATTGGAAAGTTAGCTTATAAGTTGGAGTTACCACCTGAGTTGCACAAGTTGCACCCAGTGTTTCATATATCTATGTTGAGGAAGTGTCATCCTGACATTGAGTTAGTTCTACAACCTGTGGAGGTAGAACTAAATGATGATATATCTTATGTAGAAGGATCGGTGTTGATTTTTGATAGAAGGATCAAGAAGTTGAAAAAGAAAGACATTAGTCTTGTAAAAGTCCTATGGAATCATCGTGGTGTTGAAGAAGCCACATGGGAATTAGAGGAAGAGATGAGGAGGAAATACCCTACTCTTTTCTCTTAATGTTTTTGTTAATGATTTCAGGGACGAAATCCTTGTAAGGAGTGGATAATTTGTAACATCCCTGACCTGGGTTATGTTCTAACCCTAGGTTTTTTGCTTAATAAAGTTGATTAGATGCTTGCTTTTATTTCTTGAAAAGTAATTAAGGCTTAAGATGAACTTATATTTCAATTTCAGTCCTTTTTGAATAATGTTGAAACATTGTTTTGTTAATTTTGGACGAAAGTGCAAATTACCCAATTTGAGGGGTTAACTTGCAATTTGTACATGATAAAATGTTCCTCTAATATTGAGACATCCTAATAATGAATATGATGAAGAGGTATGGTTTCCACAAGCTTGGGCACCAAGATAAAACTTGTAGAGCAATCCTTGTGCATTAAAACCTAGTTTTGGTGTAATGTGCAAATTACCCAAAACCTAGGGTTCAATATGCAAAATATCACCTCTAGAGGGTCCCTCATGTTTCTTGGCATCAAGTATAACAAATAAAATGAGAGGGGCACTTCATTTGAATTATCTTGGAGGAAAGAGAATCTTGATATTAAAATAATCAAGATTTAAGCATAAATGGAACTTTAATTCAATATTAATGCAAAAAGAAAATATATTGATTGAGGAGCTCTTCAACCAAAAGTTGAAGTATGATTTTGTAAGGTGTTGGACGAGCTTGTGCCTAGCCAAGGCACGAAAAAGATCTTGGTTGAGTGGAAGTCCACTCACATTATCATAATAAAAAGTATTATCCACTAAAAGTTGGATATTAGTATAAAATTCATTAAGGTGCTTAATTCCTTTTCCATTAATTCTTGGATAATGAAGAGGTTTTACAAGGGGATGAAGTTGGCTTCGTGACCAAGGAATGGAGGGGGAAATAGTGGAAATAATTTCGGAATTTAAAGAAAATAATTCCATTTTCTTTTTCCTTGAAATCCCTTATACATATCCTTTTTCCAACCACTTAAGGTTCTTTTCCTTGGATTTCTTTTCTTACTTTGCTTTGGTTGACCATAGGAGAGCTCAGGAGCAGGAGAAGGACGACCATAACCTGTTGGTAAGTTTTTGATCATCTTCCACCTTGGATTCATGGTGAAAACCTAAAATCAATGCTTAATTCTTTGTCTTCTTCACTCGATTTCCAATCCTAGCCAACTTTTTCATCCAAAAACTCAAGAACGGACCTTGGGCAGTTGCTAGAGCTTCATCCACCATTAAATATGTGGATCTTGGAACTTGGGATCAGATTCAAAGGTGGGTTTTATAACTTAAACCCTTAAACATTGATAATGCATTCAATTCTCCATAATTTGTTGTTTATTTTGTTCTAGTTCGAGCTCCTTTTGTTCATTGCTGAAATTTCCATGAACAACGGCAGTAGTTCTTGGTTGAACAGAGTAAGATGATTATGACATCATCATATACACTTTTCCCAAGAAAGTGCAAGACCAAACAGTTTCAAATTATATGCTCAATCGGTTTCACAAACCGTTTGAGAGCAAACGGTTTCAAACCGTTTGAGAGGAAACGGTTTCATCAAGCCGTTTGAAAGGAAACGGTTTCAAACCGTTTGGGGGCATTGACCATGGTTGACTATTTGGTGAATTGTTGATAATGTTGATGGTTAATGACTCATTAAATATAATTGACTAGTTTCAATTGGTTCATTAGTTGAAGGTCCTTCAATCATCAAACCCTAATCAGGTTAAGTGTTGATTTCATAATTGATTGACCTAGATCTTTGGGTTGATTGACCCAAACGTTTCAAACCATTAGGAGATCACCCAAACGGTCTCAAGACCATTTGGAGGTCACCCAAGACCGTTTGGAGGTTTAGGGTTAAGCATGGTTGAGCAATTGAAGATCCATTGATACTAAGTTGAAATGTAATCAATAATCGATTTTATGATCAATCCAATGATCCAAACCCTAATTGGATGTCATGGATTTTGATGATGTCATGGGAAAACAGTATCAAGACCGTTTGGAGGTCATCAAAAACAACCTCAAGACCGTTTGAGGTCAGGTCATGTCCAATTTTGATGGTAATCCATTGATTTCAAAGTAATTAGTTCCACAATGATCAACATTGAAGGTTCATCGATTTCAATCCCTAATCAAATTGATTCAAAACCCTAATTAATGATCACTTGGGGGTTAAATCAGTTGAAGGATGACCTATTAAACTCAATTGAAGTATGGTGATAGGCCCAATTGATGAATGCTTATATGAATTCAATTGTTGAGGGAATCAACATTGAGAACCCTAAATCGATTTGAGTGGTTGAGACCATATTTGGTCCATTCGGTTTTGAGGAGGTTTAGACCAAACAGTCTCAAGACCGTTTGGGACCAAACGATCCCAAACCGGTTGAGTCTCATGCGGTTTCAAAATTCTACTTTAGTAAACAGTTTCAACTATCACTTTAGCAAACAGTTTCAAAATTTTACTTTGGGAAACAGTTTCAACCTCAACTTTACTAAACGGTTTCAAGTATGCAACCAAGACCGTTTGGAGGTATATCAAGGAAGACCGTTTGAGGTCTGATTAGGTCAACACCGTTTGGGGTCTAAGTGACCAAGATCGTTTGGAAGATAACTAACCAAAACTGCATGGGTACTTAAAGTGGTTAAAGGACAAATTGATTAATTGAATAATACATGATGTAATCAAGGATGGTTATAGTAATTGTATCTTAATAAAATAGGGTGATTAGTACCCTTTGAATGATTAATCCTTGATGATTAAGGAGACAATAACATAATACATTGAGTCAACCTTTATTCAAGTAAAGATGACATGATCTAATCAGGTCCAAAGTAAGGGTCATCTTTTAAAGGATGAGAGAGAGAGGACTTCCTACATGAATGATAATCATGTAATGGTTAAGTCTTAACACTTTCAACATGAATGAATGTGTAATTAGGGTATAGTTCCTGATAGGGAGATCATGAAACCCTAATTAAGAAGGCTAATGAATCTTAACCCTAATTGATGGCATTGATAGGTGAAACCCTAATCCATGATGATGGAATGATCCTAATTTAGGGAAGTGACATGAGAAACCCTAATTCAGAGTATTTTGATGATTAACCCTATGCAATATGAATAGTAAACCCTAATTGTGGGTTATTGACTATAAACCCTAAACTAGGGTGATACAATGTGAATAGTAAACCATAATTCCAATTAAGGTGAAGGCATATGTGAAACCCTAACTCTGGGTTATGCTATATAGTATGAAAACTCTAATCTTAGACAATGAGATGATGAGTATTTGGTTCTAATTAAACAAAAGGGATGAATAACCCTAATTGAGATGAAAAGGGGAAACCCTAACTATAGAAATGGGATAGTGGTGTTATCCTTAAATAGTGATACTTTAACTGTTTTGCATGATACTATTAGGAAATTAATGTGAAAGTTATTATCTGTGCTAATCCTGTAGGTATCATGAGATGATGAACATAGCCATGTATGAGCTATGATATTTTATTGAGTGAAATTGACTCATGGGTTTGTGAGCCATAATATGTTGTGATTGTGTTGAATAAGATAACAAGAGATATTAATGGGCCTCAAGAGCCATGTGAAATATTTGCATTGCAATTCTATTTACACTGTCAGATGACTTGATGGCATTAAATTACCTATTAAAGTGGTAACAAGTGTTTGATGATCTAAGGGTTTGAACACCCATATTCTTGAATCATGATGATGAAGATGATAAGGGACTAAGATCCCAGTAAACTTGATAGAGACATTATTCATTCCTTATAGCAAGTTGTTTTAATGACTTACATTTGAAAACATGTCTGATGTTAAAAGAATATTGTAATGCAGTTAAATAATCAAGTGAAATGATATCATGGAGAGCCCTGACCATAGATCCATCATTGTTGGCAGTTTGGTGATGGAGAAACAGGTTTTCCTACGGGAACTCCTGGAGAGCATACTTTTGAGTATGTGGGGGTTATGGGCGTGAATATCCTTACGCCCTAATGGAGGAATTGATGTGAGATAAACATTAAATCTATCAATCCTTCATTATACATATATGCTGCGATGGATGTATCACTAATCTCCCGATGATGATGTTAATGCTGAATCGATGTGAGATAAACATGAAATCTCTTGATTGCGAACAGAGTACAACATGCCACTGTAACTCTAATAGCGAAGTTGCCAGTATACCCTGGAGAGCTATTTAGCAGAGACACGAGATGTCCTACAAGTTGGTCCTCACACTGACTGAGGAAGATGAGGTCATGGAAATTCGGCACTTCTATTGACCTATGTATGGTACCGATTTCGATTTCACAATGGTCAGTTGGAGTATGAGCGGTATACCTCATCTCCTCAGGTCTTAAATATGCTTGTAAAATGTAATCATCCGTGTAGCGTATTTGCTTTAGGTTGAAATACGAGAATCAATGTTGATTATACATTGCTTAGTATGTCTTAGTTGGATAAATATTATACATGTTCTTCATATTTCTTATTGAGTAAATTACATGCTGCTTTATACAGACATAGCTGAATTGACTTGAATAGAGAATACTGCTCTAAATAGTTTAGTTAATGATTTAACTGTTGTTGAATACTTATAATTCTTCTGCTTAGAGTTATTCTATTATCTGCAATAACAATGTTTCTGCTTAGAGTTATTCTATTATCTACAATAACAATGTTTCTGGTGGAGAGTTATATCTCTCGTTGGGACAATTTTCAATTGTCTCACCCCCATGGGATTCAACTTTTTAGGTAGACACTGAGGAAGAAGTAGAAACCCTACTGTGGGTGAGCAGTAGCAGCAGCAACATCAAGGACATCAGTGATCCTCAGGTGGAGACACTGTCTGTCAAGTCTTGTATATAGAGAGTCGTATGTGTCGTCTTTGTACTCTCAGGTCCTAGGAGTCAGTAGATGGTTTGAAGTAGATCTGAGATTTTTAGCTTGATGCCTCAAGATTTTTGTTTACTGCTTATGTACATTTTAACAAGGCAGTCAATGTTTGTGACTCTCGAGATGAGATGATACAGAAATGTACTCATGAATCAAAATGTAAATAACTTACTTTGGTTTTCTGTGAAAGAGCTTTACAGTTATGGATCTCAATGCAAAAAATTTTGATTTTTAGTGATTTTCAGTCATTCCGTTGCTAATAATACGCTTTCGCATTAGTTAATCCTATTTTTCTGAGTCATACGCCACAACCTTGGTCTCAGCCTGACTGTTCCAGGATGCGTGCGGTCGTGTCGAGGTCGAGGCAGACCCCACGATCGCGGCATCATGGCCCAAACCCACTATAACATACTAAATTCTAAAATTTCATCTTTTAACCCTCTTTCCCATCTTTTCCTTTCATTTCTATCCTTATTGGCCTTTCTATTTAATTAGTGGAGTTTATAGTGGTTTAGTGAACATTTATTCACTAATTATACCAATGGAAAGGTTTATGCACAAATACCTCAGTGAAAGCTTAATTACCATAATTAAGTTATCTAAACATTAATCTAACTTTTTGATGTGATTTGAAAACATAAAATATGCCACATAACTCATTTTAGTGGTAATATGAAAATAAGAAACTTAATTGGATCAACAATTTAGATAATGGGTCTTTAATGGGACATATGACATATATCGTAAAAATAAGTCTCAGAAGAGGAAACAAACTTTAAATTTGAAATCTACATATCAAAATTAGCCTACATATCAAATTTCATCTCATTTGGACAACCCTGAAATATTAGGATAAGTTTAGGAGAGAGAAAATGAGTAAAAGGCATAAGTAATTAATAATGTTATTATATAACCTCAAAATATGTAAATAATGTCAAATTCATATTCTACACATCAAAGATAACTTGTGGATGAAGTTTGGTCCAATTTGGAAGTTGTTTGTGCAGGTTATGCATTTATATGCACGTTCTGGACTTTTATGCAATTTACCCAATTGGGAGGTTTTATTTGCAAATTATCACCTCAATTTTAATCCTTATATATTCCCTTACCATTCACGAGATTTTTAACCATGGGGCACCTGGTTGCACCTTGGTTTGAAGGTGTTCCTCTCCAAGGGCATTATAGGGATTACCCTCTTTATAAATGTGCTTATCTTTAAAAGCTATCAACCAATGGGGTTATTTCTTTGTTTGAAGGAAGGTGGGGATGTCCTAGAAGGCTCCAGGGGATCTTAGGACCAACCTTTGATATACAAGAAAAGTCTATGAGCTGTCCTCTTACATGGCCATGAAGCCCTAGCCTAAGGATACATGGAAAGTCCCATAGAAACCTCATACTTGCCCCCTTCTTTATAAAGCCATGCCTACCCCTTCCCACCTCCCAATCCAAGAAGCAATCCTCTCTTTATCTTTCCCACAGCTTATAGCATCATCCCTTCTATTTTGGCCATGAAGTTACTGTCCCAAGGTAAAAGAGGGTGCTTACCTTGGTGAAGAAGGCTCCTAGGGTTCCAAATTTCTCTATTTAGGATTTCTTAAGCTCCCCCTTGGTGATTTTGAAAAAAACTAGTAAGATTCCTACATTCCTTCACTATTTTCATGATGTTAGTATTCCTCCCACCTTCTTCCAAATCGTAACCATGACCTTCCATGGTAAAACTCCACCGAGAACCCTAAAACATCTCATCTCCATGCTCTTTTGCTAGGGTTTGCACCTATAAAGTGGAGAAGGTGATTGTTCAAGAAAGGAGCTTGGCTTGGAACAACCAGACCTTCTAATCTTTAGATCCTTTCTATTTGGACCTTCTTACCTTCCTAGAGGCAAGTTTTATTAACCCCCTTATCATATATAGCTTAGTACATGCTTAAAACTCATGCTTCTATGTTTAAAATCGATGATTTCAATCTCTTTTTACCATGTTCTTCTAGGGTTTTGGTTTCTTGCTATTATACCTTCTCTACAAGCTCTAGTTTGGTTACCAATGCAACTTCAAAGCTGATCTTGGTTCAAATGCACTACTATAAAAAATGGTTTTTACAACAGTTTATTTTTTCATTTTACAACGGGTGTCAACTGTTGTATTAGATCACGTGGTCTTATGGGGTTTTTTTATTATACAATAGGTGTTGTGCATGTTGTAATATATGTATTTTATACAACAGTTAATACATGTTGTAGTTCATTGAACACACCTGTTGTAATAGGGGTGTTGTATATAACATGTTGAGACAAAAGGAAAATACATCTAGACACAAGGTTTTGAACTTGAGACCACTTGAATGTAAGGCACATCTCAAACCGCTGAACCAGTTTCATTTTATGCAACACATATATTCTTTGTTGTATATATACAACAAATGACGTGCAAACCTATTGTGTGATTGTGGTCTATTACAATGGATAACTATTACAATAGGTGAAAGCCTATTGTGTAATTATAGTATACTACAATGGGTTATAGTATGTTGTGTAATGATGGTCTATTACAACGGGTTAACATATGTGACTATTACAACAGGTAGAGCATGTTGTGTAATTATGATCTTTTATAACGGGTTAGAGTATGTTGTGTAATGATGGTCTATTACAACGGGTTAACATACATGACTATTACAATGGGTTAGATCATGTTGTGTAATTATGATCTTTTACAACGGTTTAGAGTATGTTGTGTATTGATGATCTATTACAACAAGTTAGCATACGTGACTATTACAACGGGTTAAAGCATGTTGTGTAATTATGGTCTTTTACAACGGGTTTGAGTATGTTGTGATATTACAATATATTACAACAATTTAGCACCTGTTGTAGTATCACATATACTACAACGAGTTTGGCCCGTTGTATATAACTTGTGTTGTATAAAATATATAATTCACAACACACAAATAGACTTGTTGTAAAAGATATGCTAACTACAACACAACCAACATAACAATTGTGTTTTTCCCGTTGTAAAAAGCATTTTCCCAGGTGCGGGTGTTGAGCAAGGTGATGGATAAGATAAGGAAGATTTTAGCTTTTGGCTTGGACTCAGTTGATGGAGATGTTGCTTGGAGACAATATTGTAGTAGTCTAGACTTGAAAAACCACTAGAGGGGGGTGAATAGGGTTTTATAATAATTTTAAAAATTAATTCAACCAAGCAACCACAAAAATATTGGAGAAGGAGACACATGCGTTTAGAGTGGTTCCACCCTTAGCAAATGCTAAGGGAGTCAGTCCACTACCCGGTTGTTCCCCAACTGGGATTTTGAAAGCAATTGTATTTTATTACCTCGCAAGGATGTTACATAATATACAACTACCTTCACCCTTAGGATAGCCTTCACCTAGAAGTAGTCCCACCAACCTTGAAGCAGCCTTCCTTAAAGTAACTCCAAGCTCCCCCTCAAAGTAGCCTTCCTCTTGAAGTAGCTTCCCGTTGAGACATCCTTCTTGAAGTAATCCTAAGTCCATCGAGCTACCTTCACCACCAAAGAAGCTCCAAACAACCTACTTTCCACAACCTCCAACCTAGGAGTAGAAAAGGAGAACAAAATACAATAGAAAGAAGAAAGATTGGAAGAAAGAAACAATGTTACCAATTGAGTACAGGGCTTTGATCCCATATCAAGCATTTGATCTCCTAACCAAAGTGGATGGGAGTGGATGTATAATGGATAGGAGATATCATCCTATAGGAGACTAATGTAGAGCTCAAAGAAAATAGATTGTAAGTGTAGCTCAGCTTCTTTGCTCACAACGATTGAATCTCAAGTGTAATTGTGTATGCAAGTTGTGTTTTGAGGTGTCCTATGGTTGTCCTATTTATAGGAGTGGTTTTCTAATGCTTGGGGACGTTCTAGACACCTTCTAGGGTGTTCTTAGTGCTCAACTAGCCGTTAGTTATCCACTAATTGCATTTGTAACAGCTAGTTGATTAGTTCTAAAAAGTGTAGGCATAACTATTCTCGGTCGAGAAGTTTGTCGACCGAGAGTCTCTCGGTCGAGGAATTTGTCGACCGAGGGTAAGTCTGGAGTAAGTGTATTGCAACGTTCAAATCAACTCCCAACTAATTTTTCTAACTCAGTCTAACGGCTAGGAGGGTCTATTCTCAGTTGAGGAGTTTGTTGACCGAGAGTGTCTCAGTCAAAGTTTTTGTTGACTGAGAATATCACTGATTCAATGTATTCATTTACTAAGTGTGTGTATCAATGTGCAGTTGTGATACTATCTTGGGGGATGACCTATCTAAGTGTTGTGAGTGGATAGGAAGATCAAAATGCTTGATTTACATGATATCTAAGTACTTGTACATTATAAACTTGTACAAGTTTTTACAATAATTGCAATCATGAATATAAAGCAATTTTAGCAAATTGATCTTCCAAATCTTCTCTATCCACCAGCTTATATGCTTCTTCCTAATACACTTAAATAGCAAGTTAAAACCACAAGAAAGAAATGTTTGTCATCATGAAAATAAAGGGATTATAATAATTTCCAGTTTAGCCAACAATCTCCCCTTTTTGAAGATGACAAACATTTCCAAAATATAAATCAAGGAAATATAAATCATATGAGTTTCATACCTGAAGTTTACTTTTTGCAGCCATTCTTTATGAAACTCATTTTATTTTATGTTATTGATTTTATATTATTTCTCCCCCTTTGTCGTTTCAAAAAGATAACCAAGCTAAACATTAAGTATGACTTTTATTTCTCCATCTTAATTTGATAATTTGATGCTCAATTTTTAAAGCAAGGGTAATCAACACAATTTAATGCAAACCACTTATTTTTATGTCAAATTTAGCCACAATTTATTTCTCAATCATTTACAAAGGATGTTAAGCCTTGAAATGATATGAGACCCTTTTAGATTCATGGCATATGTGTTTTGATTTCTCATCCATTTTACCAGGGATGTTAAGCCTTGAAAATGAAATGAGATCCATTTAGGCGTATGATGAATTCATGCATTGATTTCCCATCCATTTTACAAGGGATGTTAAGCACTGAAAATGATATGAGATCCATTTAGGCTCATGATGGATACATGTATTGATTTCTCATCCATTTTACAAGGGATGTTAAGCCCTGAAAATGATATGAGATCCATTTAGGTTCATTATGGATACATGTATTGATTTCTCATCCATTTTACAAGGGATGTTAAGCCCTAAAAATGATATGAGATTTTCTTTACGCCATAGTAGGATCAATAAATATATCTCTAATCAATAATGAGGGATGTTAAGCCCATATTGATATAGAGAGTCCATTTTAGATCAAGATAATTCAATAATCCTAAGGTCATAGCTAGTTTTTAAATATTAATATTTTTCATAATGTTTACAAAGTTTTGTGAGACCCCCCTTAATTTTATAATCAAGATATTTTAAGAATTCTAAGGTCATAACAGGAATTAAAATAAGTCAAAATTTTAAGAGATTTGCACTAAAATCTTATATTCAGATTAATATATTAAGATTGAGTACAAAGAAATGATTTACAATTAAGCATTTTTGTCAAGATTATTGACTTCGACCTTGGCGCCCCTCGGTCAAACTTGATTTTGACCAAGAGGCAATTTCTGCAGATTTCCAGTTTAAGCATTCACAATGATCCACTTGATTGAATATGAAGCCTTTATGTATCTTAAATAGGTGGATATCAAGTGAAAAATTTGTACCTTAAAAATAGGTTTGATTCTTATAGTGTTTAATGACTTGAAGAAAGATCTTTAATTCATATGAGTTGTAACATTTTTGCTCTTAGAACAAATAATTTGATAAAACATTTATATTCTTGTTCTAAGCAAGATATTAAGGTCAAACAATTTTGCTTGCCTTTTTCTTCATTGAAGATTTTATATGTAAAACAAAAAACTTGAAGTCCATAGTGAGAATATTCATGCATCATAAAGATAATATCCTTTTCCATAAGTTAAGAATAGGATAATCATTAACTAATATGTCAAGATGCATTTGTGTCATAGAGATTTTCCTTAATGCAATAATGGAATTTTCAATTATAGCATCATCTATATATGCAATGAGTTGAATCACTATTATCATTTTGATGATAAGATCTATTCATTCAATTTCATAAGTTTCAATAGAATTTCAAAGCACATGGTTTATTTATAGACATAGATTAGGGATTATTTTAAACAAACCATATGAAATATAAAACACAGTTAGAGCATATCCATTAATTCTTTGATTAAGTTTTCTCAAATCTAACATGCTTTTAAGATAGTCAAAGTAGATAATCAAAGCAATCATGGTTCAATAATTCTCAAAAGCAAACCATGCTTAATAGACCTTTTTTTAATGTATGCATTTTCAATCATTGATTTTAGCAAAGCATGTCCAATATCAATTTGCATATAGTAGTTTTACAATAAGAATGTCATATCTATAATCAAAATATACCTTCATTCAACAAGTCATGATGCAAAAGATCAATATGTCTTGGTTTAAAAGATAGTCTCCAAGAATTATGATTCATTCTCAATTAAATCAATTTTTCATTGTTGAATTGATAGTAAATTGAAAATTGCTAAACAGGTTTTCCAGAACCTTGATCGGTCAAACTCTTTCTTGATCGAATTATTTTCGGTCGAAGTATTTTTTGGTCGAGTGTGTCTCTGTAGATTTTATTCAGCAATTTGTTTGTTCAAGTTATGGGTTGAATTAATTTATTTTATTTTGTTATTCTATTATGTTAAGTTGAGATAGACATAAGGATGTTCAAATCAAGATTATTGGTCATATCTCAACTTGATTAATTAATATTTATTTAGTTTGGGGTTTTTGGAACCCATACCAACTCAACTTCCTTTTTCTTGTAAGGACATGAAAAAGAACAGTGTCCAAGACGTATGCAATAGTGACAACAAATGGAATCAATTTCCTTTCTCTTTTTAGGATTTTGAGTTGAGTTGTTCTTAGGTACATACATGATCTTGGTCTTGGGTGCTTGTGTTCTCCTAGGTTTAGTTTGATAAGAGTTTTCTTTTGGAACATATCCTAAACCTCTTCTTCCAATATGACCAGAAGAATCTGTTAGGATCTTATCAAGAATACCATTATTTTTGAAGCAACTAATTTCCTTTTGTAATTTAGTAATTTCATCCATTCTCCTCTTAACATATAAGGTTGCTCTAGATTAGACAACAAACTATCTCTTTCTTTGAAAACAACATCATAATCTAAATGAGTACACAAGATGGGTTGAGTTTGAAGATCATTCAATTTTGCAAGTAGTTCAACCTTTTCTTGATAGAGAGAATCATAGTTTGTTTCTAGAGTAAGCAACTTTATATTGAAATCATTGAGAGATGATTTCAAGACAAAATTTTCAGAAATAATACTTTCCTTTTCAAAAGCAAGATCATTTAATTGAGCATACAAATCCTCATTAGTTTTAGTAACTCTTTTTAATTTCTTTTTATAATCAATGTATTTATCATGTAATTCCTCAATTCTATCAATTAACTCTTCTTTAGATAAATAAAAAAGACTTACCTCTTGTTCTTCTTCATTTGTAGTAATAATAAAGCAATGTGCCTCTTTATGCACCTCTTCTTTCTTTGACTTCCTTGGGCAGCTAAGTGTTGTGTGTCCCGTTCCTAAACACCAGCTATATCTTGTTGAATGTTGGTCCAAGTTTCTCCTTTGCTTGAGGTTGTAGACACCACCACCCTCCATCTTCAAGACTCGATTAGAGTTCATTGAATCCTACTCTGATACCTATTGAAAAAACACTAGAGGGGCGGTAAATAGGGTTTTATAATAATTTTAAAAATTAATTCAACCAAGCAACCACAAAAATATTGGAGAAGGAGACACATGTGTTTAGAGTGGTTCCACCCTTAGCAAATTCTAAGGGAGTCAATCCACTACTCGGTTGTTCCCCAATCGGGATTTTGAAAGAAATTGTATTTTATTACCTCACAAGGAAGTTACATAAGATACAACTACCTTCACCCTTAGGATAGCCTTCACCTAGAAGTAGTCCCACCAACCTTGAAGCAACCTTCCTTGAAGTAACTCCAAGATCCCCTTTGAAGTAGCCTTCCGCTTGAAGTAGCTTCATGTTGAGATAGCCTTCTTGAAGTAATCCTAAGTCTGCCGAGCTACCTTTACCACCAAATACGCTCCAAAAAACCTCCTTTCCATAGACTCCAATCTAGGAGTAGCAAAGGAGAACAAAATACAATCGAAGGAACAAGATTGGAAGAAAGAAACAATGTTACCAATTGAGTACAGCGCTTTGATCCTATATCAAGTGTTTTATCTTCTAACTAAAGTGGATGGATGTGGATGTATAGTGGATAGGAGATATCAGCCTATAGGACACTAATGTAGATCTCAAAGAAAATAGATTGCAAGTGTAGCTCATCTTGTTTGCTCACAACGATTGAATCTCAAGTGCATTTGTGTATGCAAGTTGTGTTTTGAGGTGTCCTATGGATGTCCTATTTATAGGAGTGGTTTTGTAATGCTTGGGGACGTTGTAGACACCTTCTAGGGTGTTCTTAGTGCTCAAATAGTCATTAGTTATCCACTAATTGCGTTTGTAACTGCTACTTGATTAGTTCTAAAAAGTGCAGACAAAACTATTCTCGATCGAGAAGTTTGTCGACCGAGAGTCTCTCGGTCGAGGAATTTGTCGACCGAGGGTAAGTCTGAAGTAAGTGTATTGCAACATTCAACTCAACTCCCAACTACTTTTTCTAACTCAGTCTAATGACTAGGAGGGTCTATTCGCGGGCCAGGAGTTTGTCGACAGAGAGTGTCTCGGTCGACGTTTTTGTCGACCGAGAATATCAGTGATTTAATGTATTCATTTACTAAGTGTGTGTATCAATGTGCAGTTGTGATACTATCTTGGGGGATGACCTATCTAAGTGTTGTGAGTGGATAGGAAGATCTAAATGCTTGATTTACATGATATCTAAGTACTTGTACATTATAAAATTGTACAAGTTTTTACAATAATTACAATCCTGAAAATAAAGCAATTTTAGCAAATTGATCTTCCAAGTCTTCTCTATCCACCACCTTATATGCTTGTCCCTGAAACACTTAAATAGCAGTTAAAACCAAAAGAAAGAAATGTTTATCATCATCAAAATAAAGGGATTATAATAATGTCCAATTTAGCCAACAAGACTTCCCTCTATCTAGATCCTGATTGTGTGTCTTGATGTAAACCCTAATGGGAAAATTTGATGTATTTTTGTAAACCTTTTATGAAATTGAATATAGTCAGCTATTTTTTTATTTTGCTGCTTTCTAATGGTCTTTTGTATACCAATGTTTAATAAATTTGAAAAATTTATGCCCATTCAATCATACCTCTAAGTGTGTTTGGAATGGATGTCAATTCTTCAAATTTTTAGTAAAGGGGTGATTTCACTCTTTTACAACATGGTATCAGAGCCCATGGTAGTCGGAATCTGACTATTTTAGTTTTGTCTCCCTAATTAGAATCCATGTGTTACATATTTCCTTTAGGTGACATGGTTTCCCTAGAGTTGATCTATAAATGATGAAAGGTTGATTTAGGACCCTATAGTTCCAAATTAGTATCATGATGAATAAAACCCTAAAATACTCATAACTAAAATATGCATAACTTAATGTTGTTTAGGTTTGCCTTTAGGAAACTATTAGGACATGAAGTTGAAGCAAAGGTGTCTAGAAAGGATCAGGTTATGGGGGCTAGAAATATTTTCCTCTGCGCCACTATCTTGGTTTACGAGGACTCCCAGATCCATTTGATATTGGCCTGGCCTAAGCTGAAATAGATTGTCTGAAATAGTTTGCTTTTAGGCAATAGTGAACTTAGACATCCATGTTGTATATCTTTAGAAACCCTAAACCCATACTTAGGAGGTTGTTGTTCTTGAAACCTTAGTGGGATCCAAAAAAGTTATAGTTATAACCTAACGTGCTTGTTTTTATATTAATGAATATATAATGATCATTTGAGGAATAATTTATATGTTCAAACCCTAATGATTACCTAATGCACATAATATGAGTAACTCACATATTAATCCTAATGGATACGCATGGTGTTTCCCATGTCATAAACTAATAAACCTTAATGAAATGACAAGTAAGATAATTGTAACCTAATTTTGGACTTAATACATGCTAAGTAAAATATAGTGATCATATTAACTTGAACCCTAAGTTGTAATCATCTAACCTTAACATATACATCCTTAATGCCTTTCATGATACATTATTGACATTAGGTTCCATAATAATTTAACATACTTTGATACACATAAATGATATGTATAATCATCTAATCACATATTAATCAAGTCATCAATATGAAATGTGTGGTACTTACATTATTATCTAATACACTCATGATTAGTCACTTAATGTGAATTAATTTGTAATATGCCTCACCTTGATCATTAAAATACATGGAATGGCTTCAATATGAATATGAAGTGATTCGATTCACACATTGTTCGGGAAATCGGTCCGCACGGCCGCATATACTCCCGCATATACCTATTCAGTCACCCTACCGCACTGCATATTGCTAATCGGTCCACTAAGCGGTCATGGGCCGCATATACTCCCGCTTGGCCGATTAAGCGGCCGATTAAACTCCGCTTTTTGAAAAGCCCACAATTTATGTCCATTCATTTCATACATACATGCATACACATACACACATTTCATTATATATTTAAATTTGAATATGTAGTCATTGATTTATTGTATACATTGTAATGCATACAAAAATTTCTTCACACATTTGAACATTTATATGAATACCTTTTGATATATTAACATGTATACATACAAATACAATATACCTAAATATACAATTACATATTTGTATATGTATATATACATTTTGATTTATTCACATTTATACACACGCTCTACACATATTACATTTTAGTATTTGTACATATATTACAAACACATTCCATATATAAACATATATACATATATGAACATATCATACATCATACATACATGCATATTAATGTGTCTATATGTAAACGTATATACGTGCCTACTACATGCAATTAATTTATGATCTCAATATGTCATTTTCTATATAATTAGTTTATTGAAATATAATAATCCACAACCGCATATACTCCCGTATATACTCCCGCATACTGTATATACTCTATGCAGTACCCTCTCCGCCCGTACACCGCATACTGCTTTCCTGAACAATGGATTCACATAAATGTGCAAATCAATAATATAAATAAATATGAGAAAATGTTTAACAATGATATTAATGTGAGCAATAAAGATAATGTGGTAATGAGATAACATTTAATATAAATATATGTAATTGATGTGACATAATTTGGATTGAATGAACACTTAATGACAAATTGAATATTTCATGAAAAATAATTTGTTATAACTTAATGTGGTGATAGTATAAGGATAATGAAGTCGAAGTTCAAAATATTAAGGATAATGATCAAGTATATTGAGGGAATTGAGTAACCCATAATTTTGCTAAAATTCTTATTAAGATAAATGAGAAATATATATATATATATATATATATATATATATATATATATATATATATATATATATATATATATATATATATATATATATATATATATATGATGTTTCATGGATGATAATGAAATATAACTTCCTTGGTAATAAAGTGATTATGTCATGACATAATTAAAATAATGATGGTAATGTGATATCATAATGAATATAATGTTAATGAGCCAAAAATGTAAATAATGTTAAATGTCCTAAAAAGAATATCTAAATAGTGGAACCTAGGTGATTCTTGAAAACCTGACCTATGTCGAGATGCTTGTGGAGTATATGTTGATGAGTTGTTTGGTGGAAGTCAAGGTTGGAAAAATAACCTAAAGTTTATTGATGAGATGGTGCACACTCACCCTTCCCTTCTTACTTGTGATTTCGGGGATGAAATCCACTTTAAGGGGTGGAGTGTTGTAACATAACGAATTATAAAATTTTGTCTTTTGACCCTCTTTTCCATCTATTCCTTTTATTTCTATCCTTATTGGCCTTTCTATTTAATTAGTGGAATTTATAGTGGTTTAGTGAACATTTATTCACTAATTATACCAATGGAAGGGATTATGCACAAATACCTCAGCGAAAGCTTAATTACCATAATTAAGTGCTCTAAACCTTAATATAACTTTTTGATATGATTTGAAAACATAAAATATGCCACATAACTCATTTTAGTGGTAATATGAAGAGAAGAAACTTAATTGGATGAACAATTTAGATAATGGGCGGTTAATGGGCCATATGACATATCTCATAAAAAGAAGTCTCAAAAGATGAAACAAACTTCACATTCGAAATCTACATATCAAAATTAACCTACATGTCAAATTTCATCTAATTTGGACAACCTTGAAATATTAGGATAAGTTTAGGAGAGAGAAAATGACTAAAAGGCATAAGTAATGAATAATGTGACTATATAACTTCAAAATATGTAAATAATGGAAAATTAATATTCAACACATCAAAGATAACTTGTGGATTAAGTTTGGTCCAATTTGGATGTTGTTTGTGCAGGTTATGTAATTATATGCACATTCTGGACTTTTATGCAATTTACCCAGTTGGGAGGTTTTCTTTTCAAATTATCACCACAATTTTAATCCTTATATATTACCTTACCATTCATGATATTTTTAACCATGGGGCACCTGGCTGCACCTTGGGTTGAAGGTGTTCCTCTCCAAGGGCATTATAGGGATTACCCTCTTTATAAATGTGCTTATCTTTAAAAGCTATCAACCAATGGGGTTATTTCTTTGTTTGAAGGATGGTGGGGATGGCCTAGAAGTCTCCAGGGGCTCTTAGAACCGATATTTAATATACAATAAGAGTCTATTAGATGTCCTCTTGCATGGCCATGAAGCCCTAGCCTAAGGACACATGGAAAGTCCCATAGACACCTCATACTTGCCCCCTTCTTTATAAAGCCATGCCTACCCCTTCCCACCTCCCAATCCAAGAAGAAATCCTTTCATTCTCTTTCACACAGCTTATAGAATCATCCCTTCTATGTTTGTCCACGAAGTTGTTGTCCCAAGGTAAAAGAGGGTGCCTACCTTGGTGAAGAAGGCTCCTAGGGTTCCAAATTTCTCTATTTAGGATTTCTTAAGCTCCTCCTTAGTGATTTTGACCAAAACTAGTAAGAATCCTCCTTTCCTTCCCAATTTTCATGCTATTAGTATTCCTCCCACCTTCTTTTAGGTCATAACTATGGCCTTCCATGGTAAAACTCCACAGAGAACCCTAAAACATCTCATCTCCATGCTCTGTTACTAGGGTTTGCACCTCTAAAGTGGAGAAGGTGATCTTTGCTGAAGAAAGGAGCTTGGCTTGGAGAAAAAAGACCTTATAATCTCGAGATCCTTTCTGTTTGGACCTTCTTACCTTCCTATAGGTAAGTTTTTTTAACCCCCTTCTCATATATTGTTAGGTACATGCTTAAAACTCATGCTTCTATGTTTAAAATTGATGATTTCTATCTCTTTTTACCATGTTCATCTAGGGTTTTGGTTTCTTGCTGTTTTACCTTCTCTAGAAGATCTAGTTTGGTTACCTATGCAACTTCAAACCTAATCTTGTGTCAAATGGTATTTTCTCCCTCTCCCTCTTTCTTCAATTATCTTGATCGGTTTGATGATGTGAAAATTTCCTATTGGTCAATATTGAAAATTTCATATCTTCTAAACCACTTATCCAAATTTGACAAATAAATATGTTTTGGAATTGGAAAGTTAATATTTATCTAATAAAAATATTTTCAAGGTCTGATTTCATGGTTTGACAAATGGTGATTTTTGTAAAACGAATTTAATGCATAAAATCCATAAAAAGTACATCTTAATCATCATAACTCCAAAATTAACATAAAAATATGTTTTCTTGATCAAGAGAACTTAATAAGTTTATTGGTGATGTTTTAAGAGTCTAAATCAGAGTTTTTTCTAAATAGGTCTAAAATTAGGGTTTCTATATATTAGTGTGCACTGCGTACTCTAATACATGCTAATATATTGAAAATAGGCAAAGTGGAACTTGGACTCAATTAAAGTGGTGAAAGTTAGTAATTGATATCAGTAAGAGAGGTATGTGCATTTACACCTTAATTTGGGAATAATTGTGCCTTAACCTATTTTTCTATAATGAGACTTTATTAAACCCTATTTCATATACTCTTGAATCTTTTTCTATACTTATAAATCAATGTTGGAACATTATTCTTGGGTCTCGGTACCCCACTGCCATGCTTATTGATTCATATGATTATTCTTGCCATGACAACTTTTTCTAGCTTGTATATTTATGTTCTATTTAATTTAAAGTAGTGGGACTTATGTACAACCACCCACAGAGGGCATGTAAATAATCACCCTAGGGAATGTCTTATTCTCCCCATAATATTGTAGGTGACTAGGAATATCTTATTCTCCCCTCACCTAAGGTTAGCGGTCCATTAGGTGCCTCAACCCTACTTAGTTGGGTAGGCATAACTATCTTACATGCAAATCCTTTTGTATTATATTTGTTAATGGCAAGCTTCTTTGATATATAGCCTCATACTCTAGTTATCTTCGTCATATGATAAACCCTCGCCTATTTTTATTTGCTTTACTTATCTTGATATTGTAGACTAGTTTTGTGACACATACTTTTCTTCCCTTTCCCTTTTTGCTGGGTCCCTTCCCAACTACCCAGGTGCTGGTGTTGAGCAAGGTGATGGATAAGATAAGGAAGATCTTAGCTTTTGTCTTTGACTCAGTTGATGTGGATGTTACTTGGAGACAAGATTGTAGTAGTCTAGAATTCCCTCTATCTAGATCCTAATTGTGTGTTTTGATGTAAACCCTAATGGGAGAATTTGATGTATTTTTGTAAACCTTTTATGAAATTGAATATAATCAGTTATTTTTTTATTCCACTGCTTTCTAATGGTCTTTTATATACCAATGTTTAATAAATTTGGAAAATTTATGCCCATTCCATCATACCAGTGTTTGGAATGGATGTCAATTCTTCAAATTTTTAGTAAAGGGGTGATTTCACTCTTTTACACCCACCCCCACCAGGGGGGGCTATTACTGGTGGTCGATGGGCCTGTGTCGATGAGCCTTCTAATTAGCGAGGATGCATCCTGATAAAGGACTTTCCATAGAAAATAGGGTCCAAGATATTAAAAGTTTCTTTGGCCCACTAGTCGGTTAGCAGGACCAACATCTCCTAAGCTTGTGCACATAGTGCCATGCTTAGTCCACCGCGGTTGCAATGGATGGAAGTCTAGATGTTGTAAAAACCATGTGTTGGGAAGAAATCTTGGAGAATAGATGTCTTTTCTGGTTCGGTGCCTAGAAGTCCCAAAATTGGCTAGTTGAGAAACTTTATCTATGTCAAGATATAAATTACTAAAAGATAGGGATCTAGGATTTTTTTGGGCATATTAAGGCTATAATGACACAAAACCAATAATAAATTTTTAGCATAGATGCCTAAATTTTGGTGTTATCAACCACCCCAAGCTTAAACCTTTGCTTGTCCTCAAGCAAGACTGTGCTCAAAGAACAAAAAGATAACATTAAAATTAAGCTTAGTGATAAATTCTAAGGCTAAGAAAAATAGTTTAAAACATCAATTCTCTTGACCCATGTCGTTTTAGAGAAAACCCCCACCAATCGAACACAATCCTACTAAAGTATGATCAAAGAGAATCAAGGTAAGATTAAGTGAATTCACTAGAACTTATCGATAGTCATGAGGGTTTGAATAACAATTATACAACATAAAAGCATTGTCACATAGATGATCAAATGGGTGATGAGTATTGAGTCATCATCATGTATTCATGTAGACCAATCGGGGACAATGCACCTTGCACTTATTCAGATCCTAAGAAGAAACAAAAGTAAAAAGACTAATAACTTCTGAGGATCCTGATCTGCGTCAGGTTGATCCATGTAACGTGCAATAATCCTTGCAATCTGAGCCAGTTGGCCCGAAGTAGTGATATGAACTCCTCGTACTGTTCTCAAAGCAAGCCTGCTACCGGGATGATCTCATAGATCTCCTAGGGGTTCCTAGTGACTCACTAGTGAGCTTTAGGGTGGCACTACCAGGCACGATATACCTGCATTCATGAGCACAGTCATACACTGGCTGGGCACCATCTTTAACTCTCCTAAAAGATAAAACAATACTCATTTGTTCACACTCAGGATTTTATTTTGTGCATTCTATTTTATAATCTTAGGTGGGAACTATTTTGATATTTTTGGAATTTTGTGGGCGGCCAAGCCTCTTTTGAAAATTTTTAATTTTTAATCTTTTTGACTCAATCTAAGGTGAGAGAGCAGGCAGACCATCGAGGAAAAACACTTCAACTTGATTATAGATCAAAACTAATCATTATCCTCAGCTTGATACTTGTGTGAAAAGATAGTAATTATGATTTGAGGATCCTTAGAATAGAGGCAAGTTCGTGAAAAATATAGCTTGGAGTTTTAATCAAACTCCAGCTTCTTTCCAACGGTTGTATATCCTGGATTCATCATTTACAACATAGATCAAGAAAATAATGTTTTAAAAGGCACATAACCTTAGATTTTATCACCAAACTTAAGGGAAGAGTCAATGAGCAAGCATAGCAAAAGATCAAGCAGTTTAAGATGAAAATTGTGCATTTAGGCATAAAGATAATCATTTAGTTCTAAGGTTTGTATCACATAGCCTTAATTGAAAAGCTACAAATTATGAAAACAAAGTCTTACAAAGCTAAAAAGTTATGATAAATGAAAGGAACATGTAAGATAAACATGCATGCATGAAAGGAAAGAAATAAAAGGGAAAATTAGAAGATAGAGGGTGGTACAGCCTACCACCCATGCTTAAATTTTTTGCTCGTCCTCGAGAAAATCTCAAGCTCTGGTTGGTGTGGAAAGTAGCTGCTATTGGTAGTCACTATTTATATATTGGTTCAAATCCTTGATGCCACTTGATAGGTTCTCATAGTCCCGGTGCATTTTCTGTTGAAAGTAGAATGACTATCTAAAGTCCTGGGTCGGCTGGTAGAAAGGTTGTAAGGGCTATTGGAATGGCTACTGAAAAGTCGACGGAGGTGGTGGAGGGAAGGTTGTGTCAAACCTCTATCTGAGGTACTGCAAATCCTGCTCCAGTGCATCAAACCGTCTATTGGAGTCAGCCCTAAAATCATTCATAAACTCATAAAGGTGCCCCAAGTTGAGATTTGGGGTGTATTTCTCCTACTGAGGAGGTTGCTGATAAACTGCTAAAGGCATCTCTGATATGGGATGTCATGGAAGGTTGCCCCAGTCTGCTTTCTGGCCTCCTGAGTGTCTAGCACTGGTGGTGCTAAAGAAAATGCTCCTACAATTATGCCTTCCTGATGAACGTTGCTCTGATCATCCAACAGAGAGACATCCATGAGTATTGTCTGACATGCAAAATCTACATTTGTTGGTAGTAGTACTCCGTGCTTGCTGTGACTAAAGATATAAAGATATCATGCACTACACTATTTGATCACCCCTGAGAAAATCAAGTGATCCAAGTCCAACTTGTACCACTTATCCTTTTCCTACATAAGTGCCAAATGTCCATCTCCAATCCCAAGATGGTGCACCGTGAAAGTGATAATGCCTACCATTGGCATGAACTAGACCTACTTCTTGAAATAGTTGTAAAAGTGGCGAATGATGAAGTTCACCACATTCACTTTCTTTCCTATTGTTGCACACCACAAAATGTAGAGGTCTTCTAAACTTAGTGCCCCTTGATTGTCCTGCTTCTCCAAGATGAAGTTTACGATCATCCGGTGTAGATAACAAAGTGTCGAGTTGTGGATGTGTGAAGCTTTGGTGCCTCTAGAAACATATTTATCTTCCCCGTAAACATCTTCCATGCCTGAGCATCATCAAAGTCACTGCCCCCTGTCTCCAGTCGGCCCCTGGACATCTCAGTGTAGTCCTTAATAGAGCATGACAACCAGCTATTGAGGTGATCCTTAGTGACTTGGTTACTCTGGTTTAGCAGGCAAAAATGCATGACAATGTGTTGCTGGTCCTTTGGGGTCTCAAGCGGTAGCATAGAACTCATAGGTGAGTCTATGATAAGCATCGCACTGTTTGTAAGAAGGGATGTCTAGGCCAACTACTGTAAGATATCTGTTGACATGTGCTTGTATCCCTAGCTTGATGAGTGTGGTAGGGTCAGCGTATCGTGGGCCTACCACTCTGTGCTTGTCTTTAATTAAGACAAAAAACTACTACTTTTGCTTTATACTTCTGAACAGGGGAGAAGGGAGGGAGCATTGGTTAACACCTTCAAAAGTAGGGTGGTATATGCTCCCCTGAGCTTAATCATGTGATGAAGTTGACCGGCGTAAAGACGTCGATTATTCTGCTGAGTCTCGGCACTAATCCCCTGCAGATGAAGCTTTGTGCACTACAACTGCTTATGGGCCCTCCTGATGGCCTTTTGAAGTGTGGAGCTAGGTGTCATGGCGTGCTCTTGACCATCTCTACTTTGAGTCTTCCTCCAATGAATCACCATTGCAGGTGTCCATTGCATTGGTGGACACGTGGCGGTAGTCTGAATCTATCTTGTGCGACCCAAACCCTACTGAAGCAGAATGCATGGGCTCATCTTTTTACATTGGATTTGTGGTTCACGTAGCGTAGGGTGGATATCGGCTCTCATTCTCTGCCAGTGACGAGGAGCTTCCTTCCCCTTTCTTTCATTACACTATCTTTTTGAGCTTCTTGAAACTATTTCTCATCGCGTCCATGGTGTTGATTAGTGGTGTTGATTTTGATTTGATTTGCCCATGCACAACCATGTTGAGGTGGGAACGGTTGGGCAGGGTGAACTCGATGATGTTGTAGGGTCTGCTGTCAACTCTCAGCACGGTCGTGCCTGCCCTGGCATGGTCGGTCTGGTGGTGAGTCTGTGACTTATAGAGGTGACAAACAGGTGTACGTGGTGGGTAAAGAGTGTGATTGTGCATGGTGGTTGTGATGACTTTAACAATGTCTGCTGTTGTGGGGGCCGATCTGCTAAAGAGACGTCGGTCTGGTAGGGTTCCGTTTCTGTCGACACTGTGCACAATCGTGTCGGGACTTGGCACGGTCATGTTGATGAGTTGGAGAAGGTTGCGGCAGAAGAAAAGGAAATGGCGGTGTTTAGGGCGCTACCGAAATAGCAACACTGTCAGTCATCACAGACAGAAGGGGGAGGTGAACTACGATGGAAGGGGCGTTGCTGGCAGAGGTAGCTAATGTTGCAGTCACGGCAGTTGCTACTGTTGCAGCTGTTGTGGCTATAGTGGTTGCTACCAACCTGCTAGAAGGTGGGGGAAACAAGGGAAGGATGGGAAATGGGAGGGGGTGGCGTCAGGGCTTCGAGGGAGAGGGGATAACTCGGGCGGTGGGTGTGGGAATAAGAGGCTCGACTCAGGGATATTTATAGGACAAGCGCACATGAACACCCTCAGCCCGAATGTGTCGAGGTAGCGGGAAAGGTGGTCCAATTATGAAAATCTCTATCAAAAGTGTGAAAATCTGGTCAAGCGTAAAAGTCG
Source organism: Alisma plantago-aquatica (assembly GCA_963693085.1). NCBI lineage: Eukaryota > Viridiplantae > Streptophyta > Magnoliopsida > Alismatales > Alismataceae > Alisma > Alisma plantago-aquatica. Next base: position 401,694,997 of record OY856415.1, on the reverse strand, counting down.
ATCAAACAGGCAAAAAATTCCCAAAAATGACTGCTTTTGACCATTGACTGATAAGTGAAAGATCTGAATGAAAAACACAGCTGAGGCTATCTCAGGTGGGCTCAGGTCTTAGAGAATCCAGATTTAAGCGGATAAAATGAGGGTAGAATGAGTTGAAAACAACTTTAGAATCAAACATTGTAGGAGAACAACACGATACACTAATTAACTTCTTTAAAAAAGATATACCAAAAGCAACTGTATGGGTGAAATGGAGGAAATGCATGTAATATGGAGTAAAAGAAATCTAGATGATGCAAAGGGAACTAAATTTAAAGAGTTACAGGAAAGATAAAACTTGTAAAGAAAAATTGTGTAGGTAATAGGGGGTGGCTGCCCTACAACTCTTATATTTGGATTCCAAATCTGTAGTTTTGTGGTCCATGTTACATGTGTCTTTCCGATCAAACCCACCACATAGGAGTAGAATAGGCAGAGATGTGGGCCCTTCCGAGTCTGAAGAAGAGGAATAAAATCCTGTGACTCAGTGAAGTCATCTCTATGCTGGGATTTACTTGAACTGCACTGAAATGAGTTCTTCAGTAGATCATCCTCATGGAACCCCTCAATGTATGAATCTGAATAGGAAGGCCCTAGGATGTCGATACAAGATGAGATGGAGGGAAGTGGTTGAAAGTTTTCTAGAGGACTCCTCTTTCCTCTCTCCAACTTTGAACTTGAGTTTGGATACTTCGATAAATTTTTATATACAATCTGAGTCATCCAATCATCTTCTAAACGAGAAGTATCCCCAGGCGAATGTGTTTGTAGTTCTACCACCCCAAGCTTATCACATTCTATGGGGTCTGGGGTATCTTCATGATCAGCAAACATGTTCTAGTGGTTTGTCCATCCTGCTCCCTTTATGTAAACTCTTCTTTGAAAAGAGATTGTGGACAATGTTGGCTCATGCTAGTACAATTCGTCGTCATCATTATACTCACTCCACTGAGATGAATCTTCATCATCACTTTCGTCAAACAAATTGTTCCAAACCAAGAATGGTTGACTGCTCAAAGTGAAGTGACAAGTTTCAATATGAGATGTGTCACTCTAGTCTAGATCAATGTCTAATTCAGGTTCTTCAAATTGACCTTCATTTTGTGAGGTTGTTTGACTACCCTGATCATCTTCATCATAGAACCATTCATGCATGTGGCTTATATCTTCCATTTTTTGATCAACTGAATCATCTAGATATAATGAAGGGCTTCCCCAAGTGGGTTGGTCTTCATAGAAAAATCTAGGTGAATCCAGTTAATGGTCTGAATAAAATGGTGAGACATGTTCCAATTCAGGCCCAATGGAATGATTATGATGATTGTGATCTTCATGGTTGTGTGATGGTGTTTGCAATTGAATGGTAACCAAATCGATGAGCTTTTAAAGTCTCCTTCCTTATTCAACATCCTTATCATGAAGTTGTTGTACTTGGGAAGAAATGGTTTCAAGATCCGTCAATTCTACCACACACGTTTATTGGGAATCTGTTGTATCAAATGGATGCACTTGTATGAATCCTTGTTCAACAGTTTGAAGTATACTTCTATTGTGGTCTGCAGTCTCAGTGGCTACTTGGAGCTGATGATCTTGCTTTTCTAGTAGCTGCTGGAGTGGATCGACATGTTCTTGGAGATGAGGAGTTGAGGAGGAGGTGAGTTCTTTAACACTTTCTCCATCTAGCTCCATTTCTTAAATCAGATCTTGATTCCACGTCAACGTAGAAGTCGAAGGTTGATCTACCATCCCCTTTGTTAGAATTTCAACATATGACGATGGTGGATGTAATGACCCTGACCTATGTTATGAGGTAACCCTATTTGTTTTGGCTACTTAATTTGATTATAACTTGAATATAATCCTCTAAAGTGTTTTTCTATCAGGTAACAAACTTATGTTTCAAATTTGGTCATGTTTGAATAATGTTTGAGCAATGTTCTCATGTTTTGGACCAAAATGCAATTTACCCAAGATAAGGGGTTATAGTGAAAAATGTCATATTTTGAACATGCCTCATGTGTTTTAGCATCATTATAGAGAGAATGATGCAAGGTGGTGGCTTGTGGAAAGCCCAAATTCCAAGTTTGAACTTGTTTGAATAATGCTGGTGACTTGTGTACCAATTTTGGTACAAATTGTAATTTACCAAAATGTAGGGTTGATATGCAAAGTACCACCTATAGAGTGTCCCTAATCCCTCCTAGTATCATGTAGAGGAGAGATAAAGAAGTAGACACCATGTTTGAATCAATTATGAGTGATGGTAATCTTGGTGATGAAATGACCAAGAAAAGGGTTAAATATGAAACCCTAACTTGAGTTGTATCAAGTTGAAAAGCTTATATATGAGTTCCTAACGGACAAGGAGCCATAGGAGGAGCCTAATGTCGGTTCTTAGACTCTTTTAAAAGGCCATGACATGAAAAGTACCTCAAGGAAGTGAATGGTATCAGTTTACAACTTCCTTAGAAAATTTGTATCGGGTTGTGAATAAAGTGGTGATTTTGTTGATATATTTTATTCAAAGAGATAAGTAATGGACGAAATTTCATCCCTAGATTATCCTGAAGTGTTTTTCATGTCAAGATAATTATTAATGCATGCATGTACACGTGGCACCCATGCATGGACATGTGTCACCTAGTAGCTCAAATTGATGACACCTCATTTACACACTTTTTCAAGAACCTCAAGTGTAAATACCCTTCCTTTCATCCCTAAGTGAACTTTTTCGAATCCTACCACCTCCTTGCTCTTATATATAGTTCATTGAGCCTTTGTTTCATTCATAGGTGATGTGGTATCGTGCATAGTCCTTGGGTATCAGCCATAGAAAGTAATATCGGCCATAGCATGTTGATATCGGCCATAGGAAGTCGATATCGGCCAAGTGGAGTGTTTTGGCCATAAGTGAGGGGGATATCGGCCACAAGTGATGGCATATCGTGCAAGGGTAGTGAGGTATCGTGCAAGGTTCTAAGGATCAAGAAGGATATCAATACTTAACCCTAAGGTGAGGCCATGATCATCTTCAACCTTGGATTGAAGCATGATTTTAGGGTTATGATCATCCTTTCTTTTCTTCTTTCACCAATTTCTTATCCATGGTGATTCCTTGTATATGAAGGAGTTATGAACGACCCTTGGACTTTTGATAAGTCATATTCAACCTTAGGAACGTGTAGCTGTGGATCTTAGAGCTTTGAAGTTGTTCTTAAGGCAGGTTATATAACTTGAACTCAACCATGTTATTATTCATCACCTAAATTGCTATACTTAATGAACTATTTTTAATTCCGAAATTTTATGAAATAGTTGATGACATTATGAGCTATAGTAGTTTCTTAGACCTTTTTACATGAAATATAATAGTTATAATGAAGGTCTAAAGCTTGAAGAAGGTGGTATCACCTGATAAAGTGATATCGGGTTCAAGCACACAAGCAGGCACCTCTAACTTGATATGGTGATGCACCTACTTCACTAAAATAATATGGATATGATTTTATACTTTCTTGCACGATATGGTGGTGTAGTATACACCTCTTACACGATATGAGGTCAAGAAAACACCTCAAAAATGATATTGGGTTAAGCACACACCTCTTTGCCCGATATGGTGTGAAGCACACACACACCTCTTTGCCCGATATGGTGTGAAGCGCACACACCTCTTTGCCTGATATGGTGTGAAGCACACATACACCTCTAAAGTGATATGGAAGCAAGCATACACCTCTTTTCTCGATATGGTGTGAAGAACAGACACACCTCTTTGCCCGATATGGTGTGAAGCACACACACACCTCAAAAGTGATATGGAAGCACACATACAGCTCAAACCCGATATGGAAGCATACATACACTTCAAGGGTGATATGGTAAGCACACATACACCTCATACCTGATATGGTAAGCATACATACACCTCTAAAGTAATATGGGTAGCAAGCACACACCTCATACCCGATATGGTGGAAGCACCTCAAAACCCATATGAAGGAAATCACCTTAGATGCAATGTACTTGATGGAGTAACACATGAAGTGCTTTATATCAAGTCATACATTAAGAGGTATGGAATTTAATGAATATGGATTAAGTAGGCTAATGAACCTTGAAGGAAAGGTTGAGCCAACTTAATAAAGTATGAAGTAATCAACATCCTAGTGAGGTTGAGAGAGAAACTAATACTTCTATGATAATCATGAAATGAGCATACATTGATACTCCTAATATGTGTGGAGACTGAATTAGGGTTTGATTCTTGATGAATGTACTTGAAACCCCTAGATGGTTTTATAAGAGAAACCTTAACCCTAATGAAGGGTAATGATAAGAGTTGAAATTATAATTGGTTAATAAAGGGGAATCCTTAGCAATATTGAAACCATGCTAGTAGCATGATATATTGAGCATTGATAAGTATGAGCTATGATGTTGCATATAATACAATTTAATGGGTATTGTGAGCATTGTGACTAGTTGTTTCCTAGTGAGAGGTGACAAGATGTTTAATGGGCCTTGTGAGCCATGAGAATAGTTGTTGCCTAGCTAGAGGTGACAAGATTTTTAATGGGCCTTGTGAGCCATGTGGTTAGTTGTTGCCTAGTAAGAGGTAACAAGATGTTTATAAAAGTTTCATGTAAGAAATGATAATGTTCAAAATAAACTAGGAAATGGAAACTTAGTAACATAATAATAGTAATGAAAATATACAATAATAATAATGAAATATTGATCATACACGCTTTATGATTATAGCCAAATAAGGGCTATAGTGTTTTGAATATGCTTAAGGAGATAAGAGGAATACTTGTATTATATAAAGGATGTGAATAAGTATGATGGCTTGGTCAAGGTATAATTCCTAGTAAAAGGTGATGTGGTATTCAGTGATGAGATGCAAAAGATTGGTAATAGTCTAATACTTGAAATATATGCATAAGATTGGCATAGTCCAATACCTGGAATAGATGCACATGATTGGTAATAGTCCAATACCTGGAATAGATGCACAAGATTGTCATAGTCCAATACCTGGAATAGATACACAAGATTGGTAAAAATATAATACCTAGAATAGATGCATATGATTGGTAATAACCCAATGCCTAGAATAATTGCATAGGATTGGTAATAACATAATGCCTGGAATAATTGCATAGGATTGGTCATAACCCAATGCATGGAATAATTGCACAGGATTGGTCATAACCCATTGCCTAGAATAATTGCACAAGATTGGTCATAACCCAATGCCTGGAATAATTGTACAGGATTGGTCATAACCCAATGCCTGGAATAATTGCACAAGATTGGTCATAACCCAATACCTATAATAATGTCACAGGATTGGTCATAACCCAATACCTGGAATAATTGCACAGGATTGGCAATAACCCAATACATAGAATAATGTCATAGGATTGGTCATAACCTAATACCTAGAATAATTGTACTGGATTGGTAATAACCTAATGCCTAGCATAATTGCACAGGATTGATCATAACCCAATGCCTGGAATAATTGCACAAGATTGGTAATAACCCAATGCCTAGAATAATTGCACAGGATTGGTCATAACCCAATGCTTGGAATACTTGCACAGGATTGTTCATAACCCAATACCTGGAATAATTGCACATGATTGGTCATAACCCAATACCTGGAATAATGTCATAGGATTGGTCATAACCCAATACCTAGAATAATTGTATAGGATTGGTAATAACCCAATACCTGGAATAATGGCACAGGCTTGGTCATAATCTAATACCTAGAATAATTGCACATGATTGGTAATAACCCAATGTCTGGAATAGTTGCACAGGATTGGCATAGTGCAATACCTGGAATAGTTGCACAGGATTGGCATAGTCCAATGCCTGGAATAACCTCACAGGATTGACAAAGCCAATACCTAGATAGAATATGATGATGTATATTCACATGACTGGTATAATTCGATATCTGGCTAGCAGATTGGTCGAGGCCAACAGATAGAAATGAGAATGATTCATGGGTGTCATACCATGATAATGAGTATCACAGGATAAGCTTGAGATGTTGATATAGTATGATGGATAAATGATATACATGTTCTTCATATTCCTTATAAAGAGAATATATGATTTACTGCTCTATCATAGATAGTTGCAATGCTTTAAAATATGAGAATGTTCTAAACTACTTATCCTCTGCTCAATTTAATACTATTTAACTATGATAATAACATTATTGGCAGAGAGTTATATCTCTCACTGGGACAATTGTCTCACCCCGTAGGATCCACATTTTTTTTGGTGGACGTGCACGAGGGGGGTTGAGACCGTACTGTAGAGAAAGAACAATAACAGTAGGGACAACAGTGATAGCTCAGGTTGAGTGTACTTTCTGTCGTGTCTTATAGATAGAAGTCCTATGTGTCGTCTTTGTACTCTCAGGTCCTTGGATTTAGTACGTGTGGGTTTTATGAACAATCTGAGATTTTGGCTTGTATGTCTCAAGGTTTGTTGTTGCTCTATGTATATGTTTTAAGAAAGCAACTGTTATATGTTATCCTCGAGAAGAGATGGTACAGTGTATGTACAATATGATCAATGATGAATATCAGATTTTGGTTCTTCCTTAAAGATTTTTCCTAGAAATGGATCTCTTTGCAAAATGGTTTAAATTTTTAGTGATTTTTGTTAATCCGCTGCTTATGATTATTCTGCATATTTAGTAACGATTTGGTTGTTGGTTTGGTGGTGGTCGTTACAAGTTTTGGTATCTGAGCTTAAGGTTCGCTGAGTCTACAGAGACATAGGACTAACATGTTGAGTCTATTCTAGTGTCCTCCAGTATATCCTATAGTGACTTCTGTTTATGTAGAAGAAAGGATGAAGTTTAAAAATGACTGGAGAACACGAGGAACATGTTGCTAAGAGCAATGTTGTTGCACCATGAGATGGTGCAAGGGATCAGGCAAGAGAAGAACGAGTGCTTGAGAATTCCTATCTTGACCCAATCCGGATAGAGAATCCTAATTTTTATGCTCTTGATGGGAAGGTTAGGACAACAATGATGAATATAGAAGACTGGATACTAGCATTATAACCTAGGTTACTAGTCCTCAGTGTAGAAACTTTGGGTTCTGAAAGGGCTCCTGAATGACATAGTCATGCTAGAACAGTGGAAAATGTGGGAAGAATTAACATATGGCAAGAAAATAGACTACTAACATAATAACCTAGGTTACTAGTCCTCAATGTAGAAACTTTGGGTTCTGAAAGGGTTCCTGAATGACATAGTCATGTTGGAACAGTGGAAAATGTGGGAAGAATTAACATATGGCAAGAAAATAGACTCTACCATAAGTATAGATAGATAGTAAATCTGTGATGGAAATGCCAAGGAGGGGCAATAAGGTGAGAATTAAGGAAAGGTATCTATAATTATGAAGACATTTGCCTAGTTATTCTAAAAAGTCAACATTTTTGGTGACACCAGTGCAATAAATGCCTAGTGCACCAGGGTAGTAGTCACTGAGTAAAGGCAAAAGTCCTAACTTTCCATCTATAAGAACTCCTGACTTAGCTTCTACATCGGTAATAAGACCGATAAGACTATGGTACGAGGACAAGACATGTTATAGATATGGACATGTTGAGCATACTAAACCCTTTTATTCAAAAAGAAGGGAGGAAATGAGCCAACAACTGAGGCAGACTTGGAAGGGCTTACAGAGGTTACAACCTAATAGGGTAAAAAGGCAAAAACAACAACTTGAAATAGCTTGACACTATGTTTGAGTCAACTAAAAGTAGTAGATGATTGCGAGGGGTGACAGTCAGATAGAGCTTTCTCATTTTGATATGTATTCTCTAGATTTTATTTGATAATTATAAGAAGGTAGTTGTTGTTGAGTTTCCTTTAATTAGTCCTATGAGGACATGAGGAAGAGATAAGAAGGATGAGAACTTATATTTAGTCCAATATTCTCTTATATGTTTTGAAATTTCTCCCTTCATGAAGGAAGGGAAGAGATGTAAAAGAAAAACCCAAAGAAAATTTGGGATACTAAGTAGTAAAAATTTAAAGAGATGAAACAGAATATAAAACAAATGCATACTACCTAATTTCAGTTCTTGAATACCCTGGCAAGGTATTCATCTATTGAAGGTACGGTAAGTATGGAACTCTTAGATTGCTATTTTTCTGATTACTCTGATCAAGTAGTCATTTTGAGACAATCTAACAAGCATTATGAGGTATAAGATGTGGCATGGATATTTCTACCACATCCTAATTGATATATGAAGGAATCTGAGTTAATCACTGAACAACTTATAAATAAAAGAAGATGTTTAGCATAATGAATACCATGGTCTGAGGACCTAGAGGTATCAGTTACCTGATTAGAGATGACAATGTTCAGTGATGAATTAAGGGTTTGAATACCCATATCTAGTAATCATGGTGATGATGATGCTAAGGGATGATGACATGTAATCATCCTTATAATTCCTATGATGATGGCAAGGAACCTAAGAGGAAACAAGATTGAATGACTCATGAATAGTTGAAAGTTCATGCAATAATCAGAGGAGGTGATAATCTCTTTTCTTTAATTAACAACCCTAGGTAACGATAGGGTGATAAGAGGAATATGTTTCTTTGTGTTCTTTCCTTTCAGGGACATGGAAATCAAGTGAGTCTTATGACACTTGATGTGCATGAGTTAGAAGTGTTCTTTTGATGGATACTTTGAAAAGTATCAGTAGTTCCAAGACAAAGTATATGTGTTAAGTAATGTCATGAGATTAAAAAAGGTCCTATTATATGTTTAGTTTTGGTAATAATAACATAGGATGGAAATGATGATGATGTGATGTGGTTTTGGCACATATAATGGATACCAAGGTAAAGAATCCTAATATCCAAGAACTTTCAATGATATGAGAAAATAGGAACATGACTCCTGATAAGATGAATAATGCTTGGTTACCTAGAAGGGCCAACTTTAAGATTAGTCTAGTTACATACTATAGTATGGATACCATATGTTAGGGGTTTATGCCCCACATAAACATGACATCAGCAAAGACGTATGAGTTGAAGGAACAATTGTAGAATTGTTTTGGAAAAGTTGATCAAGCTAAAGATAACTTCTTATAATATCCCTATATAGATTTTTTGAGGTATCTTATACATAACATCTAGAGATACCTCTGAGATAGTTCTTCTTTAATAAGTATCCTCTCCTTATGACAAGAGAATGTACAACTAATGAGATAGTTGGTACAAGTAGTAAGAAAGTTTAATGATGTGTCAGCAGATTAGATGGCACAACAGATATATGATAAGACTTGTAGTCCTAAGTGGGTGACAGAACGTAGCTCTGGTATTTCCTTGGAAGTGAAATGCTAAATTGAATGAGGAGTATGAAAGACTCCTCAGACTCAAGAATCCTGTCACATAAAGTTGTAGGTTGAGAAAGGTGACAAATCAGTGAGGTTTGACACCTGAGTTAAATAAGGTATGTATAATGTTTCTCTAACTAAGAAAAGTGTTACCTGATATAGAGTTGACTCTATAGTCAATAATGAAAAGGACAGTGGAGTATGTGTCATGTATGACAGATTCTATGATAACCCTGTGTGAAAGAACACTGTGTTAATCAAAGTTCTATGGCATCTCCATGACATTAAGATGTTATGTAGAGACTTGATGATATGATGAATATCAGGTTTTAGTTCTTCCTTATTGAGTTTTCCTGGAAATGGATCTCTTTGCAAAATGGTTTAATTTTTAGTGATTTTTGTTAATCTGTTGCTTATGATTATTCTGCATATTTAGTCACGATTTAGCTGTCAGTTTGGTGGCGGCCGTTACAAGTTTTGGTATTAGAGATTAAGGTTCGCTGAGTCTACAGAGACATAGGACTAATGTGTTGAGTTTGTTCTAGTGTCCTCCAGTATATCCTATAGTGACTTCTGCTTATGTAGAAGAAAGGGTGAAGTTTAAAAATGACTGGAGAATAGGAGGAACATGTTTCTAAGAGCAATGTTGTTTCACCATGAGATGGTGCAAGGGATCAAGAAAGAGAAGAATGAGTGCCTGAGAATTCCTATCTTGACCCAATCAGAATAGAGAATCCTACTTTTGATGCTCTTGATGGCCTAGTTAGGACAACAATGATGCATATAGAAGACTTGATACTAGCATTATAACCTAGGTTACTAGTCCTCAATGTACAAATTTTGGGTTCTGAAAGGGTTCCTGAATGACATAGTCATGCTGGAACAATGGAAAATGAGAGAAGAATTAACATATGGCAAGAAAATAGACTACTAGCATTATAACCTAGATTACTATTCCTCAATGTAAAAACTTTGGGTTCTAAAAGGGTTCTTGAATGACATAGCCATGTTGGAACAGTGGAAAATGTGGGAAGAATTAACATATGGCAAGAAAATAGACTCTACCATAAGTATAGATAGATAGTAAATCTGTGATGGAAATGCCAAGGAGGGGCAATAAGCTGAGAATTAAGGAAAGGTCTCTATAATTATGGAGACATTTGCCTAGTTATTCTAAAAAGTCAACATTTTTTGTGACACCAGTGCAATAAATGCCTAGTGCACCAGGGAAGTAGTCACTGAGTAAAGGTAAAAGTCCTAACTTTCCACCTATAAGAACTCCTGACTTAGCTTCTACATCAGTAATAAGACCGATAAGACTATGGTACGAGGACAAGACATGTTATAGATATGGACATGTTGAGCATACTAAACTCTTTTATTCAAAAAGAAGGAAGGAAATGAGTCAACAACCGAGGCAGACTCAGAAGGGCTTACGAAAGTTACAACCTAATAGGGTAAAAAGGCAAAAACAACAACCAAAAGTAGTAGATGACTGCGAGGGGTGACAGTCAGATAGAGCTTTCTCATTCTGATATGTCTTCTCTAGATTTTATCTGATAATTATAAGAAGGTAGTTGTTGTTGAGCTTCTTTTAATTATTCCTATGAGGACATGAGGAAGAGACAAGAAGGTTGAGAACTTATATTCAGTACAATATTCTCTTATATGTTTTGAAATTTTTCTCTTCATGAAGGAAGGGAAGAGATGTAAAAGAAAAACCCAAAGAAAGTTTGGGATACTAAGTAGTAAAAATTTAAAGAGATGAAACATAATATAAAACAAATGCATACTACCTAATTTTAGTTCTTGAATACCCTGGCCATGTATTCATCTATTGAAGGTACGATAAGTATGGAACTCTTAGATTGCTATCTTTCTGATTATTCTTATCAAGTAGTCATTTTGAGACAATCTAAAGAGCATTATGAGGTAGAAGATGTGGCGTGGATATTTCTACCATATCCTAATTGATATACGATGGAATCTGAGTTAATCATCGAACAACTTATAAACAAAAGAAGATGTTTACCATAATGAATACAATGGTCTGAGGACCTAGAGGTAACAATTATTTGATGAGAGGTGACAATGTTCGGTGATGAATTAAGGGTTTTAATACCCATATCTAGTAATCATGGTGATGATGATGCTAATGGATGATTACATGTAATCATCCTTATAATTCCTATGTTGATGGCAAGGAACCTAAGAGGAAACAAGATTGAATGACTCATGAACAATTGAAAGTTCATGCAATAATTAAAGGAGGTGATAATCTCTTTTCTTTAATAAACAACCCTGGGTAATGATTGGGTGATAAGAGGAATATGTTTCTTTGTATTATTTCCTTTCAGGGACATAGCAATCAAGTGAGTCTTATGACACTTGATGTGCATGAGTTAGAAGTTTTCTTTTGATGGATACTTTGAAAAGTATCAGCTAGTCTTGGATTTTAGTTCCAAGACAAAGTATATGTGTTAAGTAATGTCCCGAGATTAAAGAAAGGTCATGTTATATGTTTAGTTTTGGTAATAATAACATAGGATGGAAATGATGATGATGTGATGTGGTTTTGGCACATATAATGGATACCAAGGTAAAGAATCGTAGTATCCAAGAACTTTCAATGATATGAGAAAATGGGAACATGACTCCTGATAAGATGAATAATGCTTGGTTACCTAGAAGGGCCAACTTTGAGATTAGTCTAGTTACATACTATAGTATGGATACCATAAGTTAGGGGTTTATGCCTCGCATAAACATGACATCAGCAAAGATGTATGAGTTGAAGGAACAATTGTAGAATTGTTTTGGAAAAGTTGATCAAGCTAAAGATAACTTCTTATTATATCCCAATCTAGATTTGTTGAGGCAGCTTATACATAACATATAGAGATACCTATGAGATAGTTCTTCTTTAATAAGTAGACTCTCCTTATGACAAGAGAATGTACAACTAATGAGATAGTTGGTACAAAAAGTAAGAAAGTTTAATGTTGTGTCAGCAGATTAGACGGCACAGCAGATATATGATAAGACTTGTAGTCCCAAGTGGGTGACAGAATGTAACTCTAGTCTTTCCTTGGAAATGAAATGCTAAACTGAATGAGTAGTATGAAAGACTCCCCAGAATCAAGAATCTTGTCACATAAAGTTGTAAGTTGAGAAAGGTGAAAAATCAGTGAGGTTTGACACCTGAGTTAAATAAGGTATGTATAATGTTTCTCTAACTAAGAAAAGTGTTACCTGACACAGAGTTTACTCTACTGTCAATAATGAAAAGGACCGTGGAGTTTGTGTCATGTATGACAGATTCTATGATAACCATGTGTGAAAGAACTCTGTGTTAATCAAAGTTCTATGGCATCTCCATGACATTAAGATGTTATGTGGAGACATTATGATATGATGAATATCAGGTTTTGGTTCTTCCTTAAAGAGTTTTCTTGGAAATGAATCTCTTTGCAAAATGGTTATAATTTTTAGTGATTTTTATTAATCCACTGCTTATGATTATTCCTCATATTTAGTAGCAATTTGGATGTCGGTTTGGTGGCGTACGTTACAGTGGAGGAGAGTATAGCTAGACTAGTTGTAGAGAATGACCTTCAATTATTTGCAAGTAGTCAGAACTATGGAGAAACACAGGAGGAAAGGTGGACAAGATAACTTGTCTTGTGAACCCAAGATCCATGGCTGAAAAAATGTATAAGAAAAAGAAAAACTATTCAGTATATATGAACATATATGTGTAAAACAAAAGAGGAACCATAAATATATATACAGGCTTATGGATGACAGAACAAAATTCTTTTAGGCATGTAAATGTGGAAAACCACCTCCCTAGACCTGGTGCCAAAAGTAGATCGTCCTCAAAGGGGTGATCAGACTTTAAATTATAACCTGAAACCTTCAAGGACCCCCACAACTTTATTATGGGGCCAAAGTAGATATACAGGGTCAAACACAGGGACGTGGGGACATTTAGGACGCTTAAGATTTTGTTTTTAAGAAGATAAGTCAATCTGATAGTCGATAAAAGTATGGAGATAGAACTAGTCTAGCAGATTGTCATGAAACAAAACAAAATAAAGAAAACAAAACAAAACAGAGTCTGTAGGACTCTACTTATCATAGAGAAGGAGTTCTTGGCTATGTAACCACAAGTTGGGCAGTCTATGCACCCATTCTCATGTGTAGATAACCCTCGAACACCTTAGCAAGCAACCTACATCCAAACATGGTACATACTGTGCTATCTATTCTTGTGGGGTCATCCCACTCGCTCTCGCGCAGTGCGACTAAAACCTATCAATGACATGAAACATCTCTCAAGGATGACAAATCAACACCCTAGAATATTCTAGATACCCTCTCAGGTCTAGAATGTTTTGAGGTTCTAGGAACATGTGTGATCTGAATGGAACCAGGTAGTGGGCCCGACCGTGCAGTGTTGGGCCCGTTCGTGCCCAGATCTATGGTTCTACATAGAATACCTTGAATCATCCTCCTTTTGAGTTCTGATCCAAACTACCTTCTCTTACCTATTTCCACAATGAATCTTTTGATATAGGTAGAAATAGAAGTTCAAGTAAGAAAGATATCAACCAAACTAGCGATCATAACCAAAAAGAGAAGATAGAATAGAAACACACTAGATTTGGAATAAAACTACTTGCTTAAGGTAAAAGTACATAAACATGCCTAAAACAAGATACATAGCCAAGAAGGAGCTCAACTAGCCATGGAGAAGCATAGTTGGCACCAAACAAAGATGGAAGAACATCATTTGTACAGAAACAAAGGAGAACAGTAGTTGAAAGGAGAAGAAGAAGAGATTTAGCTCATAGAGGAGAGGTGGCTCTCACTCCTTAGCCTCTGTATAGGTCGGATCTCATCTTTGGGTCATCCTCCTTGGTCTTCTGGACTCTTTTGCCTCCTTTCTCTTTGATTCCACCCCAAATAGCATCTTGGTGGGTGTATGGATGCGGAAGATGGCTGGGAATGGTAGGATATGGGTGAATGGTGGTGGAAAATGGTGGTAGATGAAAGGAAACTAGAGGGATGGACGTAGAATGAGTACTTCAACCATTTCAAACCTTAGAACTATCCTACGGGGATCTAGGAAGCAAAATAGTCGGGACCAACATGTGGAACCTCTAAAAATTTGGAACCCCTCTCCAAGTCGTGAGGGGTGGATATTTATAGGTAAAGGCGGAATATGGGGAGGGATATTATTGATAGTCGATGGGCCCGCATCGATGAACCTTATGATTGGCGAGGATGCATATTGTTAAAGGACTAACCATCAAAAATAGGGTCCAAGATATCAAAGGTTTAGGTGGTAGCATGGCAGTGTTGGGTAGAGGTGGGAATGACTGTGGTGGTCGGGAACAGTCATTCCAAAAAAGTAGAAAAATCACAGGTTGAAGTGGTGGATGGAGGCTGGTAGCACGGCCATGCTGGGTAGTATGGCCGTGGTGGAGGATAGGTAGAACGGTCGTGCTGGGTACCACGGTCGTGGTGGTGGAGTTTGAGAGGAGGTCGTTCCCTCTACCACGCCCATTTTGTCTTCAGCTAGCACGACTGTGCTGGGCAGCACGACCATTTTGGGGGCTTCATGGCACGGCCGTGCTTGGTAGTATGGACGTGGTGACTAAGTTATTGTAGCTTGCAAATCTTGGGAATTTCCCTACAACTTGTGCATTAGCCAGCACGGCCGTTTCGTGGCACCACGGTTGTGTTGGGGTCTTCAGTGGCAAAATTAACTTCAATCTTTATCATCAATGGACTTCTTTTCTTGATGTCAAATCTTAACCATTAGTAGTAGTTTGAGGGAGCTTTGGGACCTTCTTTGGACCCCTCCATGAGAGGAGGAACCCTAGAACTCCTTCCTTCTCTCTCATCCATCCAAAGAATGGTCCAAGTGCATGAAAATAATGCAAAGAACGTCCATAGTGCATTTGATAATAATACTCACATTGGGGAATTTAACTTGCATTCTACTATGTTTAGATGTGAATAAAGTAACAAATGGCACAATATGGAGCCCTAAAATAGGGTTGCATCACCACCCCAATCTAAAAACATATTTTTCCTTAAGTATGCTCCAACTTAATCTCTCTTTTCAGATTTCTTTCAATAAACAAGAGTGACAAATGCATAGCAACAAATGATTATTGACTGAAGCAGATGATTATTGACTCAATGGTCTTGGAAGTGACTAAGTTCATGTGTTCCACCTCTCTCCTCTTTCTCATACCAATAATGAAATGAGCATTGAGCATACAAACTTCAAATATAAAGCATAGAATACACAAGCTTTCCATATGTCATCCATATCATTATGGGTAAACCGTTTCATGTTGGTGTTAATCAAAGATGTCTAGGAGTGTTGTTTCACTTTCATGCATTCAATCTTATGCCTCAAACCACACCAATTGACCCACATGGCTATAGAAAAGGGTAAAGCGAGATAGATTTGATGTTTTATAGCTCAATGGGTATGAAAATAGAAGAGAGGTTTGTAGAATATTTTTTGGAGTGCTATTAAATAGAGCACTCATCTTTTCTTTATTTGAATGCTCTTCAATAGGAGCATCCTTTTATTTTATTTTTTCTTTCTTTTTCTTTTCTTTTCTTTTCTTTTCCCTTGGTGTAGATAGGGCAAATGGTGGATAGAGTGAAGCAGGGAGATGTAGGTATGGCCACCCCAAACTTTAGGAGGTGTCCAAGTGATTATTTGCACCAGGGCAACTTTTCATGAGGCAGGGAGGTATGAAGATGGTCAAAGAAGAGTCGGGTCAAAGAGGGGTCATTAATGTAGTCTTCAACATAATATTTTCTACATAAAAACTAATCCAATACTTCATCAAATGATATCACCCCACATGATTGAACAACATGAGATTCACATTTATATCAAGTGATTCATAGGCTCTAAGCGTTTCTAGCTTGCTCAATTCACAATTCAACCAAAACATTCACAAACTTGAGAGAAGTGGTTCACATCTAAAAGTCAACAATCAATACCTCATAGCAATAAACTCTAAGAAATGGCATGCATTTGTCAAAAGACTAAAAATTTCATCTCAAACAATAGAGATTAAGTCAAAACATGCTTTTAAGCAAGAACATTCAAGTTTGGGAAAAATTGGCCAAAATGATGCCAATTTTCCTTCAATCACATCTAAACCTACTTTCGGGACACTAAAAACATTAAGCAATAAAATCTAGCTACAAATGAGCAAAAACTACATGAAAGTGCAATGCATGCTATGGAGGTACAAAACGAGCAAAAGTTCTAACAAATTACACAAAAAATTCATGAAAGTAAACTACATGTATGCATGAATGCAAGCAAAAGAAAATCTATACTAGATAGATTAAGATCAAACAAACAATGATCACGTGGAATAGAAAATCAAAAAAACAAGATCAGAATTGAGGGCTTACCACCCTACCTATTGGCTAAATGGACATCTATAAATCCCTTTGTTTTGATTATGACAAACATTTCATTCTTATTGATCTAATGAGCTACTTGAGTGTGCAGGATTAAGGTGGATGATAAAGCAACTAGGGAAATCCATATGCTTACATGTTTATGTTTTCATGCAATGTAATCGCTTTGTAAAAACTTGTACAAAAATATAATGTACAAGTACTTAGATTGCATGTAAATCAAGTGTTAGATTCTCCCTAGCTAAACACCACATTTAGATAAGCCATTCCCTTCAAATAGGATCACATATGCACACTCATACATATAATTAGTGCCTAAATTGCAACATTGAAACAGGATCAATCTCGGTCGACAAACTCCTCGACCGAGACACTCTCGGTCGACAATCTTCTCGACCGAGAAAGATCCAAAGTAGCCGTTAGACACAACAGACAAGTTAGTTGGCAGTTGGAGAAAGACGTTGCAAATCACTTGTTCCAGAGTGCCTGTCGATCGAAAAAAGTTCGACCGAGTAGGTGTCTCGGTCGACCACTCCTCGACCGAGATTGTCTCTGACAGCAACTGTAGAATTAATTAATTAGCCGTTGTTAAAGCAACAACTTTGTACCTAACGGCTAGTTAAGCACTTAGAAACCCCTAGAAGTTGTCTAGAACGTCCTTAAGCATCCTTAGGCCATTCCTATAAATAGGACAAGCCATAGGACACTCAAACTCACTTGTTACACTTGAGAATTCTTTGAGCATACTTTGAGCAATCTGTTTGTGAGAAAATTGAGCTTTGTGAACATTGGCTACTTCCTTCCTTAGCTCATATTTTCGTGTCCTATAGGCTAGTATCTCCTACCCACTGCAATCACAAGTCCACACACTTGGTTAGGAGATCTATACGCTTGATCTAGGCAAATCAAGCCTTGGGCTACAAAGGATAAGTTGTAATTTCCTTTTTCTTTCTTGTTCTCTATTACCGTTTGTACTCTCCTTGCTACTCCTAGGTTGGAGGCTGCTGATTGGAGAGGGTGAAGATCTTCTTGGTGAAGAAGGTGACTTTGAGCTACTTCAGAAGGCTGGTGCAACGGGAGGTTACTTCTAGAGAGGAAGGCTACTTCAAGGGGGAGCTTGGAGTTACTTCAAGAAGGCTACCTCAAAGTTGGTGCACCTACTTCAAGTGAAGGCTGTTCAAAGGGTGTAAAGGAAAGTATTGTATTTTGTATAAATCCTTGGGAAGGTAATAAAATAAATACTTTCAAAATCCCAGTTGGGTAAGCAACCGGGTAGTGGACTGACAACTTTAGTAGTTGCTAAAGTTGGAACCACTCTAAACACCTGTCTCCTTCTTCCAATTTTCAATTGTGGTTGTTTGAGTTAAATAAATTGTTAAAATTATTTAAAAACTCTATTCACCCCCCCTCTAGTGTTTTTCAATTGGTATCAGAGCAGGCTTCAAGGAACCCTAACCAGGTCTTGAAGAATGGAGGGTAATGGTGATTACAATCACAACAAAAGGTGCTGCTTGGACAAAACTACAACATGTTGCAATTGGTGCTTAGGAACAAGCCACACAACAACTAGATGCCCATGGAGATCAAAGAAAGAAGATGAGAACAAAGACTGTCTCATTGCTACAACTAGCGAGGAAGAAGAAGAAGAGGTAAGTCTTTTTGATTTATCTAAAGAAGAACTAGTTGCTAGCCTTGAAGAAACACATATTAAATATGTTGAATGCAAGAAGAAATTAAAGAAATCTAATAAAGAAAATGATGAATTACATGCTAAGCTTCTTGCTATTACATCCGAAAACGAAGATCTTAAAAAGATCATTGAAGATCATGATATTGAGATAAAATCTATAGAGGCAAATTGTAATCTACTTTCTTTAGAGAAGAATAATTTGCAAAGTCAAGTAAATGATCTTCAAAAACAACCCATTTTATGCAACCATCTAGATTACGATTCTATTGTCAAAGAAAAAAATTCATTGTCATCTAATCTAGATCAAGCAAAACTAGATATCAAGAAGAGAATGGAAGAGATTGCCAAGTTACAACAAAAAGTTAGTAATTTGAATAATAATGGCATTCTTGATCAAATCTTAGATAATTCCTATCATCAAATTGGGAGAAGAGGACTAGGTTACAAGCCTAAAGGGAAATCCTATCAACAACCTAGTTGGAGAAAGTCACAAACCCATCAATCTATATATGTACCTAAAGGAACATCTTCACCCAAGGACAACACAGAACACAACCATAGAAAAAGATATGAGGTTGACTCAAAATGCTGTCATTATTGTTTGCGCCTTGGTCACTATTCTTTTTCATGCCCTTACAAGAGAAAAGATGTCGAGTTAGTTTGGGTTCCAAAACCTCCAAACTAAATGAACAGAATCAAGGTTAGATATGACCAAGAACCTTAGTTGCATATTTCTACGTCTATCTCAACTCAACATAATGGGATAACAAATAAATTTAAGTATCTAATTATTTAACTTGCATAGTTATGTTTTATTTGGAAGCAATTAACAGTTCCAGAAATATTGTCGGTCGAGAGACTATCGACCGAGACACTGTCGGTCGAGAAATTGTCGACCGAGCATGTCACTGATTTCCAGTCTGTTGCAAAATTGCTGAATTTCTTTGAAAATTAATGAAATTTCTATCTATTTGTGATTGATGAATGGAAAATCATCCCTACAAATTTAAATGAGATTAATATTAGTTTATTTCATAAATGATTTAACTGAAATTATGCTTAGCTAAAATAAAAAGAAAATTTCTATTTTCACATGATCATGTGATGGAATTATATGCTGTTATCATTACATCATGGATATACTTTCAATACTTTGTACGCATAGATAATGATAAATTGTATGCATGGATCCATGATAATATTCGGCAAGCAAAATGATTTATTGGTTATATACTATTGCTTGCAACACATAAGACAAAATCTCTAAATTAGTATCTTTGAAGAATTGAGATATTAATTGAGCCTTCATTTAAGACTTATATCAAGTAGTATGCTTCAACTTGATACTCAATCAAATTTTATGCAGATATTATACTCGATATGTTCAATTTGAAAATCTGCAAACTTGCCTCTTGGTTAAAATGAAATTTGACCAAGGGGCGCTATGGTCGTAGTCAAAATCGACCTAAAATAAGTTTTGACACAATAATTAATTGAATATCATTTTATTAAAAGCAAAATCAATTTATGATCACAAAATTGTCCCAATATTGTCAATAATAAAACAAAATATTACTCCTTAGAAAATATATATATGCTCTACAAATTCAGTCTATCATTTGCATTAAAAATCAGCTTAAAAATTCGTACCCAGTACGTCTGTCGGTCAACAAATCTTCGACCGAAAACCTCTCTGTCTGCCCCCCTCTCTCGACCGACAGAATCTAGACAGACCTAGCATCGAACACACTTTCGGTCGACAATTGTTCGACCGAGACAGTGTCGGTCGACAATTGCTCGACCGAGAAAGAGCCGTTGGGATATGACCGTTGCAATCCGACCGCTACCGTTAACGGCCGACCGTTGCAAGTCGACCGTTGGACGACCGAAGTGGCGCGTCTGGAATATGACCGTTGCGGACGCTCGGTCGATAAATTGTCGACCGACCCGGTCACTGGATTGCTATAAAAGGAGCAAAAACGGGTCATTTCTTCACACCTTCTTATTCTTGTTTCCATAGGCTCTCTCTAGTGAATTCTTGTGCAAATCTTTAGCATCCTCATCCCCAAGACTTCCTTGCTTCTTCTCCACCTTCAAGCAATACAATGGCATCATCCTCTGCTCGTGGAAAGAAGAAGGTCGCTGGCAGGAAACAAAGGGAGGCTACTCCACCATTGATGATCATCAACGACATTGCCTTCGTCGACGGAGATGCTGGTGATCGTTATCTACGGCTCTCCTCCAAAGATCCTCTCCCACGACGACCAGTTGAAGTTATGGACTTCCTCAACATCGTCGACTTGGAGGACCTTTTCGAGGTGCAAAAGTTAAAAGAATTCATCAACCCTTCTTTTCCTTCCTATTCCATCAAGGTAGTGAATGAATTCTATGCTAACCTCATCTCCCACTCTGAAAATGAAACCCTCTTCTTCTATACTATGGTCAATGGGCATAGCTTTCGATTTTCTGAAGGGGATATTCTTGACATGCTAGATATTGACATAGATGAATATCAAGACACACTTGACCTTACATCTGGAAACCCACTTAATCAATTTTCCCAAGATAACCATACCGTTAGTCTTAGTGACATCAAAAGGACCATTTTTCAATCCAATACAACCTGTCACGAAGATAGGGGAACATACTATGCTATCAATCTCAAACCAGCTGCTAGGATTATAAACCTTATTGTTTCAACAAACATACATCCTAGAGCAAATAAGTCTGAAGTTCTTATTTTTCGTATGTGTCTAATATATGCCATTATCCAACGAATTCCCACAAATTTTATCTGCATCATTCTTAAAAACATGCTTGAGTTTTCTGGCAATCCTCCATATGCTGATCTTGTATGCCAAATTACTCAACATTTTCTTAAGACCCAAATTGAGGATATGGGATATACATGGGAGCGTAGACCACAAAAAATAAGTAAGAATACTGTAGAAAAAATGGGAATTGATTTCGGTCATAAGAGGGCTAGGGTAGAAGGAGAGACATCCACCCAAGATATACCACCCCCACCTCCTCCTACCAGCCTACCCTATGATCCCATCCAAAACACTCTAACCTATGTTGCTGGGTCACAATATCATCTTAGTAAACAACTAGATTATAACCATCATGCCATGACTTATCTAAACCAAAGAATACAAACTCTTTCTCCAAACCAAACAGATGAATATCCTTATTCTTTAAATCCTGGCATGCTCAATCCATATAACCCATCTTACAACTACTATCAACCTCCACCTCCACCATCTACTGATCTCACGCATACTCAGTTTTCATCAATGCAACTACAAGATATTGCTGCTCATTTCCGATTTGATCGTGTTCCAACCTTCTTGGAGGCATATGCCTTAACCAAGACAGGTGCTCTGGAGTGGCAAACATTGGTCCAGTATTATGGAGCTGAGCCTTTTCTTGGGAAAGACCCTGATGTTGATGTAATTCTTAAGTCTTTCCAGTGAGATGTGGAGTTGTATTAGTTGTAATGGAATCTTTGCAAAATTGTAATAAATGGGTTATCTTTACATGATTTGGCTATCTTTTCATGCTTGTAATGAAATTAGTTATCTTTATAATGGATTTTTTTGGCATCATTTGAATTTGGATTATGAGACTATTGTAGAGCATACAAAATAAGGGGAGTAATAAATACAAATAAATCAAAAAGGATGAAAATCTTTGCAAATATCTAAAACTTAAAGTTATGGCTAAATTGACATCTATTGCAAAGCACTTATACCTTGGGATATCTATCTAAAGGGGAGCATATTATAAAATTAAGGGGGAGAAGTAATATCAAATATTCAACATGGATATCTTTTTGAAATGTCAAAGGGGGAGAAAAGAATATCAAAATAAAATAAAGATCAAAACTATAATGAAAAAGGCCAAGCACTTACTTGCAAAAGAAGAAAACCTATAAAAGGTAATCTAAAGGTATGAAACTCATTTGGTTTATATTTCCTTTATTTATATTTTTGGAAATGTTTGTCATCTTCAAAAAGGGGGAGATTGTTGGCTAAATGGACATCTATAAATCCCTTTGTTTTGATTATGACAAACATTTCATTCTTATTGATCTAACGAGCTACTTGAGTGTGCAGGATTAAGGTGGATGATAAAGCAACTAGGGAAATCCATATGCTTACATGTTTATGTTTTCATGGAATGTAATCGCTTTTTAAAACTTGTACAAAAATATAATGTACAAGTACTTAGATTGCATGTAAATCAAGCGTTAGATTCTCCCTAGCTAAACACCACATTTAGATAAGTCATTCCCTTCAAATAGGATCGCATATGCACACTCATACATATAATTAGTGCCTAAATTGCAACATTGAAACAGGATCAATCTCGGTCGACAAACTCCTCGACCGAGACACTCTCGGTCGACAATCTTCTCGACCGAGAAAGATCCAAAGTAGCCGTTAGACACAACAGACAAGTTAGTTGGCAGTTGGAGAAAGACGTTGCAAATCACTTGTTCCAGAGTGCTTGTCGGTCGACAAAAGTTCGACCGAGTAGGTGTCTCGGTCGACCACTCCTCGACCGAGATTGTCTCTGACAGCAACTGCAGAATTAATTAATTAGCCGTTGTTAAAGAAACAACTTTGTACCTAACGGCTAGTTAAGCACTTAGAAACCCCTAGAAGTTTTCTAGAACGTCCTTAAGCATCCTTAGGCCATTCCTATAAATAGGACAAGCCATAGGACACTCAAACTCACTTGTTACACTTGAGAATTCTTTGAGCATACTTTGAGCAATCTGTTTGTGAGAAAATTGAGCTTTGTGAACATTGGCTACTTCCTTCCTTAGCTCATATTTTCGTGTCCTATAGGCTAGTATCTCCTACCCACTGCAATCACAAGTCCACACACTTGGTTAGGAAATCTATACGCTTGATCTAGGCAAATCAAGCCTTGGGCTACAAAGGATAAGTTGTAATTTCCTTTTTCTTTCTTGTTCTCTATTACCGTTTGTACTCTCCTTGCTACTCCTAGGTTGGAGGCTGCTGATTGGAGAGGGTGAAGATCTTCTTGGTGAAGAAGGTGACTTTGAGCTACTTCAGAAGGCTGGTGCAACGGGAGGTTACTTCTAGAGAGGAAGGCTACTTCAAGGGGGAGCTTGGAGTTACTTCAAGAAGGCTACCTCAAAGTTGGTGCACCTACTTCAAGTGAAGGCTGTTCAAAGGGTGTAAAGGAAAGTATTGTATTTTGTATAAATCCTTGGGAAGGTAATAAAATAAATACTTTCAAAATCCCGGTTGGGTAAGCCACCGGGTAGTGGACTGACAACTTTAGTAGTTGCTAAAGTTGGAACCACTCTAAACACCTGTCTCCTTCTTCCAATTTTCAATTGTAGTTGTTTGAGTTCAATAAATTGTTAAAATTATTTAAAAACTCTATTCACCCCCCCCTCTAGTGTTTTTCACTACCACCCAAAACTTTTGAATCATGTTGTCCTCTGCATGAAACTAAAGCTTAGGAATGATAGGGTTGAAGTCCTAACTATGGTGATGTGGGATCCTGTGGTGGGCCATCCTGTGTAGGTGTGTGCTGGCAGTAGTGGACCCAGTAGTCTGCCTGTTAAGGTGGGTATGTCTCCTGATAAATAGAAAAGGCTCCCCAAAAATTGGGGGTTTCTCTGCACCCGCACATGCTGGAACTAGTACACGTGGTTGATCTGGTGATGCATCTGCTGCATATCTAACCACATATATTGTTGCATTTTCTGAATCACATGCAACTGTGCATGGATGGATGACATATCCTATTCATTTGTTGGAGGTGGATGTGCATCAAAGTCCTCTTCTCTTGGTCGTGTGTGGTGTGTCTTCTCTAGTATATGTTGCTGCTCTGGCACATTTGTTTCACCTCCACCCTCTGGTAAGTCCATTGTCACTCCTCTGTAGTCCTCTCTAGGGAATGCATGTTCAAATATAAAAATCCATGCTGGAAGATTTTGTAATGGTGAAATACCATCAAGAAGGGTAGAGAAATGATAAGGCAGCTCCAGAGTGAGGCCAAGGTATTTGGGGTTCATGTTGTAAATGATCTTCATGTCTCTTATGGAAATCATCTGAGACTTTAAAAGATAGTTCAAATCAATCAACTTGGCCACTTCTGTCGTTGTGAAGTTTTGGAGATCACAATCAAGTGCCTTTTCTATGGTGGTCTCAATCCCTCCCATGATGAAGGGAAGCTTGGTCTTAGAAGGAATTGCCTTTAAGTGATCAATCGTCATCATCCCCAGATTCACATAAACACGACTTGCCATTACTGACATCACAAACAAGTCTTTTTGAGAATAGCAACCTTGATTGTCATATCGCCCAAAGATAGAATTGGAAAGGACTTTCTGAATATATCTCAAAGCGGGATTGAAAATCTTAATTGTTTTTTACTTTCCTGCTACAAAGGATTTTTCACCAGTGAATGCTTCCCACATCTTTGCATAGTCGCATTTCCCATTTTTTTCATACCTACCCCCATAAAACTTTTGAGAAATCTCTGGTGCTAGTGCAAAAAACTTGTTGAGGTTGGAGGCCTTTAGCACATGATTGGAGTTATTGAGCATAAACCTGATTGCATCCTCCCGATGGACTGCACTTTCTCTAGAGACTAAAAAACTCATGAGTTGTCTCTAAGTACGTTTCTTCCACAATAGTCAACAATTTATACAATCCACATGGCTCCAAGAGATCTTTGACAATAGCATGCACTCCTAGGGCTTTCATGGTGTTGGGGTAGGCGTATCTTGTGGGAATCAGCCTCCTAGTGGTGCACTCAGGGTGAAGTGGCCTTGTGAACACTCACCTTGTTGTGCCTCTCCCATATGCAACTTCCTCAGGCTGCTTTCCAACCCACTTCATCCTATCCTCCTCCAATTTGGACAAAAATTCCATTGGATCATCTTCCATTTCCTCACTTTTAGTGTCATCTATCTCTTCCTCCTCATATGTGTGTGACCCCAAACTTGTGTCCATGTTCAAGGGCACCATCTGGATGAGTGCATCTGTAGCCTCTTCCTCAATCACCAATCGAAGCCTAATGGGATGTTGTGTGACACGTGGTTGTTCTAATGAGGTGGAGAGTCTTGTCGGAGTCGGTCGTGGTGGTAGGCGTGAGGAGGTTTCCTTGGCTGTATTCTTAGCCCTTCTTTCGTGTTCGTCGATGTCGACTGTCCGAAGGATCAGAAAACAGAATTTGATGATGATGAAGCACTACCAGACTACTATGAATGAGAGGCCCACTTGGAGTAGATTTTGCCTCTGGTGAGGATGTCCATCCTCTTCTCTACTCACTTTCTGATTTCCTTGATTGTGCTCTTCATATTTATAAGGTTCTTCAGTGAAAAATGAACACAAAGAGCACCAAATGTGCTTCTGGGTTGTAGGGTCGTATTCTCCTTGGAGGTGGAGAAATTGGTGTTGATGGAGGGTGGAAAGTGAAGCTTGAGGTTAGGGAATATGATTGGGGACCAAGGGGAACTCAAATATAAAGTTTGGAAGTAAGAGGAGTTGATTTGGGGGTGAATGGAGCTCACCCTAATCGCCTCTTCATGCAGAACGGGTGTTCTGGCCCACGAAAATGAAGTTTGGGTCGTGCTAGCTCAGGAAAAATTGAGCAACTTAAGTGTTGGGCTTGGGCCAGCATGGCCATTCTGGACAGCACAATCGTGCTGGATGGATGCCAACACAGTCGTTCTGGCTAGCATGGTCAAGTTGCCCTGCCCAAAACTTGAGTTTTCTCTATTGAATCCAACTTGGCCAGCATAGCCATTCTACACCAGCATGACCGTTCTGGATGGATGTCAACACAGCCGTGCTTCTCACAGACAAAACTTGCATTTCCCCTATTGAAATTCACTTAGCCAGCATGACCATTCCACTCCAACACGGTCGTGTTGGTTCTTTTCAGTTCAAAATTCTTTAGATTTCATCAAATCTTTCCAAACTCATAATCCAATCATCTTGAATGACCCCCTTTGATGTTGTATCAATCATTTTCACTGAATGTGCCTCGTTTCTCAACTTGCACCTATCTCACCTATCATTTCATCAAAACTAAAACAAAAACTATCAATGAAAAGTGTGTGTGTGTGTGTTTTGTGGAAAAGAAAGCAAAAGTATCAAACATAGAAGGTTGGGTGAAAAAGCTTCCAAACCTAGGTGGGTTGCCTCCCACTAGCGCTAAATTTTACTCCTTTTCTCCGGCATATTGATTCATGACTTCATTCATCTTCATGGGACTCCCAAAGCATCTTTGAAGTAAATGTCTCTCTCATGTGCATTCAATCACGTCTCCTCATCAACTTGATGTTCTTCCACTAGAATCACTATATCAACTTGGATTTGCTTTTTCCAAACCTACTTCCACGACTGATTTCAATTTTTGACTATTCACGGTGAATTCTTTGGCTCCTTCTTTCTCACAAATCAACACAACTCTGGATGGATATACCTTTTGATGAGATAAGGCCCTTCCCATCTAGACCAGAGTTTTTCGGGAAAGAAATTCATCCTTGAGTTACATAGCCATACCCACTTTTTGATCTGAAAGTCTTTCTTCTTGATCATCTTGTCATGTAAAACGTGTCCTCTCTTTGTAGCACTTAGACATTTCATAAGCTTCATGGCACATCTCCTCTAATTCATTCAACTGAAACTTTCTTTTCATTCCATCATTCTCTCCATCAAAGTCCATTGCCTTCAATATCCATAATGTCTTGTGTTGTATCTCAACTGGAAAATGGAAGCTTTTACCATACATAAGTTTGAATGGTGTGGTGCCAATCGAGGCTTTGTATGCAGTCCTATATGCCCATAAAACTTCATTTAGACATAGTGACCAATCCTTGAGGTCTGGTTTCACCGTATTTTCTAGAATGAGCTTTATCTCCCGATTGGACAACTCAACTTGACCACTTGTTTGGTGGTGGTAAGGAGTAGCCACATGATGGTTCACTCTATGTTTCTTAAGAAAGCCTTCAAAGGTGTGATGGATGAAGTGACTACCCCCATCACTAATCATAGCTCTTGGAATATCAAACTGACTAAAAATGTTGGATGTTACAAAGTCACACACCACTTTGTGATCATTTGTCCTTGTTGCAACAACATCAATCCACTTTGATATGTAATCAATGACAACCAAAATATAGACATATCCAAAAGAGGGGAGAAAAGGACCCATAAAGTCAATCCCCCAAACATCAAATACCTCCACCACAAGAATGGGTGATAAAGGCATCATGTCCCTCTTAGAGATAGTGCCCACCATTTGGCACTTCAAACATCACTTGCAAAATTCATGAGAGTCTTTGAACAAGGAGGGACAATATAATCTGCTTTGCAGAATCTTGGCTGCAGTACATTTTCCACCAAAATGACCTCCACAAACTCTGGAATGGCACATAGATAGAATTTCTTGCTGCTCCATCTCTGGAACACATCTCCAAATAAGTTGGTCGGGACAAATACTTAAATAGGTGAGGATCATCCCAAACATAATTTTTGTCCATAGCAAATAACCTTTTGCTTTCCTCCTTCATCCAAGTGCTTGGTATCCTTCCACTAGCTAAGAAGTTAGCTATGTGATTATACCATGGCCTTTGAGTGGATGTGTGGGCTCTGATCTCCAAAACACAAGATAAACATAGCGGAAGCGATTCGATTAACAGTGGAATACGAAAATCATCGGAAATTAAAACTTTTTGAGACAAGATCCTGAAATCATGAAACTCCTTTTATAAGAAACAAGGTAAATAGATTACATCTCTGTTAGATCACTTCATGAGTGATTACACATAGCCAGATACAAAATCTCAAGATTTAAAACCCAAAATCTCAGACCAAAAGACTCCAAGGACCTGAGAGTACAGAGACGACATAAGACTTTCTAACTACATGACTTAGCAGTCAGTATCTCCACCAGAGATTCACTGCTGCTCCTGGTACTGTTGTTGTTGATTCTGATCACCTGCAAACTGGTTCCTTCGTCCTCGACGACCACCTAAAAAGTTGACATCTACAGGGTGAGACAATTTTAAATAATTGTCCCAGTGAGAGTTATAACTCTCCGCCAGAAGCTTTATTATAGCAATCAAAGAATAACATAAGCAATAAAAGCTTTAAGGTAATCAACAGCAGATTATTATCAAGTAGAGCAACAACATTTAAGGAATATGAAGAACATGTATACTAAGTAATGTAACTTCAACCAATGTATTTCATAGTTCAACCTAAGACGATATGCTACGCGGTTGATTATGTTTTACAAACATTATTATTATGCCCTGCGGAGATGAGGTATACCGCTCATACTCCAACCGATCACTATTAAGTCGCATCGGTATCATACATAGGTCATCAAAAGAGCCGGATTCTTATGACCTCATCTTCCTCAGTCAGTAAGAGGATCAACATGCAGGACATCTAATGTCTCTGCTACAATAGCTTACCAGGGTATTCTGGTACTTCGCTATTAGAGTCACAGTGGCATTTTGTACTCTCTTCGCCATCGAAAGATTTCTTGTTTATCTCTCATCGATGCGGTATAAAAGATTTCCTCAGGAGATTAGTGTTACATCACCCTGGCATAAAATACATAGTGAAGGATTGAAAGAATAAAGTACATCTACATCAATTCCTACACTAGGATGTAAGGGCATTCACATCCATATTCCCCACATACTCAAAAGTATGTGATCCAGGAGTTCCCTTAGGAAAACCTGTTTCACCATCATTTAACTCCTGACAATGATGGATCTATGATCAGGGCTCTACATGGTATGATTATACTTGATTAGTTAGGTACATTTCAGTATTCTTTTAACATCATACATGTTCTCAAACATTAATCATTAGCATAGCAGCTATGAAAATAGAATACTACATGTATCAAGTCTAAATCATATCAATTATCATTTCTCAATCATCTCATCACAAGTCATCTGACAAGTATGACCTTGATGATATTCATGGCTCTCATAGCCTATCATTCTCATAAGATGGCACTTACTAGGCATCAGCATATGTCATCATTCATAAAGCTAATGACATGCTTTCAATGAAAATTGGAATCATAATCCTTACCTGGATATGATCATTATCATGTAAAAGAACCTGCATGGTTAATTCAACTGACAACAGTAATCAATTTGAATCAACAGTTGTACCCTCATACTATTACAAGGGTTAAATTCCCTGATTTTCATCAATTAGGGTTTACTATTCACATTACATGTCATCACCCTAAAATTAGGGCTTACTGTTCACCTCATGGTGAATTGAACTCATAACATCATCATGCATGAGAAACATCATCATTAAAGCCCTCAAATAGGATTAAGATTCACCCATTATCATAGTTAGGGTTTCCATGATCTCACATAAGTGGATCATACCTAATCTTGCATATTCATGTATATTGAAGGTATTTTACTTGAGTTTCCACTATAAGTGGTACTTTCTCTCTCATCTCACTAGTAGATGGTGATTACACCACTCTAGATTAAGTTGGGTTAAGTCCCCTTTGATCTACATAAACCAAATCACCACTATCAAGTGATTAGGGTTTGTTTAGAACAAGGTATCACTCAAATTAACCTTTCAAGGGCATTTTGGTAATTTACCCATTGATCATCATCATGGGTCAATTCATTAGTCATTTAGTCCCTTAACGTCTTAAGTTACCATTAGAGTTTAGATTAGATCATCTTTGAACCATTTACACCTTCAAGTGATTAAGTACAATCAACCTTGAAAATCTCCAATTGGTTTAGGGTTTAACCTTCAATCTTCAACCCGTTTAGGTTTTAAACGACCTTGAACTTGTTTAATCTCAAATGACCTGGAACCCATTTGAGCCTTAAACAAGTGTGAACTCATTTGACCTTAAATGGGTGTGAACCCGTTTGAGCTTAAATGGGTGTGAACCCGTTTCAGCTTAAATGGGTGTGAACCCGTTTGAGCTTAAATGAGTGTGAACCCGTTTGAGCTTAAATGGGTGTGAACTCGTTTGACCTTAAATGGGTGTGAACTCGTTTGGACCTTAAATGAGTGTGAACTCGTTTGGACCTAAACGAGTGTGAACCCACTTGGGTCCAAACTGCATGGTCATGAAAGGTGACACAAAGGTTATGATTTATTAAGATTTCCTATGTTGAAGCCTTCAAATGGCCAGAGTTAAGTTAACTACTTACAAATTGGGTCAATTAGGATGAGCCTCAATCAATTGGACACCAATTTGACTCTCAATTGAATGCCAATTAGGGTTAAGTCTAACTCAATTAGGGTTTCAATCGGATAATCATCAATATTCAATAATGTGAATCAAATCAAGGTTGAACCTATCATTTGACTTCCAAATGGGCCCAAACTTGACCCAAACGGTCTTGAGATCGTTTGGATGATCTCCAAACGGTCTTGAGACCGTTTTCCCAAAGTTTGACCAAAAACCAAGTTGTTTGAAAAAGGGTTGAACCCTAAATAGGTCTAAAATCAGCAATTTTATCAATTCATCAACTTATTGCAATTGGACCCTCAAACCATCAAATTTCCTTAACCCTAGACCTCCAAACGGTCTTGGGGTGTCACTAATCGAGTATGAGACCGTTTGGGTGAATCCCAAATGGGTTTGAACCCGTTTGAGTCCTTCAACCCAACACTCAACAAGATCTATACTTGAAATCAGCAATTTTAACCCGATTAGGGTTAGGGTGTTGAAGTGCTTTTAACTCTCAATTGGTTTGGAAATTAGTTTATAATTCTTAGTAGAAATGAAATTCAATATATTATGAATAGACCCTCAAACGGTCGTTCATTGGTCAACCCCATCACCCGTTTAAAACTAAACGATCTTGCAAGATCGTTTAAGATCAAACGGGTTGAGCCCCCTTTGATTTCAAACGAGTGCAACCCGTTTGGACCTATTGGTCCAAGATCGTTTGGTAAAGTTGGATAAGGACCAACATAGATATTAACTCCCTCCATCTTCAACCTTGAACCAAGGTCTGTTCTTCACGAAAAAAATTGCAAGAGTGCAAAGAAAGATGGGGGAAAAGAAGGACTAAGCACAAAAAAACAAGAACAAAGATATGCATAATAAAGCTAGGAGTTTAGAGTTATAAAACCCGCCTTAGAACCAGATCTAGAGCTCCAAGCTTCGAGCTTTAATGGTGACTTGAGCTCCATAGGTTGGCCAAGGTCAACTCTTCAATAAATGGTTGGGAAAGATCGGCTAGAAAGAAGAACCAAGTAAGAAAACTAGGGAAACCAACCTTGTAATGCGATTTCCTCCATGGATTTGAGCTAGAAGGCAACCAAAACTTACCCAAACCTACTTGGCCGTTCTCCCCTGCTCCTGAGCTCCTTCCTTAGTCGGCCACAGCAAGAGATAAGTGAAGGGTGAAAGGGAAATGTTGCCTTTGATTGCAAAGGAAAGTGTATAAGTACCTTTGGGGTTATTTTCATCATAAGGACAACTTACTCCTCCTTTTCACAACTAGGTCCTTCCTTTCTTTTAGTCACGTCCCTCCTCTTCTTTTCTAAGGTAAAACTCCTTCTAAAACCAAGAACTAAAGTTAAGGAAGGTCAACTTATCACTAAGGTACATATGTACATAATGGTCTCCTTACTTACAACTTGATGACTTAATTACAAAGGTGTTCCTTATTATATGATTATTCAAAGGAAGTGCCCCCTTCATCATTATTACTCTAAATGATGTAAAAAGTCATAAAAGATGTTCTAGATGGTGTATTTTATAAGTTGCACCCCTCATTTGGGTAAATTGCACTTTAATCCAAATTAGGGTTTTTAAGCACAAGGATCATTCCACAAGCTGCATCTTGATGCCCAGGCTTGGGAAATCCATCTTACCTCATCATATCCACTCATAAGATGTCTAATCATTAGAGGAACATCTTAACTTGTGAAATTTGCAAGTTAATCCCCTTAACTGGGTAATTTGCACATAGGCCCCTGCATTACCAAATAATTCTACAACATTGTTTTAAAAGGACAAAAATGAAAATGTATGCCCCTTAGGAACTTAATTACATGCCAAAAGATAATCACAAGGACTTAATTACATTTTTAGGCAAAACATCTAGGGTTAGGTTATAACCCAGGTCAGGGATGTTACAAATCATCCACCCCTTACAAGGATTTCGTCCCCGAAATCGATAAAACATATTAAGAGAAAAGAGCAGGGTATTTCCTTCTCATCTCATCCTCTAGTTCCCAAGTGGCTTCTTCATCACCACGGTGGTTCCAGAGGACTTTCAAAAGGCTTATATCTTTCTTCTTTAGCTTTTTAATTCTGTTATCAAGGATTGGCACTGGTCCTTCCTCATAAGTTATATCATCATTCAATTCTACTTCCATAGGTTGTAGAACTGACTCGGTGTCAGGGTGACATTTCCTCAGCATAGAAACGTGAAACACAAGGTGTAACTTCTGCAACTCTGGTGGTAACTCTATTCTATAGGCTACCTTTCCAACTCGTTCAATGATTGGATAAGGCCCCATAAATCTAGGAGCTAACTTTCCTTTCCTTCCAAAGCGAAGAACTCCTTTCCAAGGTGAGACCTTGAGATACACTCTGTCTCCAACCTGGAACTCTAACGGTCTACGACGCTTATCAGCATAAGATTTATGCCTATCCTGTGTAGTCTTAATCTGTTGTTGTATTACTTTAATCTTCTCCGTAGTCTGCTGCACAAGATCAGGACCTAACAATTGATGCTCATCAGTCTCATACCAACACAAGGGTGACCTACAACGTCTACCATACAAAGCTTCATAAGGTGCCATATCAATACTATGTTGATAGCTATTGTTATAGGCAAACTCTATTAGGCTTAGGTGCCGATCCCAACTTCCGGTAAACTGGAGAACACATGCTCTCAACAGGTCTTCCAAGGTCTGTATAGTCCTTTCTGACTGTCCATCAGTCTGTGGATGAAAGGCTGTACTAAACCTTAACTTTGTGCCTAAGGCTCTATGCAGTTGCTCCCCAAAATGACTTGTAAACTGGGGACCTCTGTCGGAAACTATAGTGACAGGAACTCCGTGCAAACGCTCTATCTCTTGAACATACAACTGTGATAACCTCTCAGCAGAATAGGTTGTTTTGACAGGTAAGAAATGAGCTGTCTTTGTCAACCTATCAACTATTACCCAGATGGAATCATGTCCTTTGCTTGTCCTAGGTAGGCCAACAAAAAAGTCCATGGTCACATGGTCCCACTTCCACTGTGGTATGGGTAAAGGTTGCATTATCCCCGCAGGCTTCTGGTGTTCAGCTTTAACTTGCTGACACACAGGACACCTCATCACAAACTCCGCAACATCCTTCTTCATCCCGGGCCACCAATACATATCCTTTAAGTTCCGATACATCTTGGTGCTCCCTGGATGCATAGCATACATCGAAGAATGAGCTTCTTCCAGGACTAACTTTCTCAAGTTATCCACATCCGGTACTATCATTCTCCCATGATAGCATGTTACTTGATCTTCTGAGTCATGAAAACCATCTTGCTTCTCATCACCATACTCCGATCTAATCTGTTGAACTGCTGCATCAACCTGTTGTGCCTCTTTGATCTGTTCTCTTAGAGTAGGCTTTATATGCATCTCAGCCAACAATCTAGCTAACAATGACACCTTCAACTGTACATTGTCTTGCCTCAAAGAGATAAGCATATCTCTCTTAGAGCATACTAAAGAGTTTAATTGTACTCTGTCCATGGTTGATGATGCTGATTTCCTACTCAAGGCATCTGCAACAACATTGGCCTTTCCTGGATGGTAATCAATTGTACACTCGTAGTCCTTGATTAACTCCATCCAGCGACGTTGCCTCATGTTAAGTTCATGCTGAGAGAAGATATACTTAAGGTTCTTGTGATCAGTGAAAATCTGGAATGTCTCTCTGTAGAGATAATGTCTCCAGATCTTCAAGGCATGAACCACAGCAGCTAACTCCAGATCATGTGTCGGATAATTTTCTTCGTGTTTCTTAAGCTGTCGGGAAGCAAAAGAAATCACTTGTTTATCCTGCATCAACACGCATCCGAGTCCATTCTTGGAGGCATCACAGAAAACTATGTATCCTTTGCCTTGCTCAGGTAACACAAGTACTGGTGCACTTGTTAACCTCTCCTTCAGCAACTGAAAAGATTGTTGGCACTTATCGCTCCAGTCAAAAGGAACTTCTTTCCAGGTCAACTTAGTCAAGGGTAAGGCTATGGAACTAAAGTTCTTGATAAACCTTCGATAATAGCCGGCCAACCCCAAGAAACTACGAATCTCTGTTGGTGTCTTCGGTTGTTCCCATTGTAGAATGGATTCTACCTTTTTAGGGTCAACACGAATACCCAAAGCAGATATCACATGTCCAAGAAAAGATACTTCCGACAACCAAAACTCACACTTGCTAAACTTAGCATATAGCCTGTGTTCTCTTAGCAAAGTTAGAGCTTGACGAAGATGTTGTTCATGTTGTTGTGCATCTCTTCTATAGATCAGAATGTCATCTATAAAGATGACAACACATTGATCGAGGAAAGGTCGGAAGATTCTATTCATGAGCTCCATAAATGCAGCTGGTGCATTAGTTAGTCCAAATGACATAACTGTGAACTCATAGTGACCATACCTTGTTCTAAAAGCAGACTTGGGTATGTCACAGTCCTTAATA
The DNA here is from genome assembly GCA_963693085.1 of Alisma plantago-aquatica. Lineage (NCBI taxonomy): Eukaryota > Viridiplantae > Streptophyta > Magnoliopsida > Alismatales > Alismataceae > Alisma > Alisma plantago-aquatica. The sequence continues at coordinate 401,659,662 of OY856415.1, read as the reverse complement.
CGAAGTTGATGATATCCAGACCTCAAATCTATTTTTGAGAAGAAGGTTGCACCACGCAACTGGTCAAAGAGATCATCAATCCTCGGTAAAGGGTACTTATTCTTTATCGTTACTTTGTTTAATTGTCTGTAATCAATGCACAACCGCATTGACCCGTCTTTCATTTTAACAAAAACAAAACCAGAGCACCCCAGGGTGAAGTGCTCAGTCGGATGAAACCCTTCTCAAGAAACTCTTGAAGCTGCTTCTTGAGTTCTGCCATCTCAGCAGGCGCCATCCTATACGGTGTCTGGGCTATAGGTTGGGTATCTGGGATCAAATTGATCTCAAAATCAATTTCCCGAGGCGGTGGAACACCTGGAAGTTCTTCAGGAAACACGTCTTCGAATTCCCTAACTATAGGAACTTCAACAGGGTTAGGACTCTCCATGGTAGTATCTACCACATGGGCTAAGAATGCATAACATCCTTGCCTCATCAGCTTATCGGCAACCATAGATGACACAAGACAGGTGGGTAGAATCTTCCTCTCTCCTTGAAAGATCCATGTGTTGCTTTCATCGGCAAACACAACCCTTTTGGATTCACAATCCAAGACAACCTTATACTTTTCCAAGGTATCCATCCCAAGGATTATATCAAATCCTTGCATCTCAAGTGGTATTAAATCCACTTGAATGTGATGATCAGAAAAGAAGAGGATGCATGGAGTGCATACCTCCTACAAAATAGCAGACCCTCTCAATGGAGTCTCAAGCAACAAGTTATCTTCCCTATGACTGACCGTCATATTGCAGTTATGAATCACTCTTCGAGTGATAAAGGAGTGTGTAGCACCTGGGTCAATCAAAACAGATACTACACAGGACATATACATATCAGAATATAACAACTCCATCTGACCTGCCACAACCCGTGGGTTGATCACTGCATTAAGTGGGTTCATTGCATAGAATCTTGCTGTCGCCTGAGGTTGAGCCGGTGCTGATGATCCAACTTGAGATGCTTGTCCACGTCCTCTAGTTGCTCCTTGAAACTGTCTTCTTTGTGATCCCTGTTGACTCTATCTCTGAGGTTGTGTCACACTGACAGGACTAGCTCTGCAGTCCTTCATCAGGTGTCCCACCTTACCATAGTTGTAGCAACTTCTCTCCAGTTGTTGTGGTCTGGGTGGTCCTGTGACTGACATTGATGCTGAACTGCGAGTCTCTTGTAGTGGTAAGCTTCGTCCTCTACCTCTACTTGGGGACCACTGAGTCTGAGAACTAGATCTGGGTGGTGGAGGTGTAGGTGCAGAGAATCTAGGCTTCTTAAAGTCCCTAGATGAAGAACCCTGGAACTGCGGATATCTCTTATAGGTTTGTCTCTTCTCGACTACGGATTTCTCTATCCTTCAGACTGACTCAACGAAGGCAGCAAACCTCTCCCGACTCTCTAGGGCGGACACGAGAGTAGTCAAGTCGGCATTTAAACCCTTCTCGAACCTTCTAATCCTCTCTTCTTCTGTGGCAGCCATGTGCGGACAGAATCGCAACAACTCCATGAAATTAGCCTCATACTCGCTAATGTTCATCATACCCTGCCTCAGTCTCTCAAAATGAGAGATCTTCTCGTCCAGGAAGGTTTTTGGAAAATATCTGTGGACAAATTCCCGACGAAAGTCTTCCCACGAGATCTCTATTCCAGGCCTCTTCTACTCTTCCATGGTCCACCAGTGACCAGCACTTCCTTTGAGAAGATAGACAACATGTCTAACTTTCTCACCTTCGGGGATGTTAAGGATTTTAAAAGCTTTCTCTAACTCTGTTAACCACAGATCGGCATCTGCATGATCAGCTGTTCCAAAGTACTCGGTTGCTCCGACACGACGAAGTCGCTCGAACGTCTTACCAATACCTTGTCCTTCAGGCTGGGTAGGTGCCCTAGGTGCATGCATGGGCATCCTGTCAGTGATGTGTGTCATGGTAGTCATAAACTGCCCGAACATAGTCTGGACAGCTGGGTTACCCATGTCAGCTGGGTCAAACTGAGGTGGCTCAGGTACAGGTTGCTCTATCTTCGGGTTTCTTGCACCTCCTCGGGGTGCAGCGACACTACTCTCAGCCTCGTACTCCTCATGTTCTTCGTGCGGTCCGTACATCCTTAACTTATCTTCTTCTCCTGAGGAGCAGAAGACTCTATTAGATAGGAAAGAAACACTAAGGATAGACTCAACATCCTAAGTCCTATGTCTCTGTAGACTCAGCAAACCTAGAGCTCTGATACCACTTAATTGTGGGCTCTGATCTCCAAAACACAAGATAAACATAGCGGAAGCGATTCGATTAACAGTGGAATACGAAAATCATCGGAAATTAAAACTTTTTGAGACAAGATCCTGAAATCATGAAACTCCTTTTATAAGAAACAAGGTAAACAGATTACATCTCTGTTAGATCACATCATGAGTGATTATACATAGCCAGATACAAAATCTCAAGATTTAAAACCCAAAATCTCAGACCAAAAGACTCCAAGGACCTGAGAGTACATAGACGACATAAGACTTTCTAACTACATGACTTAGCAGTCAGTATCTCCACCTGAGATTCACTGCTGCTCCTGGTACTGTTGCTGCTGATTCTGATCACCTGCAGACTAGTTCCTTCGTCCTCGATGACCACCTAAAAAGTTGAAATCTATGGGGTGAGACAATTTTAAATAATTGTCCCAGCGAGAGTTATAACTCTCCGCCAGAAGCTTTATTATAGCAATCAAAGAATAACATAAGCAATAAAAGCTTTAAGGTAATCAACAGCAGATTATTATCAAGTAGAGCAACAACATTTAAGGAATATGAAGAACATGTATACTAAGTAATGTAACTTCAACCAATGTATTTCGTAGTTCAACCTAAGCAGATATGCTACGCGGTTGATTATGTTTTACAAACATTATTATTATGCCATGCGGAGATGAGGTATACCGCTCATACTCCAACCAATCACTATTAAGTCGCATCGGTATCATACATAGGTCATCAAAAGAGCCGGATTTTTATGACCTCATCTTCCTCAGTCAGTAAGAGGATCAACATGCAGGACATCTAATGTCTCTGCTACAATAGCTTACCAGGGTATTCTGGTACTTCGCTATTAGAGTCACAGTGGCATTCTGTACTCTCTTCACCATCGAAAGATTTCTTGTTTATCTCTCATCAATGCAGTATAAAAGATTTCCTCAGGAGATTAGTGTTACATCACCCTGGCATAAAATACATAGTGAAGGATTGATAGAATAAAGTACATCTACATCAATTCCTATACTAGGATGTAAGGGCATTCACATCCATATTCCCCACATACTCAAAAGTATGTGATCCAGGAGTTCCCTTAGGAAAACCTATTTCACCATCATTTAACTCCTGACAATGATGGATCTATGATCATGGCTCTACATGGTATGATTATACTTGATTAGTTAGGTACATTTCAGTATTCTTTTAACATCATACATGTTCTCAAACATTAATCATTAGCATAGCAGCTATGAAAATAGAATACTAAATGTATGAAGTCTAAATCATATCAATTATCATTTCTCAATCATCTCATCACAAGTCATCTGACAAGTATGACCTTGTTGATATTCATGGCTCTCATAGCCTATCATTCTCATAAGATGCCACTTACTAGGCATCAGCATATGTCATCATTCATAAAGCTAATTACATGCTTTCAATGAAAATTGGAATCATAATCCTTACCTGGATATGATCATTATCATGTATAAGAACCTGCATGGTTAATTCAACTGACAACAGTAATCAATTTGAATCAAGAGTTGTACCCTCATACTCTTATAAGGGTTAAGTTCCCTGATTTTCATCAATTAGGGTTTACTATTCACATTACATGTCATCGCCCTAAAATTAGGGTTTACTATTCACCTCATGGTGAATTGAACTCATAACATCACCATGCATGAGAAACATCATCATTAAAGCCCTCAAATAGGATTAAGATTTACCCATTATCATAGTTAGGGTTTCCATGATCTCACATAAGTGGATCATACCTAATCTTGCATATTCATGTATATTGAAGGTATTTTATTTGAGTTTCCACTATAAGTGGTACTTTCTCTCTCCTCTCACTAGTAGATGGTGATTACACCAATCTAGATTAAGTTGGGTTAAGTCCCCTTTGATCTACATAAACCAAATCACCACTATCAAGTGATTAGGGTTTATTTAGAACAAGGTATCACTCAAATTAACCTTTCAAGGGCATTTTGGTAATTTACCCATTGATCATCATCATGGGTCAATTCATTAGTCATTTAGTCCCTTAACGTCTTAAGTTACCATTAGAGTTTAGATTAGATCATCTTTGAACCATTTACACCTTCAAGTGATTAAGTACAATCAACCTTGAAAATCTCCAATTGGTTTAGGGTTTAACCTTCAATCTTCAACCCATTTAGGTTTTAAACGACCTTGAACTTGTTTAATCTCAAACGACCTGGAACCCATTTGAGCCTTAAACAAGTGTGAAATCATTTGACCTTAAATGGGTGTGAACCCATTTGAGCTTAAATGGGTGTGAACCCGTTTGAGCTTAAATGGGTGTGAACCCGTTTGAGCTTAAATGGGTGTGAACCCGTTTGAGCTTAAATGAGTGTGAACCCGTTTGAGCTTAAATGGGTGTGAACTCGTTTGACCTTAAATGAGTGTGAACTTGTTTGGACCTAAATGAGTGTGAACTCGTTTGGACCTAAACGAGTGTGAACCCACTTGGGTCCAAACCGCATGGTCATGAAAGGTGACACAAAGGTTATGATTTATTAAGATTTCCTATGTTGAAGCCTTCAAATGGCCAGAGTTAAGTTAACCACTTACAAATTGGGTCAATTAGGATGAGCCTCAATCAATTGGACACCAATTTGACTCTCAATTGAACGCCAATTAGGGTTAAGTCTAACTCAATTAGGGTTTCAATCGGATAATCATCAATATTCAATAATGTGAATCAAATCAAGGTTGAACCTATCATTTGACTTCCAAATGGGCCCAAACTTGACCCAAACGGTTTTGAGATCGTTTGGATGATCTCCAAACGGTCTTGAGACCGTTTTCCCAAAGTTTGACCAAAAACCAAGTTGTTTGAAAAAGGGTTGAACCCTAAATAGGTCTAAAATCAGCAATTTTATCAATTCATCAACTTATTGCAATTGGACCCTCAAACCATCAAATTTCCTTAACCCTAGACCTCCAAACGGTCTTGGGGTGTCACTAAACGAGTATGAGACCGTTTTGGTGAATCCCAAACAGGTTTGAACCCGTTTGAGTCCTTCAACCCAACACTCAACAAGATCTATACTTGAAATCCGATTAGGGTTAGGGTGTTGAAGTGCTTTTAACTCTCAATTGGTTAGGAAATTAGTTTATAATTATTAGTAGAAATGAAATTCAATATATTATGAATAGAGTCGTTCCTTGGTCAACCCCATCACCCGTTTAAAACTAAACGATCTTGCAAGATCGTTTAAGATCAAACGGGTTGAGCCCCCTTTGATTTCAAACGAGTGCAACCCGTTTGGACCTATTGGTCCAGGATCGTTTGGTGAAGTTGGATAAGGACCAACATATATATTAATGCCCTCCATCTTCAACCTTGAACCAAGGTCTGTTCTTCACGAAAAAACTTGCAAGAGTGCAAAGAAAGATGGGGGAAAAGAAGGACTAAGCACAAAAAAACAAGAACAAAGATATGCATAATAAAGCTAGGAGTTTAGAGTTATAAAACCCGCCTTAGAACCAGCTCTAGAGCTCCAAGATTTGAGCTTTAATGGTGACTTGATCTCCACAGGTTGGCCAAGGTCAATTCTTCAAGAAATGGTTGGGAACAATCGGCTAGAAAGAAGAACCAAGTAAGAAAACTAGGGAAACCAACCTTGTAATGCAATTTCCTCCATGGATTTGAGCTAGAAGGCAACCAAAACTTACCCAAACCTACTTGGTCGTTCTCCCCTGCTCCTGAGCTCCTTCCTTAGTCAGCCACAGCAAGAGATAAGTGAAGGGTGAAAGGGAAACATCGCCTTTGATTGCAAAGGAAAGTGTATAAGTACCTTTGGGGTTATTTTCATCATAAGGACAACTTACTCCTCCTTTTCACAACTAGGTCCTTCCTTTCTTTTAGGCACGTCCCTCCTCTTCTTTTATAAGGTAAAACTCCTTCTAAAACCAAGAACTAAAGGCAAGGAAGGTCAACTTATCACTAAGGTACATATGTACATAAGGGTCTCCTTACTTACAACTTGATGACTTAATTACAAAGGTGTTCCTTATTATATGATTATTCAAAGGAAGTGCCCCCTTCATCATTATTACTCTAAATGATGTCAAAAGTCATAAAAGATGTTCTAGATGGTGTATTTTATAAGTTGCACCCCTCATTTGGGTAAATTGCACTTTAATCCAAATTAGGGTTTTTAAGCACAAGGATCATTCCACAAGCTGCATCTTGATGCCCAGGCTTGGGAAATCCATCTTACCTCATCATATCCACTCATAAGATGTCTCATCATCATAGGAACATCTTAACTTGTGAAATTTGCAAGTTAATCCCCTTAACTGGGTAATTTGCACATAGGCCCCTGCATTACCAAATAATTCTACAACATTGTTTTAAAAGGACAAAAATGAAAATGTATGCCCCTTAGGAACTTAATTACATGCCAAAAGATAATCACAAGGACTTAATTACATTTTTAGGCAAAACATCTAGGGTTAGGTTATAACCCAGGTCAGGGATGTTACAGGATGAGAGTAGGAATAGTTGCTCATGTGATACTATTTCTTTGATTGTACTTGTGTCATCAAAAGGTGCTTCAATTCGTGAGAGATGGTCAGAGGCAGAATTTTCTACTCCCTTTTTGTCTAAAATCTCAATATCGAACTCTTGAAGAAACAATATCTAATAGATCAACCTCAGCTTGGAGTCTTTCTTCGCCATTAGAAATTTCAAAGCAGCATGGTCCATGTATATAATCATCTTGTTTTGTAGAAGATATGATCTAAACTTGTCAAGAGCAAGCATAACCGCAAGCGACTCTTTCTCGATAGTCGTGTAGTTTCTTTGCACTTAATCTAGAGTCTTGCTTGCATAGTAGATAGCATGCGGAATCCAACCAACTCTTTGACCCAGTACAACCCCCACTACCATGTTGGATGCATCAATCATGATCTCAAATAGCAAAGAAAAGTTTGGGGGCAGCATTATAGGGGCAGAAACTAGCTTTTCCTTCAAGTAGTTGAAGGTTTCAATGCACTTGTCATCAAAATGAAACTCAACATTTCTCCAGTAAGTGACATAGAGGTCTTGAGATCTTACTAAAATATTTGATGAAGTAGTGGTAGAAGCATGCACGTCCCAAGAAAGACTAGACATGTCTTTAGGAGGAAGGAATGGTAAGTGTAGAAATGAGGTCCACCTTTTCCCTATCAACTTCAATCACGTCCTTTGAAACCTAGTGGCCCAGAACAATCACTACTACAGAAATAGCTTTCAGTTTCGCTTTTCTGGGTGTCGGTTATTTAGGAAAACCGACACCTATCATATTAGGCGTCGGTTATTTATACAAACCGACGTCTATATTTGAAGACCAGCCAGACACGGGTACCACTTTGTATTCAGCGTCGGCTGAGTATAACCAACCGATGCCTAAAATCGCCCGTGAAATCCAATTTTTGAACAAAAAAAATTTGGGTCACATACAGCGTCGGTGTGTTAACTATTCATCGACGCCTATTTAAAATGAAATTTTGCGCAAAAAGTTCCACTTTCAGTGTCGGTTATCCTTGGATAACCGATGCTGATAATGGTTCCCGCCAATTAATTTAGGGTAAAGATTGTCTAATTGGACGTCGGTTTTTTATTAGCAACCGACGCTGAAGATAATAGGCGTCGGTTTTCGTAGATAACTAACGTTGTTGACCAAATTAATAGACCCGATCACCCGGCTCTTCCCCCTTTCTTCATGTTTCATCGCAAATTCTGCTGCTGTGCTCCACGCCCCCCGCCGCTGCTGTGCTCCACGCCCCCCGCCGCTGCTGTGCTCCACGCCCCCCATTGTTGCTGCTGCTGTGCTAGCCCGCCGCCGCCGCATCCTCTGCTGCTACCGCCACCGCATCCTCTGCTGCTGTTGTGCTCCACACCCCCGGTCGTTTGTTGCTACCGCTGCCACTGCTTCTCTAGCTGCTCCACGCGCTGCTGCCGCCGGCGGTCCTCTGTGCGCTCCACGTCGCGTCCTCTACCGGTCCGCCACTGCTGCCGCCGCTCTTCTCCACACTAGCTCCAGGTAGCGCTACCTCTTTGCTTCCTTCTCCATAGCTATTTACCAACATGCAGCAAGCACGACCATGGTTGTGTTGGCCAACCACGGTCATGCTGGACAGCATGGCCGTGGCTGTGTTGGCCTACCATGGCCGTGCTGGACAACACGGCCGTGGTAAGGCAACACATTTCACGGCCGTTACCACGGCCGTGCTGTCCAGCACGGCCGTGGTAGGCCAACACAGCCACGGCCGTGCTTGTTGTTGGTAAGGATATGAACAAATTTTTATGTAATGCTTTATGTAAATCTTAGGATATGAACAAATTTTTTGCTTGCATATATTTGTGCTTCTAATCCTAATCTTTGACTTAATTCAGTAAATTTTGATGCATGTTGAAATAAGATTTAAACTTGTCAATTCTAGCATCCTAATTTGATTTGATTAAACCTAACATTGATGAAACCCTAACATCAATTGTGATGAAACCCTAACATTAATTGTGATGAAACCCTAACATGTACATATCTATTATTGTGTTTGTTGGCCTAGAAACCCGTCCAAGATTTACTCATTAGGAGTAAATCTTGGATAGTCCCCGATTTGGGACTGTTCTTGAACACCTAATCTCACTTAGGATGTAAGTGTATAATGTGTATTGGGTTTTCGAGAAAATTTCGGTAGCATTTCCCCGTTTATTCTCTAAGTACATATGTACTTAGAGAACAGCGGGGAAATGCTGCCGAAATTTTCTTGAAAACCCAATACACATTATATACTTACTAGTGAGATTAGGTGTTCAAGGATGGGATAGGTGGTACACATTTATTATATATAAGAATGACATCACATGTGTTTGTTGGCCTAGAAACCCATCCAAGATTTACTCATTAGGAGTAAATCTTGGATAGTCCTAGGTTTGGGACTGTTCTTGAACACCTAATCTCACTTAGGATGTAAGTGTATAATGTGTATTGGGTTTTTGACAAAATTTCGGCAGCATTTCCCCGTTTGTTCTCTAAGTACATATGTACTTAGAGAACAACGGGGAAATGCTGCCGAAATTTTCTTGAAAACCCTATACACATTATACACTTACTAGTGAGATTAGGTGTTCAAGGATGGGATAGGTGGTACACATTTATTATATATAAGAATGACATCACATGTGTTTTTTGGCCTAGAAACCCGTCCAAGATTTACTCATTAGGAGTAAATCTTGGATAGTCCCCAGTTTGGGACTGTTCTTGAACACCTAATCACTAAATTATATATTGTTTGTATGGAGTCTGGCTTCATTGTAGATAATAGGAGTAAATCTTGGATAGGATGTAAGTATATACCCAAATCTTGTCCTAATATATACTTGTTTTCTCTTTGATCATAGAATGGATAGATCATGGATGTCCATTCGTAATCGCTGCACCCCAGAGTTTATATCTGGTCTTGATCAGTTTATTAGATTTGCCGAGGAACATAGGAAAAAACCTACAGATAGGTTCTACTGTCCATGTAGGCATTGCGGTAAGAATTTGAAAGTCAACACTGGTGAGGAAATCAAAAGTCATGTCATGTGCAACGGGATTGTACAAGGCTATACAGAATGGCACTGGCATTGAGAGATTTCAAACTCGAAACCAGTAGATGTCGATAGCAGTGCTTGGGTGGAAGAAGAAATTGTCTCCGATGACGTAGATGTGAACGAACCAGTTCCAGTAGACATCGTTGATGCGATGTTGGATAGTTGTAGGGTAGAGCACACCGATCCACCTCCTATCTTTAGAAACATTGTGCATGATGCTGAGATACTGTTATACACATGCTGTGCTAAGTTTACGAAGCTTAGCGCTGTGTTGAGATTGTATAAGTTGAAAGCTAACAATAGATGGAGCGACAAAAGCTTCACTGAATTGTTGACTTTGTTAAAAGAAATGCTTCCTGAAGGAAACGAGCTGCCAATCTCAACATACCGGGTAAAGAAAATGTTGTGCCCAATGGGAATGGAGGCCAAGAAGATACATGCATGCCTGAGTGATTGTGTATTATTTCAAAAGGACTATGTAGATTTGAAAGATTGTCCAAAATGTGGTGCATCACGGTATAAATTGATGACTTCGGGGGAGTCCAAAACTTGTTCTCTTGCCAAGGTGTTGTGGTATCTACCTATAATATCACGGTTTCAACGCTTGTTTGCAAATCCGAAAGATGCGAAGAATTTGAGGTGGCATGCAGATGTTAAGAAAAATAATGATTGGATCCTACGACATGCGTCTGATTCCCCACAGTGGAAGAAGATTGATCTATTGTACCCCAAATTTGGTGAAGAAGATAGGAATCTAAGACTTGGGCTTTGTACATATGGGATGAATCCGTACGGGACATTGAGCAGCCAACATAGCACTTGGCCAGTCATGCTTGTTATATATAATCTTCCTCCCTGGCTGTGTATGAAAAAAAATACGTTATGCTGTCGTTGTTGATATCGGGCCCTAAACAACCCGGAAATGATATCGATGTTTATCTTGAACCTCTGATTGGTGACTTAAAGAAACTTTGGGCTGAAGGTGTGATGACCTATGATGCTTCAGGAAGAGAGACATTTCGTTTGCACGCTATGTTGTTTTGCACTATTAATGACTTTCCAGCATATGGGAATTTGTCTGGATATAGTGTCAAAGGAGCTAAAGTGTGTCCTATATGTGAAGAAAACAATGATTCAATAAGACTAAAACATGGTGGAAAGACTGTATATCTTGGTCATCGAAGGTTTCTTTCAAAATTCCATTTGTATCGTAGGAAGCGCAAAGCATTCAATGGATGGAATGATGAACAGAGTGCACCTAAACCTATACCAGGTGATGTTGTTCATGAAAGAGTAAAAGACATTGTCAATGAATTTGGTAAGAAATCACAATGTAGTATGGCCACACAGAGTGACAATTCTTCATTCAAGAAGAAGTCAATATTTTAGGATCTTCCTTATTGGAGTTCCTTGACAGTTAGGCATTGTATCGATGTAATGCACATTGAGAAAAATGTTTGTGATAGCATCATTGGTACTCTGTTAAATATACCAGGTAAGACTAAAGATGGGATAAAATCCAGACTGGACCTACGTGAAATGGGAATAAGGTCAGAATTAACATAATTACGTGAAATGGGTAATAAAAGAACATACTTACCTCCCGCTTGTTACACGTTGTCTAGAAAGGAGAAGAAATCTTTTTATGAATGCTTGGTAAATGTTAAGGTGCCACATGGTTACTCATCCAACATCCGTAGATTGGTATCAATGAAAGATCTGAAGTTGATAGGTCTTAAATCTCATGATTGTCACACTCTAATGCAACAAATATTGCCCGTGGCAATTCGATCTATATTGCCAAAGCATGTAAGGTTTGCAATCACCAGACTTTGTTTCTTTTTCAACAGTCTATGCAGCAAAGTTATTGACCCTGATACTCTCGATAATTTGCAAAGAGAAGTGGCTATTACCCTATGTCAGCTTGAGATGTATTTCCCTCCTTCATTCTTTGATATCATGGTACATCTTGTTGTCCACTTGACAAGGGAAGTTAAAATGTTGGGACCAGTTTTCTTGCATTGGATGTATCCCTTTGAACGATACATGAGCGTTTTTAAAGGTGATGTTCGAAACCGTTATCAGCCTGAAGGGAGTATTATTGAAGGTTATGTGGCGAGACATGTTATGGATTTTTGCAATGACTTTCTGAGTGGTAATAGCACTCATGTTAATGACAAGAATATTGAGGAGGGCAAAGGAATTTTGGGATCACGGGTGAAAGTAATCAGCCGTGAGCAGTTGGAACAAGCTCACTTGTATATTTTACACAACATGGACGAAGTGAGTGTTTATATCGAGGAACATACCAATTTCATCAAGAGACAACATCCTCGAGCAAGTTCAATGTGGCTTGCTAGAGAGCATAATAAGACTTTTACTAAGTGGTTTGAAGATAAAGTCTTACATCAACTATCTCAAACAACAAATGATATTACAGAAACTATCAAATGCCTCACCTTTAAACCAAAACCAAATGTCATGTCTTATGAAGGGTTTGACATTAATGGGTTCACATATTACACAAAGCGCCAAGATGATAAGAGTGTCGTCCAAAATAGTGGGGTCACTCTTCAAGCGTCGACTATGTATTTTGCAAGAGCAAAGGATAAGAGTCCACGTGAAGCTAAAATGTCATATTACGGTTTCATTGAAGACATATGGGAGTTTGACTACATAGATTTCAGAATTCCGCTCTTCAAATGTAATTGGCTTGATAACACCAAAGGAGTTATAGTGGATGAATTGGGTTTCACTTTGGTGAAATTTGAAAAGATTGGCGAGAAGGGTGAACCATTCATATTGGCATCACAGGCGAAACAAATATTCTATATCGATGATCCTACAAATGATAAATGGTCGGTTGTTCTTCATGGTAAAAGACAGTTCATTGAAGATCCTATAGATGAAGAAGAGTACTATGATAAGTATGATAACTCCAGTCCATTCTCGGTTGGGTTGCCAACTCCACAAAATATTGAAGCTAATGATGACTTATATATGCGCGGAGATCACAATGAAGGATTGTTAATTGATAAAAGATCACAATTTTAGAGACATGTATGTTTATATTTTTTAACAAATGCTAGTTAATACAAATGCTAAATGTTTGCCTTTTTAATGACATTTTCAGATGGCTGACCATGATGAGCATGATGTCCATGATGAGCATGAATTCCATGATGAGCATGATGTCCATGATGAGCATGCTGTCCATGACGAGCATGGCAAGGATACCAATGTAAGTTCTAAAAACATGTCTTGTATTTCTATAAAATTCATTATCTTCTAGTTATGTCATATATCCCATATTTCTATATTGCGCTAATTCAGTGGGTTTATTTTTGTCAAATTTTAGGTTGATGATGCACATGTACCCACTGAAGCACTGGAGCAACTTGATGCGCAGCACCAAACACTTAACAAGAAAAGGGGCATCACTCTATTGAAGAAGTTAATAGCACTGAGTGGTAGTGGATCCAAATTGGTTGTGGAGTTTGATAATGGAGGAAATGCAATTGGAGTGAACCGCAATAATTTTGTAAACTATCTTGGGTGTGTCACTCGAAGCCATTGTGGTGTTAAGTATTATAATTGGCATAAAGTTCCTCAGGGGGGGAAAGACTTGATATGGAAGGATTTATGCGTGAGTTATTATTATTTGCAATTCTATTTTGTAGATTACAAATTATATTATTTGCAATTCTATTTTTGGATACTAGTTAATAAGAATTCTATTTTACAGAATTTGTTTGCATTGGATGAGAAGCTGCATCATAAAAGTGTGATGCAACGCGCTGGAAAGATGCTTAGGAACTATAGGACAAATCTGAACAGAGAATACATAAAAGATGGTGATAAGAAGAAGAAGTCAGCCCTTGAGCAGTGGAACTTCTTGGACAAAGAAGATTGGGACAATTTTGTTGCTTCAAGAAAATCTAAAGAATTCAAGGTATTAGGCGTCACTCCCAATTTAATTAATATATGTTGTATTCACCTATTCAAGATTAACATTTACTGCTACTAACCAAATCATTAATGTGCATACTAACTAGGCCCTCAGTGACGCGCAAAAAGCAAGGTGTGCACTGAATGTGCATGACCACACTATGGGTCCAAAGGGCTATGCAAGCGTTCGCCAAAGACTATAGGTGGAGTCTGCCACACCCATGCCTCGCCATGATATTTGGATAGCTGGGAGGCAAAACAAGAAGGGTGAAATAAAGAAGCCCGTAACTGCTGAGGCGGCTGCGAAAATGGTAAAATACAACTCTTAGAGCAATCGTTTGAATATTGATTATTTGTGGTGTTAACTTAGCAATTTCTGTTGATGGTGATTAGCGGGAGCTGCACGAGCAGAGGAAACAAGGCACGTTCATCCCTCAGGGCACAAGGGATGAATTGATAGTTGCTCTGGGTAACCCAGAGCATCCTGGACGTGTTAGGGGTGCAGGCGCTGGTGTGGGCATCAAAGCATTCTTTGGGCCATCCCAGCGCAAACCCAGAGCGGGACTTTCACAAGAAGAGGTAACCTATTCTTTTTTTAGAATGTTACTGCAAAAGGGAATTCAATAATAAGAAGCTAATGTTTCTTTTATCCATGTATAGGAGAATAAGAGAGTCGAGGATATAGTTGCTAAGAAGGTCAATGATATAGTTGCTGAGAAGGTCAAGGAAGAAATAGTGTGGTGGCAGGCATCTCAGGCTTCCAATCAGCCTATGGCGACCCACTCTTCTCCTGATGCACAAACTGCGAGTAATCCTGGAGACCCATCGCCTAGCTCGTCTGCTGTAAGTATTGTTTATGCCATTGTATCTAGTCTTTTCAAGATGATATGTTCGAAAGGTGATATGTATATATGTATAACATTCTTTACGTAAATTTGTAGGCATTGAAGCCATGCCGCTTAAGAATGCAAGACTATGTTGTCGCAGAGGCGCAGGCTTACCAGTCCCTTCCTAGGGCAACATTTCATGGGACTCCAATGACGTAGGGCTATGTTCGTGTGAGCCCGATATGTGTATTACCCGATTGGAGGGAAGCTGCATTGCCATATGCCCACCCAGATATTGATACACTTGGTGAGGCAGAAGGCGAGGTGATATTGTGGCCCAAAGCAGATGTCGTCTACACTACTGAAATTGTAAGACAACGTTACATTACTTTAGATTGTTAATGTGTATATATGAGGTCAACTGATCTGAAATTATATATACAGGTTAAAAAGAAGACACCCGGAGAACCTAGGCCTCCACCTCCACTTCCTGCATTACCAAGTTGGGTTCCAACTGACCTAAAATACCCGTTAGGTCCTGCTTGTAGGGGAATGGCATGTTGGCTACAGGCACATAATATACATTTCCCTATAATTGTTTCTTTAGAAGCAGATTATGCAGGTCAATCATATGATAGCTCTTTATTTATACAAGATATTATTGAGCTGTTTATGTATGATTGGCTGAATACATCAATGATAGAGACATGGATAAGGTGAGATCTTTTTTATACATCCATATATACCTTGTGTAAGATCCAGTGATCTGGTTTCTTATATATTAATGCATACATAATACATGTTTTGCAGCTACTTAGTCGAAGATCAATGCAAACAATTTGCATTTGATCATGTGGGATTTTTTATTCCATCATTGATTAGTATGGTAGCTAAAGACCCGGATAGTGTTCAACAATACTATATAGATGCTTTTACAGTTTTCGGTCAGCAAAAGAAGATGATAATAATAGCTCCATTCAATGTCAAGTAAGTTTACTTTATTTATAATTTGGACTTAAGAAAAATTCATTTTTATTGTGCATTTTGAGTTGTTAATTTTTAACTTTTTTACCTCTAGCGGTAGACATTGGGAGTTACTAGTTATTGTCCCCGGGACGTTCACTGTTTATTATCTAGATCCTGCGGGAAGTACATTGAACACTAAAATTGGACACATACTGAGAATGCCATTATTCTCGTGAGAAATATTTCATTTTTATATCTGTTAACATCTGTTATTACATTACTATTTAATTATGCAATTTACTGTGTTACATTAACATGTAGGGGTTTAGATGCATTCAAAAATGATGTAGGAAATGTCCCAAGGAGAAAGAACCAGCCAATAATTTGGGAGAACGTAAAAGTAAGTTCCCGACTCCAATGTATATGTTATGTATGTGAACTGTGCTTAGTTGTATTTTTTAATATTTTGTATGTTTCAATTTATAGTGCGCTACACAAGACAACGGTTGGGCATGCGCATACTATGTGATGCGATTTATGCAGATGATTATACGACATGCCGCATTGGATATTAATACCATACATGAGGTATTATATATAGTCTCATTAGTTAGTATGAAATATATCAATCTTATTTTTATATTATTATTTATATATATACATCATTCTCTTTGCAGGTGTTTAAAACTGACCATACTATAGGTAAACGCTTAAAAAATGTACATGCTCCATATACGATGGAAGCATTAAATGAAATAAGAGAAGAATGGGCAAAAGCCATACAAGCAGTGGCGATTGTAAGATATAATTGGGATGCTGATAGCGATGTTGAATGATATTTTGTAAATGAATATTTCTGAATGTTTATACATGTCTGAATGTTTCTACATGTATTTGAATGTTTCTACATGTGTGAATGTGAGAATTGAATTGATGTCTGAATGTATCTACTTGTGTGAAAAAATATTTGTTGATTTTGCAGGTTTGTGGCCTGTTTGTAGGCTGATATCAATGGATGTCGTAAACCTACAGTTCAGAAAACTAAACTGTAGGTTCTCATCCTGCTGACCAGCCACAGCATGCCTGCAAACTAATAAGAAAAAAAAAATTAAAGTATAGGCGTCGGTTATTTATAAAACACTGTCATCAAAGGCCTACAACGTCGGTTATTAGATAAAAACCGACGCCTAATATGACAAACAACCCGACCGTGCAGGATAGCACGGCCGTGGTGGAAAAGGCATCACTTATTAGTATAAAATTGACACCTATAGTACTAAACACGACCGTGCAACGAAGCATGGCCGTGTCCTCTGGGTGTATGGCGTCGGTTGTTAAGTTGTTAACCGACGCAGAAAGTGTCCTAGGTGGTGCTCTTTTTTGTGGTGCGAACCTTATAGACGTCGGCCAACTATATATAACTGACGCCTATATGTCAGATAGGCGTCGGTTAGAAAACCGACGCCAAAGAGTTCGACCTTTAGCGGCACCCACATAGGCGTCGCTTGAAAACCGTCGCCAAAGGGGGTTAAACAACCGACGCCAAAGGCTGTTTCTGTAGTACTGAATGCCTTCGAGTACCATGAAATGGCTCTTCTCCCAAGATAGCACTAGGTAAACCTTGACGCATCTCTCAAGAACAACAACCAAATGGAGCAAGCACTAATCAAAGGTTTTACCAAAAACCGAGAAATCATCCATGAACACTTCAAGCGATGAATCAACATATCAGCAAAGATTGAGGTCACACATCTCTAAAAGGTAGAAGGGGCATTAGACAGCCCAAATGGCATTATCCAGTAATCAAATGTACCACTTGGGCAAGTGAATGTCGTCTTTTCTTAGTCCACATGATGCACAGAAATTTGGAAGTACCCAGAGTATCCATCAAGAAAATAATAGAAGCTTTTCCCCGCTAGCCTCTCTAGAATCTAGTCAAGAAATGGCAGAGAATAGTGGTCCTTCTTGGTCTTCTCATTGAGCTTACTTTAGTCAACACACATCCTCCACTTTGATTGTTCTCTAACCAACATAATCTCACCATCTGTATTCTCTACCACTGTGATCCCATCCTTTTTAGGTACAACCTAGATGGGACTCACCCATGTCCTATCAGAAATTGGATAAATGAACCCAGGACCTAGAAACTTCACAACCTCTTGAGTTACAAATTCCTTTAGCTTTGGATTCAACTGCCTTTGCATTTTGAGGGTCGGCCTTACATCATCCTCCAAATAGATCATGTGCACACAAATGGAGGGGTCAATACCCCTCAAATCAGCAATAGACCATCCAATGGCCTAGATGTTCTTCTTTAAGACTTTCATCGATGTGTCTTCTTATTACAAAGAGAGAATGGAAGAAATGATCACCAAGAGTGTGGCAACCAACTTACAAAACACAAGATTAACTAATGCGGAAGCGTATCATTTGCAGCGGATGACTGAAAATCACTAAAAATTAAAACTTTTTGCAAAGAGATCCAATCATAGGAAACTCTTACAATAAAAACCATAGTATAACATTTATATCCTGGTTCAAAAGTACATGCCTTGTACTATTTCTTCTCAAGGATTTCAACATCAGCTACTCTAGAACATTATATACAGACAGCATAACCTCAAGGCATCAAGCCAAAATCTCAGAATCGATTCATTAAACACTAATTACTAACTTCTGAGGACCTGAGAGTACAGAGACGACACATAGGACTTTCTAACTATCTGACTTGACAGTCAGTGCCTCCACCTAAGATCTCACTACTGTCCAAGTTGTTGCTTTCCTTTTCCTGTAAAAGAGTATCTGCCTCTTTGTCCGCGTCCACCTAAAAATGTTGGATCCCACGGGGGTGAGACAATTGTAAATTGCCCCAGCGGGAGATATAACTCTCCGCCAAAACATTTGTTATTATAGTTTAAAGATATGAAACTGGGCAGAGGATAAGCAGTTTAAAGCATTCTCAACTTTGTAAGCATTGCAACTATTTATGATAGAGCAATATATCATCTATTCTTTTAATAAGGAATAGAAATGGCATGTATATCATTTATTCATCATATTATACCATCATATCAAACTTTTCTTATGACACTCATTAACTTGACATGTCACCCATGAAACATTCTTATTTCAATCTGTTGGCCTTAGCCAATCTGCTAAACAAATAAGGAATTACGTCTACCATGTACTCATATATCATTAATACAGGCATTGGGTTATTACCAATTCTGTCATCATTACAGGCATTGAGCCTCTGCCAGGTATTGGACTCTTCCAAACCTGATTACACCGCCAGGCATTGGACTTTAACCAACCCTGATTACAGGCATTACACCTTTGCCTGGTATTGGACTTCTCCAAACCTGATTACACAGCTAGGCATTGGACTTTAACCAATCCTTATTACACAGCCAGGCATTGGACTTTAACCAATCCTGATTACACAGCCAGGCATTGGACTTTAACCAATCCTGATTTCACAGCCAAGCATTGGACTTTAACCAATCCTGATTTCACAGCCAGGCATTGGACTTTAACCAACCCTGATTACACAGTCAGGCATTAGACTTTAACCAATCCTGATTACACAGTCAGGCATTGGACTTTAACCAATCCTGATTTCACATCCAGGCATTGGACTTTAACCAATCCTAATTTCATAGCCAGGCATTAGACTTTAACCAATCCTAATTTCACAGCCAGGCATTGGACTTTAACCAATCCTAATTTCACAGTTCATGGAATTTAATTCCTTTAATTCATCATTGATCATCACATACTACTTTAGGCTTTGAACCCTGAGGTTAGCCTGCATATCTTTACACATTCTTTATTGAATACAGTGGTTCCTCTTATTAATTTTATTAAAACATTATCCTTTCTTATAATAAACTTTTATAATCATTTTGGTACCTCTCACTATGCCATAATTGCTCTCATGGCTCATAAGGCCCATAAAGCATCTTGTCACCTTTCACTAGGCAACATCTAACCATATGGCTCACAAGGCCATTAAACATCTTGTCACCTCTCACTAGGCAACGATAACATATTACTTCATGTAATACAATAGTAACACCTCTATTCCCTCAATAGGGTTAAGGCTTACTATTCATATCATATTATGATTTCTCATGTCCCATTACCCAATTTAGGGTTAGTGCTTCCCATCTCACATTAGGACTTCATAGTTATCAAAGTATATCAACTTTGAGATGCTAACTGTGAAGTCTTTCATATCTTGATGTATCACTTTCCTCATCACTTCCAACTTTCTTAAGTTATCAGCTTATCTTGGATTAAGGTATTTCCTATCTTAATCCTTTCATCCACTAACCTATCACTCTTACCATGAAGTGCATAGGTTACACATAAGAATGGTCCAACTATCTTTAATGATATGGACTCATCTGGGGTTAAAGCATTGCTTGCTATAAGGGTATCTACAACCAATCACTTTAGGCATTTTCCCCATCAATGTATTAGTTACCATTCCATTATTAGGATTAGGGTTTCCCATACTATTATACTTCATTAGGGTGAGGATTGCATATAACATTACCCTTCATTAGGATTTCTCATCATATTGCCTAAAATTAGGGTTTACTATTCATTCCAATAAGGGTTTCTCATGACATCACCCTCAATTAGGGTTTCACATGGAATCACCTTCAATTAGGGTTTCTCATTTCATATCAATTGGAGATACTCATCCTAATTATGGTTTCACTCTCCATTCCCATAATTGGGGTTTTACATTATGTTACCCTGAATTAGGGTTACATCCTCACCCTGGATTAGGGTTTCATTTAAAATTGCCCTGTCAATTAGGGTTTATGTTCTTGATTAGGGTTTCATGATCTCTTTACTTAAGGATCATACCCTATTCATCATATGATCAATACTCATGTATTAATTCCTTTCCATCATCCTCTCAACTTGATTAGGTTACATCAACCCTTCAATCAAGTACATACAACTATGATTAACATAATGTACCAAGTCATTGTTCTTATAAGCAATTAGGGTTCATCCCTTAATTGGCACTAATCACTTAGGTACTATTAGGGTTTCAACCTTTGTACCTTCATTGATTATCATAACTAATCATCATTGGATCAATGGATCATTCATCATCTTAATTCTCAAGAGATTCAATCACATTGGTCCTCCATTACATAAGGTATCCAATTGATTAACCAATTGAGTCCTCAATTACATTAGGTATCCAAAAGGATTAACCAATTGAGTCCTCAATCAATTTTGTCTACTTGAGCCCCAAATGGTCTTGGTCTTTCAAGGTTCAAACGGTTTGAAACCGTTTGCTAAAGGTGGCTAAAGCAAGTACTTGAAACTGTTTGCTAAATCACTCTTGAGATCGATTGGGCCTCAAACGGTTTGGGATTGTTTGGTCCCAAACGGTCTTGAGACTGTTTGGACTCAAACGGTCTTGAGACCATTTGTTCCAAACCTCCTGAAAACTGTATGGACCAAAAATAGTCTCAACCAATCAAATTGAAATAGGGTTTCCAATGTTGACTCCTTCAATCATTGAATTCATGGAACCAATCATATATTTGACCTATCATCATACTTCAATTGAGTTAAATAGGTCAACCTTCAACTGATTTGACCCTCAATTGACCCTCAATTAGTCATCCATTAGGGTTTGAATCAATTGAATTAGGTTTTGGAATCGATGATCCTTCAACATTAATCAATGTAAGATCAATTACTTTGAAACCATTGAACCATCATCCAAATTGAACATGACCTGACCCCAAACGGTCTTGAGGTCATTTGGATGACCTCCAAACGGTCTTGAGACTTTTTTCCCATGTCAACATCAAAATCCAAGTCAATCAATCAAAGTTTGGATCATTGGATTGATCACCAAATCAGCATTTGATTGCACTTCAACTTAGTACCTTTAGATCTTCAAACACCTAACCATAGTCAACCCTAGACCTCCAAACGATCTTGGGTGACCCCCAAACGGTCTTGGGATCGTTTGGATGACCTCCAAATGGTCTTGAGACCATTTTCCCATCATATCATCATTAATCATGTCATTCAATTAGGGTTTGGATCTTAGGATTGGTCACCAAATCAACACTTAATTGTATTTCAACTGTCTTGGTTGACCTCCAAATGGTCTTGAGACCATTTGGGGGATTCCCAAACAGTTTTGAAACCATTTGGGTCAATCAACCCAAGTTCCAAACTCAATCACTTATGAAATCAGCACTCAACCCGATTAGGGTTTAGGTGATTGATGGACCTTCAACTCATGAACCAATTGGAGTTAATCAATAATAATTGGTGGGTAATTAACCTAGATCATTATTAACATGTCCCCAAATGGTCAACCCTGGTCAACATCACCAAACGGTCTTAAATCGTTTGCTTCTATGCGGTTTAGTGAAACTATTTCATTCCAAACGGTTTGAAACTGTTTGCTCCCAAAATACAAACCATTTGGACATTTGATTGAAACTGTTTGGTCTAGATATTTGGGGAGGTGTGTGCTTATGATGATGTCATCATAATCAAGCTATAGACCCACGAAACCTGCTGTGATTTCCATGGAAATTGCATCAATCAACCAAATCAATAATTGTAAATAGAGAAATGATCATTATTTGATGGGGAATTGAATGCAATAACAAAGTTAGGGTTTCAAGTTATAAAACCCGCCTCTAATTGAGCTCCAAAGCTCCAAGATCACGGCAAAAATGGTGGATTAAGCTTTTGCAACTCCTCCTAAGCTCGTCCTCAAGCTTATGGTTGAAAAGATTGGCTAGGGTTGATGAGGAGATCGAAATAAGAAGAAATCAGTGATTTATTTTCGATTTCCACCATGGATTCAAGGATAACGAAGGTCAAGGACTTACCAACAAGTTGTGAGTCGTACTCCTGACCCTCCCAAGCTCCCTTGTTCGTTTCCCAAGCAAGGATAAGAAGTGGGGTCGAAAAGCCTTTCATTTGGCTTGTAAAAGGTCTTTTTATAAAAATTCAATGAGAGAGAATATACTTTGTAAAAATCCATTTAATCCCAACAATATGGCCGCCTCTTCCCCCTCAACTTCCTTGGGTCCGAGGCTATCTTGTTTGCCTCAAATTCCTCTCAATTATCCATGATTTAAAGAAAAACAAATCAAGCACCTTAAATCATATTATACTAATATCCATATGTGAGTGGATATTTCTTTTTCTTATAAAATTGTGAATGAGTTATCCACTCCCTTGGATATTTTCGTGGTCCTTGCAAGGGTCAAATATTTCCACACACATATGAATCCAAACATTTTAATTTTGGTTGAAGGCCCTTTAATTAATACATTTATTTTTGCCCTAAATCGAATTAGGGTTTCAATTAGGCATTAATCTTGATTATTTTAATATCAAGATTCTCTCTCCTCCAATTTAATTAAAATGAGGTGCCCCTCTCATTTTATTTTCTCTACATGATTCCAAGAAACATTAGGGAACTTATTAAAGTGGTAAATTACATATTTCACCCTAGATTTTGGGTAAATTGCACATTACACCAAAACTAGGTTTTAATGCACAAACATTGCTTTATCAGCTCTTCCTTGGTACTCAGGCTACCACAAGCCATAGCTTTGCATCATATTCATTCTCATGATGATTCAACACATGAGTAACATCTTATCATGCAAAAGTTGCAATTTAACCCCTCAACTTGGGTAATTTGCACTTTAGTCCAAAATAAGCAAACATTGCTTCAGCATTGTTCAAACTGGACCAAAATTGAAACATAAGTTTCTCATGAGCCCTAATTACTTTTCACAAGATAATATTAAACATATAATTATCTTTATTAATAAAAACACCTAGGGTTTACGTAAAACCCATGTCAGGGATGTTACAAAGAGGGTGTCATTGGAGCCTAGAAAATCATACTTCAATCCTTTTAGGGGTGACTTTAGCTCAAGAGTTGGAGGTTCTTCAAGAGAGTTCTTTAATGGTTCAGAAATTGATGGGAGGTCTTCACTTGCAGCCACCAAGGCTAGCTCATTCACTTCATCCTCTTCATCATGGAACTCAACTGTTAACTCTAAACCTCTACCTTGAGTGGCAGTCTGAATCCACATAGTTAGGCACTCCTCCACAATCTCATCAAGGCATTCAACAAGATTGCAATCTTCTTTAGTGGCTCCTATCACCTCGGTTGTGGCTGAAGATTTAAAGATGTTTAGGTGGATCTTCATGTGCATGAATGTCACATACATAGTCTCAGTTCTCACATGAATCACTACATCATCTGTATCTAGTAATGACCTTCCCAAGATGATAGGTGTCCTTCTAGTATCGTTTTCCATGTCCAAAACAATGAAGTCAGCGGGGAAGAAAGCAGAAGTCTCATTATCAAGTCTAATAAGCACATCATCAACACGCCCTCTAGGCATCTTCATTGATCAGTCGGACAACTACAAAATACAATGAGTCAGACTCAATTGTCCCATATGGAGTTCGAAAAACACATCATATGGCATTAAGTTAACGCTAGAACCCAAGTCTAGAAGGGCTTGGTCTATGTGATGTGCCCCAATTTAGCATGAAATGATGGGATCAATGGGTTGTTTCCTCTTTCTTGGCATGGTGTGCTGTAGAATTGAGCTCACTTGATCAGTGAGCTTGACTTTCTTTGGGGTTCTCCCTATTGTCTTTCTCTTAAAGGTGAACAAATCTTTCAAAAACTTGACATAAGAAGTAATTTGCTTGACCGCATCAAGCAAAGGAATGTTGATTTTCACTTGTTTGAAGGTCTCCAGGACATCTTCAGTATGTTTCTTTCTTCTCCTATCAATAGAAGGCTCCTTAAGAGCATCAAAAAATGGGGGGAGTTGTGCCCCCAAACGGCTCAGATCAATAGAATCATTAACTAGAATCATAGGAATCGCGGTATCATTGCTCAGTATCAAAATATCACTACCCCAGGTCATAGTATCAAATCTAGCTCTCATCATAGTATCATCAAGCTGTATCTCAGTATCAACCTATCTAATCACAGTATCATCTCTATCCTCACTGGCTGCTCTATCAACAACATCGATATTACTGGGATTGTAAGGCCCTTGAACTTTCTTAATGAGTTGAATGAGCTTAATTACCATAATAGAATGTCTATAACCCTAATCTAACCTTTTTATATGTTTTGAAATCATAATACAAGCTTAAGTTTCAAATTAGGTCCAATTTGGACACTGTTTGAGAAAGTTATGCAATTTTCTATAAATTTTGGACTTTTTTGCAATTTACCCAATTGAGGGGTTTTTTTGTCGCATAAATTATGTTCTTTAGATGTTATATTATCATCCTTGAGTGTTTTGAGCCATGGGGATCCTAGTTGAGCCATGGTCTGAAGGTGTTTTTATCAAGGGTATTTTAGGGTTTACCCCTTACTGGATGAGCTACCTTTAGTAGCTATCAACTAATGAATTATGTGATTGGTTGGGAAATTCGATAAAGGAAAGCTAAGCTGGTCTATACAAATAGTGGGAGAGCTTCTTGTGTGTGTGCTTGTATATTCTTAATGATTTAAAGTCATGGACACTTGGATAGATACTAGAATTTCAACTTTTTCTTTTTACTTTATCTTAAAGTTCATATACTTATCCCCAAGCACCAAAACGAGCCATTTCCTCTCCACCACTTCCCTCCTTCTCCCAACCTCATTCTCCCTCTTTTCAACTGTGAATTTTTCTTCTCTAGGAAGAAGAAAGTGAGGATCTTCTTGGAAAAAAACTTCTAGGCTTGCATTTGAATTCCTTTTTGGGCCTAAAAAGCTTCCTCCTAGTGATCTTGACCTAAAAGTGTAAGTTTTACCTTATTTCCTCCATTTATTTCTTTTCTCTTATTCCTCCTATATCTCTCCAGGTCAGAACCATGCAGTTCCATGGTGAAAGTGGCCCTAGAACTCAAAGATCTATCCTTCTTGTTTCTTTTTCTAGGGTTTTGCTTCTTTGTGGAGAGAAGTTCATATTTGGCCAAGTTCAGATCTGAATCTAGGGATTTCTTGCCTTATTTGCTCAAGATGCTTTCTGTTTGATATCTGACCTACTCTATAGAGGTGAGTTATATAACATTCTTCACTTATATTGCTTACTAGAAGCTTGTTAGTTCATGTTTATGCTTGAATGTGATGATCTAAGCATAGAGAAACCATGCTTGTTTAGAATTACAAATTTTTTTGGCGTTCCCTATTTTGTTCTAGTTCTATATGAACTTCTAAAGATGTGTACAAAATTTCTAAGGTGTAACATTATCTGGGATAGGTTGATAGCAACAATCTATGGTGTTATGTACAAAACAATTGATGGTTCAAATTAGGGTTTTCAAGCTATTTCCTTCCCTATCACACAACCGATGGTTATACCATTCAACAACCAATGGTGTTTCTATCTTGGAAATTGATGCTCATGATTAAGGGTGTCAAATTTATGGTGAAAACCTATGGTCACCCCCTTAGGTCAGGTTTTGGCTCAATTAGATGTTTAATTATCATCTATTAAGTATTCTAATGATGTTATCAATCGATGATGATATTAGCTTAATATCTGATGGTGTTAACTGAATGTATTATTGATCTAGCAACCAATGGTGACCTAATGATCAAAATTAATGGTGTATCAGGTAATTATCATATATGATGAGTTAAGAATGTAATTTTAGATTTAATGAAACCTTATACTAATGGTTCCTTTGTTCAATTGATTTAATGGTTAGACTTATACTTCAATTGATAACCTTGAACAATGAACATGATCCAATGAATAATATTGGATTATTCAACATCCAATGGATTAGAATAAATCACATGGTATTATATGAGGGTCCTAGTGAAGATAATTCAATGGTTCAATACCATTAATTGGTAGTCTTACCTTTTCCATTATATAGTTATATTTGATAAATCACTATAATAAGTGGATGTGTAACTACCATGTGATCTAACTTGTTATACTTAACCTTGATGTAATTATATGATACTGATTGGTTATAATCAAACATGTTGAATGATTAATGTGATAATGAATTACACTCTTCTTATGTTGAAACCACAATGTAGTACTATTTGAATATCATAGTGTCTTGCCATGTTAATATCTATGGACACATATATGTTAATGATATTTTGAACCTTGTTTAAGGCATGGAATGATGATGATAACCTTACTATGAATAATGTGATGGTCTTAATGACCTTTGGGTGTGTTTGAAGCCATGATTGAGGTGAAATCCTCTTTATGTTCCAATAAGAGTTAAAACCCTGAAACTTGTGATAAGATATTGGTATCTTGTAATAGTATGATGATAAGTGTGGTCCATTAATTTGCAATGAATGAAAGAATGTGGTAATGTGATTAAGATTTATATATCAAATGTTTTATATCCTTTGAAATTGTTATACATATACTCTTGTTAGAAAATAATTAGGGTTTGAATGTCCACTTATATGATAAAGCCTTAATGCATTCAATTGGCAGTAACTAATCAAGTGTAACCTTAATCATGTAGAGCCCTGTGCCATAGAGCCATCTTCAGTGTCAGAACTTTCTAGATTGTGAAACGAGTATTCCCAAGGGAAACTCAGAGCGCATACTATTGAGTATGTGGGGGTGGCAAGTTGAGGATATATCATTGTCATCCACAATTGCAGGTTATGGAGGATGGCTATGGTCATGTCTCTAATATTTTATGAGATTGAGGATAGCTTTGGTTGTACCTCAGATTAGAGGGTATTGTATACCCTATTTTCTAGTGCCGTAACTTGTACCAAGTATGGACTAGTTGTTATCAGTTTACTATATGTCACTATTGGCAGTTTGACTAGTATGTCACTGTAGTTTACTCGCACTGACTGAGGGGAAAAGATCTTAGGATACCAGTACTCCTAGATCTTATACGGAACTAAATATCACTTAACAGTGGTCAGTTGGGCTTTGAGTGGTACGACTCAAACTCCCCAGGGCATAATAATAAAAGATATAATACAAGTCGTGTAGTATAATTGCTAGGGTTTATTGTGTATCACATTGGTTGATTAACCCTTGTCTTGTCTTCACACTACATAGTTCTTACATGATGCAGCCTTATGAAAATTATGTAATTGTACTTGATGTTACAACTTATTTGCTTAACTGCTTAGTATGCTTAAACTATTCAATCTGTTCATATTGCTTATTCAATACCCTAACTGCTCAATGTATTTACTATTAATTAATATGTTATGATCAATATATGTCGGAGAGAGTTATATCTCTTGTTGGGACTGGGTCTCACATGTTTCTCACCACATTTTTTTAGGTGGTTGCGGGCAACGAGGTCGAGGTCGCGCTATAGAAGAAAACCAACATGGTGATCAATAGATTCAGAAGGTTGGTTAGTTGTAGATGTTAGTAGTAGAGTCCTAGTGTTGTCCAAGTACTCTCAGGTCTGGGTATGGGATGTGTTTTATAGATGATATACTTGTATCGAAATGAGATTTTGGTAGTATGCCAATGTTTGAAAATGTATGGCATGCACATGTGAAATATCTTTTGTATGTAGGATGTTACTGAGGTCTTTGGACCCATATGTAAATACTTGTTACAGTATATGAGAATGGAATGATGGACCTTTTGTAAATGTTCTAGAGTTTATTTACATTGTTGAAATCGGTTTTAATTATTTCACATTTTTGACTATGTGATTAATTAGTAGTTGATCATGTTTTGTGTTTTGAGTAATCTCGTTTAGCATGACGAGGAGTCACATGGATGCTCCAAAGTCCGCCACTCCTCAAAATTGTCACTGCCTTCACATGCTCATGGGTGGAGGAAGAGGAAGCTTGTGTGTTCGACTGTGGTTGTTGAGGTGGTTGTGGTCTTTGGTGGGGTGAGTTAGGGATTTTTAAGGATTAATTGTGGTTGTGGTTGTTGTAGTGGTTGTGGTTGTTGTGGATGGGGGTGGTACTATGGAGGTGGTTGTTGGTATGAGTGAGGTGGAGGTGGAGCATATTGATAGTTGAGAGGAATTTGAGGAGGTGGTGGAGCATTGGGATTTTGTGGTGCTTGGTATGAAGGTGGATCATATTATCTTTGAGCATTTCCTAGGAAAGTGCCATCATTGTTTGGATTTGGCATTGGTTAAGATGGGAGTCTTCTTTCCTCCCTCCTAGCAAGTGAGAGAGATATTTGGTCCAATCTTTTCTCAAGACGGATGATGGATTGCCATTGTGAGGACACATCCTTCTTCACCTCATCCAAACTTATCAATCTTCCAAGCACTTCATCTTCAAACTTGGAGCTATATTGTGGCCTTGGCTGCCCTTGTCCTTGACGATCTTCATTTTGTTGTTTCCATAAAAAATTAGGATCATTTCTCCACTCTGGAGTGTAAGTGTTGGACATAGGACCTGGATTGTTCTCGTTGCCAATAGGGTGCAAAGCATGAACTTCCTCTTCTTCGGCTTCAACTGCCATGGTGGATTGACTAGAAGAACCACCAACTTGGCTCTTCATCATATTCATCATGTTTGCCATCATCTTCATCATGTTGGGGTTGGCAACAGTGCAGGTTGGAGCTACGGGAGGAGGTGGAGGGACGTAGTTCCAGCTGTAATGTTCCCCTTTAGTAGAAACTCGATGGGGGGGATTTTCAACAAGGTGTTCAAATAATGGCCACGACTCCTCGGGTGGCTTTGCCATGAATGTGCCTCCACATGATGAGTCAATATTCTTCTGGTTCAACTTTTCAAACCCGGTGTAGAAGGCTTGGACTATCTACCACAATGGTACCTCGTGATGGGGGCAGTTGCGAAGGAGATTTTGGAACCTTTCCCACGCCTCGATGAAAGGTACATTTTCCTCCTGGGCAAAGGAGGTGATGTTGGGTTTTTACGGCCTTAGAGTAGGAAGTGGAAATAAAAATTTTACTGGACATTAACCCATCGTAGGAGATCATATCAACGACTATGTAATGGGAAGGATGATTTTAATGAGATATACCTGGTCCTGGGGCTTGCCCAACGACAATACATCACAGCCATGTGTGGTCTTCAATTCCATGTCTTGCACGGTGTTTGTGCAGCTCTTGGTCTTCACCATGGACTCTAGCCTCCACCACAAACTACGGTTGATGTGTCCTCCTGAGCGACAAACATCTCCCACCTTTGTAGATAGTCCACACGGACAACCTAGAACTCATGCCATTCTAGAAGAACTGACATGAAGGAGACGGCCCTCCTGTTGGCGTACTAGCACCAAACTACTCTCCCGAACTCAGACTTCTTTTCTACAGTTGTCTTTTCCTCGTTGTGCCTCCCTAATCAGGTAACACTTTCTCGGGCTCTCTGAGTTACCAAAAATAGAGAGGACAACAATTTTGTAGAGCAACTGATGTTCTGAGTTGTATGTTTTGAGAAGCCCCCAGTACCTCTCTATTTATAGTAGAGGGTAGGGTCAGGACTCCCAGTCTGTTCAGGAGTAGAAGTATCTAGAATCCCATGAATAGTTTGTACTACGATAGGAGAATCAGTTGGTTCACAACTGAACTGGTCAGTTGGGAGTGTGAGTCGATTAGTTCACTAGTGAACCGGTCATTTCACTTCCCAGACTTGCCTGCAATTGACTTTCCCCAATCATTTCCAATTAATTCAAAGATTAATGATTATTCCAATCGAATTGAACAAGTAAAACATGAAAGTTTTCCTCCAACTTGGAAAATCTCAACTTCCTCAGTTGGAAGGACTATGAGCCACCCAATTCACCAAGTGAACCATTCGGTTGGCTCACACTAGCTGATCAGCTCATTTGGGTGAACCGGTCGGTTGGCAGTCCTGACATAGCCAATGCATTCTCCAATCAACTGGACACTCTAACCAACTATTTCAACTCTTGAACTTGATAGTTCTGAGTCTAGGAAGCCAACTGTATGTCTAATTGAGTACCTAAACACCTTTAATATCAATATAAACATCATTCATGGACAATCTCCTCCTCCAAGGGTATCCTTTGTGTGTGACCCTACATGTTCCCATTTACGTTGGTAATGAATGTTCAAAACAACTTATGACATCACAAGCAATGAGAGGAATCTAGTAACTCATCATTTCTACCCAAGTAACTCAGATAATTGGAGAACAACTACAACCTACAATCCGTGATTAGTGTTACCGTGATCGTATAGTTCCTTTGTCGCTGCCATCCAAATTGAACTCAAGGAATGGAGCGTCATCCTCTTCATCATTCAATCCATATTCCTTGACCTAGAGCAGAATGTCTGAGATGCATGTGAGTTCACAGATCATATATTGAATCACATGAGTATGGCCATACAATTCTTAGTCTCACTTATAAAGGGGCCCTGGATATCATACTCCTTGCTGGAGGGATAAATCCCATCTCTATCACTCACAGTCTATCCCCATGTGTCAAAGTCACCAAATCATCACCTGTATAGCACCCATGTTTTAGGAATGTGTTTGATGATGTCAATCTGTACCCAACGACATGTGACGAGTGTAGTGATTTTAGGTCTAAGAACCACTATCACTATGAGAGATGATTGTGACTACCATTCCATGGTATCCATGTATTACTCTCAAGGTGGGTCTGTCCAATATATTATTCTCTAACATAAATCTATGTGCTTGACTTGATATCATATATCATGACTAATGAGACTCTGTCATCAGTCAACACATACTCTAGTCTTATGTATTACTGTCGTCTATTTTTCTTCCACGATAATATCTGACTAGGGACATGACAAGAATGTATGCACACTTATCATACATATGATGTCATTGTTTAGGTCCTCAACCTAAAGATATATGTCATTGAGTCCCATCATTCTTTAGACATCTATCATGTATGTGTCCTCATCCCATGATTGAGAAAAACATAATAGATAGAATTATCTTTTTCATTATCAAATCAAGTATCATATGCCTCATTGCAATCATCATATGATTGGATCTCTGGGCATACTATACCAACAAACTCCCATTTTCACTTAGAGCCAATCTCCCACGAATCATATTCCAAGTGATCTTAACATATCTATCATGTTTCTTCTACACAACTGCTTTTATAGAGGGTAAGAAACATTTGCTTCAAGTCGGTATATTGCTTGTTTCACATCCCCTCATTGTACGATAGCTAGTATGAGATGGAAGTGTCGTAGTATGCTATCTGAAATTCCTTTTCCTAACCAGTAGCTCCATTGTTGTTACAATACTACTACTGAGATACCAATGGTCAAAACCTCCCATAATTTCATCCATATGAACTTCTAGATCTATACAATATCCTTTAGAGTGTTCGTAACACTAAGGTACTCGACTTCTTATTGTAGAATTAATCAATTGTTTTATGTTAGAACATTTCCAACTAACAATTATTATTCCAAGGTCAAACACAATTTTGTCATTTTGGAAGCTTGCATCGGTGTAACTCTTTACACCCAACTCTTTCTTATTACCATAACTAAAGAACTAATCCTTTTAGTACTTCATAAGTACACAAAGATGTCCTTTATGGTATTCTAGTAACTCTTACTAGAGTTCGACAGATATACATTCGTCATGTCCAATACATACGAGATAACTAGATAGTTATATCCTCTTGTCATACAAGATGATGATCTCATATCTTCTTATCATGTCTAATACATACAAGATGATGAGTTCATTTATTATTGTCAGGTCCAATACATACAAGATGATCCGTTCATATTTATTTGTCATTTCCAATACATACAAGATAACTGGATGAGTACATATATGATAGATCCAATTGTGAATGCATATGGCATCTATCATGTGTTCCTTATTCTTCACAAGAATTTGGACACTAGGCTCCTGAGAGACTAACTCCATGGAACATGGACAAGTTTTCTCTCTTCATACTGAACCCTTTCAGCATCTATTCGATGTATGTTCTCCTTCTTAGGTCATTAATCCTTCTTGATATATCTGTATAGATCTGGATTCCTATCACATAGGATGCTTTTCTTAAACCTTTATAATGTACTTCCTTGCCATGTTTTAATTTTATAGTATATGGATGTTATTCCCCATCAATATGTGAAATATACATATGCTCCCACTAAATTCTTGTAATCACACAATACTTCTTTATTCTGACTTAAGTCAAACTCTTTGACTATCTTGTCAAATAAAAGATCCCAATTCCAAGGTGCCCACTTCAATCCAAAGATTGATCTATGCAGATTTATGGACTTCATTTGCATTATTGGATTTATAAAACTTTTAGGCTATGTCACATACACATCTTGTACTATATTCCATTTAAGGAATGTAGTTTTAACATCCATATGACAAATATCATAGTCACATTAAGCTACAATAGCAAGCATTATCCTGATGGATTTATCCTTGGTAACTGTTGAAAGCATTTCATCATGTTCAACACCTTGAACTTGTTAGAAACTCCTTGTAACCAAATTACCCTCCATGTGAGTCTTCTTCTGGAAGACCCAAAAGTACCCTATGGGTTTTACCCCTTTAGGTGGTTCAACCAGGGTCATACTTTGTTGATGTACATGGAGTCTGTCTTGGATTTCATGGCTTCAAGCCATGTCTCAGTTTCTAGCTCTCATTAGCTTCTAGGTAGACTGTTGACTCATCATATGATCAACTCACCGCCTTCTTGTCCATAAGATATCATATATCATTCAAGCTCTAGGCATGTTCTACCAGCACCATGAGTTCTGTGTGTTTCTTAAGGAACTTTGAGAGTCCACCACATTTTGTGATTCTCTTTATTCCCAGTGTACCCCTTTAAGTTCAATGTTTTTCTTGTTTGTCTCGAACATTTCAAGTCCTACTTTTCTCTCCCATTGATTCCTTTAGAACTAGGTTCTCATCTCAAAATGCAGCCATCCAAAACACCTTTGTTATTGGATTTGGATATCAAAGTAGTATTCAACAAAATAATCATATATGCGATTTGTGGAGAAAACCTTTTAAGAAACATTTTCTTATTTACCTTTCAATCCTAATCTTTATAAAGTCATATCGGGACACTTCCCATTCCATATCTCATATGGTGTCTTTGAGTAATTAGATGGTACATTTTTTAGTGTTAAGCATGTGCCCAAAAGGAAATTTAGAGTTTAGCTAGTAATCGCACTCTGACTTATCAAAGTGTGATTCCTTCTTTTTTTGATACACTTCTCATGATACACTATCATTTTGTTTCAGATGGAGTCTATCATGATACATTATCATGATCTTCAGAAGTTTCTCAAACTCTTGGTTCAAAGTATCTCCAAATCGATCATATCAAAATTTAATACTTATACCAAACTTGTTATGTACTTCATTTATGATCTACTTGAACACTTCAAGAGATTCATGTTTGTATTTTATTAAATAAAAACTACCATATCTTCTGAGGTCATCAATAAATATATTGAAGTTCTATTGATTACCTTTAAGTTTGAGTTATCATGTCATTCATTACACGTATCACACACATTTGCCTTTTTAACTATCAAGTATAGTTGATGAGGCATAGGCATTGCCATCAAAGATCATTTCTTTGAAATGTAACATCAGTCCATTACACTCTTGTCCATACAAGATGTACAACAATTTCATTGATGGCAGATGTATAATAGCAATTCACTAATTCTATTATATGCCCATGAAAGTCATATTGTAACTGTAATGGAAGAAACTCTTGCTCCGTATAGTTTCTAGCTTACTTCTTCTTGGGTCCTGAAGTAGAGATCTCTATCTCTTTCATCTTCCCGAGATCCTCTATAAAGAGGTTATTTCCCTTTCCAACTTACCCCTCTCCATATCTTGAGTGATGAAGACTTGGACCTAAGCTTGGCTTCAGAAAGCTTTTTGACCTTGCTTTAGTCAATGAACTTCACTCTACTGATCATTATCACAGGTTTTGTCTTTTCTTCATTCATGCTTTGGCATCAACATGCCAAGCACTTCAGATGGTGGCATGGCCAAATTTCTCAACATTTGATAAACTGTCTATATGATTCACACAAAGATTTGTAGAATCATATGTTTGGTCAACTCTTGACCTTTAAGAAATCACAGTCAATCTATATGTACAATCTTATTAAACATATGAGGTTATACTTGATCTTTATCTGTCTGATTATACTCAATCATCTCTTTGAAGACATTATACCTTTCATGCTTTACATGATTCTTAAGATGTATAACCATCTCAAGAATGTCCATGCTTCAAGCTATTTATGCAACTCATAGTTCATATAGCTCATCATAAGATTCTTGATGTCTTAGGCATCATTGGCATACTTCAAGTAAGCATCCAATTTTAGCCTTAGGTGCATTTGAAGTGGTTCCACTGGCTCTGGTTTTTCAAGGACTTTATAGTTTACACTCATTATTGAGAACACTTCTCAAAGGTCCCAAACCAGATTTGAAGTTTATCCCCTTTATGAACTGATCACAACGATAATGTATTTGTGTTTGTCATTTGGATTCTACAAAAGAATTTTGCAACTTTTCAAAACATTTTTTATTTGATAAATTGATGATATTAATTAGACCTTTAATTAATTATCACTCCCACTATTTTGTTCAAATTGATAACCCTCGTGTATCAATTCAGAAGGTTGTAGCCTACAATCTTCTAGTGGCCAAGATCCATATTTCATCAAATTATGAGTCATCTTTGGCTGATCGCCCACAAATTGATTATTTAGGTAAGCCATCATGCCAATTGCATCATATGCAACTCTTGGATAGATGATATGCACAACTCTTTGCCATAATAATTTTCATGCCTCTGGACTTGTACTCTCCAAGTCACCAGTTAAGTCTGGCCCAAAAGTCGGCATGATAGATATGCACCATGCTTTATGCAAATCTACATATCTACCATCACACTTCCACGAGATGGACGACGTACCATTCTTTGTGCAAATCTACGATTGGTCGATCAAGTTTTTCATGTGTGCCTCTTATGGAAGGCATCTAAGACTTAATATTATATTGAGGGTCTGGTATTTATATACATATACATATCCAATCGTCACATATATAGTATGTATCATGTACATGCTATATCCCACAAGAAAACATGCAATATGGATAAAAGCGATGATTATGGACATCCTATTGTAATTCCTTGGAGCCATAAGGAATTACGATCATCTAAGATCTACATCATATGCAACTTGTTGTTGATGAAGATCTTTGTGCTTGAACCATTCTGGGTTGATCGGCTCATCCTATTACACGATCGGCTCGCCTACTGGTCGGTTGGTCTGGCCTCCAATGTCTGGACATCTCCAACAAGCAATTGGGCCATCAGTCAGTCAATCCAGCTCCACCTTCGCAATCCTCGTTGGTTCTCTAGGTGGTCTTTTCATCTGGTGTCGAGCACCTTCTTCTTCGATGTAGAAAATAAACGATCCTACTTTTACATAATCTTTGAGAATCCTCAAGTTACATTCGAGGGGAGCAAAGGTAGAAGAGAAAGGATCTTGAGTTATCTCGAGTTACATGTGGAATAGAAGGTAGAGGCTCGGTATGCAAACTGAGATGCAAACAACCATAACTGACCAAGCACACATAGGATTTATAGGCTATAAATATGCTACACATCCACCATTAAAACCATTTTAGAGCGACGCATATCAATTGCATAAATATCATATCATATATGTTTATTAGTTTGTGGTCGCATATGGTATTTAATTGGATATGTGCAATAGTCATTTTAAATATTCACATAATATGCAATAAATACATGACGATAAAACCAAAGTCCGATCATATCAATGTATCCAAAACACAGTAAATTGACGCGACTCTGATACCACTATTGGATTTTTGTGGCCTCAGATTTGGCAGTGGAAACAAAAAATTTACTGGCCATTAACCCATCAGAGGATATCAAATCAATGACTATGTAATGAGAAGGATGATTTTAGAGAGATATGCCTGGTCCTGGGGCTTTCCCAATGACAATACCTCACAGCCATGTGCGGTCTACAATGCCATGTTTTGGATGATGTCTGTGTAGCTTCTGGTCTTCGCCATGGACTCTGGCCTCCAGCACAAACTGCGACTGACGTATCCTCCTAAGCAGTAGACATCTACCACCTCTATAGATAGTCCAAATGGACCATCTGGAAATCTTTCCATTTTAGAAGAACTGGCAGGAAGGAGACGACCCTCCTGTTGGTGTACTAGCACCAACCTCCTCTCTCCCAAACTGAAACTGAAACTACTTTTCTGAAACTACTAATGATAATGATGTTGTTGTTAAGGATAATGAGGATGATGATGATGATGATGATGAGTAGATGAGAAGGTGGTGACCATGATGATGTGAATGATGAGGATGATGTCGTTGATAATGATGATGATGATGATGATGATGATGATGATGACGATAATGCTATAAGGAATTTCTCCTTAGTAATAATAATGATAGGAATCATGGTGCTTGAGGATTGATGTCTATACGCAAAAGTAGTTCACTAAGTTAGCGGTCGCAATCTAAATGGATCTATTGGGAATTTGTAAATGAAGATTGGTTATTCATGCTTAAGTGATGGAAGATGAGAATCTGTAGAACAAACTAGCACTCGGGTCTAGCGGTGGATGGATTTCGGGGACAAAATCCTCTTTAAGGGGTGGAGTGTTGTAACATACTCGATTCTAGACACATAGGCTAATCCTCCATTATTCTAGACCCCTAATTGATTATGTGGATATCCAATCTCTCTTTCCCCATTTTTTAGTTGTCTACCTTTGAATATCTAAATTTTACTGTGTCAGCATAAATGAAACCATATTTTGATCTTCAAACCCTAGATTGACTCATTCAGAGATCCACAGATATGAAGTCATATGATTTTGATAGCTTAATACCTCATTTGGGACACCTAATAGAAATTATGATAATCTAGATTACCTAACCCTAGAATTGTGAACTAGGATAGCCATGGAACTCTGATGGGACATGGATCGATTTTAGGTGGAATGTTTCATCATAATTGACCATTCGTCTAAGCCATTACATTAAGTGTATGATATCTATGCTCAATGGTTAAAATTATAGATAAAGTAACCTCAAAACCCAAATCTAAGCATATAACTGAGTTCCTCACGTCTTAATTAATTAACCCTCAAATTTTGGGGTCTTTTGGACATCGTATGCACCTTTAATTAGACCCTAATAGCTTTTATAAGCTTTTACCCTAATTTTTGGCCGATTTTTGGTTTATTTTGGGTCACGGCCGGACCAAGTCTCTGGGCCGGGCTTATTTTCCGGTTCGCTTGCCCGGGTAGCGGGACCTGGTCGTCCCCTACCTTCCGCTTCTCGCTCGCGTGAGATGGGCAACAACAGGGCGATTTTGATGGCTGCTCCTGCACGATAGAGTGACCCTTTCAACGCGGTTTCATC
Organism: Alisma plantago-aquatica; assembly: GCA_963693085.1. Classification (NCBI taxonomy): domain Eukaryota; kingdom Viridiplantae; phylum Streptophyta; class Magnoliopsida; order Alismatales; family Alismataceae; genus Alisma; species Alisma plantago-aquatica. Next base: position 401,621,580 of record OY856415.1, on the reverse strand, counting down.
GCCAACAAACTCCACGCACTCCCGCGAGCCCGCCGGTCCCTTATTCAACATCCATCGAACCCTGAGGCAAAAACACCTATTTCAACCCAACAGCAGCTGTCGCTGCTCTCTTTCTTCCCCTTTGCTTCCCCACCTCAAAGCCACTAAACCCTGTCGATCGTTCCAGTTGGACCTACGGCACCCACTCGGCTGCATTCTCCGGTCAATTGCGTGCGAGGTCGTTGTGGAAGTTGTGGACGACGCTGGTCTTCTTCTCCGGCAAGCACACTGAGAAATAGCAGTGCTCTTCACCTCAGTCCAATAGACCGTGAGGTAACCATCTAGGAACCCCGATACTTCTTTCTGTACACTCGCTTTGCCGTGGTTTTGTCTGGGTTGTTCGGTCGACAAGATGCCACCGCGGTCCCCTGTTTCTTTGCCGCGCGAGCAGACCTGGAGCTTCCTGGTCCAGCCACGCTCTCTCTGCCAATACCATCTCGGCAGTGTTACCCCCTTCTCTGAGTTTCCTGGAAGCATTAATCGTATCCTCTGTTTTGCTTCCGCCTTTCACAGCTTCCCAGGATTTCCTCAACCCGACAGCTCCTCCGACCTTCTCACGGTATAGGCTTATTTCACCCTACCTCTGCCAGTCTCGAGTTTTGCACAATGTCGCACCTCCATAGCGACACATGAATCCATCTGTCTCTTACCCCTCTCGTGATCATGAGATCTCTGACGCTCTGCCATGGTGCGGGTCATGTGCAAGCGGAGACAATGGAGGCGCCCCTAGCAAGGTTTCCTAGGTCGGAATACCCCAACGCAACCACTGGGATTGACTCCTGCAGTAGGGAAGAGCCAGATCACCGGCACTGATAGCTGGACTCAAGATCTTGAGCTCGGAGCTCCTACAGGTGGTCATGGTGCAAGATACAGGGAAGTCGATCCCTGGGGCAAAAGCCATGTCTTGCCCATGGAACCTGGGTACGGCTCGTATCAACCGGAAAGAGTAATTCAGATATTTTCCTTGCTCACTTTGACCCGTGTTGACCATATGAACTAAGCAAGGTTTCTCCTGTTGTCCAGTGTTTTCTCAGTTTAGTGTTTCATTCGGGGGCGATTCTGTCAATTCACTTTTTATTTTCTGTTTTAATCAGGAAATGCTTTAACTTGTAAAATTCATTATAAATCATTCCTGTATCCAAATCCCACATATAGGTATGTTTTTGAAATGAGAAAAATCCAACGGATTTAATGGGATAGATTTGGAGATCTGATTCGAGACCTACTGAGAGGTCATTTTTATTATTAAGGATTTAAGGAATTATATATTGATGTAACACACACTTATTATGTTTAGGTGATAAAAGACCTGAATCTGAGCCTAAAGAACATTATTGAGTGTTAGGATCTGAATTTAAGGTATGTACATCCTCTATTTTATTTTGGGCATTATTTGATTAAATCCATATACGTTTTAATGAGGCATCTCTTGAACTGTTATTTCTCTTGGAAATCTATTATTCTTGAACATTTATGATTCCTGATATGAATCTCTTTTACTGTTGTAATTATTAATTTGACATGATTATGGGTCTTTAGGCCCCTCCTGCCTTGTTGCCTTTTGGTTTGATATTGACTAAAATGATAGTCTTGCCACTCTATTATAGCATGCTGCGTGTTTGACTAGATTATCTAGAATAGTGGTACTTATGTACAACCATATTTATATAGGGCGTGCGTATTCCGCCCGGGGTGTGCGTTTCCACCCTTGTTTATTTTTAGGCCATGATCCTATGGTGTTATGGCCCTGTTTTAGGTATATTTAGTCTACATTGTTATGCATGCAAATATTTGTTGTTTTAATGTGAATCTGTGGTTGATTGTTATGGCAAGACACCCTTTTATTATCATGCTTGTAATCTGAAATTTAATATGCCTCATTTCTTTTGTTTCATTCTTTTGCTTCATTTCTTTTGTTACTTTCTCTTTAACATACCTAATTGCAAATAGCCCCCCTCTTATTATGGGAACATCTCTTTTTGTACTTTTAACCTTATATAATGCCCAGAATGTTTTATATATGTACATACTCAGCCTTTGTTGACCTCTATATTGTTTCCTATGTTTTGGGTGATGTTCCCTTCCACCCAGGTTTAGGTGCATTACAGATCAAGGTTGCTCGAAGATCATACAAAGAGAATTGTACCTAAGGATAGCTTGCAATGGCTAGGTTACTCTCTGCTACTGGGCTTATTTGTAGTTAGTTCAAGTTTTTGTAATATCACCTTTTAGGGTGATGAGCAATTGTATGATAATACCCACTGTAACTTTGTAATAGTTTTGTTTCCGCTGCTTATTCTTTATCATGCTCTGTATTATGTACCATTTGAGAAATGAATGAAATTCCTCCTTTCCTTCTTACCTTTTTGGTATTTTTGGGATTGGATGGAATAATTCTTCAATTCAATGAAGAGTGGGCCCGCTATCGGGTCCCACTCTTTACAAAATGGTATCAGAGCCTAAGCAGTCGGTAACTTAACTATTTCAAGTTATCCTAGGTTGACCCTTAATTAATAGGTGACTCTTAGAGGTTGTTGATTCACCTAATTTCTAGTAGTAGAATTCCAATTAGGGTTTAACCCATGATTAAATTGGTCACTTTCACTCCCCAAACCACTAATTGCTTGAGACATCGATTTTAGAACCGTAGTTCACCCAACACCCCATATGGATAAATAAACTTCCCTAAATAGGGGTCGACTAGTCTGGTTATTAAACTTAAGTTTCCCACCAGATGGAAGTATAGTTTAGTGTTAAGATGTAGGTGGACTCGAACACTAGTATATAGGATTAACCCTAATTCCCTCATGGGCCCTATTCTAGTTTTTTGTCTGGCATGTCTCAGATATGCCCATTAGGAGGGCTTGGTATGTACGGAAGCATGTATCGATGACACATATATAACAATGACATGGGTGCAAACATGTTGATGATTACATGGATAGTAGGTGATTGAATTAATTAGCTATATTATACTTAGGAATGTCTTGCCTTCGATATGGAGTATGTCACACATAGATCTACCTAAATCCATGTAAGAATTGGATACCTTTTTCATTGAGCTTGTCATGCCTCATACTTATGGTTTACTAGGAAAGCTATAAGTATTAGTAGAAACCCATGAGTAATCATCTTTCTCATATCCCATAGTGTGATTCGTTTATTTAATGATTGAAGACGTGTACCTTGGTTGCGTAGGGTTACATTATCTTCAGAAGGCACTATAAATGTAAACCAACCAGTATTGGGAAAAATCTCAATTTTCTTCCTATAATGGTTGGACGACCTTATGAATCCCTTAGGTCTTGTGTTGAGGTTATGTCAATTATGCTTAAGAATGACATGGGTAATGGTGGAATGTCATGCTTTCATAGGTTTTGTTTGGGGTTGACCGTGAGTAATAAGAAACCCTTCTCTCTCTCACGCTACATTATTAGAGAATAGTCGTATAACCTTTTTGGAGATAGGAGGATCAGACCCTTTTTGGAGGAGGAAGTGATGATAGGATAGTAGTGTTTGTCTCAGGTTGTGATAGGTGGTTGACTTGGTTCCCCGGTTGTTTTTGGCGCCAATTTTGGATTTTTCACCGCAAGTTTTGCATCGTCAAACTTATTTTCATTATCAATTTATATGTACAAAAGAAAAGTTTTCAGATTTTATCGATGGTTTTTGGAACCAAGTCGCCATCCCAAGGAAGTTGAGATAGAGGATATCTTTACTGAAGTATCCTTGGTTGGTATGTTCAACCCTAATACCCTAGGCCTAAGACTGACATAGTTAGTTCATATGTATATATCAGACATAGTGGATTCACCCTTTTTCCACTCTAGATTATGTACCAAGTTATAGTTTGAACCTTTTAAGGGGTGGAGTTTCATACAGTTTATTCATTAGGAATCCAACTAACTGTAGGCATGACCATGATTAATAGTGGTTATAATAAGTAAAACCTGGATAAATCCTAGTATTAATGTCAAACATATGTGGAGACTACCAAACTGAGAATTCCAGACAAGCCCTGCTAATCTTACCATCATAAGAATTACCTCGACAACTAAAATAGATTTTTAAAATTTTATCTTGGGTTATCCTTGATAGATGTATGTATGTCAGAAAAAAAAATTCATTTAAAAGCTCAAGTCAATATTTTGTACACCAAACTGCTAATAATTTAATCACAAGGATGACTATATAGTATAGGCTAGGGTGAACATACTCAGTATGGTGGAATTTCTAAGATTTTCCCATTTGACCCTCTTAGATAAAAGATGTTAATGATGTTTATGATTATGATGAGAATTTGGTGATGATATCAATGATAATAATGATAATGATGTTGTTGTTAAGGATAATGAGGATGATGATGATGATGATGATGAGTAGATGAGAAGGTGGTGACCATGATGATGTGAATGATGAGGACGATGTCGTTGATAATGATGATGATGATGATGATGATGATGATGATGATGATGATGATGACGATAATGCTATAAGGAATTTCTCCTTAGTAATAATAATGATAGGAATCATGGTGCTTGAGGATTGATGTCTATACGCAAAAGTAGTTCACTAAGTTAGTGGTCGCAATCTAAATGGATCTATTGGGAATTTGTAAATGAAGATTGGTTATTCATGCTTAAGTGATGGAAGATGAGAATCTGTAGAACAAACTAGCACTCAGGTCTAGCGGTGGATGGATTTCGGGGACGAAATCCTCTTTAAGGGGTGGAGTGTTGTAACATACTCGATTCTAGACACATAGGCTAATCCTCCATTATTCTAGACCCCTAATTGATTATGTGGATATCCAATCTCTCTTTCCCCATTTTTTAGTTGTCTACCTTTGAATATCTAAATTTTACTGTGTCAGCATAAATGAAACCATATTTTGATCTTCAAACCCTAGATTGACTCATTCAGAGATCCACAGATATGAAGTCATATGATTTTGATAGCTTAATACCTCATTTGGGACACCTAATAGAAATTATGATAATCTAGATTACCTAACCCTAGAATTGTGAACTAGGATAGCCATGGAACTCTGATGGGACATGGATCAATTTTAGGTGGAATGTTTCATCATAATTGACCATTCGTCTAAGCCATTACATTAAGTGTATGATATCTATGCTCAATGGTTAAAATTATAGCTAAAGTAACCTCAAAACCCAAATCTAAGCATATAACTGAGTTCCTCACGTCTTAATTAATTAACCCTCAAATTTTGGGGTCTTTTGGACATCGTATGCACCTTTAATTAGACCCTAATAGCTTTTATAAGCTTTTACCCTAATTTTTGGCCGATTTTTGGTTTATTTTGGGTCACGGCCAGACCAAGTCTCTGGGCCGGGCTTATTTTCCGGTTCGCTTGCCCGGGTAGCGGGACCTGGTCGTCCCCTACCTTCCGCTTCTCGCTCGCGTGAGATGGGCAACAACAGGACGATTTTGACGGCTGCTCCCGCACGATAGAGTGACCCTTTCAACGCGGTTTCATCGCCAACAAACTCCACGCACTCCCACGAGCCCGCCGGTCCCTTATTCAACATCCATCGAACCCTGAGGCAAAAACACCTATTTCAACCCAACAGCAGCTGTCGCTGCTCTCTTTCTTCCCCTTTGCTTCCCCACCTCAAAGCCACTAAACCCTGTCGATCGTTCCAGTTGGACCTACGGCACCCACTCGGCTGCATTCTCCGGTCAATTGTGTGCGAGGTCGTTGTGGAAGTTGTGGACGACGCTGGTCTTCTTCTCCGGCAAGCACACTGAGAAATAGCAGTGCTCTTCACCTCAGTCCAATAGACCGTGAGGTAACCATCTAGGAACCCCGATACTTCTTTCTGTACACTCGCTTTGCCGTGGTTTTGTCTGGGTTGTTCGGTCGACAAGATGCCACCGCGGTCCCCTGTTTCTTTGCGGCGCGAGCAGACCTGGAGCTTCCTGGTCCAGCCACGCTCTCTCTGCCAATACCATCTCGGCACTGTTACCCCCTTCTCTGAGTTTCCTGGAAGCATTAATCGTATCCTCTATTTTGCTTCCGCCTTTCACAGCTTCCCAGGATTTCCTCAACCCGACAGCTCCTCCGACCTTCTCACGGTATAGGCTTATTTCACCCTGCCTCTGCCAGTCTCGAGTTTTGCACAATGTTGCACCTCCATAGAGACACATGAATCCATCTGTCTCTTACCCCTCTCGTGATCATGAGATCTCTGACGCTCTGCCATGGTGCGGGTCATGTGCAAGCGGAGACAATGGAGGCGCCCCTAGCAAGGTTTCCTAGGTCGGAATACCCCAACGCAACCACTGGGATCGACTCCTGCAGTAGGGAAGAGCCAGATCACCGACACTGATAGCTGGACTCAAGATCTTGAGCTCGGAGCTCCTACAGGTGGTCATGGTGCAAGATACAGGGAAGTCGATCCCTGGGGCAAAAGCCATGTCTTGCCCATGGAACCTGGGTACGGCTCGTATCAACCGGAAAGAGTAATTCAGATATTTTCCTTGCTCACTTTGACCCGTGTTGACCATATGAACTAAGCAAGGTTTCTCCTGTTGTCCAGTGTTTTCTCAGTTTAGTGTTTCATTCGGGGGCGATTCTGTCAATTCACTTTTTATTTTCTGTTTTAATCAGGAAATGCTTTAACTTGTAAAATTCATTATAAATCATTCCTGTATCCAAATCCCACATATAGGTATGTTTTTGAAATGAGAAAAATCCAACGGATTTAATGGGATAGATTTGGAGATCTGATTCGAGACCTACTGAGAGGTCATTTTTATTATTAAGGATTTAAGGAATTATATATTGATGTAACACACACTTATTATGTTTAGGTGATAAAAGACCTGAATCTGAGCCTAAAGAACATTATTGAGTGTTAGGATCTGAATTTAAGGTATGTACATCCTCTATTTTATTTTGGGAATTATTTGATTAAATCCATATACGTTTTAATGAGGCATCTCTTGAACTGTTATTTCTCTTGGAAATCTATTATTCTTGAACATTTATGATTCCTGATATGAATCTCTTTTACTGTTGTAATTATTAATTTGACATGATTATGGGTCTTTAGGCCCCTCCTGCCTTGTTGCCTTTTGGTTTGATATTGACTAAAATGATAGTCTTGCCACTCTATTATAGCATGCTGCGTGTTTGACTAGATTATCTAGAATAGTGGTACTTATGTACAACCATATTTATATAGGGCGTGCGTATTCCGCCCGGGGTGTGCGTTTCCACCCTTGTTTATTTTTAGGCCATGATCCTATGGTGTTATGGCCCTGTTTTAGGTATATTTAGTCTACATTGTTATGCATGCAAATATTTGTTGTTTTAATGTGAATCTGTGGTTGATTGTTATGGCAAGACACCCTTTTATTATCATGCTTGTAATCTGAAATTTAATATGCCTCATTTCTTTTGTTTCATTCTTTTGCTTCATTTCTTTTGTTACTTTCTCTTTAACATACCTAATTGCAAATAGCCCCCTCTTATTATGGGAACATCTCTTTTTGTACTTTTAACCTTATATAATGCCCAGAATGTTTTATATATGTACATACTCAGCCTTTGTTGACCTCTATATTGTTTCCTATGTTTTGGGTGATGTTCCCTTCCACCCAGGTTTAGGTGCATTACAGATCAAGGTTGCTCGAAGATCATACAAAGAGAATTGTACCTAAGGATAGCTTGCAATGGCTAGGTTACTCTCTGCTACTGGGCTTATTTGTAGTTAGTTCAAGTTTTTGTAATATCACCTTTTAGGGTGATGAGCAATTGTATGATAATACCCACTGTAACTTTGTAATAGTTTTGTTTCCGCTGCTTATTCTTTATCATGCTCTGTATTATGTACCATTTGAGAAATGAATGAAATTCCTCCTTTCCTTCTTACCTTTTTGGTATTTTTGGGATTGGATGTAATAATTCTTCAATTCAATGAAGAGTGGGCCCGCTATCGGGTCCCACTCTTTACATAAGCCATAGTACATACATTGACAAGGTTTTAAAGATGTTTAGCATGGATGGTTCTAAGAGAGATAACTTGCCCATGTCCCATGGGGTTACGATCTCTAAAGCCCGATGTCCTAGTTCATGTGATGAACGGGTGCGCATGAGTATGATTCCACATATATTAGCAACTAGATCCATCATGTACATGATGTTATGTACTCATCCTGATGTGTTGTATGCTTTGAGCATGACGAGCCGGTGTTAGTTGGATCCAGGTGACTGTCACTGGAAAGTTGTAAAGAACATCCTAAAGTATTTGAGAAGGACTAAGGATCAATTCTTGGTATACGGTGGTACATAAGAGCTCATGGTAAAGGGTTACACCGATGCTAGCTTCCAAACTAACAAAGATGACTATAGATCACAATTTGGATTTGTGTTTTGCCTAAACAACGGAGTTGTGATCTAGAAGAGTTCCAAGCAAGAGATGGTTGCATATTCTACAACAGAGGTCGAATATATTGCCACATCTATGTTGTAAAGGAAGCTGTGTGGATCAAGAAGTTCATTTATGAACTTGGAGTGGTTCCAAGCCCTAGTGATGTAATTGAGTCGTTTTGCGACAACAATGGAGCAATTGTACAAGCTAAAGAACCAAGATCGCACCAATATTCCAAACATATTCTATGACAGTTCCATCTAATATGAGAGATTATACAGTAAGGAGATGTGAAGATTTGCATAGTACCTACAGAAAGCAATGTGGGTGACCCGCTCACAAAAGCACTTTCACAGTAGAAACATGACAGACATGTTCGATCACTTGGATTGAGATTCATGAGTGATTGGGTAGAAGTGCAAGTGGGAGTCTGTTGGTATGTATGCCCATGGAGACTATCATTTGATGATTGTAATGGGATACTATGTACATGATTTGTAATACTACACTGACCATATCAATAAAGGCAAGTTTCCAATCTATATGTTTGTGTTTTATATTGTGGTATAGCCAGAAAACTTATAGATGTCAGCAGAATAATATACTCAATGAAAATATGTCTTCAGGTTGATGATTTGAACAGTGAGATCATATATATGCTAAGAGTATGTATTCTTGTTTTGTCCCTAATCAGTTGTTATTGTGAAAATATCCATAGACATCAATACCACATAAGATTAGAATGTATGTTGGATGATGGAAGAATCTCATTATCCATGATATGGAGATATCAAACCAAATGCATAGATACTTGTTAGAGAATAGTGTATCAGACAGACCCACCTTGAGAGTGACATATGGATACCATGATTGGTAGTTAGAGTCACATCTCATAACGATGGTGGTGAATAACTGTGAGTGATTCAGTGTACTTTGACATCATCCATTGTGGTCCTGAATAAGGATTTCTATAAAGATGATGCTTGGGTGCAATGTGACACATGGGGATAACTGTGAGTGATGTAGAAGAAATGTATCCTTCCTACGGGAGTTTGATGTTCCGACTATGGGAGACTAAGAAATGCATGTCTATTATGATGTGATTCAATAAATGATATTGAGCTTACATATATCTCAAACAGTATGCTCTAGTTCAAGGAACATGGATTGAACATTGAATTGGATAACAATTCTATGAATCGAGTTCAATCCAGAAATCAGTGACAAATGAATTATACAATCACTGTAACACCAGTCATAAATGACAAGTTAAGTTGTTCTCCAACTTCTCCAATTACTTGGGTGGCAATGGAGTCTTTCTAGATACCAATCATTGCTTGTGAAATCATAATATGATTTTAGATATCCGGTCACATTCATAGGATGTGTTAGAATAGGAGTATAATTATGAATTTGATTGGAATTGTTCTGAATCACATTGATTACTAAAATATTTATGTAATCCAGTAGAGTAATATTAGAATATATTAATGTTTGAGTCAATTAATTGGAGTAACTGGATCTAAGTGCAAGTGGGAGTTTGTTGGTATATATGCCCATAGAGTCATCCCGAGCGACTGCATGGAGTCAAATATTAATTAATTAATTAATTTGATTAATTAATTAATTAATTAATTCCAAAATATTTTAATTAATCTATGAGCATTTTAATTAATACAATCTTTCTGTTTATCGATGGGTTTAGGAAACCTTGCTTCCTCTCATCTCCTATTTAAAGGGGCTTGATGGCCGATATCTTTACAAGATATTGAGAGAGGTTTTCCAATTTACACTCACGCACGTAAACTCTAGCCGTCACCGTCCTCAGGAGAGAAGTAACGCGACGCTAGCACGTCATCGCACAAAGACTACTCCTTCCTACCGACTTAGCAAGCGCGACGTGGAGTTCCAATCCATCTGCGTAGATGAAGTAGAGATGCAGACGCTAAGACACCTGCGTTTGGAGGACGTCAATGAGCGTCCATACGCGCTATGAGCGGCGTACATCACCACACAAAAGGAGTACCGCCGGATCTTCCCGTGACACGTTCGGTAGACAGGAGAGAAGTATCGTCCGTGTAAGCCAGTAGCGTTGTACACCATCACGTAGTGGGTCGTCGCCAAACTTGTTCCGCGACAAGGTATATCTCACGAACACTCTGTCTGAATACGCTATTGTCGACGAGATCTTGTTGCGGGTTGTGTGGAAATATTCTTTTTTGTTGCTTCCGCAGCAAATGTTTCCTCCACAAAATCCAATACCAACATGCTTAGGGGCACCAGAGTCTCTTTGTAGATTGAGCCGTGCATGGGAATGGCATTGGGTCTACGTGGGCAGGTTGTGGCTTTGTATCGACTTAAGTGGTTGGTGTAGGACCCTTCTTCTTGTTAAATGTGCGGTATCTAAAATATATTTTGTATGATCGTAACAATGGCAACATCTGAAGACCCACATGTATACTTAAAGGGTTCAGATTTACTACACCTGTGTAAACATGAAGTAGGTTACACATTTGCTTATCTTTCGACATGTGTACATTGCAATTAAAATTGTTAGTTGGCATTAAAGAGACGTGACACGTCACTTTAATCTAATAAAAGGTATACGTTACTCGGTGTTTACCCGACATAAACAAATCCCAAGGCATACTCAAATGTTTCCACACCCCACGAAAACTGTGCTTCTCCATTGTTAGCCATAGTTCGCGCGCCAGTTCGCCGATGGAGGGACTGCTTCCACTGCCAACACTAGAATTCTTATTGGAGTTGGCGGGACTTTATCTATCCACCATCACCATCAGCAACACTTATCATCATCATCACTAGATCTTTCATTTGGTGATCCTTTTATGGACGAGTAAGAACGACCCTCCACCAGATGCTCTTGATCCACCGACGAAAGTTCCACAGCCAACCACCTTATGAATCACTAGCTCCTACACCACTGATACGGATGCCATCATACCTCCTCTACAACGGGTATAACCACCTCCATATCTGTCGAGGCTAACACCACTTGACTGACCCCACATGCATGAGCTCCGTTTCTTCCATGCACTTCCACTTGTACCTCCACTCACAAATATCCTAACAACGACATTGAAACGACTCTGCTGCCATGTACTCGCCGTGACCGCTAGCAACACGGCGAGCTTACAAACTGGGCACATGCATGCATATGTCGGCTGTTCTAGGATAATGGAGGCCTTGTTAGACGGGCCACGTGTCAGCCAAATCTTGTAATGTAAGGAACGAACAGACCACTATTAAAGTCACTCCTAGTATGGAAGCTACAGGCGACAGAATATATTCCACCAGTTCTACCACTTGTGGGACCAAGTCATTGCTGTGTGTTCCAACTGATCCACCACGCCCGGAACGTACTCCCCGTGACTCTGCCAGCAACGCAACAACTTAACAGTAGCATGTCGTCAACAAAGCAACAACACCACCATGATTACCGCTTGTAAATATCTCCACGTGTAGAAGATATCTCATACCATCTTATATATGTGAATGGTGTTAATCAATAAAAAAAATAAGTGTCGTATTCACAACTGATATCTCTCGTTGCCTTTTTTTTAACCACAAAAATAGCATATTTGGAGGCGAATGCTATATCCTTGCGGCTGTAGTTATATCATGCCGCTTCAAATCTCGTGCCCCTAACTCACTTTTCTCTGCCACCTTGCCGTGATGGCAGATAAATGGAAACCGTGACCTTCCGCGCACTATCTACAACGGATGATGACCCAAGTGGTCACTAGGATACCACCACAGCCATCGGACTCTCTCTTTTTGACGACCATCGACTGTGGTGGATCATGAGCAGAACAACAGGCCCCTCCCCAATCGAAACAGCAACAAGAGAGCTTTTTACGGATCGGCCCCAGTACTTCTCCAAGGAGCCATTGTAGCTTCTTACGGATGTTTGGCTAGCGCGCACGGCCTCCTCCATCTTGCAGGTCCTCCTAAACACGCGGTGCGGGCTGGGCATGAAAATTGTAGTATGTGTATCAATATCAATGAGACAGATTTATGTCCCAAAACATCTTACCTCTTCCAGCCTCTCGTTAGTAGGAAACATATGTCTCAGAATTCCACAACCATGGCACTTGTTTTTCTTTGACTGGCTGCATTACCTATCATGCAAATATGTGGTGTTCCTGATTCAGGCCCTCGCTTCACGACACGGACCCAACTTTGTAACGACTAGGAAGAAGCCACATTTGACTACTTGATATCCATTTCAAGTGGCCTGTGCTGCACTTTGACTATAAGGAAGAAAACACCATATTTTAGTTGACAATTTGATAGCATGACTTTCTGCATACGAGTTATGCTTGATTGGTGGTGCTGAAGTTCATCAGTTTTCAGCAGAGGTTGTAGGTGTTGATGGAGAAAAAGCTAGCTGCTCCCTGGAGGTACCGGATTACTGTGCTGGTATGATGAAAAGAAAAACACACCCAAATCCAACCCAGCGGGTTGCGGGTTGCCCGCGGGTGTCCATTTAAAATGTGTCCAACCAACAATAAGTTGCTAGTTGTTTTTCCTAATACTTAAAACAACATTTAAAACATCTTGTATGTGGGCTCTGATCTCCAAAACCCGAGATAAACACGATTAAACTCAGCGGAAGCGATTCGATTAACAGCGGAATACGAAAATCACCGAAAATTAAAACTTTTTGAGACAAGATCTTGAAATCATGAAACTCCTTTTATAAGAAACAAGGTAAACAGATTACATCTCTGTTAGATCACTTCATGAGTGATTATATACAGCCAGATACAAAATCTCAAGATTTAAAACCCAAAATCTCAGACCAAAAGACTCCAAGGACCTGAGAGTACAGAGACGACATAAGACCATCTAACTACATGACTCAGCAGTCAGTATCTCCACCTGAGATTCACTGCTGCTCCTGGTGCTGCTGCTGCTGATTCTGATCACCTGCAGATTGGTTCCTTCGTCCTCGACGACCACCTAAAAAGTTGAAATCTACGGGGTGAGACAATTTTAAATAATTGTCCCAGCGAGAGTTATAACTCTCCGCCAGAAGCTTTATTATAGCAACCAAGAATAACAACGGCAATAAAAGCTCTAAGGTAATCAGGAGCAGATTGTTATCAATTAGAACAACAACATTTAAGGAATAAGAAAAACATGTATACGAAGTAATGTATCATCAACCAATGTATTTCGTGGTTCAACCTAAGCAGATATGCTACGTGGTTGATTATGTTTTACAAACATCATTATGCCCTGCGGAGATGAGGTATACCGCTCATACTCCAACCGATCACTATTAAGTCGCATCGGTATCATACATAGGTCATCAAAAGAGCTGGATTCTTATGACCTCATCTTCCTCAGTCAGTATGAGGATCAACATGCAGGACATCTAGTGTCTCTGTTACAATAGCTTACCAGGGTATTCTGGTACTTCGCTATTAGAGTCACAGTGGCATTCTGTACTCTCTTCGCCATCGAAAGATTTCTTGTTTATCTCTCATCGATGCGGTATAAAAGATTTCCTCGGGAGATTAGTGTTACATCACCCCGGCATAAACACATAGTGAAGGATTGATAGAATAAAGATACATCTACATCAATTCCTATACTAGGATGTAAGGAAATTCACATCCATATTACCCCACATATTCAAAAGTATGTGCTCCAGGAATCCCCTTAGGAAAACCTGTTTCACCATCATCTAATTCATGACGATGATGGATCTATGATCAGGGCTCTACATGGTATGATTATACTTGATTAGTTAGGTACATTTCAGTATTCTTTTATCATCATACATGTTTTCAAACATTAATCATTAGCATAGCAGCTATGAAGGAAGAATACTAAATGTAACAAGCCTAACTCTCATCAATTATCATTTCTCAATATTCTCATCACAAGTCATCTCTTAAAGCATGACCTTGATGGTATTCATGGCTCTCACAACCTATCAATCTCATAAAATTCTATTAACAAGGCATCAGGATATATCACTATTCATAAAGCTAACAACATGCTTTCAATGAATATAGTATCATCATCCATACCTGGATATGATCATCCTCATAAAGGAACATGCATGGTTAAATCAACTGATAACAGTAAATAACATATTTAAAGAAGTTGTATTTCCCTACTCATACAAGAGCTAGGTTTCCCTGGTTTTCATCAATTAGGGTTTACTATTCACATTACATGCCATCACCCTAGAATTAGGGTTTACTATTTACCTCATGGTGAAATGATCTCATAACATCCCCATGTATGAGAAACATCATCATTAAATACCTCAGATAAGATTAAGATTCATCAATTATCATAATTAGGGTTTCCATGATCTCACATTAGTGGATCATACCTAAACTTGCACATTCATGTATATTGAAGGTATTTTACTTGAGTTTCCATTATAATTGGTACTTTCTCTCTCCTCTAACTAGTAGATAGTGATTACACCATACTAGATTAGGTTGGGTTAAGTCCTCATTGATTAACACAAGTCAACTCATCACTATCATGTGATTAGGGTTTGATTAAAACAAGGTATCACTCAATGGAACCTTTCAGGGGCATTTTGGTAATTTACCCATTGACCATCATCATGGGTCAATTCATTAGCCACTTAGTCCCTTAACATCTTAGGTTACCATTAGGGTTTAGATTAGATCATCATTGAACCTTTTACACTTTCAAGTGATTAAGTATAATCAACCTTGAAGGTCTCCAATTGGTTTAGGGTTTAACCTTCAACCTTCAACCCATTTGATTCTTAAACGACCTTGAACTCATTTAAACTCAAACGACCTTGGACCCATTTGAGCCTTAAACGAGTGTGGACCCACTTGACCTTAAACGGGTGTGGACCCACTTGACCTTAAACGGGTGTGGACCCACTTGAGTCTAAACGGGTGTGAACCCATTTGAGTTCAAACGAGTGTGAACCCGTTTGAGATCAAACGAGTGTGAAACCGTTTGAGATCAAATGAGTGTGAACCCGTTTGAGATCAAACGAGTGTGGACTCATTTGGGCTTAAACGAGTGTGGACTCATTTGGACTCAAATGAGTGTGGACCAACTTGGGTTCAAACCGCATGAACATAAAGGTGACACATAGGTTATATTTGAATAGGGTTTCCTATGTTGAAGCCTTTAATTGGCCAAAGCCATGTTAACCACTTACAAATTGAGTCAATTAGGATGAGCCTCAATCAATTGGACTCCAATGTGACCCTCAATTGAAATCCAATTAGGGTTAAGTCTAACTCAATTAGGGTTTCCAATCGGCTAATCATCAATTTTCAATAATATGACTCAAAATAGAGTTGAACCTATCAATTGACCTCCAATTGGGCCCAAACTTGGCTCAAACGGTCTTGAGGTCTTTTGGATGACATCCAAACGATCTTTAGACCGTTTGCCCAAAGTTTGACCAAAAACCAAAACGATTTGATAAGGGTTGAGCCCTAATTAAATTCAAAATCAGCACTTTTCATCAATTTATCAACATCTTGTAATTGGACCCTCAAACCATAAAATTTCTTTAACCCTAGACCTCCAAACGATCTTGGGGTGTCATTAAACGAGTGTGAGATCGTTTGGATGAACCCCCAAATGGGTTGGAACCCGTTTGGGTCCTTCAACCCAAAACTCAACAAGATCTATATTGGAATCAACAACTTTCACCCGATTAGGGTTAGGTTATTGAAGTGTCTTCAACTCTTAATTGGTTAGGAATTAGATTACAATTCTTTGTAGGAATGAAATTCAATACATTATGAACAGACCCTCAAACGGTCGTACCTTGGTCAACCCTATGAAATGGTCTTGGGGTCTTTTTGATCCAAACGATCTTGCAGGATCGTTTGAGATCAAACGGGTTGAACCCGTTTGACCTTAAACGAGTTGCACCCATTTGGACCAAAAGGGTTCAAGGTCGTTTCATAAAGTGACCTAGGAATCCACGCCCATCATCCTCAACCTCTGTTCAGGTCGGTTCCTCCACCGTTTTGCTTGCAAAAGAGCAAGGAAAAAGGGAGGTAGAAGAAGAACTAATCATAGGAAACAAGAACAAAGATATGCATAACAAAGCTAAGGGTTAGAGTTATAAAACCCGCCTCAAACGTGGTTCCTAGAGATTCCAAGCTTCCAAGCCTTTAATGGCATCTTGAGCTCCACAGGTCGGCCAAGGTCAATTCTTCAAGAAAAAGATGGGGATGGTCGGCTAGAACAAGGAACCTAAGTAAGAAAACTAGCAATTCAACCTTGTAATACGATTTCCTCCATGAATCCAAGCTAGAAGGTGGTGTTCTCTTACCTTAGAACAGGTTGGTCATTTCCTTGAGCTCCTGAGCTCCTTCCTTAGTCGGCCACAGCAAGAGATAAGTGAAGAGTGAAAGGAAAACGTTGCCTTTGATTGCAAAGGAAAGGGTATAAGTACCTGTGGGGTTATTTTCATCATAAGGACAACTTACTCCTCCTTTTCACAACTAGGTCCTTCCTTTCTTTTAGGCACGTCACTCCTCTTCTTTTCTAAGGTAAAACTCCTTCTAAAACCAAGAACTAAAGGCAAGGAAGGTCAACTTATCACTAAGGTACATATGTACATAAGGGTCTCCTTACTTACATCTTGATGATTTAATTACAAAGGTGTTCCTTATTATATGATTATTCAAAGGAAGTGCCCCCTTCATCATTATTAGTTTAAATGATGTCAAAAGTCATAAAAGATTATCAAGATGGTGTATTTTATAAGTTGCACCCCACATTTGGGTAAATTGCACTTTAATCCAAATTAGGGTTTTTAAGCACAAGGATCATTCCACAAGCTGTATCTTGATGCCCAAGCTTGGGAAATCCATCTTACCTCATCATATTTACTCATATGATGTCTCATCATCAGAGGAACATCTTAACTTGTGAAATTTGCAAGTTACACCCTTTAACTGGGTAATTTGCACATAGGCCCCTACATTACCAAATAATTCTACAACATTGTTTTAAAAGGACAGAAATGAAAATGTATGTTCCTTAGGAACTTAATTACATGCCAAAAGATAATCACAAGGATTTAATTACATATTTAGGCAAAACACCTAGGGTTAATTCATAACCCAGGTCAGGGATGTTACAAATTATCCTCCCCTTACAAGGATTTCGTCCACGAAATCGACAAAACGTATTAGGAGAAAAGAGAAGGGTACTTCCTTCTCATCTCATCCTCTAGTTCCCAAGTGGCTTCTTCAACACCACGGTGGTTCCAGAGGACTTTCACAAGGT
Organism: Alisma plantago-aquatica; assembly: GCA_963693085.1. Classification (NCBI taxonomy): domain Eukaryota; kingdom Viridiplantae; phylum Streptophyta; class Magnoliopsida; order Alismatales; family Alismataceae; genus Alisma; species Alisma plantago-aquatica. The sequence goes on along the minus strand of OY856415.1, from coordinate 401,603,848 downwards.
TTATATCTTTCTTCTTTAACTTTTTAAATCTGTTGTCAAGGATTGACACTGGTCCTTCCTCATAAGTTATATCATCATTCAATTCTACTTCCATAGGTTGTAGAACTGACTCGGTATCAGGATGACATTTCTTTAACATAGAAATGTGAAACACAGGGTGTAGCCTCTGCAACTCTGGTGGTAACTCTAGTCTATAGGCTACCTTTCCAACCCGTTCAATGATTGGATAAGGTCCCATAAATCTAGGAGCCAACTTCCCTTTCCTTCCAAAGCGAAGGACTCCTTTCCAAGGCGAGACCTTGAGATACACTTTGTCTCCAACCTAGAACTCTAACGGTCTACGACGCTTGTCAGCATAAGATTTTTGCCTATCTTGTGCAGTCTTAATTTGTTGTTGTATTACTTTAATCTTTTCCGTAGTCTGCTGCACAAGATCAGGACCTAACAATTGATGTTCACCAATCTCATACCAGCATAAGGGTGATCTACAACGTCTGCCATACAAGGCTTCATAAGGTGCCATATCAATACTATGTTGATAGTTATTGTTATAGGCAAACTCTATCAAGCTTAGGTGCAGATCCCAACTTCCTGTGAACTGGAGAACACATGCTCTCAACAGATCTTCTAAGGTCTGTATAGTCCTTTCTGACTGTCCATCCGTATGTGGATGAAAGGTTGTACTAAACCTTAACTGGGTGCCTAGTGCCCTATGTAGTTGTTCCCAAAAACAACTTGTGAACTGAGGACCTCTGTCAGAAACTATGGTGATAGGAACTCCGTGCAAACACACTATCTCTTGAACATATAACTGGGATAACATTTCAGCAGAATAGGTTGTTTTGACAGGTAAGAAATGCACTGTCTTAGTCAACCTATCAACAATTACCCAAATGGAATCATGTCCTTTGTTTGTTCTAGGTAGACCAACAACAAAGTCCATGGTTACATGATCCCACTTCCACTGTGGTATGGGTAAATGTTGCATTGTTCCTGTAGGCTTCTGGTGTTCAGCTTTAACTTGCTGACACACTGGACACCTTAGAACAAACTCAGCTACGTCCTTCTTCATCCCAGGCCACCAATACATATCTTTCAAGTTTCGATACATCTTGGTGCTTCCTGGATGCATAGCATACATTGAAGAATGAGCTTCTTCCAGGACTAACTTCCTCATGTTATCTACATCTGGTACTATCATCCTCCCATGATAGCATGCCACTTGATCATCTGATTCATGAAAACCTTCTCACTTCTCATCACCATACTCAGATCTGATCTGCTGAACTGCAACATCAACTTGCTGTGCCTCCTTAATCTGCTCTCTTAGGGTGGGTTTGATATGCATCTCAGCCAACAACCCGACAATCCATGACACCTTCATCTGTACATTGTCTTGCCTTAAGGAGATAAGCATTTCTCTCCTAGGGCATACTAAAGAGTTTAATTGTGCCCTATCAGAGGATGATGTTGCTGATTTCCTACTCAAGGCATCTGCAACTACATTGGCCTTTCCTAGATGGTAATCTATTGTACAATCATAATCCTTGATTAACTCCATACAGCGACGTTGCCTCATGTTAAGCTCATGCTGAGAGAAGATATACTTAAGATTTTTGTGATCTGTGAAAATCTGGAATGTCTCTCCGTAGAGATAATGTCTCCAGATTTTCAGGGCATGAACCACAGCAGCTAACTCCAGATCGTGTGTCGGATAATTCTCTTCGTGTTTCTTAAGCTGTCGTGAAGCAAAAGAAATCACTTGCTTATCCTGCATCATCACGCATCCGAGTCCATTCTTGGAGGCATCACAGAAAATTATATATCCTTTTCCTTGCTCAGGTAACACAAGCACAAGTACACTTGTCAACCTCTCCTTTAATAGCTGAAAAGACTATTGACACTTATCACTCCAGGTAAAAGGAACATCTTTCCGGGTTAACTTGGTTAAGGGTAAGGCTATAGAACTGAAATTCTTAATAAACCTTCGATAATAACCAGCTAATCCCAAGAAACTTCGAATCTCCGTTGGTGTCTTCGGTTGTTCCCACTGTAGAATAGATTCTACCTGTGTAGGGTCAACACGAATACCCGAGGCAGATATCACATGTCCAAGAAAAGATACTTCCACTACTACAGAAACGGCCTTTGGCATCGGTCGTTTAACCCCATTTGGCGTTGGTTTCCGACCGACGCCTATGTGGGCGCCGCTAAAGGTCGAACACTTCGGCGTCAGTTTTTTAACCGACGCCTATTTAATCTATAGGCGTCGGTCGTTTAGTAGATAACCGACGCCCAAAGTGTTCGCGCCACAAAAAATGGCGTCATCTAGGGCACTTTCTGCGTCGGTTATTTACTAAACAACCGACGCCTATATGGAATATAGCGTCGGTCTTTTAGTAGATAACCATCGCATAAAGTGCCCTCGATGACGCCATTTTCTGTGGCGCGAACACTTTTGTTGTCCGTTATATACCAAAAGACCGATGCCTATAGATTAAATAGGCGTAGGTTTGATACGAATATCCGACGCCATTTCCAGGACTGCTTTGGCCACATCAGGCGTCGGTTTTTTGAAAAAAACCGACGTTGTAGGTCTTTGCTGACGGTTTTCTATAAATAACCGACGCCTATTTATATATATTTTTTTTCATATCAGTTTGCAGGCCTGCTGTGGCTGGTCAGCAGGATGAGAACCTGCAGTTCAGTTTTCTGAACTGCAGGTTTACGACATCCATTGATATCAGCCTACAAATAGGCCGCAAACCTGCAAAAGTCACAAGGAAAATTTCACACAAGTACATACATTCAGACATCAATTCAATTCTCACATTCACACATATAGAAACATTCAAATACATGTATTAACATTCAGAAATATTCATTTACAAAGTATCATTCATTATCGCTATCAACATCCCAATTATATCTTACAGTTGCCACTGCTTGTATGGCTTTTGCCCATTCTTCTCTTACTTCATTTAATGCTTCCATCGTATATGGAGCATGTATATTTTTTAAGCGTTTACCTATAGTGTGGTCAGTTTTAAACACCTGCAAAGAGAATGATGTATATATATAAGTAATAATATAAAAATAAGATTAATATATTTCATACTAACTAATGAGACTATATATAATACCTCATGTATGGTATCTATGTCCAATGCGGCATGTTTGATAATCATCTGCATAAATCGCATCACATAGTATGCGCATGCCCAGCCATTGTCTTGTGTAGCACACTATATATTGAAACATACAAAATAATACAACTAAGCACAATTAACATCAATAATATATATATTCGAGTCGGGAACTTACTTGTACGTTCTGCCAATTTATTGGCTGGTTATTTTTCCTTGGGACTGTTCCTCCAGCCTTTTTGAATGCATCTAAACCCCTACATGTTAATATAACACAATAAATTGCATAAGTAAATAGTAATGTAATAAAATATGTTAACGGATATAAAAATGAAATATTTCTCACCAGAATAATGGCATTCTCATTACGTGTCCAATTTTAGTGTTCAATGTACTCCCCGCAGGATCTAGATAATAAACAGTGAATGTCCCGGGGACAATAACTAGTAACTCCCAATGTCTACCGCTAGAGGTAAGAAGTTGACAATTAATAACTCAAAATGCAAAATAAAAATGGAATTTTCTTAAGTCCAAACTATAAATAAAGTAAACTTACTTGACATTGAATGGAGCTATTATTATCGTCTTCTTTTGCTGACCAAAAATTGTAAAAGCATCTATACAGTATTGTTGAACATTATCAGGGTCTTTAGCTACCAAACTAATCAATGATGGAATCAAAAATCCCACATGATCAAATGCAAATTGTTTGCAATGATCTTCGACTAAGTAGCTACAAAACATATAGGCGTATGCATTAATATATAAGAAACCAGATCACCGGATCTTACACAAGGTATATGGATGTATAAACAAGATCTCACCTTATCCATGTCTCTATCATTGATGTATTCAGCCAATCATACATAAACAGCTCAATAATATCTTGTATAAATAAAGAGCTATCGTATGATCGACCTGCATAATCTGCATCTAAAGAAACTATTATAGGGCAATGTATATTATGTGCCCGTAGCCAACATGCCATTCCCCTACAAGAAGGACCTAACGGGTATGTTAGGTCAGTTGGAACCCAAGTTGGTAATGCGGGAAGTGGAGGTGGAGGCCTAGGTGCTCATGGTGTCTTCTTTTTAACCTGTATATATAATTTCAGATCAGTTGACATCATATATACACATTAACAGTCTAAATCAATGTAAATTTATCTTACAATTTCAGTCGTGTAGACGACATCTGCTTTGGGCCACAATATGACCCGCCTTCTGCCTCACCAAGTGTATCAATATCTGGGTGGGCATATGGCAACGCAACTTCCCTCCAATCGGGTAACACACGTAATGGGCCCACACGAACATAGCCCTGTGGCATTGGAGTCCCGTGAAACCTTTCCCCAGGAAGGGACGGGTAAGCTTGCGCCTCTGCAACAACATAGTCTTGTATTCTTAAACGGCATGGCTTCAATGCCTACAAATTACGTAAAGAATGTTATACATATATACATATAATATTGAAAACATATCATCTTGAAAAGACTAGCTACAATGTCATAAACAATACTTACAGCATACGTGCTAGGCGATGGGTCTCCAGGATTACTCGCAGTCTGTGCATCAGGAGAAGAGTGGGTCGCCATAGGCTGATTGGAAGCCTGAGATGCCTGCCACCGCAACAATTCTTCCTTGAACTTCTCAACAACTACATCATTGACCTTCTTAGCAACTAAATCCTCAACTCTCTTATTCTCCTATACATGGATAAAAGAAACATTAGCTTCTTATTAATGAATTTCCTTTTGCAGTAACATTCTAAAAAAAGAATAGGTTACCTCTTCTTGAGAAAGTCCCGCTCTGGGTTTGCGCTGGGATGGCCCAAAGAATGCTTTGATGCCAACACCAGCGCCGACACCTCTAACACGTCCAGGATGCTCTGGGTTACCCAGAGCAACTGTCAATTCATCCCTTGTGCCCTGAGGGATGAACGTGCCTTGTTTCCTCTGCTCGTGCAGCTCCCGCTAATCAGCATAAACAGAAATTGGTAAGTTAACACCACAAATAATCAATATTCAAACGATTTCTCTAAGAGTTGTATTTTACCATTTTTGCAGCCGCCTCAGCAGTTACAAGCTTCTTTATTTCACCCTTCTTGTTTTGCCTGCCAGCTATCCAGATATCATGGCGAGGCATGGGTGTGGCAGACTCCTGAGTTGGAGCAGACTCCTGAGTAGCAGCAGACTGCTGAGTAGCCGCAGACTCCGCCTGTAGTCTTTGGCGAACGCTTGCATAGCCTTTTGGACCCATAGTGTGGTCATGCACATTCAGTGCACGCCTTGCTTTTTGTGCGTCACTGAGGGCCTAGTTAGTATGCACATTAATGATTTGGTTAGTAGCACTAAATGTTAATCTTGAATAGGTGAATACAATGTATATTAATTAAATTGGGAGTGACGCCTAATACCTTGAATTCTTCAGATTTTCTTGAAGCAACAAAATTGTCCCAATCTTCTTTGTCCAAGAAGTTCCATTGTTCAAGGGCTGATTTCTTCTTCTTATCACCCTCTTTTATGTATTCTCTGTTCAAATTTGTCCTATAATTCCTAAGCATCTTTCCAGCACGTTGCATCACACTTTTACGATGCAACTTCTCATCCAATGCAAACAGATTCTGTAAAATAGAAATGTTATTAACTAGTATCCAAAATAGAATTGCAAATAATAGAATTTGTAATCTACAAAATAGAATTGCAAATAATAATAACTCACGCATAAATCCTTCCATATCAAGTTTTTTTTCCCTTGAGGAACTTTATGCCAATTATCATACTTAACACCACAATGGCTCCGAGTGGTACACCCAAGATAGTTTACAAAATTATTGCGGTTCACTCCAATTGCATTTCCTCCATTATCAAACTCCACCACCAATTTGGATCTACTACCACTTAGCGCTAATAACTTCTTCAATAGAGTGATGCCCCTTTTCTTGTTAAGTGTTTGGTGCTGCGCATCAAGTTGCTCCAGTGCTTCAGTGGGTACAGGTACATCATCAACCTAAAATTTGACAAAAATAAACACACTAAATTAGCCCAATATAGAAATATAGGATATATGACATAACTAGAATATAATGAATTTTACAGAAATACAGGATATGTTTTTCGAACTTACATTGGTATCCTCGCCATGCTCGTCATGGACAGCATGCTCATCATGGACTTCATGCTCATCATGGACATCATGCTCATCATGGTCAGCCATCTGAAAATGTCATTAAAAAGGCAAACATTTAGCATTTGTATTAACTAGAAAAAGGCAAACATTTAGCATTTGTATTAACTAGAAAAAGGCAAATATTTAGCATTTGTATAAACATACATGTCTCTAAAATTGTGATCTTTTATCAATTAACAATCCTTCATTGTGATCTCCGCGCACATATAAGTCATCATTAGCTTCAATATTTTGTGGAGTTGGCAACCCAACTGAGAATGGACTGGAGTCATCATACTTATCATAGTACTCTTCTTCATCTATAGGATCTTCAATGAATTGTCTTTTACCATGAAGAACAACCGACCATTTATCATTCGCAGGATCATCGATATAGAATATTTGTTTCGCCTGTGATGCCAATATGAATGGTTCACCTTTCTCGCCAATCTTTTCAAAGTTCACCAAAGTGAAACCCAATTCATCCACTATAACTCCTTTGGTGTTATCAACCCAATTACATTTAAAGAGCGGAATTTTGAAATCTATGTAGTCAAACTCCCAAATGTCCTCAATGACACCGTAATATGACATTTTAGCTTCACGTGGACTCTTATCCTTTGCACTTGCAAAGTACATAGTCGACGCTTGAAGAGTGACCCCACTATTTTGGACGACACTCTTATCATCTTGGCGCTTTGTGTAATATGTGAATCCATTAATGTCAAACCCTTCATAAGACATAACATTCGGTTTTGGTTTAAAGGCGAGGCATTTGATAGTTTCTGTAATATCATTTGGTGTTTGAGATAGTTGATGTAAGACTTTATCTTCAAACCACTTAGTAAAAGTCTTATTATTCTCTCTAGCAAGCCACATTGAACTTGCTCGAGGATGTTGTCTCTTTATGAAATTGGTATGTTCCTCGATATAAACACTCACTTCGTCCATATTGTGTAAAATATACAAGTGAGCTTGTTCCAACTGCTCATGGCTGATTACTTTCACCTGTGATCCCAAAATTCCTTTGCCCTCCTCAATATTCTTGTCATTATCAGGAGTGTCATTACCACTGAGAAAGTCATTGCAAAAATCCATAACCTCTCTCGCCACATAACCTTCAATAATACTCCCTTCAGGCCGATAACAGTTTCAAACATCACCTTTAAAAATGCTCATGTATCGTTCAAAGGGATACATCCAATGCAAGAAAATTGGTCCCAACATTTTCACTTCCCTAGTCAAGTGGACAACAAGATGTACCATGATATCAAAGAACGAAGGAGGGAAATACATCTCAAGCTGACATAGGGTAACAACCACTTCTCTTTGCAAATTATCGAGAGTATCAGGGTCAATAACTTTACTGCATAGACTGTTGAAAAAGAAACAAAGTCTGGTAATTGCAAACCTTACATGCTTCGGCAATATAGATCGAATTGCCACGGGTAATATTTGTTGCATTAGAGTGTGACAATCATGAGATTTAAGACCTATCAACTTCAGATCTTTCATTGATACCAATCTACGAATGTTGGATGAGTAACCATGTGGCACCTTAACATTTACCAAGCATTCACAAAAAGTTTTCTTCTCCTTTCTAGACAACGTGTAACAAGCGGGAGGTAAGTATGTTCTTTTACTACCCATTTCACGTAATTCTGTTAATTCTGACCTTATTCCCATTTCACGTAGGTCCAGTCTGGATTTTATCCCATCTTTAGTCTTACCTGGTATATTTAACAGAGTACCAATGATGCTATCACAGACATTTTTCTCAACGTGCATTACATCGATACAATGCCTGACTGTCAAAGAACTCCAATAAGGAAGATCCCAAAATATTGACTTCTTCTTGAATGAAGAATTGTCACTCCGTGTGGCCATACTACATTGTGATTTCTTACCAAATTCATTGACAATGTCTTTTACTCTTTCATAAACAACATCCCCTGGTATTGGTTTAGGTGCACTCCGTTCATCATTCCATCCATTGAATGCTTTGCACTTCCTACGATATGGATGGAATTTTGAAAGAAACCTTCGATGACCAAGATATACAGTCTTGCCGCCATGTTTTAGTCTTATTGAATCAGTGTTTTCTTCACATATAGGACACACTTTAGCTCCTTTGACACTATATCCAGACAAATTCCCATATGCTGGAAAGTCATTAATAGTGCAAAACAACATAGCGTGCAAACGAAATGTCTCTCTTGCTGAAGCATCATAGGTCATCACACCTTCAGCCCAAAGTTTCTTTAAGTCATCAATCAAAGGTTCAAGATAAACATCGATATCATTTCTGGGTTGTTTAGGGCCCGATATCAACAATGACAACATAACGTACTTATTTTTCATACACATCTAGGGAGGAAGATTGTATATAACAAGCATGACTGGCCAAGTGCTATGTTGGCTGCTCAATGTCCCATACGGATTCATCCCATCTGTATAAAGCCCAAGTCTTAGATTCCTATCTTCTTCACCAAATTTGGGGTACAATAGATCAATCTTCTTCCACTGTGGGGAATCAGACGCATGTCGTAGGATCCCATCATTATTTTTCTTAACATCTGCATGCCACCTCAAATTCTTCGCATCTTTCGGATTTGCAAACAAGCGTTGAAACCGTGATATTATAGGTAGATACCACAACACCTTGGCAGGAGAACCAGTTTTGGACTCCCCCAAAGTCGTCAATTTATACCGCGACGCACCACATTTTGGACAATCTTTCAAATCTACATAGTCCTTTTGAAATAATACACAATCATTCGGGCATGCATGTATCTTCTTGGCCTCCATTCCCATTGGGCACAACATTTTCTTTACCTGGTATGTTGAGATTGGCAGCTCGTTTCCTTCAGGAAGCATTTCTTTCAACAAAGTCAACAATGAAGTGAAGCTTTTGTCGCTCCATCTATTGTTAGCTTTCAACTTATACAATCTCAACACAACGCTAAGCTTCGTAAACTTAGCACAGCCTGTGTATAACGGTATCTCAGCATCATGCATAATGTTTCTAAAGATAGGAGGTGGATCGGTGTGCTCTACCCTACAACTATCCAGCATCGCATCAACGATGTCTGCTGGAACTGGTTCGTTCACATTTACGTCATCGGAGGCAATTTCTTCTTCCACCCAAGCATTGATATCGACATCTACTGGTTTCGATTTTGAAATCTCTCCATGACAATGCCATTATGTATAGCCTTGTACAATCCCGTTGCACATGACATGACTTTTGATTTCCTCACCAGTGTTGACTTTCAAGTTGTTACCGCAATGCCTACATGGATAGTAGAACCTATCTGTAGGTTTTTTCCTATGTTCCTCGGCAAATCTAATAAACTGATCAAGACCAGATAAAAACTCTGGGGTGCAACGATTACGAATGGACATCCATGATCTATCCATTCTATGATCAGAGAAAACAAGTATATATTAGGAAACAAGTATATATTAGGAAAAGATTAGGGTATACACTTACATCCTAAGTGTATAATGTGATGTCATTCTTATATATAATAAATGTGTACCACCTATCCCATCCTTGAACACCTAATCTCACTAGTAAGTGTATAATGTGTATTGGGTTTTCAAGAAAATTTCAGCAGCATTTCCCCGCTGTTCTCTAAGTACATATGTACTTAGAGAACAAACGGGGAAATGCTACCAAAATTTTCTCGAAAACCCAATACACATTATACACTTACATCCTAAGTGAGATTAGGTGTTCAAGAACAGTCCCAAACCGGGAACTATCCAAGATTTACTCCTAATGAGTCAATCTTGGACGGGTTTCTAGGCCAACAAACACATTTTATGTCATTCTTATATATAATAAATGTGTACCACCTATCCCATCCTTGAACACCTAATCTCACTAGTAAGTGTATAATGTGTATTGGGTTTTCAAGAAAATTTCGGTAGCATTTCCCCGCTGTTCTCTAAGTACATATGTACTTAGAGAACAAACGGGGAAATGCTACCGAAATTTTCTCGAAAACCCAATACACATTATACACTTACATCCTAAGTGAGATTAGGTGTTCAAGAACAGTCCCAAACCGGGGACTATCCAAGATTTACTCCTAATGAGTCAATCTTGGACGGGTTTCTAGGCCAACAAATACATGTGTTGTCATTCTTATATATAATAAATGTCTATAAAGTACAAGCAACATGGTTAATCCTAATCAACAGAGCATTATTAAATAATAAATCAAGAAATCAATAGTTTCAAACAAAAGGTCTAGGAATCTTTACTAGACATTATATGTATCCCTAATCATCATATTTAACATACTACATTATTATGAACATCCAGATCAGATTAAGATCATACTATGTTATAACCATTGGTTTAATAACCCTATTTCTGCATGTACATGTTTATCAACTTTAAAACCCTATAATTCATGAAATCATTCTAATTCAATTTAATATGTTGGGATCACATAATTATATAATGACATCAGAATATATAGAAGAATCATAATTAACATGATTAACAACATGCTCATCAAACTAGGGTTTTCTTGAATATCATCTAATATTTGTGTACTAGACATTATATTTATCCCTAATCATCATATTTAACATACCATTATTATGAATATCCAGATTAGATTAACTCTAATCAAATACATTACATGCATTTTTATCACAACAATTTGATCGATGCATAAAAAAGCAGAGCAGCTAGCAGCGGGAAGACCAACCTTGTCAGAGGGAAGAAGGCAGAGGCTCCGGTGGCTCTAGCTGGAGAAGTAGCTAGCAGTGACGGCGGTGGAGGAGCAATTAGCAGCTCCGGTGGCTCTGGCGGTGGTTGCGGTGGCGCGACGACGGTGGAAAAGCACCAGGCGGCGCCGAAGAGTCAGGCGTGGCGGCGGCCTCAGGCGCTTGGAGCAGCAGGGGCGGCGGAGAAGGGGGCGCGGAGAAGGAGGAGTGGTGGCGGAGAAGGGGGCGCCGGAGAAGGGGGCGCCGGAGAAGAAATAGCCGGAGAAATGGCGCTGGAGAAGAAATCGCCAGAGAGAAATCACCGGCAGCAGAGAAATAGGGTAATTGCTCGCAATGAAACAGAAGAAAGGGGAAGAGTCGGGCGATCGCGGAGTATAAGTTCCCAAATAGCGTCGGTTGTTTTAAACAACCGACGCCTAAACATCTTTAGCGTCGGTTGTTTGCAACAACCGACGTCCAATTGGACGATATTTTCATGAAATTGTTTGGCGGGAACCACCTTCAGCGTCGGTTATAAAAGGATAACCGACGCTGAAAGTGACACTTTTCGTGAAAATTTTCATCGCACATAGGCGTCGGTTTATACCTACATGACCGACGCTGAAAATGACACTATTTTTTTTTTATCAAAATTTGGATTTCGCGGCCGACTTTCAGCGTCGATTTGTTATAAACAACCGACACTGAATACAAAGCGGTACCCGTGTCTGGCTGGTCTTCGAATATAGACGTCGGTTTGCTTAAACAACCGACGCCTAACATATAAGGCGTCGGTTTTCCTTAATAACCGACGCCCAGAAAAGTGACACTGAATGCTATTTCTGTAGTAGTGTTCCGGCAACCAGAACTCACACTTGCTAAACTTAGCATATAGCTTATGTTTTCTTAGCAGAGTTAGAGCCTGTCGGAGATGCTGTTCATGCTGCTAAGCATCCTTACTATAAATCAGAATGTCATCTATGAAGACGACAACACAGTGATCAAGGAAAGGTCAAAAAACTCTATTCATGAGTTCCATGAATGCAGCTGGTGCATTGGTTAGTCCAAACGACATAACCGTGAACTCATAGTGACCATATCGTGTCCTAAAGGCAGACTTGGATATGTCACTATCCTTAATACGGAGTTGATGATATCCAGACCTCAAGTCTATCTTTGAGAAGACTGTTGCACCACGCAACTGGTCAAAAGATCATCAATCCTCGGCAACGGGTACTTATTCATTATTATTATTCTTACATCTATACTGGCCAGGGTTGACCTCCCTTATTCCCATATTTCTTATTTCTTGATACTCATTAGATTGTTTCCGAATGACTACTTGATCAGAGCAATAAAAAAGATAACAATCTAGGAGTTTCCATATTTACTTTATCATAAGCAATTGTATACCTGGCTAGGGTATATAAATACTGAGATAAGGTAATATGCATTTGTATACTACAATTTTACTTCTCTTTTCCTATTATCACAAGTATAAGATCTAACATTACTGAATTTTATCTAGACATCTCTTTAGTACTTCATCCTTTTTATGGAGGTAAGCATGTAACATGAAACATCCATTTTATACAACATTATAAGTCCTTATAGGATTAATCAAGAAAAGTTCAATCAATTACTTTCTCAGTTTTGTCCAAGAGATCATAAAAAGACATATAAGAATAACATTTATTTCGTCTAACCTGTCATGACTCGAGGATTATTCATTGTCTCAAGCTGATTCTGCCTCAGAGGTTTATTTGCCATAACATTTCTGGCTGGGCAATTTCTTGCCAGATGTCCAACCTGTCTACATATGTAGCAAATTCTAGGTGCCCAGTATGGTCTGAAGGGTTCTTTACCCTTTCTAGATGACCATTGTCTTGGTGTACTAGGTCCTGGTTGTGTTGGTGACACCAGAAACTTCTTCCTTTTGGAACTACCAGGTCTCTGCTCCTGGGTTTGGATAGGTCTTTTCTCAATTCTTCCTTTATATATCTCTTCTGGACAATTATTTCTGATATGTCCAGGCTTCCTACACCTATAGCAGGTCCTGGTCTCTGGTTGTATTCTAACCCCTATACTACTGTATACTGATTCATCAAACTGAGGTTGAGCACTGACTTGCTCTAGGTTCAAAGCTTCATCATTTACCATTGCTTCAACCTATTGTTGTGGTTCACATATTCTGTTGATATCCAAAACATCATCATTAGGAGCTGGTAATCTGGGTTGTATTGCTAGTGCTTGATCCACTAGATACATCATGGTAGCCTTAAATTCCCCAACAATGATTCCTAAGGAAGAATTCCTTATCATGGTTGGGTTAGCTAGAGGAATCTCAGGTAATTGTCCCTCTATTGCTTGCTCCTCTACACCTCTTCTTGGTGCAGTATTGTTGCTCCCCGTAGCAAACTCCTCATCCGATCCAGTCATCTTCAAGTTCTTCTCCTCCTATGTGAGCAGAAGTTACCATCAGATACACTGGATGACACTTAGAACAGACTCTACTACCTTAGTCCTATGTCTCTGTAGACTCAGCGAACCTAGAGCTCTGATACCACTTAATTGTGGGCTCTGATCTCCAAAACCCGAGATAAACATGATTAAACTCAGCGGAAGTGATTCGATTAACAGCGGAATATGAAAATCACCGTAAATTAAAACTTTTTGAGACAAGATCTTGAAATCATGAAACTCCTTTTATAAGAAACAAGATAAACAGATTACATCTCTGTTAGATCACTTCATGAGTGATTATATACAGCCAGATACAAAATCTCAAGATTTAAAACCCAAAATCTCAGACCAAAAGACTCCAAGGACCTGAGAGTACAGAGACGACATAAGACCATCTAACTACATGACTCAGCAGTCAGTATCTCCACCTGAGATTCACTGCTGCTCCTGGTGCTGCTGCTGCTGATTCTGATCACCTGCAGATTGGTTCCTTCGTCCTCGACGACCACCTAAAAAGTTGAAATCTTAGGGGTGAGACAATTTTAAATAATTGTCCCAGTGAGAGTTATAACTCTCTGCCAGAAGCTTTATTATAGCAACCAAGAATAACATAGGCAATAAAAGCTCTAAGGTAATCAGCAGCAGATTGTTATCAATTAGAACAACGACATTTAAGGAATATGAAAAACATGTATACTAAGTAATGTATCATCAACCAATGTATTTCGTGGTTCAACCTAAGTAGATATGCTACGCAGTTGATTATGTTTTACAAACATCATTATGCCCTGCGGAGATGAGGTATACCGCTCATACTCCAACCGATCACTATTAAGTCGCATCGGTATCATACATAGGTCATCAAAAGAGCTGGATTCTTATGTCCTCATCTTCCTCAGTCAGTATGAGGATCAACATGCAGGACATCTAGTGTCTCTGTTACAATAGCTTACCAGGGTATTCTGGTACTTCACTATTAGAGTCACAGTGGCATTCTGTACTCTCTTCGCCATTGAAAGATTTCTTGTTTATCTCTCATCGATGCGGTATAAAAGATTTCCTCGGGAGATTAGTGTTACATCACCCCGGCATAAACACATAGTGAAGGATTGATAGAATAAAGATACATCTACATCAATTCCTACACTGGGATGTAAGGAAATTCACATCCATATTACCCCACATATTCAAAAGTATGTGCTCCAGGAATCCCCTTAGGAAAACCTGTTTCACCATCATCTAATTCCTGACGATGATGGATCTATGATCATGGCTCTACATGGTATGATTATACTTGATTAGTTAGGTACATTTCAGTATTTTTTTATCATCATACATGTTTTCAAACATTAATCATTAGCATAGCAGCTATGAAGGAAGAATACTAAATGTCACAAGCCTAACTCTCATCAATTATCATTTCTCAATATTCTCATCACAAGTCATCTCTTAAAGCATGACCTTGATGGTATTTATGGCTCTCACAGCCTATCAATCTCATAAGATGCTATTAACAAGGCATCAGGATATATCACTATTCATAAAGCTAACAACATGCTTTCAATGAATATAGTATCATCATCCATACCTAGATATGATCATCCTCATAAAGGAACCTGCATGGTTAAATCAATTGATAACAGTAAATAACTTATTTAAAGATGTTGTATCTCCCTACTCATACAAGAGCTAGGTTTCCCTGGTTTTCATCAATTAGGGTTTACTATTCACATTACATGTCATCACCCTAGAATTAGGGTTTACTATTCACCTCATGGTGAAATGATCTCATAACATCCCCATGTATGAGAAACATCATCATTAAAGACCTCATATAAGATTAAGATTCATCAATTATCATAATTAGGGTTTCCATGATCTCACATAAGTGGATCATACCTAAACTTGCACATTCATGTATATTGAAGGTATTTTACTTGAGTTTCCATTATAATTGGTACTTTCTCTCTCCTCTAACTAGTAGATAGTGATTACACCACTCTAGATTAGGTTGGGTTAAGTCCTCATTGATTAACACAAGTCAACTCATCACTATCATGTGATTAGGGTTTGATTAAAACAAGGTATCACTCAATTGAACCTTTCAGGGGCATTTTGGTAATTTACCCATTGACCATCATCATGGGTCAATTCATTAGCCACTTAGTCCCTTAACATCTTAGGTTACCATTAGGGTTTAGATTAGATCATCATTGAACCTTTTACACTTTCAAGTGATTAAGTATAATCAACCTTGAAGGTCTCCAATTGGTTTAGGGTTTAACCTTCAACCTTCAACCCATTTGATTCTTAAACGACCCTGAACTCATTTAACCTCAAACGACCTTGGACCCATTTGAGACTTAAACGAGTGTGGACCCGCTTGACCTTAAACGGGTGTGGACCCACTTGAGTCTAAACGGGTGTGAACCCATTTGAGTTCAAACGAGTGTGAACCCGTTTGAGATCAAACGAGTGTGAACCCGTTTGAGATCAAACGAGTGTGAACCCGTTTGAGATCAAATGAGTGTGGACTCGTTTGGGCTGAAACGAGTGTGGACTCGTTTGGACTCAAACGAGTGTGGACCAACTTGGGTTCAAACCGCATGAACATAAAGCTGACACATAGGTTATATTTGAATAGGGTTTCCTATGTTGAAGCCTTTAATTGGCCAAAGCCATGTTAACCACTTACAAATTGAGTCAATTAGGATGAGTCTCAATCAATTGGACTCCAATGTGACCCTCAATTGAAAGCCAATTAGGGTTAAGTCTAACTCAATTAGGGTTTCCAATCGGCTAATCATCAATTTTCAATAATATGATTCAAAACAGAGTTGAACCTATCCATTGACCTCCAATTGGGCCCAAACTTGGCTCAAACGGTCTTGAGGTCGTTTGGATGACCTCCAAACGATCTTGAGACCGTTTGCCCAAAGTTTGACCAAAAACCAAAACGATTTGATAAGGGTTGAGCCCTAATAAAATTAAAAATCAGCACTTTTCATCAATTTATCAACATCTTGTAATTGGACCCTCAAACCATCAAATTTCTTTAACCCTAGACCTCCAAACGATCTTGGGGTGTCACTAAACGAGTTTGAGATCGTTTGGATGAACCCCCAAATGGGTTGGAACCCGTTTGGGTCCTTCAACCCAAAACTCAACAAGATCTATATTGGAATCAACAACTTTCACCCGATTAGGGTTAGGTTATTGAAGTGTCTTCAACTCTTAATTGGTTAGGAATTAGATTAAAATTCTTTGTAGGAATTAAATTCAATACATTATGAACAGACCCTCAAACGGTCGTACCTTGGTCAACCCTATGAAATGGTCTTGGGGTCGTTTTGATCCAAACGATCTTGCAGGATCGTTTGAGATCAAACGGGTTGAACCCGTTTGACCTTAAACGAGTTGCACCCATTTGGACCAAAAGGGTTCAAGTTCGTTTCATAAAGTGACCTAGGAATCCACGCCCATCATCCTCAACCTCTGTTCAGGTCGGTTCCTCCACCGTTTTGCTTGCAAAAGAGCAAGGAAGAAGGGAGGTAGAAGAAGAACTAATCATAGGAAACAAGAACAAAGATATGCATAACAAAGCTAAGGGTTAGAGTTATAAAACCCACCTCAAACGTGGTTCCTAGAGCTTCCAAGCTTCCAAGCCTTTAATGGCGTCTTGAGCTCCACAGGTCGGCCAAGGTCAATTCTTCAAGAAAAAGTTGGGGATGGTCGGCTAGAACAAGGAACCTAAGTAAGAAAACTAGCAATTCAACCTTGTAATACGATTTCCTCCATGAATCCAAGCTAGAAGGTGGTGTTCTCTTACCTTAAAACAGGTTGGTCATTTCCTTGAGATCCTAAGCTCCTTCCTTAGTCAGCCACAGCAAGAGATAAGTGAAGAGTGAAAGGAAAATGTTGCCTTTGATTGCAAAGGAAAGGGTATAAGTACCTTTGGGGTTATTTTCATCATAAGGAAAACTTACTCCTCCTTTACACAACTAGGTCCTTCCTTTATTTTAGGCACGTCCCTCCTCTTATTTTCTAAGGTAAAACTCCTTCTAAAACCATGAACTAAAGGCAAGGAAGGTCAACTTATCACTAAGGTACATATGTACATAAGGGTCTCCTTACTTACATCTTGATGATTTAATTACAAAGGTGTTCCTTATTATATGATTATTCAAAGGAAGTGCCCCCTTCATCATTATTAGTTTAAATGATGTCAAAAGTCATAAGAGATGTTCAAGATGGTGTATTTTATAAGTTGCACCCCACATTTGGGTAAATTGCACTTTAATCCAAATTAGGGTTTTTAAGCACAAGGATCATTCCACAAGCTGTATCTTGATGCCCAAGCTTGGGAAATCCATCTTACCTCATCATATTTACTCATATGATGTCTCATCATCAGAGGAACATCTTAACTTGTGAAATTTGCAAGTTACACCCTTTAACTGGGTAATTTGCACATAGGCCCCTGCATTACCAAATAATTCTACAACATTATTTTAAAAGGACAGAAATGAAAATGTATGTTCCTTAGGAACTTAATTACATGCCAAAAGATAATCACAAGGATTTAATTACATATTTAGGCAAAACACCTAGGGTTAATTCATAACCCAGGTCAGGGATGTTACATTGTAACTATTATTTTTATGTCAAATATAGTGTAAAGGAAGAAACCAACTATTATATTTGATGTCAAACTATTGGATTAGTTGTCGATGTATGTTTATGCAAACTTAAAGAAACAATAGCAGCTAGTTGTTGTATGTCGATGTAAAATAAGAAAACCGATGTGGTTTTTATAGATAAATATCACAAAAACAAAACATAATGTTATCATGTAACATTAGACATTTCTAACATTACAAGTACTTGGTTACTGCCTATTGCAAACACAAAATAAAGAGCATACAATTGTTGTTGGTAAAGGTAAAGATTTGACTTGTATGAAACAAGTAACATCTTTTAAAAAGTGTATGTATATATTATGTATATAAATATATTTGCTTCAGATAAGTGGGTCACCCGCGGGTGCCCGCGGGTCACCCATGAAACCCACTAAATAAACAGGTGGGTATGGGTTTGGGTGATTTTCAGCGGGTGGCAAATTTCGCCACCCAAACCCAACTTAAACGGGTCGACCCGTGGGCCCCCGCGGATTTTGACCCAGTTTGACAGGTCTAAGTTTCAGGGAGGTGGCGACCCATCCCGGCAAGGGGCGAGAGCCACTAGATGGGTTACTTAAGGGCATGTTTGTTTTGAAGGATCTGGTCGGATTTTAAAGAATACAACACTTTGTTGATTCCGGTTTTCGAATACCTGCTGGTTTTGAATAATACAGTAAAGCGAAGTTTTTCATTTGGTTAACATGAACGGCATTGCTGTATTGTCACGTGGGTGGGGTCCAGCAGTAGCGTTGTAGAGTCTAAACAACGGGGTAGAAGGGTCGCGGCGCATGGAGTCACCCAGCTCCTGTGCTGTAACTCGGCATCCGGCCGATTTGAAATGGAAATATGCATCCCGCTGTTATTGTATACCAACAAAATACTGGATTCTTCTTATTTTTCAGCTCCATTAAAAGAAACGTAAACTTTGTGTCACTGGATGTATGATTACGATCCAATACAGCTAAATACAGGGAACCAAACGTGCCCTAAATGTCTCCTCCCAAGGGAACTCTAGACAACTGCGGATTTTGCTCTCCAAATCCAATTCACTCTCTTCCCGGTCAGTCGATTTTGGAAAAACACAAGGCTATAAGTAGTACAAGACATTAGGTTGGAGTACTTATAAGATTTACAATACAAAGTCATTCTTTGACCGAGGTTGGTAAAGAAAACATAAGATGCCTGATTTGGTCCATGATCTTCCGGAGCTGTTTCCATCCAATGAATGTTCCTGAAATTGAAGGCTCACATCGTTGGAAATGCAGTTGGCTCAGTGTGTCATATATCTCTTAATATATCTGCCGCTGAAAGCCTAAAGAGCATTTTTCTAAAAATCCCATTCTGAAAATTTTGTGAACAACCATCCTCAAGTTTTCATAAATCCTAAATAACCTCCTTTATCCATCCCACCGGTAATCCAACCATCCTATCTAATGATTGTTGTTGTGTGTTTCGTTATGCATACATGTTAGTTACTATATACTAGCGATTTTTTTATATAAAAATAATTACATCTAATACAAATAAGAAATCACACAATAAAACCTCAAGTTTACTTGGAAAACTCCGGGCAATGTGCGATAAACAATCACAGAGCTGGACTTGATGGTAAAAATCCACCATAACAACGATAATACATCATTTCATCTCAAATTTTATCCATTATATGAGCAATACAAGATAGTAATTAGAGATACATGAATTATTTAAAATATCACCACATAAAGACTTCTTAAAAAATGCCATCTTATGGAGAATGTTTATAAAGAAACTAGATGAGTTTCCTTCCTTTCTTTTGTTTTTCCTTCTTTCTTATTATTCGTTTGATTTTGTTTTTCCTTTCTCCCATCATCAACAAACATGGATTCTTTTTGGATTTAGGCTGTGTGGGAATGGTAGGGGGCCTATGTGGACATTGTTTTGGGCACCTTTACGACGTCAAATGAAGACACACATGTATGTTGCCACCTTGGAAAAAAAATTCCACTGTAGGCCCTGTTCTGCCGAAGGAGGGGTTGTTTCCACTGTCAACATTATAACACTTACAACCCTTGTTGGAGGTGCCAATAATATAACCTTTACCTTAAGAGGGTTCTGCTATCTGTCATCTTTGGCCTTGCCTGGGTCACTAGAAATCTGGATGCTTGATGGGAAATTTTTGTGTTGTTTGGTTCGGGACCTGATCTGGATTTTGCGTTTTTTTTATCACATAGACGTTGATTCTAATTAACTCAATATAGTTCTGTTCTTATTTTGTTTGGAAAAAATTAGACCGATGAGGTCTGTTTTGGGGTCAGTAATCTTCTAATTCTGGACCAAGTCATTCCTTCTCTTAGCAAGATTTGAAAACTCAGTCCAGATTTGACTATCTTTTGTGTTATTTTATTTTTATATACCAAACTAAAAAACAAACATTATGAGGCCAGTCTAATTTAATGAGTGTTTCTATGTGCTAACCTACCAAACACAAACATAACCAAATCCAGATAAACAGTTCCAAATCTATCGACTAGCCCAATCTGGATTTCATCATCTTGATCTTGAACCAAACAAGGGTTTAGGCTTGACGAAAATACTCTACCTTGCCCTATCCGACCATGCTCAAATCTAAAAGTTTGGGTTTTCTAAGTTATGTTCCATTTCTGGGTTGGGCTAGGTGAGAACCCGTTATTATCTAATTGAATCAAAATGAGTTTGATCCATCAACAGGTCTGCACCGGGATTATAGAAACCCCTAGGAACGAGGATTTGATGCTTCCGATTTGGACGGGAGGAGGCTGCTCCTCGTGTAATCGAAGTCCATTTATAGAAGTAGTTATTAACAAACGACCATGATTAGAATGCAATAACACTTGGCATTCATTGCCACAAGGAGTAGTGTGCTCCGTGAAAAACTGGGTACAACATCCATTTGGAAGAGCCAACTAGTTTGGCCCACACTGCCCTCTAGTTCTTCGTCATCTTCTTCATCCGCAACATGGCTTGTAGGGTGCAGTGTGTTGATGATGGTATGATAAACTCTGAACCTACATAGTCCATGTTGAGCAACGTCTGTCAAGTCATGTTGGTTGCATACACAGGGACTGACACGACTCCTTCCTCCATCACACTGGCATGGTGGACCACCTCGTCCACTCCTACTGCATCCATGCACGTTCTACACTATAAAAAATCGTCTGTTTGCTACATGCCTCATAAATGTCCATAGGCTTTGTTTAGTCTAATTACAAGCTACAAAGGTAGGCCCATTTGTACAATTTCTATGACACCCCACGCCACAAAAGCGAGATTACTCAAGACAAAACTACAGAAGAAAGATTAAACAAACATTTTACTAGAAAACACCAAAAACTAAAACCATTTTTATAAAATTGTCAAACAGCAAGAACCTATACGTACAAGTCCTTTCATGCCTCAAAGAACTTACTATATGTTTCATCAATCTATTACCAGAGAACATGTTCCAGATCATATATACATACATCCACAACATCTATGTACAAGAGAAGCATACAAGCCAACCACGTGTTGAAAGCACATCCACAAAAATGTCTACAAAACATCCCCAAGAATATGAGTTTACAAGGACGACTCTAGGACTCTATCAGCAAAAGACATCTAGCAACACTTCCAACCTCATCAGCTACTGGCCCTCCTGCTGCTGCTCAAACTCTATTGCACGATCTCTACCTCTTTTTACACATCTACCTAAAGAGGATGTGGGAAACTCATAGGGTGAGATTCCAAATCTCAAAGGGAGATATAACTCTCCACCAATTCTATTATTATCACAGATCAAATAATAAAGCAACAATAAGATTACAACTATAAGAAGCAGGTAATCATTATCAACATGATAAGCAATTACTGTTGAATTATGAAACATCTTAATAATTTAAAAGAAATATGAATAACATGTATAATTCCTGTAAAAAATATTGTATAAAGATCAGTAAGACCTCATACAATGTTTCTTTATTTTGATCCTATACAATTATACTACACAGCTGATTACGCATTTTGTTATGCCCCAAGGATTTGAGTCGTACCACCCAAACCCCACCGACCACTTGATAAGTCAAAATCGGTGCCATACAAGGTCTAATGGAAGATCCAGAATCCACAACCTCACCCCCTCGGCCAGTACGAGTAATATTGGAAGTGACATTATTAGTCAAACTGTTATCAGCTACATATAGTCCAGCTGTACAAATCTAGTCCATCTTGGTACAGGTAGCTGGGTATGACCGCAATCAATGGTGTGTCACATTTCTCTGAGCTATGAATGCAACCGCACTCTTATTGGGGTATGACTACAACCAATCCCATATAATCAGGAGACAAGGATATACCTCAACTTGCACCCTGCATATTCAACAATATGTGCTCCGAGTTAAACTCCTTTCACCATACAACAAGTGCTGACACTAAATGGATCTACGACATAAGGCAAACTATAAGATTAGGTTCCACTTGATTAATTAGGTCATTTAAGCATCTTTCAGCATCAACCAATTTACAATGTATAAACTCCAAACAAGTTCTACTTAAACAAGGGCATGACACATCTCCAAACATATTTTAGCACATAGGGTGTGATCTCATCACATCATCACTTGATTCTTGTCATTCACCATGATTCTCATCACAAGAATTACATTTCCTGGGTAACAACACCTCCTCTCATAACTGAGGAAATCATCATCTCATACAAGGAAATAAGCCATCATTAGGTCATAAAGACCATTTACCTCCTCTTTCAAGGATGTCAACAACACTTATGCCTAGCAAGGACCATTCAAACATCTCATAAGCAACACAACTCATACTTGGCTATGCTTATCGAATAATGTCACCTACATGGTTAGAGACTGGTATCAAGAAGAACAATACATCATCAATACTATCATCTCATAAGCTCCATGCCAAACACATTATATCATCTGAGTTAGGGTTTGTATTTAATTAATTAAGGTTCACAAGGTTGGATCAACAACCATCCTTATATCATTACTTCCATCATCATTACAAGGTATATCGTGTGATGAAGATTACAGAAAACAACACTGCTATTATGCACACAACCACCCCATAGGGTATCACATCGTAACATGTAACCCTATCATCAACATGATGGAACATATCCACCATCACAAGGTTAGGGATAACATGTAGTCTATCAGTTTAGACCACCTTAGTGTATCAGGTAACACCTGCTACAAGGTGTCAACTTGTCATCATCACAACATGTCAACTACTATCATGCAAGGTAGATGAGATAACCTCACAAAGAGTTTATCAAGTTACCACTTCTAGAGAGTGTGACGGTCACACCATTTAAGTTGTGACGGTCAAACAAGCCATGTCAGGCAATACACAAAGGGTATATTAGATAGATCAACTTGATGTATTGGTGGAACACTTCAAGTTGTCGGGCTAACCTCACCAATCATGTGTCAGTTAACCCCATAGAGGAGTTGTGATGGTCAACACCTCAAATGTGTGACAGGCACAACGACGCTCAATCTGTGATGGACAACACCAAAACATGTTGGGAAACCCCAGATATGTCGGTCATTAGGGTTAGGGTTTGTTTAGGCATCATGGGTTAAGGTGTATCAGGCATCATCACTCCAAGGTGTGTCAACCTCCCCTCAACCAAGGCATCATGGTTAGCCCTCAAAATAGACCAACTCCTCAAGGTGTGCTATGATGGGCTAACAACTACAAGGGCATATCGATTGAACAAAACCTTATCCACTTAAGGTACTTCAAAGGCATGATGACTAATACCCACCATGCATCTCGGTTATACATTCCATATATGTATAGGTTCTTGCTAAGTCATGATGGGCTATCTTCTCAAGACCCATTAGCCATATCAGTTAGCAACCATAAGCCATAACAAGTTAACCTTCATGACCATAACGACATAAGTATGCACAAGGCATGATGATCTTAGCGTCACCAAAGCATGTCGACCTAAACCTCACCAAGTCGTGACAATATGTCTCTTGGTGTAACAATCTATTGTACTCAAGTCATGACTACCACCCACCATAACATGTCGACCTCATCATCTTCAACCTTAGGACACTCGTTTCAAGCAAGGAAAGAAAGTGTAACACATGGGTAGAAAATTAAGTAAGACTCCCTATTCCAAACAGATCTCAAAACCTCCAAGAAGAACTACTAACATGTAAGAGATAATGAACCAAAGATGAAGAATGAGATATCATGTAAGAAGTGATAATAACAAACAAGGTTGTCCGGCCATAGTAGCCTGGGTGGTAAGAGATTCGTAAGTCCCAATGAAGGACCAGGGTTCAAACCTCACCGAAGGCACTTTGTGAATGGTAATTCACACTGATTAGGCATGGGAGGGGGTGTCCAGACCACACCCTCGCATGCCTCGAGAGTTTACCATATCAGACTCGTCCGGGGTGGGTTCTCTCGGTCACCAAAAAAAATAACACAGAAGGTTTAGAGTTATATAACCCGCATCAAGGATCACCACCAAGATCCAAGCTCCAAGGTCAAGCACCAAGCTCATGAGCTCTAGGTAGAATAATATATTCCAAACTTGGTCACCACTACATCTCCCAAGAAGAAGATGATACCAAGGTTAAGGGGGTTTGAGGTGGAAAGAAAGATAACTAAGATCCATGATCGAGAAGAAGAAAGAAGGTGAGAAAGATAGCTAGGAACCATGTCTTACTAAGGTAGAATATGAAGGGAATACCACAAGCTTGGGACTCATCCACCAAGCTCCATGAGAGACTCCACTAGCTCCTTAGCTTCTTAAGGTTGTCCACCAAGGAGAGAAAACAAGAATATCCAAAATGATTCTCTTTCATGGAGGGAAAGGGGTATATATACAAGAAGGATGAGAGAGACATCAAGAGGAAGGTGTCATCACCTAAGGAGACACTTGTCCATAAAGAAGGGCCACATGCAACACCATGGAAATGAGGTGATAAGATATAGGTCTCGACCTCTAGGTCACCTATCATGGTCTTTCCCGATACCACATATCTACACACCAATAAATCGATTGGGTGCAACTCAAGACACCCACAAACCGATGGGGTGCAACTCAAGACACCCACAAACTGATAGGGTGCAACTCAGGACACCCAAAAATCAATACACAGCCTTTCCAAGGCTCTCATGCCCGATATAACACATCTAGGTGCAAGGCACAGCTCACACATGTGTCCAAAACATCACCAAGGATGTTACCATACAACCAAGGTCCAAACAAGGTGCCCATCTCTATCTCTCTCCTCTAGATGATGCCAAGAGAGAAAGAGCACAATAGAGATGGCAAACTTGCACATCAACCCATATCCTAGGTAAATTGCAATTTGCTTTAAAACCTCACAACAAAATACAAGCATCAACCAAGCAAGCTCAAAAAAGGAAACTCAAGCTTCAAACATGCCCTAATTACATCTCATATGATTAGAGTAAGGTGCTAAGAATCATACTTAGGCAAAAAACAAATAGGGTTATCCCAAAACGTGGGTCAGAGCCCTTACAAGCCATAAACACCTAATAGGGATTTAGCCCCCGAACGCCTAAGAGAAAAGGGAGGGGTACTTCCTCCTCATATCTTCTTCGAGCTCCCACGTAGCTTCCTCAATACCATGATGATGCCAAAGAACCTTCACAAGCACAAGGTCATTCCTCTTCAACTTCTTCACTCTCTGATCAAGGATCAACACTGGGCCTTTGTAAGGAGGCAGGATCACCCCCTTACTAATTTTTTTTAAGAATTAACATCCATTCCAAACACAGTCAAAGGTATGTTGGAATAGATATAAATTGTCCAAATTTATTATAATGGTATGCAAATGACCAAAGTGTAGCAGCGGAACAAAAATAACTGACTATATTCAACTTTCATAAAAGATTACACAAGTACATCAAAATCTCCCATTAGGGTTTATAAAAAGATACAACATAGGGATCTAAGTACAGGGAAATCTAAACCATAACAACTTTGTCTCCAACATTTAACTCCTTAAACTAGTCCAAAACTTCATGCCTTATCATCAAAGTCCTTCACCTAGGGTTGGAAGCATACCCCAGTAAGAAGAGAAAAAAGATGACATCAACAAAGGCTGGTATGTGCATACTAAATAGGAAATTTAGCAATATATGGAATAAAGGACATCAAATATAAAAGGCTTCCCATAGTAAGGATAAGGACCACCCAAATGGGTATCAAGAGAAAAGGAATTGAAATCATATGATACCAAAAGAATACTTGCCATTAATAAAACATAATGATTGTGACACACAAGCACATGTAAAGAGTTAGGGCACACACCCCATATCATCAACCTACATACATGTGAGATAAACATAGCCCTAGAACAATATAAACACAAAGGCGGCCAAGTCTCATAAACTTGAAACCTAATATAGAAAGGAATACTTCCAATCTCCCAAATATATAAAACATGGGCCAAGAATCACACATCTTGCCCTGGGTATGAGGTTCCTTTCCATCCCAAAAGAGCAGGAAATATCACATCTGCTCAGTAGGAAATCACACATCTACCATAAATACCAATGTAGTTACACTACTCTAGTGCTACTGAATCACATAGCATTTTAAATGTAGAGGTAAGTAGAAAGTATAGTCAGAATATATAAACTAGTCACCATATAAGTGACCAACATATACTTCCAACTCATAAGTGGGAAAAAGATATCCATTCTATCTTTTAGAGTTCCATCATGAACAAAGAATAAGATAAGGGTTCAAAAGAATATCCATGATCACATGATTAATATCAAATAAGGTAGTTCACATGAACCATGATTTTCAAAAGAAAATATGTTGTGTATAGGCTAATGTCCATAGGACAAAGAGAATGAATAAGCATAGGTGAATTTCTCAACATAGAAGAATAGGGGATACACCATACCTCAACTTTAGAGTCTAAATAGTCCAAGTCAGTCCTAGATACTGTGCTGGTATAACGAAAAGAAATTTTAATCGCACGCTCCATTTTCTGTATCACTTGGTGAATGTTTGTGCCATTGTCCCGCTAGCCAATGATTGGTGCCATCTTAATTGCAAGTTGGTTGTGCTGCAATGCAATCAGCTAGTTTCCCATAGGTAGTGTTGTGCTGATCTTGATGGAAACTTGCCATTTATGTGGTCCAGATCTATGTTCTATTGGTCGAGGCAGCATGTTCTTTCCCAGTATGACAACATGCTCGAAGACTACGTCGTTAATGAATCCTCAGGCATGGAAGACCTCCAAGTTCTTCATCCTATCCCATGAAAGACCTCCAAGTCTTCATCCTTATCCCATGAACAACGTCGTTGACGAATCCATAGCCCCATGGTTCCGGGACCAATGGAGACACAGTCGTCTCCTATCCTGATGTCGGTGCCACTGTCGTTGATGGTGACGTTGGTGGATATCTGGACGTGGATACTGTCATTGTATGATGTTGTTTCATGCACTCAATCTCCATTCTCGCAGTACTAAACAAAAGCTGACTAACTAAGCATGGAGCATCGGTCCACCATGTCTGCCCATGGGTTCCAGAGAGGCATCCATCAAACGCAGTCTGTTGAAAATGCGTTCGGATTCCAAACTAAAGGGTCCTATACAGGTCACCACACCCCGCACAAAGTTAGGAACCTTCCAAGTTGTAGATCAAAGCCTTGAACCAGCTCTGTGTGCTTTATTTGCACCAAGGCCAGAGTATGGTATCACAACGCTTATTTAGGGATACCTCGTGAGTGAACATTCTCTCAAAATAGTTAGACGGTCATCCTGACCAATCCAATCGATAGGAAGGATTACAATGAGGTGCTGGGACCAAACTAGTAGAAGCAACACCAATCTGAGACTCCACCGATGGCCTCAAAATTAAGAGGCTCGATGGCCAGAGGTGGAGACAAAGACTAACCACCACATACGAACACCAGCCCCTGTTTGCCCTAAAGCTTTAGGTTATAACTTGAATCTCACGTCAAGACCAGGGCCTCTTTCGGAGTTGCGTGCACGGATCAATGAGAGTGCCACGTACAGAATGTGCTTCCCATGCAAAGGGCGAGCTCCACTTTGCCCACCTCCGTACCCAGCCTGCGGTTCAAAGGAACCTCAAACCGCATGACCCCTGACTGCGCCATTGGCTGGATGGTACAAACATGGACTGGCGGTGGCTGTAGGTGGTTGGTGTATCACAGCTGTGTGCTTGTCAATTGCAGCGAGGGCATCATATGTGTAAGGTGTTCTAACCTGTTGCAAAAACACCCCTAGTGGGCGACGCCCTGAATGGACTGGAAATAAAGGGTCGTAGGCCCAACAAACACATGGACACACAGAGTTTCTTTTTGGATTTAGGCTATGTGGGAATGGTAGGGGGCCTATGTGGACATTGTTTTGGGCACCTTTACGGCTGTATGTAAAATAGATTTTATATGATATAACAATCTGGCGTCAAATGAAGACACACATGTATGCTGCAACCTTGGAAACAAAAATTCCCACTGTAAGCCATGTTCTGCCGAAGGAGGGGCTGCTTCCACTGCCAACACTATAACACTTACAATACTTGTTGGAGTTGCCAAAAGTATAACCCTTACCTTAAGAGGGTTCTGTTATCTGTCATCTTTGGCTTTGCCCAGGTCACTAGAAATCTGGATGTATGATAGGAAAATTTAGGCGTTGTTTGGTTTGGGACCTAATTCGGATTTTGTGCATTTTTTGTATCACATAGACGTTAATTCTAACTAACTCAATCTAGTTCTAATCTTATTTTTTTTGGCAAAAATTAGATTGACGGGGTCTATTTCGGGGTCCGTAATCTTCTAATCTCGACCAAGTTATTCCTTCTATTAGCAAGATTTCAAAACTCAATCAGGATTTGACTCTGTCTTTTGTGCTATTTAATTAAATATACCAAACTAAAAAACACATGTTACGAGGTTCGTCCAATTTTATGAGTGTTGGTGTAGGCTAACCTACCAAATCCAAACATAATTGAATCCAGATAAACAATTCCAAATCTATCGACTAGACCAATCTAAATTTCATCATCTCGATCTTGAACCAAACAAGGGTTTAGGCTTGACGAAAATACACTACCCTTCCCTATCCGACCATGTCTGAATCTAAAATTTTGAGTTTTCTAAGTTCTGTTCCATTTTTGGGTTGGGCTGGGTGAGAACCCGTTATTATCTAATTGAATCAGAATGAGTTTGAGCCATCAGCGGGTCTGCACTGGGATTACAGAAACCCTTAGGAGCGTGGATTTGCTGCTCCAAATGTAGACAGGAGGAGGTTGTTCCTTGTGTAATCGTAATCCATTTGTAGAAGTAATTCTTAAAAGTCACCAAGATTAGAATGCACTAACACCTGGCATTAATCGCCACAAGGAGCAACGTACTCAGTGAAAAACTGGGTACAACATCCGTTTGGAAGAGCCAGCTTGTTCGGACCATACCGCCCTCTTAATCTTCATCGTCTTCTTCATCCGCAACAAGGCTTGTAGGGTGCAGGGTGTTGATGATGGTATGATGAACTGTGGACCTACATAGTCCATGTTGAGCAATGTCTGTCAAGTTTTTATGACTGCATGTGTGTTTAATTGGTATACTAAGGTTTACCTAAATGATTACATGCTTGATTAGATTAAACATCGTTTAGACTTGATTAATGATATTAGCTCAATTGTGATGTTTCAAACATAAAAATAAACTCTAATTATGATTTTAGTTTGAAGAATTGGGGTTTGAGGAATGTAAACCCTAATCTACAAAAATTAGGGTTTTGATAGTACATGCATATAGAATTTGATCAGGATAACAGTATGGTAAATGTTTTTTCATATTTCCTACATATTTTATATATAATTTAATTTTGGATATGATATGGATAAATAAATAATGCATATTGGAGAAAAATTTCGGAATATTTGAATATTTTTTTAATGTGATTCTCGGTCGAACTATATTTCAACCAAAATGTTGACAGAGTGCTATTTAATAGTATAGTGTTTGATTTTTAATTATTTATTTGTAACTCAGAATGATCTAATATTTATATTTAAGCTCTAATACTACATTTCAAACATCATGATAAATTTTCATAATTTTTGGAGGATGTTTGACCTATGAAATAAACAAATTACAATAACTATTTTATAACAGACAAATCTGCTGAAATAAAAAAAAGTATAGTGAGGGGTTAATGTGTAAATTACCCAAGCACCTCAATTGCTCTATAAGGTCAACCTAACACACTAGGATCTCTCATAATTTGTGATTCATTCCAGAGAAAGGAAATCCTAGAGAGAGGGAGAGTTAGGGTTTGAGAGGAGAAAGTGATGGAATTGTTGATCTAGGGTTTCTCTATCTGAGATATGATGAAATCAAGTAAGTTTAGCTTCGTTGCATAGACTTTCATGGTGAATATTATCTCACATGTAAAGATTCCATCCCTCCTATGATTTTATTCAAAATGGTATAAAATCTTCCCTTTTTCTCACTCTTTCTTCATAATCCCTCATTTCTAGGGTTTCTGAGTTGAAAGGAGGAAGAAACTGGTGATTTGCTAGGATTTTGATATGGATTCGAGATTTTAAGAGATGGGTTATGTTTTTAAGGTGTTTTCACACCTTAGAGTGAGCGAGTACTTCCTTTAAACAATATATTGCATGAAAATGAGTTAAATAATCAATAATCTTCAATTGCTTAGTATGCGAGTACAAACCCTAAATTGCCTTTTTGATCTAGATTTTGCAAAATGATATGAAATGGATTCTTCCTCTATTTTGATGAATTTTAGATGATAATATCATATTATAAATGGGTAAAATTCATATTAATGAGAATGTCCTAAGAATTTGCAGAGGTTATAAGAGTAAATTGAAATTTAGGGTTTTTACTATAACTGAAATTGTTGTATAATTAGATAGAGAAATTTGTCTATCTAGATCTCATTGATTATGAATGATTATTTATCTAAATGTGTAGTACATATATGTCAGATACTATCTTGGATTTCATGTGATGTGAATAGTGTTTGCTTGATATCTCAGTAAAGAGGGTGAAACCCTGGATGAGTGGAAAGTTAGAAATTTGCGATTAGATATTGTGATATCTATTTGAAGTACTTTTCTTGACATCATAGAATTTATTTATTCAATTTTATTATTGATTCATGATATCTCAATTAATGGCTTGGAGACCCTAATATAGCTCAATTCTAAGATTTCATACATATGTTGATTGTATATGACTTGTTTAAAGCAATCTTTATTCAGTGAATGTTTATGAGACATTGAGTCATTATGCGAGTCATGTGATAAGTGAATGAGGTAAATTAAACCCTAAGAATAGGGTGTTGAGTGACTCAAGTATTGTGATATCAATGTTTCTTAGTATGAGATGTGGTTATGCTTAACAGTTCAATTGTGGTAAATGTTATTAGATGGTTTATGGAATGAACGGTTTACAAAGCTAAACTAAGATATGTTGATGTGATGATTGAATTGTGAATTTAAAGAGTGAATTAGACATTTAGATATTCTGAACACTGTAGATTCCTCACAGGATGAGGCCTGCACTGTGGGGAGGAAACAACTTCCTAACTGGAGGTAGTTCAGATCGAGGTGAGTCGAAGAGCACTAGTGGGGTTCTTGACCAGTATGGAAGACTCCTTACAGTTGTGTGGTACCCAACACCAACTGGGGATTCTGCTGGTACTTATGTTACATATTGTAGTGATCAGTGGTCAGTAGGTCCACTGATGCACAATAAGCCTGAGGGCTTTGACTCACTGCCTGAGTACCCATGTTGAGAGTTAGAGCCTGAGATATCCGGTAAGCTCCCATTAGCCGCTGAGAGGCAGATGTGTCGAGGCCCGCTGCAGACAGGGTCTTACTCGAGAGATAGGTTTAGGAACCTGAGCATGCTTCTAAGACTTGTACATTGATATCATAGCTTGTTGTGATTCTTTCACATGTTGTGGTACACCTGATGTGGGTTCAGGGAATAATAAGATGAATGAGTAACCAAGTGTGTGCAGTTATTGAATTATCCTTTGTATCTTTATGAGTTATTAGTTCTCTTTGAGATTAATCAAGAATGTTCATATACCGGTTCACTATTGTAGATATCTAGAGTATCTTGATATATTTATGTTTGGGAATGATTAGTCTCTTTAAAGCTTACAGCTGTTATAATTGATATCAGTTGCTCAACAACATATCTATAATTATAATAGTGCTTTACACTATTTACTTGAAGTACTCATTCACTGAGCGAGTAGGCTCACCCCTCTACTCACAATTTTTAGGGAAACCACATAGACTCGAAGAATGTCAATGCCAGAGTAGATATGCCACAAGTGCTAAGTATCAGAATCAGTTGAGTTCAATCGGTCCTTGTCACTCTAGATCCTTGTATAAAGTTAAGAGAGAATTCTAAATGATAATTTGAATATTTATTTCCTTAATAATAGAGTATATATCTGGTTATCATGTTTTATGTACATGGTAGTGTGAGGAACAAAATGAATTTCTGGTTGTGTATCATTAATGTTGAGATCATATTAGAGTAATCAAAGTTTAATTCTCTTACAATGTCTATTTATGTGATTAAATGCGAGAAAACAAAGAGTTTGAAATAAATGAAAAAAACTTGGGAGCAAACTTTGTATTAAGTATAATCCTCAAACTTATACCCTAATGTCATGATCAGTGGTAATCATGGGATGTGGGTGTAACAGCTTGGTATCAGAGCTTAGGCTGAGTCGTCAGGGACCATTAGGATAGAAAGTTAGAGTTATAAGTGCGGCAGTTAAGAGGTGGTTTGTGAATAGCTCTGGGAAGTCTGGGTATTTGGATACCTTGGCCCTGTATCTAGATACCTAGGTTGACCAATATAAAGCTACTTTGTCTATTCTTCGCTAAATGTCATGGCCAGGCATGCAGTGGGAGGATGGACTAGAGAAAAACCCTAGAAATATTATGGTTAGAAGACCAGAAACAAATGAATGAATTGAGCATAAGAAAGAATGTGATGTAACTCTTATTCGATATTGTTTCTTTGATTGGATATCAATGGAAACACTCTTATATATTTGAATTCAAACATTCTATTATTAGAAATATATGTGGTCCTTTAAGATTCTTGTACACTATGAAGTTAATTCAATTATTGTTTACATTCTTTGTATCGACTAGACAATAATTTATCTTTAAATGAGTTTACCCTGAGTGGATATTCTTTCTATATGTTTGTAATATATAGAATTCAATTAATCTTGAGTAGCTCTTGGCTTCAAGACTACATGTTCGGCCTGATCCGTCTGGCAAGATGCGTTATTAGGATCTAATGACTCCTATTAACAATATAATAAGAGTAGACTCTGGATAAATTAGACCCACATAATAGTGACAATGTACATACTCTAAGATATTGAAACATATGGGAAAGATTGGAATAACTAAGAATTAGTTGGAACTGATATTTGAGATCCATCTTTGGGCCTCATATGAGAAACCCTTAATTGGGAATAAAGGAACACGACATAAGGTTCATATTAAGTTTAATGATTAGTATTATATGAACTCTAAATATGAAATATGGAGAATATATTTGAAAAGTAGGTAAGCGCCAAGATAGTAAGAATCGATTATGAGAGGAATGGATCATATAATTGAGTAAAATGCTTTTATGAACTCCAAAGCAAAGGGAAAATAGAAGAAAAGAGTTGAGTATACAATAAGTACATAGAAGTGAAGAGTCTTCAGAAGAGTTAAAGTAAAGAGAATTGGATGAACATGTAAATCATAAGACTAGAATAACAAATTAGTTGAAACAAAGAGAAATGTTGGAAATTCTAGCTTGATTAAGGAAGGAGGGTTACATGATATGATTGAGAGAATGGAATGTATACCTTTATTATAAAGTTTAATGAATTCGTCCTTACTACCTTTAGATTCTAAGTCTCTATAGAACAACAACCTAGTTTCCAATCGATGTATTCAATAGCCTCCTTGTGATGAAATGGAACTAATTCTCAAAGGAAGAACAAGGTGTAGCTAAACAAATGAACAAATCATATAGAGGTGGAGTATATTAGGGATGAAAAGCTTGATTGAGAAGAAAATATCAACCCTACATGAGTCATTTGATTTTAAATGAAAGACATGTAGTGTATTATACAGAAGATGAAACTAGTAAGGAGAATATTGATCTGGACTTTCAACTTGATAAAATTAAAAGGATGATAAGAAGTATATATGGCATAGAATATGGAATCATACAAGAGAGTGAGAAACATGATCATAAGAGATAAGTAGAAGCTAAAGATGATAGATGGAAGAGTGGCATATGGTAAGACAATTATGGAGAATAAAGAAGTATTTGAAACATGTGGGAGTAATATAGATGATAAAAGAGAGAGAATGAGAGATATGAGAAGATGCTAAGTAGTCTAGTCACTTTGATGATGAGTAATTAAACTTAGACACAAGAAACATGTTAAGGGAATACTTGAAGATTGGCTTTCTAAATCTCAGAATCACCTTCTCTTTTGCATCCTCCCTAATGAGAGTAATGCGGGGATGAAGTAATAAGAAAATGAATCATATATGATGCATACCCACCATTGTAGAAACATCTATTGAATGTATTAATGACATATAATATGATGATGAAACCCTAGTAGGGTAAATTATGAAAGTAATCTATATAAATGGCCAAGTAAGAGAAAATAAATTCAAGTGATAAGATAAGGAAGTCCTTAGTAAAACTTGTGAGATCCAAAGTTTGAATTTTAAATTAAGGGAGTAAAGCCACATCACCTTGACATCATGTTACTGATAAGGATCAAACCCTATAATGTTTAGAGTTGTAGTAGTTCAAGGGATGTCACTAGTGATTTGACCTTGAATACTAGCATCTCTATAAACAAGATCATGAGATTAGCACTATGAAAAGTAAACTAGCACTGATAGTAATCCACAATTTAAAGGTAACGAATATCAAAAGGTAGATAAACAATTTGAAAATGATTCGGAGCAAAGGGTAAAAAATAAATTTGAAATGTAACAAGTGTGTTTTGAACAAAAGACATAATACAACATTAGTAAAGTCCGATATGAAATAAATTCTTATAGTGATATCAAGAATGATGAATAATCTATTCTTACCTTGTATGTTTCAATTTTAGGGATGTTTATTCTATATGATAAAATGAGAAGGATAAGTAACAAGAAGCAAGTAAATGAATGACGAGAGAAATAAAAGAACAATGGCTTTTAGTAATACATGAATTTGTTTTTATAAGTATAATTTTTTAAAGGTATATTACGGGATGTAAATTTGTTTTACATATGATTTCAGTTGTACATGTGCAAGCAATATGTTAATTAAAGGTGTCTGATAGTTTTAGTCATTCATATCAGTAATCCAACTTAGTATTGCACAATTTTTGTTGAATCTAGTCTTCCAACTCATGAGTGCTTTGCTATTTGAGTAGCACAATAGTAAAATTCAAAACATCATGGTGAACTCTCTTTTATGACATAGAGGTAATACAAAACAATAATACATATTGAGTCGTATGAATTGAGATGGTTGGATCAGATTATTAATGTTGAGGTAACATCTCAAGAGTATGAAAATATTGAAAATGGTTGTTTCACTTTCTCTTTCTTATTATTGATTGTGGCATAGAGAATTTGTTGTTGTCATTGAGTAGCCATGCTTTAAACATGTTGTGATTAGAAGGGAAAAAAACAAAGGAATCAATGTCGAAAATAGTACATATCAAATAAAAGAGTATAGTGACACATAAGATTTTAGAAGTTTAAAAGATTTGAATATACTTTGTTTGTGTATTTATGTTTGGGGGATGAAACTTTTTAAGGGGGTTAGAATTGTTATGACCGCATGTGTGCTTAATTGGTAAACTAGGGTTTACCTGAATGATTACATGCTTGATTAGATTGAACATCATTTAGAGTTGATAAATGATGTTAGCACAATTGTGATGTTTCAAACATAAGAATAAACTCTAATCATGATTTTAGTTTGAAGAATTAGGATTTGAGGAATGTAATCTACAAAAATCAGGGTTTTGATGGTACATGAATATGGAATTTGATCAGGATAGTAGTGTGGTAAATAATTTTTAATATTTTGTACATATTTTATATTTGATTGAATTTTGTAAATGATATGGATAAATTAATAATGTATTTTGGATAAAAAATTTAGAATATTTGGATGTTCTTTGAATATGATTCTAGGTCAAACTATACTTCGACCAAAATGCTGATAGAGTGATGTTTAGTAGTATAGTGTTTGGTTTTTAATTATTTATTGGTAACTCCAAATGATCTAAAATTTATATTGGAGCTCTAAAATTACATTTTAGACATCATTATAAATTTTCATAATTTTTCAAGATGTTTGACTCCTGAAATAAACGAATTACAACAATTTTCTATAACAGAAAAGTCTACTGAAATATAAAAAAGTATAGTGAGGGTTAATGTGTAAATTACCCAAGCACCTCAATTTCTTTATATGGTCAACCTAACGCACTAGGAGATCTCATAATTTGTGATTAGTTCCAGATAAATGAAATCCTAGAGAGAGAGAGAGGGAGAGTTAGGGTTTGAGAGGAGAAAGTGATGGAATTGCTGATCTAAGGTTTCTCTATCTGAGATATGATGAAATCAAGTAAGTTTAACTTCTTTGCATTGCCTTTCATGGTGAATATTATCTCACATGTCAAGATTATGTACCTCCTCTGATTTTATTCAAAATGGTATCAAATCTTCCCGTTTTCTCACTATTTCTTCATAATCCTTCATTTCTAGGGTTTCTGAGTTGAAAGGAAGAAGAAACTGGTGATTTGCTAGGGTTTTGATATGGATTCAAGATTTTTGGAGATGGGATATGTTTTTAAGGTGTTTCACACCTTAGGGTGAGTGGGTACTTCCTTTAAAAAGTATATTACATGAAAATGAGTTAAATCATCAATAATCTTCAATTTCTTAGTATGGGAGTACAAAACCTAAATGGCCTTGTTGATCTAGCTTTTGCAAAATGATAGGAAATGGATTCTTCCTTTGTTTTGATGAATTTTAGATGATAAAATCATATTATAAATGGATATTATTCTTCTAAATGAGAATTTTCTATGTATTTGCAGAGATTATAAGGGGCCGTTTAGGTGGCTTCATCTAAACTACAGTAGTAGTCAACCAATTCTAGGATTTGACTACCTAAGTGATAAAGTTTGCAATTACTGATTACATTATTTGGATGACTTATAAACTCCACGTTGGCACTGACCGTCCCCCATCTGGATCACCAGAAGGATGTTGAGCACGCTGGGGTCGTGTGGGGAGTACCCCTACCTCTCTAATCATCCTATTACTGTAGCCCTGGAAGCAGCTCCAACATTAAAAATTAGTCATCCAGATTCAGGCACTCCTTGAACTGGATAGCTATTGAACAACACTCGCACCTCCTAACAAGTCTGAACTACTCGAATAAAAATAGAATGACGAGTGGCGGCACCACAACAGGATGCGGTGTAATGACAACCATCTATGCTAGTCCATGTCGTGGAACCAGCTCTTGCGGTGGTGGAATAGAACGATGGACACCATCAACCAGACCTCAGGATGTCGTAGATTGTGAGCCTGATCCAAGGGTAGGACTGATCCTCCTGGATGGCTTACTCTAGCTTCTCCCTGACAGTGATGACTAATGATCCATGCTAGTTTTGGCCCAAAATAACTGGTGATTTATTATAAATATTAGACGCATATATGGTGG
This sequence comes from Alisma plantago-aquatica, assembly GCA_963693085.1. Classification (NCBI taxonomy): domain Eukaryota; kingdom Viridiplantae; phylum Streptophyta; class Magnoliopsida; order Alismatales; family Alismataceae; genus Alisma; species Alisma plantago-aquatica. The sequence continues at coordinate 401,565,828 of OY856415.1, read as the reverse complement.
ATGGTGACTTTCGTCGTCGGGGGATCAGATAGCGCCAATGGTGGAAGCCAAAAAGGGAAGGGTTGTTGGTTCAAACCGAGGAGAGTTTGGGTACAAGGAAGGTGGCGAGAGACGGATTGGAGAAGGAGTAGCGGCAAAGGAAGGAGGACAAGAGAGGAGACATTTAGGGAAGGAGGAAGGAGATGATCAAGGGGAGAGAAGGGATGGATCTGGAGAGAAGCAATCTGTGCTATTGGATGGAGTCAGGGGAGTGAAACCCTTCCCACATTCCCAAATCTTGCCAATTTTGGCATCTTTTGACAGGTCCATCGAATGAAAGGGTCGAGAATCTGGTAGTTAGAGTAGTGCAGTTGGTAAAACCATATACAAGTATCCAAACTTAATCATCACAAATATCGTAGTTAAAATACCGTAATGAAATACAATACCACTGATAATTACTTCACCCAAACGACCCCTAAGAGTAAATTGAAATTTAGGTTTTTTGGTTATAATTGAAATTGTTGTATTATTAGATAGAGAAATTTGTCTATCTAAATCTCATTGATTATGAATGATTATTTATCTAAATGCGTAGTACATATATGTCAGATACTATCTTGGATTTTGTGTGATGTGAATAGTGTTTTCTTGACATCTCAGTAAAGAGGGTGAAACCCTAGATGAGTGGAAAATTGGAAATTTGTGAATAGATATTGTGATATCCATTTGAAGTATTTTTCTTTACATCATAGAAATTATTTATTCAATGTTATTCTTGATTCATGATATCTCAATGAATGGCATGGAAACCCTAATTTAGCTCAATTCCAAGATTTTATACATATGTTGATTGTATATGACTTGTTGAAAGCAATCTTTATTCAGTGAATGTTTATGACACATTAAATCCTTATGTGAGTCATGTGATAAGTGAATGAGGTAAATGAAACCCTAATAATAGGGTGTTTAATGACTCAAGTATTGCGATATCAATGCTTCTCAGTATGAAATGTGGTTATGCTTAACAGTTCAATTGTGGTAAATGTTATAAGATGGTTTATGAAATGAATGGTTTACAAAGCTAAACTAAGATATTATGATGATTGAATTGTGAATTTAAAGAGTGAATTAAACATTTAGATGCCCTGAACATTATAGATGTTGGGTTTTATGGGAGGCAGAAGTTGCAGTGGAAACAAAAATTTTTCTCCTCAAACACAGAACCCAAAGAGATCTCGTCAACATCTATACAGTAGGAAGGATGGTTTGTAGAGGCGTACCTTGTCCCAAGGCTTGCTCGGCGACGTTACCTCATGGCGAGCATGGTCTTCACATCCGGTCTTGGACGGTGTCTGTGCAGCTCCTGGTCGTACCCAGACTAACGGATTGATGTTGTCCTCCGAGGGGCAGAAATATCCCGCCTCTGTAGTAGTCCACACGGACCACCAGGAACTCCAGTCATCCTGTCCTATAGGAAACTGGAAGGAGTCGTCCCCTTATGTCGACGTACTAGTCACCGACATGCTCTTCTTCCTCCAGTTGTTGTTCTGTAGTTGTCTTTCCCTCATTGTGCCTCCCTAGTCGGGAAGCACCTACTCGAGCTCTCCTGGTTCACAACCGGAGAGGACAACTTTGCAGAGCAACTGGAGTTGTCTAAGTTGTGTTATCATGAGAATCCCCCAATACCCTTCTATATATAGGAGGGGTCAGGGTCAGGGTTCTCAGCCCCAGGCAATGTGGGATTAAAGCCAGAGTAGAATGGTCCGGAATTTCCATGAATTGATACACTGCGACAAGTGAACCGGTCGTTTCACAAACAAACCGATCATTTGGGGACTGAATAGATCAGTTCATCTCATGAACCAGTCGTTTGGGGAGTTGAACCAATCTGTTCATTCATGAACTAGTTGTTTTACTACATAGGGCAGTTCCCAATTGACTTTCTTCTTTCCTTTTCCAATTAATCCAATGATCAGTACTTGTCCGAATCGAATTGTACAAGTGAAATGAAAATATTTTCTCACCAACCTAACTTTCCCAAACTGGCTCGTTTGGTCCAACTGAATCGATCGGTTCAAAACTTGAACCGGTCATCTCACTTGACCCTGAGCCGATTGGTTCAACAGCTTGAACTAGTCAGAACCGATCGACTGGTAGTCTAGGTTGTGTAGAAATCAGTCAATGCAGTTCTCAATCAATCTGGCACCCAAATCAGTTAGTCCAACACTTGAACTTGGTTATTCTGAGTCAAGTCAATTGATTGAATGTTTAATTGAACTACTAAACACATTGAGTAAACAATCTGAACATCATTCGTGGATAAACCCCTCTTCCAGGTTAAATCTTATGTGTGTGACCCTGCAGGCCCATTTCACGTTGGTAGTGAAAGTCCATAACACTTATGACTTCACAAGCAAAGAGAAGTGCCTAGTCGTACATCAGTGCTACCCAAGTGAAAAGGAAAGTTGGAGAACAACTTTTAATCCTACAATCTATGACTGGTGTTACAATGAATGTATAATTCTTTTGTCACTTATATCCTGAATGAACTCAAGGCATGGAACAATCATCCTTTCAACGTTCATTCACTTCCTTGATCTCAAAGCAAACTGGATGAGATATGTGTGAAATCAATATCACATATTGATTCACACATGCATGTGCATGCCTTTCTTAGTCCTACTTATCAAGTGGCCATGGACATCAAACTCCCTCAGGAGGGACAAATCTCGTATCTATCACTCACCCCTCAAAAGCCCCATGTGTCAAAGTCACCCAATCATCACCTTCATAATAGTCTATATTTTAGGATTGCGTTTGATGATGTCAAAGTGTACCCAATGACATGTGTTGAGTGTAGTGATTTCAGGTCAAAGAATCACACTCACCACCATCACTGTGAGAGCTGACTGTGACTACCAAATCATGGTTCCATGTGTCACTCTCACGGTGCGTCTGTCTGATACACTTGTTCTCTAACAAGTAACTATGTGCTTGATTTGATATCACTAGATCATGACTAATGAGATTCTGTCATCAACCAACACACAATCTAGTCTTTAGTGTTATTGATGTCTATGGTTATTTCCACAATAACAACCGACTAGGGACAAAATAAGAATGTATACTCTTAACATCCGTATGATCTCATCATTTAGGTCCTTAACCTAAAAGCATACGTCATTGAGTAAAACAATTCTTTAGACATCTATAATGTTACACTATCATCTCAGAAATAGTTAAAACATATAGATTGGATAATTGCCTTTATTATTATTCAAATCATTTACAAAGTAACCCATTACAATCATCATATGACTTTCTCTATGGGCATACATACCAACATACTCCCACTTGCACTTAGAAACAATCACCTAGGAACCTCAGTCCTTGTAACCTAGCTTGACCGTCATGCTTCTGCTGAGAAAGGGCCTTCATTAGTGAATCAACTATGTTGTCTTCAGTTGGTACTCTGCAAATATTCACATCTCCTCACTGTACAATCTCCCGTATGAGATGGAAGCACCACAGTATGTGCTTGGACCGCTGATGTGATCTGGGCTCCTTAGCTTGAGCAATAGCTCTATTGTTGTCACAATAAATCTCAATTGCGTCACAGCTAGTGGGAACTATACCAAGTTCAGAGATGACCTTCCTAGTCCACACATCCTTGTTTGACGCATGCGAAGAAGAAATATACTCGGCATCTATCTCTTGTTTGGAACTCTTCTAGCTAACAGCTCCGTTGTTTAGGCAAAATACAAATCCTGACTATGATCTATAATCATCTGTGTTGGTTTGGAAGCTTGCAACGGTGTAACCCCTTCCAACCAGTTCTGAAACGACCATCTTGCAAAAATAGGATTAACTAATGCGGAAGCGAATTATTTGCAGCGGATTACTGAAAATCACTGAAAATTTAAAACTTTTTGAGAAGAGATCCACACATAGGAAATCTTTTTCTTCAAGAACCAAAGTATAACATTTACATTCTGTTTCAAAGTACATGTCTTGCACTATCTCTTCTCGAAATTACAACATCAGCTGTCTCAAGACATAATATATGCACAACATATAACTTCGAGGCATCAAGCCAAAAATCTAAGATCGATTCGTTAAAACACTAACTATAAACTCCGAGGACCTGAGAGTACAGAGACGACACATAGGACTTCTATCTACATGACACGACAGACAGTACACTCAACCTGAGCTGTCACTGCTATCCCTGCTATTGTTGATGTTCTTCCTCTGCAAGATATTCTCACTTTCCTCCTTGCTTGTCCACCTAAAAACATTGGATCCCACGGGGGTGAGACAATTGTAAATTGTCACAGCGGGAGATATAACTCTCCGCCAAAACATTATTATTGCAGTTTAAAGATATGGAACTGAGCAGAGGATAAGCAGTTTAAAGCATTCTCGTCTTAAAGCATTGTAACTATTCATGATAGAATAATAGAACAACTATTCTCTTAATAAGGAATAGGAAAAACATGTATATCATTTATCCTCCATATTATACCATCATGTCAAACTTCTCTTGTGACACTCATTATCTTGATATGTCACCCATGAGACATTCTTATTTCAACTTATTGGCCTTAGCCAATCTGCTAAACAGATTTTTGGTTATTTTGTACATGAGAGTGTACATCATCATGTCTTATTCAGGCATTGGTCTATACCAATCCTATATAAATATTCCAGGCATTGGCTTACACCAATCCTGTGCAACTAGTACAAGCATTAGACTTATATTATTCCTGTGTATCCATTCCAGGTATTGGACTATGTCAATCTTGTGTAACCATTCCAGGTATTGATCTATGTCAATCCTGTGCAATTATTCTAGGTATTGATCTATGTCAATCCTATGCAACTATTCTAGGTATTGATCTATGTCAATCCTGTGCAACTATTCCAGGTATTGGGAGTTAGCCAATCCTGTGTTATTATTCCAGGTATTGGGATTTAACCAATCCTGTGCATTCCAGGTATTGGGAGTTAGCCAATCCTGTGTTATCATTCCAGGTATTGGAATTTAACCAATCTTGTGCATTCTAGGTATTGGGAGTTAGCCAATCCTGTGTTATCATTCTAGGTATTGGGATTTAACCAATCTTGTGTTATTATTCCAGGTATTGGGATTTAACCAATCATGTGTTATCATTCCAGGTATAGGGAGTTAGCCAATCCTGTGCATATGTTATTCCAGGTATTAGACTATGCTAATCATGTGCAACTATTCTAGGTATTGAACTATATCAATCCTGTTATGCTAAAAGTGATATTTATCACATATTGATATACCACTTTCCTCATCACTTTCAACTTCCTTAAGTTACCAGCTAATCTTGGATTAAGGTATTTCCCATCTTAATCCTTTCATCCATTAACCTATTACCCTTACCATGAAGTGCATAGGTCACACATAAGAATGGTCCAACTATCTTTAATAATATAGACTCATCTCAAGTTAAAGCATTACTTGCTATAAGGATATCCACAATCAATCACTTTAGGCATTTCCCCCATCAATATATTAGTAACCATTCCATTATTAGGATTAGGGTTTCCCATACTATCATACTTCATTAGGGTGAGGATTGCATATAACATCACCCTTCATTAGGCTTTCTCATCATATTGCCTAAAATTAGGGTTTACAATTCATCCCAACATGGGTTTCTCATGGCATCACCCTCAATTAGGGTTTACATGGAATCAACCTCAATTAGGGTTCACATGATCTCTTTATTAAGGATCATACCCTATTCATCACATGATCAATACTCAGGTATGAATTCCTTTCCATCATCCTATCAACTTGATTAGGTTACATCAACCCTTCAATCAAGTATATACAACTATGGTTAACATAGTGTACTAAGACATTGTTCTTATAAGCAATTAGGGTTCATCCCTTAATTGGCAATAATCACTTAGGTACTATTAGGGTTTCAACCTTTGTACCTTCATTGATTATCACTACTAATCATCATTGGATTAATGGATGATTCATCATCTCTATTCTTAAGAGATTCAATCACATTGGACCTCCAGTAACTTGAGGTATTCAAATAGATTGATCAATGGAACCTTCAACTGATTTGACCCTCAATTGACCCTCACTTGGTCATCAATTAGGGTTTGATTCAATTGGATTAGGGTTTAGAATCGATGATTCAACAACACTCATCGATGCAAGATTGTTTACTTTGAAACTTTTGAACCATCATCCAAATTGGGTATGACCTGATCCCAAACGGTCTTGAGGTCATTTGGATGACCTCCAAACGGTCTTGAGACCGTTTTCCCATCATATCACTCAAATCCAAGCCATCCAATTAAGGTTTGGATCATGGGATTGATCACCAAATCAGCATTGCATTGTATATCAGCTTGGTACCTTTAGACCTTCAAACACCTAACAATACTCAACCCTAGACCTCCAAACGATCTTGGTTGACCACCAAACGGTCTTGAGACCGTTTGGATGAGCTCCAAATGGTCTTGAGACCGTTTGGCTCATCCAACCTTTGGATTCTAGTGAAATTTCATCAAGGTTTGGTCTATCTAGTTGATCAACAATCAGCACTTAATTGCAATCTGATTTGGTACCTTTAGACCTTCAATTGGTCAACTATACTTGACCCCAGACCTCCAAACGGTCTTGGGGTGACCCCCAAACGGTCATGAGACCGTTTGGGTGATCCCCGAACGGTCTTGAAACCGTTTGGGCTAAACAACCCAAAATCTCCAATTAACTCATTGGAATTTCAGCACTTTTTTCAATCAGAGTTTGCCCAATTGAATAGCCTTCAACTCACGATTCCTTGGGAGTTAGTCCCTCAAATTTGGTGAGTCATTAGACCACATCATTATGAAAAGTAATCCAAAACGGTCAATGCTTGGTCAACAATCTCAAACGGTCTTGAGACCGTTTTCCCAAAACGTTCAATTATATCAGATTGATAATCAGCACTTAATCCAATTCGGTTTCCCTAATTGATTAGCCTTCAAATCACGATTCCGTGGGAGTTAATCCCTCAAATTTGGAGAGTCATCAAACAACATAATTATGAACAGGAATCCTAAACGGTCAATGCTTGGTAAACTCACTCAAATGGTCTTGAAACCGTTTTCCCAAACAGGTCAAGTTAATCAGGTTGAAAATCATCATTTAATTCAATTCAATTTTCCTAATTGATTGGCCTTCAAACTACGATTCCTTTGAAGTTAACCCCTCAAATTTGGTGGGTCATTAGCCTACATAATTAGGAACAAAATTCCCAAACGGTCCACGCTTGGTCAACCATCTCAAACGGTCTTGAAACCGTTTTCTCCCAAACGGTTTCAAACTGTTTGCCCTTAAACGGTTTGCTGAAACCGCATAGCCAATCAAATTAAAACGATTTGGAGTAGCTATCAAAACCGTTTGGCTTGGTACTTTTCTTTGGATAAGAATCTAGGATGATATCATCATCCCCTTACTTCGAACAACCAAGAACAGAAACCGTTCTTGATGGAAATTGCAGCAAGAAACAAGAGTGCATCAAATTGAAGAAATCAATCGACAAAGCATAGAGAATTGATGCAATAGCAATGTTTAAGGGTTTAAGTTATAAAACCCGCCTCCAATTGAGCTCCAAAGCTCCAAGCTCACGCCATTAATGGTGGATGAAGCTCTTGCAACTCCCCCTAGGCTCGTCCTCAAGCTTTTGATTGTAAAAGTTGGCTAGGGTTGAAGAGGAGATCAAAATAAGAAGGAATCCATAATTTATTTTCGATTTCCACCATGGAATCAAGGAGAAATGGATGAAGAACCTTACCTACAGGTTGGGAGTCGTCCTCCTGCTCCTCCTTAGCTCCTTGTTCGGTTTTTCAAGCAAGGGGAAGAAAGAAATCCGAAAAGGCCTTGGTTTGGGCTTAGAAATGGCACTTTTATAAGGAATTTGATGAGAGAGAAAATTGCCTTATTAAAATGCATTTAATCCCAAAAATAGTACCACCTCTTCCTCCTTGGTTTGCTTGTATGCAAAGGCAACTCAAAGCCACTGAACTCCCTTCCATTATCAATGGATTAAGGGAAAAGAAAATAAGCACCTTAATCCATTATAATACTAATATATCTTTTTGAGTGGGAATTCTTTTCCTTATAATAAGGTGAGTGGAATTTCACCTACTTAAGATATTTTCGTTCCTTATCTTGGAAAAGGAACGTACATCCTTATTCAAAATCAACCAATAACATTTTGGTTGAAGGCCCTTTAATTAATACATTCACTTTTGCCCTAAATTGAATTAGGGTTTCTCTTAAGATTAAATCTTGATTATTTTAATATCAAGATTCTCTCTCTTCCAACTTAATTCAAATGAGATGCCCCTCTCATTTTATTTGCTCTACATGATGCCAAGAAACATTAAGGACCTTATTGAAGTGGTAATTTGCATATTGAACCCTAGGTTTTGGGTAAATTGCACATTATACCAAAACTAGGTTTTAATGCACAAGGATTGCTTTACAAGCTCTTTCTTGGTATTCAGGCTTCCATAAGCCATACCTAAGCATCATTTTCACTCTCATGATGCTTCAACACATGAGGAACATATTATCATGCACAATTTGCACTTAAACCCCTCAACTTGGGTAATTTGCACATTAGTCCAAAATAAGCAAACATTGCTTCAACATTGTCCAAATAGGACCAAAATTGAAACATAATCTCCTCATGAGCCCTAATTACTTTTCACAAGATAGTATTAAGCATATAATCATCTTTCTTAATCAAAACACCTAGGGTTAGAGTATAACCCAGGTCAGGGATGTTACAAATTATAAACCCCTAACAAGGATTTCGTCCCTGAAATCCGGATAAAGGAAGACAGATGTATTTCATTCATCATACTATCTAATCTTCACATAACATCTCCTTATTATGGAGACACCAAAAAGCTTTGTTCAACAGAATGTGTTTCCTTTCAGGATTCTTATTGAATCAACACACAAGACACATGCTCCACTGTCCCCTTATCATAGACTGTGGCGTCAACTTTGTGTCACATAACACTTTTCTTGTTCATAGAGACATCTTACATTCCTTATTAATATCATGTTTATACAAAGCATAAACCCCTAACATATGATGTTCATATCATTTTATATAATCAGACTGATTTCATAGTTGACCACTCTAGGTAGCCATCCTAAACCATCTGATAACTCTCAGATACCAGAATCTCTTACCTTGGTTTCAGTCACATGTGTTGGGAACACATCACATTCTCATATTCCTTTCATTATGAGGCATTACTTGTTACATATGTCTTTTTCTTGGAACCAAAGTCCAAGATAACTGATACTTTTCTAAGTATCCCTCACATGAACATATTTATCTTATGCACATCAAGTGTCCTAAGACCCACTTGATTGCCATGCCCCTGAAAGGAAAGAAAACAAGGATTCATATTCCTCTTATTATTTCATGTATTTTTAGCTATTCATGAACCATTTACTCTTTATCTCATCTTAGGTTCCTTGCCTTTAGCATTGGAATTTGTAAGGATGATTACATGTCATTATCCCTTTCTTTATTATTATCTAGCATGTTTATGATCATCTCATGATCTCATCACATTTCCCATGTCCTCATTATGGAAAAGATCTTTATTATGCTGGCAGCATTATTGAACAGGGTCCATCTCCCTCATTCTTATTCTTGTCTTATGAGGAGTACATTTTTAGTTCCTCATACAACATGCTCATCTGAGATTATCTCAAGCTTCTCTTTCTTATGCATGAGATATGACACATTTATTCATTCCAGATTTCTGATTTCATGATACTCATTAGATTGTCTCAGAATGACTACTTGATCAGAGCAATCAAAAAGACAACAATCTAAGAGTTTCCATACCCACTTTATCATCACTAGTTGTATACCTGGCCAGGGTTTACAAGTACTGTGATCACGTAGTATGCACTTTGTCTAATATCATATTCCTTGCTTTTATTATAAGCATAAAATTTAACATCCCTGGATTTTATCCAGGCATCTCTTCTATACCTCTTCCTCTTTCATAGAGGTAAGACCAACATAGAGAATTTAAAAGAATACTGAACAGAATTCAAATTCTAGTTCTCATCATTTCTTCCCTATATAGCAACCAATAGGGAAAACAAAATCAACAATCCTCTTTTTTTTTCTATAACAAAAAGGGTTTAGTGTACTCGACATGTACACATTAATAGCATACCTTTTCCTCATATCATGGTATTATTAGTCTTATTACTAATGCAAAAACTAAGCCATGGGATCTTACAGGTGAAAGATTAAGACCTTTGCACTTACTTAATGGCTACAGCCCTGGTACACTAGGCGTTTGTTGCACTATTAGTACCAAAAACTTGGTTTTTCAAAACCATTAAGAAAATGTATCTAGAATTATAGAGACCATTCCCTACTTCTCAGCTTATTGCCCTTCCTTGAGCACTACCATCATAGATTTATTATCTGACTAAACTCATGGCAGAGTCTACTTTCTTGCCATAAGTTAATCGCTTCCATATTTTCCCTTGTTCCAACATGACTTAGTCATTCAGGAACTCTTTTAAAGCTCAAGCTTTCTGTATTAAGGACTGATAACCTAGATCGTAAGGCTAGTATCCAGTCCACTTATATGCATTACTGTTGCCCCAATCTGCCCAACAAGAGCATGATCATAGGATTCTCTATCCTGATCAGGTCTTAATGGGGATTCTCAGGCACTCATTCTATTCTTGCCTGATCCCTTGCACCTCTTCTTGGTGCAACAACATTGTTCCCAGCAATGTGTTCCTTGTGTTCTCCAGTCATTTTAACTTTTACCCTTTCTCTACACAAGCAGAAATCATTATAGGGTATACTGGAAGACACTATCATAGACTCAATACCTTAGTCCTATGTCTCTGTAGACTCAGCGAACCTAGAGCTCTGATACCACTAATTGAAATGACCATCTTGCGAAAACAGGATTAACTAATGCGGAAGCGAATTATTTGCAGCGGATTACTGAAAATCACTGAAAATTTAAAACTTTTTGAGAAGAGATCCACACATAGGAAATCTTTTTCTTCAAGAACCAACATATAACATTTACATTCTGTTTCAAAGTACATGTCTTGCACTATCTCTTCTCAAAATTACAACATCAGCTGTCTCAAGACATAATATATGCACAACATATAACTTCGAGGCATCAAGCCAAAAATCTCAGATCGATTCGTTAAAACACTAACTATAAACTCCAAGGACCTGAGAGTACAGAGACGACACATAGGACTTCTATCTACATGACATGACAGACAGTACACTCAACCTGAGCTGTCACTGCTGTCCCTGCTGTTGTTGATGTTCTTCCTCCGCAAGATATTCTCACTTTCCTCCTTGCTTGTCCACCTAAAAACATTGGATCCCACGGGGGTGAGACAATTGTAAATTGTCCCAGCGGGAGATATAAATCTCCACCAAAACATTATTATTGCAGTTTAAAGATATGGAACTGAGCAGAGGATAAGCAGTTTAAAGCATTCTCATCTTAAAGCATTGTAACTATTCATGATAGAATAATATAACAACTATTCTCTTAATAAGGAATAGGAAAAACATGTTTATCATTTATCCTCCATATTATACCATCATGTCAAACTTCTGTTGTGACACTCATTATCTTGATATGTCACCCATGAGACATTCTTGTTTCAACTTATTGGCCTTAGCCAATCTGCTAAACAGATTTTTGGTTATTTTGGACATGAGAGTGTACATCATCATGTTTTATTCAGGCATTGGTCTATACCAATCCTATACAAATATTCCAGGCATTGGATTACACCAATCCTGTGAAACTAGTACAAGCATTAGACTTATATTATTCCTGTGTATCCATTCCAGGTATTGAACTATGTCAATCCTGTGTAACCATTCCAAGTATTGATCTATGTCAATCCTGTGCAATTATTCTAGGTATTGATCTATGTCAATCCTGTGCAACTATTCCAGGTATTGATCTATGTCAATCCTGTGCAACTATTCCAGGTATTGGGATTTAGCCAATCCTGTACATTCCAGGTATTGGGAGTTAGCCAATCCTGTGTTATTATTCCAGGTATTGGGATTTAACCAATTCTGTGCATTCCAGGTATTGGGAGTTAGCCAATCCTGTGTTATCATTCCAGGTATTGGAATTTAACCAATCCTGTGCATTCCAGGTATTGGGAGTTAGCCAATCCTGTGTTATCATTCCAGGTATTGGGATTTAACCAATCCGGTGTTATTATTCTAGGTATTGGGATTTAACCAATCCTGTGTTATCATTCCAGGTATTGGGAGTTAGCCAATCCTGTGCAGATGTTATTCTAGGTATTAGACTATGCTAATCCTGTGCAACTATTTTAGGTATTGAACTATATCAATCCTGTTATGCTAAAAGTGATATTTATCACATATTTATATACCACTTTCCTCATCACTTTCAACTTCCTTAAGTTACCAGCTTATCTTGGATTAAGGTATTTCCCATCTTAATCCTTTCATCCATTAACCTATTACCCTTACCATGAAGTGCATAGGTCACACATAAGAATGGTCCAACTATCTTTAATAATATAGACTCATCTCAAGCTAAAGCATTACTTGCTATAAGGATATCCACAATCAATCACTTTAGGCATTTCCCCCATCAATATATTAGTAACCATTCCATTATTAGGATTAGGGTTTCCCATACTATCATACTTCATTAGGGTGAGGATTGCATATAACATCACCCTTCATTAGGCTTTCTCATCATATTGCCTAAAATTAGGGTTTACAATTCATCCCAACATGGGTTTCTCATGGCATCACCCTCAATTAGGGTTTACATGGAATCAACCTCAATTAGGGTTCACATGATCTCTTTATTAAGGATCATACCCTATTCATCACATGATCAATACTCAGGTATGAATTCCTTTCCATCATCCTATCAACTTGATTAGGTTACATCAACCCTTCAATCAAGTATATACAACTATGGTTAACATAGTGTACTAAGACATTGTTCTTATAAGCAATTAGGGTTCATCCCTTAATTGGCAATAATCACTTAGGTACTATTAGGGTTTCAACCTTTGTACCTTCATTGATTATCACTACTAATCATCATTGGATTAATGGATGATTCATCATCTCTATTCTCAAGAGATTCAATCACATTGGACCTCCAGTAACTTGAGGTATCCAAATAGATTGATCAATGGAACCTTCAACTGATTTGACCCTCAATTGACCCTCACTTGGTCATCAATTAGGGTTTGATTCAATTGGATTAGGGTTTAGAATCGATGATTCAACAACACTCATCAATGCAAGATTGTTTACTTTGAAACTTTTGAACCATCATCCAAATTGGGTATGAACTGACCCCAAACGGTCTTGAGGTCGTTTGGATGACCTCCAAACGGTCTTGAGACCGTTTTCCCATCATAGCACTCAAATCCAAGCCATCCAATTAAGGTTTGGATCATGGGATTGATCACCAAATCAGCATTGCATTGTATATCAGCTTGGTACATTTAGACCTTCAAACACCTAACCATACTCAACCGTAGACCTCCAAACGATCTTAGTTGACCACAAAACGGTCTTGAGACCATTTGGATGAGCTCCAAATAGTCTTGAGACCGTTTGGCTCATCCAACCTTTGGATTCTAGTGAAATTTCATCAAGGTTTGGTCTATCGAGTTGATCAACAATCAGCACTTAATTGCAATATGATTTGGTACCTTTAGACCTTCAATTGGTCAACTATACTTGACCCCAGACCTCCAAAAGGTCTTGGGGTGACCCCCAACCGGTCTTGAGACCGTTTGGGTGATCCCCAAACGGTCTTGAAACCGTTTGGGCTAAGCAACCTAAAATCTCCAATTAACTCATTGGAATTTCAGCACTGTTTTCAATTAGAGTTTGTCCAATTGATTAGCCTTCAACTCACGATTCCTTGGGAGTTAATCCCTCAAATTTGGTGAGTCATTAGACCACATCATTAGAAACAGTAATCCCAAACGGTCAACACTTGGTCAATAATCTCAAATGGTCTTGAGACCGTTTTCCCAAAAAGTTCAATTATATCAGATTGATAATCAGCACTTAATCCAATTCGGTTTCCCTAATTGATTAGACTTCAACCAACATAATTATGAACAGGAATCCCAAACGGTCAACGCTTGGTAAACTCGCTCAAACGGTCTTGAAACCGTTTTCCCAAACAGGTCAAGTTAATCAGGTTGAAAAGCAGCATTTAATTCAATTCAATTTTCCTAATTGATTGGCCTTCAACCTACGATTTCTTTGGAGTTAACCCCTCAAATTTGGTGGGTCATTAGCCTACATAATTAGGAACAAAATTCCCAAACGGGCAACGCTTGGTCAACCATCTCAAACGGTCTTGAAACCGTTTTCTCCCAAACGGTTTTAAACCGTTTGCCCTTAAATGGTTTGCTGAAACCGCATAGCCAATCAAATTAAAACGATTTGGAGTAGCTATCAAAACCGTTTGGCTTGGTACTTTTCTTTGGATAAGCATCTAGGATGATATCATCATCCCGTTCCTTCGAACAACCAAGAACAGCAACCGTTCTTGATGGAAATTGCAGCAAGAAACAAGAGTGCATCAAATTGAAGAAATCAATCGACAAAACATAGAGAATTGATGCAATAGCAATGTTTAACAGTTTAAGTTATAAAACCCGCCTCCAATTGAGCTCCAAAGCTCCAAGCTCACGCCATTAATGGTGGATGAAGCTCTTGCAACTCCCCCTAGGCTCGTCCTCAAGCTTTTGATTGTAAAAGTTGGCTAGGGTTGAAGAGGAGATCAAAATAAGAAGGAATCCATAATTTATTTTCGATTTCCACCATGGGATCAAGGAGAAATGGATGAAGAACCTTACCTACAGGTTGGGAGTCGTCCTCCTGCTCCTCTTTAGCTCCTTGGTCGGTTTTTCAAGCAAGGGGAAGAAAGAAATCCGAAAAGGCCTTGGTTTGGGCTTGGAAATGGGACTTTTATACGGAAATTGATGAGAGAGAAAATGCCTTATTAAAATGCATTTAATCCCAAAAATAGTACCACCTCTTCCTCCTTGGTTTTCTTGTATGCAAAGGAAACTCAAAGCCACCGAACGCCCTTCCATTATCCATGGATTAAGGGAAAATAAAATAAGCACCTTAATCCATTATAATACTAATATATCTTTTTGAGTGGGAATTCTTTTCCTAATAATAAGGTGAGTGGAATTTCACCTACTTAAGATATTTTCGTTCCTTATCTTGGCAAAGGAACGTCCATCCTTATTCAAAATCAACCAATAACATTTTGGTTGAAGGCCCTTTAATTAATACATTCACTTTTGCCCTAAATTGAATTAGGGTTTCACTTAAGATTAAATCTTGATTATTTTAATATCAAGATTCTCTCTCCTCCAACTTAATTCAAATGAGATGCCCCTCTCATTTTCTTTGCTCTACATGATGCCAAGAAACATTAAGGACCTTATTGAAGTGGTAATTTGCATATTGAACCCTAGGTTTTGGGTAAATTGCACATTATACCAAAACTAGGTTTTAATGCACAAGGATTGCTTTACAAGCTCTTTCTTGGTATTCAGGCTTCCATAAGCCATACCTAAGCATCATTTTCACTCTCATGATGCTTCAACACATGAGGAACATATTATCATGCACAATTTGCACTTAAACCCCTCAACTTGGGTAATTTGCACATTAGTCCAAAATAAGCAAACATTGCTTCAACATTGTCCAAATAGGACCAAAATTGAAACATAATCTCCTCATGAGCCCTAATTACTTTTCACAAGATAGTATTAAGCATATAATCATCTTTCTTAATCAAAACACCTAGGGTTAGAGTATAACCCAGGTCAGGGATGTTACAAATTATAAACCCCTAACAAGGATTTCGTCCCTGAAATCCGGATAAAGGAAGACAGATGTATTTCATTCATCATACTATCTAATCTTCACATAACAGATCCTTAGTCATTCGTAAGTACTTCAGGATGTTCTTTACGGCTGTCTAGTAAGCATCCTCGGGATCTGACTGGTACCTGCTCATCATGCTGAGGGCATACGAGACATATGGGTGTGTGCACAACATAGCATACATGATGGATCCGATGACTGACGCATATGGGATCCCATTCATACACTCCCTCTCTTCACAAGATCGGGGACACTGAGCTCTAGAGACTGTAACTCCATGTAACATGGGGATGTTGCCTCTCTTTGAGTTCTCCATGCATAACTGCTTCAGCACTTTATCAATGTGCGTGCTCTGACTTAGTCTGAGAAGCCTTCTAGATGTATCTCTATAGATCTTAATTCCTAGAATGTAGGATGCTTCTCCCAAGTCCTTCATTGAGAATGTATTTTCAAGCCAAGTGTTTACCCTCTCTAAGGCTATGGCATCATTCCCCATCAATAGTATGTCATCCACATACAATATGAGGAATGTGTTCGTGCTCCCACTAACCTTCTTGTACACATAAGGTTCATCTTCATTTTGAATAAAGCCAAAAACTTTGACTTCCTCATCAAATCAAAGATTCCCACTCCGAGACGCTTGCTTCAATCCATAGATTGACCTTTGCAGCTTACAGAGTTTATTGGCATTCTTTGGATCTACAAAACCTTCAGCCTGTTTCATGTACGCATCCTCATAAATATTCCCATTAAGGAATGCAGTTTTAACATCCATCTTCCAAATCTAATAGTCATAGTAGGCCGCAATGGAAAGCATGATCCTAATGGACTTAATTATGGCAACTGGAGAATAGGTTTCGTCATAGTCAACACCTTGAACTTGTCAAAAACCCTTCACAACCAATCTACCTTTATAAGTCTACACATTGCCATCCATGTTGGTCTTCTTCTTGAAGACCCACTTGCACCCTATGGGTTTTACCCCTTCGGGTGGTTCCACCAAAGTCCATAATTTGTTGGAATACATGGATTCCATCTCAGATCTCATGGCCTCCAGTCATTTCTCAGAGTCTGGTCCCTCCATAGCCTCTAGATAGGTAGTTGAATCATCATTTATGATCAACTCACCACCTTCCTCAGTTACAAGGTATCCAAACCTCTCAGGCTCAAGGTGTGTCCTACTAGATCAATGAGGTCCTTGTGTTACTTGAGGAGACTGAGATTCCATCTCTATGTTCCTCTTGCACATCTACTAGTTCAATGTTTTCTTGTTGGGCTTGAACCTCTTCAAGCTCTATCTTACTCCCATTGTTTCCTTTGGAAATCAATTCCTTCTCTAGGAACACAACATCCCAGGAAACAAACACTTTTTTTATGGAAGACGGGAAGCCCTATGATTGGGGCTCCCCATTATCTATTAACTTTCTAAATCAAGGTTTACAAGAAACAAAAAGTTCGAAGGAAAATATTAAGCATAACAGAAACTATCTACTTGGCCCCTGCGGGAAGAGTTGGCTACCTCATGGGCAACCCTATTACTTCTACGACTAACATGCCTCAAACTACAAAAAGAGAACATGTGTTGTAAAGAAGTGATGTCTTCAGCAATGGCTCCTAGATAGTCCATCCACAGCTTTGTGTTGGTGCATGCATGGATGACCTCCATAGAGTTTGTCTCTACCTCCACTCGGTCGTGCCCCTCCTTCCTTGCCCATAATAACGCTGCCCGCACTACTAAAGATTCCGCCATGGTGACATCTTCTCCCGAGTTCACTCTCTCCCCCGCCACTCCCACTAGACTGCCCTTCTCATCTCTGTCTGCCATCCCAATCCCTGCCCTACCATCCTCCCCTATTGAGCTGTCAACATTGAGTTTTATCCTTACCCCTGCCGGCATCACCCATCCACAACGTCCCCCATTAGCTGCCAACGCGTTGTCACCCCTGTCCCCTTGGTGCTGAACGTTAACGCCCCAGACGTCACCTCCTCCCACATGGCGATGCTGCCTGCCATCCGCCCTTACAATAGTCAAAGCACCGTGGAGAAGATAGCCACTATGCACTTCATTTCTTTGGAAGATCCTCATGCACCTTACCCTCCAAACCGTCCACATGGCAGCAACTATTGCATCTGCCTCTTGCAAGGATGTCCTCTCTAGAGCAGCTCCCATAGATGAGCTAATGTCCTCGTCCTTAGTGTCTTCCACCCATGCTTGTACATCCCTAGTCGTCTGGTCCCATACTTTTATGGCATTCAGACACAGTCATTGGGAAGTATTAGCGATTGACATTGAAAACGGGACAACAATATTCGAAAACTGTGTTGATGCCATTTTCAGCAACAAGCACACACAATGTCATAAAACAACAAACATCATCATTGAACAGAAAGTTGCCGAGGTGGCCACAAAGATAGTGGAGTGATGCGAAGATTTTGAGTTGCTTTTATAGACTAGTTTAACATGCATTTTATGTGTTTATTAGTCACTTTTGGGGTTAGTATCGCATGATTCACTCGACTTAGCCTATAATCTCATTTTGCATCAAATATACCATATTTCATCTTTTTGGTTATAAATAATCATATTGACATGTTTTAGCAAAGTTGATTCGAAATTATCTTGAAATTCCAGGAAAAACAAATATCTGCAGTTGTCGATACCATCGACAGCTGTCGATACCATTGACAGCTGTCGATCGTATCGACTCGGCCACAGTGAGACAGCCGCAAGGAATCAAGATGAGTCGATACCATCGACACTAAAGTCGATGGTAGTGAGATACCTTCAGCAAGCCAGTAGTCAATTGGTTGATACTATCGACACAAAGTCGATACTATCGACATCGCCCAGCTTTAGCGTCGCATTGGTGATAAAAGTGACACCTAAAGGTGTCGATACCATCGACCCACGTCGATGGTATCGAGTCTACATCAGGCGGAGCATCAGAAAAAGGAAGGCTTGTCGATATTATTACGGGTCGATACCATCGACCTGCGTCGATGGTATCAACGCCATCAGATCAGGTTTTGTTTTAGATCGGTCCTAATCGGACGGTGGTGATCTTTTGGCAATCTAAAGTGGTGCATATACCTAATTACGGTGGCCCTAAGGAGGGGATCACGTCATTAGTCATTGCACAAGTCTCAAGGAAGGGAGGAGAGAAGAACAGAGCCCAGAGCTACGCCCCAATCGTTCCGAGAGTCGTAGAAGACGTTTTCCACCGTCGGAAGGTTGTAGATCGCACATTCTACGTCAAGGAACGCCCGGATCTCCTTCGTTTAGGGGTTATATCACTTCTAACCACATTTTCTCCATGTTTTCCCTTTCTCTTATCATGTCTTTCATTGAGATGAACATGCGGGGCTAATCCCCTTTGTCTTTAGGACCGGGAGTAGCCCGGGTGATGGTTGTATGACATTTTTACCATAGTATTTCATAATTTGTCTCTTAAATCTGTGGTATGATTCCGTTTTCTCCATTATATCATTATGATTGATCACCCTAATGATAAGCTAATGCCTTTAATTACTTTGAAAGAAGAATTAACGGTTGAAAAGAGACGAAATTCACATTAACTAATAAATCCTTTGAACAAGGCGATATACAGTTAATGGCGGAAACCCAGAGTATGGTCTTCATGCACCTAGTTTAGGGTATTGGTTACTACTACCGTGGAACCAACCTAGATTTAGGTAGTGAATTGTATCACGAAAGTGAGCAATTTTGATTACAGGCCACTACCCGGAATGAGAGACGAATTAGGGTAACTGTGTAGGAATTAATACAACGAGAACCTGTGGTGAAACCACAATCCTAAAGATTCCCATCTAAATTGATTAAACCAACAATTTAATCGATTGTTTTGCTTTCTGTTATTTTTCTTTTCCTTTTCAATCAACTCTCAAACCATTTTAATTGGTCTAGCTGATTGCGAACAGTTAGTAGTAGTCTACCGGAAATCCATTCCTTGAGTTCGACTCGGGCCTCACAAAGGTCTATATTACTTTGACGCGTGCACTTGCGTTCTACGCACGGTAAATTCATGTCAAGTTTTTGGCGCCGTTGCCAGGGAACGGTGATTTTCGGCACTACGAGGGCTGCAAGCGGCCACTCTAGGCCACATTTTTTTAATTTAAATTCTGAAAATTAATCATCTATCTTTCATAATCTATAATCGTTTAGCACTGTGCCTAATTAAATTTACTACTGTGCAGGTACTAGTGCATGGTGAGTATGCGTAGCACAGACTACACACAATCATCGCCAGAGATCCCGTTTTTGGAATCAGACTATGAGAATTCAAATTCTGACACTGAAGCAATGGCTGAGGAACAAACAATCTGGGAGAAAATCAAGGCGTCGTCCTTTTCTGCATCCAAGGGGCCAATTAAGAAACAGGCCATCAACATTTCTAATTATAAAATTGACCCAAGTCTAATCAATTTGGTCAAGTCCAATGCATTTCATGAGCTCAAAAATGAAGATCTGGTGACCCACATAAGCCAGATCATGGAGAACTATGATATCATCAATATAGACCGGTTTCCACAGGAAATGCTCTATTTGAAGTTATTTCCCAGTTCTCTAGCGGGAAATGCTCGAGAATGGCTGAATAATCTAGATGACGAGTATGTGGAATCTTGGGACCACGTGGTTGAAGTTTTCTTCGAAAGATTTTTCCCACCTGAGAAGACAAATGGTCTCATAAGAAAAATCCATAACTTCAGTCAGAAAGCCGGTGAAACATATTCTGAGACTTGGGAGTGCTTTCAGATAATGCTAAGGAGGTGCCCACATCATGGGTTAGACAAGGAGAAGCAGGTCAAGATTTTCTATTTTTCTCTTTCTGAGCATGATAGAAGCAACCTGGATTCAGCAGGTTCGGGGTTTTTCTTGAACAACATAGATACAAGGTGTTGGGAGATTTTAAAAAATATGGCTAAAAAGTAGTCATGGGGTGATAGAGGTGCACCGGAACAAGCCAAAGCTGTAGGGGAATCAAAGGCAATTAAAGAATTGAAAAAAAAAATGGATCTCATAGCCAAGAAATTGGTAGAGAAAGAGGAAGAGTCTGATGAGGAGGCCCAAGTTAAATTCATTCATCAACAGGGTTTCAGGAGCAATGATTACTCTTGGAGAAAGGATAGAAAATTATCATGGAAGGATCCAAACAACTTCCTACAAGACCCAGATGCAAATCCACAGCCCACTACGGAAGACAAAAGCACCGAGTTGCTCAGCCAAGTAGTGAAACAAAATCAAGAGTTGATGAATATGTTCGGTAAGCAGTTACAGTCCCAGGGTGAGATTTTGAACAAATTTGGGAAGACATTGCAAAGTCATGGAGCACAGATGAGGGCACTGGAGATGACTGTGGCCCAAATTTCCAATGAAGTGGCGGCCATGAAGCATACAAATCAACAAAGACTGATTGGGAATGCAGAGGCTGCTCAAGCACATCATCAAGTGAAGTACATATATGTGATTAAGGAGACAGAGGCCCCAGTGGTGTAGGTCCATGAAAAGGGCAAAATGCATTTTGACACGGAGGCTAAACCCAGTGTGCTATACCCCCGTAGCTTGTATGGATTACCAGGAGGATGTCATCCATTTAGAAAATCCCACCAAGAACCCATCACAACCATGCCTACATCTAGGTAAGAGGAGCAGGTGAAGGCCATACTTTGCAGTGGATCTACTACCATCGAGAAGGATGAGCAGCCACGAGCCACACCAACCGTGAATGATGTGCCAAAGCCTACGCCAGAGGGTGACATTGAAGCAAGCTTAGGGGAGGGGACTCCAAATAGCCCATATGTGCCACCACACAAGCACATAAAGGAGCCAAGCGTGCCATTCCCGGATAGTCTGAAGCCGAGGAAAGAGCAAAAGCACTTCAAGAAATTTTTTGAGATCTTCCAAAAGCTCCACATTAACATTCCATTGGTGGAGGCTATAGAGAAAATTCCCTCATATGGAAGATTCATGAAAGACATCATCAACAAGAAACGGCGGATCAAAGATACAAATGTTGTGTGTGTTGATGAAACAGTGAGTTCTATAATCCAAGGAAGGTGGCCAAAGAAAAGGAAAGATCCAGGATGTTTCTACATCCCATGTTCCATAGGTGGCCAACATTTTCTACAAGCACAGTGTGACTCAGGGGCAACCATAAATCTTATGCCACTTGCCACTTTTCAAAAGTTGGGATTGAAGAAGCCAACACAAACTTCCATGACAATTGAGTTGGCATATGGATCCATTGTAAAGCCACAAGGTATATGCGAGGATGTGCTAGTCAAGGTCGACAAATTCATCTTCCCTGTTGACTTTGTGGTCATGGACATGCATGAGCTGGAAGGAGGTGAGATGCTATTGGGACGGCCGTTCCAAGCTACGGCTGATGTAATCACTGCCATTGGGCGAGGTTACTTGACACTTGGAATTGGTGATGATAGAGTTGAATTCAAATTGCCAAAGGAATCATTAGAGACATCCCTTGACAACCCAGGTTAAAGGTATCTTTATGTCAAGCCTAGGACATTAAACAAGGGTGCTTGTTGGGAGGCAACCCAACTTTAGGTTTATTTCATGTTTGGTTATGATCTTTTGTGTTGATGTACTTAGTTTTTGCTTAGGTTTTGATAATTTTTGTAAAAATGGTACCCTAACTCATGTTTTGAAGTGTGTAGAATTTTAAAGTCTATACTATCGACACCCATGTCGATAGTATCGGGTTTGGATCAGAAAACCCTGAGAAAGAGTCCAATCCATCGACCTTAGTGTCGATAGTATCGAGATTCTTGAAGATTTTCAGAAAAATTGGTGAGAGAGATGTCGATACCATTGACACCCATGTCGATAGTATCGACACTTTTGATTTCCCAGGCTTTTAGATGCATCGATACACCAAAATTGTTGAGCCTGAGTCGATACCATCGACCTTGGTGTCGATGGTATCGACACCTGCAGGACAGCTATATAAAACAGGCTGTAAAAGGTGTCGAAACGAGATTTTTTCGCACCGTTTTTTGTAGAGAAAAGAAGGATGAAGCAAGTCACGTCTTAGAACCACTAAGACACAACAATGGGCCACCAAAAAGAGGGAGATAGCAAGAATCACTTGGTCCACTTGAGCATCCGACCATCCTTCTTCACCACACTTCAAAGCAAATGGTACTGCTGTTCCGCCTCTTAAGTGGGAATGTTGACTATGATGCCGTAGCCATATTCAAGCTTAGGGGGGATGTTGGAACAGCCCTCTATCTTAGTTTTACTTACTTATTCATGTTGCTTTTACTTTTGAAATATTAGTTGTATTTATTTCTAGTTTTACCACTTTTTGTAGGATCCACATCTATCTAGTGTAATCTGTGGAGCAATAAATGCATGGTTTCAATTTTGGGTTGGGTGCACATGAAAAAATGAGCATATTGGAAACTTTTTGAGCTTATTCTTGTGAGTAATTGAGTTGCATAACTGAGGAAGTGTTTGGGTGAGTCAGCTTCAGGACATGGGGACATGAATGACCATCTTTATTGTCCAAGGAAAATTGATTGACAAGGTTGTTGAGCCTGAACCGACCAAATGCTAATGTGACCTTAGACTAAAGTTTAAGAGAGACATCCTTCAGTTACCCTATACACAGGTCTTTAGAGAGGGACATATGATATTTTCAGAAGGTTCTGTCAATTAGTCTTGTGATCTGATCCACCGCAATTTCATTCACACTTCACCATAAGAAATGGGAGTACATTACTGTCTTTTACTTTTTGATTGCATCTCATGTAGATAGGTCTTGCATTACAGCTATTTTCACTTATTTTTGCATGAAAATGAAAAATAAAAGATAGAGTAGTTATACATGCACATTATCCTTAGGTATGTGTCATTTAATTGCGTAATTGTCATTTTGTAGCTGGATTCACATCTTTTGAGCATATATTACATCATGCATCTTATGTCTTCTAAAACATTAAAGGTGGTGAGATTGATCCATACCCTCTGAATAGAATGCTTCAAATGCACAAGTTATGTAACAAGAAGTGAGCCTGACGAATAATTCATTGTCATCTATGAAAATAAGGGCTTGAAAAAAAATGAAAAAATTAAAGAAAAAAAAGAGAAGAAAAGAAAAAAAGAAGAATTGAGAAGTAAGTATGAATGAGAGGGAGAAAGGAACCTGTTCTCACTTACATACTAAGAAGAATAAGTACATGGTGTAGTTTTCTTAGATATTCCATCTCACCTTGAGATGGAATGATAGTGCATGCATCATTCCACCAAAAATGTAGCATTAGGACATTTTCACTTGCATTTTGCATCATGATAGGTCATTAATTTTTGTATTACATGATTGAATGTTATGTGCTTCCATCTCTTCCACAGCCACCTATCCCATCCACCTGTTGCTCTAATTGGTAGGCCACCCATGATATTCTCCTCATTAATGAATGTCAGGAGATATGCTTCCATTTAGAAGGTAGTTAGGAAATGAGCAATCTAGATAGGAGATCACATGATGCATCAAGTATGGACCAGATGAGTTTATCATATTAGTTGCTTTAATTGATAGTGTTTCATTGAATGGGGGACATACATCTTTTACATAGGTCTTTGGTCGCCTGGATGGCAGTTTGTGTTCAGTGGTCAATGAGGGCCGATTTGTGGAAAGAAAGTGGGGATGATACAGATGCATTTCATGTATTTATGTCCTTATGCTGACTTATCTCAACCAGATCCAAACTTTTGTTGCTCGGGGACGAGCAAGGGTTAAGCTTAGGGGAGTTTGATGCGAGGATTTTGAGTCACTTTTATAGACTAGTTTTACATGCATTTTATGTGTTTATTAGTCACTTTTGTGGGTAGTATCGCATGATTCACTCGACTTAGTCTATAATCTCATTTTGCATCAAATATACCATATTTCATATTTTTGGTTATAAATAATCATATTGACATGTTTTAGCAAAGTTGATTCGAAATTATCCTGAAATTCCAGGAAAAACGAATATCTGCAGCTGTCGATACCATCGACAGCTGTCGATAGTATCGACTCGGACACAGTGAGACAGCCACAAGGAACCAAGATGAGTCGATACCATCGACACTGAAGTCGATGGTAGCGAGATACCTTCAGCGAGCCAGTAGTCAATTGGTCGATACTATCGACACAAAGTCGATACTATCGACATCGCCCAGCTTCAGCGTCGCATTGGTGATAAAAGCGACGCCTAAAGGTGTCGATACCATTGACCTGCGTCGATGTTATCGAGTCTGCATCAGGCGGAGCGTCAGAAAAAGGAAGACTTGTCGATATTATGACGGGTCGATACCATCGACCCGCGTCGATGGTATCAACGCCGTCAAATCAGGTTTTGTTTCAGATCGGTCCTAATCGGACGGTGGTGATCTTTTAGCAATCTAAAGTGGTGCATATACCTAATTACGGCGGCCCTAAGGAGGGGATCACGTCATTAGTCATTGCACAAGTCTCAAGGAAGAGAGGAGAGAAGAACAGAGCCCAGAGCTGTGCCCCGATCATTTTGAGAGCCACAGGAGACGTTTTCCACCGCCGGATGGTTGTAGATTGCACATTCTACGTCAAGGAACGCCCAAATCTCCTCTGTTAAGGGGCTTACATCACTTCTATCCATGTTTTCTCCATGTTTTCCCTTTCTCTTATCATGTCTTTCATTGAGATGAACATGCATTGCTAATCCCCTTTGTCTTTAGGACCGGGAGTAGCCCGGGTGATGGTTGTATGACATTTTTACCATAGTATTTCATAATTTGTCTCTTAAATCCGTGGTATGATTCCATTTTCTCCATTATATCATTATGATTGATCACCCTAATGATAAGCTAATGCCTTTAATTACTTTGAAATAAGAATTAACGGTTGAAAAGAGACGAAATTCACATTAACTAATAAATCCTTTGAACAAGGCAATGTACAGTTAATGGTGGAAACCCAGAGTATGGTCTTCATGCACCTAGTTTAGGGTATAGGTTACTACTACCGTGGAACCGACCTAGATTTAGGCAGTGAATTGTATCACGAAAGTGAGCAATTCTGATTACAGGCCACTACCCGGAATGAGAGACGAATTAGGATAACTGTGTAGGAATTAATACAACGAGAACCTATGGTGAAACCGAAATCCTAAAGATTCCCATCTAAATTGATTAAACCAACCATTTAATCGATTGTTTTGCTTTATGTTATTTTTCTTTTCTTTTTCAATCAACTCTCAAACCATTTTAATTGGTCTAGTTGATTGCGAACAGTTAGTAGTAGTCTACCGGAAATCCATTCCTTGAGTTCGACTCAGGCCTCACAAAGGCCTATATTACTTTGATGCGTGCACTTGCGTTCTACGCATGGTAAATTCGTGTCATGGAGCTAATATGAACATTTGGTCGTAGCATACCCAATGATCTTGAGTTCGAGAAGCCATAGTTCTATCACACGTGCTCATAGTAAGAACCTATATCAAATGACTATGGATTCAACATACTCTTCTAGATGTAGGTGTTGTCTACATCAAACGAGAAGATCGAGCACAAATAAGATGTTGTCTCAGAGGACAATATGCAATGAAGTTCTTAAACTCAGAGTGTTCAATCTCAACAAACCAACTCTAACTTTCATGTTCTAGATCAACCTCATCCCTTGACACCTTGAGGACAACATGAATGATAAGTTTGGTTGGGGGTTCTAAACAGGTGAACATGGTACGTCCTTAAACATCAATCACATTTCAATTTTTCTAACAAAAATTTTGAACTCTCCAAAAGGGCATTTTTTATGATATTGGTTGCACATGCATATACTCTTGTCCTCGGAGATGTTGTGCGCTCTTTCCTGAAGTCACACCCGAACAATGTCTATGTCAACCTTCTGGTTGATCACCACAAATAGTAGGTTGATGTTGTCCTCCTAGCAGCAGGTTCACCCAGTGAGCCGATCGGTTGGTACCCTGATTAATGCATAATTCAACCAATTCAATATCCAGTCAACCTGACACTCCAACCAGTTAGTTGAACACTTGAACTTGATGGTTCTGAGTCTAATAACTAAATTGGTTATTAAGTTGAATACCTAAACATCTTTAATAATCAACTTAAACATCATTCATGGACAAACTCCTATTCCAAGTTTATCCTATGTGTGTGACCCTATAGGTCCCATATTACATTGACAATGAGTGTCCATAATTGACTTATGACATCACAAGAAAAGAGTGGTGCCTAGTCACACATCATTGCTACCCAAATAAATAGAAAGTTGGAGAACAACTTCAACCTACAATCTATGATAGGTCTTGCAATGGTTGTATAATTCCTTTGTCTCTAATCTCCAGATTGAACTCGAGGCATGGAATCATCACCCTTTCAATGTTCACTCCATGTTCCTTGAAAAAATACAGACTGTATGAGATATACGTGACCTCAATATCTTATATTGATTCACATGTGCATGTGCCAACTTTTCTCAGTCTCATTTATCTAGTGGCCTAGATATCAAACTCCTATAGGAGGGATAAATACTATCTACATCACTCACAATCAGCCCTCATGTGTCACCACTACCCGATCATCACTGTTATGGAAACCTTATTCAGGGTTATGTTGGATAAAGTCAAAGTATACCGAATGGCATGTGATGAGTGTTACGACCCCACCTCCCGGTAACCCCCAATTAAGGGAGACCGAAAGGTCAGAGCCGTTAACCAATAACCCGGATCAAAGGTTCGACAATTAACCAAGAATAATTATCAAATTTTAACAGACTATACTGAAAAGCTGTAAGAAAATAAATTTTTGCATACCTTTTTGAAAACTTGGATCTCTAAACTTTTATCCACTTAAGGATTCTACTCTAACTAATCCTCCTTGTATTTTACTTCATGTGTTTCGCAATATGACGATTTACTGTTTGTCCTTTTGGCTTGTTCCTAAAATGCTGACAAACAAAACGTCGGTCAACCGCAGCTGGTATGTGGGGGAAATAATAATCATGCAATTATCTATAACAATGTATTGCACTCAATTATCATTTAACAAACAATTTTACATTTTAAGTATAACTACGCGATCCAAGGATACCCTATCCTCTGTGTTGTCCCCATTAAACCCCTCATGATCCACCTATCAAGTGAACCAGTTTCTAGGGTTGAGTCACATGGAACTACCCATAGGTAGACCACTCCTTAACTCAGGGTATGCTAAAGAGTCTCATGGAACTACACGTAGGTAGCCCAATTTCTAACTCGTGATACCCTAGACCTTGCTCTAGGTTATCCTTAGCCTTTGCATAGCCACAGGGGTGGACTCAGATCTAGCTAGTTATACATGTATACTCATAGAGATAGTCATAGTCACTTTATAGTTGCATGAATTAAAACATCCAACAGTTATTTCAAGCATTGAGGGAAACGTCGATAAAATCCTCAGAAAAACTAATCGGTATAGTCATAAGCATAACCACATACCCGATTTGATGATTTCACAAGCATTAAGTAAACCCAACCAAGAATGAAATTCAAGCAAGCAATTCAATCATCACATAATTCCTGAAAAGAATATGCACTCTATTAATTACACACTTTATCAAGAATCTACTTTATTGACTTGGATTCACTTTCTAGGGTTTCTAATCCGCATTTGGGTTTCATTAATATTCATTAGGGTTTCTTAGATCAATTCCTCAAACTTTATCCCTTTTAGGTCAACAAACCCTAAAACACTCTTTTCTACTCCTATAGACCTTAATTGCTCAACTATCCATTTTAATAGTCTTTTATACCCAAATTGACTTAGGATCATCATATCCCTATTTATTCATGGATTTGAAAAATTAAAACAATTAAAAGACATATTCATCCAAATTAGGGTTTTCAAGCTCATTAATGCATAATCATGTACGAAACCCTAAATTAAGCCAATTATATAAAAAGATCATCTTTTTAGATCCTATTTTCACTTTTATTAACAACAGGTTAATATCAGCTTGAATTATCCAAATAACGTCATTAAGTCCATCTATCATCAAATCTAAGGGTTTTTCCTTAATTAAATCATTAAAGATGATAACTTTATGCCCTTTTTAAATTTCAATCATATTTAAGCACATAAGCTCTAAATTAGACTAATCACGTGCAAAGTTCTTCCTTTTTGAGCATAATGTACCTTTTTACATTTAACAGGTTAACATCAACTCTAATGATCCATTTAAACCCTATTAAACACTTTATTCATTTCAACATAGGGTTTATTAATCTTTAATTCATTAAAGATGATAATTTACACTACCTTTCGAACTAAGATCATATTCGGGCTATAAAACTATTTTTAATGGGTTCCTTGCATTTTTCTGATCAAAATACATATATAAACTTCTGTCATCCGAGCTACGAATATTTAACTATCATTTTTGCAAGAAAACCTTACCACAACCAATGAGAGGGCGCCACATCGCCTTGTTCTCATGCAAGCTCGCGTGACTTGGAAACATGACGAAATGACCCTTTTGCCCTTCCTTAAGTTGATCAAAGTTGTAGCCCTATGAGGGGCAAATCCGTCCAACCGACTCTACCTTCATCTTCCTCGCGATCTCCCTACCGTGGGCGCCCTAGCTGCGACCAGTGCTGCTTCCCTGGACTCGCAGGCCACCAGGGAGGGGTCCCTCATCTCCAGCGACTTCCCTCTACCTCCGGCCACGGGGTCTCACCACCCAGGCACAGAGGATCGCTGCGTCCCTAGCCTTCAGGTAGCGCCACATGGAGGGAGATGCTCTTTCCTGGCTGAGCGGCGGTCTGCATGCCATGGCTCCACACCAGCTTTCGTAGGCAGTTCAAGGATCTTCGGCACCAAGCAACCACCTCGACGGCGCCTTGGACCATGAGTTAGCATCCGTGCAGATGCCCTCCCATGGAAGACGGAAGAAGGAGATGAAAGGCTGATTTCTAATGGATCACCGTCTAGGGCTGTTGCTCTATTCAGGTTCTGCGCATCCCATAGTCAGAAGATATTGGAGCTACACTCGATCTCTACTAGGTAAAGGGATCATCGAAGGCACCACCGATCAAACCATAACACCAAGACGGAAGAGGGAAAACTGGATATGGAGGTGTCCGAAGAGAGACGTAGGGGAGAGGGCAGGCACTCTCTGAATCATGCATTATGCAGACATGTATATATGTATATATATGCCTGTTCTCATCTTTCCCTTTCCAAGCACTACGAAACCTCCCTCTTTCATACCTTGGGTTGGGTGTCCTTAACGTATAAGGAAAGAAACGATCAATCATAGATCTAAATATTGATTTGGTTGAAATAATCCAGTACACAATACTTGCCCTCCAAGCAATTAGTTCATTATCATATGAGAGTTCTTTTTATGTGAAAGGTATTTCCAAAACGCCAACCATTCATATCCATTAAAAGATAATTTCTTTTTAATAATGCCAAAAGTCATTAATTTATATAACACATTATCCTTATATTTTGCATTTTTGGTATTTTCTATTTCTTTCCCCTTTATTGGGGATCCGTGGATCCCAAGGCACTCTATTATTTCGAAATTCCTTCATAAGGATACATATTATCCTTCTAGATGCATCTATATGCATTATTTCTCATTTTCATGTTTATTTCTTATTAAAATATTTCTTTTTTTGAGGATTTCTCTTTATATTTCTTTTATTTTCCTCATTGGTATTCCTTTTAATGTTAGGAATCCTTGGAATACAAAATTCCACCAAGGATAACCAAATTACACCTCTTTCCACTTGTTTCCCACCTTTTACCATTATTTTCAATTTCTTTCTTAATAAAGAAATACTTAATTACTTTTTTCTTTTCTTATTGACTTTTCCTTGCAACTTTGGACTCCTTGGAACCCAAGGAACCCAAGAGGCACGAAATCCATCCTTGGATTACATCTCTTTGCCTTCTAGAGGTTTCTACCTCATTATTTTCTCAAAAACTCAACTATTCATTTATTAATTGAATTTCCTTGTTATTTGGGCCCAATAGCCAATAAATCCCACAACAAAACCATCAAGGCTATTGTAAAAAAAATCCATTTATTCCAAATACATTATATCATTATTCGTTCAAATATCCTTAATATGAGAAATTACATTTCTCACCAAATGAACCCAAAAATTGGGGTTGTAACATCCTTCCCCTCTTATAGGAATTTTGTCCTCAAAATTATATCAAGCAAAACAAACAATTTAGGATAAGACATTTCAATCTCCATCAACGGCCCCTATGTGGCTTTACCTTACCCATGGCACTTCCAAAGAACCTTTATCATCACATATTCGTTTCTCTGAGTTCTTTCATCTTGGCGTCTATAAACTGCACAAGTGACTCAGGCCATTTCAGCCTCCCTTGGGGCTCACTAGGTTCATTGTTTAGCTCATAGTTTGGTACCTCACATAGTGCTCTAACTAGGGCACTTGGAACTCATCACACCTTTCTTTATCCTGAGGGATAAGGTTATCCATAACCTTCTCCACCAATCCATCTCAAATGGACCCATGTATCGCGGACTCAGCTCTCTTAGCTATAACTTAGAGGGGTCGGATTATCATGTCATTTATTTCCCACAGTGAACTGCATGTCAATCTACTTTTGCATCCGCTCATGACTCTTGTCGTCTTTAGGCTCCTTTCAGCCATTGCACGATCAAAGCGACTTCTTCTACACACACTGTGGTCCTTTTCTAACCATCATGTGGTCCTTTCACCAACATCACCTTACTGAAGTGGTGACTGACACAACCTCTCTTACAGAGCTTCTTTAAAATCCCGATACTAGCTATGGTGGTTATCTTCACATCTTACATAGGACAAAAACTGTCTCCAGCTATCACCCTGAATGAGCACATATGCTCTCATCAGACCCTTTAGTCTGGATCATACTAACCGTTAGTTAGGGGTGATAAATTGTACTAACATCGAGTTCTTCATGTACCTACTTCCACCTTTTGGAAGGAAACCTTTAGGTCAAACTCAAGAACCTTAGAACTCGCTTCATGGTGTAATTGAACCATCTCTCTCATGAGTAGTTCAACCAAATCTGTCTCTTGACAGAACTCTTTCTTTCTCATGTCATCTAGGTAAGGCGATCTACCATAACCCATGTTGCATTTCGACCTTCCTTGGTCCACGGGAGACTTACAACATCCATAGTGATGAACTCCCTTTCTCTTTTGGGGACTCTTTATCCTTTATATCAATGCAATGGGTTACTGATGTTCGTCCATCATCCTTTGCTTGCATGGCCATATACCACATGCAACTTTATCTTAGGTATTTAAAGTACCATTGTCACTCATTATCTTCGTAGTACGATGTATGGTGATCTTAAAATTAGAATCTCCTGTATGTCATTATTCCTCAAGATCGATTCCTCATAAACCCTAAACCACTCTAGTCGTGGTTTCATCACCTTCTTTTCCAAATAAGTGCATCTGAGGTTCTACCACCATTCTTTCATTGCATCAAGAACTAGACTGGCTAACCAAACAACCATTAACTGGTTTAACAGATCTCATTACATCGGAGTATTAGCCAAACATATCTCCTTTTCCACTTAGGGTTAGTCAAACAACCTCTTCTAGCCAAACTAGGAAGATATATCTCAACCAGAGCATCCATAACCACTTCACATCCTTAGGTATTAGGTAACATTTAAGACATACACTTCCATGTATTTCACTTATCATCTCGAACTCTAAGTCTATCTCCATTGAAAACACTTTGAGCTCATCTTTTTGGCGATCAAACTCAACCTTGTATGACTCATTTTTCATGATAAAAACATCCTCATAAGGTGACTACCTTCATTCCTTTTTTTTAAAACCATCCATGTATCATTCACTTTACCAGGGTATGTTATCATCTCTGTCCTCATACCTCATAGCAACGTTCCAACTCATATCCATCTTTTATCCTTGGTGTATGGCATGCGTACTGTCCCATCTCTACCTCCCATAACAAGAGGAAATAAGCATTTGGCGGCCGTCCAAACACAAAGTTCTTCCTATTCCACGAGTAGAGATGATACATCCCACATCGCCAGTACACCTTCAATTCTAAGTTGAAACGTGCAACTTATGTCTCCACATCACAAACATCATGATATCAAAGTTGCTTCCATGGAAAACTGGTCTTGAACCTACTTGGGTTACTACACAATCCTTGGTCATCTCCTCTAGGTCTATAGGGTGCCGACACTTTTGGGGTCATCCCTCTTCCCTCATGCATCAGAGAGTGCCCTACTCCTATGCCCTTTGGGTCCCATGAGTTTATGAAGGTGATCAATCTCCTAATCCATGGCCCTGAGACAATGATAGCTGTTACCTCCCGACCCTATGGTCATGTGCAACTAGGGAATTAGGCAACTCCTACTTCCATCGGTCTTACCCCTTCCTGACCCTAGGATAGACTTAGGATTATATCATAGTACATGTCCAACTTAGAACCTTACCCAGGCATTCGTCATCTCTCTTCCTGCATTCATGGGCTGACTTTCATCCTTTCATAGGGATCATGGCAACCTGCCTACCTTGGTCAAGCCCTTTACCGGTTACCTCCATGGTAACACATCCACATGCACTTAGAGATGGATATCTATGGGTCTACAGGTTCATTCTCATACCATGTACTTTTCACTTAGCTTCTCAAGATCCTATGAGACCTTAAACCAACAAAACTGATACACACCCTACCAAAGGGGTCCCTCTCCCAGGATGGGAGGAAAACTATCTCTTGACAACAAGGTCACAAAAGCTCTTAGATCTAGGGTTTACATCCACATGAGCCTACTTAACCCTAACAAGTTATTAAGGCACAACAGATCACCTACTGAACCATGCTAGGTCATACTTGTCCTCTAACCTCCATGCCGGATCAAGATCATACCTTCCTTTATCATCAACTTAGCTGTGGGGGGTTTCATCAAACACACCTTAAACTTAAGGGGCTTCCCTTTTCCTCTATACATGAGGAGTACCATGCTGGAAACTATTCTTAATTCTCGTCATGAGGATTAGGTACACCACTTCCCCTCTTAGGCCTAAGAATCCTAGGTTCACTTGTAGGTGTCCAACTGCATGCTCTATCTCTTAACCACGAACCAAGCATGCAAAAGGCATGACATGCACTTCCTGTCATCCTTCAACTCAAGCAACACTTAGAGTTGAGTCCTCCTCAAGGACAACCAACAAGGCATAAGGCCCCACAACCTGTCACTAAACCTCTACATGGTTTATGGAACTCTTCTTCTCATCATCTATACCATAGGTACAGAGGTACCAACAGACTCATCCTCTCTCTAGGGTTTGGTTCCTCTCATGGCAACCAAGACATCAGCAACCTCTAGGGATCAAGCATGTGGTGACCACTATTATCCACTTAGGTCGCATCATCCTCAACTCCCTACATATCTCAGAGTTTAGGATTCCAACCTTCTTGCTTGGTTCCTGCTCTCTCTTTCTAGGGCTAACCCTACAACCAACCTCACCATTAGAGGTCCTATCTTCGTGAAGGGTCAACCTCAAAAGCATGCCCCTACCTGGATGAAGCCTATGTTCAACTTATGTTTTGCTCAAGGTTATCCATAGTTCTTTATGCTTATTTCATAAGCTATCCATCAAGCTCTCCTGGCCAGGGTTTCAACCCTTTGCTCACACTACTCACGTACCCTGGGTGCATGCTATGCCATAAGCCCATAGCGTTTCTAAGGTCCTTCACTAACATCATCATCTAAGTAGCTATCCTTTACCTGCACATGCATGACCCTTCCCAAGGTTGGGTTGCCAAAGGTGCTAGGTCACCCATGGATCATATGGCATCTCAAAGGCATGACCTTTCAAACACCTGGTCTAACTCATCTCTCTCTAATCTTCACTTAGGGTTAGGGTTAGCATCATCCTCAGAGGATGTGCCAGGTCTCTACTTGCAATGGAGATCTCTATCTCCAAGACTAACTTATCCTCCTGACAAGAAGGTCTAGCCTCAGGTCCCTTCTGAGGACATGACAACTTATGTCATACGCCCTAAGCATGTATCTATTCTTTAATTTGTGCTTAATCTATTAAGCTTATGTCCATGACATTTTATTTACATGCTTTTCATTAATTTGGTGGAGGATTCCTTAAACCTTATTAACCTTACCCATACCTCAAGAGGGTGAGGAGAATAAAGAATACCCTAATCCTTTACGTCCTTATCAGAATTTTGTGATGAGAAGGGATGAATAAGATGAGAAAGTCCTAAAGGTATCTTATTTCGATTCATACCCTAAGACTTTGGCCAAGCAGTCACACAGATCTGGGAGTCCTCATATTCTGACTAGCAGTGCGGAGGAAAATATTTCCAGCCCCCGGTCGTGATCCTTTTCTAGGCACCTCCGTCTTTCAGATAATCCTCTAATAACTCCCTTGGGTTCTATGGAGTTTGTAAAATTTAATAATTATTAATGGTTAAATGAGGAACCTATGCTCTGATACCAAATGTTACGACCCCACCTCCCGGTAACCCCCAATTAAGGGAGACCGAAAGGTCAGAGCCGTTAACCAATAACCCGGATCAAAGGTTCGACAATTAACCAAGAATAATTATCAAATTTTAACAGACTATACTGAAAAGTTGTAAGAAAATAAATTTTTGCATACCTTTTTGAAAACTTAGATCTCTAAACTTTTATCCACTTAAGGATTCTACTCTAACTAATCCTCCTTGTATTTTACTTCATGTGTTTCACAATATGACGATTTACTGTTTGTCCTTTTGGCTTGTTCCTAGAACGTCGACAAACAAAACGTCAGTCAGCCACAACTGGTATGTGGGGGAAACAATAATCATGCAATTATCTATAACAATGTATTGCACTCAATTATCATTTAATAAACAATTTTACATTTTAAGTATAACTATGTGATCCAAGGATACCCTATCCTATGTGTTGTCCCCATTAAACCCCTCATGATCCACCTATCAAGTGAACTGTTTTCTAGGGTTGAGTCACATGGAACTACCCATAGGTAGACCACTCCTTAACTCAGGGTATGCTAAAGAGTCTCATGGCACTACACATAGGTAGCCCAGTTTCTAACTCGTGATACCCTAGACCTTGCTCTAGGTTATCCTTAGCCTTTTCATAGCCACAGGGGTGGACTCGGATCTAGCTAGTTATACATGTATACTCATAGAGATAGTCATAGTCACTTTATAGTTGCATGAATTAAAACATCCAACAGTTATTTCAAGCATTGAGGGAAACATCGATAAAATCCTCAGAAAAACTAATCGGTATAGTCATAAGCGTAACCACATACCTGATTTGATGATTTCACAAGCATTAAGTAAACCCAACCAAGAATGAAATCCAAGCAAGCAATTCAATCATCACATAATTCCTAAAAAGAATATGCACTCTATTTATTACACACTTTATCAAGAACTTACTTTATTGACTTGGATTCACTTTCTAGGGTTTCTAATCCACATTAGGGTTTCATTAATATTCATTAGGGTTTCTTAGATCAATTCCTGAAACTTTATCCCTTTTAGGTCAACAAACCCTAAAACACTCTTTTCTACTCCTATAGACCTTAATTGCTCAACTATCCATTTTAATAGTCTTTTATACCCAAATTGACTTAGGATCATCATATCCCTATTTATTCATGGATTTGAACAATTAAAACAATTAAAAGACATATTCATCCAAATTAGGGTTTTCAAGCTCATTAATGCATAATCATGCACAAAACCCTAAATTAAGCCAATTATATAAAAAGATCATCTTTTTAGATCCTATTTTCACTTTTATTAACAACAGGTTAATATCAACTTGAATTATCCAAATAACGTCATTAAGTCCATCTATCATCAAATCTAAGGGTTTTTCCTTAATTAAATCATTAAAGATGATAACTTTATGCCCTTTTTAAATTTCAAGCATATTTAAGCACATAAACTATAGATTAGACTAATCACGTGCAAAGTTATTCCTTTTTTAACATAATGTACCTTTTTACATTTAATAGGTTAACATCAACTCTAATGATCCATTTAAACCCTATTAAATACTTTATTCAATTCAACATTGGGTTTATTAATCTTTAATTCATTAAAGATGATAATTTATACTACCTTTCGAACTATGATCAGATTCAGGCTATCAAAACTATTTTTAATGGGTTCCTTGCATTTTTCTGATCAAAATACATATATAAACTTTTGTCATCCGAGCTATGAATATTTAACTATGATTTTTGCAAGGAAACCGTACCACGGCCAATGAGAGGGCGCCACATTGCCTTGTTCTCATGCAAGCTCGCGTGACTTGGAAACATGACGAAATGACCCTTTTGCCCTTCCTTAAGTTGATCAAAGTTGTAGCCCGCCGAGGGGCAAATCTGTCCAATTGGCTCTGCCTTCATCTTCCTCGCGATCTCCCTACCGTGGGCGCCCTAGCTGCGACCAGCGCTGCTTCCCTGGACTCGCAGGCCACCAGGGAGGGGTCCCTCATCTCCAGTGACTTCCCTCTGCCTCCGGCCATGGGGTCTCACCACCCAGGCATAGAGGATCACTGCGTCCCTAGCCTTCAGGGAGTGCCACATGGAGGGAGACGCTCTATTCAGGTTCTGCGCATCCCATAGTCCGAAGATATTGGAGCTACACTCGATCTCTACCAGGTAAAGGGATCATCGAAGGCACCACCGATCAAACCATAACACCAAGACGGAAGAGGGAAAACTAGATATGGAGGTGTCTGAAGAGAGACGTAGGGGAGAGGGTAGGCACTCTCTGAATCACACATTATGCAGACCTGTATATATGTATATATATGCCTGTTCTCATCTTTCCCTTTCCAAGCACTACGAAACCTCCCTGTTTCATACCTTGGGTTGGGTGTCCTTAACGTATAAGGAAAGAAACGATCAATCGTAGATTTAAATATTGATTTGGTTGAGATAGTCCAGTACACAATACTTGCCCTCCAAGCAATTAGTTCATTATCATATGAGAGTTCTTTTTATGTGAAAGGTATTTCCAAAACGCCAACCATTCATATCCATTAAAAGATAATTTCTTTTTGATAATCCCAAAAGTCATTAATTTATATAACACATTATCCTTATATTTTGCATTTTTGGTATTTTCTCTTTCTTTCCCCTTTATTGGGGATCCCTAGATCCCAAGGCACTCTATTATTTCGAAATTCCTTCATAAGGATACGTATTATCCTTCTAGATGCATCTATATGCATTATTTCTCATTTTCATGTTTATTTCTTATTAAAATATTTCTTTTTTTGAGGATTTCTCTTTATTTCTCTTTTATTTTCCTCATTGGTATACATTAGATAGGTCTTCAGTTAGAAGGAGATGGCACACAACCATGACATTCACAGTCATATAAACTCCTATTGTTAAAATATCTCAGAGGTCTGACAATATAATTTGTACATTTTCTTATTAAAAAATAATGACGAGGTCATCTTCCCTCGGTTGTAGTACATCAAACAGAATGGTAATTTTTTAAATCGACAATCTATATCATGCAAGTTTGTCAAAGTTTTCAAAAGTGGGTGGTATCAGGCTTGTTGGTATTGGTCCTTCTGTGGGTTGAATATATGTTTCTTCTCCTTCAGCACTTACCTCAACCTTTTTTATCATATTTTTCCTTTAGGGAAGTGGCTTATGCTTTGGAAATCTCACAGGAGAGTTGGACAGGGGGTTCTGTCTCTTGAAGCTATGTTGCTAATATATTAGTCTCTTATGGTATTATTCTCTTGTCAATTCCCTGTGGAACAGGTGTAGGAGATTTAGGTGTTGACTTGAGAGTTATATGTTGCCCATATTTTGATAATGACTTAACCATTCCATTTCTATGTATCTAATATGTTTTTTCAAGATTGATTTCAGGCTTTAGGTACATGAAAAGGATCAAATTACACAAGCCCTAGCTTGTCCAAGTTCAAGTCAAAAGAAATGCAAGTGGCGTGTTTTGGGAAATCACTTCAAATGACCTTAGATTAATTTTGTAATCACTTGTATTGATGATATCACTTGTGAATAAGATGAGAAAAAAATAGGAACACTTAATTCAAACGTTTGATCACTCAAATGTCAATTTGGAAATTTTTTTCATGGGCTGTTTATCGTTCGAGTAAGAAACTTGACCAATCCAGTGATGGATTTTCTGAAGATGACCAATCAGTCGAGTTGCACACTCACAGAACTTGACCAATCGATCAACTAAGAAAAATTGATTTTGACTCATTGGTCGAGTTTCCTAGAACAAATTGGACTGATAGTTTGAAAATTGGTTTTTTCACTTAATGGATTTGTCGAGTTATCTTTATTAAAACTCAACCGAATGTATTGTATGGAAAATGTAGTAAAAGTGATTATAACTGTTGGGGAGTTGTTTTGAGTGAGAATAGATGTGTTGTAACTTGGAAAATGACTATATTTCTCCCTTAAGTGATCCCACACTCAAGGGAACACCCCAAACAATAAATAGGACCCCTTGTAGTTCATTCCAAGTTTGCTCCTTCATGCTATTCTAAGTCTTTGCTATAGTTGAGTGTGTTCCAACTCTTAGATCCCATTTCTCTCTCTCTCTTTTACAAAGCATTTCATGATTATGTGTGAGTTAGGCTAGTTGTAAGAGAGCTACCTCCATGTTTTTATAAATCTCTCATTCCATTCTGTCTTCCTTACCCCCTTTCTCAATGAGCAAAGGTTGAAGCAAGCTACTCCAAGTAAAGGTGAAGTTGTTTCTATTCTTCTTCAAGGTTGAAGAAGTGGTGAAGATCTTCTTTAGGTGAAGGCGATGGGCAAGGCCAATATTCAAGAAGAGTGGGAAAACTCCTTCAAGGCCTATTCACTCCCCCCTCTAGATCCCTAGATCCAACAACTGGTATCAGAGTGAAGGATCTTCTCCAACAATCGCCTATGAGATAATAAGATGGGTGACAGACTACTTGGTTCACTTAACCTAGAGGGAGGCTTCTTAATGCATCCTTTAGTCTTCTATGGCACCAACTTCTTCTATTGGAAGAGGTGTATGTAGTTCTACATTCAAGGGATGAACTTTGATATGTGGAAGGTGATGGTCACACCATACAAGGAGCCAACCAGAGTTGTGTCAACATGGAATGAAGTTGTGCTCAAAGAAGCCCAGCTCAATGCCAAAGCCATAAGAATCCTCTATGCAGCCCTTACCCCAATGGAATTCAACCACATATCCTCATGGGATACCACCTATGAGATTTGGCATAAGTTGCACATCACCTATGAGGACACAAAGCAAGTCAAGGAGGCTAAGATCTACATGTGCCTTCTAGAGAACTTCATGATGGGAAAGAAAGAAGGGATTGTGGAGATGTACTCAAGGCTCAATGCCATCATTAATGGCCTAGATGCTTTGGAAAACACTTTGGATAGAGGTCTAATCAACTCCAAGATCTTGAGGACTCTACCAAAGAGATGGGAGTCAAAGCTGACATCCATTGAAGAAGTGAGAAGCCTTGGTGACATCCACACTGAAGAGCTCATTGGTAACCTACAAGCTCATGAGCCAAGGCTTGAAAAGCAAGAAGAAGAAGCCAAGCAAGAAAAGAAAGAAGACAAAAAGATCAAAGATAGTGCCTTCCAAGATCAAGTGGAGGCGGTCATCCTTCAATAATAACTTTCTTGTCGGATATCTCCCTCCTCCTCTAGTGAAGATGATGGCTTTGGTGAGCATGAAGCCAATTACACCAAGGGCAAGCACTTCAAGGGAAAGCAATCCTCCTACTATACTACTATATGCTACAAGTGTGGACAAAAGGGACACTACAAAAGTGAATGTCCTAAATAAGAAAGTCACACCACAAGGGAAGCTCCAAGAAGTAGAAGACAAGAAGGAGAGAAAGTGCATGAGGAAGGAAAAGAAGGAGAAAAGACACAAGAATGTAGTTCATGCATCTTGGGAAGAATCATCCTCAAGTGGTTCTAGGTCCAAAGAAGATGGAGAGTGCAACCTTGCACTCATGACCTCTACAAGTGAAGAAATTGGTGAGGTAAGTGAGGTAAGCTTGCATGAGTTATCTAAGGAAAATCTTGTTGATATGCTTGTTTCTACCCATTCTTCTTTTGCTAAATGTAAATCTGAAAGAAGAAGGTTAGGAAAAATTATTGATGATTTGTATGTGAAACTTGATATTCTTGAGCTAAATGAGAAAATTCACCATGAGAGCATTGATAACTTTCAATGCCAATATCTTGATCTTGATCTCCAATACAATAAAGTTGAGGTAGAGAATGGTGTTTACCTTAAGAACATTGAAACTCTTAAGGAAAATAACCAAAACTGCCTAAATGAGCTTGAAATTGTTAAAACTGAAAATGTTGAATTTAAGCTCATCGTTGATGCTCATAGGGATGAGAGGGATGTTTATCTTAAGGAAATTCAAGTTCTTAAATCTTAAAATATTAGATTGCTAGGTCAATTTAATGATTTATCTTATAGACCTATCTTGCCTAGTAATGATGTTGCTACTCATTCGCTTGAGAAAGATTCTTATTTGACTAAAGCCCTATGTTTAGTGTTCGACCTTGTTCATGCTAGAGATGATATTTATAATTTGTCATCTATTGTTATTATTCTTAATGCTGACAATCATAGACTTAGAGACCCTCTGCAAAAATTCCTCAAAGGAAAAAACTCCCTAAATGAAGTCCTTGACCATTCTACCAAATAAAGTGGTACTAGTGGTTTGAGATATGTAGGGGGGGCATCTAAGGGAAAGAACATAGAAAAAGGTAAGAAAAAGAGTAAGGAACCCTCTTTTTTCATTGGAGAGTCTTCTAGCACTAAGAACCCTACTCATTGCAAGTGTGATGATCATTACTCTACTTATTATCCTTACATGCCTAAGGGGACCAACCCAAAGATGAAATGGGTCCCAAAGATAACTCTAGATCCCAAAGTTTGAGTTGGGAACTAACACTCTCCTTTCTTGTAGAAAAAAGGTAGATGGATTGTTGATAGCGGTTGTACTAAGCACATGACAAGTGATATGAGTCATTTCAACAACTTTACTTAGAAGAAAGAAGGTTCCGTTACTTTTGGGGACAACAAGAAAGGTAAGGTCAAAGGTGAGGGTGATGTAGGTGAATCCTTGTGTATCAAAAATGTTCTCTTTTTGGATGGCCTACATCACAATTTAATTAGTGTAAGTCAATTATGTGATAATGGTTACCTTGTGCTATTTACTTCTTTTGAATGCTTGTTTCTAGATTCCCTCACCTATCAAGTCATATATAAGGGAACTAGAAGTGGTAATCTTTATATAATTGTGTTTGACTCTATTAAGTCTGTTGTTGGTAGATTCCTAGTAGTCAATTTGAATAATATTTCTCTTTGGCATTGTCGGCTTGGTCATGTAAATATGCATCAGTTGAAAAAGTTGAGCAAAAAGGACTTGGTCAAGGGACTTCCCAAATTGTATTTTGAAAAGGATGATGAATGCCAACCTTATATACAAGGAAAGCAAACCAAGTCCTCTTTCAAATCCAAAGGAGTACTTAGTACCAAGAGATCTCTTAAACTTCATCACATTGATCTGTTTGGACCAATGAGAACTCAATCACTTCGTGGTTCCAAGTAATGCCTTGTTATTGTCGACGATTTCTCTAGAATTACTTGGACCTTCTTTCTCATTTCCAAGAGTGATACACTTGATGTTTTATCTAGTTTTTGTAAATGAGTTGAGAATGAAGCTTCTCGTCAGATTGTTTACATCTATAGTGATCATGGGGGAGAATTTGAAAATGAACTTTTTCAACGCTTTTGTGAAGAATCTGGCTATGTACATAACTTCTCTTCACCTCGAACACCTCAACCAAATGGAGTGGTAGAGAGGAAGAATAGGTCACTCCAGGAGATGGCTGGGACCATGCTTTTAGAGTATGACACTCCAAAGAAGTTTTGGGCTGAAGCCACCCGTAACTCATGTTTTGTGCAAAATCGGGTTTTTATACATCCTTCTTTGAAGAAAACCCCCTATGAGCTATGGCGTGGTAGGAAGCATTCTATTGAGTATTTCCATGTTTTTGGATGTCCTTTTTTTGTTTTGAATACGAAAGATTATCTCGACAAGTTTGATTTAAAATCTTACAAGGTTTTCTTTCTTGACTATAGCACTACTAGGAATGCTTATAGAGTGTTTAATGTTGATCTTGCTAAAGTAGAAGATTTTATAAATGTTAAGTTTATTGAGACTAACCCCTCTATTCCCAAATATATTGTTTCAAATGATGATCTTGGAGGTGAGGTAATTCCTATTCTAAAAGAACTCAACATCACTCAAAAGGGAAAAGAGATGATCATTCAAAAAGAAGAGAAAGATGAAGAGAAGAAGGATCCAACACCCCGACTTGCAAGGAATAATCCAAAAGAGCTGATCTTAAGTGACCCTTTTGAAGGAGTGAAGATGCAGGATGCATTCAACAAAGAACAAGCCAACAACACCTTCATCTCACAACTCGAGCCAAAGAACATCAAAGAAACTCTTAGGGATAATGAATGGATCATATCCATGCAAGAAGAGTTGGAGCAATTTGAAAAGAACAAAGTATGGACCCTAGTGCCAAGACAAAGTGATAGAAAGATCATTGACACCAAGAGGGTCTACCTCAACAAGCTAGATGACAAAGTGGTAAGAAACAAAGCAATGTTAGTGTCTGAAGGCTACAATCAACAAGAAGGTATAACTTTTGATGAAACATATGAAGTTGTAGCTAGACTTGAGTCCATTTGCATATTACTTGCTTTTACCAGTTACAAAAACTTTCTTCTTTAACAAATGGATGTTAAAAGTGCATTTTTGAATGGTACAATTGAGGAGGAATAGTATGTTGCACAACCCCTGGGCTTTGAACATGATAGTTTAACTAACCATGTTTATTTCTTGAAAAAAGCTCTCTATGGACTCAAACAAGCACCTAAAGCTTGGTATGAGAAACTAAAGAACTTTTTTTTAGATCATGGGCATATCATGGGCAAAGTAGATTCTACCTTGTTTCTAAAGCACACTTCTAACAATTTTCTTATCATTCAAATATATGTTGATGATATCATTTTTGGTGGAACTAACCTTGATCTTTGCAAAGAATTTTGTGATCTTAAGTAGAGTGAATTTGAGATGAGTATGCTGGGTTAGATCACATTCTTCCTCGACTTTCAAAACAAGCAAACTAAAGATGGGAACTACATCAACCAAGGAAAGTACACAAGTGAGCTTACACGCTTTGGGATGGAAAACACCAAGCCGATGGACACACCCATGTCAAACATTACCAAACTTGATAAATATTAAGAATGTGAGAAGGTAGATGATATGCTCTATAGAGGTATGATTGGAAGTTTACTT
Organism: Alisma plantago-aquatica; assembly: GCA_963693085.1. NCBI lineage: Eukaryota > Viridiplantae > Streptophyta > Magnoliopsida > Alismatales > Alismataceae > Alisma > Alisma plantago-aquatica. The sequence continues at coordinate 401,521,368 of OY856415.1, read as the reverse complement.
TACATAACTGTCTCTATACCTAATATAATGTTTAGTGTTCTCCTGTGTGCTCTCTTTCAATCAAATCCCAAGAAATCACATCTTATATCTATTAAGAGGATTTTAAGGTACTTAGCCAAAACTCAAAATTTTGGACTATGGTATCCCAAGTCAAGGGACTTCACTCATACGACTTATAGTGATGCGGATTATGCAGGATGCTTGATTGATAGAAAGTGCAAAGTGGCACTTACTTTCTCTTTGGACTATGCTTGGTGTCTTGGTTTTCCAAGAAATAGAGAACAGTGGCATTATCAACCATTGAGGATGAATACATTGAAACCGGGAGTTGTTGTGCCCAAGTCCTATGGATGAAGAAATGCTCCAAAACTTTAACTTTCTTTTTGATGCTTCTCTTATCTATTTTGATAATACTAGTGCAATTAATCCATCTTACAACCCTATATTGCATAATAGATTTAAACATATTGAGGTTCACCATCATTTTCTTTGTGATCACATTTCCAAAAAGGATATTTATGTCACACATGTGGACATGGAAATCAATTGGCAGACATTTTCACTTAACCCATAGCTAGAGAGCAATTTAACTTTATTAGATCTAAACTGCTCATAACTATTTTGACTGAATTTGATATGCCTTCTAGCTAGTTGTCATTTGTCCTGTATGATTTGCTTATGTTTTGATCACCCTTACTTGCTAATTTGCTATAATTCAGTTTTTCATGTTCATTCTGCCTTATTTTTCACTTTTTTGGGTAATTTTCACAAACACTTGTTTTATCGCAAAACCGTACCCAATGATGAGTGATATATTCCTAAATATGTTTAAAATGAAAAATAGACTTGAAAAATAAATTTAATTAGCACTCTAATGGATAGATATTAGGATTTCTAAAGTTGGTTCAGGTGGACCATCGGTCGAGTTGCCAACTCTACCGATCAGTGGTCGAGAGCTTTTTAAAAAAGCTAATCGGTCGAGTTTCTGAGTCATAGAACTCGACCAATGGCCAGGCTAGAGCAAACATAAGTTAGGTTAGGCCGACTTTTCTCCCTCTCAACTAGAGAAAAATCGACTGATCCAACCTTGAGCTCCATCAAGCTCTCAACCCAAGCCCCAACCTTCCTCTCCCTGGCCCTAGTTCAACCTAGATCAACCTTCCATGACCTCTTTCCCACCAACCCTAGGTGTTTGGATGGTTTTTGGTTGTATTTCAATCATTTTTTATTTCTCAATCCTTCTCATTTGGTCTCCATGGCGTCAAATAGGAGAAAGCGAGCCACCCCAATTGGAGCACCATTATCCTCTTCCAACTCGTGACTCATACCCTTTGAGGATACCTTCTTTGTCTCCAAATAGGATCTCACTGGGTACAAGGAGATCCTTCCTAGGATCCCCTTTTTGTTTTTTGCCCTTTTTGAGCCAACCCCACGTATACAAAGGGTTATCAGTCAAGTAGACGAGTTGTTATACGATCACCACCTCTCCGCCTTATGTGTCGAACACATGTGATACATAAATTCCATGACAAGCATGAAATTCATTTGTGAATTCTATGCTAATTTGTAATGGAGTTATGACACACTCATACCCCCCAAATGCTCAAGTAGTACTTACTTCCATGATAGCTGAGAAGAAATTCCAAGTCTCCCATGATACCTTGAACATATTTTTCTAGGGTACTAAGGTGACTGACACTTGGAGGAAGGAATACCCTAAGTATTTTGACCTAGTTGACTCTGAGGCCTTCTACAAGCAATATGATCTCACTCTGCATGATATTCACAAATTCTTGAAGAAGCCCCAATTTCCCAATAGAAAGAAGTGTGCCCTTCCCTCCTCTTCCTTAGACCTTAAGAATTGCATACTCTCCCTAGTTGTTAAATACAATATTCATCCAAAGAAAATCATATTGAAATTGCAAAAAATACTACGGTGATTATGCTCTGTCTCTTTAAGAACATTGAAGTCAAATGGTCTCATTATGTCCTTCACCATATGACCTATTTTGACTTTGGTAAGAACATCCATGGCACCCACCCACCCTACCCATCCCTAATATGTGGTCTTTTTTCAGACTGCCACTGGCAAATATCTTTTCCATGACCTTCATTACAAATCAGCCTAGAAAGGAGTTTGCATCAGTAAGACCACACTTCAGAAGTCAATGCCTATCCCTTACTCTACAACACCCGGAGCCTCCACCTCTACCTCCACCCGTGCATCCCCACCACCTCAGCCTTCCCAACCTACCCGCACCTCGTTCCATGTATCAAATGAAACCCTCATGGGATATATGATGCATCAAAATGCATATAACATTCAGGTTCAGGAGCACATACATCAGGATCTCTGTTCCATCATGTCCAAAATGAACCTTTCCTATGCACATCCTTATCCTTTCTACCTGCCCTACCCAAGAGGTGACTATGCATCATATGCATATGGTCACTTTTGCCCAGCCCCTCCACTTGCTACTTATGCTGCTACACCCTTTGCTACTAATGGATTTGCCCCTGTTATACTGCCTCTCGTTGCTGGTCCTATAGCTACCTTTCTTGCAGGACTTCGTACTTCTACTCCTTCTCATCCTCAAGCCCAAGAGTTACATGACCTTAGTATGTCATGGGCTGAGCAGAATGCCAGGTGGCCCGATCAGGGTTTCAATTCATATGCCGATGAGGAGATGCCAGATCAAGATAAAGAGGAAGATATTGCTGCTAATGAGGAGGCATCCAATGATGATAGTGATGATGGTTCTGATGGTTTTGCTAGTGACTCTAGTAATGACGGTGATGTTGTTTTCTCTATTTCACCTTCAGATGGAGATGATGACTATGAGCCAGAAGTATTTGTTGTTGTTGATGATGATGATGTAGATGATGTGGATATAGATGACCTAGATGTTTAGATGTTTTAGTTTTTATTCTATATATGTTGATCATATAAATCTTTCTAGTTATTTTGTACTAAAAACATATGGGCACATTTTCTGAGTTATACTATTTATCATCATATTTTCATCATTTTGGCTTATATTTGTTTCTGACGACATGCTCTATGTGTTGTAATCTTCATCATATGTACACCTACTCTTTGATTTACTATATCTCATGAGTTGGTGCCATGTTTACCATATTTTGATTATGACTTAGATTGCTTGTTTCTCTTGTCAATGTTTGGTATATGCTTACGAGATTGCATGTTTTATGTTGTGGTTGTATGTTTGGTTGTGCTTGGAGAAGACATGTTTTTGTGATCTTCTATCCCCTTCCTTTTTGATAATGTCAAAAGGGGGAGAGAAGTTCAATATCTTAAAGCTCAACCATATTGCTTTTATTGTCTATGTGATCCTTTTCTTGTTCTTTATTTGCTTTATAATGTGATTTGCTAAAGGACCATATAGTATACATGTTATATCATTTTGTGTAGAAAGAATAACTATGCATGTAAGAGTAAGCATAGATTGAGGGGGAGCAATTCAAATTGTTAAAATCATTAACTCCCCTACAATTCACAAGGAAAAGGTTTAACTTTACATATCATTTTCAATATGATTGTGGAATGGTTTGTCATTGTCAAAAAGGGGGAGAATGTTGACTTGAGAGTTATTCATTTCCCGTATTTTGATTATGACTTAACCATTCCATTCATATGTGTCTAAGATGTTTGTTCAAGATTGAGTTTAGGCTTTAGGTACATGAAAAGTATCAAATTACACAAGCCCTAGCTCGTCCAAGTTCAAGCGCAAAGCAATGCAAGTGTGCATTTTGAGAAATCACTCCAAATGACCTTAGATTAATTTTGTAATCACTTGTATTCATGATATGACTTGTATATAACATGAGGAAAAATCAGGGACACTTAATTCCAACGTTTGGTCACTCAAATGTCAATTTAGAAATATGTCATGGGTTGTTTATCAGTTGAGTTGGAAACTCTACTGATCGAGTGATGGATTTTCTGAAGATGACAAATCGGTCAAGTTGCACACTCACAATACTCAACTGATCGATCAACTAAGCAAAACTAATTTTGACTCATCGGTAGAGTTTCCCAGAACACACTTGACCGATAGTTTGAAAATTGGCGTTGTCACTTAGTGGATCGGTTGATTTATCTTTATTAAAACTCGATCGAATGTACTGTACAGAAAATGTAGAAAAAGTGATTATAACTATTGGAGAGTTGATTTGAGTGATAATAGATTCATTGTAACTAGGAAAATGGATATATTTTTCCCTTAAGTGATCCCTCACTCAAGGGAACACCCCCGTCTATAAATAGGACCCCTTGGAGTTCATTCCAAGTTTTCTATGCCATGCTATTCTAAGCCCTTGATATAGTTTAGTGAGTTGCAACTCCTTGAGACCCTTTCTCTCTCTCATTTACAAAGCATTTCATGATTATGAGTGAGTTAGGCCCGTTGTAAGAGCTACCTCCATGTTCTTATAAAGCTCTCATTCCACTCCAATTTCCCTACCCCCTTTCTCAAAAAGCAAAGGTTGAAGAAAGCTACTCCGAGTAAAGTTGAAGTTGTTTTTTTTCTTCTTCAAGGTTGAAGAAGAGGTGAATATCTTCTCCAGTTGAAGGAGAAGGGAAAAGACAAGATTCAAGAAGAGTGGACAAATTCCTTCAAGTCCAAATACTTGATGCAAGTGTGGGTAAGTCCTTGTGTAGGTGGAAGACTCTTGTCTTGAATAGGTAAGTCCTTGGATGTATGTTGGTCTCCTTGTATCTCTTATGAATGAATAAAAGTATACGGGGATTGCAAATTCCTAGAGGTTGACATCTCTAGGTAGTGGATTGACTCTCTCCTAGTTTGGCGAGTGGAACCACTCTAAACCACCTTGTCTAAGTGCATTTTTCAATTTCTCTCATCCTTGCTATGCTTTCTTAGTCAGGACTTCAAATTGCTCTTAAGATATTGGTTTTGATTAACATACTTTGAATGTCTTACTTATCTTGTGATAATTTTGAAGCTCTATTCACCCCCTCTAGAACTCTAGATCCAACATTAGGAGCAGCAACAGGTTTTGCAGATTCATCACAGGGAGGTGGTGGAAGAGAGGATGGTTGTTCTCTACTTTCTTTAGTCACTTTGTTTTCTAATGCCTCTTCAGACTTCTTCAATTGTTCTCTCCATGGGGTCATTTTAGGCAAGGGGATGAATGGATACATCCTTCTTGGTATGTCTTCCATATGCGCATTATAGAAAAATCATCTAGCATGTATTATTTCCATGACGTATTTTCCTCTTAAAGTGACGTATTTGCCTCTTAAAGCATGAAAGTGTTCTCTTACAATTTGTTCTAGAGGGACGTTCATGTTGATGGGATCTATCATCCTTAGTGTGATGAATGCAATGTCTCCTAAGTTATCTTTTCCCTATGGCATGTTGCAGTAAATGGAAATATCCTTCCATTTCGGGCAGTACCATCCACTAAATCCTTGTATTAACTTCTTTAGATGAGGTGATACCTCTTGGATGGTCATGTATTCTAGTTTTTCAAAGACCATTTTCCCGCACCGAAGGTCTATGTGCTGAAGTTATATGTGATTGCCATCCTTGTTGAAATATTAGCCACCGTTAGGAGCCAGTAGTCAAAAGACTTGAAGGGTAGAGTTATAAACTACAAACTTTTGGTTCTATCCTAAGTTCTTGAATTTCTTTTATAGACGTGGCTCCAGTGTTTTCCTTGTATAGTTGAGCTGCCAGATTTGAAGTTGCATTCAAAATGGGGCCGACGTTGTCTCTTTACATGAACAAATCTATTATCTTTTATCATAAGACTTTGAAAAAGATTGCTTATATTAGATTTCTTCTAAAATGTTGCACGTAGATCTTTCCACATCAGCTTATACTATATCGTGTTGTAGATAATGTCTTTTCCAGGCTTCTCATCATCCAAGATGGTAGCTAGGACATGTATATCTCATACTAACATTCTTGATACTGAGATCATTTTGATGTATGCCATCTTACATGGTAGTGAATGTGGCATTGCTAGACTTGAGGTTTCTTTACAGATAGAGTTAGTAGGTGGGTCTGGGAACACTGGTTTGTCCTATTTGGAAGGTGTGTTATCAAACATATGATTCAGGTTTTCCTCGTTGGCCACATCTACCATAATTTTTATTTCTTCTTCAAATGAGACAGGGATTCTACCTTTAGAGACTAGTTCATCTAACAATATCTCATTCATAAAACTCTCATTATCAAGAGGGAGATATGGAGCCTTGACAAGAGAATCCAGCCCATCCATGATGTCTTCAGTTGTTTCTATCATTTATCCCCTTGCTTCAGATGATTTTATCTTGACGTCATTCTCGGCTATAGCCTCTGAGTCTTCAGCGAGAGTCGTTGGATCTGTTGGCTATAAGTTATCTTGATTTACTAGGCTTTTAGGTCCTTTTTCTTTATTTTTTTGTAGAATGTTATGGCGAGCCTAGGGAAGTAGTGAGATCATCATCCCCAACATGCAATGTTTTACTCATTACAGTCCCTATTGACTCTTATTCCTCCTTTCAAAGTGTGCATTCAGAACTAGCAGCTTAATTCAGGAACACTGCTTGTCCTGGTTGCACAACGACCATCAACATATCTACCTTGAGGCGCACATCTATACCTGCTACAAAGGATGGTTTAGTGGTGTCTATCTATTGCCTTTCTATAGATGTTTGACTATTGGTAGAGTTGGCTTCCTTCCTCTTTGCCACTTCCTCTGATAGTTGTAGGTTCTTTTGGCATAGATCGTCGCGTTCCTTATGTAGAATGGTGAGTTCATTCGCCATTCCTGCCAGAGCTTGCACTACCTACACTTGGTTTACTACTAACTACTGCATCCATCCAGGCAGGCTGAGTATTAGCTAGATGTCAGCCATTATTTTCTGCACCTGTGAGGTTAGTGCAGACATATATGCAATTACTTTAGAAATATTTAGAGAAGAACTAGAGACAATATCACAGAGGTCGTTGGTCTCTTATCCTATATCCATGAATTTGGTTGTTGTTGCTTTGGTCTTCTATCAGAGATCACTTTATGACCCGCCTCATTTGCCTCGATAGGATTCTTCATGTTCTCCTACTGGGTGTCTATTGTGTTCTGCATGTGGCTTCTCCCTATCTGAAGAATTTTCATGCAAATCACTTCATCTTGATGTGTTCAACTATTCATTCACTTTGTTGTCAGCATCTATCTCTTTATGGTGCAAGGTTGTGCTTATTTTCAAATGTTCTTTCTTTTCTGGGATGGTTGCTTCCACTGTCGCTTCTTCGTGGATGATTGTGTTAGTTTCGGGTAATAAAGTCTCCATGACGGTGTTGATTATTGAAGTCTTCATAATTCCTTCTTTAACATCTTCTAGATCAATTACTTTAGGCATGGGGGGGGGTTCTTTGCTAACCTCTTAAGGATGTACATGATTACTCTCTCTTTTGTTGTTTGCTTTGTTGCCACCTCTTTTGGTTGCTTCTCATGTCTATAAATTGGTTTACTTGTGCTCGTGCCCTATTGTGATATCATTCTAATGATCTCTTCTTCTTGGAAGATGAGCTTGTCGCGGTCATAGTTGATAAGCTCTGGGAGTGGTAAAAAGTGTTTCATCCTATAGAATATGTATTAGTAATTTGGGAATGTTTTGACCTTGCAAGAACTTTGGCGGTAGTCAGGTACTAGGCATCGACTAAGTCATCTCCCTTTGACCTAAGGAATGATTTCATATTTTTTGGGGTACCCTAGTCGGTGTGCAATGTAGGTAACTAGTCCTCCCATGCAGAAATCATGGGGGTTGTCTGGTCCCGCTACCACTACAAGCTTATCAACCGAAATCTTCCCTATGTTTATGGTTTTTCATTCCATTATGCTCCATAGAGAATGGAGATCTAGCTATTGGCTAAATTGGACATTAGCACATCCTATATTTTGATGATGAAAAAAAGTTCTCATTTGTGGATCTAACATGCTATCTATGTGTTTCAGGTACCAAGTACATCTTGAGAAAGATTGATCAAGATTGGATCTTAAATTTCAAAATTATTCTTTATATGTGCTCATTTATAATACAAATGTACAAGAATTTAGAACTCATGTAAAATCAAGCTATGGACCAACCCCACCTATCCCAAACCTATTCACATGACTAAACTAAGTGTCTATGATAGGTATGTCTCATTAGAAAAATCATTAGATAAGTTTTCCAAAAATTTGCAAACCAATTTATATGGACTTTTTTGATCGAGAAAGTTGTCAAGAGGGAAACACTAGGTCGATAAATTTTTTGACCAACATTCACCCTGGTCGAAGACTCAGTTCACTAGAAGAGTGGTTACAATATACTTATTCTGAGTCATTCTGGTCTCGGAGTTTTTGGATCGAGTCACATCCGGTCGAAAATATTGTCAAATGGCAGTAGATAGTTAACCCAGTTGACTAATGAAGTTTGATTTACAACTAGCTGTTAGATATAACTTATACACTTGGACCACACCCAGTTGAAGAAATTGTCGACTGAGACATGACTGGTTGAGAATATTATTGACCGAATTAGGTTTTAGATTGAAATTTCTATAAACAAATAAATTAGTCGTTGCACCTAACTTGACCCAACTATAACGGATATGTCTCGTCTGAGAATTCTCTAGAAACTTCCATAAGGTATGCTAGCCACTTTCTATCCATTCTGATATATAGTAGTGGTCCTAGCACACCCAAGATGCACAAGCTACACTTGAGCAAATCCTGCAAGAGAGAAAAATAATTGTATTATACTTTCCATCTTCTTCCTTGAGCTCTAAGATCATAGCTTATAGATACAAACTCTTAGCCACCACCTAGGAACATCCATCGCAAGTGGATAGGATGTCTAAACTCTTGGTATAGGATCAAAGTGTTGTACTACATTGGTGTACTCTTCATTCTTCCAATTTACTTCTCCATGTTGATGTAATTTGTGCTCCTTGACTACTCAACATGTGGGAGGCTGCCTGAGGGAGCTTGATCAAAGCTACTTCAAGGTATGAAAGTTTCTCCAACATGATTGATGCTACTTCAAATAGGTGAAGACTGCGTCAAGGTGGTGGAGGTGGACCATCATCCTCTCCTTGGATTCTCTTCTACGTCCTAGTAAAGAAGAGGTGTAGCTGAAGTGATTGTATTCTATGGTAATTCCTTGAGAGTTAATAAAATTGATCACTTGAAAATGTCAATTGGAGACAATTGGGTAGTGGATTGACATCCATCAATTCAAATGGTGGAACCACTCTAAATTGTGTGTCTCCTTCTTTTTGCCTATTTCTGTCTTGCAATTTAAGTTTTAAATTGATTTTATAATTATCAAAACTTTTTTCACCCCCACCCGGTCTAGATCTTTCAATTGGTATCAGAGAAGGTCTTCAAGGAGCTCCCACGAGTCTCCAATCATGTGGGAAAAAATTTCTTAGAAACCTCAACCTCAAAGGGACGTACATAAGCAGGCCACAACCATTCGATGGATTCAAATACATTTATTGGAAATTATAGATGTAATTCTACTTCCAAGGAATAAACTTGTGGCTATAGAGAATGGTAACTCATCCATATGAACTTCCAACTATGAAGTATGATAAATGGAATCCAGAGATAGTAAAGAAGGTTCAACTCAATGCCAAGGTTGTAAGCATTTTATGTTATTCAATATTCACAGGTGAGTTTAATCATATATCTCCTTGTGAAACCTCTTATGAAATTTCAAATAAACTTTAGCTTACACATAAAGGTATTGTTCTAGTTAAGAATACTAAAATCAATTTGCTTAAGCAAAATTTTGAACAATTTGTGAAGCCTAACGAATATATAAGTGAGATGTATCCTAGGTTTTCTTCTATCATCAACAACTTGAATGATCTTGACAAGTACATTAGTGAAGAGGATTAAGTATCCGGAGATACTAAGATCACTGCCTCAAAAATACAGGCCCAAGGTGACAACTATTAAAGAAACAAATGATCTTACCAAATTGATGATGAGACACATGAGGTCACCCTTGAAGAAAAAAAAATAGTGGAGGCCGAACTCCAAAAGGAGAGAATGAAGGATATCACACTAAAGGCTGCAACTGAAGCTAAATCGAATCTCATCACTTAAGAAAGTAATGAGACAAGTGAAGGAGACGATGAAGAGGATGCACTCATTGTAAATGGTAAGAAATATAGAAAATTTAAACCTAACAAAATTTCTAGTGCTTCTTTCTTTCTTCCTTCAGGTGATTTAAATGCAGCAAGAAGGGATGTGTGAATTATGAATGTCCCAAAATCTTAAAGGGTAAGAAATCTTCTTCCAAGAAGAAGGACAAGGGAGACAAAGCCTACAAAGCAGCTTGGAATGAGTCAAGTGATGACAGTGAGAGTGAAGAGGAAGAAATGGAGTGTCTCATGGCTAAGGAAGATGAAGAAGAAGACCCAAATGAGGTAGAAAATTTTATATTATCTAATTGATCTAGTTAATAGTCTTGAAGAAACTCATACTAAACATGTTGATTGCAAAATAAAATTGAAAAAGCTCTTTAAAATCAATGATGAGTTGCATGCTAAATTGGATGATCTTACTTCTTAAAATGAAAGTCTTAATTCTGAAAATGATATTTTGAAAGCTTCTATTGATGATTATAATGCTAAGTTGATTGTCTTAGAAAATAATAATTATCTTATTACTCAAGAAAAGGTTGAATTTCTTGCTAAGATTAATGGCTACCAAACTCAGCGTGTACTATGCACTCATTCAAATTATGATATGGTTGTTAAGCTAAAGTCAATCTAGATATTACAAAGAAACTTGATGAAATTCCTAAATTACAAAAATATTTTGATCATTTAAAGCATCATGATATTCTTGATAGAGTCTTAGAAATCACTTCCATACAGGTTAGGAAAAGGGACCTAGTCTATGTGCCTAAAGAAAAATCTTATCAAAAGCCTAGAGCTAGAAAAACACAATCCCCTAGAACCAAGACCATATATGTACCCAAGAACAATATAGCACATGTCCAAAATGTTGAGTAGAGAAACCATATTGACTTTGTTTCTTGTTACCATTGTCAATGTCTTGGACATTATGCATTCTCTTGTCATTACAAGAAGAAGAAGGGAATTGACTTGGTTTGGGTTCCAAAACCCCCAGCCTAGAGATTTTGAGATACTTTGTTGCGATTTGACCTAAACTTCATCGTGAAACTCATATGTGTCTTATCTCAATTGAAAAGAGTTTTAGCATGTATATCTTTGTGTATTTGATTGTTCTCTTGTGACATTCAAATTTAAATAATAAAAAATGATATATCTTGTTCACACTAGAAATACTACATTTGCCTCTTGGTTGACCAATTTGTAAATTGAGGAGCCTTTCGGTCGAAGTCAATGTCAATCAAAAATAAGCCTGAAAGAACTATTTTCTTGCAAATCAAATCATTTACTTCTAGTTAACATTGATGTTTTAAATCTGTAAAATGCTCATCATATTGATTCATTTCAAACACTCAAAATAATAAAGACATATTTTGCAGGATTGGGTGGTTGATAGTAGTTGCTCCAAGCATATGACCATTAGAACTTCAAATCATTGGGATAAGTGATGTTGGTACAAATCTTCAAATCATTGGGAAGAGTGGAAAAGTCACATTTGGAGATCATTCCAAAGGTAGAATCATTGGGATACGTAATATTGGTACAGATCTTCAAATCAAAAATGTACTTCTTGTGGAGGGATTGCACCACAACCTAATTAGTGTTAGTCAATTGTGTGACAGCGGCTATGACGTTCCTTTTAACAAAAATTGCTGCAAGTTTCTCATAGAAAACACTAATGATGTCATTTATGAAGGAAAAAGAGTATGAAATCTTTATATACTTAGACTTAATTCAATGCAAGCTATTATTGGAAAATTCCTTCTTACAAATGATGAATTTTTACAATTATGACATAGAAGTATAGGTAATGCAAGCTCATATGTTATTAGAAAATTGCTTAAATATGATCTTGTTCATGTTTTACCTAAACTTTCATTTGATAAACCTAAAAATTGTGAACCATGTACTCTAGCCAATGAAAACTTCTTTCAAATGTATTGCTTTGCTAGTACTACTAGACCATTAGAACTTATTAACATGGATTTATATGGTGTCATGAGGACTCAATCTATTGGTGGTAAAAAAGTATTGCTTCATCATTTTTGATGATTATAGTAGATATACTTGGGTACATTTTCTTTCAGCAAAAGCACTAGGATCGAAAATCAACTACAAAACAAAATATGCACAATTAGGAGTGATCATGGGGGAGAGTTTGAATACCATATATTTGAAGAGTTTTGTACATGTAAAGGGTATACACATTTTTTTTGTCTCCATACACCCCACGATGAAACTGTATAGTATAGAGAAAAAACTAGTCCTTACAAGAAATGGCTAGAACAATGCTACTTGAGCATAATACACCTAAAACCTTTTGGGCCGAAGCGGTAAATACAACATGCTATGTATTAATCCAAGTTTCAATTCACTATCATCTTAAGAAAACTTCTTATGAACTCATCTTTAACAAGATATCTAGAGTTGACTACTTTCATACTTTAAGTACACCTTGCTATATCTTGAACACAAAAAATGACAAAGTCCAATTCGACCGTAAGTCACAAAACAAATTTTTCTGGGGATATTCAACATCTATCAAGGCATTTAGGATTTACAAAACTATTTCTAAGAAAGTTGAGGAATCAATTCATATAACATTTCATGAAATTACATCACAAAGTGCTGAAAATGAAAACTGGAATGATATTACTCACCAAATTGAGGACTCAACTATATCACCAAAAGATGATAAAAATTCTAAAATTGAACAATATAACGATCAAAATAATGAGTAACATCAACCCCTTCATAGGATAATCAAAGATAATCCACAAGACATAATCATAGGAAACCCTTTTGATAGAGTAAAAACCCAATCATCATTTAGAGATGTTGCAAACATGGCCTTTGTATCAATCATTGAACCTAGAAAGATAAATGAAGCCCTACAAGATTATTATTGATTAATTGCTATACAAGAAGAGCTAAATAAATTCACTAAGAAAAATGTATGGGATATAGTTCTGAGACCTCAAGGCAAAATCATTATTTGAACTAAGTGGGTTTTTCAAAATAAACTTAATGGGAGAGCCTTAGTGGATACTCCCAACCCAAGCTATGAGTTTAGCCACTCATGTTCATGAGTAGAATTATAGATTTACAAGTTTACAAGAACATAAAGTACTGCTGAAAAGAAGGGATGGAAGAATGGGGTGAGGGGAAATGATCTAAGCAAGGGAAGCAAGGGGATGTACCAACTATGGATAAGGTATGACCACCACCTATGGTCAAATCCTTCTTCACAGAACTTGACATGGAGGGGGTGAAGGTATGCGCTTTGTCCTCCTTTCATCAAGGAAGCACTTTGAACAGGGGGTATGTGGATGGAGCAGTAGTCGACATAGGTGGACTCTCTTCCTCCTTGATCATCAACCAATGGTGGTGGTGACGTGTGGTGGTGAGATTCATATCCAGTAGGTCTTCGATGTCCTTGGCGTTGCATGGCCCATGTTACATTGTTGGAGGTATGTGAACCCCAAGAGTATGAAGTATCCTCCTCATATCATATGGCTAACGGTTTTGAGTGATAGTTCTGTCAGTGATGCCATCAGTTGGTGGGTCATTGAGTTATTGGTGTCTCACACCTTGGGTTGATGAACTAAGGTGGCCATCGTCTAACAAGACTCGTGAGACCATCAGTTGATGGTCTTCTCGGTGGCCATCGGTTGATGGGTCTATAGGATCTTGATGGTCATCATTGCCATCGGTTGGCAAGTCTTCAGGATCACCGGTTGATGGTCTGCCTTGCCATCAGTTGGCGAGTCTGTAGGACCACCAGTTGATGGTCTGCATTTCCATCTTATGGTGAGTCTATAGGATCACTGGTTGATGGACGTTTGTAACCATCGTTGGGTGAATTATGGTGACATTTGATGTCCATGTATCTCCATCATCGGGCAACAAATGATGGTGATGCAGATTTCTCTTAGAGTTCATTGATTGTGATCTGATGGTTAAGCTATTGTTTGTTCCAGGGTGCCCACTGGTTGTTGAAATTGATGGAAGTCCTCCTCTTTGATCATCTACATGAAATGTTCGTGTTATCCTTAAATGGGGGTAAGAAGATTATTTATGTGTAATTCAGTGAGAAGTGAGTAAGAATTTGCATAAAGAGAGAAAATAAGAGGTAAGTTAAGGCATATAATGCATGGCCCCTGCGGAAGGATGACACACACAAATCGAGAAATGGTCCAAATTAAAAAAAAAATACCCACAAAATTGTATGTTACCAACTTCCTTGTATATTCTCACTGAAAATTCCTAGTAGTTAAGGTCATACTTGTTTCTTTACAAATAATGATTTTGTACCGATAATTTGAGTGACTCATTATTTTCTATTTTGATCCATATATGAATTTATTATTGGTCATTCCACGGACCCACCCTTTTCTAGTTTGGCCCATGTGTGGATTTATTACCGGTCGTTCAAGTGACCCATACTTTTTTATAATGGTAAATGTGTGTATTTATCCCCTATGTGAATTCCTACATAGGTGATAAAAATAAGAGTAACAAGAGACATGCGAGAGAAGTCATATGTTGATGCTAGGAATCTAAATGGTTTTGTATTTTTTGTGTATATGTAGTATAAGCTTCCATGTACTCTGATTTATGTATGATGTAATGATTATTCACCACAATTCCAAAATGCTTCAATAAATGGACTTGATATAAACCGACATAGTGCTTACAGGTAGGAGTTTCATTCAACTAGAAAAATAAAATACTAGCAAAGTTAAGTTTTTAAATATGGATAGAATGGATGGCCATTCAGTCTTCTTAATATCCCAACCATTGTGATGTTTCTTCACATGATGTTGCTCAACTCAAGAATAATACTAATTAATGCTTATCATGGTAGCAATAGTCATTAACAACTAGACTTGATATATATTAACACATGTTTACAATTAGGAGTTTATTCAATCATACAAATTTAATACATGGTTGGTCATTGAAGGCACATATGTTCACATTATGTTGTTTTACCCAAAAAAAATTAAATGATGTTCATCACATTACCAAACCATCAACAACTGGATTGAAATAAACTAGCACAGTGTTTGCAATCGAGATATTCATTTGCATGACCGAAATTCATCAACAACTGCACATGAGCCATCAACAATCAGAAAGTAAACTTGAGTCATTAACAATTGGAAGGTATGTCTCTTCACACTTTTTGACTAATATTTGTTCAAATGTTCTAATCAGTTCAAGAACAATGCAAACTGCACAATGACATCTTACAAAAAACTAAATTGATCAATATTTCACAATGTGTAAGGATTTATCCTTTGTATAGATAATACAAAATAATTCAGATTTCTGCCATTCATTATGCTTACATATTTATTTCATTTAGTATGTGTAAACCACATTTCTATCTTTCAATTATTTTTTGAACAAACATCATCGTAACCACATACAACTCTCAACAACATTTGCTTACATTCTTACGACTCATACAAACAATAGCCTTTTCTACAAAAGGGTTGTACCAAAATGTAATGTCTCATTGTCATGATATAACATGGGATAGTGCGTACAAGTAGGGTGACATTGTCACTCATTGTGAGCTTGACCGTCTTCATTTTCACCCTCTACGGCGCTGCCATCTTTTCGACCATTTACCACTACTACGAGAAAGCTCTGGCGCCATTGTTCCCTCCGTCCTCCCACACAAAGTGCAATACTACCAAAGGTGACGACACCAACGACTACTTGGAGATGAGATGTGCTATACGGACGAGAGTCCCGGACGACCCTCTTGGTCCACTAGTTGCACACCGCCCAATAGAATTACTGGCAGACTTGCATGAGTGAAAAAAAATGATCAGTAGGCTTTTTGGCTGAAGGGGTGTCTATTTTTTACGCAATCCGCTTGGCAACTAGACCGATGGGGAATCCCCTCCATAGTGTCCCAGTCAGGTTTCGAACCGGCGACTTGTGGCATCAACATCCTTACAGGCTTACCAACTAACCAACACGGCTAAATGGGTAGTACACTTGCATGAGTGAGAGAGAGGAAGAGAGAGAGCGGGGGGGGGGGAGTGGAGAGAGGGGACGAGAGAGAGAAAATAACTATAGGAGAGAGAAAAAAGATAATGTTTTGTTGTCAATAACTTTTAAATGGTAATGATTTTTTTGACAAAATAAACACCGACAGACTCATCACAAAAATACTTTACAACAAGATCAAGTTTGATAAATTTAAAAAAAATAAAATGTACAATCTTAAAAAGATTAGATAATGTAATTATAAAAAATTAGAAAATAGGAGAGAGAAATTTATTTTAATTATAACTCTCAAACCGTAATGAATTTTTTAATAAAACAAAAAGTAACGGGTTACTAAAAAAATACTTTAAAACAAGACTAATGATGACATGATTTGATAATGGTTTTTTTATAAAATAAATATAACTCATGTTATAACATGTTGTAACATGCTATAACATTGTATATCACATGGATAACATAGATAATATGGATAACATGAAATAACATGGATAACATGTTACATCATGTTATCCATGTCACTAATAAAACTGATAATTTTTATAAAATAGAAGTAAAAATTGTTGAATTATTAATAGAAAATACTTTAAAGTAAGACCAATGTTGACATACTTTGATAAAAAAATTTAGCAAAATAATTATAACACATAGAATAACATGGTGTAAAATATGATAACATGAATAACATGGATAATATGTTATAACACATGGGATAACATGGTGTAAAATATGATAACATGGAAAACATGGATAACATGTTATAACACATGTGAAATATGGCATAACACATGGATAACGTGGATAACAGGGACAACATGTTACACCATTTTGTCAATGTTATTATGTGATCTATGGTATAACATGTTATCCCATGTTATCTTATGTGTTATAACATTGTATCCATGTTATCCACGTTATCACATATTACACCATGTTATTGTTTCACTAAAAAAATTTATCGAAGTATGATAACATCCAACTAGACCACAGATAACGTACGATACTTCCCTCCTATTTTTCATATTTTTTGTTTATTTAAAAAATAAATTAAAACAAAGTTACCGTATAATTGGACTAGAGATAACATATATTTGTAACTTAAAATTTGTTTTTGTAACAAGTGTAACATGAATAACATAAAATTTGACATTGGATAACGTAAATTTTTTTTTAAAGTATTTTTATATAGAACATGATCGTTTTTATTTCATCAAAAAAGTAATTTGGGTATAAGAGATATTAGCAATAACAACTTGTTCTTTTCTCTCTTTTCTATGACCACTCCCTCTCACAATGATCTTATTTTAAGTTTTTTTCGTAAGGAATTTATAGTTTTTATTTCGTCAAAAAGTTGATTACAGTTTGAATGATATTATAAAAAGTGATTTTTTGGGTCAAAAGTATGTTAATATTGATCTTATTTTAAAGTATTATTTATAAAGAAGACAACAATTTTTACTTTTTTTAAAAAAATCTTACAGTTTGAATGATATTAAAAAATAAAAAAATAGAAAGAAAGTAGTGTCATTCATTATTTTTATCTCATGTTGTCTCATGTTATCTCATGTTATCTCATGTTAGCTTATTTATACCATGTGTTATACCATTTATTATGTGTTACATCGTGTTCTCGCATGTGTTATACTTATTTTGAAAAAATTATCATTGTCAAATTATGTTGACATTAGTCTTATTTTAAATTATTTTTTGTTAGTAACTCATTATTTTTTATTTCATTAAAAATTTCATTAATGCTTGAGAGTCATAAACAAAATAAATTTTCTCTCCTCCTTTTTTACTTTTTACAATCACATTATCTCTCTTCTTTTAAATTATACTTTTTATTTTTTTCAAAATTTGTCAAACTTGATCTTGTTGGGAAGTAATTTTTACAAAAAGTGCAAAGATGTTTGTTTCGTCAAAAAATACATTTCCATTTTAGAAGTTATTAATAAAAATATGTTCTCTTTTTTCTCTCCTACAACAATTTTTTGTCACCACTCCCCCTCCCACTCTTTCTCTCTCTCTCTTTCCCTCCCTAATGTTGCAATTACAAACGTTGTCTAGTCACCCACGTGCTTTGGACTCGGTACGCCTGCTACCACTCGTCTACAACGCAGCGATCGTCCTCTTAGCCTATGTTTGGCGCGGGACTGAAACCCAATTTAGGCTTGTCACCTAGTGCCAACCCCGCCAAATAGGCGACTGATTGGGACTAGGTTATGTTTGGTTGGTAAACCGATTTTGGCCCTGTTTCGGGATAACGAGACCCCAAAAACTGGCCCAGGCCAGTCCCGCGACAGTCAGGATTTCGGTTCGTAACCCGAATTCTGATCAGAATGCGAGTACCCCCATTTTTCCTCGCCTGACCCCCGACACCCCCTCGCCTGCCTCCCGACACCCCCCTTCCCCTCTCCCTCTTCTACTCTCCCGAAACAGGCGTTAGACCTCGATGTTGTTCCATCTACTATTGCCTGTGTGAGTTAAAGCTGTCGCCCCATCGATTCCATCGTAGAATCAATGGTAGGACAGGGGCGTAGGGTGAACAGACGGCCAATCAAGGTGACAGAATCGTTTCAGGGGTGTGCTGGTTCGTTTGCCATCGTTGAGCTACGCCGCCAGGATAGACGGCGAGAATCAAGGTTAGACATCCCGACTTCTCATATCTCATTAAAGCCCCTTGACTCCCCCTTTTCACTCTATGCAAGGCATCGACTTAATCCTAGCGAGGGCAACACCTGCCGCTGCTGCTATATAGTGTTGTGTGTGTTTGCCAATATCATGCTTGTTCAACTTCGTATCCTCCACCAAGTCTTCTCTAAAGCTACCGCTGTCGAGCCCATGTATTCTGAACTCACCCAACTTCTTGAGAGGTATGTGTTGGCTGCCCATCTTTTTGTTTCAGTAGGCTGGTGTTGTAGCAGCTTCATGTATGTACTAAGAGTTTCTTTCAGTTGGCTAATCTATATTCCCTTTACCTTGTCTTCATGTATGTACCGACCCTTCCACTGTGACTGCCCATGATCCCCCCTTCTACCTGGATTTTAGCTTACCAGGTATATCTCCTGAGCAATACAAAAATGTTTTCTGTAATTTGTTCAGTAAGCATAGCCATGTTGAATGCTTGATACTGATGCAATTTTTGTTATAATGAATGATATTGATGTGTAACCTCATATAAAAATGCTTGGTTTTAGGGATGTATGATCTGTTTGATAAAAACCTATTATATGGTCTGATCCCTTGAATGAGGTCTGACTGCTTCGTTCAGATTCATTCAGTACTAAAAAAATGTCACTACTTAACTCATCTACCTTCATACCAAATAAATCAGAATGATTTACCTTGAATGCTTGGTTTAATTTCATGTCCAACAATGCTTGTTTTGCTTTATGATTGTGTAGTGAATATTGTTGTTTGTTAATAAACATGTCATTATAGATATACCTACTCCACCTAATGTGTATTATGTTTATTTTAGTTGGAACCTTGTGTGTCAAGTATTTCATATGAGGACACATTTTAATATGTAATGAAGATTAGGTCATCATTAATTCTCTGTGATGGACCCAAATATGTACATTTGTTCACTTGAATGGGAAGTGATCCCTTGAATGAGGTTTGAATGCTTCGTCAACTTCATTCAATACCAAAAAAATAAATATGACAATATTTACCTTGAAAGCTTGGCTGAATTTCATGTCCAACAAAGCTTGTTTTGCATTATGATTGTATAATGAATATTTTTGTCTATTAACTAACATGTCATTATATATAACTACTACACCTATTGTGTATTATGTTTATTTAAGTTGGAACCTTGTGTATTAATTATTTCATAACAGGACACGTTTTAATATGTAATGAATGATTAGGTCATGATTAATTGTCTGTGATGGACACAAATATGTACATTTGTTCACTTGATCTTGTTATGATCCCTTGAATGAGGTCTGAATGCCTCATTGAGCTTCATTGATTACCAAATAAATAAATACATCATTCTTTAACTCGTCTACAATCATACCAATAATGATTGACCAAAATATGTATATTTATTCACTTTAATGTGCTATGATCCCTTGCATGTGATCTGAATGCGTGGTTGGGCATCATTGAGTTTCAATCAAATTAATATGTCATTATTTTACTAATGTACCATCATACCAAATAAATTAAAATGATTTACCCTGAATGATTGGTTGAATTTCATGTCCAACATAGCCTGTTCAGAATTATGATTGTGTATTGAATATTTACTGTGTGCATAAATAGGTAAATGTTTACCCAGTCCACCTATTATGTATTATGTTTATTTAAGTTGGAACCTTGTCTGATCCCTTTAATGAGATCTGACCCCTTGAACTAGGTCTATTATGTTGGACCGAAATTTGACTCTGCCTATTATGTATTATGTTTGTTTAAGTTGGAACCTATTATTGTGTAGTGTATATTTTCTCTACTCATTAGCATTTCCTGTTCAACTATAATGATTGAACAAAATATGTATATTTGTTCAGTTTAATGTGCTCTGAATTCTTGTTGAGCTTCATTGAGTAGCAATCAAATTAATATGTCATTATTTAACGATTATACCATAATACCAAAAAATTAAAATGATATACCCTAGTCCAGATTGGTTGAATTTCATGACCAACATAGCTTGTTCAGCATTACGATTGTGTATTGAATATTTTATGTGTTCATAAATAGGTTAATATTTACCTAGTCCACCTATTATGTATTATGTTTATTTAAGTTGCAACCTTGTCTGATCCCTAGAATGAGTTTTAATTTTTTGGTTGAGCTTCATTGAGTAGCAATCAAATTAATATGTCATTATTTAACCATTATACCATCATACCAAAAAAACTAAAATGATATACCCTAGTCTAGATTGGTTGAATTTCATGTCCAACATAGCATGTTCAACATTACGATTGTGTATTGAATATTTTCTGTGTTCATAAACAAGTTAATATTTACCTAGTCCACCTATTATGTATTATGTTTATTTAAGTTAGAACCTTGTCTGATCCCTAGAATGAGCTCTGATTTCATGGTTGAGCTTCATTGAGTAGCAATAAAATTAATATGTCATTATTTAACTATTATACCATCATACCAAAAAAATTAAAATGATATACCCTAGTCCATATTGGTTGAACTTCATGTCCAACATAGCCTATGCAGCATTACGATTGTGTATTGAATATTTTCTGTGTTCATAAACATGTTAATATTTACCTAGTCCACCTATTATGTATTATATTTATTTAAGTTGGAACCTTGTCTGATCCCAAGAACGAGCTCTGATTTTGTGGTTGAGCTTCATTGAGTAGCAATCAAATTAATATTTAATATATAACCATTATACAATCATACCAAAAAAAATAAAATGATATACCCTAGTCTAGATTGGTTGAATTTCATGTCCAACATAGCCAGTTCCACATTACGATTGCGTATTGAATATTTTCTGTGTTCATAAACAAGTTAATATTTACCCATTCCACCTATTATGTATTATGTTTATTTAAGTTGGAACCTTGTCTAATCCCTTGAATGAGATCTGATTTCATGGTTGAGCTTCATTGAGTAGCAATCAAATTAATATTTCATTATTTAACCATTATACCATCATACCAAAAAAATTAAAATCATATACCCTAGTCTAGATTGGTTGAATTTCATGTCCAACATAGCGTGTTCAGCATTACGATTGTGTATTGAATATTTTTTGTGCTCATAAATAGGTTAATATTTACCTAGTCCACCTATTATGTATTATGTTTATTGAAGTTGGAACCTTTTCTGATCCCTTGAATGAGCTCTGATTTCATGGTTGAGCTTCATTGAGTAGCAATCAAATTAATGTCATTATTTAACCATTATACCATCATACCAAAAAACTTAAATGATATACCCTAGTCTAAATTGGTTGAATTTCATGTCCAACATAGCCTGTTCAGCATTACGATTGTGTATTGAATATTTTTTTTCATAAATAAGTTAATATTTACCTAGTCCACCTATTATGTATTATGTTTATTTAAGTTGGAACCTTGTCTGATCCCTTGAATGAGCTCTGATTTCATTGTTGAGCTTCATTGAGTAGCAATCAAATTAATATGTCATTATTTAAGGTCTACTATTTAACCACTAAACCCTCATACCACATAATTCTGAATAAAAGTGACTGGTTTACCCTCAATGGTTGGTTGGCTATTTTCTGTCCAACAGAGCCTGATGTGCATTACTATTGTGTATTGAATATTTTCTATCCAACAAGGTCATATTTCCCTAGTCCACCTACTTTGATTTATGTTGAATTTAATTTGGCATCTTGTCCACAACCCTTGACTGAGGTCTGACCCCTTGACCTAGGTCTACTATGATGGTCCAAAATTGGAATCCACCTATTACATATTATTTTCATTTATTTTGAAATCTATTATTGTGTAGTGTATATTCTCTATGCTCATAAACATAGCCCGATCAACTGTATTGATTGACCACAATACCCATTATTGTTTAGTTTAATGTGCCCTGAGCCCTAGAATGAGGTCTGAATTTGTTCTTGAGCTTGATTCAGTACCAATCAATTTAATAGGTCATTATTTGTTTAGTTTAAAATCTATTATGTATTATTTTTGTTTAAGTTGGAACAAGTATCTGATCCCCTTAAGTGTGCTCTAAGCCCTACATCGAGGTCTGAATTCGTGCTTGAGCTTGATTCAATACCACTCAATTTAATAAGTCATTATTTGTTTCGTTTAAAATCTATTATGTATTGTTTTTATTTAAGTTGGAACAACTATCTGATCCCCTTAAGTGTGCTCTAAGCCCTACATTGAGGTCTGAATTCATGCTTGAGCTTGGTTCAGTACCAATCAATTTAATAGGTCATTATTTGTTCAGTTTAAAATATTTTATGTATGGTTTTTATTTAAGTTGGAACATATATCTTATCCCCTTAATGAGGTCTGACCCCTTCAGTTAGGTCTATTATGTTAAATAGCACCGAAATTCTACTGTTGTTAATCATCTAATAAATACCAATACACCACCGAAAGTTGTAATAGACAAAAATTAAACACCACCTACATCTGTAATATCAATGCTTGTTATCCCTAAGCTATCACCATTCGATCAGAAAACATCAACCTTATAATAGACTACTTTAATACAAGCTATCGTTGTCAACTACACATACCCAAACTAGGTTCGTATAAAGGTTTGGTTTAAACACCCTGACTAAAGTGATCTATTGCAGTGTCATTTCTACTATGTCTACACCAGACCCAAAGATCCGTATTGTATGGACGAAAGAGTTGGATGAGGCTCTGGTTGCGACATTGAGGAGACAATATGACCTAGGTAGGTGCGTCGATGGAATTTTTACTAGGGACGCATGGAGGAAGACGCTACACGATTGGCATAACAGGATGGGGAGGAACGAGGGTTCAATGGAGCAGTTAAAAACTCGGTGGAAGAACCTCATGAGAGACTTTGCAAAGATAAAACTAGTGACCAAAAAAAGAGGTGTTGGATGGGATGAGAGCAGGCACAAGCCAATACTTCCTGACACCCCAAAGTGGAGGGAGGCACTTGTAGTATGTCTAATGATATACAGTCCCCTGAGTATTAAATATTAACTTAAAGTTATTAATATT
Source organism: Alisma plantago-aquatica (assembly GCA_963693085.1). Lineage (NCBI taxonomy): Eukaryota > Viridiplantae > Streptophyta > Magnoliopsida > Alismatales > Alismataceae > Alisma > Alisma plantago-aquatica. Next base: position 401,497,505 of record OY856415.1, on the reverse strand, counting down.
GACCTAATCAGTAGTGCTTGACCATTTTAGGGAAACAAGGAACTAGCGAGATTTATCATCAGACAATTCTACCACTACTACGACTTCGAGATGATGGGGGGGAGGAACATAGCTAGGGGCCATCATGCAATGTCCTCAATGGATAGACAACTTCCTTCTAATGTTGCATCTGAAGATGATGTTGTTGTCGACCTAGATGCATCTTATTCATTTGTCATCCTAGAACCAACCAGTCCAACCGGTCTTACTGAAGATATGGGTTATTATGGGATGCAAAGTGAGGACAACAACATCGGAACAAACAACCAAGGTGTTGGTGTAAGGACTCCTACCACGCACAGACTCAGGAAGCGAGCCTCAACCACACAGGACAATTGTGGCCTGTCTAATGATGTCATTTCCGAATTTACAAAGGTGTTTTCCAAGGTACATGAGATGGGCAGCAGTATTGCCGGTAGATCTAATGACAAAGATGAGCATCAAACCATTTTGCACCATTTTCATGCAACCTACCCTGACACCCCTATCCCTGTTTTTACCACTCTTGTGCATGCCATAAAGGAGTCAGCAAACCGTAACATTTACCTAAGTCTTATGGATACCCCACACAAAATTACCATTTGGTTGCAAGACCTTTAGGAAATGAAGAACAGAGCTTATGGAGCTTCTGGATCACAAACACCCTTCACGCCACCACCATATTCACAATTGCCACTATCTCCATTTAGTAGCACGAGTGGTTACAATAGAGGTCCTGCCCCGTAGTCCTTCTTCTGAGGTTGTCTAATTTAAGAACTATATCAATAGCCTGGCTTTAATTTAAGAACTATTTCAAAATTTGATGTTGTGATATTTGATTCCTTTGGGAACAATTCTGAATTATGGTACTCTGTAATGTTTTATCTTGTTATTTTCTATTTGGTTACTATCATGGTCATTTCATTTCTACAATCTCTCTCTATATTTCTTATGCGGGTAGTCGCTTTTAATTATAGATGGCATGACCGGTATTGAACAACCAGAAACAAATGATGACATTGTACAACTTTTGGATCTTATGTCTGATCCAGCTAATGACATTGCTAACGCAATAGGATACCAAATAGCAGAACAAATATCACACAATATCATGGACAATTCAAACGACGCAACCACACAACAACCAATACCGAGATCAGTTAGTATTAGGAGCGGCCATCAAAAGGTTTTAGAAATAATAACCGGCCATGAAAGGAGGGTGTATGATCTGTACCGTATGAGAGGTGTGTCATTAGTGGAGGCAGTTTGCTACTTCCTTCAAATGGTTGGACAAGGCCAAACCAACCGTGTACTGGCTGAGGACTACATTCACAATGGTGAGACCATAAGTAAAAAGTTTAATGAGGTATTAGATGCAGTGTGTGCTTTGTGTAGTGAATATGTTGTGATGCCAACTGCATCCACAACTCCGCACCGGCGCATACTGGAGACTTCAAGATTTTACCCTTACTTCAAGGTATGACCATCACTTTGTTGACCATGTGGATTCCTTTGTTAGTATAACCACTTTCTTCATCACTGAATTTCATATATGCTTGTCATAGGATGCCATTGGGGCAATTGACGGGACACACATCCCCATTTTGGTGAAGCACGATAAGCAGAACCGTTATAGAAATAGAAAAGGGGATGTTTCCATGAATGTCATGGCTGTAGTAGACTTCTCAATGGAGTTTACATATATCATGACTGGTTGGGAGGGCTCTGCGGCTGACCAAAGGGTACTACATGTAGCTACAACCACATGCGGTTTCAAAGTACCCGTTGCAAAGTGTTATCTTGTTGATGCAGGGTACGCCAACACCCGACAATTTCTTGCACAATACCGAAACATAGCTTACCATATATAGCAGTGTATCGGGGTAATAGAAACTCATACACCAACAAAAAGGAGATGTTCAACCACCAACATGCTCAACTACCTAATGTTGTTGAATGAGACATTAGTGTGTTGAAGAAGAGGTTTTCCTACTTTCGAAAAGGAGCGAATTTTCCTGTGCATTCACAGTCTCGCATTGTAATGGCTTGTTGTATCATCCACAATTTTATCTGATGCCAAAATGATGGTGATCCTTTGATGGACGAAAACTTGGATGACCCTCATAATACCCCTGACATATTGAATGATTTGAGTTGCTCTCCAACAAACAAGCCAGGCTAATGCTAGGGAGGGAGATGTTTTGCATGAAAGACTTGCCAATTCTATGTGGGAAAATCAATGATTTTCATATTTTGTGTAACTTTCAGACATTGAAACATGTTCTACAACATGTTTCACTTATTCCCTTTTCGAATTTCATTCAATAACTTAACAATAAAACATTTGTTCCCAAACTCTATTGTTGACTACAATTTTGCCTACTTCTAAAAAATGTCACATTATGTTTCATTAGATTATCTGTCTAGAAATGGACAATGGAATGTCGTCATGTCCATGTGGTCTCCAGTGCACCATACAAGTGTACATGGATGCCACAGATGCGGAAAATGGATGGTTTGAAGACAACAACCCCCACAGGTCGTATTTTACATGTGGTATGGGTCTTGTTCCGACCAGATGTTGTATGATGTTGCCCGCACAGCGAGTACAACCTACATTGGCCACACTTATTGCAATTAGGGATGCGTTGGTAACACAACTTGCATATGCATGCAACTAACGCAAGCAATTGTCAGAACAATCTAACTTTGTTTGCTCCACAAGAGTAGACATCGATAGTCTAATAGAAGAAATTGAAAGTCTGCGGAAGAGGCGCCTATATCTTCGCGAACGGCTTCACCTACCGAGTGATAATGACTCTTCAATAGAGGAAGATGGATACAATACATCATAGGTGTAGTATGTAGTATATTTGGATCTATCCAACTAAGCTTCACTTGTATGTTAGAACAGTCAACTGGTTGTATTGAAATACTCTCCAACTATGTTTCGTAGAAATCTATGTTTTGAACTCGAGTTTATGGTACTAATCATCAATCTTGTTCTAGATGTCGATGAATCCAACTGAAGTTTTGATTTGTGAATGTGGTCTGGTTGCAGCATTGCAGCTAAACACAAAGGATGCAGGGTTATATGACTTTGTCATTCTTAGCGAAAGGTCGGGAGAAATGTATTACATATGTCCTTCTAGTCAGGTGCACTAGTAAAAAAAAATAATCAGTTGCACTTGCTAAGTACATCGCGTATTTGTTGTTATTAACTAGAGTTTGGGAAATTTTTTTAGGGAAAAGACTGATGCAAATACTTTCATTGGGCAGTCGATCTCCCCCCAACAACTGATTTGTTAAACGATGAGATTACATTACTAACTTGCGAGTGCAAGTCAGTGTGGGGCGAGACGATGAACATGAAGGACTTTGTTGAAATCCATCACAACTTCGAACATGTTTACACCTGTCGAAAGATCGACTATGAAGTTCTACAAACTTATGTTCATAAGATGGAGGAGAGTTGTGCTCTTCTTTTGGATACTTCTTCACCTCCGATGACTCCATAATGCATTTTTTGTCATTTTTTTGCATGATTATGGATGTATAAGATTGTATGCCCTATGTTATTTGTACACAAAATCATAATATTTTAATTATAACATTACATCTACCATTGTGAAAGGAACCCTTATGCTATTTCAACATCTTACATACATAATTTGTTCTATGGCTTGTCGTCTAATATGGTGTGCAGAGCACGATCAAATCCTACTTGATGCGATGAGAAACTAGTATGACCTGGGGAGATGTGTCAACGGAACATATACTATAGAGGCTTAGAGGGAGACATTGCTTGACTTTCATAACATAACCAGGGTGCTTAGCATTGATTTGAACAGGCTGAAAACCTGTTGGAAGAACTTAAGGAAACAATTTATCAGACAAAATCGTTTCCTTTTGGGACATTTATTAACTCCTCATCCCTTAGTGCAACATGTGATCCCTCTAGGAGTTGCTAAAAACCTAAGCAATATTGACAACAATAATGATGCAACTCCGGGATTAGGTGGTGAAGAAAACGAATGAAGTTGCGAACAATTGTTGACCACCTTAGGGATGTTCAAATATTTTATTTTATATGTATTTAAAAACATTTGTCATTATGTTCGATTCGGGAACATTTGTCATTATGATCAATAATTTGCATGTCTGAATCTATTTAATAAATGCATAATTGTGCATACTCATTTCATGCACCTATAATTAAATGTGATACCGACTTAGCTATGTGCTTTTGACCATTCATTTTGGAACAACATGTAGATGTTGCACAACAACAAATTCAATACAAAGTCTGTACGCTACACAAAGCGTAAGGATAAGTCGACGAAAGCTGTAGTAGAATGGTTACAAAATGGAATGCGATGTAGATGGGATACCCCTTGACTGGTCAAAGTATATATGTTGTATCGATGATAACTCAGGTTGTACAAGGGAATAATTGGGTGTGCAGATGTAGTCATGCACCACGAGATGTTGTGTCAGCCAAAAGAGTGCAATTGATACATCTGGTAGAAAGAGTCTACATTTTTGTCGACAAAGAAGTGGAGTCCAATTAGCATGGTAGGAGTTGTACGGTTCACAGTGGCCATTCAATGAAACACCTTTGTTGGTTGCAAAATTTAGCTGGAATAGGCGCGGGATGTAGTATGGTTTGGTTTGTCTACTGTTACAGTTGCAAAATTAAATCAAACTACATACTGTGACCATTCCAGCTGAATTTAGTAACAAGTGTAGGTTTTTCATTGCTTGACCAAACAACCGAACAAATCATACCATGCCAAATCGGACTCCATTTTCTTGTTGACAAAAATACAGTCTTCTATCTACCGGTTGTTTACATTGCCTTCTTTAGGCCAGCACAACAACTCTTGAACCATGCACACTCACCGTATGGTCATCTAATGCCCTTGCTACACTAGTCTATATGAATTTGTCTTTATCAATGTACCACACATTTATTTGACTACATACTACACTTAGTACAAACTAATGCATAATTGGAAGGTATGTTTCCTACTACCGTCTTGAATAGTGGACACGTACTAATATTATTCACACCGTACTTAATTTTAAATACTATATAATTTCTCATTCTATATTATCTCCATCATGAATGTTTCTTTACCGACTACACATTTATTTTTCAGTTTAGCAGATACAATGAATCAGTTTGTATGAGATGCAGAATGTGATGCAACCCTAGGAACAGTGTTAGGTCGACAATGTTACTTGCGCAAACTACATGGACCTTCTACATGGTAGGGTTGGCGTGATGCCATAGCGGAGTTCCATGAGATAATTGGCAGAACAAATATTAGTATGGGTGTGTTTAAGGCGAGATGGAAAATTTTAAAAATTGTGGATGCAGTTCTAAAAACTTTTTTGGAGTAGCCCGCAAACTTATCCACCAGGACTAAAACAACATCCGGTTCACCAACAAGACACATCTCATACTTGCACAATATATACAGAAGATACATGCAGAGTACCTGAGGATGTTGGTAGAAAATGAAAAACTTAGTGCAATGAATGTCACTTTGTATTTGATTGACTATTGTTTGCTTCATTTGCAGTTAACTACGTAGAAAATATGTTATCTATTCGTTTGAAAAAATTATTTATCCATAATGAATATCAAATAACCCATGATGTTGTCTGTTGTTAGTACTTGCATTTATATTACTTATTCTCAATATTATTTGATATTGTTGTAGGCATAACATCTAAATTGTTGACACTCTCTCTAACCACCACACCCTAGGACCATGGCCTGGGCCTCTACCCCAATGTTACTATTCCCTGTTGAAGAACAGTTGGACATCATCCTAGATGATTGTTCCTTAGAAAAACTCATTATACCTAAACATTGGTGTTATCTAAATAAAAGATGCTACAAGGCTGGTGAAGTGTACCTAAATTATGGAAATTCAACATCTATTATCGAGGATAAGTACGATGTTTTCGGAAATATTGTATCCACATCTGGTTGGTGCGAGTCGGTTAGGAAGATGCTATTGGGCCGCACTAACAAACTTTTTCTTCGTCCGGTTAACCATAATACCATCAAGGTTTGGATAACCAACATCAACAATGAGATGCCCGATCATCTCAAATGATTTGAGTATTCAATAGAGGATAGCAAACATGACAACGAATCCGATGATGAGAACACACCCAACAATTTCTACGAAGTCCCTTTTATTCCTTTTGACACCGTCAATTTTCCTATCACAATCAGTTCATATTCATCTAAAGACAACAACGAGCTCCGCGACACAACAACATCATAAAAAAAACCAAAGTAGGTCCAATCAACAAATTGCTGATTCCAGTCTTATTTTGTTTTTCCACTTTTGGTCTTAAAGTAATCAAACTTCATACCTATTTTTTGTTGTTAAAACTTCAGGAGAAGACCACAACAATGAAAGGGCCCTCACAATTGTTGATTCCGGACCATGATGTTGTTGTTTAAGTTATGTATCTAGTCTAGTAGTGTCCTTCTTTTCCAGTTATTTTACTTATGTTTAGTTACTGTCATTCATCCCTTGTAGTATTAGTAGAGTGGTTACAATATTTTTCGTTGGTATTACAAAAACAAACTAAACACAACTTAAGTAAGCCTAAATTTAATACTATTGAAGTTAATTTCTATTGTATAACCAATATAATATAATCAGTTAATTTCTGAATACCTTACCACTGACGAAATCACCAATAATAAAACTACAACCTTAGGCAGATGAATGAAATTATAAAATAGTTGGTCTAACTTGTATTTGTTTATGATTGCTTGGCAACATTTTATTGTAAAACTTATACCCATCATTACTTTATTTTTATCATCATTTCATCAAAGGTGTACTCATGTATTCTGTTTGGAAGTCTAACATCCCGTTAAAACTTACATATCTAAATTTGCTTGACAACTTTAACTTGTACAAACTGTTGTCATATGTACTTTGTTATTATGATTATTTTCTCTTACTTATATTAAATTCAAAAATTTATTAGATGTCGACATCGCGTTCTACATCATGATCAAAGTTTGAAAAGATATTGATATCCCCGTCAAAGATACACAAATATGTTGAGGAATACATAGTCTGCAAAAAAATGTTGTGACTCTGGACACTAGGGGGAGCCTGCACAACAGGGGTCCAAATTTGAGAGCCATGAAGAAGAAAACGTTGGGGCCAATAAATGTGTTCCTCATCTGCCGTTGTTGTTTGATTGGCCAAAAGACGACATCAAACAACAATCTCAACCATTGTAAGAGGACTTTCCCATGTCATGGGACGAGTACGAGGAGGCCCTAAAGTGGGCCAAATGGGAAGGTCCTACGTGAGAACAAAACCAATCATTGTCCACCCCGAAAACCAGCCAACACAATGGCTGGACACTGTCTTAGCATGTGTGTATGAGTGTGTAGGTCTAGGCCCAGGGCAAGCCGCTCATTTTTTGTCTGCTCTCCCTTGGTTCATGACGCTTTTGCCCTAGACCAGATTATGTTCTTATCAACTTTTCTCCGGCGTTGTTTAAGTTCTGATGCGAACCTTATTATCTTTACTCTGTCATAGCTTTTATTATCGAACAATTATGGCCATTTTAATCAAACTATCATTCAAATGATGTTTGGTCTACTTGTGCGTAATTTATGTTCTATTATGCCAATTACAATTATCTTGTCAGTTACCAATTACTAGATTGAATATGCAAACATGTATACATACATACATACAAAATGAACATGCCATGCTAGATAATTATAAAGTTTAATTTATTTAAAATAAACATATAAAATGACCATACTCATTACTATTCATTTCACTAAACAACAAACAATATCACCCACATTATGTATCAAATTACATTTATTTTGTTAATTTTATACTTGTATTGTAGTGTCATCACAGCTTTACATAAGTTGTTCTTGTTAAAACAGCTATGTAAGAATAGGACAGAATAAGAAGATCCTGTCTACGTTGCCAAATAGAACTATGCTGAATACTGACTAACATCCAAACAGTATCAATCTGAAATCAGACGCAAAACTGACCACACTGCATCCTGACTATCCAAACCCAGATCATCAGACTAATCCCGACTAACCCAGTCCAGATTCTAGAATCTCAATCCCGTGCCAAACGCAGGCTTATAATTTCGAATTTGGCGGTGTTTCCATTGTAGTTGTCCCTTCGTCCTATCCTTCTGTAAATGTTGGGGACGTCAACGTGGATGCCTGTGCTGACGATGTGCGTACCGGTGGACCGGACGGTCAATGGGTTATATTACCTCGGCAATAGTGGATCATCGTCGGTTCACACTTAGTACATCCTCAACTCTCTGCTCAGGGACGTACAGAGCTACGGAGCAAGCAAAGGTCATGTCCCCCTTTTAAAATTTTAGCTATTCACAAATACATGTATATATGCAATAGTATTAATATATATAAATAATAATCCTACTTTAAACAAACACAACTTAATAGCCCACTGGAGAGGCGCATGCTTCTGCGCCGGTCCTATTGGGTGTCCTAGGTTAGTAAATGTTATGTAGCGTTTTGCTTATTTGGAGGTTGGAGGTTCAACTCCGTTTTAAAACATCTTTTACACATTTCAACTCATCTTGACAATTTCTATTTCCCCCCATACCATAGACTTCCGGCTCTGTCCACGTCGTCATCCTTGATGTTGTGATCGTCCACAAGTGTGATCACCGGTCAAATGCCAACGAAGCAAAGTCCCCAACTCTATACTCTTAACATGTAACAATCTCCGTCCCTGTTGCCGATTTTTTTTGGTCCTGATATCTCCTTCTACCGAACGCGTGCTTAGGGTAGTATTTGTTGGAGAAGATATCACACTGTGATAACCAAAGCAGCTAGTCGTTTGTTGTTAGGTTTAGCAAAGTGCCAAGACGAAAGATGAGCATGTTTTGTTCATGTTAGGTTAAGGTCTAATGAGTGTTCGAAAGGGGGGGGGGGGGGAGAAGGGGCAGTGGAAAATACGTGTATGGCAACAGATAGGTGCAGATGTTAGTGAGTCAAGCGACAATGTTAGGAGGGGAATGCTCATAGGGGTGCAGTTGGAGGGGTCAGTGGGACGATGGGGCAGTGAAGAGTTAGTGTAAGGCAGGTGGCAGGAGCAGCTGGGAGTGGGGCAAGTAACAAAGGGCAGGTGTTATGTTGGTATGTTACAACATTCAATAGGTAATTGAAGTTTATAGTGTGTTATGGTGGCCAGCTCGGAAATTGTTAGCAAGGCATGTTACAATGTTAAAGTGTTACATTGTTATTTTGGCAACACATGCAGGTAGATGTAAATTTTGACACAAATAAGGTGCTGTATAGAATGAAGGATGCACCAGGTAACAACGTTATTGAGGTTCATTGTGGTAACAGGAAAACAAGGAAATTGTCACTTGTAAGACAATGACAAAGCATGTAGCGTGTAACATAACGTAAGTGGTAGATCAATAGCTGGTTATAGCTATGTTTGGGCAGCCTATCATAAACTCTGTAAAATGTTAGGCAATAGTTAAGTACCTGGTATGATTGTTTTATGCACAAGATCCCCAATATGTAAGTAAATAAATAACAACCATATAACAAATGTTATGAGTTATATCGTGATAAAAGGCATAGCCAGTATGTGTAAGTTGTGGAACTTGAAAAAGGCATGTAACGTATAACGTAACAGGAATGCTTTGTTACTAAGAAAATTTAAACAATCGGCTGTTGTTGAAGATGTTAGCCAATAACCTATTTCCAGTTAGCGGATGTTATGTTACAAGAAAACTATAACAGTAATGATATGGTACAAGAAAACTGTAACAGGACTGCTAACATAACTCTAATACAGTGGAGGATGTGATCCAATAACTTAGCAGTAGGTATGGATGCTATTTAATTGAGTAAGCAAAAGGTTATGTCATTGATAACAAGTAATCAAATCAATTTTGAGATGAGTTATGGTAACAGATTATATAAATAAATTGAGAATGAAGAGATGTTTAAGGTGATAGGTAAAATATTATTTAGTTTCTGATACAATGCAGACTATATATGTGTAACTTGTTAATTCAATTACCCAACACACAAAGATGTTTAAGATGTTTTTAAAAGAAATAGATAAGAGTAGTAACAATTGTGGGATGAAGGGTATGTTATGTGTGTAGGTAACACGTTTGTAGTTATAGCATTGTTTGGAAATTATCATAGTTATTTTGTAGGGATGTCTATTATACTGTACTAATAGACTGTAGTGTCATGTAACATATAGGACTGTATTCATAGAAATTTCCTTTGAGCTATGGAAGGGCATGGCCACTTAATGAATTTGTTACATTTTTTTTTATTTTGTACTATTATGGTACAGATTAGTGGCATATTTTACTGTGAGAGATGTGCTTAAGCGATGTGTTGAGGCATTAGGTAAGTATATATTCTAGTATGATATTGTTATGGGAATGAATGATAGATTAAGAAAATGCAATTGTGGTAATATTTTAGAGTGGAAACATAACAGTAATTGATGGAGCTTTCACTTGCGTGGAGTTGTGTGCACCACTAAAAATCCCAAAGATAGCAAGTCTCTAGGTTTAGCCTTACTTATACTAGATTAAAAACTCCACCCACGTATGCTAGGATACATGGAAGTCTTATCGTAGTATAGTTAAGGGTCGAATCCACAGGACAACGGTCTTGTCAAGATCGGCAAGATAGAAAACGTTAGAATCTCATTTAACTCCTTAACAGTTGGTATTTAGATCAAATAGTTGGTTTGGTTGTTTAAACTAAGTACAAGTAAAGTGAAAGCAAGAAGGTACGCAGGAAGGTAGATTTAAGATTGTAAACAATATTAAGGAACCACTGGGATGTGATCGGCTTTCACCACCACTACACATGGATCAAAACATGCAACATAGTAACATAACCTGCAATAAGAGTCTAAACAGTTAGTATCCTTGTAGATTTAGTTTCCTTTCAGAGAACTAACTACGAGAAGTGTGGGAATGTTGCAATGCCAGCCATCCCCGAACGAATGGTCACTTACTTTACATCATTCCCTTCGCAAAGTGTGTTCCTCGACTTATCAAGGGTTTATTTTCATACGTCAACTGATTCTATTTCATAGTATGAAAGTACAACGATGAAAGTGAGTTTACTACACTTCTTGAAAAACACTCCTAGATACCGAAACAGATGCATGGTGGCTACATGCATCAGGAACCAACATTCAATCGAGATTCGAATCTAATAGTACAAACGTAGACAATTCATACGAAAAGATAATAGGTAACACAAGTTGGTGATCAAGCAACAAGCATTCATTAAACGATTGATGTTGAACTGAAAAGAAAGTATATCTCTATTGTAAAATTATGAATTACATTGCATGAAATGAAAACATGGGTAGCGGGGCTACTCCCTGCACCCTAGTGTATGAGACTACTCGCTCATGGAATGAACCAAGAAGGAGGAGAGAAGAGAGAGAGAGAGCGTCATCCCCATGAAGGAGGGAGGATGGTCGACCCCTTGGAGAGAGAGAGAGAAACGATCTTCACATTTCATAGCTTGCTTGATGATGAATCCTCCTCTTCTCACCTTCTTTGTCGATGAGAGAGAAAGTAGCTTGGAGATGGAGTATGGATCTCAGACCAGCAACCTCAGGGTAGTGGGTGAAGGATGGAGTGGCTCTGAAGCAATAGAGGCAGCCTTTGGATGTATGAAACTTCTTCCCTTGTGAGGACCCATCGGGTCTTATTTATAGGCTTTGAGTGGGACTCAAACGGTTTGGGAGTATTGGGCCCAAACGGTCGTGAAGACTATTTGGACTCTCTCGGTCTAGAGACCATTTGGACTCTCTCGTTCTGGAGACCGTTCGAGTCCTCACGGTTTGAAACCGTTTGCCTTTATTCAGTCCTGGGACCATTTGACTTTACACGGTCTTGGGACCGTTTGGTCTTTATTCGGTCTTGGGACCATTTAGTCTTTATTCGGTCTTGGGACCGTTTGATGTCTATTCAGTCTTGGGACCGTTTGGTGTCCATTCGGTCTTGGGACCGTTTGGTCTTCATTCGGTCTTGGGACCGTTTGGTCTTCATTCGGTCTTGGGACCGTTTGGTGTCCATTCGATCTTGGGACCGTTTGATGTCCATTCGGTCTTAGGACCGTTTGGTGTCCATTCAGTCTTAGGACTGTTCGGCTTCATACGGTCTTAGGACCGTTCGGCTTCATACGGTCTTGGGATCGTGTGGCTTCGAACGGTCGTGGGACCATTTGGTCTCAAATGGTCTTGGGACCGTTTGGAGCTTTTGTAATTTTTTTTGTACTTTTCTGCAAGGAGAGAAAGGGAGAAAATTAGTCTAATGGTATATTTACAATAAGGAGGAAAGTTAACGATTTTATCTAATTTATATAAGAAAGAGTATGGAAAACTGAGAAAAACCAATAAGATAACATCGCAAAATGGGAGGTTATCACCCCCCCTAACTTAGAGTCTAGCTTGTCCTCAAGCTGGATAGAGCTAAGGCACGTAGTGGCGAAGAGATTTTATTTAGTTAAGATTTCCATACTCTTGCTTCAATTCTAAACCAGAGATCTCCTAAGGTCGTATCGGAGATTTTGCTTGCCCTAACTCTTTCAGGTGTTGAGAGTTACTTGGATCTCAGGTTTCTTCCATATCACGTAGCTCGCATTGGGACCACCTTTTTTCTTGATTTTATTCTGTACATGTCGTCGACTCTAATCAGTTTTATACTTCTCTGAAAATCCTGCCGGAAGCTAGAGTGGGTATGAAGGTTGGCTAAAGGCTGTTGTGTAACTCCCCCTTCAAGTGGGGGAGGGTTTGTCTATGCGTTTAGGATCTCACTACCGGGCACGATACATCTGCCTTTGTGAGGGAAGCTGAATGTACCGGCCGGGCGAGTCCTTTATCAGCCTTTTCCTATATTTGGATACCTTAGGGTCTCACTACCGGGCACAACACATCTGCCTTTGTGAGGGCAGCTGAATGTACCTGCCGGGAGAGACCTTTATTGGCTCTTCATATAGATCCTTATGCGTGGCACAACTCTCATATTTTTATTCAACATTCTGGCTTTTATTCCACTACTACATAAACGCCTTTTAGCGTCGGTTATTTAAGCTCTTTAGTGTCGGTTTCAAAGCGACACCCAAGTGGGCGCCGCTAAAGGGGGACACCTTCGGCGTCGGATTCCAACTGACGCCAAAATATTTTCCGCCACCGAAAATGCGCCAGTAAAGGGACTATTGGCGTCGGTTGTTTAGTAAAAACCGACGCCCAAACTCTTCCTGCCACCGAAAATGCGCCAGCAAAGGGACTATAGGCGTCAGTTGTTTACTAAAAAACCAACGCCCAAACTCTTCCCGCCACCGAAAACGCACCGGCAAAGGGACTATAGGCGTCAGTTGTTTACTAAACAACTGCCGTCAAAACTCTTCCCGCCACCAAAAACACGCCAGCAAAGGGATTATAGGCGTCGGTTTTCTGAAAGAAACCGACGCCACATCATCTGAACCGACATCAGTTTTGTGATAATAACTGACACCATATCCCCTGCCTGCCACCACGGCCATGCTTCCCAGCACGGCCGTGGTACCTAGTCACATAGACGTCGGTTTTAGGTGTAAAATCGTCGCCGTATGTCTTAGGTGTCGGTTTTGTTCAAATAACCGACGCCTATATTTTGATTTTTTTTCTGTCAGTCTGCAGACTTGATGTGGCTGGTCGCAGGATGAGAAACATGCAGTTCAGTTATGAACTACAGGTTTTACGACATCCATTGATATCAGCCAACAACAGGCCACAAAATTGCAAAATTAACATGATGGATAATATTATATACATGTGATTCACACTCATGTATAAGAAAATTTAATTCATATTATTTTTTCATCACGCACATGTAGAAAGCAGTAGCAACCTGTAGTTCCATTTATTTCATATCTTTTCACATCAGAGACATGTAGAAACATTCATGTATTGATGATTTTCACATACATATGACAATTCATAAAAATTCATTCACATTCACACAAAATTAATTATGAGAACAAAGTTATTCTTTATTCATCATTGTCATCATTATCATCATTGTCAACAAAATCATATTGAAAAATTCCCACTCTTTGCAGGGCTTTTGCCCAATCTTCTCTTACAACATCTAATTCATCTCTCGTATAGGGAGCATGTACATCGAAACGCTTTGTACCTGTGTTGAAGTCCTCAGTTTTAAATACCTACAAAGAGAATGATGTATATACATAATTATAATAATATATAATAAGTTTCATATTATCTAACGAGACTATGTATAATACATGTTGTATGTTATCGATTTCCAATACGGCATGTTTGATGATTAGGTACATAAATCGCATCACATAGTAGGCACATGCCCAACCGTTGTCTTGTGTAGCACACTATAAATTGAAACATACAAAATATTCAAAAATACAAATAAGCACAGTTCACATAAATAATATATACATTGGAGTCAGGAAATTACTTTCACATTCTCCCAAATGAGTGTCAAATTTTTTTTCCTGGGGACCTTTCCTCCAGCTTTTTTGTACTCTTGTAAAGCCCTATATATGTTAATGTAACACATTAAATTGCATAATTAAATAGTAATGCAGTAACAGATGTTAATATATATAAAAACATAAAATATTTCTCACGAGAATAATGGCCTTTTAATTGCATGTCCATATAATACATCCAACTCACTCCCCGCAGGATCTAGATAATAGACGGTGAATATCTTGGGGACAATAACTAATAACTCCCAATGCTTAGCACTACATGTAAGAAAGTAGAAAATTAATAACTCAATATCCACAATAAAAATGTAATTTGCTTAAGTCAAAATTACAAGCAAAGTAAACTTACTCGACATTGAATGGAGCTATTATCACCGTCTTATTATTTTTACCAAAATATTCAAAGGCATCACAACAGTATGAAGTAACTGAAGAAGGTTCTGTATCTACAAGACTAATCAAAGATGGAACTAAAAATCCCACATAGGAAAACCCAAAATATGTACATGTCTTGTATAAGTGGCTGTAAAACATGTATTACGTATGCATTAATATATAAGAAACCAAATTGCCGTATATAAAACAAGGTATATGGATGTACAAACCAGATTGCCGTATGGATTAATCTCACCATATCAACAGCTCTATCATAGATGTGTTCAACCATTCATAACTAAACAACTCCAAAATATCTTGTATAAATATGTTGTTTCCGAATGTTTGACCTGCATTAATATGTATCCAGAACTTCTATTACGTATGCATTAATACGTATGCTAAATTTGTATAAATAGACTGTTATCATATGATTTACCTGCAACAATCTCCGGAATAGTAATATTTATAGGGCAATTTGGATTATGTTCGTCGATCCATACTGCCACACTCCTACAATTAGGACTTATCGAGGCGTGTAGGTCCCCTGGAAGCCAACTTGGTAGTCGAGGAGGTGGAGGCCGAGATGTAGTGGGTCTCGTCTTTTTGACATGTATATATAATTTCATATCAATTGACTCATATATATATACACACTAACAAATTAAAGTAATGAAAATTTATCATACAATATCAGTATCGAGGACATCCGCTTCGGGCCACAGTATCACTCCGCCTACTGCCTCACCAAGTGTTTCAGCATTTGGGTGTGCATGAGGCAGTGCAAGATTCGTCCAGCCATGGAGTATATGTATCGGGCTCACACGTACCATGCCATATGGTACTAGACTCCCATGAAACATGCACCCTTTAAGGGGTGGGTATGCCGATGCCTCTGCAACGACATATCCTTCCCTTTTTAGTCGGCATGGCTTCAACCCCTACAAATTTACGTAAAGAATGTTATATACATATATACACAAACATATCATCTTGAACAGACTAGCTATTATATATGCCGTAAAAATACTTACAGAGGACGTGCTAGGTTGTGGGTCTATAGGATTACTCCCAACCTCTGCAGTACGAGCAGTAGGAGAAGAGAGGTCCACCACAGGTACTGTCTGAGTGGCAGTCTGAGATGCCTTCCACTTGTTAATTACTTCCTGGAGTCTTTTATCAACTACTTCCTCGACTCTCCTATCAATTAAGGAATCTACCTATACATGGATAAAAGAAATGCTAGTTTCTGATTATTAAATTCCCTTTCGCAATAACGTTCTAAAATAAGAATAAGTTACCTCAGCTTGTGAAAGTCCCACTTTTGGGACATGTTTGCGCTGGGATGGCCCAAAGAACGCTTTGATGCCCACACCAGCGCCTGCACCCCTTACACGTCCAGGATGCTCTGGGTTACCCAGAACAATTGTCAATTCATCCCTTGTGCCCTGAGGGATGAACTTGCATTCCTTCCTCTGCTCGTACAGCTCCCGCTAATCACCATCAACAAAAATTCGTAAGTAAACATAATAATAATCAATATCTATAGATTGCTCTAAGAGTTGATTTTTACCATTTTTGCATCCGCCTCAGCGGTTGCGAGCTTCGGTATCTCTCCCTTCTTGTTTTGCCTCCCAGCTATCCACATAACATGACGAGGCAGAGGTGCGGGAGCAGTAGTAGAGGACTCTGTAGTCTCCTGAGTAGCAGTAGGCTGAGTAGACTCAGCCTGTAGTCTTTGGCGAACGCCTGCATATCCTCTTGGACCCATTGTGTGGTCGTGCACATTCAATGCACGCCTTGCTCATTGAGCATCGCTGATAGCCTAGTTAGTTATCACATTGATTTGGTTAGTAACACTAAAGATTAGTCTTGAATAGATGAATACATAAAAATGTATATTAATTAAATTGGGAGTGGCGCTTAATACCTTGAATTCATCTATTTTTCTTTGGGTAACAAACTCCTCCCATTCTTTGGGGTCCAAGTAGCTTCATTGCTGTGTGGCTTCCTTCTTCCTATATTTATTTTTCAAAGAGAATACAAACAAAAATTATTAGTGTAGAGTTAGTGAAATACTGATCAATGTCTAGAATTGGAATCAATCAAGAACCTATTCTCAGCATCGCGTATGTAATCTCGGGTGAGATTGGTCCTATAGTTCCTTAGGACCCTCCCACAACATTGCATCACACATTTACGATGCAGCTTTTCATCCAGATCAAATATGCTCTGCAAATTAAATAGAATTGCTATTAACTAGTATCCTAAAAATTAGTAATGTACACAAATAGAATTACAAATAATAATAACTCACACATAGTTCCTTCCATATGTGGTCTTTCTTCCCCTTAGGAACTTTATGCCATGATTCTAGGATAGGACTGCAATGGCTGCGAGTAAGAACCCCAAGATATGAAACAAATGAGTTGTGGTTCACTCCATATGGATTTCCTGCCTGATCGAAATCCACAGCCAATTTGGGTCCATTGCCCCTTTGATGTATTAACTTGTTCATCATTGTGATGCCCCTCACTTTCTCAATTTTCTTTTTTTTCTCATCAAGTGTTGTAACAACTTTAAGGGGTACATCACCAGCCTAAAATTTGATAAAAAACACACTTACATGATATAATTATAAATGAACATATAGATAGAAACCTCAGGGATATATTCATAATTAAAATTAACTAACATTGTCAGGAGGTGCAATCACGTCCTCACCCTCACGGTGATCATCGGCACGGTCATCATGGGAATGCTCAGCCATCTGAAAGTTCACATTCAAATTATAAATTTCACATTGTAAAGTAACACTAATTGTAAAGTTCACATTGTAAAGTACACATTCACATTGTAAAGTTCACATTCACATTGTAAAGTTCACATTCACATTGTAAAGTCCACATTCACATTGTAAAGTTCACATTCAGAAAAATAAAACATAATAAAAATATAAACATCCATGCCTCTAATATTGTGATCTTTTATCAATTAACAATCCTTCATTATGATCCCCGCGAACATACAAGTCATTGTGATCCCCAACTTCAATGTTTGGTGGTGTTGGCAACCCAACTGAGAATGGACTGGAGTCATCATACTTATCATAGTACTCTTCTTCATCTATAGGATCTTCAATGAACTATCTTTTACCATGAAGAACAACCGACCATTTATCATTTGCAGGATCATCGATATAAAATACTTGTTTCGCCTGTGATGCCAATATGAATAGTTCACCCTTCTCGCCAATCTTTTCAAAGTTCACTAACGTGAAACCCAATTCATCCACTATAACTCCTTTGTTGTTGTCAACCCAATTACATTTAAAGAGAAGAATTCTGAAATCTACATAGTCAAACTCCCATATGTCTTCAATGACACCGTAATATGACATTTTAGCTTCACGTGGACTTTTATCCTTTGCACTTGCAAAAAACAATGTAGACGCTTGAAGGGTGACCCCGCTGTTTTGGACGACACTCTTATCATCTTGATGCTTTGTGTAATATGAGAAACCATTTATGTCAAACCCTTCATAAGACATAACATTCAATTTTGGTTTAAAGGCGAGGCATTTGATGGTTTCAGTAAGATTATCTGGTGTTTGAGATAGTTGATGTAAGACTTTATCTTCAAACCACTTAATAAATGTCTTGTTATGCTCTCTAGCAAGCTACATTATATTGGCTCGAGGATATTGTCTCTTGATGAAATTTGTATGTTCCTCGATATAAACACTCACTTCATCCATGTTGTGTAAAATATACAAGTGACCTTGCTCCAACTGCTCACGGCTGATTACTTTCACCCGTGATCCCAAAACTCCTTTGCCAAAATGCACCTCAATATTCTTGTCATTCACGGGAGCGTCATTACCACTCAGAAAGTCATTGCAAAAATTCAGAACCTCTCTCGCCACATAACCCTCAATAATACTCCCTTCAGGCCGATAACGGTTTCGAACATCACCTTTAAAAATGCTCATGTATCGTTCAAAGGGATACATCCAATGCAAGAAAACTGGTCCCAACATTTCCACTTCCCTAGTCAAGTAGACAACAAGATGTACCATGATATCAAAGAACGACGGAGGAAAATACATCTCAAGCTGACATAGGGTAACAACCACTTCTCTTTGCTAATTATCGAGAGTATCAGGGTCAATAACTTTGCTGCATAGACTATTGAAAAAGAAACAAAGTCTGGTGATTGCAAACCTTACATGCTTCGGCAATATAGATCTAATTGCCACAAGAAATATTTGTTGCATTAGAGTGTGACAATCATGAGATTTAAGGCCTATCAACTTCAGATCTTTCATTGATACCAATGTATGGATGTTGGATGAGTAACCCTGTGGCTCCTTAACATTTACCAAGCATTCACAAAATTCTTTCTTCTCCTTTCTAGACAACGTGTAACAAGCGGGAGGTAAGTATGTTCTCCGATCGCTACTAACTACTTCTGTTAATTCTATCCTTATTCCCATTTCACGTAGGTCCATTCTGGATTTTATCCCATCTTTAGTCTTACCTGGTATATTCAACAGAGTACCGATGACGCAATCACATACATTTTTCTCAACGTGCATGACATCGATACAATGCATGACTGTCAAAGAACTCCAATAAGGAAGATCCCAAAATATCGACTTCTTCTTGAATAAAGACTTGTCACTCCTTGTGTCCATCATACATTGTGATCTCTTACCAAATTCATTGGTGATGTCTTTCACTCTTTCATAAACATCCTCCCCTGATATAGTTTTAGGTGCACTACGTTCCTCATTCCGTCCATTGAATGCTTTGTGCAACCTATGATACGGATGAAATTTTGGAAGAAACCTTCGATGAGCAAGATATACAGTCTTGCCGCCGTGTTTTAGTCGTATTGAATCAATGTTCTCTTCACATATAGGACACGCTTTAGATCCTTTGACATCCAGACAAATTCCCATATGTTGGAAAGTCATTCACAGTGCAAAACAACATAGCGTGCAAACAAAATGTCTCTCTTTGTGAAGCATCATAGGTCATCACACCTTCACCCCAGAGCTTCTTCAAGTCATCAATCATAGGTTCAAGATAAACGTCGATATCATTTCCAGGTTGTTTAGGGCTCGATATCAAAGACGACAACATAACATACTTATTTTTCATGCACAACCAGGGAGGAAGATTGTATATAACAAGCATAACTGGCCAAGCGCTATGTTGGATGCTCAATGTCCCGTACAGATTCATCCCATATGTACAAAGCCCAAGTCTTAGATTTCTGCCCTCTTCAACGAATTCAGGGTACACGAAATCAATTTTCTTCCACTGTGGGGAATCAAACGCAAGTTGTAGGATCCCATCATTATTTTTCTTAACATCTGCATGCCACCTCAAATTCTTCGCATCTATAGGATTGGCAAACAAGCGTTGAAACCGTGGTATTATATGTGGATACCACATCACCTTGGTGGGAGAACCAGTTTTGGACTCCCCCGAAGTCGTCAACTTATACCTTGACGGACCACATTTCAGACAATCTTTCAAATCCACGTAGTCCTTTTGAAATAATACACAATCATTCTTGCATGCGTGTATCTTCTTGGCCTCCATTCCCATTGGGCACAACAATTTCTTTAACCGGTATGTTGAGATCGGCAACTCGTTTCCTTCAGGAAGAATTTCTTTCAACAAAGACAACAATGACGTGAAGCTTTTGTCGCTCCATCGATTGTTAGCTTTCAGTGTATACAATCTCAACACAGCGCTAAGCTTCGTAAACTTACAACCCATATATAACGGTATCTCAGCATCATGCACAATGTTTCTAAACATGGGAGGTGGATCAGTTTTGGTGTGCTCTACCCCACAACTATCCAACATCGCATCAACGATGTCTACTGGAACTAATTCGTTCACATCTACGTCATCGAAGGCAATTTCTTCTTCCACACAAGCACAGCTATCGACATCCACTGGTTTTGGGTTTGAAATCTCTCCATGCCAGTGCCATTCTGTATAGCCTTGTACAATCCCATTGCACATGACATGACTTATGATTTCGTCACTAGTACTGACTTTCAAGTTGTTACCGCAATGCCTACATGGACAGTACAACCTATCTCCAGGTTGTTTCCTATGTTCCTCGGCAAATCTACTAAACTGATCAAGACCAGAAATAAACTCTGGGGTGCAGCGATTGCAAATGGACATCCATGATCTATCCATTCTATGATCAAAGAGAAAATAAGTATATATTACAACAAGATTAGGGTCTAGGGTAAACAGATTAGAGTTTATGGTTAAAACTTTAGGGTTTTATACATATGATGTCATTCTTATATATAATAAATGTGTACCACCTATCCCATTCTTGAACACCTAATCTCACTAGTATGTGTATAATGTGTATTGGGTTTTCAAGAAAATTTCGGCAGCATTTCCCCGCTGTTCTCCAAGTACATATGTACTTAGAGAACAAATGAGGAAATGCTACCAAAATTTTCTCAAAAACCCAATACACATTATACACTTACATCCTAAGTGAGATTAGGTGTTCAAGAACAGTCCCAAACCGGGGACTATCCAAGATTTACTCCTAATGAGTAAATCTTGGACGGGTTTCTAGGCCAATAAATACATGTGTTGTCATTCTTATATATAATAAATGTATACCACCTATCCCATTCTTGAACACCTAATCTCACTAGTTAGTGTATAATGTGTATTGGGTTTTTAAGAAAATTTCAGTAGCATTTCCCCACTGTTCTCCAAGTACATATGTACTTAGGGAACAAATGGGGAAATGCTACTGAAATTTTCTCAAAAATCCAATACACATTATACACTTACATCCTAAGTGAGATTAGGTGTTCAAGAACAATCCCAAACTGGGGACTATCCAAGATTTACTCCTAATGAGTAAATCTTGGACGGGTTTCTAGGCCAATAAAATCATATCATTAAGAGCATGGTTTCATGTTAGGTCATCATAGGTCATAATAATCCACTAGAATGAGCAAAAAAGGTCTCATGGTGTTAAAATAGCATAAAAGTATTAGATCTTGATTCTAGAGTATACAAGACATAATAGTGACTACTGATTTTGTGGGGTGATATCATTTCATGGGATTTATAGATTCAAACTTAACAAGTGTACAAGTTGCATCATTTTAATACTGTAAAGGTGACTAGTGGGTCATAGCACATAAAAGATACATTACAAGGAAAGTAAGCAATCTAGCTCAATTAACACTCATCTCAAGGGAACATTAGTTACTGAGGTACCAGGAAAGAGTGATTTTAATCACTAAGATCATACAAGTAGAAATGTTGATTAAGTCTATGTGATTAAAGATCAAACAGTGTAATAAAATAGGGTTTTTGGGGGATGTTTACCTCTGTTTGAGCCCAGCCGGACGTAAGCAGGGAGAGAGGGTGAGATGGAGGGCAGGCAAGTAGGAAGGGGGCAAGCAGGCAGGCGGCGGTCAATAGCCACGTGAGCAGGGAGCCGACAGGCAATCGAGCGGGCAGCCGGCGAGCAGGAAACAGGTAGGTAGCCGACGAGCGAGCAAGGAGTAGGGAGAAGGGCGGCGGTGAGCAGTCAGCCGATGAGCATAGAGGGAATAGCGGTGGCGGCGGTGAGCAAGGTGAAAGGTGGCGCCGACGGCGAGCAAGGAGAACGGCGGCGGTGGGCGACGTCGAGCAAGGAGGGAGTCTGCTTGCTCACCGGAATCGCCAGACCCTAAAATCGGCTTCGATTGCAATGAAATAGAGAAAGGGGAAGAGTCGGGCTCACGCACGCGGGCGCTATTAAGTTAACATTCGGTGTCGTTTATTAAATAAAACCGACACATAAAACTAAAGGTGTCGGTTCTACACAAAAACCGACACCTATTCTCAATGATATTTGTCGGTTTTAACTAGAAAAAAAACCGACGTCTATCTACATATGCTGATTAAAAAAATTGTTCTCGATTAATGACCATAGTCGTCAGTTTTTTTAAAAATATGACGCTCAAAGGGTGTGACAAATTTTCCGCGAACAGCGCACGAAAACCCATAAGCGTCGGTTATTTTTGTAAAACCGACGATCAAAAGGTGCCCAATTTCTGTTTCACAAATAACCTTTAGTCGTCGGTTTATTAGTTAATGACCGATGCCATATGTTAAATTTTGGAGGCAATTTTTTTCGCTATAAATTTTGGATTTGGCGGTTAATTTTAGGCATCCGTTTTTTATTAAGGAACCGACACCGAATAAAAGCGATACTCGTGTCTGGTCGCCCTTCATAGATTGATGTCGGTTTATTTTATAAACCGACGCTTTATTGTTTAGGTGTCGGTGTATTTATGCAACTGACACCTTTAAAAGTGATGTTATAAGCCATTTCTGTAGTAGTGTTTGTAAACTCACAGGCTTAGGATTTGGGATTTTAGGGGTTTTGATTGGGCAGCCAAGCCTCTTTTATTGAAGAGAAGAAAGATGTTCTTAGAGTTTCTCGACATGCACTTATTTGGTTTCTACTTGGTGGTCCACTTGCGAGGTTTCTTGATTTGGATGTTACCTGATATCCCTCCCGTCCTTGAGAGTGTTTGGCTTGTTTCGACCCTGATGTTGACCTGTGGAGAGTCAAATGTAGAATTGAAGCAAAGGCATGAAAATCTAGTGTGAAGGTAGTTTATAAATTTCCCATTACATGCCTATATGCTATTCTTGTTATTGCTTTTGAGGACTAACTGGATTCTAAATTTAGCTGGGGATGACCTTTTCCAATAGGGATGTTATTCTTATGTGCAGGATTTATTTTAACAGAGGAATTATTTAAAACAAAATCTAAATGTGCAAAGAAAGCTAAAGATTTTGTACAGAATTGAAAGAGAAGGTAGAGAGGGAAGGGTTTTAAAAATGATACCTCGCCCTTGTCCAGTGTACTCCCCCCCTAACTTATCACTCACTCTATCCTTAGAGTGTCAAAGTGATAGGTTGAGAAGTACAAGGACAAGGGCATTAGGCTTATGTTAGTCCTTTGTTAGCTCCATGCGTTCGGAGAAGATTACCTGTGAACTTTCCACATAGAGCATGGTAATCCACATCTGTCATGTCCTCTACTGGTCTTCCAAGGACCATGATGGTGTATATCCAGTAGAGGATGTGGAAGTCGTAGTCATTTGACTCTCGAAGCTGTTGGGGACATCTGTGGCTGAAGGCTAGGTGATGAAAGTGTGCTTTGTCGTACGCCCTTGTGTGCTTGCTCAAAAGATCATGTAGTCGGTCGGCACACTCCTTCACCTCCTCCTCCGTGGGCATCTTTGCTATCGTAGTATATTGTTTTTGAGCTGGATCGTATTGGCTATCAGAACTGTTATATATGATTGTTGTTCCTTCAGGAAGGTTTGTCGCCAGTAACATCCAATGCTCTGAATGGAGGAAAGGAAGCATAATGAACTTCGGGTTTGTATGCTGGAGGTAAGAGATAAGCGCCTCCATGGTTCCAAAGTTCTTTATATGTAGGAGATCATCCTTCATATATGCAGACGCCATGTAAACCATAGGATGGTTCCGACTGAGAAGATATTGATAGGCAGTCATCAGACTCACGGATAGAGACCCTTTGAGTTGCACGGTTTCACGGAGGGTATCTGCCATAACAAGAATATCTCCGGCTAGAAAAACAAGATCATCTTTCTCAGCATATAGCCTAGACATGATGAGCCAGAGTTTATTGTCGGAGAGATTCTTGCAAGCTGCAAGGTCAAAATTAGGGAACGTCGGTTCAATGGCAGATAGGGGCACCTTTTGTGAAGATGGTCTGTTGATGGTGGCCCCAGTTAGCAATTTGATGTCCCCTTTATCATCTGCCAAATCAAAAGAGTAAGGGTCCCATTGTTTCTTCTCGGGGACCTTGGCGGGTTGTTGTTTCTCCAACTCCTTTATTGTTTTCCGGAATGGCTATTTTTGAGGACGTTGGATGGCTAGGTAGAGGTAGCGAGGAACGTCGTCAGGCGCCATAGTTGGGTCTGTGAAGAACCTTCTGTCACATATTAGCTCCATGGCGTAACGTCCTCATAGAGAATGAAAATCCTCTGTGGCCATCTCAGGGAAAGGGATTATTTGATTGAGCGCTTGGATGTGGCATATAGTGTAGAAAGTGCAATCCCCAGATCCTTCTTGTGTTTGGACTTGTGGGTTTATGATTTGGAACCAGGGTTGGTTCCAACCATTTCGGAGGGATGGGCATGCAGCCCAGATTAGTTTCAGAAGCCGGAAAGGGATGCATCTTGCCTCTCCGACTCCTAGACTAGCAAAATTGATGATTCCGGCTCAAAGCTCACTGGCACAGAAATTGTACACCTTGGCATCGTGAGCCTTGGTGTCAACGATCATGAGCAGCCAGTGGCCGGAAACCTGGAAAGGTACCGTGATGTATCGTACCTTCCGTGCGATCCCCCTACGCAGCCGCTCGATAGATTTGTTGTGTAAACCCTTGTACAACAGACTTAGAGAAAAGGCAGGTGAAGTGTTGAATACGAGCTGCGACCTTTTTGAGCTTCTGTATACTTCTATAGCATTGGCAAGGAGGACACGGAAGATCGCCATCTTCACCGTTGATTGGGGTCGAAGGATGAAGCAGAAATCTTCATGTGTCATCTTGCGCAAAGTCTTTGTGTTTTTGTAAAGCATGTCCCCTCCTTCTTTGGCATCATCTACAATAGTGTTCAGGATGAAGATGTCCTGAACATCTAGTATAGAGATGGCCGCCAAGTCTAGATCTTGCATCTTGTGAGGTAGAGGTGGCGGCGGGGGAAGCTCTTGTAGGGGTGGGAGAGAAGTCTGCTCCAAGTCATCCATATAACGTTGCAGATCTTCATCTTTGTCTGAATCATATTCAGAGTCGAGTCTATCATCTGTATCTAGACTCACTCGGTCTGACTCTTCTTGTTCTGGGGGTGAAGGCACCGATTGTTCTGCTGCGGAGAATTGTTGAGTTGTTGTTGTTGGTGGACTAGTGTTGGTTCCCAAAATGCATTGATGGAACTCAGCAAAAGTCGCTTCTTTTGCAGCCTCCCCCATTGATCCCATGGCAGAGTAGTTAAGGAATTGATCCCCATATGACATGTTAACATTGTCATTATGATTAGGGGAGTTGGGATCTTGTCCACCTACGCGGTGGTCTTTGTCATTCTTCTTCTTTGAAGGTTCCACTCCTCGACTGGTGCCCTCCCCAGCATGTCCTGGGTCATCAGGTTTATTGTCTGAGGAGGAGGTATCATCGTTTGAATCTGCGAAGGAGTCGGAATCATCTTCTTCTTCATCTTTGTCTTCGTCATCTTCTTCCTTTTATACCGCCTTATCTTTTAGTTTCTTCTGTGTAGTCTTTTTGCACTGCCGCTGGATTGATTATAGTTCATCAAAAGCCACTTGCACATGCTCATGCGTCTCAAGCAGTGCGTCATGGGTTTCCTTGAGATCAGAGTATCGACCCTCGGTAGAGAGGAGTCACGCAGAAAGATCTGTGACTTGAGCTCGAAGTTGATTGATGTCATTGTTTGATGACTCCTCTTGGCGGCGATTTAGTTGTGCCAGGATGTTTGTGACATCGTCCAAGCGTGTTCTTAAAGCAATTTGTTGTTGCTTAAGCTCGCGAAGGGTCTCTAGCAAGGGTTGAGTTTGCGTTGAGACCCTGTCAACTTGCTTGGCCAACGTTTCTTGCTGGCTTTTTACTCCAAGGATCAGCTCGGGCAAGTTTTTGTAGCGGTTGTCGATGAGGTCGACTTGTTTGGCCACTACTTCCTATCGTTGTTGAACACTTTGAATGATGCCTAGCAAGGTGTGGTTACACTCATCCATCTTGCCGACCTGTTTAGTGAGATCCTGCACACATGAAAAAATAGATTGCATTATATTAGTAGGGTTGGTGAGGAAGTTTCAGATGGCGTCAAATTGACGTCTGAATTCCTCACCAACATTTGTAAAAGGGACCCCAGTTGTGGAAGGGTGGGGTGACTGGGGTCGGGGTGGATGGGTGGTAGTGCCTTGCGAAAGAGACACGGTTGATGGTCCCACGAACTGCGTGGTGACTGTAGATGGAGTCACCAGTGGTGTCGGGGTGGTGGCGGATGGGAAGGTTGGTGACATTCCCGGTGGGACCGAGAATGTCGAGGGAAAAACTGTGGAAATGGATGCAAAGGAAGTGAAGTCGGGCGTTGAGGTGGAGAAAGGGATGCCCGAAGAGGAAAAGATTGAGGTGGAAGATTTGGGTGGAGGAGTGGATGTGGGGAAAGGAATTGTTGGTGGAATTATTGTGGAGAATGGTTGGAGAGAGGTGGATAGTGGGATAGTGGAAGGGGGTAGAGTGGTGGGGTGGGTGTGGAGGATAATACAACCTCTAGATTCATGATGAAGGAATCTAGGGATGCGGTGATAATATTTTCTTCAGAGAGGGGAGGTTCAACCTCAAGATTTGGTCTTAATGTTGGCGTCCCTGACAGATGTTGTGTTTGCAAACGCCCTTTGGGTGGTCGTTTCACCAGTATTTTTGTTATTTTAGCTGTCGGGGAAGTGATACTATGATCTGTCTGTCCCGCCTTGGTTTTCTTCTGTTTTTCTTTGACCGAAGCTAGAAGAGTTTCAAGATCCTTTTCAGAGAAGAGTAGCTTTTCCTTGTCATAGTTGGCAAGCTCCAGAAGCGACAACATAATCCTTGATGATTTAACTGTAGGGCAGAAGATGTAGTGCAACTTTGCATCCTTCTCCTTAATGATGTATGAGTTCTTTAGAGTTTGCTCATTGGTAAGGATGTCGCCTTTGATTACGGCACACCGGGGTAGTAGTTTGTCCATCTTGAGATATTTTAGGATGGATGTTATGTGTCCACCCATACATATTTCTTTGCTTAGGGCATAAGCAGAAAGCTTTTGTAGCATATGTCATCCAATGTTGATTGGCATCCCATGTAAGACGGACTAGAGGATAAAAAGATCAGAAATGAGAGCATTCCCGGCCTCTGTCCTTGGAAAAAACACACCTGTGAGAATTTTGTGAAGCGTGTGCACCATCCCAGACTGAATATTTGAGGCTTTGCATGTCTTCGCCTCATAGTTTGGGATCCCTGTCAGGGATTTCCAGAAGTTGTGTCTGTTATATTGGGAGTTGTATGTGCCAACCTGTTTAGCTTTCTGCAGTTGCTCTCGGTTGTCGATAAAGATATCATTTAGCAGGTTTTCTGTAATGATAACCTTGTTGCCAAAGAGATTGGTGACTAGCCTGCGACCACCTCCATCCCTTGCTCTATCCATAATGTCCACAGATTTTTTGTTGAGATGTGTGAAGAATTCTATAGTGGGCTCAACATAAGAAATTTCAGGGACGAAACAGAGCCTTGAGAGATTGGCGTTGTCGAGTAGGGTGAGGATTCTATCATATATCCCCATCTTCATTAGTACGCTTGAGCAAATGTACTTTGTTGGTTTCAATGTTTTGTCGATGGATTGGAGGGTGTGGATGAATAGGTTTGCTGGTGGTGGTGCTGTAGTGGTGATGGTGGAGAAAATGGGACCAGTGATGGTTGCGGGAGTAGCGGTGGCGGTGGTGGTGGTTGATGGAATGTATCCTGCCAGGGTTTGCTCTCTTGGAGTGGCGAGATGGACCTGCTTTCTTGCACGTTTCTTTGTAGGTTGTTCTTTTGCAGCTTCTTGGGCCTTTCTATTCCCCTTAGGCTTTGCGATTGGGGATTCGTCCTCAGAATTTGGCTCGTATTCGAAGCCTTCATCACTGGAAGAAATTTGTTCCACTTCTTCATTGGGCTCCTTGGATAAACACCTGTTGAGGCAGTCAATTTCATTCATGATCACGAGCATGTTGACTTTTAGTGGGACCTGTCCAGTCTTGTCGTAGATGTCGATGACCTTTTGGAGCTTGGCGCGGTCTTCTATTAGTTTCTCCCTTGTCCAGAAGGGAGCGTCTTCGGTTCCAGTGGCTTCTTTTGCAGGTGATGCCATATATGAAAAATGAGCAGAAAGTCGTGTGTTAAAAGGATTTGTATTTGCAAAGATAACCAATGTATTAAAAGAAAATTTTACATTATGTATGTGGTAATGTTTTTAGGTTTTAGTGGAAACCAAGCGGTTTGTAAAACAAAACGGTTTCAAGACTGTTTGGCTCCAAACGGTTTCAGGACCGTTTGGCTCTGAGCAGTTTCAGGACCGTTTGGCTCCGAGCGGTTTCAGGACCGTTTGGCTCCAAACGGTTTCAGGACGGTTTCAATACCGTTTGGCTCCAAATGGTTTCAGGACCGTTTGGCTCCAAACGGTTTCAATACCGTTTGGGCTCTAAATGGTCGAAACCACGAGGAAGGTGGAACGTCGGGGGTGCAGTGGACGGTGGTGAAAGAAAAGGTTCGAGAGGTTCACGCGTTAGAGGTGGCGATAGCGATAGCGGCTTTGGCGACAGTGAAAACGAGGCGGACGCAAAATGCCTTGGCGTGTCGGAGATGCTGGTGACTGTCATGGACTACCTTGCTGTGTGATGGTGCTGCTGACGACGACGAAGTAGGCGGTGATGGTAATGAGGCGATGACGGTAAATGAACAAGTATCGAGGAAGCGACATCGGTGAAGATGGTGGAACGAACTGGGGTTGTGCGAGTGAGGGTGCGTGGAACCAGGGAAGCTGGAGGGATGGAACAATGCTCGTGCTCGGGTTTAGAAAACTAGAGATTCTAGAAGAAGAAAAAGGAAGGGGTGGGGATATATTTATAGGATATGGGGGCGTTAAAAATTCCCAAGGGAAAACGGTGTTGAGACTGTTTCGGGTCCAAACGGTTTCAGGACCATTTGGCTCAAACGGTTTCAGGACCGTTTGGCTCCAAATGGTTTCAAGACCGTTTAGGACCAAACAGTTTCCAGACTGTTTGGGACCAAATGGTTTCGAAACTGTGAGGTTAAGGTTTTAGTTGGATTTTATATTTTTATGTTTTTTTGGTTATTTATGTGAATTTTTATATTTACAGATTGGAGATGATAAACCTAAATTAAACGAAGTAGGCAAAATAAAAAACGGTGATACTCAGGTCTTGGGTTGCCTCCCAAGTAGCACCTGGGTTTTACATCGCTGGCCCGACGGAATTCCAGTTTGGTTATGTCGATGTTGAGGGATCGTGAATCTCGATAGTCTGTCTTGGTATTTTGTCTGCTGGTGTGTAATATCTCTTCAATCTGTGGCCATTAACGATCCGTTCTCCCCCATTATTGTCAAGGATGATGACTGCTCTAGTGGGGTAGATGTGTTTAATTGTGATTGCTCCAGACCACTTCGTGCGGAGCTTTCCAGGAAACATCTTAAGTCTAGAATTGAAGAGGAGGACCTTATCTCCGATAGCAATGTCTTTTCTTTTGAGGTGGCCATCGTGCCACATTTTGGTTTTTTCTTTATAGATTCTGGCACTATGGTAAGTTGTCATTCTAAGCTCCTCAAGTTCTTGTAACTGAAGTTGTCTGTATTCGCCAACACTTTTAAAATCAAAATTCAGTAGTTTAATGGCCCACCAGGCCTTATGTTCCAGTTCAACTGGAAGATGGCATGATTTCCCATATACCAGTCGGAATGGGGTTGTTCCAATCGGTGTTTTATAAGCTGTGTGGTAGGCCCAAAGGGCATCGGGAAGCTTGGTGGACCAGTCAGTACGATGTCTATTGATTGTTTTCTCTAAAATTGTTTTCAGTTGTCTATTCGAAACTTTGACTTGGCCACTAGTTTGTGGATGATATGGTGTGGAGACCTTGTGGTTGACCCCATATTTTCTTAGGAGGGCTTCGAAGCTTCTTTCCAAAAAATGGGTTCCTCTGTCTGATATGATAGTGCGGGGGACTCTGAATCTGGGGAAGATGATATCTTTAAACATCTTGATGGCTGGCTTTGAATTACTGGAGATGGTGGGTATAGCTTCTACCCATTTTGAGACATAATCCACAGAGACCAGTATGTAAGAAAATCCATAGGATGAGGGGAAGGGACCCATGTAGTCTATTCCTCAAACATCAAAAAGTTTGATTTCTTGCCACATAGTGAGAGGCATTTCATTGCTTTTTGTTATACCGCTAGAAAGTTGACATTTATTGCACGATCTTACAAACTGATAGGAATCTCTTGCTATTGTTGGCCAAAAGAAACCCAATTGTAGAACTTTCAGAGCAGTCTTTTTTGAACTCGTGTGTCCCCCAGTGGGGCCAGAATGACAATGCTCTAAGACAGGAGTAATTTCCTCTTCTGGTATGCAGCGACTGAAAAGTCCGTCTGCACATAGACGAAAAAGATAGGGTTTGTCCCAGTAGTATTTTTTAACATCATGGAGAAATTTTTTTTATCATGGTGAGAGGCAGAGGGATGGATGATTCGTGTAGCCAGATAGTTCACTATGTCGGCATACCAGGGGAATCCAGTGGTAATTTTCATAAGTTGATCGTCAGGGAGGGAGTCTCGGATAGGTACATTGTTGTTGTCTTGATATTTGATGTGACTTAGGTGGTCAGCAATGACATTTTCCACTCCGCTCTTGAATTTTATTTCAAGATCAAATTCTTGCAGCATTAATACCCAGCGGATGAGTATGGGTTTTGCTTCCTTTTTCTGAATAAGATATTTGATGGCAGAGTGGTCTGTATATACTACGACCTTTGATCCAATTAGGTAAGAACGAAATTTTTTGAAGGCATAGATGACGGATAAGAATTCCTTTTCAGTAGTGGTATAATTCTTTTGCGTCTCATCTAATATCTTGGATGCGTAGTATATTACATATGGTTTTTTGTCAATTCTCTGCCCCAGCACGACCCCTATGCCATAGTCACTTGCGTCACACATTATTTGAAAAGGTTGTGACCAGTCAGGTGCTCTTAGAATGGGTGTAGAGATTAGAGCATTCTTCAAGGTTGTAAAGCTATGCAGGCATTCATGGTCAAAGTTGAAATCAACATCCTTGGTAAATAGATATGTCATAGGTTTTGCTATTTTTGAGAAATCTTTGATAAATCTTCGGTAGAACCCGACATGACCTAAGAAGGCTCGCACACCCCTTATGTCTTTGGGCGGTGACAACTTTGAGATGATCGATTTTTTCCGTGTCTACTTCGATTTCTCTTTCTCTCACTCGATGTCTGAGGACGACACCTTCGGTCACCATAAAGTGACATTTTTTCCAGTTTAGGATAAGGTTCGTCTCCTCGCATCTCTGTAGGACTTTACTTAGGTTGAGTAGACAGTTATCAAAAGAGTCTCCATATACTGAAAAATCATCCATGAACACCTCCATAATGGTTTCCGTTAATCCCGCGAAGATAGCAGTCATGCACCTTTGGAAGGTTGCAGGTGTGTTGCATAGCCCGAAGGGCATCCTTCTGAAGGCATATGTTCCAAAGGGACAAGTAAATGTCATTTTTTTCTTGGTCTTTGGGGTGAATTGGGATTTGGTAAAACCCAAAATATCCTTCGAGGTAGCAGAAATTTTTTTGGTGGGCTAGCCGCTCAAGGACTTCGTCAAGGAAGGGTAAGGGAAAATGGTCTTTCCTTGTTGATTTGTTCAGTTTTCTGTAATCTATGCACATTGTCGAACCAGTAACAGTCCTTGTAAGTATTAGTTCATTTTTATCATTTCAGACAACAGTGGTCCCCCCCTTTTTAGGGACCACTTGGACAGGACTAACCCACTGAGAGTCGGAAATTGGATAGATAATACCCGCTTTCAAAAGCTTGAGAACTTCGAGGCGAACTACCTCTTTCAAATTTGGGTTCTATTTTCTCTGGTGCTCCCTCGAGGGTTTGAACTCTTCTATCATAGGTAGTTTATGCATGCATAGAGTTGGGTTAATGCATGTTAGGTCAGTCATGTTGTACCCAATTGCTTTCTTGTGCTTCCTTAATTCACTGAGAAGCCTTTTTTCCTGGTCATCAATCAGAGAGGAGCAAGTGATAACTGGACATAATTTTTCTTCATCTAAGAAGACATGTTTGAGCCCAACTGGTAGGGTTTTCATTTCTGGAGCTTTGGGTACTTCTGTTGTCTCTAATATGGAGATAGATTTTAGTTCTTCAAAAGTGGCTTCTGGAGCTTTTTCAGCCTGCTCCAAGTATTGCAGGCATTGCTGAACTAACTCGTTGGTTGAAAATTCAGCTTCCGGGTTTATTAGAGCGTCCTCTACGACATCTACTGGTTCTGGATTTGCTTGCTTGAGTTGAGACATTTTATCAATAGCTTCAAGCAGAAAAACATCTTCATGGATACTAGGGCTCTTTAGGATATTGAAAACCCTAAATTGGACAATTTCTTTACCCAACCTCAAGGTGATCGTGCCAGCCTCGACATCAATTAAAGCTCTAGCTGTGGCGAGGAAGGGCCTAGCGAATATTATTGGATATCTTAGGTCTTCTTTTATATCCATAATGACGAAATCACAAGGGACATAAGAGTCCCTCCCCACTCTTACTGGAATGTATTCAATGATTCCGAGTGGTGTTGCAATGGTGGAATTGGCTAGCTGGATAGTAATTGATGTAGGCAATAAGTCAGTGAACCCCAATCTTTTGCACATGGAAAATGGCATAATTGATATGCTGGCTCCCAACTCGGCCAATCCCTTTTTACAAGAAGTGTTCCCAATAGAGCATTGTATGCCAAAGGAGCCAGGGCCCTTCTGTGTTTTTGGCATTTTATTCAAAATGATATCACAAGTGGTTTGAGCTAGCTTGACAGTTTCATGCTCCTCTGTCATATATTTCTTTGACAGCAAGGTCTTTAGGTATTTGGACCAGGCTGGGATTTCAGATAACGCGTTGAGAAAGGGAATATCAATGTAAAGTTTCTTCATTGCCTCTTTGAATTTCTGTAATCTGGAGTCTAGTCTGGTTTCCTTTCCTTTAGCCTGCCAGGATAGGGTATCCTTGGCTTATATTGTGGAACCTCTGGTTCTTTGGGACCTTGTTCCTTTTTTTTTCCTTTCTTCAGCATCTTGACCTGATTCTTCTGTTGGGATGATTTCAGTTACATCCCTGTCTTCTTGATTAAGTGAAATGACATCAGTGAGAGCACGACCATACCTTGTTGTAACAACATTTAATTGTTCTGGTCTCTGTTGGTCGTGTCTTGGATTTGCTTCTGGCTGGCCAGCGAAAGTTCCCACTGGAGGTTTTAGCTGAGCTGCTATCTGTGCTAACTGAGTTTCCACAATCTTTTGCTGGGCTTGTTGGTTAGCCAACATGGTTTGCTGTGATTGCAGCATTTGCCTTATCAAGGACAGTTCATCATTCTACTGTGGTGGGGCAATTTTTAGTTGAAATTGAGTGAGGTGCTGCTTCCCTTAAAGTGGTTGTTGTTGTGGTGCCGGCAACTGAGGTTGATGTGGCTATTGTAGCTGAGTTTGTTGTAATTATGGGTGCAGAGGAGGGTGAGTATACTCGTAGTATGCAGAGGGATTTCTTGGGTAGTTGGATCTTTGGAAATTGTTTCTAAGATTTCCTTGATATTTGTTGTAGTTGCTTTGAAATCCCAGTGGTAGTCTATTGGAGGATCCACCTTATGTTTGATGTTGTGGGTTAGCTGTCCCCGCGGGATTTCCATATTGAAAACAAGGATGATTTCTCAGTTGATTTGGATTTTAGTAAGCTTGTCCAGGTATGGAATGAATGGAATTTACTTGTTCTGGCATTTGATCTTCAGGAAGTTCAATAATCGGCTCATACTGTGGTTGAGGTGGTTGTAAATCCATAATCACATTGTATAGAAGACCACATGACAATGTGGGATGATCTGATGCATGACAGGCCTTGCAAGTTCCTGTGGCTACTTTAGCTTGTTGGGGGCTCTTTTTCTGTCATATTCCCCTAATGATGCTTCGAGGGCTTGTTGTTTGTTGGCTATTGTCTTCAAAGCTTCGACTATGGCTTTCGTTTCTATAGATTCTTTAGCTTTACAAACCTTTAGAACTCCACCTGTGGTCGCCCTCCCCCAATTGGATTGATTTTCTACTCTGAGAGTGATGATCCTCCAGGCGTCTTCGTAATTATGTCTCATAAAGTTTCCTCCAGATGAGGAATCTAAGAACTTTTTAATTTCATCACTTACTCCCCTGTAAAAAGTTTCTATGAGTTGATTTTGCGAGATTCCATGGTGACGGCACTTCCTCAAGAGTTCCTTGAACCTTTCCCATGAGTCAGCCAATGACTCTCCCAATAGTTGAAGGAATTGGTTGATTTGCCCTCTGATTTGGTAGGTTAGTGAAGGTGGGAAGAATTTCTCCAAGAACTTCTCTTCTAAGGGAGCCCAGGTGGTGATTGGATCCTCGTCCAAAGAATTGTAACAGCTTAGTGCTCTTCCAGACAAGGTGACATCTTCGCCATAGGGGCTTCCAAAGCTCCGGGTCCGGATGGCTTTAATGCCAATTTCTTTCAGAAATGTTGGGAGATCATTAAAGATGACCTTTGCTGCGTCGTTCGTTGGTTCATGGTGGGTGGATCCATGGTCAAACATGTGAACCACACATTTATTAAGCAGATCCCAAAAAAGAATGTGCCTTCCTCCATGGAAGACTACAGGCCTATTGCCTGTTGTTTGGTGTTTTACAAGGTCTTTGCGAAGCTTCTAGCTGCCCGGTTGAAGAAAATTTTGCCGAGCATCATTTTCCCCAATCTGTTGGCCTTCGTTCAGGGGAGATCGATCAGTGATGGTGCCCTTCTGGTGACAGAATTCCTCAACTCCTTCAACTAGAAGAATGGTTCTAAGAAAGTTTGCTTTAAGGTGGACATTACGAAAGCCTATGAATGTTGAATGGGCTGCTCTCCGGGATATTTTGAGGAGTTTAGGCTTTGCTAGAAGATGGATGAATCTCATTTCACAATGCGTGGAATCTACCTCCTTCTCTATTTTGGTGAATGGTGTGCCGCATGGGCTGTTCACAGCGGCCAATGGTCTAAGATAGGGGGACCCCCTTTCCCCGCTGCTCTTTGCCATAGTCATGGAGGCCCTTACACATGGCATCAATCGGGCGAAAGATGATGGGTTGATGAAGACGTTCAGGGTGAGGAATACCCAGGTTACGTCGCATATGGTTTTCGCTGATGATGTTATGGTGTTCTCCGCGGGGCACTGCAAGTACCTCAAGCACACTAGAATCATTCTGGAACGGTTTGGCAAGCTTACTGGGCTCTATATTAGCCATATAAAGTCCAAGGTCTTTCTCTTGCGGTCATGCAATTCCCGGCGTGGACGGCTTTGTGCTGCAGCTGGTCTGGCCCGAGGCAGATTCCCTACTAAATATCTGGGGATTCCGATCTCGGGGGGACGGAGCAGAGGAAGGGACTATGAGGTCTTGATAGATGACCTGAGGAGAACCATTGACAGATGGTTGAGGCTGAACATCTCGATGGCTGGGCGGATGGTCCTTTGTAACACAGTTCTCATGGGGAAGTTTGGTTTTTGGACTAGACAGGCAGAGCTGCCAAAATTCATCGTTGATAAAGCATGCAGCTTGTTTGGTGGGTTCGTGTGTGGGGGGGTAAATCCCATGGTGTCGCTTGGGGTACTATCACTAGGGAGAAGGCCCAAGGTGGTTTGGGTGTCTTCGATCCCTGGGCAGTGGTTGTGAGAAGTACTATGAAGCACGTCTACACATTCCTCATAGACCAGGGTTCTCCTTGGTCTTCTTGGATGCGGCAGAGATATGGGGCCTCTCTTGATGTGGGGGTGGTGCATGGTGGCTCCTTGGTGTGGAGGAGGATGGTGCAGCAGTGGGGTCAGATGAGGGCTTCTTTTTCTGGAGGGGATCAGGGAGTTTGGGTCTGTTTGGAGGAGAAGTTGTGGCTCTTGAAACAATGTGGGCCGCCTGTTCCTTGGTGCGAGGTTGTTTGGGGAAAGTGGTACACTCCTAAATGGAGTTGCTGTCTGTACAGAGCCCTTCTTGGGCGGCTGCCTACTGCCGACAGGCTTATGGGGTGGGGGATCAGTGTTAATGGTAGGTGCTCGTTGTGCGGGGCTCTTGAGGAGTCACATGGGCATCTCTTCTTTACTTGTGAGTTATCCTACTATATGGTTACTAGATGGGCGCTGAAGAACGGATGGGGCTGCTCTGCACCCCTCAGCATTGCAGGCTATCTTCAATGGATCTGTTGGAAATCCGAGGGGAACAAATGCATGATGGCCTTCGGAGGTTTAGGCCTTACTGTGATCACTTATCTCATTTGGCAGGAAAGAAATACAAGAGTTCTTGGTGGCCTCAACAAGGAAAAATTCTGTATGTTTGATATTTTGGTTGACAACCTTAATCTTCTATGCAAGATCAATCCCAACATCTGTAAAGGTTTAGACCCGGCTGTCATAAGCCATTGGGGTTTTTGTAGCTAACACACCCCTGTATAGTATAGGTTTTCCCTATACGGTTTTTGGTGAGCAATATATTACCTTATCCAAAAAAAAAGAAATTGAAGAGTCTAAGCATGACTGCGTCCATGGTTGTTCTAGCTTGTGGTACCAGCCTGCAAAGAGCTTTGAACCTCTTCAAATGGTCCATGCAGTCATCTCCGGTGCTTCCAGAAAATGAGATGCCATGCATTATTTGGATCCATTGTGTCCTAATCTCAAAATTAGGAGTGTCGATGAGCGGTGGTTGGACGTGATGGTTGTCTTCGTAGTTCTTGGGAATAACATAGTCCCTTAGTTGCTTGCTTCTTATCAACAGTTGCGCAACAGCCTTGGCTGCTTCATTCTCAGCACGGATGTGGGCTTGCTCTTCAGCCCGTACTTCAGCCTGAACTTGAGCGCGCATGTCAGCGATGAGTTGTGCTCACTGGGCTTCTATGGCAGCGTTGACCCTTTCCATCACTAGTGCAACTTGGCGTTGATCTTCGGCCATTTTTTTGGCTCTTTGACGATTAAGTCTAATGTGGCGGTGGAAACTTCTCTCTACCTCAGAGTCAAACTCTGGATCAGGGGAGAATCCGAGATTATGCGATGGTTGCATACACGTCTTCTACTTGAGTAGAGGAAGAAACACACTTTTCAGATGATGCGGGAGATATGATGAAATCAAGAGAATATTGAGTAATATTACTGAAAAAGTGTAAACCCTAACCAACTAGTAAGATGATAAATGAAATCAAAACATTTTGTTGTCCCCGATAATGGTGCCAATTTTTGATGGAGCTTCCACTTGCGTGGAGTTGCGTGCACCACTAAAAATCCCAAAGATAGTAAGTCTCAAGGTTTAGCCTTGCTTATACTAGATTAAAAACTCCACCCACGTATGCTAGGATATGTGGAAGTCTTATCATAGTATAGTTAAGGGTCGAATCCATAGGACAACGATCTTGT
The DNA here is from genome assembly GCA_963693085.1 of Alisma plantago-aquatica. Lineage (NCBI taxonomy): Eukaryota > Viridiplantae > Streptophyta > Magnoliopsida > Alismatales > Alismataceae > Alisma > Alisma plantago-aquatica. Next base: position 401,459,180 of record OY856415.1, on the reverse strand, counting down.
CAAGATCGGCAAGATAGAAAATGTTAGAATCTCATTTAACTCCTTAACAGTTGGTATTTAGATCAAAGAGTTGGTTTGGTTGTTTAAACTAAGTGCAAGTAAAGTGAAAGCAAGAAGGTACGTAGGAAGGTAGATTTAGGGTTGTAAACAATATTAAGGAACCACTAGGATGTGATCAGCTTTCACCACCACTACACATGGATCAAAACATGCAACATAGTAACATAACCTGCAATAAGAGTCTAAACAGTTAGTATCCTTGTAGATTTAGTTTCCTTTCGGAGAACTAACTACGAGAAGTGTGGGAATGTTGCAACGCCAGCCATCCCCGAATGAATGGTCACTTACTTTACATCATTCCCTTCGCAAAGTGTGTTCCTCAACTTATCAAGGTTGTATTTTCATACGTCAACTGATTCCATTTCATGGTATGAAAGTACAGCGATGAAAGTGAGTTTACTACACTTCTTGAAAAACACTCCTAGATACCGAAATAGATGCATGGTGGCTACATGCATCAGGAACCAACATTCAATCGAGATTCGAATCTAATAGTACAAACATAGACAATTCATACTAAGAGATAATAGGTAACACAAGTTGGTGATCAAGCAACAAGCATTCATTAAATGATTGATGTTGAACTGAAAAGAAAGTATATCTCTATTGCAAAATTATGAATTACATTGCATGAAATGAAAACATGGGTAGCGGGGCTACTCCCCGCACCCTAGTGTATGAGACTACTCGCTCATGGCAAGAACCAAGAAGGAGGCGAGAAGAGAGAGAGAGCGTCATCCCCACGAAGGAGGGACGAAGGTCGACCCCTTGGAGAGAGAGAGCAACGATTTTCACACTTCGTAGCTTGCTTGATGATGAATCCTCCTCTTCTCACCTTCTTTGTCGATGAGAGAGAAAGTAGCTTGGAGATGGAGTATGGATCTCAGACCGGCAGCCTCAGGGTAGTGGGTGAAGGATGGAGTGGCTTTGAAGCAATAGAGGCAACCTTTGGACGTCTGAAACTTCTTCCCTTGTGAGGACCCTTCGGGTCTTATTTATAGGTTTTGAGTGGGACTCAAACGGTTTGGGAGTATTGGGCCCAAATGGTCGTGAAGATAGTTTGGACTCTCTCGGTCTAGAGACCGTTTGGACTCTCTCGGTCTGGAGACCGTTCGAGTCCTCACAGTTTGAAACCGTTTGCCTTTATTCGGTCCTGGGACCATTTGACTTTACATGGTCTTGGGACCGTTTGGTCTTTATTCAGTCTTGGGACCATTTGGTCTTTATTCGGTCTTGGGACCGTTTGATGTTCATTTGGTCTTGGGACCATTTGGTGTCCATTCGGTCTTGGGACCGTTTGGTCTTCATTTGATCTTGGGACCGTTTGGTGTCCATTCGGTCTTGGGACCATTTGGTGTCCATTCGGTCTTGGGACCGTTTGGTGTCCATTCGGTCTTGGGACCATTTTGTGTCCATTTGGTCTTAGGACCGTTTGGTGTCCATTCGGTCTTAGGACTGTTCGGCTTCATACGGTCTTGGGACCGTGTGGCTTTGAATGGTCTTGGGACTGTTTGGTCTCAAACGGTCTTGGGACCGTTTGGAGCTTTTGTAATTTTTTTTGTACTTTTCTACAAGGAGAGAAAGGGGGAAAATTAGTCTAATGGTATATTTACAATAAGGAGGAAAGTTAAAGATTTTATCTAATTTATCTAAGAAAGAGTATGGAAAACTGAGAAAAACCAATAAGATAACATCGCAAAATGGGAGGTTATCAGTAATCTTGACCATATATCAGTCAGATTGTAATTTAGGAAACTGTGAGAAGGAAGTGTGAAAAGGTAAGACAGGAAACTATGGCTAAAACAAAAATGTGTACACGAGTGACATAGTGATATTGTTAAATTCCTTTGTTAAATAGAGAAAAGTTGAATACAATTTGTGTAATGACTAGCAATGATGTGTAATGACTGGCAATGAAGGAAAGTGGTTTCGGTAACTTGTTAGGAATCTATTAAGGTTAATGGAGTAGCCTTTAGCTTATTATGGCTGATGATGGTGTGTATTTTGTAATTGGTATTGCTGGTTGTTACAATGTAAAATAAGTTTATGTAGTAGATAGTAATATTACAAAAATTGAAAAAAAAAATATGTGACAGTTGGTATAACACTCAATGTAGGATGAGTGAAATGATTTAGCTCGTGGTGTTCATTTCATAAATTCCTCTCTATGTTAGATTTTGCGAAGGATGACATAAGAAGTTGTTGAAGACTACTATTTTTGGTCATTTTACTTCGTTCAAATGGCCAAAAGCATTAGATCTTGTCCTTGTAAGGGCCATTGTAGATACTTATGACAAAAATTGCAGGTGTTACAAACTTGGCAACCATTACATGCCATTTGGCGCTAAATAGGTTGGGTTGTTTCTAGGGCATCCTGTTAAAGGTGAGCTGCGACTAAGATAAAGCAAGCTGAGTACATGATGTGATTAACATTAAAGTGATATATGATTGTAATATGTTTATTTTGAAGGAGAGAAAGTGTTGTTAGGTGATGGGCAAGGTAATGAAGTAGAGTCATACATCACTGATGAGTACTTCATAGGAGAACCAAAGGTAGCAACGACTTATGAAGTGTTAAAACAATTGTCTGTTAAGACTGATCCGAAATCAGTAGAGCATTTTGTTAAGATTTGGCTTGCTATGATGATGTCTACTTTTTTCTACCCCACTACCAGTTTTGGTATTAAAAAATGAATATGGTTTTATGTGTACGATTGATCTCATATGTGTAAGTTTGACTGGTCGGAATCTGTATATACGTTTCTTCATTGTGGTATGTGTGAGATGGGCAGAAGCAACAAGGGTTATTTGAAGGGTTGTTGTTTTCTACTGTTAGTTTGGTTCTATCATGTTACATTAACGAGTCATAGAGTCAGAGAGCATGCTTCACCTATTACAAACTGCTGGGAATACGACATTAGGATCAGTACGTGGATGGTGGGGAAGAGTTTGTCAATTAAAACCCTACCTGATCGATACATTAGAGATGAGTTTCTCAAAGGTGGTCCTACTGAAGTAAACTAGGTGCTAGAAGAAGAAAACATGGTTGATACGTATGGCCCAGACGGAGAGGTATTGTGCTATGGTTATCTGTTATGATGTAATTGACCTGACCCTTGTTGAACTGTAAAACTTCATCTTTATTCTTTACGCTTTTCCCAACTGGAGTTGGCAAACCTGAAGTAGAACAAAGTAAAATTACAGAAGAGAACTGATGAAACCAAGGCAAATCAAGGAAATGATTCTACAGATCTACAGGAGCATGTGACTTTGCTCGAGAAGAAATTGAAGGCTACTGCAGCCAAGCTGGAGGCAGTTAAAGCACAGTATGAAGTCAGGCTATACGAGATTGAACTGCTTAGATTGGAGCTTTAAACCCGGGAGACTACAGACCCAAAAATCCTTCCTAGCAGTTCAGATCAGAGGTCTACCGGAACATTATTTGCAGACCGTGATGATAGGGTATATTGCTATTACGATATGAAAATTGCATTGTGCAAATACATTAATTTTGTTCAATAATGATTGTGAATAATGTGAATGAATTAAATAGCAGGGCATAGAAAGTAAACAAGGTGTTGAAAGGTTAGGGACCAACAAGGAGGTATTACGATTCATGCATTACTTGCTAAATTCTCGATGCAGGCTTAGTTTTTGAATTTTGGTATATCCGTAACACCTTTGAAATTACAAGCTTGTGTATTCTAACAATGATGACAACAGTTAGGGACTGGTGATGCGGAAGAAAATGGATACCACCCTACCAACATGGGAGTAGGCAGCAGTTAAAGTGTAAATAGATTTATATAGTTATTATGGGAATGTATATAGGAGCATTAAGGTGCTACTGAATTGTATTGTTTCAGTTGAAAGGATGTTCTTCATTTGATGCCAGCGAATCAAGCAAGTGTGGAATGACGCCCACTAGGGTACATTGTGCACATCGGTTATTGGTTTAAACATTCTTTTTTTGACACTAACCAGTAACGTAGAGGTAATTGTTCATGTGTAGGATATTAGAACCAGTAACGTAGAGACTGTGCCTATTACTGATCTGTCCACACATGTTACGGTAATGTTGTGTATTTGTCATTTCTGCCTTTGTGCAAATGAAAAGGTATACTATTCGCTTGTTTTGTTATTAATGTGCTTGCAAAATGTCATCCATGTTCAGAGAACACGATTGATGTCGGATATTGGTACGGTAACCAACACTTCCGTGGGTGTTGGAAGGGGCAATGTCGTGGTCCCACATAAGTCAAATGTAATGAATGAACCTATTTTTGTTCTTAAGGGAATCGAAGTGAGTAAAAACATAACATGCATAATTTTAAACACTAATAACATGAATGTTATAGGTAAAGATCTATTTTGTTATTTAGGTATTTGCAAACGAGGATTGCAAGGAAAGGATAGCGGGTCAATGTAAGAGTTATGGAATAGATGATGAGAAGGGTGTGAACCGCAACTTGGTCAAGCGTAACATAGTGAGTGTTGGAGACATTCTTGAAAAGAGTAAGTATTTTATAATGTAAAAGAGGTAATAAACAACGTACGTGCAAATAGGGTGCTGCAGGGGATGGTCAAGAATGTGATTCTGGAGTAAGTAATAGCCCCAGTTCTAAAAGAATGTGACTACGCAACACACCTAAAATGGTGAGTAGTTATAATGTAATTATGACACCGAATATAGTAGATGCCTATGTTTGTATGTTGCAATGTTGATGATGTGCGATTGAAGTATTTGTTAGGCATAATAGTTATGAATGACAATGGTATTGAATACCGCATAGTAAGTGGGCGTGTGTATATAATATGAGATGGACATAGTACTGGAAAGTAGATTGTCAGATGTTGCAATTACTCAATAGTGTCATAGCGTGTTTGATGTGTATCCGAACAGGTTAAAGGTGGAGATGCTAAGTTGGGTATTGACAACAAGACAGATAGAAATAGCGTTGAATGGGTACTGTAGTACATGTTAAAATTGTAGTTTTAAAGTATTTTGACGGTGTTTGTTAAGGAGACATGTGAATGTGTATGACATTAGGTTGTAATGGACATCCCCGTGGGAGGAAGTTCAACCACTAAATGTATGGAAGATCGCACGGTGTATTGTTATACTGATTAGTTACTGTTCAATAAATTGTCACTAAATTGGAGATTGGTAGTGTTTAAATATTTCCACATGTATGGCTTGTACCTACAGGTGAGCTACATAAAGACTGTGGAGGATCGCAACATGTCTCCAACATATAGATTTTTGAAAAGTACCCAGGCTGGCATCCGTAAAGGCAGTACATCTGTGGGGAAAGATGAAGGGAAGGTTTGAAACATGACTCCAAACATGGTTATTGTGTTGGATTTTCATTTAGTAATTTGATGACTTTATATTTGTTCCGTTGTTGTCAAAGTGTAAATCACCCCTCCTGAAAATAGCTAATTTTGTAGTTGAAGGGAAAACACCGACAAGTTTTATAAGTGTATAACAATGCGTAGTTATTCTTCTGAAACCTATTACTGATAACTCTTATTTATTTCTTAAAATATTATATTCATTAAAGTATGTTGTGGCCAATAAATGAAATGCTTAATGCAAGTGTTTGGTGTAGGAAAAAGTTGGTGGTGCGACAAGCCATCGAGCTGTTACTAGGTCAACTTCTAAGAAGGTACAATCATATTATTCGTGGATTTCTAGAAGTAACCTATTATTATGATGATTGGAACTTAATATGAAGAATGGGTATGACATAGTGTGTGTCGATATGATTTGTTTAGTGTAACACATAAATGATATGTATTTGCATGGGTAGGAACTTGAATTTGGGAGTGAGCGTGCACTTACAAGATATGTTGCTAAGAGGGTACACTACACTAGTGGATATAATATGTTGGCAATTGTGTTGTTGAAAACTAGGAAAATTGTATATTTAAATAGAGCTAAGGTGGCTAAACTTAACTGATCATGCTAGGTTGGTGACACCGTTGGTGTCATACTCTATAAAAGAAGGTGAATTGACCTCCTCTGGTAGAAGGAAATGGAAGGTTGCGAAAACGGTAACTATAGTATTGTAGTTGCACAAATAGTAGCCAGTTCATTTTGTCTGCTATAGAAAAGGTAATAATGTAATACTTCTTTGGGAAAGATATGTTACGACATGCTAAAAGGTGAAAATAAGGGAGGTGTGGGCACTCCAACGGAAGAAAATTTTGAACAACTTAATGTGGAACAAATAGTTGGTATCCATCCACGAACAAGGTCTGCAACCAAAAAGGTATCCCTAAAAATGTTGAATTTATCTTTTCACAACAACATTAGGCAGAAGGATAAGTTGAAAAGTGGTCAATAACACCATTGAATTGTAACAGTAATGTGTATAATACATATGCTAACTTGATACGACACTATATAGGATGGGTGAAAATATTGTTACCTACTTTAGTGACTGATGTTATGTCTGGGAGAATGGGTGCCATACAAAAAGGAAGTATAACAAGGATGGTATTTAATTACATTAGCTGATAAGTCAGTAATTGTAAATAAATTGCAGACGAGTGAAATTTAATTAAGCTATTTATTTGTTTGTTTTGATCAAGCTAAATTACAAATCACTGGGGTCAGAAGATGGTGCAATCCCAATACCAAAGAGAAGTCCATTGGTACAAGATCTGAAGAACTGTAGTCTTGTAAAAGTGTTTTGTAATATTTGTAGAGGTATATATTGTAGTAGTATGTGATACTTTGTTGTAAAATGATCAAGTTTCAGGTGAGGGTAGTCAACTTTCAAAAATATGACTAAAATGTGCAACGCCAGTGCAGGAACCCGAAACAGAGCCACTGGCATGCAAGGTGTTAATCTACATTAGTACAAATCGTGGTCTAGTAATGTGATATTGGTTGTTTGATGTGACTGCCACTTTATGACATTTTGTTTTGTGTGTTAAGACAAATGTGGGTAACCCGAACAACATTTTTGTAACACCTGAGACAACCAAGAGCATTCCGTTTACCATTGGTCATGGAAGACCGGGTAACAAGCACACTGGTGATGTTGAACCAGATAATGCAGATAGAAATGTATGTAACAGTTACAACTCCATAATTCTAGAATGGTCAAGGCTATAACTAATTATATGTCTTTCATGAAATGTTGATGTGTTGTACCTGTATAGGACTGGTGGAAAAATACCGGTATAGATGGAGAAATCGACAACTTGCTAAGCGTGCTAAGTACGTAGACTTTGATATCAATGTTGGTTGGAAAGAAGGGGAAGACAAAAAAGGCTGTGAAACCGGAGTGGGTAGTTGTCGATGTGGAGACTGCCAATGAAAAGGTAACTGTGTTCACACGATAGTACGGCATGGTAATGGTAGTGAACTAACTTACTACTAACAGATACGATAAGATAATTCATTTGGTATAGAACCGTGTGAAGGATATGGTGGATAGGATAACAGTTGATGCCGAAAAAACAGATAGTGTAAGAGACATGGTACACGTGTCAAACAACCCAAGTTCGTTAATAAGGAGAGTGAAAGACGCACATCGTGAATGAAAGCCAAGGGCAATTAGACTTGTGATGAAGAATGAGTTGCAACTCATGGCGGGTTGGGATGAGTGTGCAGTGTTGTGGCTCGACCCTACTAATGTTGAGAAACTAAAGTGGGTAAGATCCTATTTTTGGATTCTAAAAAGGGTTGCCTAACACATGAATATACTATTTTGCACAAGCTACTACCATTAATGTTACATCACTATCTGTTACAATATTTCTGTTGCAGTTGACAAGCCCCAACAAGAACCCAGGTGATGTTATTTTCAAGAGTGACAATGCTTGTATTGTGTGGGTAGATTTTGCATCTACTATGAGGGTTGGAGGGCACATAACTAACCAGGTTAGATACGTGATGAATTCTATTTATTACAAAAAAATATATTGAAATTCGTCTGATACAACGAGGGTGGCAGGGAAGAAATGTGTTATTTTGAATATCTACCTCATAATGATGCTGACAATTTTATTTTTCGGAATGCTCTAATTACATAATTGCATGGTCGTGCGTGATTCATTGGTAATAAACATGTAGTTGTCGAATATCATATACAATTATGTGAGTAGATACAATTATGGTGTAGACTTTGGTGTGGGTGTATTGAATATGACATATGTGTGTACAAGGGGGGAAATATAGATATGAAACTAAGAAATCGAATAAATGATAGATTGGGAACACATAAAATGTTTGTATAACATTTAGCAGGTATGTATTGTATGTCGCCAAATTGGACAAATGTCGAAATCATATATGTAACACTAATTAATCAACATCTACTTCATTTGCATTTAAGCACTGAGTAAACACAATATGACAGGTGGGAACTGCATTGCAAAAAAGGGTAGTCACGGAATGGTATCAAAGGTTTTATGTTGGGCATGAGTAATGCATAATTTGTATCACTAGAACAACATTCCATGTACAATAATTATGATAACATATTGATTGAGATTTTATCCGATTGATTTTATATATATCTTATATATATGTGGTAGTTCCTTGAAGGCTACAGTGAAGTGATGCGTGAGGAGTATAGCAATGGGTTTGGAAGGAGGGTGTTCATCTTCCACACTTCAATGATGCATGTCATAAAGACAAGGGATGCACCGTGCATGAGAAAGTATTGCTATGAACGACGGGAACAAATTAAGAGGGCCAATGTTATACTCTTCCCCTTACTCAGCCACCAATACTGGCATTTGCTTGTGGCATCACATGAATACAAGAAGATTCTGCACTATAGCAGCCTGCGGCCTGGGAGGAGGTATAACAAGCCAAACACCAATCATGCTTACGACAATGATGCAGTGACTGTGGTAAGAGCTCACTTGAATTTTGGAATGTCTATCTGATTTGGTAATTGATACTATTAGTCAGTTGAGTATATCTTATTCCATAATGCAGACTGCATCACTAAAAACCATGTTGAGTAAGATAAGTGGTATTCCAAAACAAGGCTGGAGTATATCGTTTGACAACAAAGTAGACCAACAACCAGTTGGTTCAAACGACTACGGGTTGTACGTGATGCACTGGATGGAATGTGTGTGTACATGTCAAAGAATAGAAGAATCATACAGTGAGGAATATCACAATCTTAGAGGACACAATGTCGTGGAGATACTTAACTTGAAAAAGTATGTTAACGAAGGGGCTGTCTGATAAATGAAGATTACATCTTTGTATTGCATGGTTCACTTGGTAAACTTTGGGTACTAACCATGGGTTGCAGACTATTTTTGTGTTTGTGTAGCAAACTTTGTATGTAATGCATAAAGCTATTTTGTTAACAAGGGGCAAACTATTCTTGTGTGGTTCGTGCTATAAATGCCTTGAATTATGTATATGTTGTTGTTTGTAGCAGGTAACTGGTAATAGACATGCAAGTCTTGGAGAATTAATATATATGTCTGTAGTGTTGGCAACACATAAGTTTTCAGTATAACATGGGTAACTTCCTATAAAACAGTGAATGGTGATGAGATTTGTATTTTGGTTTGCTGATTGATATGTTTGGCTGAATTGGTAGTGTACATACTTGCGAAATTACTACAAGTGAACTTCTGCAATGAGTATGTTTTTCTGGTAATTCATGGTTTGCTATGTAGCAAACAAAGTGGACTGTTAAGTGATGTTCTGTATATACTAAGTGATTTGAAAGTATTACAACGTACTACAAAGGGCTCTTTTGTAACATACTTGTGAAATTCTTAATGTGGTAATGTAGTGTAAGTGTAAAAGGGCACAATGTTTAGTTGTGGCCAATGCTATGAAATGCCCTAAATTAGTTATATGTTGTTGTGTGTAGCAGGTAAGTGGTAATATATAGTAAAGTCCTACAAAATTTGTGGTATATAAATGTGCAGCGTTGGTAACTCATAACATTTCAGTATAACAATCATAGATTCATCTAATGTAGTTAATGGTATCATGATTTGAAGTTTGGATCACCGATTGATCTTTTTGGATGAATTGGTGTTGTACACACTTGCAAAATGTGTGGAAGTGTTCTTTTGTAATGAGTATGATTTTCTATTAATGCATGGTTGCCTATGTAGCAGACAAAGTGGGCAGTTCCATGATCAGGATTTCTATATGATTTTCTGTTAATGGTATCAGGATTTCTGTATTCACTGAGTGGTTTTAAATGCTCATAACTTTCTTTAAAGGGGTAGTTTGTATGGTTGCAACCAAATGCGGTAATGTAGTGGCAGTGTAAAATGAAGACAATGCAAATTTACCAAAATGATGGTGTTTCCTGATGTAAATACATTGGAAATGTTCACATAACTGGGTAAGAGTTTTGGTTATTGGGGCTACCAAAGTCCTAAATTTTGTAGTGTGTGAGCGTGTGGTTGGAGTAAATGTGGAAGGTTCCTAGTAGGATGACATATTGGGTTTTCATGAACATGGTTGTGTGAGGGTATAGATGCGACATGATGGTAGGGTATTGATGGTCAAAGAACATGTCGAAAACAAGCGTATGTATGGTTAAAGAGTGTGGATGTAGGATAATAACAAGACAGGGTGTGTTAATAACCTTGAGGCTACGTTAACCAGTTAACTGGGCAGTAGTGTGATGCGACAAATCTAGAATGAAGGGGAAGTGTAGGCTTATGTTGCATAACATGGTGCGGCTTTAATGAAGGGGAGGGTTGGTTTGGCAATGAGGTTACTGCGTGTGCATGTAATCACGTTATATTTTCGGTGGTTGGTAACTCATTGCAGAATAACAAAGGGTGGATGCTGGGAAGTTGTTTGATTTATGTGGAAAGTAACTTGTTTGGATGCTGATTGGGCCTGATGGTGTGCTGCAACAGCCAGGCGCATTATCATTGCATGTGCAGTTGTCCGATAACAAACGATATAGATGTAGTCATATTATACTTGTTTGGTAAACGATAAAAGCCATGTACTATTTTGGTGTTATACATTTATGGACTGTTATTTTGATGCACTTTTGAAGTGAATATACATTACAGGCATGTATCAAGGTATGACAGTGGTGTTAAAGTTGAGGTTGGGATTTGGTAAAAAATGCATCAAACATGTCAAGTAAATTGATATTGTGAAATATTGTGCTGCAATTAATTCATTGTGTTTAAGTCGCGGGGATGTAGTGTAACATAAATTGAGCAACGATAGAAAGTTTGCCAACAAGCAGGTTGTAATTGTATAACCTGAATGTGAAAATTACAATTTCTTACATTTGAAAAATAGTTTACATTTGACATTGGGTACTAAATTCTTTTTGGATGGAGGTGTAGTACACATGTCTGTGCATTGTGAAATAGTTAATAATGTATACTATCAAAAACTCCACATGCAACGGCAAAATAATAACCAAACAAATACAACGACCCAAACTATGTTTGTTGGGACATAAATTCCAACCATGTAGTATCTAGGTGTGAAGGAGTGTAAGTTTGTTTTGGTAGATCCGTATGTAACCGTGTTTCTTGATGAGGAGGACCTGCACTACTTTTGTAAGTATTTGCGTTGAACGCCCTCTTGGTCTGCTTTGCAGAATGTTTTCCTTTGTTTTTGTTTTGAGCAGTGGCAGTTGATGTTTTCTTGACAGCTTGCATTTCTTTCCAGCTTTTTTTATGCACGGTAGGAGGCCTTCCAATCTTTTTAGCAGTGCTTGGGTCTTTTATGACATTAACATATTCAGAAGATTGGATTTGTACCTTACAAATTCAAGTAGATCATGTAATAAGAGTAGTTTTTTACAACATACAGAAAACATTTAATAGCAATGAGCAAATAATGGGTGAGGTTATTATTAGTAGAGGTGTTATGCACAGTTAAAGATTGTAAAGAAATGTTAAAGCACATTAACTGAAATAAAGCCAACATAAGTATTTATAGATAGAGAAAGCATATGGAGTGATTTAGAGTGAAGAAGTTCCTATGTTGAAAAGTATTGGGTAACGTGATAAGCAAAAGTGCATACAAGAAGGACGATATAGTGTATGGTAAACATATGATCTGCAAAATACATAAGTACAATACTCGTTGCTAGGTAATGACATTACTAGAGATTCGTGCACCGCGATAGTAGAACAACAAAAATTGTGTTGTACAACCATTTAGGATTGTAGTGGTCTAAAATGTCATAAAAAAATCCAGTGATAGTAGTACAATTTAGGAAAAAAGCAGTTCTTAAATGTATGATTCATGGAATTACAATAGAATATTATGTTTTTATGTTACAAAGATTAAGTGAGTGGCTGATAGATTGTAAAAAAATGGTCAAAAAGTGTACAACACCACATGTATGCATATGAATTAATATATGATGTACATACACTATTATTAGGATGCATCCGCTCTTCTGTGTTGCAGGTCTCTATTGCTGTGAGCACTACCTTCCTAACAATATTATAGTGTGCTCAGAAATCCTGGCCGTGGCAATGAATGTTTGGCACATGTTTGTGATATCGTCTGCTCTTGCGGACGCCTCCGTACTCATGCATGTGTGTTTCACAATAGTAGTTCCAAAATCTCTTGTGTCCTTCCTCCACCTAGCTAATACGTACTGCATGGGCAACCTATCTACCTTGCAATTACTAATGAGAACAAAAAGCGAGTGTCTGCGATTTAGTCCCTTGCATTCAAATGAACGACAACTACATAACACATTGTCCTGGGTTGAGTCATATGTGACAATAAACTATTTCTAAACAAGGCTGGATTCGGTTTCAGTTAGGCACACCCTGTGTTGCTCATTAACACAAAAAGTAGATAATGTGGATATATTATTAAATATGATAGCCTCACAGTGCATCATTCTCTATAACTCAATTTGGAATTTCTTGAACATGTTATGTGTGTAAATAGTTCTAGTATCTATCTCAATCTAAAAATCAGTCCTTAATTGAACAACCTTGTATAGATCTATCGTAATCGGCATGGTGCTCTACCTCCAGGTGTGCTTGTTGTGCCCGTTGGTATTGATTGATGAATTGTTTCAATGATGTTTTAGAGTTAACATAATTGTCGAAGAAATAATTGATAGACTCACTCTGTTGAGTTGTTGTCATGTTGGCCCAAAAGAAGTCGTCAGCGTACGCAGGTACCCACATTTGATGCAAGTGGTACATGCAAGAAAACCAACCTTGTTGATTTGTCTTGCATGAGAGTGTTGAGGCTTCCCAGTTCTGTTCAAAAGCCTCAATCGTTGGGCTTTCATATACAACATTCCTGATTAGTTGTGATGCATTTGAATTTTTGCCTAACTTGTCAGGTAATTTCTGTTGGATCAATGGGCTCTAGAAGGGGGGGTTGAATAGAGCTTCACAATTTTCACAAAATTGATTAGACCACCAAATTATATTAATTGTAGAAACTTAAACAACCAGCAATTTCATGTTCTAATCTAACATTCATAGCAAGGATGAGAGATAGTGAAAAACAAGCACTTGGACAGGTGGTTTAGAGTGGTTCCATGTCCTAAACTTAGGAGCAATGTCAGTCCACTACCTAGAGTGGGTTAGTCTCTAGGATTTGCAATCTTGTTACTCTTATATTCATGATACGAACAATGTGAATTGCTCCCCCTCAATCTGTGCTTCTATTAACCTGCATGGTTAATCTATCTACACAATGCAGTAGAAATATACATGTAATGTGTAGTCCTTTGCAAATTCACATAAAGGACAGTGAATTGAACAAGAAAAGGATCACACAAGCAAAAGCAATATTATAGCAATGAAAAACCAATATGATTGAGTTTCAAAACATGAGCTATCACTTGAAATATCTCTCCCCCTTTTGACATTATCAAAAAGGTAGGGGTAGAAGAGCAAAAAGCCAGGTCTTCTCTAAAACTCAACCAAACATGTATGCAATGGAATAAGCAATAGTTTAAAAGCATATATAACACACAGAAAAAAGATAACATACAATCCAAGTCATGATCAAAATATAACTCAAGATGGCACCAACGCATAGGATAAGACAGAGTAAAATCCATAGCGCACATCAAAGATATTACAACTCAGATGTATGTCCTCAGAAGAGCAACTACATAACATAACAATGATAAAACAAAGATAAGAAATAGTACAGGTCAGAAGAATGTGCCAAGATGTTTCTTATACAAAATAGTCTAGAAAGATATATATGATAAGCATGCTAGACTAAAACAAAGAAACCACCTAAACATCTAAGCTATCTATATCAACGACGTCATCATCATAACCAGGTGTGTAGTCCTCATCCCCGTCAGAAGGCAGAACAATAGTGCCAGCATCAGAACCAGCACCATCACCATCACCTTCGTCGGAAGCATCCTCTTCATCACCGTCATCAACATCAGCATCCTCGGCCTGGTCGAACATCTTCTCATCAACAGGAGGTCCAAAGGAGCGACCGGGCCAGCGGGCATTTTGCTCATCCCAAGACATACCAAGAGCGTGAAGCTCATTGTCCTGTGGGAAGGACGGAACAGAGTCACCCAGAGAGGCTAGTAGGGTGTCTAGGGGGCCAGCAGGTAACAGGAGGATAGTAGGAGCGGAGCTACCAACATCAAAAGGTGGCAGAGCAACAACGGAAGGCTCGGGAGCAGGATAGTAGTGATCATATGCATATGAAGCATAGGCACTACCGGGGTATGGCTGGAAGGTGGGGTAGGGTGATGCACAGGATAGGTTCATGTGAGACATTATGGAACACAAATCCTGGTGCAGGTGGTCCTGAACCTGTTGATTGTACGCTTGTTGATGCATCATATAACCCAAAAGGGTTTCGTTTGACACACGGAAAGATGCACGGTTGGGTCTAGGAGGAGGCTGTGGTGGTGGAGCGCGGGTGGAGGATGGGGTAGCTGAAGTGGCTGCAGAGGCAGAAGCACCAGAGGTAGAGGAAAACACAGGAACAAACTTTTGAAGAGTGGTTTCACTAATACAAACACCCTTTCTGGCAACCGGATAATGGAAGTCAGAAAAGAGACATTTTTCAGTGGTGAACTTGAAAAAACCACAGATCAAAGCCGGGTAGGGTGGGTGGGTGCCTTTGGTGTTCTTTCCAGTATCAAAGCAGGTCATGTGATGTAAGATATACCTGGCCCACTTGACACTGATATTATTTAACAAACAATACATAATGACTGCAGTGTTTTCGACAATGTCCATTTGATTTCTCTTTGGATGGACATTACAGTTAATCACCAAAGCCAGTATGCGCCTCTTTAGGTCAAGAGAGGAGGAGGGTAGGGTGGACTTCTTCTTATAGGCCGCGTCCGGTTTCTTCAAAAAACCGATGAATATCCAACAACGTCAATTCATGGTGTTTGTAAAAACCTTCTGAGTTAAGAAGATCGAAATACTCTCCATAATCCTTACGCCATGTGTCATTTTCCTCGTCTCTGGCAAAAAAGACATTTAAGGTATTTTTGGAGAGATGGAAACGACGATCGGCGATCATAGAAGTAAGAATTACTTGAGTATTCAGCGGTGGGATGAGTGAATCGTAGTTCCAACGCAAGTTAGCATAGAACTCATGAACAACCTTAGTGCTTGACATGGAGTTGTTAAAGCAGTCACGTTCGATCGCTAGGGCAGACAAATGGTGGGAGGTGAGAATCCGAGAAACAGAGGCAATAATTGCTTGAAACCTAGGGGAAGGATCAATCAAAGCATGAAAAGGAAAAGGGCTTCGGGGAAGAAGGTCCTTGTACCTGTTTATAGCCCCAATCAACACAAAGGAGGTATTATCAAACATAATCAAATGATTATTAGATGAGGAAGCTGGAGCATTGCCTGGAGCAGGACGTTTTCATCTATGAGAAGCCATGGAAATGAAAACGAGATGAAAAACGTGCAAACAAGCAATGGCAAACCTCAAACGCCAAACATACACCACCAATGACGCCCGGGGAGGTCAAGATCAAGGTTTCTAGGTCGATCTAGGGCTAGGAGTGGGAGGTTTAGGGCTGGTGTTGAGAGTTGCGGGCTAAGAGGTGAGGAATCGGTCATCTATTTTCTAGTTGAAAGGGAAAATAGTCGGCCGATCCTAACTTTTAAGTTGGCTCAGCCCATAGATCGGTCGAGTTATGTGTGTGGAAAACTCGACTAAACTGTCCACTAAAGACTTGCTCTCAAGTCCTGATCGGTCGAGTTTCTGAGGATGAAAACTCGACCGAAGGTCAGCCTGGTCTAAAAGTCACATTCTTAGTTTCTAGCCATATACATGCCAATTAAATTTATTTTTCTATTCTATTATGTATCATTAACATACTTAGGCACATTTAGCTCATCATTGGACACTATTTTGCGATAAAACATGGAATTCGATAAAAACACAAAAACAAGCAAAAACTAAGCATGTTTACAAGCAAGTTAGGCACATTTAAGCATATATAGGAAAAATAAGGTGAAGAAAGACATGAGTAAACATATAGAAAAGAGAAAACTAGCTAGATCACATGGCAATATCATTCAAATCAACAATAAGCAGTTTAGATCGAATAAAGTTAAATTGATCTCTAGCTAGAGGTTTTGTAAAGATATCCGCCAATTGATTTTCCGTGTCCACATGCGTGATATAAATATCCTTCTTGGCAATGTGATCACCGAGAAAGTGATGGAAAACCTCTATATGTTTGGCTCTACTATGCAATATAGGATTTTAAGATAGATTATTTGCACTAGTATTGTCACAAAAGATAGGAGAAGCATCAAAAAATATGTTGAAGTCTTGGAGCATTTGCTTCATTCATAGGACATGTGCACAACAGCTCCCGGCTGCAATATATTCAGCCTCAGTAGTTGATAATGCCACTGTACTTTATTTCTTGGAGAACCAAGACACTAAGCGTGGTCCTAGAATGAAGCAAGTGCCACTTGTGCAGTTTCTATCAACCAGACACCTTGCATAATCTGCATCACTATATGCTCTAAGAGTAAAATCCCTTGATTTAGGATACCATAGTCCAAAATTTTGGGTTTTGGCTAAGTACCTCAAAATCCTCTTAACAGAAATAAGATACGACTTCTTAGGGCAAGATTGAAAGCGAGCACACAAGCCAACACTAAACATAATATCAGGTCTAGAGGTAGTTAAATAGAGTAAACTTCCAATCATACCTCTATAGAGCTTCTCATCTACCTTCTCACCTTTTTCATCTTTGTCAACTTTGGCAGTGTTGGACATGGGTGTAACCATCGGCTTCATGTTCTCCATCCCAAAGCGCTTGAGCAGTTCATTTGTGTACTTGCCTTGGTTGATGAAGTTTCCTACTTTTGTTTGCTTGATTTGAAAGTCGAGGAAGAAAGTCAACTCACCCATCATGCTCATTTCAAACTCACTCTGCATAAGAGAACTAAACTCCTTGCAAAGATCAAGATCAGTCCCGCCAAAAATGATATCATCAACATAGATTTGAATTATAAGAAAATGGTTAGAAGTGTGTTTTAGGAACAAGTTAGAATCAACTTTTCCCATGACATACCCGTTATCTAACAAAAAGTTCTTTAATTTCTCATACCAAGCTTGAGATGCTTGTTTGAGTCCATAGAGAGCTTTTTGTAACAAATAGACATGATTGGGTAACTTGCCATTTTCAAAGCCCGGAGGTTGAGCAACAAATACTTCCTCCTCGATTGTACCATTCAAAAATGCACTTTTAACATCCATTTGATATAACAAGAATTTTTTTTAACTAGCAAAGGCAAGTAACATACGAATAGATTCTAATCTAGCAACATGAGCATAAGTTTCATCAAATTCAATACCTTCCTATTGGTTGTAACCTTGTGCTACTAACCTTGCTTTGTTTCTTACCACTTTTCCTTACTCATCTAGCTTGTTGCGGTAGACCCATTTGGTGCCAATGATTTTTCTATCACTTGGTCTTGGCACTAGAGTCCACACACGATTCTTCTCAAATTCCTCTAACTCTTCTTGCATGGCAAGGATCCACTCATCATCACCAAGGGTTTCTTTGATGTTCTTTGGATCTAGTTGGGAGATGAAAGCACTATCTTCTTGTTCTTTGTTGTGAGCAGCTCGTGTCCTCACTCTCTTGAATGGGTTGCCAATGATCAACTCCTTGGGGTGATTCTTTGCAAAGCGGGGAGTGGGATCCTTCTTTTCTTCTTCTTCTTCTATTACCTGCTTACCTTTATTTTTGATGTTGAGGTCTTTTATGATAGGAATCAAATCATCTGCAACATCATTATCAACAACATGCTTGCAAACAATGGGGTTAGTTTCAATAAACTTAACATTGATAGATTCTTCAATTTTAGACAAATCAATGTTGAATACTCTATATGCCGTGCTAGTAGTGCTATAGCCTAGGAAGAAAGCCTTATAAGATTTTAGATCAAACTTGTCAAGAGAATCCTTCATGTTTAAAACAAAACAAGGACATCCAAAAACATGAAAGAAATCAATAGACGGCTTTCTACCACGCCATAGTTCATAGGGGGTTTTCTTTAAAGAAGGATGTGTAAAAACTCAATTTTGCACAAAACATGAGGTGTTAATGGCTTCAGCCCAAAACTTCTTAGGAGTGTCATACTCAAGAAGCATGGTCCTAGCCATCTCTTGTAGCGACCTGTTCTTTCTCTCTACAACCCAATTTTTTTTAGGCGTACGAGGAGAAGAGAAATTGTGTGAATAACCAGATTTTTCACAAAAACGCTCAAAAAGATCATTTTCAAATTCTCCCCCATGATCACTACGGATAGAAACAATCTGACAAGAAGTTTTGTTTTCAGCCTATTTACAAAAGCTCGAGAAAACATCAAGAGTATCGCTTTTAGAAATGAGAAAGAAGGTCCAAGTATATCGAGAGAAATCATCAACAATAACAAGACAATACTTGGAACCACGAAGCATTTGCGTTCTCATTGGTCCGAATAGATCAATATGAAGAAGTTCAAGAACTCTCTTGGTACTCACGACTCCTTTGGATTTGAAGGAGGATTTGGTTTGTTTCCCTTGTGTACAAAGTTGGCATTCCTCATCCTTTTCAAAATCCAATTTGGGAAGTCCTTTAACCAAGTCCTTTTTGCTCAATTTCTTCATTTGATGCATATTCATATGATCCAAACGGTGATGCCAAAGATAAATATCATTTTTATCCACTACCAAGCATCTATTTAGTATGGGCTTAAGAGCATCAAGAACAATAACATAAAGATTACCATTTCTAGTTCCCTTATATATAACATTGTAGGAGAGGGAATCTAGAAGCAAGCATTCTAAAGAAGTAAACAACACAAGATATCTATTGTCACAAAGATGACTAACACTAATCAAATTGTGATATAGGCCATCAACAAGAAACACATTTTTGATACATAGCTCATTGCCCACATCACCCTCACCTATGACCTTACCCTTTTTGTTGTCCCCGAAGGTTACTGATCCTCCTTTATTTTTCACAAACTTGTTGAAATGGTTGATTTCTCCAGTCATGTGCTTAGAGCAGCCACTATCAACAATCCATCTCTTTTTAACCTGCAAGAAAGAAGGATGTCAGAACCCAACTCAAACTTTGGGATCTGGGGTTAGCTTGGGGACCCATTTCATCTTTGGGTTGGTCCCCTTGGGCTTGTAAGGACAATAAGTGGAGTAATGGTCATCACATTTACAATGAACACAAACCATAGGGTTCTTAGAGACGGAAGTCTCTCCATGGAAAATAGGAGGTTCCACACTCTTCTTCTTACCCTTGTTATTGCTCTTTTTCTTACCTTTGGGAGCAGTCCCATCATATCCCAAACCACTAGTACCAACATGTTTGGTAGAGTGTTATATGACATCATTGAGGGATTTATTTCCCGAGAGAAACTTTTGCAAAGAAGATCTTAACTTGGCATTATCATCACTAAGGTTAATGACAGTAGTAGAAAGACTAGCAAGATCATCTCTAGCATTCAATAGGTCGGCCTCAAGACAGAGGGCTTTAGTATGAAAAGAATCTCTTTCTAAAGCTATGCTAGAAACTTCATTACTTTGCAAAATAGGCCTAGAAGATAAATCATTAACTTGAGCAAGCAACTTATCATTTTCAGATTTAAGCAAAACAATCTCTCTTTGATAAGCATAAACTTCATTTCTCCTAGCATCATCCATGAGTTTGAGTTCCACATTTTTAGTTTTAAGAAAATCAAGCTCATCTAGGAACTTTTGGTTTTCTATCTTAAGATTTTCAATATTTTTAAGATATACACCATTCTCAACCTCTACTCCATTGTATTGAAGTTCAAGGTCAAGAAGTTGCCCTTGCAAGGAATCTATGCTCTCAAGATGCAATTTTTCATTTTGATCAAGAATATCAATTTTAGCATAAAGATCATCAATTATCTTCCCTAATCTTTTCCTTTTAGACTTGCATTTAGTAAAGGAGGATTTGCATTCATTCAACATATCAATGAGAGTTTCCTTAGATAGCTCATGCAAATTAACATTGCTTACCTCATTTACCTCACCAACATCTTCACTAGTGGAGGCCATAAGGGCAAGATGGCATTCTCCATCTTCGAAGCTTGAGGAGCTTGAAGAAGACTCTTCCCAAGCGGCATGGGCTGCGTCTCTTGATCTTCTTTCTTTCTTGTCCTTCCTCTTATACTTGCCTTCTCTCTTATGCTCCTTATCTTTCTTGTGGCTGCTCTTATGGTGGCTCTTCTTGGCCTTGGGGCAGTCACTCTTGTAGTGGCCTTTTTTACCACACTCATAGCACCTTGGAGTTGAAGAGGGGGGCTTGCTCTTGAAGTGTTTGCCCTTTGAGTAGTTTGACTCATGCTCATTTGAGCCTTCATCTTCACTTGAGGAAGGGTTGGGAGACTTCAAGGCGAGTTGTTGTTGCCAGAGCATTTCTTCAATTTGTGCTTTGAAGGTTATGTCCTTTATCTTCTTTGACTCTTTTTCTTCTCTCTTCTCTTCCTCTTCTTGCTTGTCAAGACTAGGTTCATGGGCTTGGAGGTTACCAACCAGCTCCTCGGATGACAACTCACTTAGCTTGTACACCTCTTCAATTGAAGTAACCTTAGGCTCCCATCTCTTAGGAAGAGATCTCAAGATCTTAGAGTTGATAGTACCTCTATCCATCACACTCCCAAGGGCTGCCAAACCATTTAAGATGACATTGAGCCTAGTGTACATATCAGCCACTCTCTCATTCTTACCCATCTTGAAGTTCTCTAGAAGACCACTAAGCATGTAGATCTTGGCTTCTTTCACTTGCTCAGTTCCTTCATAAGTGACACACAATTTGTACCATATCTCATGTGCGGTGTCCCATGAGGAGATACGGTTGAACTCAGATGGAGTAAGGGCGGCGTAGATTATGCTCACAGCTTTGGCATTGAGTTGAGCATGCTTCATTTCAACTTCAGTCCATGTGGTGATGTCCCTCTTTGGATCTTCATATTTGAGATGGACTATCTTCCACATTTCATTGCTCACACCTTGAAGGTAGAACTACATCCTTCTCTTCCAATAGAGGAAGTTGGTCCGTCAAAGATCGGAGGTCTCATGGAGAAGCTTCCTTCTAGGTTAAGTGAACCAAGGGCGGAATCGCCCATCTTCTCCTACTTGTTGAAGTAGCTTGGAGAAGACCTGCTCTGATACCACTTGTTGGATCAATGGGCTCTAGAAGGGGGGGTTGAATAGAGCTTCATAATTCTCACAAAATTGATTAGACCACCAAATTATATTGATTGTAGAAACTTAAACAAGCAGCAATTTGATATCCTAATCTAACATTCATAGCAAGGATGAGAAATAGTGAAAAATAAGCACTTGGATTGGTGATTTAGAGTGGTTCCATGTCCTAAACTTAGGAGCAATATCAGTCCACTACCTAGAGTGGGTTAGTCTCTAGGATTTGCAATCTTGGTACTCTTATATTCCAAAAATAAGATTACAAGGCACAACAACCACACATACAAGGGCTTAGTACCTCAAGCAAAGATCTTCAACCTATAGAAGGAGCTTACCCACTTGAACCATGGAGTCTTCAGCCATCAACATGGACTTACCCACTCCTTTCTTCAAGTCTTCTGCCTTCAAGGGATTACCTATCTTCCTTAAGCGTTGTCTTGCTTCTCTCCTTCACTTGGAGATCTGGAGTGACTATCTCTTTCACTTGGAGACCTAGAGTAGCTTGCCTTCTTCAACCTTGAAGAACAACACCTCCTTCTCCTTCACTTGGAGATGGATCTTCAACTATCTTCAAAGGAATGGAGGTAGGAAGATGGATGAGGAGAGCTTTTACATCAACACATGGAGTAGCTCTCTTATACAAGAACATATCCCACTCATACTCACAAATTTGACTTGAAGGTAGAGAGAGAAAGGGGCTCAAAGGGTTAGAACACTCTCAACTATGCTAGCACCAAGTTTTCAATGAATGAGAAGCCTCGAAATGAACTCCAAGAGGGTCTATTTATAGTTGAGGGTGCCCCTTTAAGTTGTGGGACACTTGGATACAAAAATAGCCATTTTTTGTTCAAAGAAATGAATGTATTTTCGCTCAAAACACTCACCAACGGTCACATCACTTTTTTCTACAATTTCTGTACAGTGCAATCAGTCAAGTTTCAATAAAGGTAACTCGACCGATCAAGTAAACGACAAAGCCGATATTCAAATGATCGGTCGAGTTTGTCCTGGCAAAACTTGACCGACCATTTGAAGTCGAAATGGTCAATTACATGATCGGTCGAGTTCTGTGTAAGCACAACTCAACCGATGCAATCTCCAAAAAATTGACTAAGGATTGATCAGTCGAGTTTTAAGGCTGGGAAACTCGACCGACCAAGTGCCTGAAATCAATTTTATAAATTGCATGTAAAGTGATTAAACTTGGTGATTTTTGTCCCAAACAATTTTTCTCATCTAAGTTACAAGTCAATTCATCGTTACAAGTGATTACAGAAATGTTCTAAGGTCATTTACATAGAAATCCCAAAAAGCGCACTTGTAGCTATTTTGACTTGAACTTGAGCCATTTTAGGGCTTTGGATTTTGGATCATTTTCATGTACCTAATTCCTGCAAACAATATTAAGCACACATATTAGATACATATGAATGGAATGGTTAAGTCATTTATCAAAATATAGGCAATGTATAACCTCTAGGTCAACAATTTCCTCATAATGTGCCAGAGGCATAGACGGTGCCTTGCATTAGGAAAGACAAACTGAATATCGTTTATTATAGGTTGTGCTTGATCAGTTACTATGCCCTTAGGTGGAGTGCCTAAGCACAATTAAAATACAATAACAAAACCGAGATGGGTGAAGTAGCTGTTTAAATACAATTAATGGATACAATTTTTCATCATATGTAAATATAGAGCATTTAATGTGTAACATTGAGTCTGGGCAGTGTATGCCATTAATTGTGATGCTAGTTCTTGGAACAACATATGGATGTTGATAGCTGTGCAGCTGTAAAGATGGCATGACCTATATGTGCATAAATACATCTCACAGAACTGAGTTAGTTACGTAGGAGGTGTTCATTTGACGAACTCAGTGGACTGAAGGGGGTATATGATGAATCAACTAGAAAATAGACAACCAGCCAATGAAATAACGGAAATATTACATTTATACTATAGAGAAATATGTAAATTATGAAAAATAAGTATGGATAATCAAATGTAACAGAATATGAGTGATTCGCCTGGATAATATTTGAATTAGAATATTTGAAAATACAGATATGTAACACATTATGTACATATAGAACAATAAAATTAGAAGGAGGAATTGTGGTGCGACAAACATGTAATTGCTTGTTTGTATAACATCCTAAACATATTAAGAAACTCCTATGCATAAAATATAAAAGAAAAAATAATTGAGTTCATGAGGTTTAACATTAACCAGTGAGACAACTTATGAACGACATCAAATGTTACGATGGAACATAGTAGCATCGAGCAGCAGGTCATAAGTTGTAGTACAGTAATATTTATGGAACTGCAGGTCATAATGTGCTCACCCATGTATTACATCCAAGTTTGGAAAAACCAAATATAATTATTCATTGTTTCTTCACATAACAGGCAACAACCGAGCAAGATGGACTGACCATGATGGTTAATCCCAACGAATGGTGCAAATGGCATTTCATATCTATTCGTCAAGTATGTTATATCAAAGGTAACAACATCACGGAAGTGTTTGTATGCCATCCGAGACCTTGCGTCTGCCCAAAATATATTTCGGAGAATGCCTTGTTCATTCAAGTCTAGAACGTAGAAGAAGTCTGAGTTTTCTTTTTGCATACAAACAAAATATGTTTGTATTGCATGGGCATCACCTTCCCCTAAACGGAGCTTCCATGTATGAAGAAAATGGTTATTCATGTCCTTTTGTGTGAATGAAAGTTTGTCATAACCTCTAGCTTCACATACTAAGGATGACATAGTTTTTGATGTGCCAATGCCTCTGCATCATTTAAGTCAATACGCCTCTGAACATCTAACGGTATTTTTCACATGGATGGAAGATGTCTAATCATTGGTTGGGAAGCATGTGGTGGTTGTGTTGAAGGTTAACATTAGAAATCTAATATTCACCTATTATTGTGCATTTCAGCTTAACATAAGATTTGCATTATGTACGTGTAGTTGGCTTGTACTGGTACAGAGAATGCTTACAGTTGTCTGGTGGCTTCCCACCCTTAATATAAGAGAATGTGATCCTTCAGGTCTCATTGCAATGTCTATCCTTATGTGAGTGCAAGATTTTGATACCAAATCCAGAAGCATCTGCATACGCCTCATAGAACTCCCTCACTTGTTATATACTTGGAAACTTTGTGCCTATGGCAGGTGTTGGTATGTTACCAGAAGTTGTGATATTATCGAGTGTATTTAGGGAGTTGGGATGGGTCTAACTTGTATATGAATGCTCTATATCATCCTCTGTCAGCACTACAATGGGAGCTGACTATGATGCGTGAGCGACACTGAAGCCTTCATCTACAGTAACCACTTCATTGACATGAACACACTGCTGCTCTGGGTCTTGTTTCAAATTGATGACAATTACTTCTAAATTCTAAGACATTTAAGAAGGTAATGAGTGCAAGGAACCTAAAATCACAATGGAATTTCTAGTTGGATAGAAAATCGAAAGTATTGCATGTTTAAGATGTAAAATAGGAGAGTAAGTATGTTGATCTGTGAAAATGGTTAATACCGAGGTATATGAGGTAAACGGTGGTTATTCTGTATGTTATGGTAGGAAAACTTAATATAAATGGGAATTTGGATGCAAGATAAGTTATGTGATTGTAGCAACAGTCGTACATATTGTTGTATGGACAAATTGCGGAATATATTTGTAAAGCATACCAATCGTGTAATAACGCATACCAATCGTGTAATATTTGAAAAGCATGACTTAAAAATATTTTCCAAGATTGTTGAACAAAACTCATGTGAACTTGAGGTATAGTGTAACAAAGCATAACAAGCATGAATACAAAAGTAAGGAAACCTTAGCAAACAACATACAAAAAAGTCACAAAGACAAAATGGTGTACGCTAATGTGTTAACGTGGTAATACATTGAAAAGGAAAACTCCTGGGTACCTGAGTCAAAGAGTAAAAAATAAGAGCAATAGGTACTCTAAATGCAGGGAAACCTTGGCAAACTATGTATAATAAAACAAGAACACAAATGGAACGATTGATGGTAAACAAATGGCAAAGGGTAATGTGGTATTAATGAAAGAGGAAACTTGTTAACAAAACTCATGTGTAGCTGAGTTATAGTGAAAAAATTCAGTGCAATCGGGGCAATCAGTTATCTAAAAGAAAGGTAACCGTGGCAAACTACATATAAGAACAACAAGAACATAAGGTACTATGCTAAATGGTCAAGGATTGGCAATATTTTTGGGCTACAAATGCTAAAGGGTAACAGCTACTGGGGTGTTAAAAACAAGTGTACATTACTCCAAAAGCAAACTACATGAGTGCTATGTAACAGATAGCATGAGAGTTAAGTTAGTAGCTAAACAGGGTGTTATGTAACAAAGGTTGTGATAATTTCCTTACTCCACTGAGAGTTAATTAACAATGTTTATGCATAATAATGACACAAGTTGGTTATTGATGTCATTGTGTACTGAAGATGGCAATGATGCAAACAAGGTTACGTCGAGCTACTGCTAAGAGGTTCTAATAGAAACCCATACACTGAGTTGCTGCCTAATTAGCTTGGAACCTGGCATCGGAATCAGACTGTTTATGATAACCTGGGTAAAAAATTAGTACATACTACGTTGGGTGTTAGTGTAGTAGTGACATATAACAAGGTCTGTCTGATTAAATAACAATTTTTGTTTTGACGAGTTAACAAAATCTATTTGTTGTTGTGTTTGTGACAAAACAACGATACATCGATGCCTACAAATGCATGCTGCTGTGTTAGTGGTAACTTAGCATGTGAACGAATAACAAGTTTGTTATGTTATAATCGGTGACACCTTGGTAGAAATCAAAAAATATGTTACATCGAGTTACTAGTATTAGGTTACCTAGCTGTGTTACTGGTTACTTAGCATGTGAACGGATAACAAGATTGTTATGTTATAATCAGTGACACCTTAGTAGAAATAAAAAACTATGTTACATCGAGTTACTAGTATTAGGTTACCTAGCTACTTAGAATTTAATCTGATAACAACATTGTTATGTTAATACGATAACAACTAAGTACAAAGCAAATAGAATGCAAAAACCTTGTTAACTGTTGTGTTGTTACCATCGGGTGGCAACATTGTTGCTCCTCCAATAACGCCCCGCTTGTCTAGGTCTAGGTCTCCTTAGAAACCTGGTCTAGGTCTTCCTATAGCGTTGAGGATGAATCGATCAATAGGAGAGGAGATGCGCAGGGCAAGCTGACTCCTTAGAAACTAGCTCTAGGTTTTCCTATAGAGCAGAGGAGAAGTCCACCGACAGAAGAGGGGGTGAGGAGAAGTAGAG
Organism: Alisma plantago-aquatica; assembly: GCA_963693085.1. Taxonomy (NCBI): domain Eukaryota; kingdom Viridiplantae; phylum Streptophyta; class Magnoliopsida; order Alismatales; family Alismataceae; genus Alisma; species Alisma plantago-aquatica. Next base: position 401,432,092 of record OY856415.1, on the reverse strand, counting down.
ATGGGAAGGGGAGAGGATAGGTGGAGGAAAAGTTAGAAGGGCAAGTACGGGGTGAGGTGGGGCAGGAGAAATAGAGGAAAATGATCAATCACAGGGAGGTCACGAGGAGGTCGTGAGGATGGGGAAGAGAGGGGAAGGAGGAAGATGGCATCGGGGGTATCGGTGGGGGGGATTACGAGTGGGGGGATTGGGGGGTTTTTTGTTGAAAAGGACGGGAGGAGTGTGAGAGAAGACAAGTGGAGAATATGACAAGCGGTCGTCTGGGTGTTCGTCTGCTAAGGGTCATCTGTATATCATTTTACTTTCCAATATGAACAGTTGTACATTACATCTTTTATTATGTTTTAACATGTCCACATATAATAAAATATGTTAGTGCGGGTTAAATGTGCGTGATGAGTGGCCTTATTCTAGTAAAAGTTATAAGTTACTCGGTGTTGTTTTTCATGATATCGGTTAATATTGATTACATAGAGACATCCGCAGCTCACCAACATCGAAAAGGGATGGAGAACTAGTTGCATCATCCAAATAATCAGAAAGTAGTATGTTCTAACAACTACTCCAGGTTACTTTAGAGTCCGGTTGCTTGTGGTATTGTTTGGAAAGTTGATCAACAAGCATGTTCAGGTTTCGTTTGGACAATGTCCTAGATATTGGTTTCTTCCCAAAGGTATCTAATGGCTTGACCCAGTAGTTGATATTTGTATTTGTAATTAGATAGGGAGCGGGGAAGGATGCCTCATGCACTTTGGTCTTCTGTGAGACATCATGCATTTATACAAAGAGTCATTTACATTTGATGGTGTTACTTGGATCTCAGGTAATCAACAATAGGTCTGTGACATGTAGTTACAAATAATTCGAAAGTACGGAAACATAAAATAACCTGTCCAAAACCACACAGGTCAGTCCAAACGGGTCAGACGTTCACATACTAAGGTACAAATATGTTCATTCAGGAAAAGACTCGAACAACTAGTTGTATATACTTCAACACCCCCTCCCCCTGCAAGCTTGTGTTGAGAGAATTGAAGTGCAAGCTTGTGAACAAGATGGTGAAATATTTTCTTCTGAAATGCCTTTGTGGATATGTCTACCAATTGGTTTTTAGAAGACATGTACTTTGTCACAATGTATCCTAGAACAACTTTCTCTCGTATATAGTGATAGTCAATCTCAATGTGTTTCGTTCTAGCATGGAGAATTGGATTGACGTTTAGTATAAGGTGATGAGATTGTCACAATACAGAGTTGTTGGTTCAGTTCATCGAAAATGGATGTCTTTCAATAGTTGAGAAAACCAAGCTAATTTTGTTGATCTTTGAGAGATAGACCGGTATTAGCTACTGTACAAGATTTTCTTCTTAGATGACCAAGACACACAAGTTTGCCCTAGAAAGATACAATTCCCGCTTGTGCTCCTCTGTGTTAAGGGACAACCTCCCCAGTCAACGTCTGAGCATGCTACAATTTGCATATTTGAATCTGTATATATCTGGATGCCAAGATGAGTAGTTCCTTTTATGTATCTCAGGATCCATTTGACGAGAAGCATATGAGCTGTTATTGGATTGTGTAGAAACTAACAAGCTAAGTTAACTCTACATGTGATGTTTGGCCTTTTTAAGGTTGGATACTTTAGCGATTCCACAATATGCTTGTATTCATTGGGATTAAATAGAGGATCACCTTAGTGCTTAATGTGTTCTGTTAGATACGATGGGATTACATGAGATGATATAGGTTTACACTCCAACATTCCTTCTCTGTGAAGAAGATCATAAGCATACTTGGCTTGGTGCAGTAGCATACCATTGTCATTATGTTCAGCCTGAATACCAAGGAATTAATGTATCATTCCCAAACTCCTGAGTGAAAAATCTGACTCAAGTTGAATCATAAACCTATCAACACCATCAGGTACATTTCTTGTTATTAATATGTCATCGACATGTAGAAGTAGATAAGATAGAGCTCCATTATCATTGAAGATGAATAGAGATGAATCTAAGATACTAGCAAGAAAACCAATTTTGATTCAGAAATGGTTGATTATGTTGTACCAAGCTCGTGGGTCTTATTTTAAGCCATATAGGGCCTTATTTAATTACCAACATGATTAGGACGATTCCAATATGAGAATCATCATGATTGTTCCATAAAGGCATCAGTATCAAGTAGACCATTCAGGAAAGCATTACAAACATTTAGTTGTTTGATGGGACATTTGTTAGATGTATCAATACTTAAAATGGTTTTTATAGTTGAAGCTTTTATAACAAGACTAAACATTTCTAGGTAATCAATACCCCTTCTTGATGAAACCCTTTTGCAACAAGTCTTTCTTTCAATCTGTCTAAGGAACCATCAGTCTTTAACTTCGTTTTAAACACCCACTTGTAGCCTACTACATTCATCTCATGCGAACATGGAACTAAGGACCAAGTTTCATTTTTCATGAGGGTATCATGCTCATAGATCATAGAATTTCTTCACCTACTGTGTTGAATAGATGCTTGGATGTTCTTGGGTGGAAAAGGAATATTCATGTTAAGAAGAGCTTATTTAGGATTGGGTTTGGAAACACCAATTTTGCTTTTCATAGTCATATGATGAGTTTTATAAGGGATTATTTATTGATGTTGTTCTTCAGTAGTGGCATTAGAAGCACTGGCTTGGATGGAATTATCAATATTGACGTTAGTGTTCGACTATATCTTTTCTGTATCGGGAACTTGATTTTCAATAGTAATTTGTTGACCGTCCTAAAGTCCAGGATCATCAGTATCAAACAAGTTGGAATCATAAGTAACAGAATTGCGCTCAGTATAGATATTATTGTACTTACTATTCTAAGTTTAAGTCGAGTACTGAGTATTAGGAACATCAGACTCAGTGATGCTTATTGATCTTTCACAGATAGTTGTATCAGACACATCATGAATATTGTTAATATCATTGCAGAAGTGAGGCAGAGCATCAATGTTTGTAAGAGATTCATCTTTGGTTCTAAAGGATGACTCCACGTCTCATCTTCAAACATGCTTAGTAACAAGTAGTTGGAATGTTGTTTAGTTAGTTCAGATTTCAACGGAAAGACCTCCTCATTGAAAACAACATGTTTTGATATGTAGACACATTTTGTGGGTAAGTGCAGACATTTGTATCCTTTATACTCCATATTGTATCAAACGAAGTTGCATGGAAAAGATCTAGGATCTAATTTTCCTTTGCATAATCTCTTAGATATGGATAGCATAGTGTCCCAAAGGTTCTAAGATGATTGTAAGAAGGTTTTTGAGCATACAATCATTCAAAAGGTGAGTCACTTTCAAGAGTAGGTGAAGGTAACCTATTTATTAAGTAATTGGCAGTATAGAAAGCCTATGTGCAGAATGGTTTGGGTAATCTAGATTCTATCATCATATATAATCCCAGTTCAACAATGTGGTGATGTTTGCATTCAACAGTTCCATTTTGAGCATTGTCATACGGAGACGACTTTTGATGTATGATTCCTTTGTCACCAAAGAATTAGAGAAATTTATTATTAAAAAATTCACCCCCTGCATCACTTTGAAATATCTAGATACAGTACCAAACTTTGTTGTAATCATATTATATAAGATTTTAAAGACAAATATAACATCACTTTGAAGATTAAGAGGAAACAACCAACTGAATCTAGTATATTCATTGGTAAACAAAACATAGTACTAATGTTTATGAATTGAAATTATAGGAGCCTTTCCCCAAATATCATAATGAATAAGGTGGAAAGGTTTATTGTATTTGACATGAATATGAGAAACTAGAAACTTCCTACTTTTGCTCAGCTCACAACTATTGCATATACTACTAATTGTGGATGTACTATGTATCAAATTGTCTTGAACAAGTCGCTATAGGACATTTTTATTGGGAAGACCCAGTCGTATGTGCCAGATATCACCAGAGGATCTATTGAACCTATTGCAAAAGAAAGTTGTTTTGTAGTCTTTATTTGGTGAAGCGTTCTTGTAGTTGATGTCAAGAATTAGATTCATGTCATCTTCACACATCCCCCTTTCCAGTATCTAGTGTGTCTCTAAGTCCTTTATACAAACCATATCGTCAGTAAAAAAACATAGAACAGAAAGGTATAGGTTAGTTTAGAGACAAAATGTAATTTTCTTTAGATGTCATGAATGATAAGAACATCTTTCAGAGGGACTGATTTGAAGTTAGATAGATATTTATCATCAGTGAAGGTAATTAGTATGAAGTTCCCATTTCCTACCATGATGGCATCACCATTTTGATAGAACCTTATATTATAGAGGTTACCTACATTTTGAACTATATGATCAGTCACTCCTGAGTCGATGTGCCATTCTCAAAAATTATTCTCATTCACTCATAGGGAAGCAAGAGAAGTAGCAGTGGTGTCAACAAGGCCATTTGGGGAGTTTGTGTTTTGATAGGCATTAATTCTCAAAGTGATGCCAACATCTCACTGCATTGTGCCCCCTTTTTCCATAGATCTAATAGAAGAGAGGAGGACAAATAACATTCTCTTGTGTGTTATTGATTACTCCTCTGGTTTTCTAGGTGACTTGAGAGAACCCTCTTCCTTGAGAGGTGAACTGAGCCACATTCTGTGTAGGACCACTTCTTAGTATTCCCTATATATAGTTTAAGTTTTGAACTCTACCTCTTTCTTATAATCCACCTCTGCCTCGACCATTATAATCATTGTATGTTTGATGAGCCTAGTCAAACTATCTCTGAGTTTCAATTTTTCTAGTATAGAACACTAGAGGTTGTGAAAGACCTGATCTGCAAGTTTTTCTTATTTTGAAATCTTATATTAGGGAAACCAACTCATTGTACTGAAGTGTAGGAGGTTTTAGCTTAGATAAGACAGATCCTTCATACTCATGATTATAAATGTCATTCACTAGAGTAAATACCTTCTCTTATTTGGTAACAGGAGACCCTATGGCATTCATTTGGTCTCATATTCACTTGAACTAGTGTATGTACACATTTAGGGCATCCAAGTTCTTGGAGAACATTCTCAATTGCGATTTTAACTCAAATTCCCTCAATTGAGTGCATTCAGCAAATCCCCTTCCTAAGGTAGACCAAACTTCTGATTATATTTTACATCCCATGATTTCTACCATGACTTCTTCAGGGACAGAGCCTAATATCAACTATTTGAGCAACTGATCAGTACGAAGATAGGCTTTATATCTAGGGTTGAAATCAGGAATATCTGATTCATCATGAATGAAAAGAGGTGGTGGAGGTTTAGTGCCTTTGAGGAAGCCTTCTAAACAATAGGACTTAGTGAGCGTTCTGACTTGTGACTCCCACAACAAGTAATTGTTGAGATTGAGTTTGATAGTCAAAAAATTTGAAACATTAAGACAAACCAGATACAGATAGGCGATACAATTGTTTTTCATGGTGAAAAAACTACAAATGTGGATTCAGAAGTCATGTTTATAGACCGTATGAGAGAAGATATGATCACCTGAATCTCAGGAGAGAATTTTTCCCAAGACAATTCGATATAGGGTTTCATCCAGGAAAAATAATTGAGTGCGAGAAATTGAGATGACCAAAGAGGATGGATGCTATATCAGTTGCTAATTTTGTCTTTGTCTTGACTTCTAAGGATGATATGAGGAGATAATTGAATGGTGAGATCAACTTTCAACATGTACGGAGAGAGAGATCCATGATCTACTTCACCGGAGAGCTTCAGAAGAGAGACCTTGAGCAGAGAGCAGGATGAACCTTGCATGAGGTAAGGGAGATGAGTTTTGTTCAAGACGAGTGTGAGGAAGAAACCCTAGAACACATTCGTTTTTCATGGATCAGTAAGAGAGGATTTCTCGCAGATGTGATACCATATTTGAAATTAGACAAGGAGCTGGGAAGGATGTCTTCCACATCTTGGTTGTAAAAACCTAGATTTTCTCCCTCATATGATTATGAACATAATGACTCATGACACACTCAATTTGAATTGATGACCTCTCTAATAATCAATTTTATGTTTTTGAATGACATGTCACTCAATTGATGAGGTGTTGATGGCTAAATTGCGATTTTGAAATGAATTGTATAATGTTGAGAGACTTAATACACATTGATTAAGTTTTGAATTTTTTAAAGGACTCAACATTCTTATCATCTCAAACCTTTTCCACTAGATAGAGGATGAAATTTTTGACTCAATGGTTAAGATTTCACCCAATTCGGAGGATCGAGCACCAAACCTTTTTCAGAAAGACCCATGTTGATTTAGTGATATCCATTCATCTCTCTCACCTAAAAATATACCATTATCAAGCCACAATACTCCAATCCTTTAAAGGATTCTCTCTCTCTCTCTCTCTTAATTCATGAAAACCCAAGACGTCTTCACTAACAAATTCAACATATCCAGGGTAGTTTAGTCAAACCATAACTTTCCCCTAAGTCATTATTTTTAACCCCTAACCAAACCATGACTCTGAATTGTACATAAGTACCGCTACTTTAAATTAAATAGAACATAAATCCACATGCTAGAAAAGTAGTCATGGCAAGAGTAGTCATAATATTCAATAAGCATGGAAGTGGGGTATAAAACCCAAACAAGAAGAAATTATAATCTAATTTGAGGCATGAACAACATTAGGATTCAAGAATAGAATATTTAAGGTTCATTTAAACCTCATTAGGGAAATATAGGGTTTGGCTGCAATTATCCAAACATAGGGTATAAGGAATGCACATACCTCTCTTACTGATATCAATTACTAACTTTCACCACTTTAATTGAGTCTAAGTTCCACTTTGCCTATTTTCAATGTATTAACATGTATTAGAGTACATAGTGCACATTAATGTATAAAAACCCTAATTTTTGACCTTTTTAGAAAAACTCAGATTTAGACTCTTAAAAAATCATCAATAAACTTATTAAGTTCTCCTGATCAAGAAAACATATTTTTATGTTAATTTTGGAGTTATGATGATTAAGATGTAATTTTTATGGATTTTATGCATTAAATTCATTTTAAAAAAATCACCCTTCGTAAAACCACGAAATCAGACCTTGAAAATATTTTTATTAGATAGATATTAATTTTCCAATTCTAAAACATATTTATTTGTCAAATTTGGATAAGCAGTTTAGAAGATATGGATTTTTCAATACTAACCAATAGGAAATTGTCACATCATCAAACCGATCGAGATATTTGAAGAGAGAGGGAGAGGGAGAAAACACCATTTGACCCAAGATCAGATTTGAAGTTGCATAGGTAACCAAACTAGATCTTCTAGAGAAGATAAAACAACAAGAAGCCAAAACCTTAGAAGAACATGGTAAAAAGAGATGGAAATCATCGATTTTCAACATAGAAGCATGGGTTTTAAGTATGTACTAAGCAATATATGAGAAGGGGGTTAACAAAACTTGCCTCTAGGAAGGTAATAAGGTTCAAACAGAAAGGATTCCGAGATTAGAAGGTCTGGTTGCTCCAAGCCAAGCTCCTTTCTTGAGCAAAGATCACCTTCTCCACTTTAGAGGTGCAAACCCTAGCAAAAGAGCATGGAGATGAGATGTTTTAGGGTTTTAGGTGGAGTTTTACCATGTATGGTCAAGGTTCCGACCTATAAGAAGGTTTAAGGAATACTAAAAGTATGAAAATAGGGAAGGAAGGGAGGAAACGTACTAGTTTTGGTTGAAATTACCAAGGAGGAGCTTTAGAAACCCTAATAGAGCAATTTGGAAGCCCTAGGAGCCTTCTTCACCAAGGTAGGCTCCCTCTATTACCTTAGGACAGAAACTTCATGGACAAATACAGAAGGAACTATTATCTAAGCTAGAGGAAAGAAAAGGAGAACAAGAGTTTTCGAATTGTGAGTTGGGAAGGGGTATACATGGCTATACATAGAAAGATGTGAAGCATGAGGTGTCTTAAGGGACTTTCCATGTGTCTTTAGCCTAGGGCTTGATGGCCATGCAAGAGGACATCTCATGGACTCTTCTTGGATATCAAAATTCGTTCCTAAGAGCCCACATATCCTTCAAGTCCATCCCCGCCGTTTTTGAAGAAAGAAATAACCTCATTGGTTGATAGCTTTTAAAGATAAGCACCTTTATAAAGAGGGTAATCCCTATAATGCCCTTGGAAAGAAATACCATCAAACCAAGGTGAAACTAGGTTCTCCAATGGTTTAAAATCTCGTTAATGGTAAGGGAATATATAAGGATTAAAATTCAGTTGATAATTTGCAAAGAAAACCTCCCAATTGGGTAAATTGCATAAAAGTCCATAATGTACCTAAAATTGCATAACTTGCACAAACAACATCCAAATCGAACCAAATTTTAAACTTAGCCTCATTATATGTTTTCAAATCATATCAAAAAGTTAGATTAAGGTTTATAGAACTTAATTATGGTAATTAAGCTTTCACTGAGGTATTTGTGCATAAACCCTTATATTGGTACAATTAGTGAATAAATGTTCACTAAACCACTATAAATTCCACTAATTAAACATAAATGACAAAGGATAGAAATGAGAGGGAAACTTGGGAAAAAGGTTTACATGGAGATTACATCTAAGATTCATTATGTTACATCACTCCACCCCTTAAAAAGGATTTCGTCCTCGAAATCTCAAGAAAAAAGAGAAGGGTGAGTACGTAACATTTCATATCTCAACTCCCAAGTGGTTTCTTCCAGACCATGATATTTCCACAAAACTTTTACCAGCTCAATGTCTTTGTTCTTCAACTGCTTTACTCGGGAGTCAAGAATCTTCACAGGTAGCTCTTCATAGGTTAGATTCTCATGTATCTCCAAAGGCTCAACAGTAAGCACATGAGAAGAGTCCTTCACATGCTTCTTTAGCACAGTGACATGGAACACATTATGAATCTTATCATAGGAAGGAGGTAAGGCTAAGCAGTATGCACAGTCTCCAACCTTATCTAAGATTTCAAATCGTACAACAAAGCGGGGACTCAACTTGCCTTTAACTTTAGATCTAGCAATATAATGGATAGGCTTGATCTTTAGAAATGCATAGTCACCCACTAGGAAGTTAACATCAGACCTCTTGTTATCAGCATACATCGTCTGTCGGTCTTGAGAAGCTTTCATGTGTTTCTTTATCAACTGCACCTTTTCTATCATCATTTGCATATCAGCCCTATGACATCTTGAAATCTATCTACACTATCTTTAGAAACCCTAACCCCATACTTAAGAGGTTGTTGTGCTTGAAACCTTAGTGGGGTCCAAACAAGTTATATTTATAGCCTAACGTGTTTGTTTATATATTAATGAACATATAATGATCATCTGAGGAATAATTTATATGTTCAAACCCCAATGAATACCTAATGCACATAATATGAGTAACTCACATATTAATCCTAATGGATATGCATGGTTTTGCCCATGTCATAAACCAATAAACTCTAATGAAATGGCAAGTAAGATGATGATAACCTAATCTAGGGAACCAGAATGTGAGAACAATTTTCAAAAGTTGAAGAAGAAACAGACTTCTGCTCCCCTGCTTGCTTTGCCTATTGAGGGCATACCCTATGTCATCTACACCGACGCATCCAGACAAGGCTTAGGGTGTGTTTTGATGAAAGACGGAAAGGTGATCGCCTATGCTTCTCAATAGTTGAAACCTAATGAAGCTAATTGGCCTACACATGATTTGGAGCTTGCTGCCATAGTTCATGCTTTGAAGATCTGGCGACACTATCTTTATGGTGAAAAGTTTGAAGTCTTTTCTCATCACAAGAGTCTGAGATATATGTTGACTCAGAAGGATCTGAATTTGCAACAACGTAGGTGGATGGAATATCTTAAAGATTATGACTTCACCATTACCTATCATTCGGGTAAAGCGAATGTCGTAGCTGATGCTTTAAGTCACAAGAAGGATGTTGTTTGTGCTGCTCTGAGATGTTCAATATGGGAAAACCTTGAACATGTGGCCAGTTGGAGAACTCAGCCTATCGAATCAGTGGATGAAGACAAGTTGTGTGTTTATATGGCCAGCTTGACCATTACACCAACCTAGATCTCAGAATTCGTGGCTGCACAGTTGGAGAGTTCTGAGCTTGAGGAGATGAAAGCTTTAACTAAGAAACTGCAATCTGACTTCTCTGTCGGAGTGGATGGTGTTGTCCGCTTCAAACAAAGGTTTTGGATTCCTAATGTTGGTGATCTGAGATAGAAGGTTCTCAGTGAAGCTCATGGGTCCAAGTACACTATTCATCCTGGCACAACAAAGATGTATAAGGACTTACAACGAAGCTTCTGGTGGAAGAACATGAAGAATGATATATCTCTATTCATCGTGAAGTGCTTGACATGTCAGCAAGTCAAGATCGAACATCAACGACCTGGTGGTCTTCTTCACCCTCTTGAAATTCTAGAATGGAAGTGGGAGAAAATCACAATGGACTTTGTTACTGGTTTCCCCAAGTCCAAGAAAGGTTAAGATGTTGTTTGGGTGGTTATTGATCGGCTTACAAAATCTGCTCATTTCTTGCCTTTTAAAACCAACTACAAAGTTGTGGATATGGCTCAGTTGTACGTTGAGTGGATCGTACGCCTGCATGGAGTACCTGAAGTAATAGTTTCTGATCGTGACCCAAAATTTACTTCTCATTTATGGGGTCAGATTCAGGAAGAGATGGGTACTGACTTGCATTTTAGTACAGGTTACCACCCGCAGACTGATGGTCTTCACTAGAGAACGTTCACCGACATCATCCCAATGCAAAGGTGAACGGCATCATCTACCATAGAGAGCTTCAAAAGGTGGCATACCAATACTAGCTTGGTAGCTATTGTTGTAAGCAAACTCAGCTAATGGCAGATTCTAATCCCATGCACCACCCCAATCCATCACACAAGCATGAAGCAAGTCCTCCAGAATCTGAACTGTTCTCTCAGATTGACCATCAGTCTGCGGATGGTAAGCAGTACTAAAATGCTAGTCAGTACCCATCTCCTCCTGAATCTGACCCCATAAATGAGAAGTAAATTTTGGGTCACGATCAGAAACTATTACCTCAGGTACTCCATGCAGGCGTATGATCCACTCAACGTACAACTGAGCCATATCCACAACTTTGTAATTGGTTTTAAAAGGCAAGAAATGAGCAGATTTTGTAAGCCGATCAATAACCACCCAAACATCATCATAACCTTTCTTGGACTTGGGGAAACCAGTAACAAAGTCCATTGTGATTTTCTCCCACTTCCATTCTGGAATTTCAAGAGGGTGAAGAAGACCACCAGGTCATTGATGTTCGATCTTAACTTGCTGACATGTCAAGCACTTTGCGACGAATAGAGCTATATCATTCTTAATGTTCTTCCACCAGAAGCTTCGTTGTAAGTCCTTATACATCTTTGTTGTGCCAGGATGAATAGTGTACTTACACCCATGAGCTTCACTCAGAACCTTCTATCTCAGATCACCAACATTAGGAATCCACAACCTTTGTTTGAAGCAGACAACACCATCCACTCCGACAGAGAAGTCAGATTGTGGTTTCTCAGTTAAAGCTTTCATCTCCTCAAGCTGAGAACTCTCCAACTGTACAACCACGACTTCTGAGATCCAGGTTGGTGTAACAGTCAAGCTGGTCATATGAACACACAACTTGTCTTCATTCACTGATTCAATAGGCTGTGGTCTCCAACTGGCCACATGTTCAAGGTTTTCCCATACTGAACATCTCAGAGCAGCACAAACAACATCCTTCTTGTGACTTAAAGCATCAGCTACGACATTCACTTTACCCGGATGATAGGTAATGGTGAAGTCGTAATATTTAAGAAATTCCATCCACCTACGTTGTCACAAATTCAGATCCTTCTGAGTCAACAGATATCTCAGACTCTTGTGATCAGAAAAGACTTCAAACTTTTCACCATAGAGATAGTGTCTCCAGATCTTCAAAGCATGAACTATGGCCGCAATCTCCAAATCATGTGTAGGCCAATTAGCTTCATTAGGTTTCAACTTTCGAGAATCATAGGCGATCACCTTTCCATATTGCATCAAAACACACCCTAAGCCTTGTCTGGATGCGTCGGTGTAGATGACATAGGGTATGCCCTCAATAGGCAAAGCAAGCACAGGAGTAGAAGTCAGGCTCTTCTTCAACTTCTGAAAAATGTTCTCACATTCTGGTGTCCAAGATTAGGTTAAAATCATCTTACTTGTCATTTCATTAGATTTTATCAGTTTATGACATGGGAAACACCATGCAGATCCATTAGGATTAATATGTGAGTTACTCATATTATGTGCATTAGGTATTCATTGGGGTTTGAACATATAAATCATTCCGCAGATGATCATTATATGTTCATTAATATATAAACAAACAAGTTAGGCTATAAATATAACTTGTTTGGACCCCACTAAGGTTTCAAGCACAACAACCTCCTAAGTATGGGGTTAGGGTTTCTAAAGATAGTGTAGATAGATTTCAAGATGTCATAGGGCTCCATCCCCCTAAAGAGGATTTCGTCCTCGAAATCTAACCACCCAACATACTCAAACTAACTATAATCCACCCCTCAAAGAGTTTGACCTATCAAGCCAAAATACACTAGGGTTAAAGGATGAGTCTAACTAAACCATGTACAAGATCCATCACACTTCCACTGTGCACTCTGATAGCTCACTTAACCCCAAACTTCAAAGTCTAGGTTCTAGGGATAAACTATCCAAGCATGTGGTCCCAAGGGACATAAGGAGACTATCTTGGTATCCATCCTCAAACAAGTCATCATACACATAAAACTTAGGGTTCCCAAAGATATACAACATAGATGTCTAAGGTCACTATTGCCAAAAAGCAAACTGTTTTGGACAATCCATATCAGCTTAGGCCAGGCCGGTATCATATGGATATGGGAGTCCTTGTAAACCAAGCAAGTGGCGCGGAGGAAAATATTGCTAGCCCCCAGAACCTGATCCTTTCTAGACACCTTTGCTTCAACTTCATGCCCTAATAGTTGCCTAAAGGCAAACATAAACAACATTAAGTTATACATATTTTAGTTATGAGTATTTTAGGGTTTTATTCATCATGATACAAATGTGGAACTATAGGGTCCTAAATCAACCTTTCTTCATTTATAGATCAACTGTAGGGCAACCATGTCACCTAAAGGAACTATGTAAGGCAGGGATTCTAATTAGGGAGACAAAACTGAAATAGTTAGATTCCGACTACCATGGGCTCTGATACCATGCTGTAAGAGAGTGAAATCACCCCTTTATTAAAAATTTGAAGAATTGACATCCATTCCAAACACTCTCAGAGGTATGATGGAATGGGCATAAATTTTCCAAATTTATTAAACATTGGTATATAAAAGACCATTAGAAAGCAGCGGAATAAAAACTAACTGACTATATTCAATTTCATAAAAGGTTTACAAAAATACATCAAATTCTCCCATTAGGGTTTACATCAAGACACATAATTAGGATCTAGATAGAGGGAATTCTAAACTACTTCAAATCTTGTCTCCAAACAACATCTATATCAACCGAGTCCAAGCCAAAAGTTAAGATCTTCCTTGTCTTATCCATCACCTTGCTCAACACCTGGGTGGTTGGGAAGGCACCCAGCAAAAAGGGAAAGGGAAGAAAAGTATGTGTCACAAAACTAGTCTAGGATAACAAGTTAATTAAAGCGAATAAGAACAGGCTAGGGTTCATCATAAGATGAAGATAACATGAGTATGACGCTATATTCAAAAGAAACTTGCCATTAACAATTATATCAAAAAGGATTTGCATGTAAGATAATTATGCCTACCTAACTAAGTAGGGTTGAGGCACCTACCAGACCCCTAACCTTACGTGAGGGGAGAATAAGACATTCCCAGTCACCTACAACATTATGGGGAGAATAAGACATTCCCCAAGGCGATTATTTACATGCCCCCTGTGGGTGGTTGTACATAAGTACCACTACTTCAAATTAAATAGAACATAAATCCACATGCTAGAAAAGTAGTCATGGCAAGAGTAGTCATAATATTCAATAAGCATGGCAGTGGGGTATAAAACCCAAACAAGAAGAAATTATAATCTAATTTGAGGCATGAACAACATTAGGATTCAAGAATAGAATATTTAGGGTTCATTTAAACCTCATTAGGGAAATATAGGGTTTGGCTGCAATTATCCCAACATAGGGTGTAAGGAATGCACATACCTCTCTTACTGATATCAATTACTAACTTTCGCCATTTTAATTGAGTCCAAGTTCCACTTTGCCTATTTTCAATGTATTAACATGTATTAGAGTACATAGTGCACATTAATGTATAAAAACCCTAATTTTTGACCTTTTAGAAAAACTTGGATTTAGACTCTTAAAACATCATCAATAAACTTATTAAGTTCTCCTGATCAAGAAAACCTATTTTTATGGTTAATTTTGGAGTTATGATGATTAAGATGTAATTTTTATGGATTTTATGCATTAAATTCATTTTACAAAAATCACCCTTCGCAAAACCACAAAATAAGACCTTGAAAATATTTTTATTATATAGAGATTAATTTTCCAATTCCAAAACATATTTATTTGTCAAATTTGGATAAGCGATTTAGAAGATATGGATTTTTCAATACTAACCAATAGGAAATTGTCACATCATCAAACCGATCGAGATATTTGAAGAGAGAGGGAGAGGGAGAAAATACTATTTGACCCAAGATCAGGTTTTAAGTTGCATAGGTAACCAAACTAGAGCTTCTAGAGAAGATAAAACAGCAAGAAACCAAAACCTTAGAAGAACATGGTAAAAAGAGATGGAAATCATCGATTTTCAACATAGAAGCATGGGTTTTAAGTATGTACTAAGCAATATATGAGAATGGGGTTAAAAAAACTTTCCTCTAGGAAGGTAATAAGGTTCAAACAGAAAGGATTCCAAGATTAGAAGGTCTAGTTGCTCCAAGCCAAGCTCCTTTCTTGAGCAAAGATCACCTTCTCCACTTTAGAGGTGCAAACCCTAGCAAAAGAGCATGGAGATGAGATGTTTTTCGGTTTTAGGTGGAGTTTTACCATGTATGGTCATGGTTCCGACCTATAAGAAGGTGTAAGGAAAACTAAAAGTATGAAAATAGGGAAGGAAGGGAGCAAACTTACTAGTTTTGGTCGAAATTACCAAGGAGGAGCTTTAGAAACCCTAATAGAGCAATTTGGAAGCCCTAGGAGCCTTCTTCACCAAGGTAGGCTCCCTCTATTACCTTGGGACAGCAACTTTCGTGACCAAATACAGAAGGAACTATTATCTAAGCTAGAGGAAAGAAAATGAGAGAAAGAGTTTTCGAATTGTGAGTTGGGAAGGGGTATACATGGCTATATATAGAAAGAGGTGAAGCATGAGGTGTCTTAAGGGACTTTCCATGTGTCTTTAGCCTAGGGCTTGATGGACATGCAAGAGGACAGCTCATGGACTCTTCCTGGATATCACAATTCGGTCCTAAGAGCCCACATATCCTTCATGGCCATCCCCACCATTTTTCAAGAAAGAAATAACGTCATTGGTTGATAGCTTTTAAAGATAAGCACCTTTATAAAGAGGGTAATCCCTATGATGCCCTTGGAAAGCAATACCATCAAACTAAGATGAAAATAGGTTCTCCAATGGTTTAAAATCTCTTTCATGGTAAGGGAATATCTAAGGATTAAAATTCAGTTGATAATTTGCAAAGAAAACCTCCCAATTGGGTAAATTGCATAAAAGTCCAGACTGTACCTAAAATTGCATAACTTGCACAAACAACATCCAAATCGAACCAAATTTGAAACTTAGCCTCAATATATGTTTTCAAATCATATCAAAAAGTTATATTAAGGTTTATATCACTTAATTATGATAATTAAGCTTTCATTGAGGCATTTGTGCATAAACCCTTATATTGGTACAATTAGTGAATAAATGTTCACTAAACCACTATAAATTCTACTAATTAAACATAAATGACATAAAGGATAGAAATGAGAGGGAAACTTGGGAAAAAGGTTTACATGGAGATTACATCTAAGATTCATTATGGTATAGTAGCTAATCTTGAGCACCATCACGGACCCCTTCTTTTAAGAAGTTGGTCAAAGTCCTTATGATATTTTTGGTATAATAGAAATGAACATAAAACACACTTGTATGTTAATAAGAGAGTCTTTAATAATGTTTTTTCTTCATTATACTTATCTAATTTATGCTTTTTCCAAGCAATATATTTTATTAAACATGTGATTTTATGTGTTTTCCAGAGTACTCAACACAGTTGTGTTGATGTGTAACCATTTTATGATTTTAGGTAATAGGTACACTATGAATCACTAATGATAATCAATGCTTCCGCACTCATGATATTCTACTTGTAATCTGATGATATATAATGACATGCCAATGAAATACACAAGGTTGATATATGGGACGTAAGATCTTGTTAGGTACTATTTTAGCATTTCTTTTATGCTTTCTTGTCTCATACCTTAGTTGTTATTTGTGGTTTTATTCATACATATGTTATGTGATATATCCTATGGACGAGCATTGGGGTCCTCTCGCCTTTGGCTTTCTAGCCATTATGAGTGAGGATTTAGGTAACAAATAGTTTGGTGATAGATGGTATTTAAGCAATCACATATCCTCTATGCATGTTTAATCACCCACTTACTTGTATATACCTTGAGAAAACCTAAGTCCGTAGTGGTGAAACTAAGTGTCTAGGTAGGTCACTACATGGGGGCTGATGCACTTCCTATCTGCCTAGTTGCGGTGGATGAGGTCTCCCTTGTATACCTACTTGGCTGAAGTGAATCCAAGACTCGATTAAGGATTTTTCCCTAAAAAGCTTAGAGAGTCTTCTAGAATCTCATCTATTCTATAAGCACTACCCTAAGCCACCCGTTAGATGATGATTAGATAGTTTCTCATCTCGTCATGTAATCTCTCATGACAATTAATCACGTGATTTCTTGATTGTGGGTAGCTTATGTATGGGGAAAATAGAATTCGAATGAATTGGTAACAGATGATAAAGATGAGAATGATGTCATTATCTGACCTTAATTTGAGAAACTCAATTGTGGTTAATGAAAGTACTCTTGAAGTTAAGTACTTATGTATAATGTCTCAGATCGTGCAAACTCGATTTTACCAAATCTCAACCTGTGTGCTTCCTATGCTTGAGATAAATGATAATGATCCTTGATATGATGAAATAAGAAGGATTCATGTGTTATACATCATTGTTGATGAGGTCCCTATTATATTAAGTACGTGTTGTCCCTATTGTTGATTAAACCTCAAATATGATTAAGTAAACCTTTCCCATAATGATATGTATCATTATCATACTTTGAAATGACTATGACTTTGGACTCTTAATATCATGACGAAAGACCTTTAATATAAGAGGAAAAATCCCCTATCGATTATAATGCCTCATTGTTAAACTCGATTTTGAATAATATGACAAATATGAGATCTCGGTTACACTCGATAATGCTCAAATTGTTGAAAGATCCTATATTGGCTTCTCTATTTTCTACCCCCTTACTCTTAATTATTAGAAGGGAATGATATTATGACCTCAAATATATTTAATCTTCAACAATGGTTTCTCTATGATGAATAATGATCTTTTATCTCAGGACAGTTTGAAATATGAATCCATAATTGATGCTTTTCCTATTTGATAGACTTGATAATTCATGACTAATGACAAATATGCTAGCTTAGGGTGATATTTTGTTTCATAACTCCCTTATCTTAGGTCAAATCCCTATTATGATTGCCTCTAAATTTTCATCTTGTTGATTATTTAGATTTTGGAAGGGTAACCTCTTCTATACAATTTTGATCTCTAGACCTAAATCTCTAATAGGTCAAATCTTATCATGATATTGAAACTCGATATTTAATCTTGATTTGATGATGGTCTTGAAATATGATGATGTTGACTATATCTTGTGGTTAAGTTTCCTAGAAGGACGTAGGTCTAGATCATTCATCAACCTTGAATACCATGGTAATGACACTGATCTTGATATTACAAAATGTTGCTTGATTGCTGCTTGATTTTTAATTATGGATAAATGATCCCACCTATTGTCTAATTTGGAATCTTATACCCTAGCTTCAAAAAAAATTACATATGACTTTTTTTGTCCAAAACCATGACTCTTGACATTGGTTTGCAAAATCTTGACTAATGATGACTCATCTCGATTTTGATTCGACTTCTGTGATCACCTTATATGGATCTTGAGATCACCCACGATATATGATTAATGACTTTCTTGTTCCCAAATCTCAAAAATTCAAAATTATGATTATGTTGATTTGCTCGATTTCTGACTTAGGGATAAGCTTTCATGTGGACTAGGGTGGGACCTTCCTTGAATTTCTATATGAAATTATGATATTGAAATATGATGTTTGTCTCGAAATGTTGGAATAGGAAATCTCAATCTAGGATATATAACCCACCTAGGGCCAATGTATAAGCTAACCCAAAATGTTTGGGATTGAAAGTCATTCTTTACTTATGAATCTAAGAGCCCTATTTTTGTTGATCTAAAAAAAGGTGATTTCTTCATTTTTGTGATCTTTTGATGATCTTTTGTATCAGAGTGGCACAGTGGAATCGTTGCTATGTTTGGACTTTGTTGTTTGGTATCTTGATTTTGGAATAATGTTGGTAGTTGAAATATGATGTTTTCATAAGTGTAGTATTATGATGAACATTATATGGAATAAAAAGTCCAATTGTCATATGAGGATTTTCTTAAATTTTGGGGACAAAATTCCTTTTAAGGTGGGGAGGATGTAACAACCTATATTTTCTCTCTCCCTTGACTATGCATATACTAATTCATGACACACTTAATTTGAATTGATGACCTCTATAATAATCAATTTGATGTTTTATAATGACATGTCACTCAATTGATGAGGTGTTGTTGGATGAATTGCAATTTTGAAATGAATTGTATAATGTTGAGTGACTTAATACACATTGATTATGTTTTAATTTTTTTGAAAGGAATCAACATGATGATCTTGATCCCAAACTTATCCATAGATAGAGAATGAAATTTGTGAGCCAATGGTGAAGATTTCACCCAATTCATAGGATCAATCACAAAGTTAGGGCTCTTTGATTTTTCCCTCTTTTCTAGTCCTTTTGACCTTTTTATTCTTCCTTTTCCTTGATGGGCATAGACTATTTTGCTACTCTTGAGCAGGCCACCTGCACTCCTAGCAAGGCCTGGTTCATATTTTTTTGTAGTGTGACAATGGACTACATGATCAATGGTTGTGGATCATCGTGTGAGGATCGAACGACTCCTTGTCTCCTTCCTTACACTTGTGCCACATTGCCTTACGATACTCAGCCAGGCAAGTGGCTTGATGCCATAGTGGATCTATACCACACCTCAGTCCCATCTGAGGATACCAAAGTCTCCCCCACATTCTCACAACTTTGCCCCTACTTGTTCCTAGTGATATGGCCCATGGTAGAGGCATGGAGCACCCCTTCAAGCCATGGCTTGCTTCCATGGTCATGACCATCATGGGAGGGTGCATCTTTCCCTCCTCACACTCTATTTTTAAGTCCTTTAGATTCTCCTCATCTCGGCCTTCATTCCCCTATATTTTCTCAACTTGGCATGCCCGAAAATACATCCTAACCCTACTTCCTTTTTCTTCAGCCTTGCGACGCTATGGTGAAGGTGGCTTTGGGGGTTTCCTCCCTAGCCACCATCTGACGCCTTTGAGTACCAAACTAGATTCATGAGGCCTTTAGGGTCTTGAATGGCCAGTTTTTGAGGCTCTCCAATGCCTCTTACCCTTCCTTCTATTTGATTACAGTGAGGTGCACTGTCGTGAGCTGGTTCTAGTGTGCAGGTTATGGAGTCATGGAGAAGGCGTACAACCTCCATTGGATTTAGATCGGGCACACTCTGGTCCAAAGATCCTAGGGCCTAGATCGTTTGAGCCCCCGCTCCCACTCCCCCTCTTTCCTTCTTGCATCTGACTGGGTCAAATCAAGACTAGAGGACCCACATCACGCTGGCTAGAATGGACCCATGTGCGCTCCCCCCCAATTACAGAGCGCCACCTATCCCCCTCGTTGAGGTATATAGTCCCTCTCCCTCTCTCTCCTCATGTTATATGTATGATCATCACAAATTCATAGGAAATCATATGTAGATCAAAATGAGACATATTATATATGAAAATTGATCTACTCAACGAGTTCTATCAAACGAACCTTGTTTTAGAGTCTAATCACATTTGTAGATATTGTTATGCTAAAAATGGTATGAAATACATCTCTTTTACATGATTAATGATGTTCAATGTGAAACCAAGATCATATATTGACTCCACTTGCTTTTGATGACCCTGACCAGTTAGATATGCTATCTTATAATATTGTAATCAAACTTGATCATGCTTAGCCCTTTGAATGACTCTAGTTCATGATATGCACCATGAAATGTGTATCATTTGAACTCTAATGATAAGGATCATTATTTTTATGCTCAACTTGATTACATGAACTCCTAATCATTATGTTTGATCTTGATCAGTAACTTTTAATGCTTTCATCACTAAATGTCTTATGAATCACTCTTGTTTACTATTATGACTAAGTGACCTAAAGATGACTTTGAAAAGTGACTAAATGTGCATGTTCTTGATCTAACCTTGCATACATGTTACCCTAATGGTCACCCATGATATTTGATATATTCAAATCAATAACTTTTTGATATGTATGACATGAAATCAAGCTTGAACTCATGTATATTATAAAGATGACCATCTTGCATGATAATTACTAGTTTGATAATGTTGATGCTTATGTTGTCTAGGCTTGCTCAAATCTCATGATTGCACTATCGAGGATATTGAAACTATAATCATATATCCCTGATCTAGTAGTGATGTGTCACTCTAAGTGCTAAATTTGCACTTGTTGTACTATGTTTTCTGATAATGATAATGATAATGCATGACCTAGTTTGAGATATTGAAATCAATGCTGAAGGAAATGAGTACCTAGACTTATGTGATACATCCAACCCCCATGATAGTAATTAATGAGACCTAAGCTTGCAGATATTGATCCAAGTATATTTTCTTGTAATGTCAGGATCTCTATGATGACTCAATTGGCAAGATCTAGTCTTGCTTGCTATATGATTTTTCTAAATCAAGTTGTTAATCAATGCTCATATTACTATGTTCTGTTCTTGATTATACATGTTAACAAACTTGAAACATAATGATAGATGTCCACTATACAACCTTGTGTACCTTCCTGTATTCTTGAGGTAAGGACACAAGATTGGGTGTCCTACTTGAGTTATCATGATAGGGCAGACCATGTTGATACAAGGGTTGTCTCTTGGCAATGGCCTTGAAGCCCCTTACGAATAGAGTTAACTCTCCAATTTTATTCTTGTAGTCCCTCATGTTGAAATTAGGTAGCTAATCTTGAGCACCATCATGGACCCCTTCTTTTGAGAAGTTGGTCAAAGGACTTATGATATTGTTGGTATAATGGAAATGAACATAAAACATAATTGCATGTTAATAAGAGAGTCTTTAATAATGTTTTTTCTTCATTCTTGTTATCTCCTTTATGCTTTTTCTAAGAAATATATATTCTTAAACCTATGATTTTACATGTTTGTCAGTGTACTTAGCACAATTGTGCTGATGTGTACCCATTTTATGATTTTAGGTAACATGTACACTATTAATCTCTAATCATCATAAATGCTTACACACTCATTATAATCTACTCATACTCTGATGATATATAATGACATGCTAATGCAATACACACGGTTGATATATGGCACCTAAGATCTTATCAGGTACTAGTTTAGCATTTCTTTTATGCTTTCTTGTCTCATACCTTAGCTGTTGTTTGTGGTTTTACTCATGTGTATGTTATGTGATCTATCCTACGGAGGGATGCACGAGTCCTTTCGCCTTTGGCTTTCTAGGAATTAGGAGTCAGTATTTGGGTAACAAACGGTTCTGTGACATTGGGCTTGTGCGAGACATCATATATTTATACAAAGAGTCATTTACATTTGATGGTGTTACTTGGGTCTCAAGTAATCAACCATAGGTTTGTGACATGTAGTTACAGAAAATTAGAAAGGTCAAAAATGTAAAACAACCTATCCAAGACCACAAAGGTCAGTCCAAATATGTCACACGTTCAAATACTATGGTACAAATATGTTCATTCAGGCAAAGACTCAAACAACTAAATGTATATACTTCAACAATTTGATCGGTGTGTCCTTTCTGTTATGGACCTCGTGGATTGCCTTACTCAAATACCTAATAATGATACCCACATGTAAGGTCTTTCATTTTATTTTGCATAAACCAACCCTTCAAGGATGGCCCGGAGCTCCCCTTCCATTGGGTATGACCCATTCATCATTTTGGCCTCCCCATGTAGCCAATGGCCATTGGAGTATCGTAGGATCAAGGTAGTGGATTTGATTTTCTCATTGTTATCTACAACATTGTCTATGTGTAGTATAATGGCATTGGATTACTGTGAGATTTTTGTTATGGGTGGAGAAAACAACACTCTCAGGGTCTAAAGTTCCCTTAGAAAATTGTGATTGCTGATTTAGCCTTCAATTTACAGTAAACCTCCAACACAGTGGGTGGTATTGGCTTATTCTAAAAAATAGAAAGATGTCTATTCTTCCATAACCACCAATAGGTTATATAGAAGAGCGTATTTCAATTGTTGATTCTATTCAGAAATGTTAGATTGTACTGTAACCATTTTGGAGTTGTGTCAAGGATGAAGAAGAAATAGGGTCCCCTGGGAAGAAACCTTCTCCACACTTGTTTTACATCTAGATAGTCTTGTATTGCATGAAGAATTGTTACCTGAGTGCCTAGGAAACTTGAACAAGATCCATCAGAGGTGAGTAGCTGCTTGAGTCTCAGTTCATTCGTAGATAGACAATTCTGATGGACAAGCAAGAGATAAGTCTTCATTCTCTATTGAATGGATAAGGTCCATATTCAAGCATATTGGTCAACATTTTCATTATTTGTAGAGTTTTTGAGAACTTTGTAACTTGAGTTTGTAGTGAAGATGCCACCACTGGTACGCAGCCAAACCATGCTATCATTCCCATAGGGTATTCTAGGAGGAGGCATGCAGTGTACGTCTTGGGCCATAACATTGGTGAACCAAGAGTATTAGAAAATCAGTGTCCCAAGCCCCTTCACCAGCAACCGTTCAAGTCCTTTTTGTCAGGATGGTGAGTCCTTGTTTGATGCTTGGTGTGTACCCTTCACCAACCCATGCCTCTAACCACATGTTCGTCTTCCATCTGGATACTACAACCATCCTTGAATTTCTATATAGGAAACGAGTAGCGTTCTTGATGTTGCACCATATGTGTGGGTTAGATGGGTTTCTAGTTCCCTGCCAGTATATTTTGCGTTCATGAGCTCCACCCATGGAATTTTCCTCTTATAATTGAAGTTCTAGGCCAACTTCATGATCAAAGCTTTGTTGAGCTCTATTCCTAGCTTGACCCCTACATCGTGCAATGAGGAGGGCCGCTAATATGCTTCCAGGTGACTAGATTCAATCACTTGGATGTTGTTGGACCGCTCCATATGAACTTTCTAATGGTTTGGTCAATTCTATCTATAGAAGAGCCTGGAAGAAGGATTGCTTGCATGGTGTAGCAGTTTGGGAGAGTAAGGTTGACTTTGTTATTGTGACATGTCCATCAAGGGATAAAATCTTATGTTGCCAACTGGTAATATGGTATTGGATCTTCTCAAGAAGGTATTGTAAATGTTCCTTTCCTTTTCGTTTGTGAATGACTAGAATACCCAAGTGGCGACCCGCGTTGGCGGTCTCCTGTATATTCAAGTGCCTTCATATGCAAGATCTTAAGGATAATTGTGTGTTGATAGAGAAGAAGATAGAAGATTTTTCATGTGAGAGAAATTGGCCCTGAGCTGAAAAAACACAAGAAGTGTTTTATGGATTGAGCTTGGAGGATGGAAGCTTCTCTTAACAGTATAACGTCATTAGTGAAGCTCACATAAGAAAAGTTCAACTTGTGCCTCATGTGAACCACCAGATTCCAGGATCCCTGGGAGGTTGTGTCATTCATAAGTTGGCTCAACCTTTCCATACTTAAGACATATATATAAGAGGATAAGGACGCCCCCCTATTTCATACCACAAGAAGGTCTGAAGCACCCAATGAGCTCATTGTTACATAGAATAGAAGTGTTCCCTAACCTGATAATCTGCATCATTATATGAATTATGTTGCACAGAATTGACATTCTGAAAAGAGTGTTGATACACGTCACTTGCACACCAATTCGCTACAATAATTATCCAGAGTTTAATCATTTTTTACTTTCCATTTAAGGCTATCATAGAAGGGTTGATCCCACTGGACAATATTTTTAAGATTCGTTTTCTTTTAATCTCGTTTGTTTTGAAATTATTTCTTGTTTTGTAAATTTGAAAGATTGACAGGAAGTAAAATCTGATTTTGAAGGGGTTGATTAAGCTAATGCAAGAAACTAAAGTGCTAAAAGAATAAAAATTACAGTAAGCAAGGAAATGTAAAGATTATACTAAGCAAGAAAAATAAAGAAAGAAGATGGTTAGCACAGAATAAAAGATTATCTAAGAATGAAAACAATATTACAAGAATTAAAAAAAAGGCGGTTTGAAACAAACATTGGAAAAATGGTTAGATGGGGAAAACACAAGGATTAGGAGTTTTTACAACCTTATACAAAGTGAAGATCAAATCAAGACATGATAATTAAAAGATGATAAGTGGGTATGAAATATTTGTAAACAAAATGCAAAAGTCAAACTCCACGTGAATGCTTTGGTCCTAGCATTCACACTTCATAGTTCATCATCCCAATGGGGATTTTTTCACAGTCGCATCCAAATCCCCATGCAACTGGTTTAGTTGTTCTAAATTTTGAGTTCCACGGTCACATCCACCAAAATTAACTCGCCACGTTGTTTAAATGAACGATTTTCTAAACCAAAAGCCATTCGTATAAAAAAATGTATAGACCATATTTGGTTAGACACGATGGTTAAGGGGATTTTCCCCATGCCTTGATAAGAGACTACTAGCTACTCATAGCGAGGAAGGGAGAAACTAGGAGAAAAAGAAGGTAAGCCATAGACAACAAATCTGGAATCTCCGAAGAGCCCAAGGTTGTGGCGACTAAATGGCTTAGCATCTTTAACTCCCTCTCCAACAAGAAAATGTGAGAAGAAATAATGAGAATAGAAGAATCCATGTACAGAAGAAATGAACTGACTTTATTGCTATGAATGTAAAAATTACACTAGGATGAAGATTAACACTGTTTTACTACTGAACAAGCACAAAATTTGGGACCCATTTCTTAGTAGAGTCCCCCCTCCTTTTATAGGGGAAGGAGGGGGTGGAAACCCTATATATAGGACTCTCTAGAAGATTCCTAGCCGTTGGCTAAAATCTGGTCAATAGAGAAGCAGTTGATTGCTTTTAATTATGTTGACCATTCACATTCTTTTTGCTGCAGATTCCCACAAAAACCATTTTGAGTGTATTTTTAGGCCAGTCATAAGTTCAAAAGGGGTCCGCAAATACGTTTTTCCTTTAGATAATTAATTCCCTTTCTGACGCATACTTTCCCGTTAAATTCTGCCATGGGATGTGAGAGTTATGACAATTTTTGTGAGAGGTGTATATTAAAATCAGGCAATGCTGGAATTTGTGCAAAAACTCTTGCAAGGGAAATTAGTCATAGAGTGATTGACCCATTTTCCTATAAAAAAATATACTAAATATAATTAAAACTCCAAATAATGAGAAAAATCTAAACTTATACAATTAACTACAAACTAAAAAGATAAATAACAAAACAATCCTAAAAAGATATCTAAAAGATGTCATTAAAAAAGGATAAATGCACATTTATCAAAATACCATGAACTTGAATATTTGCTTGTCCTCAAGCAAATAAAATCACAAATAAAGTCCAATTTATACTCGCAACATATCATTCCTCACCCTTGTAACATCACTATAATCCTTTTCTCCAAATTTTTGCCAAGTCACCCAATCTCCTAAAACCACAAAGCACGAAGTTCTATTTTCCCTATCAAAACAATTATCATATCTTTCTTATAAATCAAGATTTTGTAGAAAAATAGGCTTCATATTACTTTCACTTTGACACACTCAATTTTTTTTCTAGGTTGTTGCATAAGAACATGATGAAAGGGGAGTGTGAAAACAATGAAGGAAGTGGTGGATTTTTTTTATCCCTCTGTTCTACTAGGGATTTGAATTTGTGGAGTTGTGGCTACATTGGTCACAATTTATTTCATGTGCACTTTTTTCATCTTTTGATGGTACGCCCCTTTGTGGGGTATGGAATTTTTATCTTGGGAAGCATGCCACCTCGAACTTGTTTTTTGTCCAGTGGTGTTTCTTTGCTTCCCTTTTTAGATTAAAAATAGATGGAAGGAAGAGATGTTCTTATGCTTATAACTTTCAACAATATATTTTTTTCTTTTTTACAAAGAGTGGCATTGCTCTAGTTATAATATTCCTATAATTCACATCATACAAGTTTTATAATAAGATAATCCATTTGTTTAAATATAGGGAAAAATTATGCTTGGTTCACATCGATTCCTTATGATTTGCCAAATATTCCAAGGAGTGATGTTATTAGGGGTCCTAGGTGACATGACAGTTTTAGGCATGGAAATTTGTAATAGATTTTGCAAACAATTTTACTAAATTCAATTTGTAGTACAATGATATATGTCTACTCAGTGAGCTGACTGGATAATGGCCTTTTTACAACTAAGGAAAACAAAAAAGGGATGGTCGACTAGATAAAGTCCATAAACCAAAGAAAATACATGCAAAACAGTAAAAGGGAAAACTAAAGCAAATAAGGGAAAAGATAGGGATGGAATGGAATCGTACTACCCACCTCCACCCTAAACATAGACTTTTTTTCATCCCGGACAAAACCTAAATCAGAGATGGAGGGAAGAAAATCACTCTGGTGGAGGAAAGTGAAAAGATGAAGGAGGATTTTAGTAGTAGTTCCCCCAATAAGGGGAGTTGGGGTCAGGGTAGGCCTGATGCGGTAGCTGGATTTCATCCAATGGATCAAAAGGTTGGATTGCCAATCTCTCGATTTTTTTCTTTTTTTAGAACAAGAACTAAAATTGAAACACAAGTGTTAGCTAAGGCAAATATAGAAGAAAATTGCAAAAAAATGATTGGGTTGCATCCCAATAAGCACCTAGTTTAATTTCGAAGTCCCGATAAAGTTGGGTCATGGAGCCATTTCAGGCTCAGGAGGGGGAGGTGGGGTCTCGTGCAGGATGAGGTCTTTGAGTAAAGAGTGTTGATGTGACTCAGTAGATAGAAAGTCCTTAGCGGTGATGTACCATTTAAGCTTATGTCCATTAACCTTAAATTCCTCTAATACCTTATCCCAAAGAAGAAAAGTGCCATGAGGGTAGGCACGCTTGACAAGGTTGGAAGCATACCATCTGGATCTGAGTTTTCTAGGAAAGATTCTCAACCTAGAATTGTACATTAAAACTTGGTTGCCCTCCCTAATATATTTTCTCCTAATGTGGCCATCATGCCATAATTTCATTTTGTCTTTGTAAATTCTAGCATTTTTATAGGCTTCAAAGTTCATCTAACTCTTGCACTTGCAGAAAGTGGTTTTCACATGCAGTAGTTAAGTCAACTTATAGTAGTTAAATTCAAAATTAATAGTTTTCATGGCACAATTGGCCTTATGCTCTAATTCTATAGGCAGATGGCATGATTTCCCATAAATCCATTTGAAAGGGTTGGTACCTATGTGGGTTTTGTAGGAAAACATGTATGCCCACAAGGCATCATTGAGTTTCAAAGTCCAATCGATCCTAGTGTGATTTACCATTTTCACTAGGATGGACTTAATTTGCCTGTTTGACAGTTCAATTTGACAACTAGTTTGAGGGTGGTAAGGGGTGGAAACCTTATGATGGACTCCATACCGTTTCAACAAGGACTCAAAACTCTTCTCTAGAAAATGGGAACCTCCATCAAAAATTATGGTACGAGGCACCCCGAATAAGGGAAATAATATCTTTGAAGAGTTTCTTCATGGGTTTGGAATCATTGGTTTTGGTGGGGATGGATTTGACCCATCTGGAAATGTTGTCCATAGCCACCAAGATACATTTTTACCCACAAGAGGAAGGAAACAAACCCATATAATCTACCACCCACACGTAGAAGATTTCAATCTCTTGCCAAGAATTCATGGGCATTCAGTCTCTCTTTGATATGTTGCATGCCATTTACATTCATCACATCCAAGGACAAAATGATATGAGTCATTGAAAAGAGTAGGCCAGAAGAAACCACATCGTAAGACTTTTCTAGCAATTTTCTGAGAGCTCATGTGCCCTTCATTGGGGCCATAATGGCACTGCTCAAGTATGTCATGGGCCTCTTCTTCAGTGACACACCTTTGATAAATTCCATCCAAGCACAATCTAAAAAGATATGGGCCATCCCAATAATATTTTTTCACATCATGTAAGAATTTAGCTTTAGAATGTCCCTTATATTCAGGGTGCAACACACATGTGGCTAGAAAAATTTACATAATTAGCAAACCAAGGATATTGAGATTCTATCTTTAATAATATATCATCAGGAAGGGAGTCATTCTTGGGAATGTCGTCATCATAAAAAAAGTCAAGATGACTGAGATGGACAACAACAACATTCTCGCAGCCCTTTTTGTCTAGGATTTATAGGTCAAATTCTTGAAATAAAAGGTCCCAACAAAGAAGGTAAGGTTTGGCATCCTTTTTAGTCATTAAATGTCTAATGGCCGCATGGTTCATGTAAACAATGACTTTGGACCCTACCAAATATGAGCGGAATTTGTCAAAGGCATATACTATGGCTAGCATTTCCTTTTCAGTAGTGGTGTAATTCCACTGGGCATCATCAAGAGTTTTGTATGCGTAGTAATTTACATGGTTCTTTTTATCAACATGCTGTCTAAAATAGCACCAACAACATAATCACTGGCATCACACATCAACTCAAAAGGTAAGGACCAGTCAGGGGCCCTAATACTGGGGGTAGTAGTGGGGGTATCCTTCAAACAAAGAAAACTGCCCATGAAAGCTTTATCAAACACAAAAGGAGTGTCTTTTTGGAGGAGATTAGTCAAGGGTTTGGTGATCTTAGAAAATACATGGATGAATCACCTATAAAAATATGTGTGCCCAAAGAAGGAACAAACATCCTTAACGAAAGAAGGGGTGGAAGTTTCCAGATGACCTCAATCTTGGCTTTATCCACTTCAATACCACGGCTGCTCACCCTGTGGCCTAAAATAATCCCTTTCATCACCATAAACTGACACTTCTTCTAATTGAGGATCAAGTCCTCTTCCTCATATTTTTCTAAAATAAGAGATAAATGATGGAGGCAATAGTTGAAACTATCTCCATATATGAAAAAATCATCCATAAACACCTCCATAATGGTCTCAGTCAATCCAGCGAAGATAGCGGTCAAGCATTGCTAAAAAGTGGTTGGAGCATTGCACAACCCGAACGGCGTTCTCTTGAATGTATAAGTGCCAAATGGGCATATAAAAGTTTTTTTCTCTTGGTCATCCAGATGAATGGGGATTTTATAGAAACTTGAATAGACATCATGATAATAGAAATATTATTGATGGGCGAGGCACTCTAGTACTTGATCTAGAAAGGGAAGGGGGAAATGATCTTTCCTAGTGGCCTTATTCAGTTTTCTATAGTCAATACACATCCTCCACCAAGTGACAGTGCGGGTGGGAATAAGCTCATCATTACATTTTTCACAACAGTGGTACCCCCTTTTCTTCGAAATGATCTGAACAGGACTAACCCAGGGAGAGTCGAAGATGGGGTATATGATTCCTAAAATCAAAAGCTTGATAACCTCTAGACGCACAACCTCCTTCATGTTAGAATTTAGTTTCCTTTGAGGGTCTCTAAAAGGTTTATACTCTTCTATCGTAGGAATTTTGTGCATGCAAATGGCTTCATATATTCATGTCAAATCAGCCATTTTGTATCCTAAGGAAGATCTATTCTAAGCTTAGTCATTAGATTGGTTTCTTATTCATGGGTAAGATAAGAGTTAATGATAACATGATAAAGTTTCTGCTCATCAAGGAAGACATACTTAAGACCTTTAGGGAGGGGTTTTATGTCGGGTGCCTTGGGAATTTTAGGTTTTGCATCTACAACCGAGACCATTTTTAGATCTTCAAACTCTTCCTCATGGATCTCCTCAAAGGTGTCAAGATGGTGTCTAAATTTCTACAATTTCTCATCTTCAAATCCACAATCAACAAGGGTCACAAGGGTACCTTGGAGGGGATCTGCAACTAGTTCCCATTCTTATATTACTTATTGCATCTTCTCAATACAATCAACAAGATAGACCTCTTCTTGGAGGCTTGGTCCACGCATGCTTTGGAAAACTTGAAACTTTAGGATTTGTTTTCCTAAGCACAAGAAAATGGTTCCAGTCTCAACATCAATTAAGGCATGAGCGGTGGCCAAAAATTGGCGGCCAAAGATGATGGGGTACCTTAGGTCTTCCTTTATGTCCATGATGACAATGTCACATGGGATATAAGCATCTTTCCCAACCCTTATAGATATGTCTTCAAGGATACCCATGGGTTTTGTCATGGAGGAGTCAGCCAATTGGATGGTCATGGTGGTGGGAAGCATGTCAACAAAGCCTAACCTCCTAAAAAGGCTATAGGGCGTGATAGAAATACTAGCACCCAAACCTACAAGACCCTTCTTGCAAGCATTGTCACCTAGGTAGAATCCAATCCCAAATGAACTAGGGTCTTTATTCTTTTCCGACATCTTTATTTTGATGATGTTGGAGGTGGTCCTAGCTAGCTTGACTTTCATGCTCATCGGTGTGGTATTTCCTGGTCAAGAGAGATTTTGTGTACTTGGACCAGGTCAAGGCGGGTCTGGTAAGCTGGACAAGGTTTGTAAATAGTAATTTTGGGCTCATCGATTTCCATAGGTGGGATCATAGGGGAAGGGATGGTAGGAGTGGGAATAATGGGAGTGGGTGAAGGGGGAGTTTGGATGACCACATTATCATCATCCTCAAATTCTAAAGGTAAAATGGCGGCTTTCTCTGGAGGGGGAGCATGAGTCTTCCTGAAACGGGTGGAGACAACCTTAAGTTGTTCGAGATATTTTGGGTTGTTCTTGCATTGCCCAACAAAGGTACCTACAGGGAGTTTTTTGTTGGGAAAAGAGACGGGGAAATTGAGCATCGGTGGACTTCCGATGTGATATTATGATTTTCTCTAGGGCTAAAATCCTGTCATCAATCACATGAGTGGGGACATTCTCTTGAGGTGGTGGTTGATGGAGGTTTTGGTATTGTTGTCCTTGGTAAGGTCTATGATTTGGGATATTACCCCTATAGATCCCTTGGTTCCCAAAATTCCTATGATTATTAATGTAGGGAACCCTGGTGATGGATGGCAGTTGGCTTGGAGTTGTGGGGGTCTTTGTGGAGGAGGAAGTTGAGATGAGTCTTCGGCTCTTGACAGGTTTACATATTAAAATTTGGGATGCTTTCTGGCTTGGTTTTGATTGTAGTAAGCCTGGCCCAGGATGCTATGGATTGAGTTAAGATCCTCCACTTGTTGACCAACATCAGGCTTCATATAAGTGTTGTAGAGATATTGACATTGGAGGGTAGCATGATCATACCCTTGGCATATCCCACATAGAGATTTTGTATCCCTCACTTGTTTTGGTTTCCTTTCATAGACATTGAAAGAAGATTCCAAGCGGTCCTATTTTAAGGAAATAAATTGAAGGACTTCAACAATGGTATGGATGTCTGGGTTTACATCAACTTTAGAAACCTTTAAGACCCCATTGGCTCCTCTTCTATCTTGGGTCTTAGAGGCTCTTTTAACCACCTCCCATGCACTGCCTAGGTTTTAGAACATGAAATTTCCTCCAAGTGAGGAATCAAGAAACTTCTTGGTGTCACTGTCAACACCATGGTAAAATATCTCAATGATTTGACATTGTGATATGTCATGATGGGGGAAACAATGAAGGAGTTCCCTAAATCTCTCCCAAGATTCTCACAATGTTTCTCTGGGGACCATGCAAAAGAGAAGGATTTGTCCCCTGATCTCATAGGTAAGGGAAGGAGGGAAATATATCCAAAAATTTTGTTTGAAGTACTTCTTATGTGGTGACATGGTTTTCACTCTCCATGGCATTATACCAACTGCTGGATGGCCCTGAGAGAGAGTATATGAAAAGCCTAAGTGTAATGGCATCTTAACAGACACCTAGGATCTTGGTCAAGGAACTAATATTGGTGAATCATTGAAGGTGATCTTTATAGCTCTCACCCTTGTTCCCAGAAAATGGGTTGGCCTAGAGCATGGTGATCCACTAAGTATGGATATCAAATTGGGTGGCAGTAATGATAGGTGGCACAAATGGGGGTTGCACATATCTGATTTTTAGAGTGGAAAAATCTCTTAATTGTTTTTTGTCTCTCGGCCTCCCTATGAGAGGCTTGTATGGCCTCTTTCTCAGTGATATAGCTTGCACACAAATTGGCTGCTTGGTCCGCTCATTTAGCCATCATAAGTTCTCTTTGAGCGGAAAGTGCCTTCTCAATCCTACAGGAAACTTCTTCTTCGTCCATTCTAAGTTTGTTTTGTCGATTTAAGTGATGTAAGGTTCTCTTTGGCCCATGATCAAAAAATGGAGGCATAGAATCATCCGATGGGTGGCACATGCACAGTTATAAAGATTTATTTGAGTGCAGAAAAAATGTATTGTTGGAATGGAAACTCGATAGAAAGAGGAAATAGAATTTCCGGAATGTTACTCAGAATGAATAAAAAAATAAAAACAAATTCAAAAATTTTCTAGGTTCAAGAAAACAATTTGTTGTCCCTGGCAACGATGCCAAAATTGATATGCATTGCTTGCACACCAATTCACTAGAATAATTATCCTAGAGTTTAATCATTTTTAATTTTCTAGTTAAGGATAGTATAGAGGGT
This sequence comes from Alisma plantago-aquatica, assembly GCA_963693085.1. Lineage (NCBI taxonomy): Eukaryota > Viridiplantae > Streptophyta > Magnoliopsida > Alismatales > Alismataceae > Alisma > Alisma plantago-aquatica. The sequence goes on along the minus strand of OY856415.1, from coordinate 401,398,767 downwards.
TTGATCCCAGATGACAATGTTTATAAGATTTGTTTTCTTTTAATCCTGATTGTTTTGAAAGTATTTCTTTTTTTGTATTTTTGAAAGATTGACAAAAAGTAAATCCAATTTTGAAGGGGTTGATTAAGCTAATGCAAGAAACAAAAGTGCAAGAAGAATAAAAGATTAAACTATGCACATCAATGGAAAGATTAAAGTAAGCAAGAAAGAAGATGGTTAGCACAGAATAAAAGATTATCTAAGAATGACAACAATATTGCAAAAATTAAAAAGAAGGCAATTTTAAATAAATGTTAGAAGAATGGTTAAAATCATATGGAGAAAACATCAAGGCTTAATGGTTTTCACCACCTTAGACAAAGTGAAGAACAAATCAAGAATACATGATAACTAAAAGACAAGAAGCGGGTATGTAAAATATTCATAAACAAAATGCAAAAGTCAAACTCCACATGAACTCATTGGTCCTGGCATTCATGCTTCATAGTTCATCATCCCAAAGGGTTTTTTTCCATGGTTGCATCCAAATCCCCATGCAACTGGTTTAGCGGTTCTAAATTTTGGGTTCCACAGTCGCATCCACCGAAATTAACTCGCGATGAAAATGAGAGACCATTTCATATAAATTGGGGGTTTTCTAAACCAAAAGTCATACGTATAAAGAAAAATTATATACACTAAAGTCACATCAACATGATGGTCAAGTTGCCCTTGCCTCTATAAGAGACTACATGCTACTCATAGAGAGGAAGGGAGAAACAAGGCGAAAAAGAAGGTAAGACAAAAACAACAAATCCAAAATCTCTGAAGAGCCTAAGGTGGTGACGATTAAATGGCTTAGCATCTTTATCAAACGCTCCAAGAAGAAATCATGAGAAGAAAAAATGAGATCAAGAACGAGAATAGAAGATTCCAGATGAAGAAGAAAGGGACTAACTTTATTGTTTTGAATGTGAAAATTACACTAGGATGAAAATTAACAGAGTTTCTCTACAGAACAAGTATAAAATTTAGGACCCTTTTCTTAGTGGAGTCCCCCCTCCTTTTATAGGGGAAGGAGGGGTAGAAACCCTACATACAAGACTCTTGGTCGGCGGTTGAAACCTTTCTGGATCTGGTCAATAAGGAAATAGTTGATTGCTTTTAATATGTTCATAGTTTGCATTTTTTGGTTGCAGATTCCTACTATATCGATTTCGAGCATATTTTTGTGCTAGTCATAAGTTTGAAAGTGGTCCACAAATATGTTTTTCCTATATTTAATTCAATTCCCTTTCCAACTCATATTTTACCATAAAATGCTTACCTGGGATGTGAGAGTTATGACAGTTTTAGTGTGAGGTATATATATCTAAATTAGGCACTATGGGAATTTGTTCAAAAAATCTTCCAAGGGAAATTATTTATAGAGTGATTGAGCCATTTTTCTACAAAAACTAACAAAATATATTTAAAACTCCAAATAAAGAGAAAAATATAAACTAATACAATTAATTACAAAACTAAGAAGATAAATAACAAAATAATCTTAAAAAGATATCTAAAAGATATAAAGAAAAAAGATAGATACACATTTATCAAGTGTACTCAATGAAAGGCCAATACATCTTGTCTAACACTTTCATCAAGTCGAGTTTAATCGCCATAATTTTTTTCTTGAAAAGTTTAGACTCCATGAAGTGAATTATATTTTGAACTAGGATGGTAGTGTCCCCCATATTGCAACTAGGAATAAAGCTAGATTGAAAGGGGGATATTTAGGTCTTGAGGAAGGGTTTGATGTGAGTTTCTATGTCCTTAGAGAGGAGTTTTGTGTAGACATTGTTCAGTGGAATTGGTCTTAGATAAGAGCAAGTTTCCAGAGAATGAACCTTAGGTATGAGGACCAGAGTTGAGTCCGCAGAGCCTGATTCAATAGGGTGTCCTTTGAACAACGTAGTGACAAAATTGCAGATCTAGTTCTTGAAAATGTGACAGTTGTTTGAAATGAAAGAGGCATCAATGCCATTCGACCTATGAGCCTTGAGAGAGACCAAAGGTTGTAGTATCTCCCAAATTTCATTTTGTGTAGGCATACTAGCAAGCTTGGAAAGTTCAATTTCATTGATCGAGGGGAAAACACCTGGAAGGGATCTGCTAGCTAAAGTGTGAACATTGTGAGCATGCTCATGATACACATTGGACAAAAAAGAAAGAATTAGTTGTTTCAATTTCTCTCTATCTTCCACCCAGATGTCATTACATCTTTAAGTTTGCCAATATTATTCCTCCATCTTCTGGCCTTTACTAAGGAGTGGAAATACTTGGTATCGTTGTCGCCCAACTTCACCATGTAGCGCCTTGGCCTCTGTTGCCAATTGATCTCCTCCCTTTCCAAAATTGAGTCAAGTCTTATTTGTAGATCCACAGTTTTGCAGGCGATCTTGTTATATAATCTGAGAGCTAGCTAGAATTGGTTCAATTTTATCTTGGTTTTTATCTGATCCTTATCCCTTTTGTCCTCCTTCTTTTTGGAGTGTACCCATTTGCTTTTAGAAGCCAGAAAGGCCAGTCCAATAAGGTGGAAGGGTACACAGGAGATCCAAATCTGTTATAAGAATGTTTTGAATTCATTTGTATCTTCCTAGCTTGAGGATGTGTGATTCAATGTAGCCTATCTTTTCAGTGTAGTAGACTATGATATAAGAAGAGGAGCATGATCTGAATGATTAAGCTCCAACACTAGGATTGGGCTGGCTATAGTTGAATCAATATAGCTAGTATTAGTCGAGGCTCGATTAATACGTTCACAAAGGTGTCCTCGTCTTAATTAAGTATGAACACCATTGGCCCCAAGATCATGTATATTGAATTCTTCAATTACATATATGAAATCTTTATTGTTGATGCTATCAAAGGTTGAACTCCAAAAATTTTCTGATGGATACATAACCGCATTGAAGTCATTGACCACTACCCCAAGTGTGGTGATAGTTGATGCAAGAGTTGAGAGATGATTCCATAAGAAGTGTATGCTGCCTCTCGTCGTCCCCGCCTAAATGAATGTATAGAGTAATGTGTTGTCAATCCAGTAATGGATGAATTTATTGTGAGAGTAGAGTATCTCAAGGGACACATTGGCCTTCCGTGATAGCCATATCTATCTTATGAATCCCATGTCATGAAATATGTAAAATTGAGAAAACCCAAGTCTATTCATAATGCACACAACTCTAGATATACTATAGGGGGTTTCATACAAACAAGGAACGCAAACCTGATATTTTTGTACAAGATTTTTCAATGCAATTTGGGTATCTTCGTCACAAATAACCAATACATTACAACTACTAACCTTCATTGATCAGATTATTCAATGGTGGAAGAACCCATCGCATTTGCTTCTTTCTCTAAGTCTTGAAGGTGGGACAGTTTCCCTCTCTTCCTGGTAGAGGCTCTTCCTGGGTCCCTAGCTTGTACTACCTTCTTATTTCAAAGGTGGATGCCTAATGAAGATTTAGCAATTCTTCTATACTTGACATAGGTCATGCCACCCACTTCCTGACTCCCCAAGTTGAAGGATTAGGTGATGAAGGGGTGTGTGTTTGTCTCTCTCCCTAGCAGTACCACATCACCTGATGGGGTTGCCATTGTATGTTCTACATTAGGTTGTGAAGTATGCATGGGCTTTGGCTAGCATTCAATGGAAGAGGTAGTATGTGTGTGTTGTTAATGTGAGATCAACTCTCCTATTTTCTTGGATAGTTTGCATTATTTTTCCATTGGGTCCAATCAATACTCCATGTGGCCCTTGGGGACATGTTATCCATGTCAATGACTTCTCGAATTTCTTTTGTGTCATCTTGGTTATCCTAGTTGTGGAACCTGTTAGTAGGTTGTGTGATACCCCTTTTTGAGTTTGTATTAGCTGACTTCTTCTGCTTTCTCTAGATCGGTTGAGCGTGGATGTAATCTGAAAACCCTTTTCTTCATGGTAGTGTTTCTAGGATTATCGTTCCTTTCTCAATGCTTGCTCTCCTTGTCATGTTTTTCTCTTCCATCATGTTCTTACTATCCTTCTTTATATCCCCAACTCTTTGACAGTGCATATAGATGAAGGGTATATTTATTGGTGTATATGACCACAGACCCAATCATAGGATCACTATAATGGTATATCTTGTAAATGATTTGATTTATAATAATGGGAATTTTCCAATTCATTTGTGTTTATTCAGTTATGAGACAATGATGTAGAATAATAAATGTCTTGAAATTTTATTACTCAATAATGTATATCTTTGGGTTGATGACTGGAACAATGAGATCGTATGGATGTCAAGAGTATATACATTCTTGATATGTCCCTAGAAGATTGTTGTTGTGGATGGTTAATTGAAAACAATAACACATAAGACTAGAATGTGTGTTGGTTGATGACTGAATCTCATCAGTCATGATATGTGATATAAAACCAAACACATAGATACTTGTTAGAGAATATTGTATCAAATAGACCGACCATGAGAGTGATGCATGGAAACCATTACATGGTAATCATAATCATCTCTCATAGTGTTATTGGTGATTGTAGTTCGTAGACCGTAAATTGGTACAATAATCACATGTCATTTAGTGTACTTTGACATCATCTACCATGACATTGAATATGGGTTTCCAAAAAGGTGAAGATTGGATGCACTGTGACACATGAGAATGACTATTAGTGATGTAGAAGGGATTTATCCCTCCTACAGAAGTATGATATCCTTGCCACTTGATTACTAAGATTGAGAAAAGCATGTACATTCTCATTTGAGTCAATATGTGATATTGTTCTTACATATATCTCAAACAATCTTCTCTAGTCATGGAACATGGAATGTATGTTATAGAAGATGATGATTCCATGCCTCGAGTTCAATCTATATATCACTGATCAAGAAACTATGCAAACATTCTTCCACCAAAAATAGATTGTAGGTTGAAGTTGTTCTCCAAATTTCGAATTACTTGGGTAGAAATGATGTGTTTCTAGATACCGCTCATTTCTTGTGATGTCATAAATTGGTTATGGACATCCACTACCAATGTAACTTGGAACCTATAGGTTCAGACACATAGGATACACTTGGAATTGGAGCTTATTCATGAATGATGTTTAACCTGATTAATAAAGTTTTTAGGTATTTGATTTAAACAACAATTGACTGACTAAACTCTAAACTAATTGGTTCAAGTGTTGAACTGATTGGTTGGAGTGTCAGGTTGATTGAAATTGCATTGGATGAATGTCTTTTGAAATGTGTATGAACCGATTGATTCATTGAGTGAACTGATCGGTTCAAGGCCGGCTAGATAAATGGTTCATATGATGAACCTCTCAGTTCTTTGATCAATTCGATTGCATCAAGGATTAGTGTTGGCTTCATGTTGTGCATTAATCAAATATTAATTTCTAATATAATTGCAATTGAAAAACATGTTGAACTGACTGGTTTAAGGGTTGAACCGATTGGATCATGTGCCAAATGATCAGCTCACATGCCAACCGATCAGTTCACCTCTGAACTGATCGTTTCACCTCTCATGAGATGCAAAAATTCCTTCTCAGACTAGGAACCCTAACCCTAACCTTCCTATTAATAGAGGGGTATTGGGGGCTTCTTAGATACATCTATTGATTTTGATAGTTGTTGTCTTCTCTAGTTTTGATAACCAAGAGAACCAGAGCAAGTCCTACCTAAAAAGGAGAGGGATAGGAACAGAGAACAATTGTTGGAGAGCAAGTTGGTTCCAGTACACCAATGAGAAGAGACAACTCCTTCTTGTATGTTATTATATAATGATAGAAGTTCTGGGTGGTCCGTGTAGACTACTATAAAGGTAATGAGGGAGTTTCTTTCCGCTAGGAAGACTAGGTCAAACTTCTATCCCTGGTGAACCACCAGGTGCTATTGTTGACATGGTTTGGGTGTGACTTAGAGAAAGTTGCACGCTACAATGAGGGGATTGTCATTAGACTACTCCAGGACCAAGTATATCCTCGTAACAATATTTCCCATTATATAGTTATTGATGTGATTTTCTATATAAAGGGGAATATGGTAGTTAAGTTTTTGTTTCAGCTGCCTTTTCTATAGCTATATTTCCCAATAGTGGTGTCAGAGCCACTTCAATTTATTATGCTTTGGGATTAATCGATGTGATAAGATTTCGATTTAATCGTTTATTTATTGCATACAATGTGAATATTTAAACAATTTAGTGTGCATATCTAATTAAATACCACATATGATTATATATATATATATATATATATGTGTGTGTGTGTGTGTGTGTGTGTGCGATTATATATATATGTATGAATGTATGTATGTATGTATGTATATATATATACATATATATATACATATATATGATATCTATGCAATTTACACATGTCACCCTAAAAGTCATTTTTGATGGTGGATGTGAAGCATGGTATGGACAATAACCCATATATATATGAATGGTGGTTTTGTGGATGTTTATTCCTATTTATATATCGGTTTGCATACTGAGCCTAATCTTCTTCTTCTAAACATAAAAGTATTTTTCTCTCCTTCCCATGCTCCCCTCGAATGTATATTGGGTTTCCCTATTACTTTGTAATATGTTAAATAGAGTTCAGATAGTTTTTAAATTCTTGTTATAATGTTGAATACGTTAAGAACCAGACAAACTGTTCGAGTAGAGAACTAAGGAGGACTGATGACAAGATGAGCCAAACTGATCGGCTGGAGACCCATTCGGTCGATTGGAGGAACTAGAAGATGGTGAAACAGAGACCAGATGACTAGGGAGACGACCAACTGATAGACCAGGAGGCAAGAAGATCGGTTCAAGGGTTGAACCGATCAACCCAGACTAGTTCAAGTACATATCTTGATCAACAATAGGATTTTTCATACGTAGACCCTAGCAGGTGGTAATTCCTTGTGGATCCAAGGAATTACAATATAATGGACATAACCATCACTTAAATTTTATTACATGTTTATGTTTGAGGGATATAGCATGTGTATAATATGTACTATAGTAGGTGTTGATTGGATATATATGTATTTATAAATACAAATCCCTCAATAGCATATTAAGTCTAAGATGCTTTCCATTAGCAAAACACATGAATAGATTGATTGACCAAGCATGGTCACGCTAAGCGTGGTGCGCTGTCTATCTCATGGAAATGTGATGATAGTTATGTAGGCCTACCAAGCAGGGTGCATTACTATCATTTTGGCTTTAGAATCAGGCTTAACTAGTTGATATTAATGAGATTAAGCACATAGAATTATGCAACTATTATGGCAACAACTTGCATATGTCATCTATCTAAGAATTGTATAAGATACAATTGGCAAATGTTGTCTACCTTAATGATTGATTATGGACGCCGACGTTGGCTGGGTAATAACTCAATTATTTTGGATCTTGGCTCACTAGAAGATTGTATGTTGCAATCTTTTGAATTGATGGTGATGGTTATAAATTTGAACAAAATAATGGGATAAATAATTAATTGAAGGCCTAATTAAATGTTTTCAATTTCTATTCTAATCAAATCAGATCAAAAGGTGTTTTGACAGAAACAATTCTCTTGTAGAAACAAATCGTCATTGCGATTTTTCCTTGGGAAGGACAAACTTAACGGGGCAAATTTCCATGACTAATTTTGGACTTTGAGAAGAGTTATTGATGATGAGGATAAGCTCTATGTCCTAGATACACCAGTGCTAGAAATACCTCCTCCTAATGCACCTAGGTCTGAAGTCGATACTTATTGGAAGCATGTCAATGATGTGTTAGACAAAAATCACCTTATTATTAGATGCATGAACTATGATTTGCATTAGTAGTGTGAAGACATGAGGATCCTTGAGATGATAATACATCTTAAGAAAGTGAACCATATCATACAAAGCAAGAAAGGTACAGTTTCTCGAAGGCACTCTTTGTGTGTAAGATGACAGAGGGAGACCCACTAGAGACCCATGTGTTCAATATGATTGGACATGTGGAACCAATAGAAGAAGTAGGATACTCTTTGAGCCAAGAGTTGGCCACAAATATGATTCTATAATCATTGCCTGAATCGTATAGCCATTTTATCGAGTGTTGCCACTTGAATAAGATGGCTAGACTACTGTCAAATTTTCTTGGAATGCTGATAAATGCCAAAGTAAGAATGAAGAAGTAAAAATTCATGATGGTGACCAACAAGATGGAGTCCAAGGATAAAAGCAAGGCCATGAAGAGTTCTGAGGCCAAGCATAAATATAGATCTTCACCACTCAAGATAAGGAAGTACAAGAGGAATTTGTCCTTTGTACTTGAAGGGATTAAGGAAGATGAAGATGCAGATAGAGATCTCCACTTTAGGTATATACTTTCTTGAGATAAATTTATCAACTTCTTCATCATGGGTACTAGATGTTGTATGTGGATCTCGTGTATGTTCAAATATGCAGGATCTGAAAAGAAGTAATCCTTTAAGAAAGGGTGAGGTTGAACTGTGAGTCACAAGTGGAGCACGATTTGTTGCCACTGTAGTTTGAACCTATAATTTATCTCTACCCACATGGATTGTATTAGAGTTAATGAACTGCTATTATGTTTTTGTCATAAATAGAAGCATCATTTCTATATCTTCTATGGATAATGATGGATATGAATTTCATATTAAGAGTGGTCGATGTTGTACTACAAAATATGAGATCTTTTATGAAAGTGCCCCAATGTCTTATAGTTTTTAATTCTAGATATAAAAATAGATGTTTATAATGTAAATACCAAAATACTAAAACTCAATAACTCAAACAAGACATACATTTGGCTTTGTTGTCAAGGGCACATAAATGAGAATCATGTATCTAGACTCCACAAAGATGGTTATCTAGACTCACTTGATTTTGAACCAATAGAGACATGTGAGTCTTATTTACTAGGCAAGATGACTAAGACCCCTTTGACTGGAAATAGTGAGAGGTCTAGTGATCTATTAGGACTCATACATACTTATTTATTTCACCCTTTTTGAAACAAATGCTAGACGTGGTTATCAGTACTTTATTACATTTATTAATGACTTTAGTAGGTATGGTTATGTTTACCTGATGAAACATATATTAGAAACCACTTAAAAATTCAAAAATTTCATGAATGAAGTACAAAACCAACTTGGAAAAAGTATTAAGTCACTTCATTCTTATCGAGGTGGAGAATAATTAAGCCAATAGTTTGAGGACCTTTTGAGAGACTATGGTATTGTATCACAATGGAGTCCACCTAGAACACCTCCACATAATGGTGTATTAGAAAGAAGGAATCACACATTAGTAGATATGGTGTGATCAATGATGAGTTTATCTAAACTTTCAAACAATATTGGGGTTATGCTCTTGAAACTTTCATGTTTACACTAAACCATGTAGCATCTAAATCGGTTCAAAAGACACCATATGTGGTAATGTATGGTAAGTGTCCCAATGTGCCTTTTACAAAGATTTGGGGTTGTTTAGCTTATGTGAGAAAGAAGTTTCCCAGAAAACTAGGACCCAAATAAGATATATGTTATTTTGTTGGATATCCTAAGGAAACCAAAGGGTATTACTTTTATTCCCTATTTGATAGCAAAGTGTTTTTTACCAGAGATGTTGTATTCCTAGAAAAAAAATTAATTTCCAAAGGGCTCAATGGGAGTGAAGTATAACTCAAAGAGGTTCAAGACCAACTGGAAAACATTGAACCAGTAGAGGTACAAGAGGAACAAAGAGAATTACAAAATGTTGTGGAATCTCAAATTCTACAAGTAACACAGGAACCTCATAGATCTAGTATGACACACCTTGAGCCTGAGAGATTTAAATATGTTGTGACTCAAAAAGTAGGTGAATTGGTCATAGATGATGTGCCAACAACCTATCTAGAAGATACTAAGGGACCTAAGTCTGAGAAATGGCTTGAAGCCATGAGATTTGAGATGGAATCCATGTAGACCAACAAGGTCTGGACCTTAATGGATTCCCCTAAAGGGGTAAAACCCATATAGAGCAAATGGGTCTTCAATAAGAAGACTAAGATGGATCATAATGTACAAACCTATAAAGATAGATTGGTTGCAAAAGGATTTAGACAAGTTGAACGTGTTGACTTGACAAAACTTTTTCTCCAGTTGCCATGGTTAAATCCATCTGGATCATGTTTGCCATTGCAACTTATCATGACTATGAGATTTGGCATATGGATGTTAAAATCACATTCCTTAATGGGAATCTTCTTGAGGATGTGTACATGACACAACTTGAGGGTTTTATAAATCCAAAGGATACAAATAAAGTATGTAAGCTACAAAGGTTAATATATGGATTGAAGCAAGCATCTCAGAGCTGGAATCTTCATTCTGACGAAACAATCAAAGAGTTTGTCTTTAGTCAAAATGAAGATGAACCTTGTGTGTACAAGAAGGTTAGTAGGAGAATGATTGCATTATTCATATTGCATTCAGATGACATACTATTGATGGAGAATGAAATCATTACATTATTGATGGTAAAGACTCGGTTGGGATATACATTCTTTATGCAGGACTTAGGTGAAGCATCCTACATATTGGGAATTAGGATCTATAGAAATAGATCCAGAAGGCATCTTGGACTAAGTTTGAGCGCATACATTGACAAAGTGTTGAAGAGGTTCAACATGGAGGACTCAAAGAGAGGAAACCCTCCCATGTATCATGGAGTTGCCATATCTAGAGCTCAATTCCCCAATTCTTATGAAGATAGGGAACACATGAGTAGGACTCCATATGCATCTGCAATTGGATCCATCATGTACACAATGTTATATACTCATCCTAATGACTCGTATGCCTTGAGAATGACGAGCAGATATTGGTCTGATCTAGGTGATGCTCACTGGACATCCGTGAAGAACATCCTAAAGTACTTGATAAGAAACAAGGATCAGTTCCTTGACTACAACGTAGAGGAAGAATTGGTGGTAAAAGGTTAGACCGTTACAAGCTTCCAAACTGCAAAAGATGACTACAAATCACAGTTTGGATTTGTGTTTTGCCTCAACAATGGAGTTGTGAGCTGGAAGAGTTCCAAGAAAGAGACAATTGTAGATTTTACAACAAAGGTTGAGTATATTGTTTCATGCAATGCAACAGAGGAGGTTGTCTGGATCAACAAGTTCATCTCAATACATGGGATGGTTCCAAGCACCAGTGATGCAATTGAGCTATATTGTGACAATAATGGAGCTATTACGCAAGCTAAGGAACCCAGATCACATCAGTGTTCCAAGAATTTACAAATGTAGTTCTATCCCATACAAGAGAACGTACAGTGAGGAGATGTGAAGATTTGTAGAGTACCAACTGAAAGCAATGTTGTTGACTCCTTGACGAAAGCACTTTCGCAGCAGAAGCATGATGGTCATGTTACATCACTTGGGATCAAATTCATGGGTGATTGGCTCCAAGTGCAAGTGGTATTTTTTTGGTGTATATGCCCACAGATCCAATCATATGATAACTATAATGGCATATCTTGAAAATTATTCAAATAATTATAAAGGCAATTTTCCAATTTTATCTATTTTATTAGTTATGAGATATTGATGTAACATAATAAATGCTTTGAGAATTATATTACTCAATAATGTATTTCTTTAGGGTGATGACCTGAACAATGAGATCATATGGATGTCAAGAGTATACACATTCTTGTTATATCCCTAGCCGATTATTATTGTGGAAGGTTAATTGACAGCAATAACACATAAGACTATAGTGTGTGTTGGTTGATGACAAAATCTGATCAATTTTCATATGTGATATCAAACCAAACACATAGATACTTGTTACAAAATAGTGTATCGGACAGACTCACCGTGGGAGTGATGCATGGAAACCATTACATGGTAGTTAGAATCATCTCTCTCATAGTGTCAGTGGTGATTGTGCTTCTTAGACCTGAAATCACTACACTCATCACATGACATTCAATGTACTTTGACATAATCTAATGTGACCTTGAATAAGGATTGCCATAAAGGTGATGATTGTTGGATCAAAGGGATCTACAGGTGGTGAATAGAGCTAAAAACACTCACACCAAATTCGTTAGATCTTCAAGTTACTTCAGTTAGGACTATTGCAAATAGTGAATTTCAAGTGCAATGTAAACATACATAGAAAGAATGTGAGAGATTGAGTAAGAATAATAACAAGCTATGTAGAGTGGTTCCAATCTCCAAACTAGGAGGAAGACAATCCACTACCTAGAGAGGCAAAGATCTAGGATTTTTCAACCATTGCATACTTATATTCTATTATAAGACATACAATAAGACCTTTCTTTTCTGGGCCAAGGATACCCAACCTTCCCTTTGAGGATAAGGGAGCTAATAACCTTACAAGAAGGGTTTACTTATCCCAAATCAAGAGTCTTCCACCTATCCAATGACTTACCCACTTGTGCAAGGAGTCTTCCACCTTCACCAAGGACTTACCTACGCTTGCACCAAGTTTTTTGCCTTGTAGGGATTACCCAATCTCCTTGAATCTTCCATTCTTCTTCTCCTTCAACTTGCAGGTGCTTTTCCACCTTCTCCTTCACTTGGAGAATCCTTCATCTCCTCCTTCTTGGAGAAGCTTTCATGAATCTTTGCACTTGTAGAAAGTGGTTCGGGGAAAGGAAGCTTTGAGAGCTTTACAAGACTACAATGTGTATCTCACTCACACATATCCTATCTCACTCATATGTATCTTTCAAAGTGTAAGCAAGAGAGAGAAAGGGGCTCTAGTGGACAATATGTACTCAATTATATCTAGGAGCTTTAATAGCATGAATGAGCACACTTGGAATGAATCTAAAGGGGTCCTATTTATAGTTGGGGATGTCCACTAGTATCTAGGAACACTTTAGAACATTTTCCATATGTTTGGGGTATTGCGGAAGATATAGTTTTGAGTTTTATAACACTCCAACTATTAGAATCACCTTTTTTGCACATTTCATATGTTGCAGTCAGTCAAGTTTCAATAAAGACAACTAGATCAATTGCACTATTTGAAAAAGCAAATTTGAAGCATCGGTCGAGTTTATCCTGGATGAAACTTGACCTATCACTTACATCATTTTTTCCAGTGTAGGGTGTCGGTCCAGTTCTCTGTATTGGAAACTCGGCCAAACTTGGACATTCTCAAAATACATCAAGGGTGTCTGCCGAGTTTTTCACGGGAGAAACTCGAACGAAAAGACACTTTGTGATGTATTTTGAAAAATGTCCATAGAGTGATTAAACATTCAAATTAAGGGCTCTTGATTTTTTCTCATCTAAGTCACAAGTCATAATATCCATACAAATGTTTACAAAAATCATACTAATGGCTTAAGGGTGTTTTCCAAGAAAGTGCATTTGTATTGCTTTTGACTTGAACTAGATAAAGTTGGGTCTTGATTGAATTGATCCTTTTCATGTACCTAATACATGATATCAATCCCAAGTAGACATATTAGATACATACAAATAGAATGGTTAAGTCATTATCCAAATACAGACGATGTGTAACTCTCAGTTCAACATTCTCACCCTTTTTGACAATGATAAATCATTCCTCAACATATTGAAAAGGATATCAAAATTAAACTTTTTCCTTGTGAATTGCAAAGGGATACATGAATGAACAATGTTAATTCCTCCCCCTCAATTCATGCTTACCTATGCCTGCATGGTTAGTTTTTCCACAAACAGCCATAGCACATATATATTCTTTATGGTCCTCTAGAAAGTCATATGATATTTTAGGTAATTGACTAGAAAAGGATCACATAACTAATAATTCAGTATGGCTGAGATCATTTCTCCCCTTTTTTCATATTAAAAAGGCAGGGGGTAGAAGAGCTATAAAAACATGTCTTATACATAGGCACAAACTGCACCACCAAGCAAAAACCAAACAGAGACAAAATAGAGAGAACAAGCAATCTAGAGTCATAATCAAAATATGGAAGAACATACCAATAACTCATAAGATGTAACTAAACAAAGCTTTAAGGTACACAATATTAATATTACAACACTAGAGATGTCCTCTCGATATGAAAACTACAAGCCAGCAAAAAATAGCGAGATGATAAAATAGTATGCCTCATATGGTGATGTCTATAACACTAGATACTATGCCCAAATGATGAGAACATGATAGTCTACAAAAAGAGATATGTATGAGCACCCAAATAGACTGTAAAATTAAATATCTAGGCTATATACATCAACAAGATCATCATCTCGAGATGGTAGTCCTCATCATCACCTGGGTGTGCCATAATGGAAGCAGGTCTAACATCACAATGACCATCATCTGAGCTAAAATCATCAAAGCCATCTTCTTCATCCTCATCACCATCAACATCGGTATCTACCTCATCCATGTCCTCATCATCATCAAGCACATAGGTGCAAGGAGTTGGCCAACAGTAGAGTTGCTCCTCCCAAGAAATGCCAATCTTGTGAAGAGCCTTGGATTGCTCAAGGGTGGGTGGAGAAAATTCATCAAATCCAGGAAGCAAGGTCAAGTTCAGAGAAGGAGGAAGAGACAAAAGATGAAGAGTACTAGGGGTAGGGGTAGGTCCACCATTAGAAGCAACATGGGGTATACTAGAAGTAGTAGGTGGAGGGTCAAAGTGGAACTGACTATATCCATAATAGGCATAGTCAACACCTGGGTATGCCTGGTAGGGTGGGTAGGGATGGTTGTAGGAAAAGTTCATGTGTGACATGATTTGAACAAGGTCCTAGAAGATGTGATCCTGAACCTTAAGGTTATATGCCTATTGATGTATCATATATACCATAACGGCATGTTTGCTTTGTAGGATAGGTGGAGGGATAGGACTGTGAATCCCATTTAAAATCAAATCCTACGTTTGGTTGCATAAAGACTCTTGTTAGGATAGGCAACCAACGGTAGTGGAGTCCTAAAAAAATAGGACTCGCAGTTCTGGACCCCCCCCAAGTATTGAGATGGGATATAACCCAACAGTCATTCCCAACCCAAAACAAACCCTCCCGATACAACATTGTGTGCGACTCTTCGGACGCCGCCGCCGCTCAACAAAAGCAAATAGCGGCCACTCTCCTTCTTTTTTCGTCGCTGCTCCACCTGCTGATTCTCCATCTCCATCTATAGTTGGTTCTCCCTCAGAGCAACAACTCTCCTAGACTGTGGCCATTGCCAGAACGGCTGCTGGGTTTCTAAGCGGCTGTTGAACTTGCTGGCAAAAGAATAGAAGAAATCATACCGGCTGTTGTTGATCTTGCCGTTCACAACTGTGGGTTCTTGGTGATGCAGTGGCTGCTTTACAACAACGTTTGTTCCCCCACAGTAATTGTAGAAGCCACTCTAGATTCAGAACAGGCTCCTCGTCTTCGGTCTTCTTCATCTTGTTGCCACTCCACGCTGCCTATCATCCTGTTGTTCCATGAAAGCTACCGAGACCATCTAATCCTATCCCATGTTGCATCAAAACATAAGACATGATACCCTGTATCCCATCCCCCATGAATACCTACCCATGCTATCCTTCTGTGAATCCCATTTGAATCCCCTCCCATGAACCAAACATGCTGTAATGGCTTCATTCGATATAGAAAACTAGGAACGATCAGGTAAGGGTGGAGGTGGAGGGGTCTGGGTGGAGGTGGAAGCACCTGGTGTGGTAGAGGAGATGGAATGGTAGAACTTTTTTATGGTCATCTTACTGATCCAAACCCCTTTCTGGATTGGTTTGTATTTAAGATCATGGAACATGGATGTCACAGTATGGTGAGAAAAGAAACCACATGTCAGGCTAGGATAAGGGAGATGGGTGTCGGGGGTGTTCTCCTTGATTCAAAATAGGTCATGTGATGAAGGATATAACGAGACCATTTGACTTTGACATTATTCAAGTAATAGTACATTATCACAACAATTTTCTCTGCAATATCCATTTGATTTTTCTTGGGATGGAGATTGCATTTAACAACTAGTGCAATAAGACGGTTCTTGATATATAGGGAAGAGGAGGGCATGATGGACTTCTTCCTATATGGGATGTTAGGATTCTTCAAAAACTTATGGATATCGGGAAGGGTAAGCATGAGATCAAAGCTTTTGTAGAAAGCCTCAGGTCAAGTATGTCATGGAAGCTAGGATAGGAAGACATCCATGTACTAGTAAATTCAGTACCATTGAAATAGGTATTCAAAGAATCCTCAGAGATTATAATCTTGATAGCGGTAATCATGGAGAATATGATGACTTCAGTATTAGGTGGAGGCACATGTGTAGTGTAGTTTCATGTGAGGTTGGAATAAAATTCATGCGACTGCCTTTATGCTAGTCATGGAATTTGAGAAGATAACTGCTCTACACACAAAGTGCTAAGGTGATGATTCTTGAATACCTTATCAACCTCTTTTATCACCTCACTCATTGCAGTATAAGGTTCAAAGAAGGCACAAAAAGGGAAGGGATTCCTAGAGAGGAGTTCCTTGTACCTACTCATGGATTGTGTGGAGATGAAAGAGGTGCCATCGAAGGAGACAAGACTTGGATTAGTGGAGGAGTATGGAACTCCATCTGGTCCAGTTCTCTTCCTACGGATGGAGGCCATCTAGGTCATCTTGATAGAAGATGACTACTAATCAAAGAAGAAAATGCAAGGAGCAGGTCATCTAACTACCTAGGTCATGGTTGGGAGAGGGAAGAAATGTTGATTAGAGGCTAGGAAGGGTGTAGGAGAGGTTAGGTTAGCCCAGGGTTTAAGGACGAACACTGGAGAGTGGCTATTCAATCAACTTTCTCTAGTTGAGAGGATAAAAAGTCGACCTATGCCCTTTTTTATTTCCATACACTCGTGCAATTTGTCTAGTTTTGTGTTTTTGAAACTCGATAGATACTACATTATAGTTCAGTCCTCAACCAACGATTGGTTGAATTTGTACCAGGTTAAACTCGACTGACTGGTTAGCTTGTCCAAAAGATAGAAAATTTAACTCTAAGCGTCTAGAGTGCTATATAAATTTATTTTTCTAGACAATCATGTATTTTAAATATATTGAGGCTCATTCCACTCATCATTGGCTACTATTTTGCGTTAAAACATGTGTTTGCAAAAAATAGCCAAAACAAGTGAAAATAAGGCATTCAAATTTGGAAAAATAGCACTTAGCAACCATAAGGTGAGCAAGAATTGAAAAAGAACATATAGGTATAAGCACGTCTATCTAGAAGACATGTCAATATCATCAAGAATAGTAATAAGCAGTGTTTATTTAATAAAGGTAAATTTCTCTCTATATAGAGGTGTTGTGAAAATGTTCACAGGTTGATTCTTCATGTCCACATGTGTGATATGATATCCTTTTTGGCAATATGGTAACAAATGAAGTAATGGTGGACCTCTATATGTTTCAGTCTACTATGACATATAGGATTATAAGAAATATTAATTGCACTAGTATTATCACAATAGGTAGGAGAAGGATCAAAATGTATTTTAAAGTCTTAGAGCATTTTCTTCATCCATAGGACTTGGTCATGACAACCTCCATCTACAATGTATTCATCCTCTATAGTTGAAAGAGCCATTGTGCTTAGTTTCTTAGAAAACCAAGAAACTAAGCATGGCCCTAGGAGGAAGCAAGTGCCACTTGTGCACTTTCTATCAATCAAGCACCCTGCACAATCTGCATCACTATAAATTGTAAGAGTAAAGTCCCTTTACTTGAAATACCGTAGTACAAAGTTTTGAGTTTTGTCTAGATACCTCAAAATCCACTTAACTGCTATAAGATGACATTTCCTATGGCTTGATTGAAATCTAGCACACAAGACAACACTAAATATTATATCAGGTCTAGAGGCATTTAAGTATAATAAACTTCCAATCATACCTCTATGGACCCTCTTATCCACTTTCTCACCTTCTTCATCTCGGTCAAGTTTGGCGGTGTTTGACATGTGGGTGTCCATAAACTTTGTGTTCTCCATCCCAAAGTGCTTAAGAAGTTCACTTGTATATTTGCCTTGGTTGATGAAGTAACCTTCCTTGGTTTGCTTGATTTGGAAGTCGAGGAAGAAAGTAATCACATCCATCATTCTCATCTTGAACTCCCTCTATATAAGAGAACTAAACTTCTTATAATGATCAAGATCGGTCCTGCCAAAAATAATATCATAAACATAAATTTGAATGATAATTTTTTTTCTAAAAGTGTGTTTTAGAAATAATGTAGAATCAACTTTGCCCATGATATAGCTCTTGTCAAGCAAAAAGTTCTTTAATTTCTCATACAAAGATCTAGGGCCTTGTTTGAGTCCATATAGAGCTTTTTGCAATAAATAAACATGGTTAGGCAATTTATCATGTTCAAAGCCAGGAGGTTGAGCCACATAGACTTCCTCCTCAATCGTACCATTCAAAAACAAACTTTTAACATCCCTTTAATAAAGTAAGAAATGCTAATATCTAGAAAAGGCAAGAAACATTCTAATGGACTCAAGTCTATCAGTAGGAGCATAAGTTTCATCAAAATCAATACCTTCATGTTGATTGTAGCCTTGAGCAACTAATATTGATTTTCTCCTTACCACTTTTCCACTTTCATCGAGCTTGTTGTGGTAGAACTACTTCCTGCCAATGACCTTCCTATCATTTGGTCTTGGTACTAGGGTCTACACTTTGTTCTTTTCAAACTACTCTAATTTTTCTTACATGGATAACCATTCATTATATTGAAGAGCTTTTTTCACATTCTTGGGTTCAAGTTGTGAGATGAAGCCATTGTCAGCTTGTTCCTAGTTGTAAGCAGCCCGCGTCTTCACCCTTTCAAAGGGATGATCTATAAGGATCTCTTTTGAATGATGTTTTGCATTGAGGAGAGTTGGATCGTTCTTTTCTTCTTCTTCTTCTATGACCACCTCTTTTCCTTTGTTGGTTGTGTTGAGATCCTTTAACACATGTATCACCTCATCTACAACATCATCATTTACAATATTCTTGGAAATAGAGGGGTTAGTTTCAACAAATTTACCATTGATGGATTCTTCTACTTTAGACAAATCAATGTGAAACAATAATCTCTAGTGGTAGTGCTATATCCAAGAAAGAAAGATTTGTATGATTTCATATCAAACTTTTTGAGGTAATCATTGATGTTCAAAGAAAAACAAGAACAACCAAAAACATGAATGTAATATATAGAAGTCTTTCTACCACACCATATCTCATAGGGGGTTTTCTTTAAACATGGATGAGTAAGAACCTGGTTTTGCACAAAACATGAAGGGATAACAACTTCAGACTAAAACTTCTTTGGGAGTATCAAACTCTAGAAGCATGGTCCTAGCCATTTCCTTTAGTGACCTATTCTTTCTCTCTACAATGCAATTTTGTTGAGGTGTTTGAGGTGAAGAAATGTTATGTCCATACTGAATTCCTCACATAACTATTCAAAAAAGTCATTTTCAAATTCACCCCCATGGTCACTACATATAAAGATGGTGCAACAAGAAGCTTCATTATCAACTCATTTACAAAAATTCAAGAGAACATCAAGAGTATCACTTTTTAAAATAAGAAATAAGGTCCAAGTATAGCGAGAAGAGTCGTCAACAATCATAAGACAATACTTGCTACCACAAAGCAATTGTGTTCTAATGGGTCCAAATGGATCAATATGAACAAGTTCGAGAGCTCCCTTGGTGCTAAGGATTCCTTTGGATTAAAGGAGGATTTGGTTTTCTTTCCTTGGGTACAAGGTTGGCATTCCTCACTTTATCACAATCAAATTTAGAAATTCCCTTGACCAATTCCTTATTTCTCAACTATTTCAATTGATACATTTCACATGACCAAGCCTACGGCACCACAAAAATATATCATTTGAATTCACAACAAGGCATCTACCAATAATAGGCTTAATAGAGTCAAGAAAAATAACATAGACATTACCATTTCTAGTTCCCTTATGTACAACATTGTAGGAGAGGCAATATAGAAGTAAGCATTCACGTGAGGTAAAAAGAACAACATAGCTATTATCACAAAGTTGACTAACACTAATTAAATTGTGATGTAGTCCATCCATAAGAAGAACATTATTGATGCATAGTGAATCTCCTATATCATCCTCACCTATCACCTTAACTTTTTGTTGTCACTAAATGTTACCAATCCTCCTTTCTTATTTGTGAATTTGTTGACTTGGATGAATTTACCTGTCATGTGCTTTGAGAAACCACTATAACAATACATTTTCCTTTTACCTAAAAGAGAGGAAGACGTTGGTACCAACTCAAACTTTGGGATCTGGAGTTATCTTGGGGACCAATTTCATTTTTGGGATAGTCCCCTTTTGCTTATAAAGATAGTAGGTAGAATAATGATCATCACTCTTGCAATGTTCAAAAACCATAGGGTTCTTAGAGTTGGATGACTCTACATGGAAAATAGGAGGTCCCTTGCTCTTTTTCTTACTCTTACACTTGTTGTTTCTCTTTGAAGCTCCCCCTACATATCCCAAACCACTAGTACCAACTTGTTTGGAAGAGTGCTCTAGAACTTCATTGATGGACTTTTTCCCTTTGAGGAATTTTTTAAAGGATGCTCTAAGGTTGTGATTATCATCACCAAGAGTAATGATAGTATAAGAAGACTAGCTAAATCATCTTGAGCAGACAGGAAGTCAGTCTTTAAACAGAGGGCTTTAGTATGAGAAGAACTTCTCTTAATAGTAATGCTAGCTACTTCATTACTAGGCAATAAAGGTCTAGAAGAAAGATCATTCATTTGATCAAGTAATCTAGTATTCTCAGTTCTAATCGTGATAATTTCATCAAGATATATTCCATTTTCATCTTTGATAGCATCACAAGCAAGTCTAAGATCATCATTTCAGTTCTAAGTGATGCAATCTCACCAAGGTGGGTTTGGTTTTCCTCCTTCAGACCATTGATTTTTTTAAGGTATATACCATTCTCTACTTCAACTCCATTGTATTGGAGCTCAAGATCAAGAAATTGGTCTTGCAAATAATCAATACTATCAAGATGCACTTTCTCATTTTGCTCAAGTAGATCAATCATAGCATATAAATCATCAATGATCTTCCCTAACCTCTTCTTCTTAGATTTTAATTGAGAATAAGAAGAGTGGGAAGCATTAAGCATATGGATGAGGGATTCTTTAGATAACTCATTTAATATTACCTCACTTACCTCACCTATTTCATCACTTGTAGATGCCATGAGAGCAAGATGGCATTCTCCCTCATTGGATTTGGAATCACTATAGGATGACTCCTCCCATGCGGCATGGGTTGCATCTTTTCTCCTTATATCCTTCTTGTCCTTCCCTCTTATACTTCCCATCCTTCTTGTGGTATTCCTTCTTCTCGGAGCTGCTCTTATGACATGACTTCCTTGCCTTGGGGCAATCACTCTTGTAATGTCCTTTATGCCCACATTCATAGCACCTCAGAGTAGAGGGGGAGGATAGATTTCCTTTAATGTTCTCTCCCTTGATGTACTTTGCTTCATGATCACTAGGGGATTCGTCCTCCCTTGAGGAGGGAGGAGAGGATTGGCAAGCAAGTTGTTGTTAAAATACAAGTGCCTCCACTTGAGCTTTGAAAGCACTATCCTTGATCTTATTTGATTCCTTCTCTTCTTGCTTCTCATCTTCCACTTGTTTATCAAGTCTTGGCTCATTAGCTTGAAAGTTGCCAATGAGCTCTTCGGTGGAAATATCACCATGGATTCTAACTTCTTCAATGGAGGACACATTGGATTCCCATCTCTTGGGGAGAGACCTTAGAATCATGGAGTTTATAGTCCCTATATCCATGGTGTGGCCCAAATAAGCAAGGCCATTGATGATGGTGTTAAGCCTTGTGCACATCTTGGCCACTCTCCCCTTGTTGCCCATCTTGAAGTTCTCAAGGAGACCCTTGAGTATGTAGATTTTGGCCTCCTTGAGTTTCTTTGTGTCATAATAGGTTATTCACAACTTGTTCCATATGTCATGGGTTGAGTCCCAAGAGGAGATCTAATTGAACTCAGAGGGGGTGAGGGAAGCATAGATGATGCTTATAGACTTTGCATTCAGTTGTGCCTTCTTGAGTATAGCTTCATCCCATGTAGCTACTTCTCCCACTAGCTTCTTGTATCGAAGGATGACCACCTTCCACATCTCATAGCTCATTCCTAGAAGGTAGAATCACATCCTCCTCTTCCAATAGAGGAGGTTTGTGTCATTGAAGATTGGGGGTCACATGGAGAAACCACCTTCCTGTTGGGAAATATTGGATCAGAAAGGGGCAGCGGAAACAAAAAATTTATCTATCTGTATTCCCATAATAGCAAGATCATGTCAACCACTATGAAATAGGAAGATACCTAGTCCTGGAGCAAGTCCAACGGCAACAACTTGCTTCAATGCAATTGTGAACTAGTTGCTCTTGGACAATGGCTCTATAGATCTTGGTCTTCACCACGAATAGCTGACTCAATAACTTTTGTAGTGACTCATATGGTCTCGCCATGGACTGTAGATGACTTTTCTATCCGAGCATCAATCACATGACTCATATCTCTAGAGTAGTCCTCACAGACCAGCTAGAACTCATGTCATTCAACTAGAATAGACAAGAAGGAGTTGTCCCTTTTTTGTGTACTAGTTACCAACTTGTTCTCCCACATCAATGATCCTCAATTGTTCTGTCACGTAGATATCCATCCCTAGTCGGGTAGGACTTGCTTGGGATCTCTTTGTTACCAAAACTAGAGAGGACAACAATTGTCAAAGCAAATGATTCTCAATTTTCTATATTTTTTGTTGTATTCTGGGAAGCCCTCAGTACCCCTCTATTTATAGGTGAGTTTTGATCCAGGGTTCCCAGTCGGTACGGGATCTGAGTGGGAGTGGAAGGTCCCAAAAGAACTTGAATTTTGAAAACCTACGACACTCCAAAAGTTCATGTGGTCACACGAGATAGTCATATTGAACTTCTAGACGGTCGTCTGGTAGTTTTTGAATCGCATATGAAATTGGCAATTTGATTCCAATTAATATCACATATTAATTCCTTGCAAAACAAGTATTTTGCAATCTAAATGAGTTTGGGAAACTTCTGAAATGTTTGTTCGGACCCAACCGACCCGTCTGACATATGCAAGATGCACGTCTGGTGAACCGAGCCGGGCCAATCAATTCAACGGATGGAACCAATCGGTTCACAGGGTAGAATGTAGCCAATTTAATTTTTGATCCGGCTGACAATACAAACGACCATCTCGACCCTTGAGTCAGTCCTATGGTACCCCAGATGGTCATCTCACTCTATGAGACGGTCGGTTTGTAGTCCAGACATTGCATTCAATTGATTTGTTGTGTGAATTGAGTATCTAAACACTTTAGTAATCAATCCCATCATCATTCAAGATCAAAATCCTCTTCTGGATTATTTCCTATGTGTGTGATCCTATAGGTTCCATATCACGTTGGTAGTGAATGTCCATAACTATCTTATGACATCACAAGCGAGGAGCGGTTCCTAGTCACACATCGGCATTACCTGAGTGAATGGAAAGTTGGAGAACAACTTTAACCTACAATCTTTGTAAGGTGTTGCAGTGATTTTGTAATTTCTTTGTCTCTGATATCCAAAGTGAACTCGAGGCATGGGAGTCATCCTTTCAACTTTCAACTCATGTTCTTTGAACCAAGAGCAGACTATCTGAGATAATGTCACCTCAATATCATATATTGATTCACATGTGCATGTGCA
Source organism: Alisma plantago-aquatica (assembly GCA_963693085.1). Taxonomy (NCBI): domain Eukaryota; kingdom Viridiplantae; phylum Streptophyta; class Magnoliopsida; order Alismatales; family Alismataceae; genus Alisma; species Alisma plantago-aquatica. The sequence continues at coordinate 401,374,896 of OY856415.1, read as the reverse complement.
TGCGTTTCTCAGTCTCCCTGATCAAGTGGCCAGAATATCAAAATCTAGTAGGAGGGAAAAATACCATTTCTATCACTCACATTCCATTCCCATGTGTCAAAGTCACCCAATCATCACTTTTATAACAACCCATGTCAAAGCGTACCCAACGACATGTGATGAGTGCAGTGATTTTAGGTCTAAGAATCACAATCACCACTTTTACTATGAGAGATGACTATGACCACCAATTATGGTTTCCATGTTTTATTCTCAAGGTGGGTCTGTCGGATACACTGTCCTTAACATGTATATGTGTGCTTGATTTGACATTGCCATATCATGACTAATGAGAATCTATCATCGACCAACCCACAGTCTAGTCTTTAGTGTTATGGGTGTCTATCTACCTTCTACAATAACATCTAATTAGGGACATAATAAGAATTTACATACTCTTAGCATTTATATGATATCATTTTTCCAAGTCTTGTACTCGAAGACATACATCATTGAGAATTGTCATTCTTTAGACATTCACTCTTTGTCCTGATTATCTCATAACTGCGTGAAACAAATGAATTGGAAGCTTGCCTTTATTTATATTATTATTAATCAAATCCCTTATATGCCATGTCAATCATCATATGATTCGCTCTACGGGCATACCTTACCAGCAGACTCCCACTTGTACTTAGATCCAATCACCCATGAATCCCATTCTTAGTGATTTAAACATGTCCATCATGTTTCATCTATGCTAGTGCTAATTAGCGGGTTAGCAACACTTAGCTAGTAGTCATTATATTGCATGTTTCTTATCTCTTTACTTTGAGATGAAACTGTCATAATATGGTATCTGATATTCCTTTCCTAACAAGTAGCTCCATTGTTGTTACAGTATCAGTATTGAGTCATCAATGGTTGAAACATCTATAAGTTCATCATATGAAATTCCAGATCCATATAGTATCACTCTGTGTTTATAACACAAGTATACTCGGCTTTTATATTAGAATTGAATTAATGGCTATTAGTTTTGAACCCTTCCAACTAATAACACTTTTCTAATAAATTATACATATTTTATTTGTGATCTCTTTATCATTTCAGAAGCTTGCATTGATGTAACTCTTTACACCCAACTCTTCCTTTCATTGCTATCATTGTGGACTAGCAATCAATCCTTAAGTACTTCTCAAGTACTAAAGGATATCTTAATGACATTCCAATAACCTTTATTGGATTTCAAGACATCTTGACATGTTTTATACATATATATGTGATAAGTACATTTATTGAATTCATGATAGATCCATTGCTCCAGCCTATGGTATCTTAATCACGTTATTTCCATTCTTTCCATTCTTCATAAGAATCAGAATATCTAGTTTGTAAGAGACTAATCCGTAATCTCTCTCATTGAATCCTTCCTTGTTGAACTCTTTCAACATCTTGCTGTTTGTATGTGTTCGAACTCACATTGTGAAACTTTCCAAAACTATCTTTATAGGTCTTGATCCTTATCTCATGAGATGTTTCACCTATTCCTTCATTGTTGAAGGGTTTTTCATGACAAATCTCAATAGTCTTGGTATTGGGATATTATTCCTCTTCACATGTGGAATAGTTATATATGTGCTCCCACTAAATATTTTGTAATCAAAGATTTCATCCTTTGTCTTGATTCAAGTCAAACTCATTGACTATCTTATCAAGTCATAAGATCCCATCTCTGAGATTTTTGTTTTAATCCCAGATTTAACTTTTTAGTTATTAGACTATATTTGCATTCATGAAGTTATAAAACCTTTTAGGTTGTGTCACGTACAAATCCTCTTATGTATTTCTTATAAGGAATTTGTTTTCAGTCTTCATATGCTAAATCTCATAGTCTATTTTAACTATAAAAACAAGCATGACAATTAATAAAGGAATTTCTATCATGTTTAACAACTTGAACTGATTTGAAAAACTTTTCAACCAACTTTTCCTTTTATGTTATCCATGTTGGTCTTTACCAAGACCCTATTTCACCTTTTTAGGTGTTACTCCTTTTGGTGGCACTACCAAGGTCCTACCTTGTTAGCTTACATGGATTCCATAATGGCCTTGAGCCATTATTGTGATTATGATACTTTATAGCTTCTAGTTGATTGGTTGGCTCATCATGTTATGACCAACCTATCTAAGTCATTAAATTCACAATACTTCAATCTCAAATGTCTTCTAGAACTATTTTGTTCTGTGTTGTATGATGAACTTGAGATTCCGCAACAACTTTTGATTCTCTTAGTTCTCATTGTACCTCTTTTTTGACCTCGAACATTTTGACTTCTACTCTTACTCCCACTGATTCTTTAGGAATTCAATTATCCAACTAACAAACACTTTGCTATTGTATTGAGTAGTGTTTAGCAATTGTGGTTTGTGGATAACCCTTTCAAGAAACACCTTTCTTAATGTAGGTTTGAATCCTTTAGACATAATAGGACATTCCAAAATCATATCATATATGATGTCTCATAAACCATTCAGACAATACATATTTAGTGATAGGTATATATTTATGAGGATATAAGAAGACTGGATTAATTGATAGTAATATCATGACTCATCATGGTATAATTCCTTCATTCTGACACATTATCATGTTCAGATGGATTTGACTTGGATACATTATCACAGTTTTTTCCTGAAGGTACTCAAGGTATTGATGTAAAGTATTTTATCACTTGATCTCATCAAAGTTTCTTTATACATTTATCAAAGCTATACTTCATTTATAATCTCATTGAACACTTCAAGAAATTTATGTTTATATTTTAATGAGTACATGTGGCATCCAACTCACAAAAACAAGATTAACTTAAGCGGAAGCGAATAATTTGCAGCGGATTACTGAAAATCACTAAAAATTAAAACTTTTTGCAAAGAGATCCACACATAGGAAATCTTTTCCATCAAGAACCATTGTATAACATTTACATTCTGGTTCAAACGTACATAACTTGTACCATCTCTTCTCAGAGATTACAACATCAGCTTCCCTATAAACATTATATACAGACAGCATACGAATCTCGAGGCATCAAGCCAAAATCTCGGATTGATTCATCAAAACACTAACTATAAACTCTGAGGACCTGAGAGTACAGAGACGACACATATGACTATCTAGTTACATGACTTGACAGACAGTATCTCCACCTGAGATCTCACTGTTGTCCCTGATGTTACTGCTGTTGTCCTTTTCCTGCAAAAGGATTTCTGCTTCTTCATCCGCGTCCACCTAAAAGTTAGATCCCACGGGGGTGAGACAATTGTAAATTACCCCAGCGGGAGATATAACTCTCCGCCAAAACATTGTTATAGCAGTTTATTAAAATAAACTAAGCAGAAAGATTTCTATATATAATCAACAGTAGATAAATCGTTGTAGGAACAGAGTGAAGTAATCTCCTTTCCCAAGGAGAACATTGCATCTACACATGGTAGAATCATAGTTCATCCATCTACTTGTAATGAATACAAACAGATATGAATAACATCAATGAACTAAAGTTGTATAAAAGAAATGTAACATCAGCCAATGAATTTCCGTATTCAATCCTTAAGCAAACATGCTATACGGCTGATTTCATTTTACAATCACACTTATGCCTTGAGGAGATGAGGTATACCGCTTATACTCCAACCGACCACTGCGAAGTCAAAATCGGTACCATACATAGGCCAATGGAAGAGCCAGATTCCCATGACCTCTCACATCCTGGTCAGTGCGGAACAACAAGCAAGACTATGTTAACTGCTCAAAATAGCTTTCCAAGGTATACTCGAACTTCGCTATAGAGTTACAATGTCAACTGCACTCTCATCGGCCATCGAGAGATTTAATGTTTATCTTCTCGACCCGACATTAAATATCATTGGGAGATTAATGTTACATCTATCCCAACCATCGGGAGATTATGATACATCCATCCCGACACATGAAGGATTGAGAGGTTTGATGTTTACCTTCCCTCAATCTCTTCCATACGTAAGGATATTTTTCGCCCATTCACCCCCACATATTCAAAATATGCGTTCTGGGTTTTGCCGCGGAGCACCCGTTTCACCATCACCTAAATACTGACGATGATGGATGTATAGTCAGGGCTCTACATGAAAATATTTCACTTGATTAATAAAGTACATTTTAATATTCTTTTAGCATCAGCCAAGTTCTCAAACATGACTTATTACAACAATGCTATAAAGAGACATGTACCATTTTCATCAAATACTTATCAGTCTTTCAAAGACCTTGGGAACTCAATCCCTCATTTCAATACTGGGAATTCTCATCCCTTACAATCTCATCACCATAATCATATGGTTCTGAGTATTCAAACCCTGAACTCATCATTGAGCATCATTACCATCTAATAGGCAACTATCACCTTCAGGTCATCTGACCAAGGTATTCATGATACTTGTTACACAAGCATCACACATGGCTCACAAGTCCACAAGATATCTTGTCACCTCTTTCTAGGAAACAACTTACTCATATGACTTATAAAATCCATGCACATTTGTTACTTTTACTAAGCAACAACAATATTAAGGCACATAAGGCCAATCAACATTTATTATATAAATGTCACAACTCAAACTTGGCTATATTCATCATCTCATAATACCTGCATGGTTATTAGACATGATAATAGTCATACAAGTTATTCATCACATCATGTGACAGAATAGTATCACCATTATTCCTTTACTAGGAATTAGGGTTTACTATCAAATAGGGCTTTTCATTCCCTTTACCCAAATTAGGGTTAGGGTTCCCCATTTCTCATTAATTAGGGTTTCATGAATATTTTATCTGTCCAACCCTTAATTCATTATTCCATACCTCTGGGGTATTCAAAGATATCATAAGTAATTATTCAAGATCATTATTCTCATCATATAGCATTAATGATCATCAATTCAAGGTATGAGTTCATTTCTCATCCTCATCATGGTATGACTACATCATACTCATCAATTTGGCTTAACCCCATTCTCAAGGTACATTAATTAACACTTAACAAAGTGCATCAACTCATTACATTTCATTGTAATAGTTGCATAACAAACTTCATATATTTCTTACTCAAATATATTGAGTTTGAAGTATATCAAGGTATATAAACCCTGATGTGTAGAATGTGATAACTATCATATCTTGATGTATCACTTTTCTCATCATTTCAGACTTTCTTTAGTTAACCAACATATCTTGTATTAAGGTATTTCCCTCTTAATACATTCCATCACTAATCTCTCACCTTTAGCATATAATGCATAGGCCACACATTAGAATTGTCCAACTATCTTTAATGATATGGACTTGTCTAATGATAAAGGTATTGCTTACAATAAGGTTGCTTATAATCAACCACTTGAAATGTTTCACCTTTAAAAGGTAATTCATTCTATCTCATCATTAGGGTTTCCTTATGCCCTTACTTAAAGTTAGGATTAGGATTCATTGTCATATTGCCCAGGATTAGGGCTTTATGTATTATGACTCCACATTAGAGTCTCACATACCTTCACCCTTCTTAGGGCCTCTCATCATAACATAGTATTAGAGATTCATGTGATGTTAATTCTTAATCAGAGATTCTTATGGAATCACCCTCAACTAGGGTTTCTCATGGAATCAACCTCAACTAGGGTTTCATATATCATTACATGACATCACCCTAAATTTGATTCTCACATAAAATCATCACATCAATGTTTCATATACATCATTCTTACTTAGGGTTTCTCATGACATTACCCTAGAATAATATTTCACATGGAATCGTCCTTAATTAGGACTTCCACTATAGTTACCCACAATTTGGGTCTATTATTCATCTCCATTAGGATTTCATTCAATTGTCCATAATTAGAGATTCACTATTCATCCCAATTAGGGTTTTACATCTCATTTCCCTAATTTAGAGTTTCATATATCATTACCCTAGATTTAGGGTTACATCCTCACCTTGGATTAGGGTTATATTTAGATTTGCCCTCAATTAGGGTTAAAGTTCAATAACCCTATCAATTAGGGTTTAAGTTCATGATTAGGGTTTCATGATCTCTTTACTTAAGGATCATACCCTTAATCACCACATGAATCATACTAATATATGAATTTCATAATATCATCCTCTCAACTTGATTAGGTCATATCAACCCTTCAATCAAGTACATACAACTATGATTAACATAGAGTATCGAGTCATTGTTCTTATAAGCAATTAGGGTTCATCCCTTAATTGGCACTAATCACTTAGGTACTATTAGGGTTTCAACCTTTGTACCTTCATTGATTATCATTACTAACCATAATTGGATTATTGGAACTATCATTACCTTCAATATCCAAGTGATTGAACCACATTGAACTCCATTCGGTTTTGAAGGTTTCATCACCAAATGGTTTTGAAACCGTTTGGCCCCAAACGGTTTTGAAACCGTTTGCCCCCAAACGGTTTCAAGACCGTTTGGTCTCAAATGGTCTCAAGACCGTTTGGGCCAAATCAGTCCCAAAACCGCAAGGGTCCTTGAGGTACATTCATCAAATAGTTGATCATGATTAGCAACATTGAAACCTTCAATCGATTAAGTTATTGATGTTCAACAATCATTGACCCCTTGGATCTTCAATCCATAAAATCACCACCATTGACCATCCAAACGGTCTTGAGGTGCTTAACCTCAAACGGTCTTGAGTTTCTTGACCTCTAAACAGTTTTGAAACCATTTTCTTATCTCAACATCAAAATCCATGACATCCAATTAGGGTTTGGATCATTGGATTGATCATCAATTCAGCAATTGATTGCATTTCAATTTGGTATCATTGGATCTTCAAATACCCAACCATACTCAACCCTAGACCTCCAAATGGTCTTGGTTGACCTCCAAACGGTTTTGAAACCATTTGGGTGATTCTCAAACGGTTTTGAAACCGTTTGGGTTAACCAACCCAAAAACTCAACACAATCAATTACAAAATCAGCACTTAACCTGATTAGGGTTTGCTACTTGGTGATTAACCATGCATTGAACTAATCAATTGGAACCTTTAGATTATCATTCAAAATGTATTAGGGTTCTGACCTCAAATGATCAACCCTCTCAAACGGTCAACTCCCTCAAACGGTTTGGGTCTCAAATCACCAAACGGTTTTGAAACCGTTTGGTCTCCAAATGGTTTAGTGAAACCGTTTGGACCAACAAATTGGAAACCGTTTGCTTTGGATATTTGGAGAGGTGTGTGCTTATGATGATGTCATCATCATCAAGCTCTAAACTCATGAAATCTGCTGTGATTTCCATGGTGATTGCACCAATCAACCAAATCAATTATTGTAAATGAAGAAAGGATCATTATTTTATAAGGAATTGAATGAAATAACAATAATAAGGGTTCAAGTTATAAAACCCACCTCCAATTGAGCTCCAAAGCTCCAAGCTCCGTCAACAATGGTGGATGAAACTCCTTTCACCATTCCAAGGCTCGTCCTCAGGGTTTGAGTGAAAAGGAATGGTTAGAATTGAAGACGGGGTCGAAATAGGAAGAATTCATGCATTGATTTGTGATTTCCACCATGGATTCAAGGTGAAAAGGGATCAAGAAGCTTACCAACAGATAGGGAGTCGTCCTCCTGGTCCTCCCAAGTTCCTTGGTCATTTTCCAAGCAAAGGGAAAAGAAGTGGGATTGGGAAAAGCCTTTCATTTGGCTTGTAAAGAAACTTTTTATAAAAATTCAATGAGAGAGAATATGCTTTATACAAATTCATTTAATCCCAAAAATTGGGCCATCTCTTCCCCCTCAACTTCCTTGGATCCGAGTCTATCTTGTTTGCCTCCAATTCCTCTCAATTATCTATGATTTAAAGAAAAGCAAATTAAGCACCTCAAATCATATTATACTAATATCCATATGTGAGTGGATATTTCTTTTTCTTATAAAATTGTGAGTGAGTTATCCACTCCCTTGGATATTTTCGTGGTCCTTGCAAGGCTCAAGGACGTCCACACACATCTGAATCCAACCATTTTAATTTTGTTTGAAGGCCCTTTAATTAATACATTTATTTTTGCCCTAAATTGAATTAGGGTTTCAATTAGGATTAAATCTTGATTATTTTAATATCAAGATTTTCTCTCCTCCAACTTCATTCAAATGAGGCGCACCTCTCATTTTATTTGCTCTACATGATGCCAAGAAACATTAGGGACCTTATTGAAGTGGTAATTTGCATATTGAACCCTAGGTTTGGGGTAAATTGCACATTACACCAAAACTAGGTTTTGATGCACATACATTGCTTTATCAGTTCTTTCTTGGTACCAGGCTTCCATAAGCCATACCTCTGCATCATTTTCACTCTCATGATTCTTCAACACATTAGGAACATATTATCATGCAAAATTTTCACTTAAACCCCTCAACTTGGGTAATTTGCACTTTAGTCCAAAACAAGCAAACATTGCTTCAACATTATTCAAATAGGACTAGAATTACAACATAAGTTCCTCTTGAGGCCTAATTACTTTTCATAAGATAATATTAAGCATATAATCATCTTTCTTAATCAAAACATCTAGGGTTATAGTATAACCCAGGTCAGGGATGTTACAGTACATATCATTTTATTACCATTAAATGAAATGAAGTATAAGAAATTATCTATAGCATTCATTCCATGAGATCTTCATGCATCATATATATGAGGTCTATTAGAAATCTTATCCTTCCACTACATCTAGTGAAGGATGTCATGTCATATTGTGTGTGAGTAAGACTTTCATGTTTTCTTAGGTTTGATAACAAAAGGATTCTAGATCAACATCAATATGTATTCGAGATAAGCATTTCTTATATATGTGCAAGATGACTAATGCTAATGATAGTTTTGAGTTCAATTATAATCATTTGGTATAAACATTGTAAACATTTATCTTTTATTCAAAGATCATTAGATGTTTGGGCATTTGCATATAAGATCAAGGTGGGTCTGTCTGATACACTATACCCTAACATGTATCTATGTGCTTGGTTTGATATTGCCATATCATGACTAATGAGATCCTATCATCAACCAACCCACACTCTAGTCTTTAGTGTTACTGGTTTCTATCTACCTTCCTCGGTAACAACCAACTAGGTACATAATAAGAATGTACATACTCTTAGCATTCGTATGATCTCACTTCTCCAAGTCCTATACTTGAAGACACACGTCATTGAGTATTGCCATTCTTTAGACATTCACTCTATCTCCTCATTATCTCATAACTGAGTGAAACACATGAATTGGAAGCTTCCCTTTATTTATATTATTATTAATCAAATCATTTAAATCCCATGTCAATCATCATATGATTGTCTCTAGGGGCATACCTTTCCAACACTTCCAAGTTGAGAGACCCAAGTAGGTTGTCCCCCATATTTTCATCTCATGGAAGATCTTGTTAGATAAAATGGTGGATCTGATACCACTTGTTGGATCAAAGAGATCTGAGGAGGGGTGAATAGAATTAAAAACACACACCAAATTCGTTAGACCTTCAAGTTACTTCAATTAGGACTATTGCAAATAGTGAATATGAAGTGCATTCTAAACAGACATAGCAAGGATGAGAGGAATTGAGCAAGCACAATAAGAAGCTATGTAGAGCAGTTCCAATCTTCAAACTAGGAGAAAGTCAGTCCACTACCTAGAGAGGTCAAGATCTAGGATTTTTCAGCCATTGCATACTTATATTACATTATAAGACATACAATAAGACCTTCCCTTTTTGTGCCAAGGATACCCAACCTTCCCTCTGAGGACAAGGAGTCAATAACCTTACAAGAAGGGCTTACCTATCCAAGATCAAGAGTCTTCCACCTATTTAAGGACTTACCCACCTGTGCAAAGAGTCTTTCACCTTCACCAAGAACTTTCCTTGTGATGACAAATCCCAAACATCGGATAATAATAAATGAGGAAGCGATCATTAACAGCGGATTACTGAAAATCACTAAAACTTAAAACCATTTACAAAGAGATCCAAACACAGGAAAACTCTTTTATCAAGAACCAAAGTATTTTATTTACATCCCGGTTCATAAGTACATACCTTGTACCGTCTCTTCTCGAATATTACAAGCATCAACTGCCTTGTTAAAACTATACACATGCAGTATAAGAACCTCAAGGCATCAAGCCAAAATCTCAGATCAATTCATTAAAAGTATTAACTACTAACTCTGAGGACCTGAGAGTACAGAGACGACACATAGGACTCTCTCTATACAAAATATGACATCCAGTGCCTCCGCTTGGAATTTCACTGTTGTCCTTGTTGTTGTTGTTGTTGCTCTTCCCCTGTTACAGGGTTTCTGCCTCTTCTTCTGCGTCTACCTAAAAAGTGTTGGTGACCAACGGAGTGAGACCCAGTCCCAGCGAGAGATATAACTCTCTGCCAAAAACATTATTATTGCAGTTTTAATAGAATAATATTGAGCAGAGGAATCATATATATTCAACACCAGATAAATCAATGTCTAAACCGATTAGAGCAATATTCTTATTCAAAGTATTTCAGCTATAACTTGGTAAAGCAGCATGTCGCTTATCCAATAAGGAATTAAAGAACATGTGTAACATTTATCCATCTAGGATATGCTATGTAAGGTAACATCAGCCAATGATTCCCGTATTAAACCCTAAGAAAATACGCTACACGGCTGATTACATTTTACAATCATTCTTAAGCCCTGAGGAGATGAGGTATACCGCTCATACTCCAACCGACCATTACGAAATCAAAATCGGTACCATACATAGGTCAAGGAAGATCCGGATTCCCATGACCTCATCCTCCTCAGTCAGTGTGAGTACAAAATGCAGGACATCTTGTGTCTCTGCTAAATAGCTTTCCAGGGTATACTGGCAACTTCACTATAGAGTTACAGTGGCAGATGTACTCTCTTTGCAATCGAGATATTTCATGTTTATCACACATCGATCCGGCATTAACATTATCGGGAGATTCATGATACATCCATCCCGGCACATATAATGAAGAATTGAGAGATTTAATGTTTATCTCACATCAATCCCACATTAGGGCATAAGGATATTCATGCCCATAACCCCCACATACTCAACAGTATGCCCTCCCGGAAATCCCGTGGGAAAACCTATTTCACCATCACCAACTACTGAAGATGATGGATCTATGGACAGGGCTCTACATGATAAGATTTCACTTGATTAATTAAGTACATTACCATATTCTTTTAGCATCAGTCAGGTTTTCAAACATAATTTATTATAACCAATGCTACATAGAATGTGAAATACTTTTATCAAGTACTTTTTGAAGCTTTATAAAACATTGGGATATCAATCCCTTGTCACCTCATGGGCATTCTCATCCCTTAGCATCTCATCATCATGATTATAGAATATCGGTATTCAAACCCTCAATTCATCAAAGAACACTTGTTACCACTTATCAGGTAACTAATACCTTCAGGTCATCTGACCAAGGTAAACATGATACTTGCCACACAAGCATCTCACATGGCTATCAAGGCCCATTTAATCTCTTGTTACCTCTTACTAGGCAACAAAGCATATTATGGCTCACAAGGCCCATAAAACAATTTCAATAATAAAACATCATAGCTCATACATGGCTATGCCCAACATCTCATGATACCTGCATGGTTAGTACACATGATAACAGTTATATCAATTACATATCAACACTATGCAATGTAAGAGCAGCATTACTATTCCTTTATTAGAGTTAGGATTTCCAAATTCATGTCAATTAGGGATACTCATTCCATTACCTAAAATTAGGGTTATGGTTTATCATCATATAGCCCAAGATTAGGGTATCATGCTCTATAACCTAAAATTAGGGTTTCACATACCTTCACCCTATATTAGGGTTAGGGTTTCATATAGCATTACATATCATCTCCCTGGGTTAGAGTTTCTCATCACATCCCTGCATTGGGGTTTCACATGGCATCACCCTAGATTAGGGTTTCACACATCATTAACTTAAATTAATGTTCCTTATAACTTTTCCCCAAATTAGGGTTTCATGCAACTTTACCGGAATTAGGGTTTCATGAAGCATCCTCTTGAATTAGGGTTTTTCATTATATTGCCCTGAATTGGGATTTCTCATATCATCACCCTAAATTAGGGTTACACCATTACCCTAGATTAGGGTTTTACCTAGCATTGCCCTAAATTAGGGTTAGGGCTCATCAACCTTCTCGATTAGGGTTTCATGATCTCTCTATCAAGGATCATACCCTAATTACATATTTTATTCATGTTGAAAGTGTTGAGGCTTAACCAATACATGATTATTATACATGTATTAATTCCTCTCTCTCTCATCCTCTCTAGGATGTTGATTACTTCAAGCTTGATTAGATTAGATCAACCCTTCATTCAAGTGCATACATTTAGGGTTAACATAGTATATTGAGATATTGCTTCCATAAGCATAAAAGGTTAACCCCTCTAAGGGTACTAATCACCCTAGTACCATAAAGGTACAACCATTGTAATTATCTTTGATATACATAATAAACAATCATAGGGTTAATTGATCCTTCATAGCTTTGAGACTATTAGGTCTCCAAACGGTTTTGATACTTTTGAACCTTCAAACGGTTTTGACCTTCTTGACCTTCAAATGGTTTTGAAACCGTGTGCCCTCCAAACAGTTTTGAAACTGTTTGGGAATCTAAGGTTGAGACCATTTGCTCTTAAATAGTTTTGAAACCATTTGATGCTTTCAACCCTTGAAACCGTTTGATCAATTTAACCTTGAGACCAAATGAACAACCCATCATTGAAACCGATTGGACATCAAACAGTTTTGAGACCGTTTGCCCTCCAATAGGTCTAAAGACCGTTTGATCCGAAACGGTCTCAAGACCGTTTGGACTCAAATGGTCTCAAGACTGTTTGGTCCAAACCACATTGAAACCGAATGGATCAATTAGGGTTTCTTAATCAATCGATTTTGGGTTTCCACTCATTGAACCATCCAACATTAAGATCATTGAAAGTAGATCAACTTGTAACCCTTGGATCTTCATCCATCCATGACTCCTCTTGACCTCAAATGATTTTGAGACTGTTTGACCTCAAACGGTCTGGAGACCGTTTGCCCTCAAACGGTCTTGAGACCGTTTGAGCCATTCAACATTGAAATCGACTCAATCAATTTAGGGTTTCAACCAATCAATCCGATTAGGGTTTGTAATCAATGGATCATCTATTCTTGAATCCATTATAATTAGATCAATTTGAACCATTGGATCTTCAATCATCCACATCAGCAATTGACCCCAAACGGTCTTGAGACCGTTTAACCTCAAACAGTCTTGAGATCATTTGCCCTCAAACGGTCTTGAGACTGTTTGATCACCAAACAGTCTTGAGACTGTTTGGTCATCAAGTTGAAACCATTTACACATGACCTTTATTGAGGTGTGTGCTAAGATTACATCATCATCTTCAAGCTTCAAACCTTCGAAATTTTCTATGATCTTTGTGGTGATTTTAACAATTAAACAAAAGGAATTTCGGGAAAGAAAAAGGAATCAACATATGATGAAGAAATGAAATCAATAATGATGTTTAAGGATTCAAGTTATATAACCTGCCTTCAAAGTTGAATCCAAGCTTCAAGCTTCACGTATTTAATGGTGAATGAAGCTTCCTCAACTTCCCATGGTCCGTCCTCAAGTCTTTAAGTGAAAATAATGGCTAAAGTTAAAGATTGAATGGAGAAAAGAAGAAAATAAGCATTGAATTTCAATTTCCTCCATGAAATCAAGGTTGAAGATGATTAAGGAGATCACCTACAGGTTGGGGTACGTCCTCCTGTTGCTCCTAATCTCCCTTGTGCTCGGACAAAGCAAGGAAAGAAAGAAGAGTCGAAAAAAGCCTTTCATTTGGGTGAAGAATGAAGTGTATATAAGAGAAATTCAAGAGAGAGAAAGTGTTATAAAAATCCTTCAATTCCCAAAATTGGTGCCACTTATCCCCCTCACTTCCTTTCATACGAAGCCATCATCCTCCCCTTCAAAATCCTCTTCTTTATCCATGAATTAAAAGAAAACAAATTAAGCACCTTAATCAATATAATAATAATATCCAAAAATGAGTGGATATTACTTTTTCTTTAACTAATGTGAGTGGGCTCTCCACTCACTTTAGATATTTCGGTGCCATTGCAAGGAACAAGGACGTATATACTTATACAAATTCAACCATCACACTTTTGGTTGAAGGGCACTTCCATTAATATATTTATTTTTGCATTAATTGAATTAGGGTTTTAATTATGCTTAAATCTTGATTATTTTAATATCAAGATTCTCTCTCCCCCAAAGATATTCAAATGAGACACCCCTCAGATTTTCTTGTCTCTAATTGATACCAAGAAACATTAGGGACTATCTAGAAGTGGTATTTGCATATTGAACCCTAGGTTTTGGGTAAATTGCACATTACACTAAAATTAGGGTTTAATGCACAAACATTGCTTGATAAGCTCTTTCTTGGTGCTCAGGCTACCACAAGCCATACCTCTGCATCATTTTCATTCTTATGATGCTTAAACACTTGAGGAACATTTTATTGTGTAACATTTGCAAGTTAACCCCTCAACTGGGTTAATTTGCACTTTAGTCCAAAACGAGCAAAACATTGTTTTCAACATTATTCAAAAAGGACTAAAATTGAAACATAAGTTCCTCTTGAGCCTTAATTACTTTTCACAAGTTAAAAGCAAACATATAATTATCTTTCTTAAACAAAACATCTAGGGTTAAAGCATAACCCAGGCCAGGGATGTTACATTCCTACTCTTGCACCAAGTCTTTTGCCTTACAGACATTACCCACTCTCCTTATATTTTCCACCTTCTTCTTCTCCTTCAACTTGGAGAGGCTTTTGCATTTTCTCCTTTACTTGGAGAAGCCTTCACCTTCTTCTTCTTGGAGAAGCTTTCACCAATCTTTGCACTTGTAGAAAGGGGTTGGGGAAAGGAAGCTTTGAAAGCTTTATATTGTTGGTATGTATGCCCATAGAGAAAGTCATATGATGATTGTAATGGGATACTTTGTAAATGATTTGAATAATAATAAAGGCAATTTTCGATCTATATGTTTAAACTATTTCTGAGATGATGGTGTAACATGATAGATGTCTAAAGAATGATTTTAGTCAATGACGTATGCTTTTAGGTTAAGGACCTAAATGATGAGATCATGCGGATGTTAAGAGTATTCATTCTTGTGTGGTCCCTAGTCGGTTGTTATTGTGGAAATAACCATAGACATCAATAACACTAAAGACTAGATTGTGTGTTGGTTGATGACAGAATCTCATTAGTCATGAAATAGAGATATCAAACCAAGCACATAGGTACTTGTTAGAGAACAAGGTACCGGACAGACCCCCCGTGGGAGTGACACATGGAACCATGATTTGGTAGTCACAGTCATCTCTCACAGTGATGGTGGTGAGTGTGATTCTTAGACCTGAAATCACTACACTCAACACATGTCGTTGGGTACACTTTGACATCATCAAACGCAGTCTTGAAACATGGGTTGTTATAAAGGTGATGATTGGGTGGCTTTGACACATGGGGCTTTTGAGGGGTGAGTGATAGATATGGGATTTGTCCCTCCTAAGGGAGTTTGATGTCCTTGGCCACTTGATGAGTAGGATTGAGAAAGGCATGTGCATGCATGTGTGAATCAATATGTGATATTGATGTCACACACATCTCACTCGGTCTGCTCTGAGATCAAGGAAATGAATGAACGTTGACAGGATGACTGTTCCATGCCTCGAGTTCATTCAGGATATCAGTGACAAAGGAATTATACATTCACTGTAACACCATTCACGGATTGTAGGATTGAAAGTTGTTCTCCAACTTTTTATTTCACTTGGGTAGCACTGATGTGTGACTAGGCACCGCTCTTTGCTTGTGAAGTCATAAGTGTTATGGACTTTCACTGCCAACGTGAAATGGACCTGCAGGGTCACACACAGGATTTAACCTGGAAGAAGAGTTTTGTCCACAAACAATGTTTAGATTGATTACTAAAGGAGTTTAGTAGTTCAATTAAACACTCAATTAATCGATAGCTCAATATCATAATGTTCAAGGTGTTGGACATATTCATTGGAGTATCAGATTGATTGAAATCACAATTGACTAATTCTACACAATCTGCACTCCCAACCGATCGGCTCATGTGATGAACCGATCGGCTGAGCTGGTGAACCGGTCGGCTCAACTGTTGAGTCAATCGGCTCAAGGTCAGGGTGAAACGATTGCTTCAAGTGTTGAAATGATCGGTTCAATAGATGCAACCAAGCAAGTTGGGAAAGTAGGATTGGTGAGAATTTTCCTTTCGTTTCTATTTCCCAATTTGATTGGGAAATAGGATTGGTATTCGATACCAATTAGAAACAAAAGAAGGAAAGTCAATCGGGAACCGACCAGGACCACCAACCGACCGGTTGAGGTGTCCCAACCGATCGGTTGAGGTGTCAACCGACCGGTTCAGGTCACCAACCGACCGTTTTAGTTGTGAAAATGATCGGTTCAGGTTCCGAGTTAGTTGCTTTTTGTGGAAAATCTCGAACCCTTCTACTCCTGCTTTTAGTCCCATATTGCCAGGGACAGAGAACCCTATCCTATGACCCACCTATATATAGGGGTATTGGGGGCTTCTCAGAGTACAACTCAGTGCAAGCCAGTTGCTTTGGAAAGTTGTCGTTCTCTCTGGTTTTGGTAACCGAGAGAGCCTGAGCAAGTGCTACCCGAAAAGGGAGGCACAGCAAGGGAAAGACAACTGCAGTTGTAACTGGTAGCAGGAGAGTGTGTTGGTGACTAGTACGCCGACAGGAGGGTGTGACTCCTTCCATTTCCTTGTGCGACAAGGAAATCGGAGTTCCAAGCGGTCCGTGTGGACAACTGTAGAGGCGGGAGACCTCTGCCGCTCGTAGGACAACTGTCAATCCTAACAATCCCGGTGAGACCAGGAGTCTTCAGTCCCGGTGCGACCAGGAGCTGCACAGACACCGTCCAAGACTGGAGGTGAAGACCACGCAAGGCGCGAGGTACTGTCGCTGAGCAAGCCTCAGGACAAGGTATGCATCCACAAACCATCTTTCCTATTCTATAGACGTTGACGTGATTCCTTTTGTTCTGGGTTTTGGGGAGAAATGTTTTTGTTTCCGCTGCTTCTCTGCCTCCTCTAAAACCCTACAGTGGTATCAGAGCCACGTCAACTGCTCTATATTTTAGGATTACCGATATGATCAATTTTGGTTTGTCGCCTTTATTTATTGCATGCGATGCGAATAAAATTGGCTTTATGCATGTCCAATCCACAAATCCCAAATATACATATATGATATGTAATATTAATGCACTCGATACGCGTCGCCCTTAAACGAGTTTTGTGGTGGATGTGTAGCATGGTTATGGCCTATAAACCCTATATATGTGTGTGGTTGTATGTGGTTGCTTGCATCTCGGTCTGCGCACCGATTCCCTTCTCCTATTCCTTATGTAACTCGAAATAATTCGAGATTTCTTTTCCTACCTTTGCTCCCCCGGAATGTAACTTGCGGTTTCACAATTCAATTGTAAATAGGATAGATTTTAATTCTTGTTATGTCAAAGAACGGCGGACGATCTGAGACGACCGGTTCGAGGAGCGAGACGAGCGGGTGGCGACCTGAGAAGATGCACGATGACCGGTGAACCGATCGGCTGGAGGCACCAGTCGATCGGCTGGTGGCACCCGAACAACCAACTTAATGGTGAGCCGATCAATCATGGAGATGAGCTGATCAAACCTAGAAAGGCAGGCACAGATTTCATCTTGTACAGGTTTCATGTAATGTAGACCTAGATGACCGTGATTCCTCTTCGCTCGAGGAATCACAATAGTATAGCCATAATCATTGCTTTTTATCATTTTGCATGTTTTCTGTGGGATATAGCATGTATATGATACGTACTATATATTGTGGTGATTGGATATGTATATGTATATAAAACTAAATCCCTCATTAAATATTAAGTTTTAGATGCCTTCCAAATGCGACACACGTGAAAAGCTTGATCGACCAAGTGTGGGCACGCCCAAGCGTGGTGCACCATCTATCTCGTGGAAGCGTGAAGGATGAATGTGTGGGTCTACCCAAGCAGGGTGCATGTTCATCGTGTTGGCTTTGGGTCAGACTTAACAAGGTGACCTAGATAGGATCTAGCGCCTTGAGGCATGGAGATGATCATGGCAAGGAGTTGCATATGACATCTTTCAAGAGTTTCATATGATGCAATTGGCAAGAGTTGCCTACCTAGAAGATCTGAGTTGTGGGTGACAGCCCAAGCTGGTCCATGGCTCAGAGGATTTCAGGATCTTCACCCACTAGAAGATTGTATGCTGCAATCTTTCGAATTGATGGTGAGGGCTGTCAATTTGAATGAAAATAGTGGGAGTGGTAATTAATTAAAGGCCTAATTAACTATCGTCAAATTTTATTCAAATCAAATCAAAAGGAGTTTTGACAAATGCAATTTTCTCTTGTAGAATGGCAAAAGAATCATCTTTTAAAATGGGAAAATTAATTGGGAATAAATTCCATAACTGGTTGAGGAATGTGAGAAGTGTTCTGCACAATCCAGATATACCAGGAGCCTTAGAATCCACTCTATGTACGCTTAATGTGTTGGTGAAGAAGAAAGAAAGTTCATTGATAGAGATCAATGGAATGAAAGGTAAGGGAGAAAAGGGTTCTCTCGCCAAACCAATTTCTTCTACATGGAGAGGATGGAAGGAACGATGGAAGAAGAAGTCAGAGATAGAGATCTCTACTTCTGGTGTATACGTGATAGAGATTAACTTTACTACTTCTTCATCATGGGTACTAGATACCGGATGCGGATCTCACATTTGTTCAAATGTGAAGGATCTTAAGAAAAGTAGGCCTTTAGGGAAAGGCAAGGTTGAACTACATGTTGCCAATGGGGCAAGGGTTGCCGCCAGTGTCGTAGGAACCTATGAGTTAACTCTACCAAGTGGGCTAATAATAGAGTTGAAGAACTGCTATTATGTACCTGCCATAAATAGGAATATCATCTCCGTCTCTTATTTGGACAAAGATGGATTTGAATTTCTTATTAAGAATGGAAAGTGTTCCATTTATAAAGATGGGATCTTTTATGGTAGTGCCCCAATGTCTTATGGTCTATACTTGATAGATCTGGAGACAAGTGTATACAACGTAAACACCAAAAAGCAAAAACTCAACAACTCAAACGAAACATATCTTTGGCATTGTTGTCTAGGGCACATAAATGAGAAGCGCATTTCTAGACTCCATAAAGATGGTTATCTAGACTCTTTTGATTATGAATCAATAGAGACATGTGAATCTTGTTTGTTGGGCAAGATGACCAAGACTCCCTTTTCAGGTAAAGGTGAGAGAGCTAGTGATCTATTAGGACTCATACATACTGATGTAAGTGGGCCGTTTAGAACTAATGCCAGAAATGGGTATGAGTACTTCATTACCTTCACTGATGATTTCAATAGGTATGGCTATGTGTACCTGATGAAGCATAAGTCAGAAACCCTTGAAAGGTTCAAGGATTTCATGAATGAAATACAGAATCAACTTGGTAAAAGTATTAAGGCACTTCGATCCGATCGAGGTGGTGAATACTTAAGCCAGGAGTTTGAGGACCTTCTGCGAGCCCGTGGTATTGTATCACAATGGACTCCGCCTGGAACACCACAACATAATGGTGTGTCTGAAAGAAGGAAGCGCACATTGTTAGATATGGTGCGATCAATGATGAGTTTTGCTGATCTTCCAATTTCCTTATGGGGTCATGCTCTTGAAACCGCCGTGTTTACACTTAACCGAGTACCATCTAAATTAGTTCAAAAGACACCATATGAGATATGGACTGGGAAGCATCCCGATTTGTCTTTTCTAAAGATTTGGGGTTGTGAGGCTTATGTTAGGAAAATGTTTCCTGATAAGCTTGGATCCAAGTCTGATAAATGTTATTTTGTTGGATATCCCAAGGAAACTAGGGGATATTATCTATACCACCCTACTGACAACAAAGTGTTTGTTGCCAGGACAGCTGTGTTCCTAGAGAAGGAATTTATTTCCAAAGGAAGCAGTGGGAGGAAAATAGAGCTTGAAGAAGTTCAATCCCAAAAAGAAAACATAGAACCGGTAGATGTACAAGAGGAAAATGGAGATTCACAAGGTGTTGTGGGATCTCGTTCTCCTCTGGTAACACAAGAACCTCGTAGATCTAGTAGGACCCGCCTTGAACCTGAGAGGTTTGGATACCTTGTGACTCAGGAAGGTGGTGAGTTGATCATAGATGATGATCCAACTACCTACGTTGAGGCTATGGAGGGACCAAATTCTGAGAAATGGCTTGAAGCCATGAGATACGAGATGGAATCCATGTACTCCAACAAAGTATGGACTTTGGTGGAACCACCCGAAGGGGTAAAACCCATAGGGTGCAAGTGGGTCTTTAATAAGAAGACCGACATGGATGGCAATGTGCAAACTTATAAAGGCAAATTGGTTGCTAAGGGATTTTGACAAGTTCAAGGTGTTGACTATGACGAAACCTTTTCTCCAATTGCCATGATTAAGTCCATCAGGATCATGCTTGTTATTGCAGCTTATTATGACTATGAGATTTAGGAGATGGATGTTAAAACGCATTCCTTAACGGGAATATAAATGAGGATATGTACATGACACAGCCTGAAGGTTTTGTAGATCCAAAGAATGTCAATAAAGTCTGTAAGCTACAAAGGTCAATCTATGGATTGAAGCAAGCATCTCGGAGTTGGAATCTTTGATTTGATGAGGAAGTCAAAGTGTTTGGCTTTACTCAAAATGAAGATGAACCTTGTGTGTACAAGAAGGTTAGTGGGAGCTCGACCACATTCCTCATATTGTATGTGGATGACATACTTTTGATGGGGAATGATGTCTTAGCCTTAAAGAAGGTAAAGACTTGGCTTGGGAATACTTTCTCAATGAAGGACTTAGGAGAAGCATCCTATATTCTAGGAATTAAGATCTATAGAGATAGATCTAGAAGGCTTCTCGGACTAAGTCAGAGCACGTACATCGACAAAGTGCTGAAGCGGTTCAGCATGGAGAACTCAAAGAGAGGCAACATCCCCATGCTACATGGAGTCACCGTCTCTAGAGCTCAATGTCCCCAATCTTGTGAAGAAAGGGAGTGTATGAACAGGATCCCATATGCATCAGCCATCGGATCCATCATGTACGCTATGTGTGCACACACCCAGATGTATCGTATGCTCTCAGCATGACGAGTAGGTACCAGTAAGATCCCGGGGATGCTCACTGGACAGCCATAAAGAACATCCTCAAGTACTTGCGAAGGACTAAGGATCAATTTCTTGTTTACGGCGGCGAGGAAGAGCTGGTTGTAAAGGGTTACACCAATGCAAGCTTCCAAACCGATAAAGATGATTACAAATCGCAGTCAGGATTTGTATTTTGCCTTAATAATGGAGCTGTGAGCTGGAAGAGTTCCAAGCAAGAAACAATTTTCGATTCTACTACAGAGGCCGAGTATATTGCTGCTTCACATGCAGCAAAGGAGGCTGTGTGGATCAGGAAGTTCATCTCTGAATTTGGTGTAGTTCCCAGTAGTTGTGATGCAATTGAGCTTTATTGTGACAATAATGGAGCTATTGCGCAAGCTAAGGAACCCATATCACATCAGCGGTCCAAGCACATACTGTGGTGCTTCCATCTCATACGAGAGATCGTACAGCGAGGAGATGTGAAGATTTGCAAAGTACCAACTGAAGACAGCATAGCTGATCCACTGACTAAGGCCCTTTCTCAACAGAAGCATGATGGTCATGCTAGGTCACAAGGACTGAGGTTCCTTGGTGACTGGCTCTAAGTGCAAGTGGGAGTCTGTTGGTATGTATGCCCATAGAGAAAGTCATATGATGATTGTAATGGGATACTTTGTAAATGATTTGAATAATAATAAAGGCAATTTATGATCTATATGTTTAAACTATTTCTGAGATGATGGTGTAACATGATAGATGTCTAAAGAATGATTTTACTCAATGAAGTATGCTTTTAGGTTAAGGACCTAAACGATGAGATCATGCAGATGTTAAGAGTATTCATTCTTGTTTGGTCCCTAGTCGGTTGTTATTATGGAAATAACCATAGACATCAATAACACTAAAGACTAGATTGTGTGTTGGTTGATGAAAGAATCTCATTAGTCATGAAATAGAGATATCAAACCAAGAACATAGGTACTTGTTAGAGAACAAGGTACCGGACAGACCCATCGTGGGAGTGACACATGGAACCATGACTTGGTAGTCACAGTCAGGTCTCACAGTGATGGTGGTGAGTGTGATTCTTAGACCTGAAATCACTACACTCAACACATATCATTGGGTACACTTTGACATCATCAAACGCAGTCCTGAAACATGGGTTGTTATAAAGGTGATGATTGGGTGGCTTTGACACATGGGGCTTTTTAGGGGTGAGTGATAGATATGGGATTTGTCCCTCCTGAGGGAGTTTGATGTCCTTGGCCACTTGATGAGTAGGATTGAGAAAGGCATGCGCATGCACGTGTGAATCAATATGTGATATTGATGTCACACACATCTCACTCGGTCTGCTCTGAGATCAAGGAAATGAATGAACGTTGATAGGATGACTGTTCCATGCCTCGAGTTCATTCAGGATATCAGTGACAAAGGAATTATACATTCACTGTAACACCATTCATGGATTGTAGGATTGAAAATTGTTCTCCAACTTTCTATTTCACTTGGGTAGCACTGATGTGTGACTAGGCACCGCTCTTTGCTTGTGAAGTCATAAGTGTTATGGACTTTCACTGCCAACATGAAATGGACCTGCAGGGTCACACACATAGGATTTAACCTGGAAGAGGAGTTTTGTCCACAAACAATGTTTAGATTGATTGCTAAAGGAGTTTAGTAGTTCAATTAAACACTCAATCAATTGATAGCTCAATATCATAATGTTCAAGGTGTTGGACATATTGATTGGAGTATCGGATTGATTGAAATCGCAATTGACTAATTCTGCACAATCTACACTCCCAACCGATCGGCTCATGTGATGAACCGATCGGCTGAGCTGGTGAACCGGTCGGCTCAAGTGTTGAGTCGATCGGCTCAAGGTCAGGGTGAAATGATTGCTTCAAGTGTTGAAACGATCGGTTCAACTGATGCAACCGAGCAAGTTGGGAAAGTAGGATTGGTGAGAATTTTCCTTTCGTTTCAATTGCCCAATTTGATTGGGAAATAGGATTGGTATTCGATACCAATTAGAAACAAAAGAAGGAAAGTCAATCGGGAACCGACCAGGACCACCAACCGACCGGTTGAGGTGTCCCAACCGATCGGTTGAGGTGTCAACCGACCAGTTCAGGTCACCAACCGACCGTTTCAGTTGTGAAATGATCGGTTCAGGTTCTGAGTTAGTTGCTTTTTGTGGAAAATCTCAAACCCTTCTACTCCTGATTTTAGTCCCATATTGTTGGGGACAGAGAACCTTGTCCCATGACCCGCCTATATATATAGCGGTATTGGGGGCTTCTCAGAGTACAACTCAGTGCAAGCCGGTTGCTCTGCAAAGTTGTCATTCTCTCTGGTTTTGGTAACCGAGAGAGCTCGAGCAAGTGCTACCCGAAAAGGGAGGCACAGCAAGGGAAAGACAATTGCAGTTGCAACTGGTAGCAGGAGAGTGTGTTGGCGACTAGTACGCAGACAGGAGGGTGTGACTCCTTCTGGTTCCTTGTGCGACAAGGAGATCAGAGTTCCAAGCGGTCTGTGTGGACGACTGCAGAGGCGGGAGACCTCTGCTGCTCGGAGGACAACTGTCAATCCTGACAGTCCCGGTGAGAACAGGAGTCTTCAGTCCCGATGCGACCAGGAGCTGCACAGACACCGTCCAAGACCGGAGGTGAAGATCGCGCAAGGCGCGAGGTACTGTCGCCGAGCAAGCCTCGGGACAAGGTATGCATCCACAAACCATCTTTCCTATTCTATAGATGTTGATGTGATTCCTTTTGTTCTGGGTTTTGGGGAGAAATTTTTTTGTTTCCGTTGCTTCTCTGCCTCCTCTAAAACTCTACATATATGACTAAAATATAGTATCTCTCTCACACATATCCTATCTCACTCATATAGACATTTTAAAGTATAAGAAAGAGAGAGAAAGGGGCTCTAGTGGACAATATGCACTCAATTGTAGCTAGGAGTTTGAATAGCATGAAGGAGAAAACTTGGGATGAATTTGAAGGGGTCCTATTTATAGTTAGGGATGTCCAATAGTGTCTAGGAACACTTAGGAATGTTTTCTAGCCGTTTGGGGTGTTGCAACAAACATAATTTCTAGTTTTGCAACACTCCAATGGTTAAAATCACTATTTCTGCACATTTCGTACATTGCAGTCAGTCGATTTTCAATAAAGATAACTCAACCGATTGCATTATTTGACAAATAAAATTTGAAGCATCGGTCGAGTTTATCCTAGATGAAACTCAACCAATCATTTAAATCTAGTTTTCTCGTGGAGGGTGACAATCGAATTCTATGTATTGGAAACTCAACCGAACCTAGAAATTCACAAAATGCATTAAGGGTGTCGATTGAGTTGCCACAGGAGAAACTTGACTGAATAGGCACTTTGTGATGTATTTTGGAAAATTTTATAGGAGTGATTAAACGTTCGAATTAAGGGTTCCTAGTTTTTTTCTCATATTAGTTACAATTCATAACATCAATACAATGATTTCAAAAATCATCCTAAGGGTTTTCCAAGAAAGTGCATTTGCATTGCTTTTGATCGACTTGAACTAGATCATGTTGGGGACTAATTGAATTGATCCTTTTCATGATCCTAATACCTAAAATCAATCTCAAGTGGACATATTAGATACATATGAATGGAATGGTTAAGTCATTATCAAAATATGGACAATGTGTAACTCTCAGGTCAACAATGATCAGATGGACTATGACACATGGAAATGACTGTGAGTGATGTAGAGGAGATTTGTTCCTCCTACATGAGTACGATATTCTGGACACTTGATAAGCGAGACTGAGAAATACATGACCATGCTCATATGAGTCAATATGTGATATTGAGCTTAAATATATCTCAAACAGACTGCTCTATCTCAAGGAACATGGATTGAATGTTGAAGAGGATGATGATTCCATAGCTCGAGTTCGATCTGGATATTAGTGACATAGGAACCATACAAACACTATAACACCAATCACAGATTGTAGGCTGAAGTTGTTATACAACTTTCAATTTACTTGGGTAGCAATGATGTGTTTCTAGATACCACTCATTGCTTGTGATGTCATAAATTTGTTATAGACATATATTGTCAACCTAATTTTGGAACCTATAGGGCCACACACATAGGATACTTCGAATAGGAGTTTATTCATGAATGATGTTTAACTTGATTACTTAAGTATTTAGGTATTCAGTTTAAACAACAATTGACTCGTTGGGCTCTAAACTGACCGATTCAAGTGTTGAACTGATCGATTGGAGTGTCAGATTGATTGAAATGGCATTGGCTAAATGTTGGTTGAACTTTGACATGAACTGATCGGATCAAGGTCGGCCAGACGACCGATTCATATGATGAACCATCTGGTTCATTGATCAATTTTATTGCATCAAGGATTAGTGTTGACGTCATGTTGTGCATTAATTAAATAGTAATTTACAATACAATTGTGATTGGGAAACATGATGAAACTATCGGTTCAAGGGTTGAAACGACTGGCTCACATGTCAACCGATCGGTTCACTTGTGAACTGATCATTTCATCGCTCGCAGGATGTGAAAATTTATAAAATTTGTCCCTTTCCGCTTTCGCTCAGACTGGGAACCCTGAACCTAACCCTCCTATAAATAGAGGGGTATTGTGGGCTTCTCAGATAAATCGATTGACTGTGACAATTGTTTTCTTCCCTGGTTGTGGTAACCAAGAGAACCCGATCATGTCCTACCCGATAAAGGGAGGGATAGTAAGGGAGAACAATTGCGGGATAGAAAGTTGATGCTAGTACACCAACGAGAAGGGACAATTCCTTCTTGTCTTGTCTTCTAGAACAACAAGGGTTCCAGATGGTCTGTTGGGATTATTTTAGAGGTGAGGAAGTTGTTACATGTGGCTAGGAGGACAATGTCAAACTGTTGTTTGTGGTGAACCACTAGCATCTGTTGCTGACACTGTCCGGGTGTGACTTGAAGAAAGGCACAGACTACAATGAGGAGATTATCACAAAATTTCTCTGGGACCATATATATCCTCGTAACCATCTTTCCCATTATATAGTTATTGACACGGTATTCTATTTAAAGGGAAATATGGAAGTTAAATTTGTGTTTCCACTATCTTTTTTGTAGTCATATTTCCCAACAATATTTTCACACTCTATTTTGTTGTTGATCCCAACGATAGAAATCATAGGGATTAGAGCGTGCTCCATGTTAAGTTCTACAACTAATCTTGTAAAATGTCCCCTTCGTTATAGATCGGTGTTCGTTTCAACCTTGATGGTTTTTCATAGATGATCGCATGTCTTCTTTAGTGATACATTTCGATATAGGTGGAAGGAATCCTAACCCATTCCACCAATCTAGGAGGCATGGGAATGTCTAGATTAAAGCTAGGGGACCATCTTTGGACATTTAGGTATGACCCGAAGATAGGCCATGCCCCCTGCTAAAGCATGTAGTCTTCCTTCGTCTGGAATTCCACAATGTAGAAGTCGTTTGCCACATCAATCATGTTGAAGCCTCCTACCTGCTTCAAAAGCATGCTAATCCTATCATGCAGCATCAGGAATCCAATTTCTCTCGTAAGAAGCTTGACTATTACAGTATATTGCTAGGGTTTCAGCAGATTCTCCATGACTTCTTGATGAAAATTGAAAGTGGAACAACCATGATCGGTGGATACTACAATGTCAGATGGTTGTAGCACAATACCACATGTTTCCGCATCAATCTTAATGGAGTTGAGCAGATTATCCTGAGGGCCCTTGACCACTGTATCTTTATATGACGCGCGGGGGTATGTGGATGGTCTAAAGTCTTTTATCTACCCGAACCCTTGTAGGAGAGGGGTGGGATTGCACAGAGGAGCTGGCAGCATCGACTTTCATGGAATTAGGAAGATATTCCAGGTGATGTTGTTGGATCGAACTGCCGTTTGAGAAATTGAGACGGTTACCTGTTTCACCCAATTTGATAGAGTTGGTAGATCGTGAAGGATCTCCATAACCATTGTCGATGCGAAACCCTTATAATCACGGGCGAAAAAACAAGGGGGCCAACGTAGGCCATGCCCCCCTAATAAATCTGAACACTTGCTAAGTTGGTTAATGGGTATTTACTGTAAGTTATACATTTCGCAGAGTTTCATGATCCGCATCGAACGGATTGTCTCTCACGTTCTGAGATTGGTTTATGCGAGACGAGTGAATGAAATTCTATAGTTTCAAAGATTTATCTATCTTCTGGAAACTCACGACTCACATTTTTCTGGTTGCGCCCACTGATTGCGCGATTGAATAGAATCTTTCAAATACCAATCTATTTTTAAACCAATCTTGACACTTTCCCAAAGAATACTCCCCGTTTTATGTTGCATACCAACAAACATCCGTCTGCTGGCACTTTTCATTCACTTCTTTTTCTTTAAAAAAAGAAAACAACATAAAGGTGTTCCATGTGCCTTTGAGAGAACCGTATCAGATTATGTTCTCCATCCTCGGTGTAGCCGCTCCATCTGCTGCCTAAGTTGTGCTCTGCTGGAAAACACCAGATTGTGTGTTATTTCCCAGCCGGCGACACAAACATTTCCCCCATCCAATGCAATGCATTGGCTATTACACAAACACTTCCTCACCAAGGCAGGGTGTTCAAGTACAACAAAGAAATACGTAACAATTAGACACATCCATTAGGTCCGAGCCTCTAGCCTCGCCAAGATTCCCATGGAGAACTGGGTAAAAGTTTGCCATATTCAAAAATCACATGGATGAATGCCATGTTTCTATATTTTAACGTTAAGAACAGTAGTGTTTTGACTTTGTTCATCTATCTTTTTGCCAACAATTTAGGTTAACAGTTTTTTCCTAAATCCCCCCTCTCTTTTCCCATAATCCCTAAAACCCTTCTCTCCTTTCTGTAATTCCTGTACCCCCTGTTGTTAGCCCAAAATTCCAAAGACCCCCCCTACTGTTTAGTTTCCGTTAATCCAACTGACGGAAGAGGTTCTCCAAGTTTTAATTTTTTTAGCCTAATCTACTACTAACCTGAACATTGTTTGCGTCTTATTTTTTTAATATAATACATTACGTAGAACAAAATAGATTAATATTAGGTGAAAAATAACTTAGGCGGTTAAGTGTGATGTTCCTTAACAAAGACACCTGATTTGGACCCGGTCAAAATACAAAAAGACACGCTAATTACATGGTGAAGGCTTTGAACAATGTCTAACTAACTAGCCCGATAATTTACCTTTACAAATTTCTTTTACCTTACCATCTGTAGTTTTGGAAGTTCGTTATCCGGCATAATCTGGTGTGAAAGCATTCAGACCCTGGACCATTATCACAATAATTTATTTATGAATAAAATGTCTTTTTTTGAAGTTATATTAAGTCTTAATAAAACTAATTACTACTAGTGTAAATACTAATATGAAATTAAAAAAAATGTCTTTACAGGGGCTCGATTTACAAATTAGATTTCTAATCCTTTTTGTACGACAAAACCTAATATAAATATTAAAATTGATTAATATGATCTAACTTTAATTATGAATCCTACAAAAGTAAGTATTATGAACACCATTATCTGGTGCGATCTGATCACGGTTAAAAGTTCAGTTTGATTTGCCTCGTTCGGTTTGATCTGATTCATCACTCATGACAACTTATAATGAATGTGTAGAATTATTTTATAGTTAAAGTTATATTATTCTAACAAAAATGATTTATTAACATGTATACACACAATATGTGAATATATGATATAAATGTTATAATGACGTAACATGAATTAATTTTTACTTTAATACAACAAAGTATGATTACAGTTTAATATATTTGAGTCTCACTTTGATTCGTATTGAAACGGCTCTGACTCGTATTGAAACGCGGCTCGATCCTACTTTAAAATAATTAATGTACGGTTATTAATTTTGCTACTTTGAAATCTATATAATATTTGAAAAATTATCATGCCATGTTAACCTCGGTTCCTGATCTGACAAAGTACTAAATTTATAATTTCATCCTTATTTATAAGGGTGTTTATTAATTCAGTGTTTTTAATTCAAACCAACAATGGAACTAGTATTGTTATGTTAATTAATGTTAATATGTACACTAATTGTTTAATTAAGAAATAATTTAACTTTAAATATAAAGATATTTTATTGGTAAATAATAAATTATTGAAAGCTTGATCCGGGATTTAACTAGGTTAGACCGAATAATAAACTTTCAAAATTATAGACGACCAAGTAAAGCAAATTTGTAATGGTAAATGATCAGGCAATCTGTTATTTAGGCATGATCATAGGTGTTCTAAGGAATCGTCGTATGTTGTATGCCTTTAAATCTGGTGTATCAGATTGTTATCCTGATTGTGTCCCAAAAAATTCCTACAATTTATTTATCTAAAAACACACCTTTAAAAAGATTAATGAGGTGTGTGCGCGACTGAGATTAACAGGGATATGTTGGGATAGCAAGTCCGGGACAACAAATTTGAAACCGTGTTGTATTACTCTTAATTATCATTTCTTTTTGTCAGACATGACCACCATAGTCAATTTCTCAAATAATATTAATTTATTTTTCAATAGGAGAGTATTATTTTAAAAATAATAGACCGACCCGTTTATAGGTTAGTAGTAGATTGGTTTTTAAAAAAACTTTGGAACCCCATTCTGTCAACTTGGCTGACGGAAAGCAAACAGCAGGGGGTTCTTTGGAATTTTGTGCTCACAACAGGGGGGTGACAGGAATTAGATAAAGGAGAGGAGGTTATTAGGAATAATGGGAAAAGAGAGGGGGGATTTGGGGAAAAAACTCTTTTAATTATTCTTTCTATGACAATTCAATTAATAGTTTTATGTTCTACTCCAGCCAATTGTCGGGTCAAAGGAAGTTGATGAATTTCATACGCACACCGACACTGTCATATTTCGGCTAGAGGGAGAAAAGCTGTATTTACTCTTATAATCAGCAAGAATTATTTATCAATTAGTTCTTCGGTTGTTTGATGAACATAGCGTTTTTTTACATTTTCACAAGCAGAAGCCGGTTGGACTACAAAAGTAAACAATCTTCTTACTTCTCAAGTATTTGTCAAAAATGTTGCCATAAATGAACAATGGTAGATCAATATCTATTCTTGCTGCTAAAAGGAACTTGGTACTTAATGTTCTATTAGAAATCGGGCCCCCAGCTTGCAGCTGATGGTTCTGCCCCTGTTGATGATCTTGGCATCCGCCATCGTTGTTCGTCCTAGGCGTCGCCCTAGGAGACGACATCTTACAGTGATTCTTTCACGAGGTTAAGATAGGGAAGTTACTCGATGCTCATACCCAGATTATATGTGATGTTCTCTATATCGACGATCATGTCATGCGGAGTGTTTCTCAATCGAACTAATGCCAACTGCAAAATAAATTGTATAAAAATGACCGACAATTTACACTTGACGTGATCGATACACCATGATCTCACACGAAATATCCATGTGATTGAGGTCATTCTGCATGGGACCTTTGGAAAAAAATGTGTTGCGTCGGCTTGGTTCTCTAGGACGCACGATCTCATGCGACTGCTACACCATTCCTATCACGGTCCTATATGTTGAAATATTAGTGTGTTATAAATAGAAGTGAGCACATTCAATTAAAACATAGCACATTACTAGTAAAAGTGAACATATTATATTAAAATGTTTGCCATTACTAGCAGAATTTGACATATTCACACGAACTCCTAGTAAAAGAGGACATATTATACTAAAATATGGGCGCAATAATAGTAGAAATTGGCACATTTTATTACAATATTGAATGCACCCACTTCTACTAGTAACTCACCCTAATTTTAATGAAATTTTACACTCTTGAAAAACACTAGAGGGGGGATGAATAGGGTTTTAAAGTTAATTTAACAATTATTCAACTCAAACAACCACAAATGAAAAAGTAAGAAGGAGACAAGGGATTTAGAGTGGTTCCTACCTTAGCAAATACTAAGGCAGTCAGTCCACTACCCGGTTGCTTACCCAACCGGGATTTTGAAAGTATTAATTTTATTACCTTCACAAGGAATTACACAAAATACAATACTTTCTTACACCCCTTTGAACAGCCTTCACTTTGAAGTAGATGCACCAACTCGAGGTAGCCTTCTTGAAGTAACTCCAAGCTCCCCCTTAAAGTAGCCTTCCTCTTAGAAGTAACCTCCCGTTGCACCAGCCTTCTTGAAGTAGTTCAAAGTCTCCTTCTTCACCAAGAAGATCACGACCCTCTCCAATCCGCAGCCTCCAACCTAGGAGTAGCAAGGAGAGTACAAGCAATGAAAGTGAACAAGAAAGGAAAATGGAAATTACAACTTATCCTTTGAAGGACAATGCTTGATTTGCCTATATCAAGCGTGTAGATCTCCTAACCAATGTATATGGAAGTGTGATTGCTATGGATAGGAGATACTAGCCTATAGGACACGAATTTAGAGCAAAGTGAAGAGTAGCCAATTGCAAGTATTGCTCAATTGCTCAAAAACAGGTTGCTAATGCAAGTGTATGCTCAATAGATTGCTCAAGTGTAGAATAAGTGAGTTTAGGTGTCCTAAGGCATGTCCTATTTATAGGAATGACCTACAAGTGCTTAAGGACGTTCTAGACACTTTCTAGGGGTTTCTAAGTGCTTAACTAGTCGTTAGGTATAAGTTAGTTGTATTAGCAACGGCTAGTTAATTAATTATGCAGTTGCTGTCAGATTCCATCTCGGTCAAGAAATTGTCGACCGAGATACCTACTCGGTCGAGGTTTTGTCGACCGACAGGCTCTCTGGATCAAGTGTTTGCAACGTTCATCTCCAACTGCCAACTACCTTGTCAGCTGTGTCTAACGGCTACCTGGGTCTTTCTCGGTCGAGAAGCTTGCCGACCGAGAGTGTCTCGGTCGAGGATTTTGTCGACCGAGATTGACCATGTTTCAATTTAAGTACTAAGTGTGTATGTAAGTGTGCATATGTGACACTATCAAAGGGGATGACCTATCTAAGTGTAGTGATTGACTAGGGAAGATCTAACGCTTGATTTACATGAATTCTAAGTACTTGTACATTATATATTTGTACAAGTTTACAATTGATTACATTTAATGACATTTACAAGCATTCAAGCATATAGATTCCCTAGTACTTTGTCATCCACCTCATTCCTGTAACACTCAAGTAGCACGTTAGATCAACAAGAATGAAATGTTTGTCATTATCAAAACAAAGGGATTTTACTGATGTCCATTTAGCCAACAATCTCCCCCTTTTTGAAGATGACAAACATTTCCAAAATATAAATTAAGAAAATATAAAACATGTGAGTTTCATACCTAAAGATTACCTTTGTGAATTTCTTCTCTTGTTTATAAAATGTGTGCTTATTATTCCCCATGAATTATAGAACATGAAATCCAATTCTTTAGGGAATATAGCAACTTTCAATGTAAAGCCAAGAGTTTATGAAACTCATTGATTTGAGTTTTGCACAACTACTAAGTTTTAAGATTTATTTTTATTTCTCCCCCTTTGTCATTTCAAAAAGATATCCGTTAAAAACAAGAAAACTCCCCCTTAATTAGATGTCCCATCAAATCCAATGAAAAAGATGTCCATTTAAAAACCAAAAATGATGCAAATAAGAACATTTTTAAGAAGCACAAATATCAAAGAAAACATCTTCTAAAGGAGTGATAAGCAATTGCTTCCTTATTTTTTTGAATTGGTCTAGTGGAAGTGGTTTTGTAAAAATATCAGCCAATTGATCTTCCGTATCAACATGATGAAGAGAAACATGATTCTTAGAGATATGATCCCTTAAAAAGTGATGACGGATTTCAATATGTTTAGCTCAGCTGTGTAAAATAGGATTGTGTGCTAAGTTTATAGCGCTTGTGTTGTCACAAAAGATAGGCGTAGATGAAAGAGTAAAACCATAATCGTTTAACACTTGTTGCATATAAAGCACTTGAGCACAACAAGATCCGGCTGCCATATATTCAACTTCAGTTGTAGAGAGGGCAACCGTGTTTTGTTTCTTGCTAAACCAAGATACTAAAGCTTTTCCTAACAAGAAACAACCACCACTAGTGCTCTTGCGGTCAAGTCGACAACCAACATAATCAGCATCAGTATAAGCTTTAAAATCCAAGGATTGTCCTTTTGGGTACCATAAGCCAAAACATGTGGTGCCGGCTAAGTATCGAAGAATCCATTTAACTGCTTGAAAATGAGAGTGCATGGGTTGTGATTGAAATTGAGCACAAAGACCAACGGAAAACATGATGTCCGGTCTAGAAGAAGTTAAGTAAAGCAAACTACCAATTATGGCTCTATATAAGGAATCATCAATAGGTTCCCCATTTTCATCCTTATCAATTTTAATAGAGGTAGCCATAGGAGTAGTAGCATGTTTACATTGATCCATCCCAAAACGTTTTAAGAGTTCTTTAGTATACCTTTCTTGGCTTATAAAAATCCTGGCAGGCGTTTGTTTAATTTGGAAACCAAGAAAGAAAGTTAGTTCACCCATGAGGCTCATTTCAAATTCCTTTTGCATAATGTCACTGAATTGTGTGCATAATGATTCATTTGAAGCTCCAAAAATAATATCATCAACATATATTTGAACAACTAGAAAATCAGATGTATATGTTTTGAAAAATAAAGTAGAATCTGAATTTCCAATAGAAAAACCATTATAAAAAAGATATGTCTTGAGCCTTTCATACCAGTTCCTAGGTGCTTGTTTTAAACCATAAAGTACTTTCTTAAGTTTATAAACATAGTCATCTTTTTCCGGTATTTCAAAACCAGGTGGTTGGGCAACATACACTTCTTCTTGAATGATTCCGTTTAGAAATGCACTTTTTACATCCATTTGGTAGAGTTTGATGTTTTTATGTGCAACAATAGCTAGTAACATTCTAATAGCTTCAAGTCTTGCTACTGGTGCATACATTTCATCAAAGTCTATTCCTTCTTGTTGATTATATCCTTGTGCTACTAACCGAGCTTTATTCCTTATTACTTCCCCTGCCTCATTTAGCTTATTTCTAAAAACCCATTTAGTTCCAATGATGGTTTTATCTTGTGGTTTAGGAACTAAATCCCATACATCATTTTTAGTGAATTGATTTAATTCTTCTTGCATTGCTATTATCCAATAGTCATCTTTAATAGCTTCAGATACCTTCTTAGGTTCAATAATAGAAACAAAGGCCATGTTTGCAACATCCTTAAAAGAAGAACAAGTTTTGACTTTATCATTGGGATTCCCAATAATTAATTCTTGAGGATGATCCTTAATGAGTCTAGGTATAGGTTGTGTTTTAGTGTTTTCATTGCTTGTAGTATTTTTCTCACTATCATTGGGTATGGATAAGTTTTCGAATTGATGAGTGAGATCAACTATTTCAGGATTTTCTGATTTTGTCTCTTCATGAAAAGAAATATGAATAGATTCCTCAACTTTTCTAGAAATAGTGTTGTAGACTCTAAATGCTTTGCTAGAGGTAGAATATCCCAAAAAGAATGCTTTATGTGATTTAGAATCAAACTTATCTCTATCCTCTTTAGTGTTTAAGATATAGCATGTGGATCCAAAGGTATGAAAATAGTCAACTCTAGGTTTCTTATTATGTATTATTTCATATGGTGTTTTCTTCAAATAGGAGTGAACAGTTACTCTATTTAACACATAGCATGCGGTGTTTACAGCTTCAGCCCAAAAAGTTTTAGGTGTGTTATGTTCGGGCATCATAGTCCTAGCCATTTCTTGTAGTGATTGATTTTTCCTTTCAACTATACCCTTTTGTTGTGGAGTGCGTGGAGCAGAAAAGTTGTGAGTGTATCCTTGAGATGTAAAAAATTCTTCAAATAAATGATTCTCAAATTCTCCACCATGATCACTTCTAATGGTACATATTTTATTTTGTAATAGATTTTCAACCTTGGAACAAAATTTTATAAAGACATGAATAGTGGCATCTTTGGTTGCAAGAAAATGTACCCATGTATATCTACTATAATCATCAACAATAACAAAACAATACCTTTTGCCACCAATAGATTGTGTCCTCATAGGTCCAAATAAATCCATATGAATCAATTCTAAGGATCTACAGGTGCTAAGTACATGTTTGGGTTTAAAAGAGGTTTTTGTTTGCTTACCCAAGGTACATGGTTCACAATTTTCAACTTGATCAAAAGATAAATTAGGCAAACCACGAACAAAATCATATTTAACTAACTTTTTGATAACATGTGAACTAGCATGTCCTAACTTTTTATGCCATAGTTGGAAAGTATTTTCATTTGCAAGTAAGCATTTTCCTACTACAAATTTCATAGAGTTAGGTCTAAGAAGATAAAGGTTTCCAACTCATTTTCCTTCATAAACAAAATTTGTAGTGTTTTCTATTAATAACTTGTAGCAGTTTTTGTTAAATAAAACATCATATCCACTATCGCATAATTGACTAACAATTATTAAATTATGGTGCAAACCATCAACGAGTAAAACATTCTTTATTTCGAGGTTTGTACCAATGTTACCTATTCGAACGATTTTACCTTTACCATTATCTCCAAAGGTGACTATTCCACTCTTCTTTTCTTCAAAATTTGAAATGCATCCTTGTTTCCGGTCATGTGTTTGGAACATCCACTGTCGACCACCCAATCCTGCATTAAAATGTAGGTTTTGGTACCCATGTGATGGTCCGGTATGGTTAGAAGCATTTAATTACAGACTGAATAAAAAATCTGACTCAGAACTTTAGTCGGTCGACAAAAGTTCGACTGACACCTCTCTCGGTCGATCAATCATCGATCGAAAAAGTTTCTGTTTTACTTAGGTTGTTGCTGTAGATTTTAATTTGTTACAGGCATCTGGTCGGTCGACAAAAGTTCGACCGATTATAATGTCGGTCAACAATACTTCGACCGAATGAGTTTCTGTTTCAGTACAGCAGTTCAGAAAATCACCATAATGCATGAGACCTTTTATTAAGTTGAGATAAGACAATATAATTTGCAAAAATGAGCATTGGATCATATCTCAACTGAATTTCATTCAAATCTACTAGGTTTGGGGTTTTGGGACCCAAACTAAGTCGGAATCCTTGGTCTTATAAGGGCATGAAAATGAATAATGTCCAAGACGTAGACAAAAATGGCAAGTAATAGAATCAACTTCATTTCTCTTTCTAGGAATTATGTTCTTAGGTACAAACATAGTCTGAGTCTTAGATGCTTTAGTTCTTTTGGGTTGATTTTTCTTTGGAGCATATCCTAAACCTCTTCTTCCATTGAAACTAGAGGAAATTTTCATAATGTTATTAAGGATGTCTTTTCCTCTTAAGTCATTTAGGTTCTTTGTAGCTTAGCAATGTCATCCATCTTCTTGTGTAAATCTTTTCTTGCTTGATCTAATTCAGATAATAGGGAGTCTCTTTCTTTTACAACATTGTCATAGTCTAGATGGTTACATAGAATTGGTTGAGTCTGAAAATCATTTAGTTTAGCTAACAAATTTGTCTTTTCTTGAGAAAGAAGATCAACATTTGGTTCTAGAGTAAGTAACTTTCTAGTGCAGTCATTTAAAGATGTTTTTAAAGACAAATTCTCAAGATCAATGTTGTTCTTTTCAGAAGAGAGATCATTTAATTTAGCATATAACTCATCATTTGTTTTGGTAACCTTCTTTAGTTTCTTTTTGCAATCAACATACTTATCATGAGTTTCTTGCAGATTAGTAATTAACTCTTCTTTAGGAAGATCAAGAAGGCTTACCTCTTGAGAGTCTTCATCATCTTCTCTTGCCATTAGACATTCCACCTTTTCTTCTCCACTTTCACTCTCACTTGACTCGTCCCATGCAGCTTTATAAGCTTTTTCTCCCTTCTTTTTGTGTGAGCTTTTCTTTCCTTTCTTTGCTTTAGGGCATTCATTTTTTAGATTCCCTTTCTTTCCACACTCAAAACACCTAGGAGGAGATGAAGAAGAACTAGAAATTTTGTTAGATCTAAATCTTTTATATTTCTTACCATTGACAATCAAGGCTTCTTCTCCTTCTTCTTCACTTGACTCATCACTTTCTGGTGTAATGATTTTTGAAGCTTTTAGAGCCACATCTTTCTCTTTCCCTTGTTGTAGTTCACGTTCTCTTCTTTCTTCTTCTTCTAGGGTTGCTTCATGAGCTTCTAGGTTGCCAATGAGTTGTTCCATCCTCAGTCGGGTGAGGTCATTTGCTTCTTCAATGGTCGTCACTTTGGGCTTGTATTTGGGAGGAAGTGATCTAAGGATCTTTGACACCTGATCTTCCTCACTAATAACTTTACCTAAAGCATTCAAACCATTTACAATAGAAGAGAATTTTGCATACATATCACCAATAGATTCATTCAGATCCATACGGAACTGTTCAAACTTTTGTTTAAGCATTCCAATTTTAGAATTCTTAACTTGAACAGTCCCTTCATAAGTTATGGAAAGTCTATGCCAAATTTCATAGGCTGTTTCACAATTTGATATCCTATTAAATTCTCCTACTGAAATTGAACAATAGAGAATACTTACAGCCTTTGCATTCATTTGAGCCGATTTTACCGTATTGGTGTCCCAAGCTGCATATTCCACTTGAGGAAGCTCATAGGGGGTTGACACCATCCTCCATAGATCCAAACTAATCCCTTGGAAATAAAATTGCATTCTTCTTTTCCAGTAGGTGTAGTTAGTTCCATCGAATGTCGGAGGTCTAGCCACAAGTGTCCCTTCAAGGTTGAGGTTGTTGAGCAACCCGTCACCCATTCTTTAAGACTTGGTTAGGGTTCCTTGAAGCCTGCTCTGATACCAATTGAAAAACACTAGAGGGGGGGTGAATAGGGTTTTAAAGTTAATTTAACAATTATTTAACTCAAACAACCACAAATGAAAAAGTAAGAAGGAGACAAGGGATTTAGAGTGGTTCCTACCTTAGCAAATACTAAGGCAGTCAGTCCACTACCCGGTTGCTTACCCAACTGGGATTTTGAAAGTATTAATTTTATTACCTTCACAAGGAATTACACAAAATACAATACTTTCTTACACCCCTTTGAACAGCCTTCACTTTAAAGTAGATGCACCAACTCGAGGTAGCCTTCTTGAAGTAACTCCAAGCTCCCCCTTGAAGTAGCCTTCCTCTTAGAAGTAACCTCCCGTTGCACCAGCCTTCTTGAAGTAGTTCAAAGTCTCCTTCTTCACCAAGAAGATCACGACCCTCTCCAATCCGCAGCCTCCAACCTAGGAGTAGTAAGGAGAGTACAAGCAATGAAAGTGAACAAGAAAGGAAAATGGAAATTACAACTTATCCTTTGAACACAAGGCTTGATTTGCCTATATCAAGCGTGTAGATCTCCTAACCAATGTATATGGAAGTGTGATTGCTATGGATAGGAGATACTAGCCTATAGGACACGAATTTAGAGCAAGGTGAAGAGTAGCCAATTGCAAGTATTGCTCAATTGCTCAAAAACAGGTTGCTAATGCAAGTGTATGCTCAATAGATTGCTCAAGTGTAGAATAAGTGAGTTTAGGTGTCCTAAGGCATGTCCTATTTATAGGAATGACCTACAAGTGCTTAAGGACGTTCTAGACACTTTCTAGGGGTTTCTAAGTGCTTAACTAGCCGTTAGGTATAAGTTAGTTGTATTAGCAACGACTAGTTAATTAATTCTACAGTTGCTGTCAGAGTCCATCTCGGTCGAGAAATTGTCGACCGAGATACCTACTCGGTCGAGGTTTTGTCGACTGACAGGCTCTCTGGATCAAGTGTTTGCAACGTTCATCTCCAACTTCCAACTACCTTGTCAGCTGTGTCTAACGGCTACCTGGGTCTTTCTCGGTCGAGAAGCTTGCCGACCGAGAGTGTCTCGATCGAGGATTTTGTCGACCGAGATTGACCATGTTTCAATTTAAGTACTAAGTGTGTATGTAAGTGTGCATATGTGACACTATCAAAGGGGATGACCTATCTAAGTGTAGTGATTGACTAGGGAAGATCTAACGCTTGATTTACATGAATTCTAAGTACTTGTACATTATATATTTGTACACGTTTACAATTGATTACATTTCATGACATTTACAAG
The DNA here is from genome assembly GCA_963693085.1 of Alisma plantago-aquatica. Lineage (NCBI taxonomy): Eukaryota > Viridiplantae > Streptophyta > Magnoliopsida > Alismatales > Alismataceae > Alisma > Alisma plantago-aquatica. The sequence goes on along the minus strand of OY856415.1, from coordinate 401,335,213 downwards.
CATTCAAGCATTTAGATTCACTAGTACTTTGTCATCCACCTCATTCCTGCAACACTCAAGTAGCATGTTAGATCAACATGAATGAAATGTTTGTCATTATCAAAACAAAGGGATTTTACTGATGTCCATTTAGCCAACAACTCTTACTAGTAGTTTGCCCGCATTTTATTACAATGTGCCCACTTCTACCAGTAATGCACTCATTTTTTGATGTATTAAAATGTAGATGCATTACTACTAGAAGTAGACACCTCCTCTCTTTACTTTTATCACATTCCTCCTCTTTTCCTTTTATTCCCTACTTAGTTCTTTTTTTCCCTCCTTTACTTCCCTCCTCACACTCAATACTAGTAGTAATAATGTAATATGTTCACTTCTTCATATAACACAAACATTAATTTTATTTAGTACTGGATTTTATATTTTGAATTTTTTATCAAAAGTACATCGACATTAGCTGTAATATATTTTTCTCTAAATTATTTTCAATATTTTTAATTGAAAATTCACACAGATTTAAAGATATTAGCAAAATAATTTTTTCTATCTTATTTTTCATATTTCTTTCATTTACTTCTTTTTATTTGTCACCCACTACTTATCCCATATGGCACATCATCCCAAAAACACTTCCAAAAATTGTAGCTGGATGTGCCCTTCCTCCCCACGCACTCTTGATGCAGGGGGGGGGGGGGTTGAGTGGTTTTGGCTCCAGTGGTTTCCCCCCCCAGCTGCCCCATTGTTTGCCACATGGCAATGTACAAAGAAAAAGACAACAAAGAGAAAAAAAATAGGAAAGAGAAAACTATTTTGCATATAACTTTTGTTCTATAACATTTTTTGTGACAAAATAAAAATCATTAGATTCCTTATAAAAATAGATTTCAACGAGACTCATGTTGATATTATATTAAAAAAGTGGGTGTAATAAATCAAAAGTAGGCCCATTCAATCAAATGTGGGTGCATTCAATCAAAAGTGGGCGCATTGAGGACAATAGTGGGCACATTCAATCAAAAGTGGGCACATTCAATTTAAAGTGGACGCAAGCAATCATAAGTGGGAAAATTGAGGATAATAGTGGGCGCCTTCAATCAAAAGTTGGCACATTCAAGGCATTGTGTGCACATTCAATTAATATTAGGCGCATTGAGGGAACTAGTGGGCACATTCAATCAAAAGTGTCACATTGAGGGCATTAGCAGGAACATTCAATCAAAAGTGGGCATATTCAATCAAAACTTGGCACAGTCAGGACAATAGTGTGCACATTCAATTAATATTTGTGCGCATTGAGGGCACTAGTGGGTACATTCAATCAAAAGTGAGCGTATTGAGGGCATTAGTAGGCGCATTCAATCAAATAGTGGGAACATTCAATCAAAAGTAGGTGCATTCAATCAAAAGTTTGGCACATTCAATCAAAAGTGGGTGTATTTAATCAAATGTGGGCACATTGAGGAGAATAATGGGTGCATCCAATCAAAAGTTGGCGCATTCAGGACAATAGTGTTCGCATTCAATTAGTATTAGGTGCAATGAGGTTACTAGTGGGTACATTCAATCAAAAGTGGGCATTGAGGGCATTAGTAGACACATTCAATCAAATAGTGGGCGCATTTAATCTATAGTAGGTGCATTCAATCAAAAGTGGGTGTATTCAATCAGAAGTGGGTGCGTTGAGGACAATAATGGGCACATTTAATCAAAAGTTGGCACATTCAAGGCAATAGTGTACACATTCAATTAATATTGGGCGCATTGAGGGCACTATTGGGCACATTCAATCAAAAGTGGGTGTATTGAGGTCATAAGAAGGAACAATAAATCAAAATTGAGAACACTCGATTAATAGTTGGCGCATTCCAGACAATAGTGTGCGCATTCAATTAATATTGGGCACATTGAGGACACTAGTGTGCATTCAATGAAAAGTAGGCGTGTTGAGGACGTTAGTAGGCACATACAATCAAATTTTGGTGCATTAAATCAAAATTTGGCGGATATTAGTCTAATGATTTTTATTCCATACGTAAATGTCTTTTTCCCTTTTATTCCCTCCTTATTTTCCTTTTCTTCTTTTTCTTCTAAAAATATGCTTTATTTTTTATTCTATTTTTTCTTTCTTAAAAGTATTACAATATTAGTCTTATTCAAATGTTTTTTCTATAAGGAATCTAATGATTTTTATTTTGTCAAAAAATCAATACAAATTAAAATTATGCACAAAACAATATATTTCGTTCTTACTTCTCTCCTCCTCTATTTCCCCACAAAAGAAACACAGTCAACAGTTTTAATGTGTTGGGAGGACAGTTTCAGCATGTGAAAAGTGCCCACTTCAATCAAAATTTGGCGCATATTTATCTAATAATTTTTATTCCATATGCAAATGTCTTTTTTCTTTTATTCCCTCCTTATTTTCCTTTTCTTTTTTTATTCTAAAAATATGCAAATAATACTTATTTTTATTCCATATTTTCTTTCTTAAAAGTATGACAATATTAGTCTTGTTCACATGTTTTTTCTATAAGGAATCTAATGGTTTTTATTTCATAAAAAAATCATTACAAATAAAAATTATGCAAAAAACAATATATTTCTTTCTTACTTCTCTCCTTCTTTATCCCCCCCAATAAGAAACACAGTCAACAATTTTAGTGAGCTAGGAGGACAATTTCAGTGTGTGAAAAGCACCCACTTCAATCAAAAGTCGGTACATTCAATCAAAATTTGGTGCATATTTGTCTAATGATTTTTATTCTATATGTAAATGTCTTTTTTTCCTTTTATTCCCTTCTTATTTTCCTTTTTTTCAAAAAAATATGCAAATAATATTTATTTTTATTCCATATTTTCTTTCTTAAAAGTATGAAAATATTAGACTTGTTCAAATATCTTTCTATAAGGAATCTAGTAATTTTATTTTGTCAAAAAATTTATTATAAATTAAAAATTATGCACAAAACAATATATTTGTTTCCTACTTGTATCCTTTTTTTCCCGTAAAAGAAACACAATCTACGGTTTCTGCCTGCCGGAAGGATAGTTTCAGCTCGTGAAAAGTGCCCCCAGGCCCTTTCCATAAAGGAAAATAATATAGAGACCCGGTCTTAGCCCAGAAATAAGACCCGGTTTGCCTTTTACCCTGGAGATGACCCGAAGAGTCTTTCGCAAGCGTTGCCTTTCCCGAGACTTGCCCACTTGTCGCTGCCCATTGTCCCGCTCTACCTTCCCCAAGAACTGCCCACTTGCCGCTCCCATTGTCCCGCTCTTTCATGCGCTAGGCCACGATGGTTCCCCAGTTCGATTTCTCCAGAGATGAAGGATGTGGCTCACCGCAGCGATCGACGGGTGATGATGACATCACCAAAAAGAGCAACTGCAACGACAGCAACAGCGGAACCCTACGATGCAGTGGCAGAGAAGTACGGTTTGTTGAAACAAACTAGAGATGGCATCGGTGCAACAAATAGCTCTGTCGACAGAGAAGCAGTATTCGGCGGAACAAATCGGAGATCGGCCGGCGATTACAACCAAAGAAAAAAGGTTGGTCCACAACATGTTTGTCGCCAAGCAAGTAACCCAAATCCTTTTTTGAGCCTATCTTGATTTCTATTTGCCAATTTCTTTATCGTTTAGTAATGAGTTCATCCCCTCTTGTACATGTATCGTTTAGTAATGAGCATTTTTTGTTCTTCCACGAACCAAGCTCAATAACACACAGCAAACCAAGCCATGTATATACACCCATATGAGTTGTAAGCAACATAACATTAAAACACTCTAAACCCTTCATTAACATGTAATCAGAATAGGGACATAACCTCATACAAACTACACTCTATCTGGTAACAAATCCCATTGGTAATCTCACAATTTTATTTGTTACCAACATAATTTTATCGAAGGAAATCACAATGGTAATCCCTTTGGTCATCAGACATAAAAATCAATTTTTTATTCAACATACAAAACCACTTGATAACAAACTCTTTTGATAACAACTCTCCATTCAGTCTATTATCTAAAGAAAACCATTTGTTATAGTGGTTTTGCTATCATATTTGTTTGTTCTCTTGGTACTACTTTCCCATTTGATCGGTTGCTATATAGGTTTTGCTAACATCCACATGATAACAAACTCTTTCGATAGCAACTCTTCAATCAGTCTGTTACCCAATAAAAATAATTTGTTACAGTGACTTTTATATGTTCTCTTAAACTAAATACCCCTTTAACCGTTTGCTATAGTTGTTTTGATAACAACCTTTGTTGTTCTTATAGTATTAAATTTCCTATATAACAATTGTACATATGATTTGTTATCCTATCCCTGACATTTATGAACCCAGATTACTTTTAGGTAGAGGTGCATTGTAGCACACCCCCAAGAATTTGGTTTTGCATTCACAAAGGACTACACCTATGTTTGTAAAACAGAACACAACTGTTCCAACATACTACAAAATGCACATTCACACATAGCAACTGTATCCTAATGCTAACACCAACAAATCTACTGAACGTGCATTCTCACATAGCAAAATTGTGACAGCCACAATTAATTAGAATGATAACTGCAATGTATCCCATCAACCAAGTCAACCAATCTAATAATCCTATTTATACTTTTGATATTCATTCTTATATGTATTCATATGTTAAAATTTGATTTGCTATTCATCCTGATTATACATTTGTGTAGTCACAACAATCACATTACCTTGTACTAGTTTGTCTTCATGCTCATTGTTGTTTACCCAGATCATATATTTTGTTTATTTTTTAGTATTTCACTCAGGCATTTGAAGTAATTGACGTAGATCTGAATGAAGTCCCCCATCAGAACTATTCTCATTGCGTTGTTGTTATTGATGTCGATGATGATGTATTGGTACCAGAACCAGCTCGCCCTATTATGGATGAATGTCAGGATGACTTGTTACCAGAAACAGCTAGTGGTCATTCAGCAACAGCTTACTCAGAACTAGGAGCACCATCTTCTCTACATGTTCCTATTACCCCATCAAAAGTTGGAGTGCCTCTGGTTGGGACTATATTCAGCTCAACCGACCAAGCAAGACAATTCTACGAGCTATATGCAGATGCAGCTGGGTTTGGTACCAAAACAACCCATTCTTACAAGGAACAAAATGATAAATCAGCTGTAAGGGTCACACTCACATGTGTCAAGGGAAGAAGGCCACCAAAAAAATGTAAGGATACACTATACAAATACAAACTGACTACACGAACAGCATGCCCCAGTCATGTTAAGTTGAAGCGCACTTTCTCAAGAGAATATCAGATCTCCCACGTACAACTCAGTCATAATCACCCGATGCTACAACAAGATATGATGTGGTTATTACCATCCAAGAGGAGAATACCGTTTTCCATACAACAGCTCATTAACCTGAATGATGCAGCTGGTATCGGTGCAGCCAAAATTATGACTTATTTAGTAACCGAAGTCTGAGGTTACGATGGTCTTACATTCACTCAGAAGGACCTTAACAACCATATCCTAAACTCTTAGAAGCTACATCTAGGCGAAGGGGATGCAATTTTGATACAATCATACTTTGTACAGATGTAAAAAAGTGATCCAGAGTTCTTCTACGTGTTAGACTTGAATGATGAAGGCGTTCTCAGAAATGTGTTTTGGGCTGATGTAAGATCTCGAAAGGCGTACAAATATTTTGGTGATGTTGTTACCTTTTATACAACATACCTGACAAATAGGTATGAGATGTGATTTGCACCATTTGTTGGTGTTAACCATCATGGCCAGTCTACTCTTTTGGGGGTGTGGGCTACTGTGTGAAGAAACAACAGAGAACTATATATGCCAGTTTACAATGTGGCTACAATGCATGGGTAACCCATCACCTCTGTTTTTTATTCCTTACACAATGATATCCATGACATTATTTTACTCCAATACATGCTGAATCGAATTGTTACTCATTGGCTTCTGACTGTGGGTTCCATTTAACATCCTTTTATGTCCGTGCATTGACTTCTAGATTTATTCTATTTGTTGCACAATGATATTCATTATTTTACAGTTAATGTAGTACATCTTGGTTTGAATGTGTTATTATATATTGTTTTGGGTACATTCCCTTTTAGTATATTTGTTGCGGGTCAGTTGTATGCAAAAAATGCATTAACATATACTAATTTTTAAGAGTGACCAGTTGAAACGAAACATATACTTATTTGTATTAGTTTATTGTCTGGTTTGCACTCCCTTTTAGTATATCTTACGCGGGTCAGTTGTATTCGAAATTTGTTCACATTATATTGTGTGCCAGTATATGTATATTCTTATGACTTATGTTGAGATATTCAGTCATTATAACATGCTTCACACTTGACGAGCTGGAATACTCCCCCTGAGTTGTGATGTACTATAATCCATTTCTTACACAAAATTCAGTGACAAAATTAGCACTCCACAGGAGCTCTGCCAAAAGGTATTATAACTGACCGAGCTCAATCAATAATTAACAAGATCTGACAAGTGTTTCCCGATGTTACAAACAGGCTCTATCTATGGCACATAATGAGAAAATTACCTAAAAATTTCAAAAAAGATTCCATTACGTACAACCTTATTCGGAATGCAGTATATGAGAGCCCATAAATAGATGTGTTTGAACAGGACTGGGCAGCTGCAATTCAGACTTACAGGGTAAATCAAGATGGTTGGCTTGTAAGGATGTGTCAAATATGACACATGTGGGTTCCTACGTACATCAATGACTTCTGTTGGGCAGACATGACAACAACCCGACGTAGTGAATCAATTAATTCGTTCTTCTATTGTTACGTTAATTCGAAGACATCTTTAAAATAGTTTGTTAACCAATACAAAGTTGCACAGGAAGCAAGGATTGAGACAGAGAGGAAATCTTATTATGATGATCTGGATAAACTTGTTCAACTAAGGTCCAAGTTTCAGATTGAAATCGATGCAAGATTGGTGTATACACAAAATATATTCAAGAAATTTCAAATTGAACTACAATGTATGATGTATTGTGATGCACTGTTGTTGAACAAGGTTGATTTGTTATCTACATTTTTAGTTAAGGAACAATGTAGGGTTTTCTTACCAGATACTAAATCTGTTTTACTTGAAAACAAGTTTATTGTCACTCATGACTCTGTTCAAAACAATTTGTTATGTAGTTGTCAGTCATTTGAGTGCAAGGGGATTATGTGCAGGCACTCGTTGTGTGTCCTTACTTGCAACTGTAGGATAGATAAAATACCAATGCAGTATGTGCTAGACAAATGGAGGAAGGACATTGTAGGTGATTATGGGAACAACACAAACAACATTCAATTATTCATAAAATCTACTGAAAGAGTTGATGTTGTCTCAAACATTTGTCAACAATTCATAGAGATGTCATGTGTTTTAGATAAGCAGTACAAGTCTATTAAGCATGCACTAATCACAACAATTCAGACCTATAAAAAGGCACAACTGATCGAATCCGGTGTGAGTTCTATTTTTTCCCCGCCAAATTTATATTAAATTTTTTTTAATTCAGTACATGATGAATCGACCTCTTACATACTCGGTACTGTATTTGAATTTCCTTTTAACTTCCTTTTTGTCGGTGCATTTGTTTGAACCAGTTTTTAGTTGCACAATGATATTCATTATTTTCCGTTACTGCATTACATGCTGATTTGAATTAGTTACCTTTTTATTGATTTGTGTGCATTCCCTTTTAGTATATTTTGATGAGTTATAACGAGTTATTAGAACATTATAATGAGGACCAATATACATATATCCTGATGAGAACTGCAGAGTAATTGACAAATTATAACGTGACTTATTTGATACAAAAAGGAAGAACTGCACGAATCCAGTGTGAGGTCATTTAAGAAATATATTTCCTTTGGTCTTGTACATAATTATTTATAAGATTTTACATCTTTGCATATTTGTTTCAAATTATTGGAATACAGTCAATTCATTAAACTTGTACCAATAATATTGATGTCTCAATATAGGCCCAAATGACCAAACCAACAGTTGTTGCTGCTATCAAGGATCCTGTCACAGCCAGAAAAGTTGGAAGACAACCATCCTTACGGAAAAAAGGATGGCAGGAAATGAACTCAGAAAAAACACCAAAGCCGAAAAGTGCAGTAAGAAAAAGCCAACTCAACCAGCCACAATGGATCGACAAATCCCAGTTCCCCAAATCCTAAACGTTCAACAGCAAGGGTGGACACCCCATAGCAACATGAATGATATTTGCAACCCTGCAAATAGAGGTTTCAGTACGTATAATAGTATCCATGCTGAACACATTATTAGCCAAAGCTACAACACATCATCTCCCACACCACCATGTCAATATATGTAGTATCGAGTGGGCAGTAACCAAAGGAGTTTTTACACAAATGCAAACACAGCAAATCTCATCAACAACCACTACCAATCTGCGACAGCTAGCTCGAGCATCGGACAAAGTTACATCACTCCATTTCATCTTACTGCAGCATGGGTACGATTCACTGCCCACGGAGACTAGATTTATCTTCATACTAATATACATCTTTTTGTCTTCTTTTTTGACAAAACACATGTACATCTTTGTAGTGCAACTGTCTACACGAAGAATACATCTGTACAGGCATGTGAACCCATAAATATTGGGCCACTATTTAGACCACAGTGGTGGAATATATGTTTCTTTCTGCAGACAGTATTTAGCACAAGGTATCCAGGTGTTTCACTAATTGTTGAGTGCATAATACCACGTCAGTATTGCTACATCATACACTTTATAGCAATCTAAATAACTGCATTTCACTCGCATCGTTCAGCCTAAATGTTCTGTTACAAACTAAACAAAATCCTAGTCGAATGTGAACCACATGAAAACTAAACAAATAAAAACCATTCTTTAGATACTCCCAATAGCGCACAACAATTGAGACAATGTTCTGCGCACTTTGTATTTATGTCATAATATATTGTTAAATATAAATCCATTTTAACAACCATATTCATCAATTAATCTAATGTTCTTTTCCATCTTCGCCTAAAGTTTCATTAAATATTGATCCATTATTTTTTTTGCCTAAAGTTCAATATTCATCTAAAGTTCTTTTCCATCCGCTTCTTGCTAACGGTCGACTATATTCTAGGAATCCATAACAACTGATCTTGGTTAACAACCGACTTCACCACTTGGTTACACACTACATACTCGCTTCGACACAACTGCCATCACATAGAATTTTCATGCCAGATAAAGCCAGTCCCATCCGCTCCAAATGCCATGCTACAGTCTTGCTTCGCCGCACCTGGAATATGCATTCACACATGTAACAAATGGTATCCGATACCAACCGACCTCACATGTTCTCTCATAACAAATAAAACCAAACCCACACCACTACTATCGCCACACTCCAACCTTCACTCGGGCCAACTAGAATGAGTTGTTATACGTAACTCATACATGTTGTCCATAAACAGCATTTACCAGTTATTTCCTATCAAATAAAATCAACCACACCCGCTCCCAACACATAATTGATTCACTAATGGTTGACTGCATAAAGCCACATCAGTATTGATGCATCATACAAGCTAGAGCTGCATGTTATAGCACTCTGAATAACTACATTCCACCAGCATCGTGCAACCTAACTGTTCTGTTACAGAGTAAACTGTATTACAGCCGAATGTGCAGCACAAGACAATTCCACAAATAAAAAAACATTCTTTATATCCATCCAATACTGGCCGTTTTTGTATTTTATGTTAGAATATATTGTTAAATACCTCTCTCCTTTCATTTTCATCAGTTAATCCTTTTTGTACGCCTTTTTCCATTTAAGTTCAATCTTCATCTAAAGTTCATTTCCATCTGCTCCCTATATAACGACTGACATTGGTTAACAACAAAACATACGCCTATGCAAATGTAAAATCTAGGTTCTACTGCCAACTGACTTCATATGTTATCTCATAACAAGAACAACCAATCCCACACCGCTACTAAAGCCACACGCCAACATTGCATTGGGCCAACTAGAATGTGTTGTTATACGTAACACATACATGTTGCCTTCAAATAACATTCACCAGTTATTTCGTACCAGATAAAATCTTACTAGGTGGATAAATAGAAATAACAAGTGGATAACCAACGATTGTCAAGTCGTATCAAAAATAATAACAAAACTATTTAGATGCAATGCTTCATTTTCCCATTCCACAAAATAATAACTGACAAAATATCAATGTTTTGTTAGCTAAATACTAAATTTTTACAATTAAGTTTTGGGACACTGCCACGTTTCAGGACCTTAACATGTTTTTGACAAAATCAACCCCACTCCCAGTTATATGTTGCAGTAAGTTCATTAAATATTGCAAAAAACCCAAATGCCCTGATATACATACAACAACACCATGGAAACAACAAAATTTTGTTTTAGTAAATCAGTTCACCACTTCCATTTTAGAATGCCCTTTCATTTGTATACTCCTTCATTTGTAGTATAAGCATAGCATTGATGCCGCACAGGTGATGCACTGGTTCAGGGTAGGAATATTCTATCTTCTGCCCTTCACATATGCATTCCATCCACCGCATAACATACACACCACAGTCGTTTATTTCCGTAGGTTGCTGCACTGCCTTGTTATCAAACAAGATCTTCCAGCCTTCTTCAGATACGTCGCTTATCTTACTCACAAGGCTTTTGATCACTGATGCATGTATTTGCACAAAATCACGTAACAAATAGTTGGTAACCGCAAGTTTGTTCACAAAAATGGTCTACAACAAGATATGTACAACTTATGTTTACCAAGGTAACTGCATCACTGTCATATGAATGGCTCATCGCTGGCCTGTTATATCTCCTCACTGGGCGTAGGTTGTTGTAGTGAAGTATCTTCTTATATATGTGTGAAGCCACTAACAAGTGCCAGTGATGCGAACTAATAATCGGAAGAAGTATTACATTTATAGACTTGATGTCTTCCCTTTTCTCGTAACAATATTTCCGCATCACGAGTGCATTCTTTGTCTTAATTGTGTTTATCATTGCGGTGTTGAAAATGAACACCCTCCTTCCCCACTTGTTTCCATATTCCTTTCGTATGACTTCACTCCAACCATCTTTTATCTATTACAATCAAAATGCAGAGCCAAGTCATTTTACGGTGGTCAACAAATGTGCCAACTGTATGTAACATTTTGTCTATAACAAAATTCACATTCAACTATATGTAACATTTTGCCTATAACAAAATTCATATTCTCTATAGAACTACTTACAGTTCAGTACAATTCATTTAGTAAAATAAAGACATAAAAATTAACTTCAACAACTGCATATTGTTAGTCAAAGTCTAGATGTGCCACATATGGCAAACTGGAAATCATTTACCTGATTTATACAATTGGAACTAACAATTAACAGAAATATCTTTACCCATTGAATTCTATTTGCATATATGCAATACTACCCTTCAGAATGTTACACATAACAACACACTCTCACCCCTCAAACACTCATTGTGGGAAACCATCACAAATTGGCTTATTCATAGCAGGAAACACCCAAAGGGCAACACTGCAACTGTATCCTCACACTAGACGCACATAGTTGACACTCTACTACAATTTTACGCAATCCTTTTAAGATTTATTCATAGCAACAGATGCCTTAGTTTTACTTAACGCATCAACAACACATTCAAGTTCTTAATCTATATATTGTAGATTTTGAGGGAAACATTATGCGGACAATGTATGTCACATGCCATAATACTTGTTATCCTCAAGGGCACAAACTGGAATGACAAAATTAACTGATGCCTAACCTGGTTCGTGATGTTACCACCCTTTTTCAGCAAATCTCTAAAATCCTGACGCATGATACATGCATTCTCAGACCTAAAGGTAACATCACCTGCACTCTTGTCCTTGCTAGCAATTTGAAAAGTAACAAACACTCCTCAATTATGCTTGATAGAAATTGAAACATACAGTCTCATCATACAAATACACTATTTTACATACCTTCTTTAGTAACAAATATCTTCTTTGCTGTTAAACCTGGTTGCTTCATCATCCCAGTTTGCCATCTCACCGATCTCCATTTTTTTGGCAGGAGACATTAGCTTTATCTTATGTTCCCGGTGTTCATCTTTGACCCTCCTAACTAATGAACTTGAGCTATTACCAGCCATTATCAACTTCTTTGCTTGCTTCGACAGTTTCTCATTGCTACCCTCACATGTAACCCTATCGACCATGTCTTTTACAGGATTCTGCCATCAAACAACACAATATAAGCATACACACAATGAATATACGGCCACAATGTAAGTCCTTGTAGGCACACCTTTTCATTGGCCCTATGTCCATAAAAAAAAATCCATTCCGGCTTTCCCACTGCCTTTGCCTTACCTTTGTTTGTTACATCCATAGAGATTAAAGTCTGCGTGCTTGCTTCACTCAGGATCTTTTCAATGTGGTCTTTAATGCCCGTATCCTTCCATCAATCTTCAAACCGCACAACATAAATAAGTATTTATTACGGTTACATATACACTAATCTTAACAGGGACTATTAAGGATACACTGGATTTACATATCACTAATCTATTCAATGTGTATCACATATTCGATCCTACAGTTACCTTCTCCCCTCCAATACCAGATTTAGCATGCCCCTTTATGGTCGTGCTCTCATGGGATAGTTGATTTAACACTTAGTCCTTGCATGGGATTGGCATGACGGAACCTGTTTTTTCAATAGGAATGCTCAACTCCTATTTATTTTAGTACAACATTCAAAATAACATAAAACATCATTAATTTGTCTAACATTACACTGTACCCGTACGTAAAGATGACCTACCCAGCCATGGACGTCATGATTTGCTGCAACAGAGATGTCGTCAAGCCTTGTTGTTGGTTTCTTTGTAGGGGTTGTTTTAACAAGTCTTGGCATTTCTACTCTCCTACAATTTGTCTTGCACATAATTAAACAGATCGCGTTCAATTACTCATTACATCATGTGTAACATTGTAACAGGTACACATATGGCATAGTCATGAGTCAATCGAAAGTAAGTAATCTATTGAGTGATGAACTCCTGCACTAACATCCAAACAAACCATTGCATAATTTCCAGACCCAGCAGGCGTATCATAAAAAATCTACAAATGAAAAAAAAATGTATGCATAAAAATGTTCTATTGCAAAAAAAGTTCCGAAATTGAATAAGATATCAGTAAGTGTATATATGAAATGGTTCTTTCATATTTACCGTCTTAGCTATGCTCCCTCTACTCATTCCCGTCAGGGCATTGACCCTCCCGCTAGTATTTTGCACCGGGCCAGGGGTTTCGTAACCAACCTGATGTCACGTTAATTATACATTACATAATCTAATAGAATACAAATACCACTCAAATGTTGTGAATCATATGGTACACACCGCATTTGCCTTTTTGTTGGCAGATCTTGTTACTAACCGCCTAGCAACAAATCCGCTACTTTGCATGCAATATATTTAAAATGATTGTATTCTTCAATACAAACAAACACATTCAACAACACATATTCTGTTTCAAAGTTGAAAATTAACTCCTGCACCAACATTCAAACCAAATATATCACACTTCTCAGACTCATGCATTGCAGGCGTATCATAACAAATCTACAAATCTGGACAACCGTTTATAGAAAAAGTTTATTTTTAAGTGAACATCGAAACTGAATAAAAGGTTACAATTGTATACATGAAACGATGATTTTGTATTTACCGTCTTAGTGACACTTCCCTTACAATAGTGTAAGGTATTCTCTATTTAAGAAGAATTTAGTTATTTGATAATCATCCTCTAACTCCTTAGAGTATGACTCCCTTTTTTATTTAGACATCACTATGCCTTAATCATGAGTTCTCTATGATACACTATCATAATCACTCATAAGGTTCTCAAACATTTGGTTTAAGCATCTCATTCATTGATCACATCAAGAATTATTACTTTTACCAAATTTGTACTTTATTCATGATCTTCTTGAACACTTCAAGATATTCATATTGGTATTTCTCTAAACACCATTTGAATTATTAGCATTTGCTCCAATAGGTATGTAAATATATCATATGTATTATACCTAGTAGGACAATCATTCTCCCACAACCACTAGTGAAGATTGATTTATCATGTCTAAGATATTCATATCTCTTAATGGTTCACAACCAAAAGAGTCTAGCTTTATCCATTAATATGGAACTAGAAATGAATTCCCATGATAATGCTAATTATTTGTTTGAGTTATCAATAACTTTTAGGTATCATTTTATCTTATGCATACCAAGTACCACAAGATAAAGAAAGGCATTTCCACAAAGATCATATCTTTGAAATTGAAACATCAACTATATTGATAGCCATCTTGTCACTACAAGATGTAACAATAAAGTGTCTCTATTGGCAAATTGAAATAGTAGTTCTCAACTCTATTTCATGCCATTTAGGCTAAAATAAACTGAAAGGTACTCCTATCTATGGCAGCAACACTTGCTCCAATGATGAGTACTCCTTTCTTGGTCCTTTGATAAAGGCCATCACTTCTTTTTAGATCTTGCATATCATATATGTTAGATCTTAATCTTGGTATCATATACCTCAGATAAATAAGTGTTTATTTCATGATACCTACGGTGGATATCTCTATCCCCTCCTTTCATCTTCTTTTGTTCTTCCAGATATAGAGGGCAATTTCTCCTCCCTCGTTCACCCTTCCCATATGCCTTGAGGCTGAAGACGGCTTGGGTTGCTGGCTAGCATCAGAACACTTCTTTGCTTTTCCCTTGACATTGCCTTTAAGACTTACCCTTCATTGATCACATCAAAGATTAGGGTTTGTCTTTCTTCATCTATGCCTCTACTGTCCTCAACATGTCCAACAACTCTGTCAACAGCTTGTCAAAGTTGTTCATGTCGTAGTTCATCATGAACTGTATGATTCTCACAACGCTTGCAGTATCATATCAGTAGCCAACTCTTGGCTCAGAGGGAATCCCAGTCTAGTCAGGTTTTCTATATACCCAATCACATTGAGTGTGTGAGAACCAACTGGATCTCCTTCTGTCATGACATATTAGGACAGTGCCTTGGAGACATCATATGTCTCATGTTGTCTCTGCAACTCATAGTTCAGAGAACACAACATTAATCACTCCACATCAATGACATCCTCATTATGCTTCCATAAGCATCCTTTCATCCATTGGTGTGGTGGGATTGAGTTCATCCAGTTCTGGTATAACTAGGACTTAGAGCTTTCGCTATTTAGTTGAGAACACTTCTCGACGTCCTAACCAGTCATGGAAATTATTCCCATTTAGTTTGTCGCAACGAAAGTGATTATTGTTGATTAGCCATTTATTGTACAAAAAGGAAATATATGCAATTTATTCCAAAAACTCATTTTTGACTTCTTTGATTGATTTGAAAAGGTTTTATTATATAATTAGGACTTTAATTAATTATTGTTCCCACTATTTTTGTTCAAATTGATAGCCCTCACCATCAATTCGGAAGATTGCAACGTATAACCTTCTAGTGGGTCAAGATCCTGAAATCCTCTCAGTCATGGACCAGCTAGGGCTGTCACCCACAACTAAGATCTTCTAGGTAGGCAACTCTTGCCAATTGCATCATATGCAACTCTTGAAAGATGGCATGTGCAACTCCTTTCCATGATCACCTCCATGCCTCAAGGTTCTAGATCCTATCTAGGTCACCTTGTTAAGTCTGACCTGAAGCCAACACGATGAATATGCACCCTACTAGGGCAGACCCACATATCCATCCTTCACGCTATCACGAGATAGACAGTGCACCATGATAGGGTTTTCCCACACTTGGTCGATCAAGCTTTTCACATGTGTCACATTTGGAAGGCATCTAAAACTTAATATTTATTGAGGGATTTGGTTTTATAGGTACATATACATATATAATCACCATAATATATAGTACGTATCATATACATGCTATATCCCACAGAAAACATGTGAAACGATAAAAGCGATGATTATGGCCATCCAATGTGTTTCTTCGACCCAAGAGGAATCACGGTCATATAAGTCCACATCACATGCAACCTGTACAAGATGAACTCTATTCTTTACCATTATGGGTTTGACCAACTCATCTCCGTGATTGATCGACTCGCCATCAGGTCGGTAGGTTGGGTGCCACCAGCCGATCGACTAGAGCCTCCAGTCGATCGGTTCACTGGTCGTCGTGCATCTCCTCATGTCACCACCCGCTTGTCTCGCTCCAAGAACTGGCCGCCTTGGTCCACCAGCCGATCGTCTCATGCCCGAGATGATCATCTCGATCCTCCAGGTGTCCTCTGTTCTTTGACATAATAGGAAATATAAACTAATCCTATTTACATTTGCATTGGGAAACCCCGAGTTACATTTGGGGAAAGAAAAGGTAGGAAAGAATCTCGAGTTATCTCGAGTTACATCAGGATTAGGAGGTAGGGAATCAGTGTGCAGACTGAGATGCAAGCAACAACAATCAACCAAGCACACAAACATAGGGTTTATTGGCCATAACCATGCTACAATCACCACAGAAATTGTTTAAGGGCGATGCATATCGAATACATTTATATACCATATCATATATGTATATATAGGGATTTGTGGATTTATATTGGACATGCATAAAGTCAATTAATTATTCACATCGTATGCAATAAATAAAAGGTGAAAACCCAAAAACCGATCATATTGATTATCCTAAAGTATAGAATGTTGACGTGGCTCTAATACCACTGTTGGGTTTTGGGGAAGGCAGAGATTTGTAGCGGAAACAAAAAAATTTCTCCCCAAACCTAGAACCCAAAGAGATCTCATCAACATCTATACGGTAGGAAGGATGGTTTGTAGAGGCGTACCTTGTCCCGAGGCTTGGTCGATGACGTTACCTCATGGTGAGTGTGGTCTTCACCTACGTTCTTGG
Organism: Alisma plantago-aquatica; assembly: GCA_963693085.1. Taxonomy (NCBI): domain Eukaryota; kingdom Viridiplantae; phylum Streptophyta; class Magnoliopsida; order Alismatales; family Alismataceae; genus Alisma; species Alisma plantago-aquatica. Next base: position 401,318,138 of record OY856415.1, on the reverse strand, counting down.
ACGGTGTCTGTGAAGCTCATGGTCTCCACCCAGAATGTTGATTGCCAGTCATCCTCCTGAGCAGCAGAAGTCTCCCACCTCTATAGATAGTCCACACAGACCACCGGGAACTCTAGTCGTCCTGTCCTATAGGACACTGGAAGGAGTCATCCCCTTCTGTGGGCGTACTAGTCACCGACGTGCTCTCCCACCACCAGTTGTCATCTTGCAGTTGTCTTTCCCTCATTGTGCCTCCCTAGTCGGGTAGCACCTGCTCGGTCTCTCCCGGTTCACAACCGGAGAGGACAACTTTGTAGAGCAACTGGCGTTGTTTGAGCTGTATCTATCTGAGAAGCCCACAGTACCCCTCTATATATATAGGAGGGGTCAGGGTCAGGGTTCTTATCCCCGAGCAATGCGGGACTAAAGCGGGAGTAGAAGGGTCCAGAATTTCCACAAATTGATACACTGCGGAAGGTGAACCGGACGTTTCATAAATGAACCGATCATTTAGGGACTGAGCCGATCGGTTCATCTCATGAACTGGTCGTTTGGGGAGCTAAACCGATCGGTTCATTCATGAACTGGTCATTTCACTTCCTAGGGTAGTTCCTAATTGACTTTCTTCTTTCCGTTTCCAATTAATCTAAAGATCAATACTTGTCCCAATCGAATTGTACAAGTGAAATGAAAATATTTTTCTCACCAACCTAACTTTCCCAAATTGGCTCGTTTGGTCCAGCTGAACCGATCAGTTCAACACTTCAATCGGTCGTCTCACTTGACCCTAAGCCGGTCGGTTTAACAGTTTGAACCGGTTGGTTGGCAGTCCAGGTTTTGCAGAAATCGGTCAATGTAGCTCTCAATCAATCTGACACCCAAATCAGTTAGTCCAACACTTTAACTTGGTGATTCTGAGTCAAGTCAATTGATTGAATGTTTAATTGAACTACTAAACACATTTAGTAAACAATCTAAACATCATTCATAGATAAACTCATCTTCCAGGTTAAATCCTATGTGTGTGACCCTGCAGGCCCATTTCACATTGGCAGTGCAAGTCCATAACACTTATGACTTCACAAGCAAAGAGTGGTGCATAGTCGCACATCAGTGCTACCCAAGTGAAAAGGAAAGTTGGAGAATAACTTTCAATCCAAAAATCCGTGATTGGTGTTACAGTGAATGTATAATTCCTTTGTCACTAATATCTCAAATGAACTCAAGGCATGGAAAAATCATCCTTTCAACATTCATTCACTTCCTTGATCTCATAGCAGATTGGATGAGATATGTGTGACATCAATATCACATATTGATTCACACATGCATGCGCATGCCTTTCTCAGTCCTACTCATCAAGTGGCAATGGACATCAAACTCCCTCAAGAGGAAAAATCCCATATCTATCACTCACCCCTCAAAAGCCCCATGTGTCAAAGTCACACAATCATCACCTTTATAACAATCTATATTTCAGGACTACGTTTGATGATGTCAAAGTGTACCCAACGACATGTGTTGAGTGTAGTGATTTTAGGTCAAAGAATCACACTCACCACCATCACTGTGAGAGCTGACTGTGACTACCAAGTCATGGTTCCATGTGTCACTCTCACGGTGGGTCTGTCTGATACACTTGTTCTCTAACAAGTACATATGTGCTTGGTTTGATATCACTATATCATAACTAATGAGATTTTGTCATCAACCAACACACAATCTAGTCTTGTGTTTCATTGTTGTCTATCAAACTTCCACAATGACATCCGACTAGGGACATAAAAAGAATGTATACTCTTATCATCCGTATGATCTCATTGTTTAGGTCCTTAACCTAAAAGCATATGTCATTGAGTATTGTCATTCTCTAGACATTCAATCTGTTCTGTCATTATCTCTTAACTGACTGAACCAGAATGAATTGGAAGCTTGCCTTTTATGTTTATCAAATCAATCTTAATGTATCCCACCAATCATTCCATGATTGTCTCTCAGGGCATACATACATACCAACATAAAACACATTGACTTAGAATAGTATTTTTCAATCAACCACTTGATCAGAGAAATGTCAAATGTTTTAGGGCAATTCAACGACATTAAGTGACCAAACACAGTTGAGTTAAGAAATTGTTTGTGCTACTCATTTGACATACCCAATACCATATTGAATTTCTGATATGAACACTGAGTTGTTAGCCCCTTAGTCTTCTACCTTTTACCAACACTGACTGATTCATCTGCAGACATGTTGTGTATGTGCACAACCATACATTAATTCATGGAACAATAAATACATTGCCTGTAACATTACACCACTACTGTCTACGATACATGTTACCTGTCAGTATATTCTTCCCATTCCATATAACACAATGAGCATTTCGATTAACAATTGAAACCCCTTTGTATCAAAACTAATCTATTGTGGTTAACTGACATACAAAATAGTAGTATTATGGCAACATTGCAATGTCATAACAACACTGCATTGTTCTCATGTTACACGTGGCAAAATCATGTTAATTGTAACAATTTAATAATTAGTAGGTAACGTTAAGAATACAGTTGTTCATAACGGCATTGCATTGTTCTCATGTTACATGGAACAACATTGTATTGTTATCATGTTACCCATAACAACATCATTTTAGCTGTAACAATACCATATTCTTTAACAAAATCAACATTTGCAGGTAACGTTATGAATACAGTTGTTCATCTCATGGCAAACTAAGAAATAGCTAACACATATAACTAAATTATGATGCACTGTGTTCATTTCAAACTAATCAATAATAGTAACAAAAGGCGTACTCCATATACCATGCCCATAACATAACTTGGTTTGCTAATAACAACAACTTTCATCATACATAACATCAACTTTCATCATACATAACATCTCTTCACATGACCATCACAGATCGCCTAAGTAATTAAATACACCAATTGCTAAAAGCAACATATAGGAATTCACATTCTTATGGCAGATATAACATCATTATACAGTCTGTAACAGACATCCCCTGTTACCAGCAACAAATTATGTTTGCTGCCAACCAATCCTACACTTTTGCACATTCCACTGCCCATGGCCACCATTAACCCTTCCCCACCATTTCCACATACTATCACATGTTTTCTTTTGGGTTCGGTATTGTAATGCCCACCCTGTTACCCGTAACATCTTGTACATAGTGATACCAAAAATTGTGATTTTCAGGGTTAAGCTGTCGTTCCCAATATTAACCATTATCTAAAATTTTCACATAGTACTCGGTTATACAAACCCTCAAACTACATCATAACATGCTGCACGCAAAAACAAAACTAAATGTTGATTAACGAATAAGAATTTCATGACATAGCACCCATAACGGATCATTCCCTTCTTCAACATCAAATTTTCAACCCAGGACATAGGGGCACAAGAACCGTTTCCGCGGCATGGACATATGGATACATCGATAACAAGGAGACTCTGGGCAACCCGAAAAAGAGAGTACTATAGCAGTGAACTGGAAATAGAAGGTGGTATAACCGATTCTCCAATATTGAACGACTTAGGGTTAGGTTTTATCAAAAAGGCTTTATCTTACCTGAAGTCTATTTACGAGAAGGCCACGACAACAGAGAAAGATGCGGCACAGCAATCGGAAGTGGAGGCGGAAGGGTTTCACCTACGCAGCAGCGGCGGGAGTCTGATCCGAGGTGTAGGCAGAAGGGTTTTACCTTCGCAGTAGCGGCGGGGAGTCCAATCGGAGGTGGACGTGGAAGGGTTTCACCTGCACAGTAGTGTCGGGTAGTCCGATCGGAGGTGGAGGCGGTTGTGGTTGCTTTTCACCTGCGCAGCAGAGCATCGGGGAGTCCCCTTGGTGTAGAGGACAACACCTCACTCTTGTTCCTTGGTTGATCGACACGAGAAGGCGAACTAGGATGATCGGCGTTGGACGGATGATCGTCTGAAGAAGAAATCCCTAAACAGTAGTTGGAGGAGTTAGTGCAAAAGGGAGCTGCGGAATGACCGAGGGAAAGATAGCGGGGAGGGGTAGTGGAGTGAGGAGGAAGCCTCACGCGTTGAATTTGGTTCGAATTTGAAAAAAAGACGAAAGCAAGTGGGGTTGTCTCCCGTCCATCAGGGCGGGAGATGTGATAGGACTTTTTTTGTCGGTATGTGGTTCGGGTCTGGGTTCGGGACTGATAATGGAGATGTATAGCAAATCTCTTCCATAAATTAAATCCAAACCACTTTTTTTGTCTCTTTCAAAACTTGTCAAAACCATAGTAAAACATCCTCTCACAGCGCCAAAACCATCGTGCCGGGAGGACAGACGTGCATAAGTCGTCGCTTAGGATATTCTTTTTTCAATCATCTTTCTGTCCACTTCCCTCAGATTCATTTCACTGCTTATACTGCCTTCCTCCTTATACTGCCTTCCTCCTTATATTGCCTTCCTCCTTTCCGTCAGTTTGTCCATCGCCTCGGCTGCCTTTGAGTGGGATCTAACACCAGCATCATGGTCAAATTGAACATGGCGATTGAATCTTTCTCTCCCATCTTCGGCTTGAAGAAGCTGTACGACAAGTTCTTCGACGTCACAAAGGAACGGGTGTCCATGCTGTTAGGAGTGGAGGAGGAGATCGAAAAGCTAAGAGGTGACATTGAAATCATTCTGAACTCGTTGCACGAGGTGGAGGCTTCTTTTATGTATTCTCGGGTGAGATTTGTCCTATAGTTCCTTAGGACTCTCCCACAGCGTTGCATCATGCATTACGATGTAACTTTTCATCCAATTCAAATATACTCTGCAAAATAGAATTGCTATTAACTAGTATCCAAAAAATTAGTAATCTACAAAATAGAATTGCAAATTAATAATAACTCACGCATAAATCCTTCCATATTATGTCTTTCTTCTCCTTAGAAACTTTATGCCAAGAATCTGTCTTACAACCGCAATGGCTACGAGTAGCATACCCAAGATATGAAACAAACAAATTGCGATTCACACCAGATGCATTTCCTGCATTATCAAAATCCACAACAAGTTTGGGTCCATTGCCCTTTTACGCTATTAACTTCTTCATCATAGTGATGCCCCTTCTCTTGTCAACTTTTTGGTGTTGCTGATCAAGTGCCTCAAGTGCTTCATATGGTACGTGTGCATCATCAACCTAAAATTTGGCAAAATAAACACATTTACAACATATAACTATAAATGGACATATAGATATAAATATATGATATATTTTTAAAACTTACATTGTGAGGTGACGCTTTGATGTCCTCACCCTCACAGTAATCATCAGCATGGTCATCAGGAGAATGCTCAGCCATCTAAAAATTCACATTCACATTGTAAAGTTCACATTGTAAAGTAATTCAAATTGTAAAGCTCACATTGTAAAGCCATCTGAAAATTCACATTCACATTGTAAAGTTCACATTGTAAAGTAATTCAAATTGTAAAGCTCACATTGTAAAGTTCACATTCACATTGTAAAGCTCACATTGTAAGGTTCACATTCACATTGTAAAGTTCACATTCACATTCACATTCACATTGTAAAGTTCACATTGTAAAGTAATTCAAATTGTAAAGCTCACATTGTAAAGTTCACATTCACATTGTAAATCTCACATTGTAAAGTTCACATTCACATTGTAAAGTTCACATTCTGGAAAAATAAAAAATACTGAAAAATGTTTATAATTAATTATTCAAATTTCTGGGTTTGGAGAATTCTGTATAGATTATAAATCTTTACTAGGTTTATTTGCTTTACTAGATTATAAATTTTGTATAGATTAATCGCCTTTGTCGAGAAGTTCACATTCACATTGTAAAGTTCACATATTCAGAAAAATAAAAACATATAAAATAAAACATACCTCTTATATTGCGATTTTTTATCAATTAACAATCCTTCATTGTGATCCCCTCGCACATACAAGTCATCATTAGCTTCAATATTTGCTGGTGTTGGCAACCAACTGAGAATGGACTGGAGTCATCATACTTATCATAGTACTGTTCTTCATCTATAGGATCTTCAATGAACTGTCTTTTACCATGAAGAACAACCGACCATTTATCATTTGCAGGATCATCGATATAAAATACTTGTTTTGACTGTGATGCCAATATGAATGGTTCACCCTTCTCGCCAATCTTTTCAAACTTCACTAAAGTGAAACCCAATTCATCCACTATAACTCCTTTGGTGTTATCAACCCAATTACATTTGAAGAGCGGAATTCTGAAATCTATGTAGTCAAACTCCCATATGTCTTCAATGACACTGTAATATGACATTTTAGCTTCACGTGGACTCTTATCCTTTGCACTTGCAAAAAACATAGTCGATGCTTGAAGGGTGACCCCACTGTTTTGGACGACACTCTTATCATCTTGGCGCTTTGTGTAATATGAGAATCCATTAATGTCATACCCTTCATAAGACATAACAGTCAATTTAGGTTTAAAGGCGAGGCATTTGATAGTTTCAGTAATATCATCTGGTGTTTGAGATAGTTGATCTAAGACTTTATCTTCAAACCACTTAATAAATGCCTTGTTATGCTCTCTAGCAAGCCACATTGTATTGGCTCGAGGATATTGCCTCTGGATGAAATTGGTATGTTCCTCGATATAAACGTTCACTTCGTCCATGTTGTGTAAAATATACAAGTGACCTTGTTCCAACTGCTCACGGCTTATTACTTTAACACGTGATCCTAAAATCCCTTTGCCAAATTGCTCATCAATATTCTTGTCATTATCAGGAGTGCCATTACCACTGAGAAAGTCATTGCAAAAATCCATAACCTCTCTCACCACATAACCCTATGTAATACTCCCTTCAGGCCGATAACGGTTTCGAACATCACTTTTAAAAACGCTCATGTATTGTTCAAAGGGATACATCCAATGCAAGAAAACTGGTCCCAACATTTTCACTTCCCTAGTCAAGTGGACAACAAGATGTACCATGATATCAAAGAACGACGGAGGAAAATACATCTCAAGATGACATAGGGTAACAACCACTTCTCTTTGCAATTTATCGAGAGTATCAGGGTCAATAACTTTGCTGCACAGACTGTTGAAAAAGAAACAAAGTCTGGTGATTGCAAACCTTACATTCTTCGGCAATATAGATCTAATTGCCACAGGCAATATTTGTTGCATTAGAGTGTGACAATCATGAGATTTAAGACCTATCAACTTCAGATCTTTCATTGATACCAATCTACGGATGTTGGATGAGTGGCACCTTAACATTTACCAAACATTCACAAAAAGCTTTCTTCTCCTTTCTAGACAATGTGTAACAAGCGGGAGGTAAGTATGTTCTCCGATTTTCCATTTCACAAAATTCTGTTAATTCTGACCTTATTCCCATTTCACGTAGGTCCAGTCTGGATTTTATCCCATCTTTAGTCTTACCTGGTATATTCAACAAAGTACCAATGACACTATCACAGACATTTTTCTCAACATGCATGACATCGATACAATGCCTGACTGTCAAAGAACTCCAATAAGGAAGATCTCAAAATATTGACTTCTTCTTGAATAAAGATTTGTCACTCTGTGTGGCCATAGTACATTGTGAAATCTTACCAAATTCATTGACAATGTCTTTTACTCTTTCATGAACAACCTCCCCTGGTATAGGTTTAGGTGCACTCCGTTCCTCATTCAATCCATTGAATGCTTTGCGCTTCCTACGATACAGATGGAATTTTGTAAGAAACCTTCGATGACCGAGATATACAATCTTACCGCCATGTTTTAGTCTTGTTGAATCAGTGTTCTCTTCACATATAGGACACGCTTTAGCTCCTTTGACACTATATCCAGACAAATTCCCATATGCTGGAAAGTCATTAATAGTGCAAAACAATATAGCATACAAACAAAATATCTCTCTTTGTGAAGCATCATAGGTCATCACACCTTCACCCCAGAGTTTCTTTAAGTCGTCAATCAGAGGTTCAAGATAAACATCGATGTCATTTCCAGGTTGTTTAGGGCCTGATATCAACAACGCCAACATTACGTACTTATTTTTCATACACATCCAGGGAGGAAGATTGTATATAACAAGCATGACTGGCCAAGTGCTATGTTGGCTGCTCAATGTCCCGTACAGATTCATCCCGTCTGTACAAAGCCCAAGTCTTAGATTCCTGACTTCTTCACCAAATTTAGGGTACAATAGATCAATATTCTTCCATTGTGGGGAATCAGACGCATGTCATAGGATCCCATCATTATTTTTCTTAACATCTGCATGCCACCTCAAATTCTTCACATCTATCGAATTGGCAAACAAGCGTTGAAAATGTGATATTATAGGTAGATACCACATCACCTTGGCAGGAGAACCAGTTTTGGACTCCCCCGAAGTCGTCAATTTATACCGTGACGCACCACATTTTGGACAATCTTTCAAATCCACATAGTCCTTTTGAAATAATACACAATCATTCGGGCATGCGTGTATCTTCTTGGCATCCATTCCCATTGGGAACAACACTTTCTTTACCTGATATGTTGAGATTGGCAGCTCGTTTCCTTCAGGAAGCATTTCTTTCAACAAAGACAAAAATGACATGAAGCTTTTGTCGCTCCATCTATTGTTAGCTTTCAGCTTATACAATCTCTACACAACACTAAGCTTCGTAAACTTAGTACAACCTGTGTATAACGGTATCTCAGCATCATGCACAATGTTTCTAAAAATGGAAGGTGGATCGGTGTGCTCTACCCCACAACTATCCAGCATCGCATCAACGATGTCTACTGGAACTGGTTCATTCACATCTACGTCATCGTAAGCAATTTCTTCTTCCACACAAGCACTGCTATCGACATCCACTGGTTTCGGGTTTGAAATATCTCCATGCTAGTGCCATTCGGTATAACCTTGTATAATCCTGTTGCACATGACATGATTTTTGATTTCGTCACCAGTGCTGACTTTCAAGTTGTTACCGCAATGCCTACATGGACAGTAGAACCTATCTCCAGGTTGTTTCCTATGTTCCTCGACAAATCTAATAAACTGGTCAGGACCAGATATAAACTCTGGGGTGCAGCGATTGCGAATGAACATCCATGATCTATCCATTCTATGATCAAAGAGAAAACAAGTATATATTACAACAAGATTAGGATCTAGGGTTAACAAATACATGTGATGTCATTATTATATATAATAAATGTGTACCACCTATCCCATTCTTGAACACCTAATCTCACTAGTAAGTGTATAATGTGTATTGGGTTTTCAAGAAAATTTCGGCAGCATTTCCCCGCTGTTCTCCAAGTACATATGTACTTAGAGAACAAACGGGGAAATGCTGCCGAAATTTTCTTAAAAACCCAATACACATTATACACTTACATCCTAAGCGAGATCAGGTGTTCAAGAACAGTCCCAAACCGGGGACTATCCATGATTTACTCCTAATGAGTAAATCTTGGACGGGTTTCTAGGCCAACAAATACATGTGTTGTCATTCTTATACCTAAAATCCTAGTTCTTCAAGTTAGGGTGATTATTGATGTCTTTAAAAGCATGATTGGAAATTTAGGGAAAAGTTCATCATTTACATTCCAAGCATGTCACATATGTGTATTACAGTTCATCATTAAGCAAGAAGGGTGATTAGGATTCTCAATATACTCAACAATGAAACAAGTTACCAATTTCATAGTTCAAATTATTCATTAGTATGGAATGTGCAGTTTTATCGTGAAATGCATGCATAATCGACTTGACATTGAGAAAACATCAAAAACTTGCTGGCGAGCCCAACTCCCTGATAACTTACTTGATCTACATTATTGAAAGTTAATCTTAATCATGTGACTGATATGACTCAAATATCTAATATGCATGCTGCTAAATATCATCCATAGGAGTCATAGCCAAGGTTTTTCTAACAAAGACATAATCATTTTTTTATCTACCATATTGATCACCCTATCACATTAAAATATAAGATGGATAATCAGATATCACTGTCAACAAACTGCTTCCTAACTTACTTCAACATCAATGGATATGAGTTACTTATTAAAAGAAGAATAATGAGAAGTAATTTGGGTTGTCAAGCACACACAGCAATGTTGTGTTATATCTGTATTTATAGAATGTAAGATTACACAGTTTACAGTACAGTGAGTGTTACAAGCATTGCGGAATATTGTTCTGCTTAGATAGGCTTAGATCCTCAAGACCAGGTCAGTCTGTTGCTGGCTAGCACACGTATACAATCATAAATCACGTAACAGAATATGGTTATTGACTGTTTCAACACTTATCAAGTTACCAATAAGTAAATAACTTTTAAAAAAATGCCCCGCAGGGCACCTGACGATTTTGCTCCAGGGCACCTGTAGGGTTTGACCTAGCCTAGGCGGAGGAAGGAAGGAGGAAGAAGGCGGCGTACCTTGAGGGCAGAGGAAGAAGGCCCAGCCAGAGTAGAGGAGAGCAGCTGGAGGAGAAGTTGGCAGCCGGCGCCGACGGCGAGGAGAGGAGAGGATCGGCTCGGCGGAGCGGCGGCGAGGAGAGGAGAGCAGCCAACCGTCAGCGACGGCGACGAGGAGACGAGCGGCGTGCGAGGAGATGAATGGCGGCGCGGGGGAGCCAACCGGCAACGACGACAGCGACGGCGGGGAGCAATCGCCAGACCTAGCGTAGAGTTGCAATGAAACAGAGACAATGGGAAAAGTTCTGTTTCACGGGGCTATTAACTGTACCATAGGCGTCGGTTATTCAAAAAAACCGACACCTAAAACTAATAGTGTCGGTTATGCACAAAAATCGACACCAATACTGAATTATAGTCGTCGGTTTTAACTACAAAACAACCGACGTCTATATACATATGTCGATTAAAAATTTTGCTTTTGATTAATGACCATAGTCTAAAACCGACGCTTAAAGGGAGTGAAAAAATCCCCGCATACAGCGCGGGAAAACTCATAAGCGTCGGTAATTGTAGTAAAACTGACGACCAAAATGTGCCCAATTTCTGTTTCGCGAATAACCTTTAGTCGTCGGTTTATTATTTATCAACCGATGCCATATGTCAAATTTTAGAGGTAATTTTTTTCACTGGAAATTTTGGATTTGCCGGTTAATTTTAGGCGTCGGTTTTTTATTAAGTAACCGACACTGAATAAAAGTGGTACCCGTGTCTGGTTGCCCTTCATAGATTGGATGTCGGTTTATGTAATCAACCGACGCTGTATAGTTTAGGTGTCGTTATATTTATCACATGACCATTAATTCTTCCCCACCATTTCCACATAGTATCACATGTTTTCTTTTGGGTTCGGTATTGTAATGCCCACCCTGTTACCAGTAACATCTTGTACATAGTGATCCCAAAAGTTGTGATTTTCAGGGTTAAACTGTCGTTCCCAATATTAACCTTTATCCAAAATTTTCACATAGTACTCAGTTATGCAAACCCTCAAACTACATCATAACACGCTGCACGCAAAAACAAAACTAAATGTTGATTAACGAATAAGAATTTCATGACATAGCACCCATAACGGATCATTTCCTTCTTCAACATCAAATTTTCAACCCAGGAGGGGCACATGAACCGTTTCCACGACATGGACACATATATGGATACATCGATGACAAGGAGACTTTGGGCAACGCGAAAAAGGGGAGTACTATAGCAGTGAACTGGAAATAGAAGGTGGTATAACCGATTCTCCAATATTGAACAACTTAGGGTTAGGTTTTATCAGAAAGGCTTTATCTTACCTGAAGTTTGTTTATGAGAAGGCCACGACAACAGAGAAAGATGCAGCACAACAATCGGAAGTGGAGGCGGAAGGGTTTCACTTACGCAGCAGCGGCAGGAGTCCGATCTGAGGTGTAGGCGGAAGGGTTTCACCTTCGCAACAGCGGCGGGGAGTCCGATCGGAGGTGGACGTGGAAGGGTTTCACCTGCGAAGTAGTGTCGGGTAGTCCGATCGGAGGTGGAGGCGGTTGCGGTGGCTTTTCACCTGCGCAGTAGCGTCGGGGAGTCCCCATGGTGTAGAGGACAACACCTCACTCTTGTTCCTTGGTTGATCGACGTTAGAAGGCGAACTGGGATGATCGACGCTGGACGGCTGATCGTCTGAAGTAGAAATCCCTAAACAGTAGTAGGAGTTAGTGCAAAGGGGAGCTGCGGAATGACCAAGGAAAAGATAGTGAGGAGGGGTAGTGGAGTGAGGAGGAAGCCTCACGCGTTGAATTTGTTTCAAATTTGAAAAAAGACAGAAGCAAGTGGGGTTGTCTCCCATCCATCAGGGCGGGAGATGTGATATGACTTTTTTTGTCGGTATGTATTTCGGCTCTGGGTTCGGGACGGGTAATGGAGATGTATAGCAAAGTTCTTCCAAAAATTAAATCCAACCCACTTTTTTGTCTCTTTCAAAACTTGTCAAAACCTTAGTAAAACATCCTCTCGCAGCGCCAAAACCATCGTGCCGGGAGGACAGACGTGCGTAAGTCGTCGCTTAGGATTTTCTTTTTTCAATCATTTTTCTGTCCACTTCCCTCAGATTCATTTCAATGCTTATACTGCCTTCCTCCTTATACTGCCTTCCTCCTTTCCGTCAGTTTGTCCATCGCCTCGGCTGCCTTTGAGTGGGATCTAACACCAGCATCATGGTCAAATTGAACATGGCGATTGAATCTTTCTCTCCCATCTTCGGCTTGAAGAAGCTGTACGACAAGTTCTTCGACGTCACAAAGGAACGGGTGTCCATGCTGTTAGGAGTGGAGGAGGAGATCGAAAAGCTAAGAGGTGACATTGAAATCATTCTGAACTCGTTGCACGAGGTGGAGGCGAAGCAGTCAACGCCGGTCGGGTTACAGGAATGGCTCCGACAGCTCAAAGATTTGGCCTACGACGCAGAGGATGTTCTGGACGAGTTTGCGACGGCGGTAGAAACAGATCCGGGCCTAGCACGCAGCAGTGACTCCAACCCAGGTAAAAAGCCCGGTAAGTTTGCACGGCTTGTTGGGACTGATCTTGCACGAGGCTTCTCGCAGGCCGCAAAACTAGCAAAAAATGCTATACCTTTTAGTGGCGGTCCTGGCCGTATCTTGATCCGTTTGGACATAGCGGAGCAGATTACAAAAATCCATGACAGTCTGAGGGTTCTCCTAGAGAGAAAGGACATGTTCGACCTCTTAACTAATGTTTCCAGCGCGCCTGTCCTTCACGAAAGAATCGAACCACGCAGCCGAAGGCCTCAAGCAGGGTCCAGGTGTGGCTACCGATTTAAGATGGTGGGAAGGGAGAAAGAGCAGAAAGAACTGGTAAAACAGCTGATTAATGAAACCCATACGGGCCCTGTTATACGGGGATGGTTGGGCTTTGCAAGAGTACTCCGTTCCAGCTTGTTCAGCATTATCAGCTCGTGGACCGTGAGGGTCCCCGGTGATGTTTCTGCTACAGCAGAAGTCCAGAGGGAGAAGAACGTTTCTGTTGTAGCGATTGTAGGTATGGGTGGTGTTGGCAAAACCACTCTTGCCCAGCTTGTATACCAGGAAGTCTCAAGCAAATTCACCTTCAAGAAGTGGTTGTCTGTGGGTGAGAACTTCAACCCTAAGTTTCTTGTGGAGCAGCTCATAGAGGAGGACATCGGAAATGATATCCAACTTACCGATCTTCAGGATATACTGATTACAAGGATAAGTGGAAAGAAGTTCTTGATTGTCTTAGATGATGTTTGGAATACAGATAGCGAGAAATGGGATCACCTCTGGAAGCCTCTTGGTTTTGGATCGAACGGTAGCAAGGTTCTCATCACTTGCCGGGACAGGAAGGTGGTCCAAACCACTAGCTTCAAGCCAACGATAGAACTGCAGCCGTTGAAAAAGGACGAGTGCCTGTCTGTTTTCCTTGGACATGCATTCCCTGACGGGGACTCTGAGAAGTATCCGGATCTGAAATTTGTAGCTAAAAAGATCGTACGCAAGCTCCGGGGCCTTCCCCTCGCAGCCAAAGTAGTGGGCGGCTCTCTGTTCAACAACTTTGACCAAAACAAATGGAACAACTTCCTAGAAGATGAGCTCTGGGCGAACGTGAAGGAAGGAGAGGACAACATTATTAATCAACTGAAATGGAGTTACAACTTGTTGCCTCCACATCTGAAGCGATGCTTTGGGTACTGCTCCATTTACCCGAAAGACCACAAGTTCAACATTCAGCATGACCTGGTCCTCAAGTGGATGGCTGCGGGTCTGATCCAACCCCAAGGCAGCAGAAGGCCAGAAGACATTGGGATGGATTACTTCCAAGATTTACTGCAAAAGTCGTTCTTTGACCCCATTGAGTACTTCCAAGACGAATACATGATGCATGACTTGATCCATGATCTTGCCGAGCTGGTTTCGTCCCATGAATGTGCCTGCCAAAAAAGGCTAAAAACCGTGGACAATGCCACCAGCTTGGTGCGCCATTTATCTCTAAATACTTTTACAGCTGGAAGCCCATACAACTTTCAAAAGGTTAGAACTATTTTATACACGGGACGGGTGCTATCAGATGATCTTCTCAATAGGTTGAAATACATCCGGATCCTGGACTTGGGGAATTGGCGCAGCAAGATTAGTCTCTCGGACGTCCATGCAGAACAGATTTCCAGGTTGAAACATTTACGGTACCTCAAGTGTCGGATAGCTTATACCATTCCGGAATCATTTGGTGAGTTATATAACCTCCAAGTTCTCATTGTGGAATTTGACATCAGAAATATTCGTTCCGAGCCTATAAGGGGAATAAGTAAATTAAGCAAGCTTCGTATCTTACAACTATACCCTATGACAACTTTTATAGAGTCAATCGGAGAACTGACAGCTCTTCAAACTTTAGAGATATTCACAGTTGGGAAGATGGATGGGTTTGGGATTGAAGAGTTGCAAAGCCTAACACAACTACGAGGGAAACTTCACATCAAGGGTTTAGAAAATGTAGAGACAAAGGAAAAAGCTAAGAAGAGCAGTATAGTTGACAAGGAGCATCTGACTGAGTTGGTACTTGAGTGGAATGGGAGTTACCAAACCGTCTCCCCAAGTGAACAAAAAGATATCCTGGAAGCCCTTCAGCCCCATCCAAATCTCCAGATGCTCAATATTGCTACTTATGGCGGCGAGCAATTGCCGAGATGGCTGACATATGCGAGCTCCTTAAGTTGTCTTGAGCTTTCCGGTTGTAAAAGATTGTTGTTTTATGATGATAATCTAGTATTTGGAAATCTCACAAGTCTTAGGAAATTGGTAATCACTAGGTGTCCACAATTCTCAGATGGCCTCTGTGGGTTCATTACCCAGAGGGTCGAGCAAACTGCCTCGGGTTCATTTGTATTACCTTACTTTGAGAGTCTCACTATTGATAATACACGCTTATTTTCAACATTCCTCGGGAGTGGTGATCGGTTTTGTAAAGCCTCCTTCGTAAAAGAAATCAATCTTCGGATGACTCTGGATACTGGTCTCGGTCTCTGGAATGAGAATATGCAGACAGAGAAGTTGAGTCTATTTACGTCTCTGAAAACCATGGGTTTCTTTGTTCTTGGCTGTAAGGACCTGCCTTCTTATCTACATTTGTTGCCTTCTCTTGAAACGCTAAAAATACAACACTCTTATGAAGTTCAAGAGTTACCAAAGGCCGGGTTGCCCAAGTCATTGCAGCATTTACGCATTATAAACTGCAACGAATTGGCCCTAAGGTGCAGAGAGGGTGGGCCTGAGTGGGAAAAGATAAAGTTCATTCCCAATCTGCACATCCTTAACCGGTAAACATAATTCTTTGTTCTGAATTCGTTTTGTATTCTGTGAAGCCTTCTTCTCAGTTTTTAATATATAAATGTTGCAATATATATATATATATATATATATATATATATATATATATATATATATATATATATATATATATATATATATAAAGATATATATATATATATAAAGATATATATATATATATATATATATATATATATATATATATATATATATATATATATGAAAAGATGCAGAGAAGATGGGTCTGAGTGGGAAAAGATAAAGTTCATTCCCAAACTTTTTGTCTCTCATCCGTAAACAAAATTCTTTGTTCTGAATTGGTTTAGTATTTGATATCACCATCTCGTTCAGTTATCGTGTAACAAATTTATAGAAAGATATTAAGGAAAATAGTAATGCAACGGTAATGAATTCAAATATGGACATCACTGAAAGGTATAAAAGATTTTGAATGTTCAAAATTTGTTTGTAATTTTTGTTCTCTCCTTTTCGGTTATCATTTAGGGCGAATCCGGTTGGGTTGTGTGAATTTTTGTAATGTAAAAATGTACATCAAACACACATTTTGTCATCCGACTACATCTCACTAAACAAGCCCTTAATGTGGTAGTCGTGTGTGATTAATGTTGACAAATGTACGGAAAAAAGATTTATCTTTGTAAAACAGCAACACAAAGGTCACAAGTCCCAGTAAACTGAAACATCCGTGAATTATGCTGTCCGAAACGGGAGGAATCTACACTATTAATGAACTTGTTATTTTGCAAATAGGTTTCCCGGATAATTTTTTTACTAATTTAGTAGCCATGCATGTTGAGAGAATATACTTTATATAGTCCTATGTCACGGGTCCTTTTTAGTACGTTTTGTTTAGTTGTTGTCTGCAATATATATCATCGTTGCCTGTTATTTTATGTAGTTACTGACACTTACTGTGTGTGCAGCCATGAAAAAGTTGTTTCGTCTAGAAAAGAGGCGGAACTAGAAATAATCAAGGATTATACTATATTCTAGAATGAAGCAAGAATTGCGTTATGACGTTGACCCGATCTTATAACCGTTGAAAGTTACAAAGATGACTAGGAGTTCGAGATATTACAAGCTATTCTATCCATCTATCAAGGTGATTTTTTACAGTTTCCTTCGCGATGTCAGAGCTTTGTGTGTTCCTCTGAGGAGCTTATATGTTGTCATTGTACCGCCTTTCGTTAAAATAAAGTCCCAAGACTGTAGCAGTGTTATGAAGTACATCACCATATGTGAACATTTTCTCAATTTCCATTGTTGAATTTGTTTGTTTAAAGAATATTGATCACATATCTTTGGAAGATGAACCATTCAATTCAAATAATTATGAACCAGTTGATAATTGCATAATAGCTTTTATAGCTTATGGTGAAAAGGATAATGCACACTTTTTACAAAAAGATGTGGTCTTCCAGGAAGATGAGTTACCCTAGCAACCAAGTTCTTTTATATTTTTACTTTTGTCTTTCCAATTGAAATTGATGTGAATGCGGTGTAGATTCCTATAATATGATTATTTTATAATACATTTATGCATAGTTGCTTTATATACAAGTTAAATCGACGAAATTTGAAAGATCTGTCTTGGTTCACTTAAGTTCCTTAAAATTGTTGGATTTTTGATGAACTAATATTATCGATTGTTTTCGTCGACACAAGTGTGTCGGGTTGCACCCATCCTTGTAATGTCCTGATATAACTGGGCTCTTAGCACAATCTTATTCTTGGTTTTGTACATTGCTATGAAGCCATCTGTGGCAAAGTCATCTTGATCCATTAGTTTCTTGCATTGAACACACATGACCTCTTTGAAGCTATCCGTGGCAGAATCTCCTAGCAGGTATCGACTAGCAAAAGTTGTACCCCTTAGGTTGCCATGTCTAGAACTATGGCCCACATAGTCGATATCTTTTTGACATATGCTTGGACGAATTCCAACTAGACACCCACCCTTCTTGATAGCATCTGGAATGCCACATCCTTTCAAGCTGCACCCAGTGATCACCTCATTGATGTGCACACCCACTCCTTATGGTAGTATAGAAAGGCTTGAAATGGGTTAAAATTAGATTTTGGATTGTCTTTTTGTGCTAACTAGGCCATGTATCTGGTGCAACCTGTCCATGTAAACTTCCTAATATAGCCGGGATCTTGGCACATTGTAATTCTCAGTATTGTACATTGCTTTGAATCCATCTATGGAAGTGTCCTGTCGCAGGTATGAACTAGCATTAAATGTAGTCTTAGGCTTCCATGCCTCAAACCGTGGCCCACATGGTCGATAAATTTTTGTCATGTGCTTGGACAAATTCCAATTGGACGCCGACCCTAACCTCAATCACTTAATCTAGGAGAAGCAAATGCTCTCAAGCTGCACCCAATGATCACCTGATGGATGTGCATACCCACTCCTTACAATTGTTTAGAAAGGCTTAAAATGGGTTAAAATCATATTTATGCTTGTCTTCTTGTGCTAATTAGGTATCTTCTCTGCCAGCAACAAAGTGGTGTTGTTTTAGTGTCTTGGATTAAAAGTGCAGTAACATAGTGGTTACTAAATAGGTTTCAACCCTCACTCACATGACAAAAAAATCATGCCTCCCTCTTCAATTATGAAAGTCTCTTTCTTTTTGTACAATGGGTTTTTCTCTCATATTTTGCTTTTTTGTTTGACATTTGCGTCCTAGAGTTTGGCTTATTGGTTACCTTTGAAAAAATATTTATATCATGTTAACAATGACAAGTTTGAAAAGTTTTCTCGTAACATAAGCATTGATTTTTTATGACGATCTAGCAGCCTCACAAACTCTTAATGAAATTGGAAAATAGTTGGGATGGAACAACAAAAGATTCAAAAAGGACATTTATAGATTCCTTTTGAACTTTTAATCTAGCCTTTTTCATTTATTAGTACAGTTCTTCTACTCATTTGTGTTCTACATCTTCAATGTTTATTGCAACCTGGAATGTTTTGATTTTTTTTAAAATTGGCGATTCATTCATCCCGTCGCCTGGGTTCGAACTCATGACCTCTCGGTCTTAAATCATCACTTCTACCACTGGGGTGCCAATTCATTGCTGGAATGTTTTGATTTGGCTTCGGCCAAACAAATTAGGGATGTCAGGTTCCTTATCAGGAACTAAGAACCCTTAGTTATCATTATATAATAAACTAAATTAAATTTTATTGAACAACAAGTGTCTACCTTTGGTTGAAATATCATCAAACATCTCATACAATGGTAGTTTCTGGACTAAGTGGTAGTATCCTTGTGGTTTGGGTGAAAGATATCAAAGTTGTCTAAATCATTTCATAGGTTCTTTACATATAATTTTTCATGTTAAGGACAACAATGGGGGATATGATTGGCATTCACAGATGTTTATGAGTAATCCACACACAATAAAGCATCATTTTTTGGTAAATCAAAAACGTTGCTAACCAATACAAAAATTCTTATTGGTTGATTGAAGGGGACTTCAACTGCACCAAGTTTTGGTTTGAGCGATCACATACAAAGGATTCAATTATAGAACACCAACCCGTCATGAATAAACTCAATGACCTTATAAGTTCTCTAGGGCTTTAGTATTTCAAGGTTAGAAATTGTAGACATACTTGGCCTCAAGGATCCTTGCGAGATACTCTGACAATTTTATCTATAATAGACCAATGGGATGATTTTTTCCCACTAAGAACGACCTTGACATCTCCTAGAATTATATCATATCACAAGGCAATTATTGTCAATACCAAATACACTAAATAAGGTGTTGGGTGGTTCATCACTTAAAGATATTGGGTAAACTACAACAAATATAAGGATAATTTTTTCTTCCCAATGGACGTCATATAACTAAAAAACAAGAATAAAAAAGATGAACAATAAACTCAATGATATTAGATATAAACTAACATAATGGAAGAAATTTCTTGGAGACACAAGCAGGCACATAGTTAAAATGCATGACAATCACTGTGCTGAGGATAAGAAAGAAAGTAGTGATGCCCTTGTGAAAAATGATATCAAAACACAAACATATCAACACTCTTCTTGATCAAGAGATATGCCCTAACATAGATCAAGTTTCGATGATTAAGGAAGGAGATTCTAACAAAGTGACACCCTTTGTCACACAAAACAAGATTACTTAAAACCAAGTGCCAAATTAACACTGACAATAAGTAGAATACCGAAAAACACAAGAAATTAAAATCGATTTCACAAGAGCACCACAAACTAAAAACTTTCACATACAATCCTCAACATGACACCTACATGACATGTCATATATCACAAGATGCTTATATCATTCTTCTCAAACATTGCTGTCATGAACCTATTGCATGAAGAACCTGTTTCATATATATACATGTATATCTTCCATAACTATACAACAAAAGGCACACATGCCAAAATCTTGTGACGACATCACCACAACGGAACATATAGAACTACTCCCAATACTTGAGTGTATAGGGACGACTCTAGGACTTTAATACCTACAAGACCAAAGAGCAACACTCCTAACCTTAGCAGCTACTATCCTTCTTGTTGTTGCTCTGCCTCAGCTGCACGATCTCTACCTCGTCGTGCACGTCCACTTAAAAGATATGGAAACCCATAGGGTGAGACTAAACTTCCCAACGAAAGCTATAACTCTCTACCAATGTCTATTATATACACAAGCATATAGTAAAGAAAAATAGGAAGTAAACTTATTCACATGTTAAGAAGATTCAACTAAATGATGTGTCTAAAGCAGATAATCATGACTAAACAGTATAAGCATTTGCAATTGGATTGTAGAACATCTTATCATCATAAAAGGAATATGAAGAACATGTATATCTTCTACCAACTAACAAGTACAAAAGTAAGGTAAGGATTCAACCAATGTTTCTATTTTTGATCTTATACAAATACACTACACAACAATGTTACATCTTTTATTATTCCCTGGGGAGATGAGGTGTACCACTAATACTTCAACTGACTACTACTAAGTCAAAATTAGTATCATACAAGGTCAATGGAAGAGTTGGATTCCAAGAAATCCCCAACACCTCATGGTCAGTACACGAGTACACCACAGAGACATATCAAGTCTAGTACAGAACAACCTAACCTGCCTTGGTATATACGCACAACGCTAGTGAAATTGAGCTAGGACCCAAGGTCACACACCTACTACGGTAAGTCCCACAGCCAATCATGTGAAAGTAGATACTGAGTCACATCATTGAGCTACGGCCCACATCCACACTCCTACCAGGGTATGGCCCGTAGCCAATCCTATGAATATGTATACTCAATAGTATACAACTCCGAGCATCCACTAAGGGAGAACTCGTTTCACCATCCATCACTAAGACTGACACTGGAATGGATCTATCGCACATGACACCTACATGATTAGGTTTCACTTGATTATTTACACCAATTGAAGATCTCTTAGCATTAATCAAGTTACAACATATAAAGCCATAACAAACACTTCAAAGATATGGGCATAATACAACTCCAGAAGATATAAAATGTATAAGTTGTGAACTTATCACATCATCACATGATGCAAACAACACTTCCATTCACTAGGCCATCATCACTGGAGGTTAGAACCTCAAACTAGGCAATAATCCTCTGCAAGGTCACAAGACCCTATTCACATCATCCATGTATCCCATGTGTCTCAACATGACTCATAAAGGCTCATAACCATCATCATGTATCCCATCATAGTCACCATAGCATATACTATCTATGGTATTTGAATATGCATCACATGCAAGGTTAGAGGTTTATATATAAGAGAGAGAAAACAACATATCATATTAGCCATTCCATGAGAAAGAAACAAACATATCACTTTGCCCATCATAAGGGTTAGAGTTCCCATTCATAGCCGATTAGGGTTTACAAAGCTAGGTTCAACCATCAACCCTAGATTCATCACCTCCCATCATCTTGGAGTATATTAGGGTTAAAGAACATCATTAGAGTTCATTTGATATTAATCCAAATAGCATATATATGGCTTATACATTACTCATACAAGAGTAACATTATATATTCAAGCATACCTATCAACTATCATCATCATGTGTCTCAGACACTACCAAACCACTAGGTCACGACAACACCACCTAAACCATGTCGTGACTGTGACATCTAGGGTTAGAGCTCTAACCATTCCCAACTTTTACGACCTAGAGATGTCTCGTCCTCAAGACATGATTGCCTTTACCTCCAGCCTAGCAACATGTCACAACCAAAGACCACCTGGTCAAAACCTCTCTTAAGATCATGTCATGGCCACGACAAGGGAAAGAAGCCAACCAAAATAGGGGTTAAATAGATCAACATCAAGTGTCGTGACCTAAAAAACACTAGGTCCAACCCATCAAATTAGAGGAGCATCTCGACCAACATTAACTATGGTCGCGACCAACAAGGAGAAGGGTATCTAGATCATCCTAAGGAATGATATCTTAGTCACAAAATAGGAACAAAACTAAATGGAAAACCATAATCATCAAGAAGGAAAAACCCATGCAAATGATCCTAGGTCATGGATCATGAAATTCCCAAGATGAGATCTCATTCAAGGGAGAGAAAACCATGATCAAGGTATCCAAAATAGAACTTAACCTAACCTTCAACATCTAGGTACAAAAACACCATGCATGAGAGCAAGACCAAGGTCAAAAGATAGGGAAGAACGTCCATAACATATCAATTACAAAAATGGGTGCATGTAGATTAGGGTTTTATATTTCTACCAAACCAAACAAGATATCTCCACCCAAACAAGTTCTATAGATTATCATTATCTACTAGCATTATAAGGGAGCATTTTAAAGAGAGAAGATAGTAACAAATATGCATAAAAGAGTGTAATAATAGAGTAGGTTAAGTGTTATATAACCCGTCTTAAAAAGATCTCCACCAAGGATTCCAAGTTCCAAGATTAAAAGCTCCAAGCACACGATCCTAGGGTTGAAGAAGTTCCACCAAAAGCTCCTCTCTCAGCCACAAGATACCTCAAGAACAAGAAGGTACCAAGGTCAAAGCTAGCGCAAGAAAAGAGAGCCAAAAATCTCTAGGCCGAGCCAAAAGAGGAAGGGAGAAAGAGAGAAGAAAGCCTCCTCACACTTGGGTCTACCTTGTCAAAACATGGTCTATGAACCTTGTGATGAGGAGTTTCTCTCCCAAAACGACCACCATGGAGGAACCATGGTATAGGGATGTGAAAAGAGGGAAATATGGAGGTAAGAGATCAAAAGAAACACCATCAAGGAAGATAAACACTTACCAAGGGTTGAAGATGGGCTATGGTCACCACAAGCACCACATGCAAGAAGAGTTTGGTCACCAAGCTCCAAGGTCAGATCTCCTTGCTCCACCAAGCTCCAAGAACAAGAAAAAGAGAAGGAAGAATATGGAGGGTCGAAAGGGTTACAAGAATGGAGAGATAAGGGGTTATATAGGTGGAGGATGAGAGAGAGAGCAAGGGATGATGTGTCAACACCCCAAGGTACCAAAGGGACACTTGTACACTTAAAAGACCAACATGAAGCCACTCTAGCCTAAAATGAAAGACATGGTGATAATGTGGCATCCAACTTACAAAACAAGATTTACTTAAGCGGAAGCGTTCACTAAGCGTCGGATTACCGAAAATCACTAAAAATTAAAACCATTTTACAGAGAGGTCCACACATAGGATAACTTCTTTCACAAAGAACTGAAGTAATTTAATTACATACTAGTTCACAAGTACATGTCCTGTATCATCTTTTTATGAGAATTACAAGCATCAACTGCCCTGTTAAACTAAACACAAGCAGTATAAAATCTTGAGGCACTGAGCCAAAATCTCGAAAGCACTAACTACTACTCTGAGGACCTGAGAGTACAAAGACGACACATAGGACTCTATGTACATCTATACAAGGCATATCAGCCAGTGTCTCCACCTGAGAATTCACTATTGTCCCTGCTGTTGTTGTTGCTGTCCTTCACCTATTGAAGGATACCTGCCTCCTTGTCTGCATCCACCTAAAAATGTGATTCCCACGGGGGTGAGACAATTGTAAATTGTCCCAGCGAGAGATATAACTCTCTGCCAGAAACATTATTATTGCAGTTTAATAGGATAAACATGGACAGAGGAATCATAATTGTTTAACAACAGTTATTTCATCATCTAATAGATTAGAACATTATTCTTATCTAAAGCATTGCAGCTATAACTTGATAGAACAGCATGTCACTTATCCATTAAGGAATATGAAGAACATGTATAACATTTATTCACTATAGAGTTATAACCGCAGCATATACTCTCTTCAGGCTTAGATCACATAGCTAATGCCTGGCATTGTCTTTTTGGAGTCATGGCATGTAGCCATATTCTTTTAACAAAGTATTGGGATCTTAATCACTCATCTCATCAAGTACATTTCCATTTCTTAACAAGTTCATCATTATGATTATAGAATATGGGTACTTGAACCCTTAACTCATCATAGAATACTTGTTACCACTTATTAAGTAACTTAATACCTTCAGGTCATCTGACCAAGGGCATTATGATTCTTGCTACACAAAGCATTCCACATAGTTCACAAAGCTCATAACACCTCTTGTTACCCCTTAATAGGCAACAAGGCATATAAAGGCTTATAAGGCCTATAAAACATTTTCAATATACAGAGCATCATAGCCCATACCTGGCTATGCTCATCATCTCAACATACCTGCATGATTAGTACTCATGATAACAATTATATATCAGTACCATACAATACAAGGGTTTTCTTATTACATTCATAACTCATCAATCTGTATTTGAGCTTCACATAGGATTACTCTGTGTTAAGACTTCACATAGCATCACCCTGTATTAGGGTTTCACATAGCATTACCCTGTATTAGGGTTTATTATATCCTATTACCCAATTTAGGGTTAGGATGCACTATTCACATCAGATTAGGGTTCATCATGTCCTTTTACCCAATTTAGGGTTTACTGTAACATTACATAACATCACCCCAGAATTAGGGTTTTGTATCACATTAATCATCCTATATTAGGGATTTACACATCATTACCCTAGATTAGGGTTTTCCATAAATAGCCATATAGGTTCTCAAGATCATATTATTAATTATCAAGTCCTATTTCATTGCTTCACACAGCTAGGAATCAATATGGACAACATAAGTATTCAATCATACTTATTTATTCTCATCATTCATTATTAAATGAATTATCAACACAAAGTATGAGTTTCTCTCTCATCTTTACCAGAATATGATTGCATAATAGTTTATTGGTTTGGATTAACCTTTTCATAAGGCATGTTAGCCTACACTTATCAAAGTGTATTACATCTCAATGTAACAATTGACATGACACACTTTATGTGTCACTCATCCAAATATATTGGATTTAAAACACATCAAGGTATATCAGTCTTGAGGTGTTGGATGTGATATCTATCATATCTTGATGTATCACTTCCCTCATCACCTTTATCTTACCTGAGTTCATCCACTTAGCTTGTATTAGGGTATTCCTCATCCTAATACTTTATGCACCAGTTCATCACATTTATCATGTAATGTATTGGTCACAAGTCACTTATTTAGAATATACAACCATTGCCAATGATATGGACTTATCTTTGAGTTAGGAACTATTGAAATAAGGATATCCATTATCAACCTCTCTAGGTGTTACATTTGTCAATATATTAATTACTACTCCATTATTAGGAATAGGATTTTCCATATTTATAAATTAAGGTTTACATAGAATCTCCCATAAATATGGATTTCACCTAATATCACTCTTCATTAGAGTTTCATATAACATCCTTCTATATCAGGGTTTCACTTAGTATTACCTGGAATTAGGATTTCACTTGACATCTCCCTCAATTAGGGTTTCACCTAGCTTTTCCCTAATTTAGGATTTCACATAGTTTTGCCCTAATTTAGGGTTTCTCATAGCTTTGCCCTAAATTAAGGTCAAGGCTCATTAATTTTTTCAATGAGGGTTTTATGATCTCATTATTATGGATCAAACCCTGATTACATATTTATTCATAATGAGAGAATTAGGGCTTAATTATATAAGCATTCCACTCTCTCTCTCATCCTCTCTAGGATGTTAAGTACTCCAAGATTGATCTAGGTCAGCTCTTCATTTAAGTACACACAGTTAGGGTTAACCATTATGATCACCTTTAGTCTACATCATTATCAATCAAGTAGCTAACTGACCTTTAATCATATTAGGTGTCCAAATGGTTTAACCAATTTGAACCTCAAAAAGTCTTGGTCACTTAGACCCCAAACGGTCTTGGTCACTTAGACCTCAAACGGTTTTGACCAATTAAGTTCAAACGGTTTGAAACTATTTAGAAAGGTTGGTGATTGAAACCGTTTAGACAAAACATATTGAAACCGAATGAACTTGGGTTTCCAAACAGTTTGAGACCGTTTGGTCCCAAACGTTCTTGAGACCGTTTGATCCCAAACGGTCTTGAGAACATTTGGACTCAAACGGTCTTAAGACCGTTTGGTCCCAACTCTCTTAAAACCGAATGGACCAAAAGGGTCTTCCATCACTTAGTCAATTTAGGATTTCAATCATTGAACCATCTATCAATTGAACCAATGATTTATTATTCAATTGAACCATTGAATCACCCTTCAATTGAACCTTCAATTAGGGTTTTGAACCCAATTGAACTAGGGTTTATAATCAAGAAACCATCACTTAGGGTTTTGAAAATGAGGCACCATCTGTGGGCTCCAATCTCCAAAACACGATTTAAACTCAGCAGAAGCAATCGATTAGCGTCGGAATACGAAAAATTATGAAAAATTAAAACTTTTTGAGACAAGATCTCAAAAATATGAAACCTCTTTCATAAAAGCAAAATAAACAGTTTACATCTCTGTTAAATCACCTCTTGAGTGATTATACACAACCAGATACAATTCTCAAGATTCGAAAACAAAATGTCAGACCAACTAACTTCAAGGACCTGAGAGTACAGAGACGGCATAAGACTATCTAACTACATGACTCAGCAGTCAGTATCTCCACCTGAGATTCACTGCTGCTCTTGGTGTTGCTGCTGCTGATACTGATCACTTGCGGACTGGCTCCTTTGTCCTCGACGACCACCTAAAAAGTTGAAACCTACGGAGTGAGACAATCTGAATAATTGTCCCAGCGAGAGTTATAACTCTCTGCCAGAAGCTTTGTTATAGCATATGAGTAAAACATGAGCAAGTAATCTAAGATACTCAATAGCAGATTGGATATTATGTAAAGAAACTTCATTTAAAGAACAAGAAGAAACATTAAAAAAGATGACGGGCGTGCGGGGGGTCTCGGAGAAAGGCGGCGCCGCGAGCGATGAAGCTGAAACCCTAAAAGATGACGGGAGAACGACTGGGGGTAGCAGAGATGGACGAAAGAGCCCCACACGGAGGACGATGGAAAATCAACGGCTGGCCAAAGTGACCGGCCTCAACATCACCTACAGAAGCATGAGAGATCCAAACCCTAACAACGACGTGGAACTCATGACTGCGGCGGATGTCTCTGAGATGGAAACAGATGGGCACAACGGAGACGATGGCAATACTTTTCGACCAGATGAAGGCCCTCAGAAACAAGCTCTAAACTTTAAACAAGCCTGTATGGGAGGTGGACAGAGTGGCGTCACGAACCCAATCTTTATCGACGATGAACCGGAAGAGCTAGTAAATCCTGATGACATTGAACTCATCAATGTCCATGGATACCCAGAAATATATGTAGCACCTGAGGCCGAAGAAATTCTGAGCAGACCCTTTAAATACTCGGTCATTGTGAAACTCATAGACAGATCGGTGGGTTTTCTAACCATGGGGGAGAGGCTAAAGCTTTTATGGAAACCTGCAAGTCGCTTTGAACTTTACGAATTAACCGATCAGTATTATGTTGCTCAATTCTACAACAAACACGATCATGATAAGGTCCTTACAGGGGGGCCATGGTCCCTCTTTGGAGGATGTCTGATGGTATGGCCATGGAACGGTTACTTCGAACCCTCACAGGGGATGCCTGATCACATCGTCACCTGGGTCCGAGTAATAGGACTGCCAATCCACTACTATAACATGGAGATATTCAACAAAATAGGGGAAGCTGTGGGGCGTTTGATCCGTGCAGACGACCACTCTATCAACAGAACTAGAAGTAAATTTGCTAGGCTAGCTATCGAATTGGATACTAGCCTCCCTGTCAACCCAGCAATCCTAATAAATGGGAGGGAATACAAACTGGAGTATGAATCTTTACCAAATTTCTGTACAAAGTGTGGTAGAATGGGGCACAACGAAACAGATTGTAGAGGCGCTACTGAAGAACCTGCAACAACTGAAACGAATGCCACAGAGGAGTCTGCGGGGGTAAGATGGGTTGATGAAGAGGACAAATGGCAAGTCTACTACGGCAAGAAGATACTAGCAAGTAGACCGCCAAGGAGGAAGGGCAAAGACCCAGACCGTAAAGATAAGCAACAAGGAATAGAGCAGAATAATAGATATCAAGCTCTTGATGATGACGAGGAAAGCTATGAAACGCCCGAAGGGGAAGCAACTGAGAATACAGCAAAGCAACAAAGCAATGCGATAAGTCCAAAAATATGGAGGAAGAAACAAAGACGAGATAAAGAGAGAGATGCTTCTCACGACGAACCAATGGAGACACTAAATCAGGATCCAGCAAATGAAGATGGAAAAGTAACCAACGTTACTGAAGATCCAAATGCATCCTTGAGACACACTGCAGTATCACCAGTAGGTGATGAAGTTATACAGGGCAGGTTTAAAGCAAACACCGAAGCCACAGTTAACTCGCATCAAGGAGGACCAGCTCATACCACTGAAGCAACAGAAACTCAGGCTACCACAATGAGACCTATCAATAGAAAAACCTCTATGGCAGGCCGGAAAGCGAAGGAAAAGGGAGACCCTGCACAGCAGGGTAGTCCGAACAAAAACCACCCTTATAGTACCCGAGGGAAGACAAAGAGAACCAGTGAAGACAAGGAGGAGCTGGACGCCACTTTGGGCCAACAACCTACACCCTCCATGCGTTGATGATTAACACACTAGCCTGGAACATAAGGGGTGCTGGCAAGAAGAAAGCCAGACACTACCTTAAAACCTTAATCAAGAAGCACAAGATTGATATAGTCTCCATCTCCGAACCTCGCATTTCTGGTACACAGGCAGAACACATCATCAAGGAGATCGGCTTTTCTAGTTCACATAGAGTAGAAGCAGCAGGCTTCTCAGGAGGTATATGGGTTCTCTGGAATGAGCAAAAGAGCGACGTCCAAATTCTTGAAAGCAACAAATATTTCATTCACTGTAAAGTTAACAATAACACCTACATTACCTTCATTTATGCTTCTCCCTCTCCGTCGCGTCGACCCATTCTCTGGGAGCATCTGCTACGATTAAGTTCCTCCATTAACAATCCCTGGATCACACTGGGTGACTTCAACTGCATGCTCAATCCAGATGAAAAAATTGGTAGTAAGCTCTTCAACCTCCGGGAAGCAACTACCTTCAGGAATACTCTCATTCAAGCTGGCCTCACCGACATTGGCAACTCAGGATTCAAGTTCACCTATAAGAAAGGGATTCTCCATGAACGACTCGATCGGGCAGTAGCAAATGCTAATTGGATTCAAAATTTCCCCAACTTTGTGTGTGAAGCCCTCACAAGAATTGGTTCGGATCACAACCCCATTGCCATCCTAAAAACCCGCACCAAACAGAAGAGAACTCGGTTCTTCACCAAAGCCAGTTGGCATCATCAAGATGTTTTTACGGCCCTTCTAACAAGTGTTTGGAACCCTGAGAAGGCGTACCAGGACGCTATCCACGACGCCATGGAACCTTTGCTACGATGGGACAAAAATGTCACCAGGAAACAACAGAAAGATAAGGAGATTCTCATTCGGGAGATCACACAAGCCCAACAAGCAGTGGAAAAAAACTACAGTGAAGCTATGGATTCTCGATGTATCGAACTCGAAAGCAATCTCGAAAGCATCATGATGAAGGAAGAGGATAGTTGGAAACAGCGTAGTCACATAAATTGGCTCCGTCATGGAGACAACAACAGTAAGTTTTACCATGCCTTTGTTAACAACAGGCGTCGATCTAATCGCATCACTTCCCTTAAGAAAAACAATGGTGAATGGACCTCTAATGAAGCTGATCTATACCATCTGGTGGAATCACACTTTAAGGATATGTTCACAGCTCCTACAAATCAATCCTCTACTTGCATCTCCTCCATGCCTGCTAATTTTAAGAAACTAACGCCCAGCCAGCACAGGCATTTGGCTGCAACCCCTACGGAGCATGAAATTTGGAGAATGATCAAAGAAGCAGATCCCTACAAGGCGGCGGGGCCTGATGGATCGGACTACCTTTTCTTCAAAAAGCAATGGAAGGTAATTAAGTACTCAGTGATAAAATCCATACGAAGCATGTTGAATGGAACACCCATTGACGATAAACTTGCAGATTCCAACATTGTACTAATCCCTAAGTGCAGAAATCCCACCAACTGTAACCAGCTACGACCTATAACCTTGAACAACACCATAATGAAAATTGCATCCAAGATTGTGGTGGATCGAGTGAAACAACACTTACCTAAGTGGATCTCCAAAACCCAATCTAGCTTTATACCTGGAAGGAACATATCAGACAATATCATCATTGTTCAGGAATTACTCCACAACATGAGAAGGAACTCTACCGGAGGTTACATGGCTATCAAGGTCGATTTGTCAAAAGCCTACGACAGACTTTCCTGGGACTTCATTGAAGACACGCTCAATCAAATGAACTGGCCAAGTAATATCCAACAATACATTATGAACTCTCTCCAAGCAGGTCGAACCAGTATAATTTTGAATAGCGACAATCTCCAACCCTTCAAAGCTTCTAGGGGTCTGAGACAGGGAGACCCCCTCTCTCCATACCTGTTCGTTCTTTGCATGGAAAGATTCTCACAATTAATCGAAAACTCAGTGGTGAATAAGAGCTGGAAACCAATCAAATTATCCCAAAAAGGCCCAGCTATTTCTCATGTTATTTTCGCGGATGACATTGTCATCTTCGCCCATGCTTCAATGGAGCAGATTACCAACATTAACCAGTGCTTCAAGATGTTTGAATCAGCCTCGGGTCAGAAAATTTCAATCGATAAATCTAAAATCTTCTTCTCCAAAGCCATTCTTCAAGCCACACGCAATCAAATTTGCTCTGCCAGTGGGATTTCTGAGACCAACGACCTTGGAAAATACCTTGGAGTTCCTCTACTACATGGAAGAATTCAAAAGGAGACATATGCATACCTAGTAAATAACATCAACTCCAGGATCAACGGCTGGGCGGCAAAAACTTTGTCTCTCGCAGGAAGAATCTGCCTTGCAAAAGCTGTGCTCAATACCATACCAACCTATGCCATGCAAACGGCTAAGATACCTGTGTCTATCTGCAAGAAGCTGGATAAAATCGTCCGGAATTTCATTTGGGGAGGAGGCCATAAAGACAAACCTGTTTCTCTTGTCGCATGGCGACATGTAACTTCAGGCATGGATAAAGGAGGTCTGGGCATTAAGTCCATGCATAGCTGGAACAAAGCCATCCTATGGAAAAACACCTGGAACATTCTTAATGCCAAGCCATCTCTATGGAGGCAAGGACTACTGAACAAATACAGAAACTTCCGTCAAGGCAAAGGTAGCCGTGTGACACCTTTCTGGCAATCTATAGACTCTGGGAAAGATTTCGTCTCCTCAAATTGTATCAAATCCATTGGGAATGGCAGGGATACTTCAGTCTGGTATGAAAATTGGGTACCAGGCGAGGGAAAGTTGGCTGATAAATGTGTCACAACCATTGCTGAAGAGATTATGGACCTGAAAGTCTCGAGCCTTGTCAATCTCAACGGAAATTGGGATACTGACTTCCTAGGCAGCTATCTGCCTCCGAGCTGCGTAAGGGAAATCATCAACCTACCCACCCCCACAAGTAATAGAGGCAAAGACCTCTGGAGCTGGAAATATGAAACAACAGGTCAATACTCAACTAGCAAGGCTTACGACCTAATTCATACTGAAGAAAACACACAATCAGATGCTGTTTGGCTGAAGATATGGAATATCAAAGCCCCAGCCAAGATTCGAACCTTCCTATGGCTAGCTGCACATGAGGCGATCATGTCTAATGTAAGAAGGAAGCAAAGAAAATTTACAGACTCCGCCATCTGCCCGAGGTGTGGGAGTAGTGAGGAAACAACACTACACGCTCTGAGAGACTGTCCCAAAGCAAGTGAAGTGTGGCTGGCTACAACACTCAAAAATATACATCTGAAGAACTCGTCTGCATCTTCAAGAAGCTGGATAGCTGCTATGCTGAAGGAAGACACGAACACCCAATCCATCTTCGCCATCACCTGCTGGTGCATATGGAGGGCAAGGAATACTGAAATCTTCGAGAAAAAAACCACACAGAAAAGTCGACAAATCTCACAAATATCTTGTCTTTACAAATCGGTGATCCAAGCCTGGGAGAACCAGGTAAAGGACAATACAAATGAGTCACAGCTAGAAGGCGAGATTACTATAAATGAAACAGGACGTATCCTATGTATGTCTGATGCATCTGTACATGGAAACAAAGCTACCATTGCAGTAGCAACCATGGATAAGGATGGTAATTGGCTAGGAGGGTGTGCGAGGAGAATCAATGTTCAATCAGTCATTGAGGCTGAAACAAGAGCACTGCACCTAGCAGCTGAAGTTTGTAAGATTAATCAATGCACTAAAGTCACCCTGATCTCCGACAGTTCCATTGCAACCAAGGCAGTGAAGGACAAAGGAAGGTACACACCTGCAATTCGACCCTGGATCTCGGACATACACAAGCTTCTAGCAGACACTGAAGATAACGAAGTCTTGAAGGTCGGCAGAGCATCTATTCATCTGGTGGATGGCCTAGCCAGGCACCACCACAAAACATACCAGGATGATCGAGTTTACCTGGATCCTCCTCTCGACCCTGTGGGTCAATCCCTCCTCCCTTCTCCCTGTAATACTAGAAACACTACTAGATTTATTTTCCCAGCAGGAACTCAGTGTAACCTATGGGTGTTCCCAGCCATGCAGGAGCTGAATGAATAAGAATCACCTCTAAAAAAAAAAAAAAGAACAAGAAGAACATGTATTCTAGAATGAACAGTGTAACATCAATCATTGTGACTCGTAGTTCAACCCTAGCAGATATACTACGCGGCTGATTATGTTTTACAAACATTATTATGCCCTGCAGAGATGAGGTATACCGCTCATACTCCAACTGATCACTAGTGAGTCGCATCGGTATCATACTAGGTCATCAAAAGAGCCGGATTCTTATGACCTCATCTTCCTCAGTCAGTGTGAGGATCAACATGCAGGACATCTTGTGTCTCTGCTAAGATAGCTCACCAGGGTATTCTGGCACTTCGCTATTAGAGTCACAGTGGCATTATGTGTACTCTCTTCGTCATCGAAAGATCTCTTGTTTATCTCTCACCGATGCGGTATTTTAAAGATTTCCTCGAGAGATTTGTGATACATCACCCCGGCATAAACACATATAGTGAAGGGTTGATAGATTAAAGTACATCTACATCAATTCCTACACTAGGATGTAAGGATATTCACATCCATATTCCCCCACATACTCAAAAGTATGTGATCCAGGAGTTCCCTTGGGAAAACCTGTTTCACCATCATTTAGCTCCTGACAATGATGGATCCATGATCAGGGCTCTACATGGTATGATTATACTTGATTAGTTAGGTATGTTCTAGTATTCTTTTAGCATCAAACATGTTTTCAAAAATTTAAATTGTTAAAGCACTGCTATAAAAGAAGAATACTAAATGTATCAATTCTAACTCACATCAGTTATCAAATGGATATCAATTCTTAACCATCTCATCATAAGTCATCTATTCAGCATGACCTTGATGCTACTCATGTCTCTTATAGCCGATCAATCTCATATGATGCCATTTGAACTAGGCAACATAGTATGGCATTATTCATAAAACTAATAACATGCTTTCAATGAATATGGTATCATAATCCTTACCTGGATATGATCATCCTCATATAAGAACCTGCATGATTAATTCAACCAATAATAGTAAACAATTCATTTTAAGAGTTGTACCTTCATATTCTTACAAGAGTTAGGTTCCCTGATTTACATCAATTAGGGTTATCTCACCCCTTCTATTATGATTAGAAATAGTGGTTCCTCCTTTTATACTTAAATCATGAAGATTCATGCTTAAAAGCATAACCTGGAATTAGAGTTTGTTGTACATTTCATCACAATACCCCCAATTAGGGTTTACTATTCACCTTACATGTTATTACCCTAGAATTAGGGTTTACTATTCACTTCATAGTGAATTGAGCTCATAGCATCACCATGTATGAGATGCATCATCATTGATGCCTTCCAATTAGATTAAGATTCATCAATAATCATAATTAGGGTTTTCATGATCTCACATAGGTGAATCATACCCTAATCATGCACACTCATATACATCAAAGGTATTTTACTTGAGTTTCAACCATAAAAGGTACCTTCTCTCTCCTCTTACTAATAGATGGTGATTACATCACTCTAGGTTAGGTTAGGTCAAGTCATCATTAAATAACATAAGCTGAATCACCACTATCATGTCATTAGGGTTTGATTAAAGCAAGGTATCATCTAGTTGAACCCTTCGAGGGCACATTGGTAAAGTACATCATTGGTCATAATCATGGGTCAATCTATTGATCACTTAACCCCTTAATGTCTTTAAGTATCATTAGGGTTTGGATTAGACCACCATTGGACCAATTTAAACTTTCAAAGTACTAAGCAATCACAACCCTAAAGTCTCCAGTCGGTTACACACCTTCAACCTCCAAACGGTCTTGAGACCGTTTGGATGTGTTGACCGTTTGCTATAGTTGACTTCAAGACCGCATGACACTCAAGGTCATTTGCCCTCAAACGGTCTTGAGACCGTTTGGGTGCGTTGACCGTTTGAGAGTGTTGACCTCCAAACCGTTTGGATGAAACGACCTTGAAACCGCATGAGTTGAAACGATCTTGAGATCGATTGGACCAAACGACCTTGAGATCGTTTGAGCCCAAATGGTCTTGAGAATGTTTGGTCCAAATGGGCTCAAAACCGTATGGACCTCAAAGGTGTATCAAAGGTTATAATTGATTATGGTTATCTATGTTGAAGCCTTCAATTGGCCATACCCTTGATAACCACTTATAAATTGAGTCAATTAGCGTTATCCTTAATCAATTGGACACCAAATTTACCCTCAATTGAAAGCCAATTAGGGTTGAATCCAACTCAATTTAGGGTTTTCAATCGGTTAACCATCAATGCTCATCAACATGAATCTAATTGAGGTTAAACCCATCAATTGACATTCAATTGGGCCCAAACTTGGCCCAAACGGTCTTAAGATCGTTTGGACACCCTCCAAACGGTCTTGAGACCGTTTGCGCAAAGTTTCATCAAAATCTAAGTCGATTTGATAAGGGTTGAACCCTAATTAGATCTAAAATCAGCACTTTTAATCAATTCATCAACCTATTGTGATTGGACCCTCAATTCACCAAATTACCTTAACCCTAGACCTCCAAACGGTCTTGGGTTGTCACCAAACGGTCTTGAGACCGTTTGAGTGAACCCCCAAATGGTCTTGAGACCGTTTGGGCCCTTCAACCCAAAGTTCCCCAAAATTGGTCATTGAAAACACCAATTGAACCCGATTAGGGTTTTGAAGGTTGAAGTGCCTTCAACTTGTGATTTATTTGCAATTAAATCATGAATATTTGTAATTGATTAATTCAACATGTATACAACAGACCTCTAAACAGTCTTCACTTGGTCAACCCTTCCAAACGGTCTTGGAGACTGTTTGAATCTAAACGGTCTTGCAAGACCGCATGGGATCAAACAGTCTTGAGACCGTATGATTTCAAACGGTTTGCAAACCGTTTAGACCAAATGGTCCAAGGTCATTTGGTAAAGTTACCTAGGAATTCACGCCCATCATATTCAACCTCTGTTCAGGTCGGTTACTTCATGGATTGTTTGCAAAAGTGAAAGGAAGAATGGGGAAGAAGAAGAACTAAGTACTAATTTGCAAGAACATAGTTATGCATAATAAAGCAAGAGGTTTAGAGTTATAAAACCCTCCTCAAACGTTGTTCCTAGAGCTCCAAGCTTCAAGCCTTTAATGGCGTCTTGAGCTCCATAGGTTGGCCAAAGGAGTTTCTCCAAGAAAAGGTTGGGGAAGGTCGGCTAGAACAAGAAACCTAAGTGAGATAACCATAAAACCAACCTTATACAAGGAATTCCTCCATGAATCCGAGCTAGAAGATGGTCTCTTCTCACCTTAGAACAAGTTGGTCATCTCCCTGAGCTCCAGATCTCTGCCTTAGTCAGTCCAAGCAAGGTGATAAGTGATAGAAGAAAGGAAACGTTCCTTTGTAAACAAAGGAAGGGTGTATATATATACTTTGGGGTCATTTCCAACATAAGGACAACTTACTTCTCCCTTTCTCATCTAGGTCCCTCCTTTCTTCTTTACACATCCCTTCTACTTATTTCTAAGGAAAAACTCCTTCTAAGACCAAGAACTAAAGGCAAAGAAGGTCAACCTTTCACTAAGGTGCACATATACATAAAGGTCTCCTTACTTACAACTTGGTGGTTTAATTACAAAGGTGTTCCTTATTTTATGTTTATTCAAATGAAGTGCCCCCTTCATCATTATTACTCTAAATGATGTCAAAAGTCGTAGAAGATATTCTAGAAGGTGTATTTTACAAATTGCACCCCACATTTTGGGTAAATTGCACTTTACACCAAAATTAGGGTTATAAGCACGAGGATTGCTCCACAAGCTGCATTTTGGTGCCCAAGCTTGGGAAATCCATCATACTTCATAATATTCACTCTTATGATGTCTCAACACTAAAGGAACATATCAAAATGTATAAATTGCAAGCTAACCCCTCTAACTGGGTAAATTGCACATAGGTCCATGTATTACAAAATAAAACTAAAACATTGTTTAAAAAGGACAGAAATGGAAACATATGTTCCTCAAGAGTTTTAATTACATGCCAAAAGATAATCACAAGTATCTTAATTACATAATTAGGCAAAACACCTAGGGTTATCTCATAACCCAGGTCAGGGATGTTACACCATCAATGGTTAACATTGTGGAACTAATTCAATTGAAATCATTAGATCATCATCAAACCATGATATGATCTGACCTTAAATGGTCTTGAGGTCATTTGGATGACCTCCAAACGGTCTTGAGACCGTTTGCCCAATCCATCATTGAAATCTATGAAATTCAATTAGGGTTCGCATCATTGAATCAATCATCAATTGAGCTATTGATTGTATTTCAATTTGGTATCTTTGGATCTTCAAATACTCAACCATACTCAACCCTAAACCTCCAAACGGTCTTGGTTGACATCCAAATGTTCTTGAGACCGTTTGGGTGATCTCCAAATGGTCTTGAGACCGTTTGGGTTAATCAACCCAAAGTTCTAAATCAATCAATTGCAATTTCAGCACTTAACCCGATTAGGGTTTGGTAATTGATGAACCTTCAACTAATGAACCCTTTGGCATTAATCAATTAAATATAATGGGTCATAAACCATCATCATTAGCATCAAATCTCCAAATGGTCAACTGTGGTCAACTCTTCCAAACGGTTTGAAACCGTTTAGTTCCTAACGGTTTGATGAAACTGTTTAATTCCAAACAGTTTTGTTGAAACCGAATGGACAATTTGTTGAAACCGATTGGAATAGGGATTCCTTGGTAAAAGTGTCCAAGATGATGTCATCATCATCTACCTTCGTTTGTTCAAAAGCTACTTCATTTTCATGGTAATTACATCAATGGATCAAGGGAGTTTCAAATAGAACAAAACGATCAACAAATAATGGAGAATTGAATGCAATAACAACATTTAAGGGTTTAAGTTATATAACCCGCCTTCAAATATGAATCCAAGCTTCAAGCTCCACGTCTCCAATGGTGGATGAAGATTTGACAACTGCCCAAGGTCCGTTCTCAAGCTTTTGGGTGAGAGAGTTGGCTAGAGTTGAAGATTGAATGGAGAAAACAAGAAATCAAGCATTGATTTTCAGTTTCCACCATGAAACCAAGGTGAAAGAAGGTCAAGAGCTTACCAAAAGGTTGGGGGTCGTCCTCCTCCTGCTCCTAAGCTTTCTTATGCTCGGCCAAAGCAAGAAGAGAAAGGAATTCCAAAAAAGATCCTTATGTGGGTGGGAAATGAGATATGTATAAGGAAATGCAAGGAAAGAGAAAATAGAATTAATTCCTTTAATTTCCAAAATTATTGCCACATATCCCCATCAACTCCTTGGCCACGAAGCCATATTATTCCTCTTGCAAAACCTCTTCATTATACAAGAAGTAAAAGAAAAGAAATTAAGCACCTTAATCATATTATACTAATATCCCATTTTTAGTGGATATTACTTTTTATTAACTTAATGTGAGTGGGCTCTCCACTCACACAAGATCTTTTCATGCCTTTTCAAGGCAAAAGCTCGTCCAACCCTTTGAAAATTCATCCCTCACCTTTTGGTTGAAGGGCTCTTCAATTAATATATTTCTTTTTGCATTAAATTGAATTAAAGTTCCATTTATGCTTAAATCTTGATTATTTTAATATCAAGATTCTCTCTCCTCCAAAATAATTTAAATGAGGCACCCCTCTCATTATATTTTCTCTACATGATGACAAGAAACATGAGGGACCCTCTAGAAGTGATATTTTGCATATTTAACCCTAGGTGTTGGGTAAATTGCATTTTACACCAAAACTAGGTTTTAAAGCATAAACATTGCTCTCCAAGCTCTATCTTGGTGCTCAAGCTTTTGGAAACCATACCACTGCATCATACTCATTCCTATGATGCTTCAACATATGAGGAACATTTTATCAAGTACAATTTGTAAGTTAACCCCTCAACTCGGGTAATTTGCACATTAGTCCAAAATTAACAAAACAATGTTTCAACATTATTTAAAAAGGACTGAAGTTGAAACATAAGTTCCTCTTGAGACTTATTTACTTTTGAAAAGATAATATCAAGCATATAATTACCTTTCTTAAACAAAACACCTAGGGTTAAAGCATAACCCAGGTCAGGGATGTTGCAGATAAACTCTAGGTTGGGTCTCGATCACCTTGG
This sequence comes from Alisma plantago-aquatica, assembly GCA_963693085.1. NCBI lineage: Eukaryota > Viridiplantae > Streptophyta > Magnoliopsida > Alismatales > Alismataceae > Alisma > Alisma plantago-aquatica. The sequence continues at coordinate 401,278,835 of OY856415.1, read as the reverse complement.
TCACCCACATGATTGTGGTTCCGACCCTCCCATGGTTCACCATCCATGGTCACAACACACACACCACTATCACCACTTGGTCAAGACAAGGGACCACCTCAAACCCTAAGTTGAGACATCCTATAAAAGAGTAACCATCTCGACCCAAGACCACTTTAGTCACGACCCCACCATCTAGAGAGGGTTCCTCGACTGCAAAACCCACCAAAAAAAACCTAGGTCAAGAAAACACACTATATATACATAGGTCGAGACACTCAACACTCATAGCTACATAGGTCGAGACACTCAACACTCATAGAAACCCTAATCACCACTAAGGATGACACTCCTCAACCAAGACTCAAACAAGGCTCCCACTTATTTCTCTCTCCTCTATATGATGTCAATAAAGATAAGGAACACTCTAGAGGTGACAAATTGCACATCAACCCCCTACTTTGGGTAAATTGCACTTTGCACAAAAACTAGCACATAAAGCTCAAACAACATCCAAAAAAGCTCAAATTTGAAACTTAAGCTCTCCACAATCCCTGATTATATCTCAAAATATTAGAGCAAGGTTCTAAGCACACAATTAAGACAAAGAAAATAGGGTTACCATAAAACTCAGGTCAGAGGTCTTACAAACACTAAGATTTTATGTAATGTGTATAGTAGTTAGAATAGAATGAGAATATGATTCATATCCTTGACTATGGGAGGGGTCTAACAAACAACAGATTTGATATTACACAACATCTCATCACCAATTTCAAATAGTTGTTCAAAAAGAATTGACCCACGATGAGAAAATCATCTTCAATTAGAGTTTTCTTATCAATAATGAAGTGTCTAGCCCAAAACTTATCATCAACCTCTGTCAGGTTGATGATATTGATATAGACTATTTTCCTTGGGCATGGACAAGTTTGTAGGGATAGATGGGTTTGGCATATAATTTATAAACATTATTTTGACACTATCAAAAATCCATGATATTTTTGTTGAATTGTTTGAAAATGAAGAGATAGATATGCAACAAATCAACAATGCATACATCACTCCTATTAAAAAGATCAAAAATCCTACCAACATCAACCACTTTTGACCTATATGAATGATCAGAAACTCATACAAAATCACTGCTAAGACTCTAACCAACAAACTCAAAAAATACATGGACCATATCATCAATGAAGAACAACTGGGTTTCTTGAAGAATATTTTTGAGATGTTTATATCATGGAGAATGAGGTCATTCATTGCAATCAAACCTCAATATAGGCCCTATTGATTCTCAAATTGGAGTTTGAAAAATCCTTTGATGATGTAAATTGGTATTTACTTCTTCTTTTCCTCAAAGGCTACCATTTTCCACACAAATAGATTATCAAGATAGTTTTTTACTCAAATTGGGACACTCTTCGATCCTTATTAGCATCTCTCTCCATTCTAGTACTTCAACCAAGAAAATGGACTCAGACAAGTTGACCCCATGTCTCAATATCCATTCTCTATAGTTCCCTCCTTACTTGTTGCCATGTTCAAACATGGAGTAAGAAATAACATACTTACGCCAATAAATAAACTTAAACATAAACATTTGATATAATTTGTTCATTATATAGTTATTTTTATCTATTCAAATGATCTTAATGTGATCAATATTGTTAGGATCTTTGGTATGTTCTAACACCTTTTGGGTCGTATAATTAACTTCAAATAATCAACTACTACTGGCACATGTTTACTTGATAGTGATATACATAGATCTTGTCATATTTTATAATGTATAATATAAGATTTCTTACTAAAACGTCAGTCTTCCTTTCTTCCCAATTAAGATGCCAATCCTGGTTTGGCAACTAATCATAGAAAATATGACCCAGATATTATCCAGCTTAACATTAAGTTGTGCAAGGAGTGGCACCTGAGAGGGGATCCACTCCTCACTAAATTGTGGAATAAACCCATATAAATCAAAAACATGAATAAGTATGATAGCATAGGTGCATTTTTTCATTTCTCAAATGAATGGTATAAAAAATAGTAGCAAAATAAAATATCACCACTATATTCAATTTACATAAAAATGTCCCATATGGGGCTGACATGAAAGAAACAACTTATTCATTAGGCAGAGGGATGTCCAAACTATCTCAAGTCTATCTTCCAAGATTCAACTCTACTCGATGAATCCAAGTTGCCAGATCTACTCATCCATGTCATTTAGCTAAGGTATTGGAAGTCTCACAAGCGAAGACAAAATGGAACTTGTCAGCACAAAAATGCTGATATGAACATATAAATAGGGATTGAGAAACTTTATGGAATAAGAACAATAGTTAATTATTCAAGGTTTTCAACAAAAAGGGAAAGTGAACATCAAAGTGGATATCAAAGAGAACATATAAAAGTACGTAAAGATGTACTTTCCATACATCAACATAACAACATGTGCCACATAAGCACAATCAAATAAGTTGGGGCACATAACCCGTCATCAACAATATCAACCTATGTGCAAGGGAGATAAACATAGAAGTAATGTAAATATAAATTTAGTGGTAGATAGGGCACATGACTCAAAACCTGATTGAGAATGGCACATAACCAAACTCCCATGGCATAGAAGTTTGAAAAATTTCTATAAACATGATACCCTGACTCGTTTGTTGAGTGTGCAGCCTATGGCTAAGTCAGTGCCACCGAAACAGGGTCAGAGAGATGGGCATATCGGAAAATAACAGTCGGTGTCACCGACATTTCTGAAGAAAGTACAGAACTCAGATGAGGTTAACTGATGAAGCATCAGTACCACCGACAAACAAGTCGGTGGCACTGACTTGGCATGGCATCCCAGGCTCGGTGGGTGCGTCGATGCACCGAAAAAAGAAAAAAAAAGTCGATCATCATGTTGGTACCACCAACCACAGCGTCAGTTCCACTGACCAAAGGAAACACCGATCCATGGACAACCCCGATCTATGGCTCAGATGTGCCCACGTAGACTATCTGAAGATTCAATCCTACCAAAAAGTCAATGCCACCGACCTCATATCGGTTCCACCGACTCATCGGAAATCCAAAAAAAGAAGATTGTGCACTAACAGCCGTCGATGCACTGAGGGTCCAGATTCAACCCCAGAAGTTGGTGCCACTAACTTCATGTCGGTGCCACCAACTCTGTCGCAGCAGGTCAGCACCAGCCCTATTAAAGGGAGGTTGTGGTTTATTTCTTTCTCACAACATGAAGAACCACGACTCCCACGAGCACGAGCAGCTACTCCGAGCATCCAAAGGCTTCATCAAGCTCTTCCTTTATTAATCTTCTTCTTCTCCGCTCACTCCATCATCATGACCAGACGAGTAGGACCCCCTGGCGCTCTTACGCCATGACCACGCCTCAACCACCCCTCGACGGAGGTGAGGAAGGTATATGAAGAGCTTGCAAAGTGGCCGTTCGCACCTACGTGATACGGAGATCGTCAACTGCTGGAGGATATGGGCTTCAATGAAAATATGGTGTACGTCCTCGAGCAACAGGAATTCACGGGATGGTCTGTGAACCCAATCTTTTGTGGGTGGCCGGCGTACAAGGAGATCGTCATCGAGTTCATGGCATCACTGGAGATTTGTGTCACCCCTGACCAGGCGTGGCCGTCAAGTGGTGAGTGGAGAGAAGGAAGGGTGGATTTTCATTTGTACAACACAAACTATGCCCTTACTCTCTGTGCCTTCAACGACATTTACGGGTGGCCACATATGCCATGCCATCAGCCTGAGAATGTTGATTTGGACACCATCTGGAAGGATTTTGTGACAGCGCCAGAGGGTAAAAGGATGAACTTCCACCATAGTTCTTTGGCAGACTTCGAGCATCCCTTTGTTCAGGTGCTTCATCGAATGCTGACCAACACTCTATTCGCAAAGTCAACCCAAGCGCAAGTGAAGGTACAAGTGTTGTACTTGTACTTTCTGTATCAGCTTATGGAGGGAGAGCCAGACAATTGAGGAGCATTTTTTCTACAACACATTATTGCGGTCAGGCACAATGTCAGGCGGGCTACGCCCATACTGTTTGGGGGACTTATCACCCCCATTGCGCTCCACTTGAGCCTTGATCTCTCTACTTTGGAGCCGCTGAACTCTAGGCTATGCATCAACCATCTTCATTTCAAGCAGTCCAGCCTCATCATTGTAGAAAACAACATCTATGCCACATGCTTGGTCGATGATACTTTCTACAAGCATCAACTTCTTGATCCCATCTTCACCATCAGGGGAGTCGGGAACTATAAATGGCCGGCCGTGGATGACGAAGATAATGATGGACAACATGGAGGTAATGTTGAGGAGGACGAAGAGGAAAGTGATAATGTGGGGGAAGTGGAGCCCACCATTCCTGTGAGACATAGAGTGGCTCCAAGGAAGCGTCCCCACCATTACGCGGCCTCGTCATCTTCTGCCCCGCCACCCTTTCTAGAAGGAGAGGATGTTGACTCTATGGCGGGTATGTATACTATGTTGTAGGACATCTAGACACATCAATAGTAGCAAACCCAATCTTTGGCTGGCATTCAGGACATGCAAGGTCGGCTGTATAACAACCAACATGCGATATATGAAAATGAACACCTTCTCTTGGCCAACTAAGAGAATATGCATTAGCGTCTGCAACAGATGGAAAATTATCAGCATCCTTTCTTTGATCATTACTAGAACCAGGGGTATTTTGGAGGTTACCCGATGCCACCGGACATGCCCCCGTCCGATCCGACCTTTCAGGGGATGTTTCCTCCCCAGGACCCCACACAGCCACCGCCACCACCATTCTGAGTTGGGTATCACTGTTCCATCTCTTAAGTTGGAATATTGACTATGAGGCCATAGTCATATTCAAGCTTAGGGGGGTGCTGGAATAGCTTCTATATTAGTTTTTATTTTCTTTTATTTTAGCTCTTTGTCTATTTTAACTTGAGAAAAGTAGTTAGTTTTCTTACTAGTTTTTTTGTTATGTAGGATCCACAATCTATCTAGTATAATCTATGGAGAAGTAAATGCATGGTTTCAATTGACAATATCAATCTCTGGGTTGGGTTCATTATAAAAAAAATTGTATGAGCTTATCTTGCAAGTAATCGAGTCACATAACTGAGGAAGTGCTTGAGTAAGTCAGCTTTAGGATATTAGAGCATAAATGACCATCTAATTTGTCTAAGAAAGTGATTGATAAGGATTGTTGAGCCTAAACTGATCAAACACTAATGCGACCTTAAATTAAAATTCAAGAAAGAAACCCCTTGATTACCATGTACATAGATCATTAGAGAGGGACATATGATTTTCTCTGTAGGTTCTGTCTCTTAGTCGTGTGATCTCACCCACTACATACCTTTGACTCACACCCCACCATAAGAGGATTGAGCACATGCTGTCATTCTTTCTTTTGATTGCATTTACATTGCATAATAGACCTTGCATAGTAATTGTTTATTTCTGCTTGCATTAGTGGATAATATATATATATATATATAGAAAAATCATGCATGCACAACAAAACCACGGTGCATGTCATTTAGTTGCATAACACCTTTGTTCATATAGTTTCATATGCATGACATTTCTTCTTGCATAAATATCTTGTCTAACTTCTTCTTTCTTAATAAAAAGGTAGTGATTGTGCCCATTCTTTGAAAAGAAAAACAAAAGAGAAAGCACTTACAAAAATTAAAGGTGTAGTGCAATTAGAAGCCCAAGGCAATTTTATCATGAGTGAAAGGGGGCTTAAATGAAAAAAAATACTTATATATTTTTGAAAGTTCAAGGGCACAATTCTACCTAATTATAAAGAAAAGTTAGCACATGATGTAGTTTTGTAGATGTTTTATCTTATTTTGAGATGAAATAATAGTTGCATACATCATTCCACCCCAATGATTAGGCATTAGGAGAATTCTAAAAAATAAATCACATCATCATAGGTTCATCATGATTTTTGATTGCATGAATGATTTTATGTGCTCATGATTCTTCCACAGCCACCTATTTCAACCACCCGTTGCTCTTATTGGTAGGCCACTCAAATATTTTCTCCTTGTTCATTATTTTATCAGGAGAACTGCTTCCATGCAGATGGTAGGTAGAGAAAAGAGCAATGTAGATAGGAAATCACACGATGCATCAAGTATGAACCGAATGATTTTATCATATTAACTGCTTTAACTGATAGTGTCTCATTGATTGGGGAGTGAACATCTTGGATAGAGGTTTTTGGTCACCTATAGGGCAGTTAGTGTTTAGTGGTCAGTGAAGGCCGAAAGGAGGATCGAAAGGTGGAGATTTTTAGGTGTACCATATGCATGATGTCATTCAGTTGACTTATCTCAATCAGATCCAAAGGTGTTGTTGCTCGAGGATGATCAAGATTTAGCTTAGGGGAGTTTGAAGTATGGGTTTTGAGTCGCTTATTACAGGCCTAGTTTACATTCGTTTTGTGCATTTGTTAGTCAATTTGTTGATTTTATGTGCATAAATCTTAATAATTGGCTTGTATACTCTTTGTGCATCAAATTATGCTTATTTCATCGTAATTATATTATTTTATATATTTCTCAACTTAATACATGGCCCTTGCCAAATTTCATGAACTTCCATATATTTGAGGCATTGGTGCCACTGACCACACATGTTGGTGCCACCAAGATGACATCAGGGACAGAGGCTCAGTCGACAAAAGAGTCGATGGCACCGACCACCCAGGTCGGTGCCATTGAGATAACATTAGAGAGGAAAGGAGAAATTCGTATCAACTCAGTGCCACTGACATTCCTGTAAGGACCATGACCTTCGTTTTGGGCTTACCCTGTTTGCTTTGCCTAAACCTTGTGTTTAGATGTTTGCTAATCACCTGAGTTGTAATTAGGGCTTGTTTGTGCTTTGTTGGGAGGTTGAGGTGCAACTTGCAATTTACCCAAGTTCTAGGGTTCGTGTGCAAGATTGTCACCTTGAGAGATGTCTTTCTCTCTCCTTGCATCCTCTAGGGTTGAGAGAATGAGTTGGGCACCTTGCTTGAGTTGTTTTGGGCCCCGTTTAAGCTTGTGAAGCTTGGGCTTGTTGTTGGGCTTGAAGCCCTTCCTCTTTGCTTGAGTGTGTCGGGAAAGGGAGAGCTTGATGCCTTGTGTCGGCCAAGGTGTGTCGGCTAGGGAGGCGTATCGGCTAGAGGGTGATGGTGGGTGTGACAGGTTGCCATGTTGGGCGACACACACCCCTCCATCTAGCATCGTTTGTGTCACCCCTTATGGTCACTTGGTGCTTGTTTCTAGCTACGTGGCAAAGGCTATGGACAAGTGTTCTTAGGGACGAAAACACCTTGCTTGTTCCTACCCTTTACCCTCTTCTATATATCTCTCTCTTTTCTCTTGCTTGGGATCTCTTTGCCCCTTAGCCATTTGCTCACCTTGCTGGCCGAGAAAGAGAAGAAGGAAGGAGAAGAAGTGGCCAATATAGTTGTTGTTGCTGCTTTCTCCTTGGTGTTGGCTGATACATCTTACTACTTTTCTTCTCTTGTTGGTGGCCGAAGCTTGGAGCTAGTAATAGTGCTTAAGGTGGGTTACATAACTCCTACCCTAGCTATATTACCTTCTTTTCATGTTACTTTACTATGCTATCTTGATCGGCCTCACATATCTTTTTAGTAATGCTTATTGTTTTAGTCGGTTATGTTGCTGCCCGTTATGTGCCCTAGATCTTGTTGGACAATATGCGGTGTGTCGGTTTCCATTTGTGTCGGCCTACCCTTTGGGTTAAGGGATCTTGAGCAAAACCCCTCTCCCGCTTTAAGTTGAGAGGTGAGCTTAGGGTTCCTTAGTTCTCAAAAGTGTGTGTAGTGTTCCTGTGAGGCAATACCCCTCTCTCTCCTTGTACTTGAAGAGGCGAGCCTATGGTTTTGGGTGACACAGTGGTTGGCTTGGCCGATAGAGGGTTGTCCTACCCTAGTTTCACGATATGCCTTTAGGGTTTTACCTTTAGATGGTGCCTTGGGCGATAGGGGCGGCCATGCCTTTGTCGGTGTGTTCTTGGGGCAAGACCCCTCTCTCTTTCCTTGGTCTTAAGAGGTGCGCTTAAGCTTTAGTTGTGTGGGAGAAACCCCTCTTTCCCTTAGTTGTTGAGAGGTGAGTCTACACTCTAGTGCTTGAGCAATACCCCTCTCTTACCATGGATTTGAAAGAGTGAGCCTAGGGTTTGCATTTGACCTAGTTGTGGGATGGTCGATATGGTGATGACCCATCTACCTGATATGTGATAGTGGTTGTGCAAAACCCCTCTCACTTAGTTGTTGAGAGGTGAGCCAACTCCCTTTATCATTTAGGGTTTGGTGGTGGTTTTGAGGATGAAGAGGACCAACCCGAGATGAGGTGTAACCTGACACCCTTGCTTTCCCGATATCCCTTTTCCAGGGTTGAGCTTGGGCGATATGCCTTGGCCGACAGGGATGTGCCTTTGGCGTTAGATGGTATGTGTTGGGCGTCATGGGATGTTGGCACCTTGCACGACATCCTCTTGGATGGTGCTGCCCAACACCTTGCTGGATGCTGCCTTTCCCATTAGACTTGGATGACAGATATGTCTGATGGCCGTTATTGGGAGGGTAAGGTGACATTGTGTTTGGGCTGGGAGTCAGGCGTTGCTGTTTGCTTGCACGATATGGCCCTGCTGCTGTACACGACACCCTCTTGGGTAGTGTTTCCCGTTACCCCTGTAGGTGTGTTGCCTGTCACAATGTTGCCCGTCATTGGGCGTTGCACGATGCATCATTGCCCACCCGATATGATGTTACATGCTTGGGTGTTACATGTTGGTTCCTAGCTGGTTGCCCGATATGGTGTCTTGAGGAGGTGTTGCTCGTTATCTTCTTGTGGTGCTGCTCGATACCTAAGTAATATTGGTTGGCCGATATGGCTGTAGCCCTAGAAGGGTGCTGGACGATACAGCAGGTGGTGAAGTGTTGCATGCTTAACTGATATAGTGTTGGGTGTTACACTCTTTGGTGAGATACACCATGCTTTTAGTAAGGGTTGTGGTATACCTTTAGTGAGGGTTGTCCCTTACCCGATACACTTATAGTGAGGGTTGTATCTTGTGTTTGGTTGGTAACCCTAATGCTTGTTATGCTTTAGTATATGCGGCTGTTACGCTTGATATATATATATATATATATATATATATATATATATATATATATATATATATATATATAAGAATGCTATGCTTTGATACACTCATCCATGTTGCATGGTTAACTCTCATAATAAAGTAAGGAGTTGTAAATATTCCTTGTACAAGTATCATTGCTCCTTTGTGATTTCACTAACCATGCAGGTTACATTTGTAAGATGAGGCCATGATGATGGCATGATAATGATATGATGTGGAATATCAAGGGTTGTGATGAACCCAGAGATGTATGATGGGTGTTACCCATGGAATGGCAATGTGTGCCTTGATGATGGGATTGAGTCCCTATGATGTTGATCCTTGAGATGGATCTAGATGATTGGCAAGAGGCCAAGTGGTAACATGTAATGTTGGATCCTTGTGATGGATCAGGATGATGTTGAAGGCACTGAAGGCCTTAGTGACAATGTAACACAAGATAATGAGGTTTATGTTTATTCATTCTTGTTATAGTTGCATGTTACATAACTTGGTTGAATGTTGCAATCCACTTAAAATATGTTAATTAATTACAGATGAATCTTTTCATGTAGTTTGCCCTGGCCATAGATCCATCACCGTCAGGTGTTTGGTGATGGTGAAACAGGTTCTCCTAAGGGTTAACCTGGAATGCATATTGTTGAATATGCGGGGTGCACCTACGCCCTAAGTAGTTGTGCATGTTTAGAGCACAATTTTAGGCCCGTGGCTCAGTGTGGTTAGAGCATGGTGAACAGGCCCATGGCTCAGTGATGATGGAGCATGGTGAACAGGCCCATGGCTCAGTTCTCTAGCACTGATACCTGTACCAAGGTGGGCTAGGCAGAGGGTAGCCTGACCCTGAGTGGCTAAGGCCACTTAAGCAAGAGATTGTGGTCCTGCATGTTGGTTCTTGTGCACTGACCACAAGGGAAGTGAGGTCGTGGAATCCGGCTCTTCCATCGACCTTGTATGTCAATCGATTGCGACCAACCGGTGGTCGGTTTGGATCTGAGTGGTAGGACTCACTTCCTCAGGGAATAATAAATTGTAATCCTATCGTATAGTATATATTGCTTAGGGAAAAATACAAAACATTGGTTGAGGCCTTGCTTGTATGGGTGTCCTAGTTATATCTTGCAGTTAATTACACGTTCCTCATATCTTATGATAAGTTCTTATATAACTTGTCTTGTCAATAATGTTCCATAAGAAATATCTGGTTATATACCTCCCATATATCTTGGTAAGAGGTTATAACAAGTAGTTCTGCTTAGTATGTTGCTCATATATGATCTGCTTATTTATCTGTTCTAGCTCTCCTTTGAGGTTTTATAGTTTTGGCGGGGGTTATGTTTCTTGCTGGGACTGTGTGTCTCACCCCGTTGGTTTAAAATCTTTTTAGGTGATCGAGCTAGATGTGGTGGTGGTCGTGAAGTTGCGGCTGAGAAACAAGAAGAATAGTAGAAAGCAAGGTTGGATCTGCTGCTGCTGTTGTTGGGTGTTTTGTACTAGAGTCCTAGAGTCATCCCTGTACTCTCAGGTCCTTGGAGGCGTTTTGATGAGGTTTCATGATGTATAGTTGATGTAGCTTGTTCATCCTACTGTTGGTCTGATGTAGCTTGTATTTAAATAGGTGGTGAACTCTTATGCTTATGGGACAGATAGATCCTATGAGATGTGGACATGTATCAAGTTTACGTATATTCATATAACATGTTTCCTTACAGGATGTGGATCTAGATGTAATAGTTCCTTTCTTATCTGCTTTCCGCAATCGGTTTTAATTAACCCGTGTTTTTGGTAATATGATGTTCGTGACGATTTCACACATTTTTGCGTGGCATTTCGTTGTCTGTGTGATAGCGGGATGTCACATGTAAGGTTGGTATCAAAGCTCTAGGTTCGCTTAGTCTATAGGGATCTAGGACTAGGTTTTGTGTCTATTCTTGTGATTTTTCTAGATTTTCTCATAATAACCTTCTGCCCCCAGCAGAAGATAAAGCTAAAAGATGTCGGGAAGTCACAAAGAACATGCTGCCGAGAGCAGTGCCGCTGCATCAGTTGATGGAGCGAGTATGCAGGCATATGAAGATCGGGTTCCTGAGGTCCCCCAAATCGACACAGCCATTCTTGAGAATCCTGTCTACCAGCACCTTATGGGACATGTAATGGCAACGATGAATGTCATGGTGGAAAGATTGTCGGTGCCTCCGCCAAGAGAACAGGCTCCTCATGGTGAATCTCCAGGTATTGGGAAGACCTTTGAGAAGCTTCGCTGAGTTGAAGCTTCAGATTATGCTGGAACGACTGATCCAGTAGATACATATCTGTGGCTGACATGTCTTGAGAAGGCCTTTCGGATCCTTGACATCCCCGAAACAGAAAAAGTCAAGCATGCTATCTACCTTCTGAAAGATAGTGATGGCCACTGGTGGGCCATCGAGGAAGAGAAGCGACCCGGTGAGGTGATCTGTTGGGACGTCTTCCGGTAAGAGTTCGTGAATTGATACTTCCTGAAGACCTACCTGGACGAGAAGATCAGCCAGTTCGAGCGTCTGCGCCAAGGTTCTCTGAACATCACCGAGTATGAGGCTAAGTTTATGGAGCTGTTGAGGTTTTGTCCTCACATGGTGGCGACAGATGACGAGAGGATCAGGCGGTTTGAGAAAGGTTTGAGTGTCGAGTTGTCGACACCTACTGCTGCTTTAGAAAACCGAGAGCGGTTTGCCACATTTGTGGAGTCTATTCGAAGGATTGAATGGTCAGTCAAGGAGAAGAGAGAGACCATGTCCAAGAAAAGGCCTGCTCAATTTCAGAAATAGAGGTTTGACAGCCACAAGAAGCCGAGGTTATCTGCACCTTCTATGATGCAAAGCTCTAGTGCACCATCTCAATGGTCACCAAGTAAAGGAAGAGGGTGTGGTTTTTCGCCATCCATAGCCTACAGTACAACTTCAGTGGTAGTGACAGGACCGTCTAGGCCACAGTCAAGAGACCCATCATGCTTTCTCTGTGGACAGGTCGGGCATATTAGGTGGAATTGCCCAAGGAGAGACGTCGAAGTGACGCAACAACCAAAACAGAGTCCACAAGGGTCAGATAGACAGTAGTTTAGTGGCACTAGAGGACAAGGACGCAGTCAAGCGTCGCAAGCAGGATCATCTTCTCAAGGAAGTCGAGGACGTGGGCAGCAAGCAATGGCTCGATTCTATGCTATGAGTCAGCCGGAGGCGATAGTCAACCCACGAATGGTGGTAGGTCAGATGGAGTTATTTCATTCTGATTTGTCTTCTTCTTGCTTTGTATCTGTTCTGGTTGACCCAGGTGCTACACACTCTTTTATCGCTCGTAGTATGCTTGATAGTTGTCTTTTACCTGTTAGTTGTAAGAAAGATAGTTTGTTGTTAGAAACCCCTCTTGATGTTTCCTCGATGATTTGAGAAGTGTGTTCGTCTTGTGTTCTATCTTTTTCGGGACACAACATACAACTGGATCTCCTACCACTTGATATGCATGGATTCGATGTAATCCTTGGGATGGATACCTTAGAGAGGTATAAGGTTGTGCTGGACTGTGGTTCCAAGCAAGCGGTGTTTGTTGATGGTGGGGAGAAGTGGATCTTCCTGGGAGATAGGAAGATTCTTTCAATGTATTTGGTATCAGCTATGGTGGTAGAAACGTTGTTACAACAAGGTTGTAGAGCATTTTTGGCTCATGTTGTGGATACCAAGGAAGAAGGTCCAAGCCTTGAGGATGTGCATGTTGTTAGAGAGTTTGAGGATGTGTTTCTCGATGAGTTTCTCGATGTTCCCCCACCTCGAGAGATTGATTTTGAAATCAATCTAGTACCAGGGACACAGCTAGTTTCTCAAACACCGTACAGGATGGCTCCAGCTGAGATGGCAAAACTGAAAAAGTAGTTACAGGAGTTGTCGGATAAAGGTTTCATCATACTGAGCACATCACCGTGGGGTGCTCCAGTTCTTTTTGTGAAAAAGAAGGACGGATCGATGCGTCTGTGCATAGATTACCGGCAGTTGAACAAAGTTACAATGAAAAACAAGTATCCTTTGCCAAAGATAGATGACCTGTTTGATCAGTTGTGTGGTGCTACACTATTCTCGAAGATTGATTTGTGGTCTGGATATCATCAGCTCAGAATCAAGGGGGATGACATACCAAAGTCAGCTTTTAGGATGAGGTATGGTCACTTTGAGTTTGTGGTTATGTCGTTCGGGCTAACCAATGCACCTGCTGCTTTCATGGACTTGATGAACAAGGTGGTCCATCCGTTTATAGATCAGTTTGTTGTGGTTTTCATATATGACATCTTGATCTCTAGTCGGGATAGTCAATAGCATGAACAACATCTTCGACAAGCGTTAACTCTCCTTTGCCAGCACTAGTTGTATGCCAAGTTCAACAAGTGTGAGTTCTGGCTGAAGGAAGTGACTTTCTTGGAACATGTAATATCGGCGGAAGGAGTCAGAGTGGACCCCAAGAAGGTGGAGTCAGTTGCAGAGTGGGAGCAACCAAAGACGCTGTGACAAATTGGATTTTCTCCTATTTTGTGCATAATTACTCTTGTTACTTTAAGTCCTCACTATTTATGTCTCCTTTGACTTCATAACTCTATAATGTCCACCAAAGTCAAAGATTCCACATTTTGAGTCAATATGATACACATATATGCATGCAATGTTAGTGATGTTATACCCTTGAACCCTTTGATTAAATTCTCGATCATGCGTGCTTATTTTGATTTGATATTTTGCACAGTTGTTCCTGACCCTATTATGAAGCTATGGTCCGAATTTGAGATTATTTGGACATTGGTACGATTTTATATGAATTTTCTATGATATACCCTTGTTCTAGCCTTAAATATCCCTTTCCTTGCTTATTGGGCCCAAAGTCTTCAATCTCGGCTCATCTGTTGGCTTCCTTCTGCCTTTCTCCTTTGGGAAAGAAATGTAGGGTTGGAAGCTCTGTTTCCCCCTGCTGCCAAATCGGATAGCGAGGGAGGCGCATGGTGGTTGGGTCTAACCCTAGCTTTTGCTCAATATATATAACCCGCCCCCATCTAACCCTAGTCTGTCTCCTTCCTTGCCTTCTCTGTCCTCTTTCTTCCCCAGTTTTCCCCTACTTTGGGTTTTCCAAAACCTGCTAGTTTGCTAAGTAGGCGGCTAGGATAACCAGCAGTGACCTTACCCCATCACACCGATCATCAAGGTCTTGATGGACGGCCGAAGTACCTCAGACCCTCCGCCGCTCGGACGCAGCCCATTCAGGGCTTGTTGTGGACTCGACAATGCTCAAGGGTGGGAGCCGCAGGTGCTCTGTTCTAAATGCAGAACAGAGGAATCCTTAGTGGGCAAAGTGGATGATGGACAGGTGGTGAACGAGGGCTGGCAATCATGCAAGACGGCGACTCCTAGCGACTGTGAGCCGCCCTCAACAGCTCGGTAGCGGTCTGCAACCACGGGCAGAGAGGAAGGTGACCTTGGGCAGGAGTCCACAAGGGCATGAACACGAGCAACAATCCGGAAGAGGTGTGTGAGGAAGAAGCTTCCTCTACCATTGGATCAGGGGCTAGTAGCCCAGATACACATGATAAAGAGGTAACATCCTAGGTTGATGGTGCAATTTCTATATAGTTTTAATGCATCCATTCAAAAATACATATCTCCTAGTTCTTTTATCCAAAATATGCAAACCAATATATCAAATCGATCAACGCGACGAGACCTACACTTTGGTCCTAGTCTGAGACCCAAGTCAAATGTTTGTTCTCCGATTTCTTGAAAATACTAACATTAGTCATGTTTGAGAACATTTATTCACTATAATGATCAATCTTGCATCTTTAATGACTATTCACTCTCATAATCATGAAATCAGTAATATTTATTCACCTTGAACCAAGTTGAGCTCCTAAGCTCCCCTTTTGATCCATGGTTGTCCCTAATGCATGTTGTAGTTTGTTCATGGACTTTAATGCTTGATTATGATGGAGTTTGAATCTTTGATATACTTATAGCCTCCTAAGCATCAAATCAGTAGCTCTTTTTCTCTTGTGACCCTAATGAGGGCCCTAATCAACCCATTGTTCATGAATGACCTCAATTGTACATATGTGCCTACTTTGAACTATAATGTTGAACTTTGCCTAGATTGCTAATCTTGCTTCTAATGGACATACACCTATTTTGGAATATGTTTCTTATGACCTAATGGTGCTGATCTAAACCATGTTTGAAGATGGGTTCTCCTATCTTGATGACCTTTGACCGTGGTTACTCTATTATGAGTCTTTGATCCTTTAATGTACTAAGGAACTGGAACCTTGAAATGGTCATATATAATGAATGGAACGTCGTAATGGCATGAAACTTGAACCACACCGTCATGATGACCTCTAGACCAGTACAATATCATATAATGAACCAATAAGCAACTTGGAACCCACCTTGGCCAAAACCCTAAAATGCATCTAATTAGGGTTAATGATGAGAATCTAATGCATATATGTAATCTTGTTGTTAATCACGTTTGGCATGCGGCTAGATGGTGAAGGATAAGTTAGGTTATGAATCTATGAATTAGGTATGGGCCTTATCTAGTTATATGACTACTGCTTTCTTGCTTGAAAAGACATATATTGTATGCTTGTTTGTCTATTTGCTCAAATATTGCCATGTAGTATTGCTATGTCTTACTCGATGTTTGCCTCGTCAGTTTTATAACTTGAACACATATATAGATAGAACTCCACTATAATATTGTTGATAAAGGGTTAACTCTTGGTTATGTCCTTGAGGTCCCTCTTGCATAAAAGGGTTAGCTAATCTTGAGCACCCTTACAGACCCTTCTGACGGGAAGATGGTCAAAGGCCTTAAACATGCTTGATATTGTTGATATAATGGAGTGAAATGACATAAAATATGGTTTCACATTTGTTAAACAATTAACATGTTTATTCTTGTTCATTTAGTCTTGAAATCTTTTCAAAATTATGCAAAGCTTATACATATATGTATCTTTCTGCCCCATACTCAACACCTCATGTGTTGAACCATTTCTCATATCTTGTTTTTAGTTTCAGAGATGGCTAGAAGGTTGATGGGCTTGGTGAGCTATGCTAGGTGTACTTGTTGTAAGATCCAGATATAGTAGACATGAGCAGACTTGTACAAAGTGACTCTTTAATATGTAATTCAAATTGTGTAATATAATAATGTCGCTTAATATATCTCGTTGATTGTTGAGATTATGTTGGTGCTTGTATCTTATTATATGTTCATGTGTGCTAAGCTTTATGCTTCCGCATGTTTCCTTTGGTATACGTTTGGTTCATGGGACTGGGATTCCGGTTCCGTGACAGATGGTATCAGAGCATGAACAATAACTACACCAGACATTGCTCACATGAAACACAAACTAAACTCACCCTACATCTCAACCCTAGAAACTTAATGAAATATCCTTGCGGATTAGGTTGACTTAGCCTATAGGTTAGAACCTAGATGTTCTAGAACTAGGTCTAGACTTGTGTAAATTACCTCCCTTGACATGATTCGTGACATGTTCTTAGGATGTCTACACAAGTGTGCACCATGTTCTTACTAGTTCTCTAGGTGTCATGATACTAGACTACCTCATGAGTGTGGTAAATCATTTAGGTTTTGGTTTTAACTGCATGGAGTAGGCAAGTGGATAACCTAGAAACCTAAGATGATGATTATGATATTGATGATGATGTCGATGTTTATAAGACCCAAGTTGTTTGAGGAAGGTCGAGTATGTTTAACGATATGGAATGAGTTGGACCAAGCAACCCTAGCTAAACCTAGCACCTTGTATGATACATATGGCTTGGTTGATGTTCTAAACATAGTTAGTGGGTTGGCATGCTTGCTTTTACCTAGTTTTGTACATGCTGAGATGTGATATGTGACATATTTTGAGAATAACATGGTCCTCAATCTCTTTACAAAGGAGGACTCTAGCATGGGATATATGCATAGGGTGACCTTTTGATATGAGTCGACCTACCTCGGGAGAAGGTTCGAGTACCTAAACTCCAAAATATTTGAAATATTGAAAAATATAAATGATGAAATACTTGATGATGAATCCCTAACTAGAATACTTCTAAGTATATGAGTTGAGTGACCTAACGTTGTGGTTTCCTTGAAAATGTTGAACCCTAGATTTCCTATGAAAATATCTAACCCTAGAGAAAGAGGAAATTGAAAATTTGATGCTTGATATATATAGGTGAGGGAGATGTCCCAAGACCTAAGATGATGTATATGATGTGTGATATCCATGATGAGCCTCATACTCGAGTTAGTAGTTGCATATAAAGGAATCTAGTGGTTACCCTTAAGATGGGTAGAAATTTTGTTACAGGTAGAAGATTGTGGTTAACATGTCTTGTTGGACACATATATGTCTTAGCTTGAGTGACTTGAGCTTGTGGAGCTCTTTCTAGATACAAGTGAGAAAGCTTCAAAACCTCAAAGTTGATGATAATGTTGTTCCTCTTATGGTGCTTGATATTTGAAATATCTCACGTACATTAAAAATTTAACATATGCACGATAAGCCACTCTCATAAGCTAGACCTAATATGAAATCATACTGTACATAAAAGATGTAGCCTTGAAATCATGAAAATAATATGATGATGTCATGAAAAATTAGCTTGAATAATCAAGAGTATCATGCCCAATCTCATACCGAATTGAAAAAATATATATATATATGATTAACTTGATATGATGATGATCTTTGGGTCATAACTTGAATAAAAATGATGATTAACTTGTCTAATTTTAGATTCAAAATGAAAAAAGAACATAATTGATTAGACTTTGTAGAAATCTAAAGTAAAGATGAGATACACACTCGATGATAGTCTCGTTTGAAGCCATGACCATGAACATGTTCGCTTAAGAATTGATAACCATAGATTTTGATAATACACCCTGGCCGTGTACGAAGATTAGTACAAAAACCCTGATATATGGATACTAAAGGATGGGTAAACCCTAATTCCATGATGACGTCACATTACGACGAAACAATAAGTAATATGTATATAGTCAAGATGAGTACACCCTTGATGAGGATAACCTATTGTGCATCCATCATGTGCAATGAATTGATAACCATGGTTGGATACCTAGACTCGATAAATATTGGCTTGACTCTTAACTATGATCTTGGATGAATTTCGAGGATGAAATTTCTTGTAAGGAGGGAAGAATGTGACAAAGTGTATTTTCTCCTTTTTGTGCATAATTACTCTTGTTACTTTAATTCCTCACTATTTATGTCTCCTTTGACTTCATAACTCTATAATGTCCACCAAAGTCAAAGATTCCTCATTTTGAGTCAATATGATACACATATATGCATGCAATGTTAGTGATGTTATACCCTTGAACCCTTTGATTCAATTCTTGATCATACGTGCTTATTTTGATTTGATATTTTGCACAGTTGTTCCTGACCCTATTATGAAGCTATGGTCCAAATTTCAGATTATTTGAACATTGGTACGATTTTATATTAATTTCTATGATATACCCTTGTTCTAGCCTTAAATATCCCTTTCCTTGCTTATTGGGCCCAAAGTCTTCAATCTTGGTCCATCTGTTGGCTTCCTTTTGCCTTTCCCCTTTGGGAAAGAAATGTAGGGTTGGAAGCTCTATTTCCCCCTGCCGCCAAATCGGACAGCGAGGGAGGCGCATGATGGTTGGGTCTAACCCTAGCTTTTGCTCAATATATATAACCCGCCCCCCATCTAACCCTAGTCTGTCTCCTTCCTTGCCTTCTCCATCCTCTTTCTTCCCCAGTTTGCCCCTGCTTTGGTTTTTCCAAAACCTACTAGTTTGCTAAGTAGGAGGCTAGGACAACCAGTAGTGACCTTGCCCCATCACGCCGAGCATCAAGGTCTTGATGGACGGACGAAGTACCTCAGACCCGTCGCCGCTCGGACGCAGCCCATTCAGGGCTTGTTGTGGACTCGACAATGCTCAAGGGTGGGAGCCGCATGTGCTCTGTTCTGAACGCAGAATAGAGGAATCCTTAGCGGGTAAAGTGGATGATGGACGAGCGGTGAACGAGGGCTGGCGATCGTGCGGGGCGGCGACTCCTAGCGACCGTGAGCCGCCCTCAACAGCTCGGTAGCGGTCTGCAACCGCGGGCAGAGAGGAAGGTGACCTTGGGCTGGAGTCCACAAGGGCGTGAACGGGAGAAGCAATCGTGAAGAGGTGTGTGAGGAAGAAGCCTCCTCTGCCGTTGGATCAGGGGCTAGCGGCCCAGATACACATGATAAAGAGGTAACATCCTAGGTTGATGGTGCAATTTCTATATAGTTTTAATGCATCCATTCAAAAATACATATCTCCTAGTTCTTTTATCCAAAATATGCAAACCAATATATCAAATTGATCAAATCGACGAGACCTACACTTTGGGCCTAGTCTGAGACCCTAAGTCAAATGTTTGTTCTCTGATTTCTTGAAAATACTAACATTAGTCATGTTTGAGAACATTTATTTACTATTATGATCAATCCTGCATCTTTAATGGCTATTCACTCTCATAATCATGAAATCAGTAATATTTATTCACCTTGAACCAAGTTGAGCTCCTAAGCTCCCCTTTTGATCCATGGTTGTCCCTAATGCATGTTGTAGTTTTTCATGGACTTTAATGCATGACTATGATGGAGTTTGAATCTTTGATATACTTATAGCCTCCTAAGCATCAAATCAGTAGCTCTTTTTCTCTTGTGGCCCTAATGAGGGTCCTAATCAACCCATTGTTCATGAATGACCTCAATTGTACATATGTGCCTACTTTGGATTATAATGTTGAACTTTGCCTAGATTGCTAATCTTGCTTCTAATGGACATACACCTATTTTGGAATATGTTTATTATGACCTAATGGTGCTAATCTAAACCATGTTTGATGATGGGTTCTCCTATCTTGATGACCTTTGACCTTGGTTACTCAATTATGAGTCTTTGATCCTTTAATGTACTAAGGAACTTGAACCTTGAAATGGTCATATATAATGAATGGAACGTCGTAATGGCATGAAACTTGAACCACACCATCATGATGACCTCTAGACCAGTACAATATCATATAATGAACGAATAAGCAACTTGGAACCCACCTTGGCCAAAACCCTAAAATGCATCTAATTAGGGTTAATGATGAGAATCTAATGCATATATGTAATCTTGTTGTTAATCAGGTTTGGCATGTGGCTAGATGGTGAAGGATAAGTTAGGTTATGAATCTCTGAATCAGGTATGGGCCTTATCTAGTTATATGACTACCTCTTTCTTGCTTGAAAAGACATATATTGTATGCTTGTTTGCCTATTTGCTCAAATATTGCCATGTAGTATTGCTATGTCTTACTCGATGTTTGCCTCGTCAGTTTTATAACTTGAACACATATATAGATAGAACTCCATTATAATATTTTTGATAAAGGGTTAACTCTTGGTTATGTCCTTGAGGTCCCTCTTGTATAAAAGGGTTAGCTAATCTTGAGCACCCTTACGGACCCTTCCAACGGGAAGATGGTCAAAGAACTTAAACATACTTGATATTGTTGATATAATGGAGTGAAACGACATAAAATATGGTTTCACATTTATTAAACAATGAAAATGTTTATTCTTGTTCGTTTAGTCTTGAAATCTTTTCAAAATTATGCAAATCTTATACATATATGTATCTTTATGCCCCATACTCAATACTTTGTGTGTTGACCCATTTCTCGTATCTTGTTTTTAGGTTCAGAGATGGGTAGAACGTTGATGGGCTTGGTGAGCTATGCTAGGTGTACTTGTTGTAAGATCCAGATATAGTATACATGATCAGACTTGTACAAAGTGACTCTTGAATATGTAATTCAAATTGTGTAATATAATAATGATGCTTAATATATCTTGTTGATTGTTGAGATTATGTTGGTGCTTGTATCTTATTATATGTTCATGTGTTCTACGCTTTATGCTTCCGCATGTTGCATTTGGTATACGTTTGGTTCATGGGACTGGGATTCCAGTTCCGTGACAGACGCCGACTGAAGTTCGTTTTCTGGGTTTAGTAGGATACTACCGGATGTTTATAAAGGACTTCAGTGTAATCACATTTCCATTGACGATGTTGACCAGGAAGGATGTACCTTTTGTTTGGGATGATCGTTGTTAGCAAGCTTTTCAGAGCTTGAAGGAAAAACTGACTAGTGCTCTAGTGTTGGTGCTGCTAGAGCCTGGGAAAGGCTATGTTGTTTTCTGTGATGCTTCCAAGAAGGGCTTGGGATGTGTGCTGATGCAGGAAGATCATGTGGTTTCTTTTGCTTCATGACAGCTTAAGAAACATGAGGAGAGTTATCCGACACATGATTTGGAGCTGATAGCAGTAGTCCATTTGTTAAAGATTTGGAGACACTATCTTTATGGAGAGGTGTGTCAGATCTTTACGAACTATAAGAACCTGAAGTATATCTTCTCACAGAGTGAGCTGAACATGCGACAACGTCGCTGGATGGAGCTGATCAGTGATTATGATTGCACCATTGAGTTTCATCCTGGTAAGGTGAACGTGGTAGATGATGCGCTTAACAGGAAGTCTTCTTCTCTTCCAAGGAAGAAGGCACAGTTGAGTTCTTTGATATGCCATAGGCGGGATATGTTCGTCTCTTTGCGGCAGATGAATGTACAGATGGAAGTATCTTTGTTGGTAGGATTGTTGGCATAGATGCAAGTGAAGCCTACGTTGAGGCAGTAGATCAAAGAAGCACAACAGGCAGATGCTACAGTCCAGTTGATCAGAGTAGAGTTTAGTAGCGAGAAGCGTGATGACTTCCATGAGTCTGAGGATGGACTAGTTTGTTATCATAACAGGATGATGGTTCCTGATGTGGATGATCTGAGGAAGTTAGTGCTCGAGGAAGCGCACACATCGATGTATGCTATGCATCCAGGTGTCACCAAGATGTATCACAATTTGAAGGATCTGTATTGGTGGCCTGGCTTGAAGAGAGATGTGGCCAAATTTGTGGCTAGGTGTGCGGTATGCCAGTAGGTTAAGGATGAGCATCAGAAGTCGGTAGGTACGTTGCCACCCTTACCAATACCGCAGTGGAAATGGGATCATGTAACTATGGATTTCATAGTTGGTCTTCCAAGGATAGCTAGAAATCATGATTTCATCTGGGTGATAGTTGACAGGATGACAAAGTCTGCTCATTTCATTCTGGTAAAGACAACATACACAACAGAGAAGCTTGCTTAGGTGTATGTGGATGAGATAGTGCGTTTGCACGGTGTGCCAGTAACGATAGTCTCTGACAGAGGTCCTCAGTTCACAAGTCGTTTTTGGGAATAGTTTCATAGGGCGTTGGGAATGCAGTTAAGGTTCAATACCGCTTTCCACCCACAGATAGATGGACAGTCTGAAAGGACTATTTAGACTTTGGAATATCTTCTTTGAGCTTGTGTTTTGTAGTTCCTAGGTAGTTGGGACGTGCATCTCAGTTTGATAGAGTTCGCCTACAATAATAGTTACCAACAGAGTATTGACATGGCAACTTATGAGGCTTTATATGGAAGGAAGTGCAGATCTCCATTATGTTGGTATGAGTCTGGCGAGTATCAGCTTTTGGGTTCTGAGTTAGTACATCAAACAACAGAAAATATTAAGGTGATACAGCAACAGTTGAAAGCGGCACAGGATAGACAGAAGTAGTATGCAGATAATCATCGACGACCTCTGTAGTTCCAGGTGGGAGACAAGGTGTATCTTAAGGTCTCTCCTTGGAAAGGCATGCTTAGGTTTGGTCGAAAAGGCAAGTTGGCTCCCAGGTATATGGGGCCATATCTAGTGATAGCACATGTTGACAAAGTGGCTTACAAGTTAGAACTACCACCAGAGTTGCATAGGTTGCATCTCGTGTTCCATGTCAGTATGTTGAAGAAAAGTCATCCAGGCACAGAGACAATAATACAGCCAGTTGAAGTTGAGCTTGATGAAGATGTGACCTATGAGAAAGGTCTGGTGTTGATCCTCGACAGAAGAGTGAAGAAGCTGAAGAGGAAGGACCTGGTTCTTGTGAAGGTTCTTTGGCATCACCGTGGCTTTGAGGAAGCCATGTGGGAGCTTGAGGAAGATATGAGGAGGAAGTATCCCTTGCTTTCCTCTTCGGATTTTGGGGGCAAAATCCTTTTGTAGAGGTTTATGGCTTGTAAGGACCCTAACCTTCATTTTGGGCTTACCCTATTTGCTTTACCTAAACCTTGTGTTTAGATGTTTGCTAATCACCTAAGTTGTGATTAGGGCTTGGTTGTGCTTTGATGGGAGATTGAGGTGCAAGTTGCAATTTACCCAAGTTCTAGGGTCCGTGTGCAAGATTGTCACCTTGAGAGATGTCTTTCTCTCTCCTTGCATCCTTTAGGGTTGAGAGGATGAGTTGGGCACCTTGCTTGAGTTGTTTTGGGCCCCGTTTAAGCTTGTGAAGCTTGGGCTTGTTGTTTGGCTTGAAGCCCTTCCTCCTTGCTTGAGTGTGTCGAGTAAGGGAGAGCTTGCTGCCTTATGTTGGCCATGGTGTGTCAGCCAGGGAGGCGTATCGGCCAGAGGGTGATGGTGGGTGTGACGGGTTGCCATGTTGGGCGACACACACCCCTCCACCTAGCATCATTTGTGTCACCCCTTATGGACACTTGGTTCTTGTTTCTAGCTAGGTGGCAAAGGCTATGGACAAGTGTTCTTAGGGAGGACGACACCTTGCTTGTTCCTACCCTTTACCCTCTTCTATATATCTCTCTCTTTTCTCTTGCTTGGGATCTCTTTGCCCCTTAGCCGTTTGCTCACTTTGCTGGCCTAGAACGAGAAGAAGGAAGGAGAAGTGGCTGATATAGTTGTTGCTTTTGTTTCTTTCTCCTTGGTGTTGGCCGATACATCCTGCTACTTTTCTTCTCTTGTTGGTGGTCGAAGCTTGGAGCTTGGAGTTGTGCTTAAGGTGGGTTACATAACTCCTACCCTAGCTATATTACCTTCTTTTCATGTTGCTTTACTATGCTATCTTGATCGGCCTTACATATCTTTTTAGTAATGCTTCTTGTTTTAGTCGGTTATGTTGCTACTCGTTATGTACCCTAGATCTTGTTGGACGATATGTGGTGTGTCGATTTCCCTTTGTGTCAGCCTACCCTTTGGGTTAAGGGATCTTGAGCAAAACCCCTCTCTCGCTTTAAGTTGAGAGGTGAGCTTAGGGTTCCTTAGTTATCAAAGGTGTGTGTAGTGTTCCCGTGAGGCAATACCCCTCTCTCTCCTTGTACTTGAAGAGGTGAGCCTATGGTGTTGGGTGACACAGTGGTTGGCTTGGCCGATAGAGGGTTGTCCTACCGTAGTTGCATGATATGCCTTTAGGATTTTACCTTTAGATGGTGCCTTGGGCGATAGGGGCAGCCATGCCTTTGTTCGTGTGTTCTTGGGGCAAGACCCCTCTCTTTCCTTGGTCTTGAGAGGTGAGCTTAAACTTTAGTTGTGTGGGCAAAACCCCTCTTTCCCTTAGTTGTTGAGAGGTGAGTCTACACTCTAGTGCTTGAGCAATACCCCTCTCTTACCATGGATTTGAAAGGGTGAGCCTAGGGTTTGCATTTGACCTAGTTGTGGGATGGACGATACGGTGATGACCCATCTGCCTGATATGTGATAGTGGTTGTGCAAAACCCCTCTCACTTAGTTGTTGAGAGGTGAGCCAACTCCCTTGATCATTTAGGGTTTGGTGGTGGTTTTGAGGATGAAGAGGACCAACCCGAGATGAGGTGTAACCCGACACCCTTGCTTGCCCGATATCCCTTTTCCAGGGTTGAGCTTGGGCGATATGCTTTGGTCGATAGGGATGTGCCTTGGGCATTAGATGGTCTGTGTTGGGCGTCATGGCATGTTGGCACCTTGCACGACATCCTCTTGGATGGTGTTGCCCGACACCTTGCTGGATGTTGCCTTGCCCGTTAGACTTGGATGACAAATATGTCTGATGGCCTTTATCGGGAGGGTAAGGTGACGTTGCGTTTCGGCTGGGAGTCAGCTGTTGCTATTGTCTTACACGATATGGACCTGCTATTGTGCACGACACCCTCTTGGGTAGTATTGTCCATTACCCCTGTAGGTGCATTTCGCGTCACAACATTGCCCGTCGTTGGGCGTTGCACGATGCAGCGTTGACCGCCCGATATGATGTTGCACGCTTGGGCGTTACAAGTTGGTTCCTAGCTGGTTGCCCAATATGGTTTCTTGAGGAGGTGTTGCTCATTATCTTCTTGTGGTGTTGCCCGATACTGAAGTGATATTGGTTGGCCGATATGGCTGTAGCCCTAGAAGGGTGTTGGACGATACAACAGGTGGTGAAGTGTTGCATGCTTAACCGATATAGTGTTGGGCGTCACACTCTTTGGTGGGAGATGTCGTGCTTTTAGTAAGGGTTGTGGTATACCTTTGGTGAGGGTTGTTCCTTACCCGATACACCTATAGTGAGGGTTGTATCTTGTGTTCGGTTGGTAACCCTAATGCTTGTTATTCTTTAGTATATGCGGATGTTACGCTTGATATATATTTATAAGACTGTTATGCTTTGATACACTCATCCATGTTGTATGGTTAACTCTTATAATAAAGTAAGGAGTTGTAAATGTTCCTTGTACAAGTATCATTGCTCCTTTGTGATTTCACTAACCATGCAGGTAACATTTGTAAGATGAGGCCATGATGATGACATGATAATGATATGATGTGGAATATCAAGGGTTGTGATGAACCCAGAGATGTATGATGGGTGTTACCCATGGAATGGCAATGTGTGCCTTGATGATGGGATTGAGTCCCTGTGATGTTGATCCTTGAGATGGATCTAGATGATTGGCAAGAGGCCAGTGGTAACATGTAATGTTGGATCCTTGTGATGGATCAGGATGATGTTGAAGGCATTGAAGGCCTTAGTGACAATGTAACACAAGATAATGAGGTGTATGTTTATTCTTTCTTGTTATAGTTGCATGTTGCATAACTTGGTAGAATCTCGCAATCCACTTAAAATATGTTAATTAATTACAGATGAATCTTTTCATGTAGTTTGCCCTGGCCATAGATCCATCATCGTCAGGAGTTTGGTGATGGTGAAATAAGTTCTCCTAAGGGTTAACCTGGAACGCATATTGTTGAATATGTGGGGTGTGCCTACGCCCTAAGTAGTAGTGCATGTTTAGAGCACGGTTTCAGGCTCGTGGCTCAGTGTGGTTAGAGAATGGTGAACAGGCCCATGGCTCAGTGATGATGGATCACGGTGAACAGGCCCGTGGCCCAGTTCTCTAGAGCCTATACCTGTACCAAGGTGGGCTAGGCAGACGGTAGCCTGACCCTATGTGGCTAAGGCCACTTAAGTAAGAGACTACGGTCCTGCTTGTTGGTTCTTGTGCACTGACCACAAGGGAAGTGAGGTCATGGAATCTGGCTCTCCCATCGACCTTGTATGGCAATCGATTGTGACCAAACGGTGGTCGGTTTGGATCTGAGTGGTACAACTCACTTCCTCAGGGCATAATAAATTGTAATCCAGCCGTATAGTATATATTTCTTAGGGTAAAACATGAAACATTGGTTGAGGCCTTGCTTCTATGGGTGCCCTAGTTATATCTTGCAGTTAATTACACGTTCCTCATATCTTATGATAAGTTCTTATATAACTTGTCTTGTCAATCATGTTCCATAAGAAATATCTGGTTATATACCTCCCGGATATCTTGGTAAG
Organism: Alisma plantago-aquatica; assembly: GCA_963693085.1. Taxonomy (NCBI): domain Eukaryota; kingdom Viridiplantae; phylum Streptophyta; class Magnoliopsida; order Alismatales; family Alismataceae; genus Alisma; species Alisma plantago-aquatica. The sequence goes on along the minus strand of OY856415.1, from coordinate 401,251,804 downwards.
ATGTTATAACAAGTAGTTCTGCTCAGTATGCTTCTCATATACGATCTGCTTATATCAACCTACTTTATCTATTATAGCTCTCCTTTGAGGTTTTATAGTTTTGGCGGGGGTTATGTTTCTCGCTGGGACTGTGTGTCTCACCTCGCTGGTTTAAAACATTTTTAGGTGATCAAGCTAGACATGGTGGTGGTCGTGAGGTTGCGGCTGAGCAGCAAGAAGAATAGTAGAAAGCAAGGTTGGATCTGTTGCTGCTGTTGTTGGGTGTTTTGTAGTAGAGTACTAGAGTTATCCCTGTACTCTCAGGTCCTTGGAGGTGTTTTGACGAGGTTTCACGATGTATAGTTGATGTAGCTTGTTTATCCTACTGTTGGCCTGATGTGGCATGTTATGTATTTAAACAGGTGGCGAACTCTTGTGCTTATGGGATAGCTAGATCCTATGAGATGTGGACATGTATCAAGTTTACGTATATTCATATAACATGTTTCCTTACAGGATGTGGATCTGGATGTAATAGTTCCTTTCTTATCTGCTTTCCGCAATTGGTTTTAATTAACCCGTGTTTTTGGTAATATGATGTTTATGACAGTTCCATACGTTTTCACATGGCATTTCGTTGTCTGTGTGATAGCGGGATGTCACAATTTCAGTCGATGGTACCGACCCAGTCAGAGATCGGCCAAAGCCCGATGTCGTCAGTGCCACTGACCACCAGGTCGGTGCCACCAACTCTGTCAGATTTCAGCAATCTAAACTGGCCGCCTCAATCCAACGGTCTACATTATGTGGTACCGTAAGTGACCTAGGACAAAAAGGGAGGACGTCCAGACCTAAAGGACTACAGTTTTTGCACCACACGACGGCCAGAGAAGAGAAGGAGAGAGCACGGAGCCAAAGGACGACAATTGAACGATTCAAGCACCTCCGACAGACATTTCTACTACCAGAAGACTGCAGATCGTGTGTTTCTCGAGGATGATCATCCAGAGCACCTTCTTTCTAGGGGTTACATGAATCTCCTTCATGTTTCCCACATTTTTCTTCTCTCCTTCCATGTGTTCTCAACTGAAAACCATGCGGGGCTAAACCCCTCTTTTCCTTAGGACCCGGGAGTAGCCCGGGGAATCATTGTATTGACTATTTACATGATTTAGTATAAGTTTCTCTTTACATGATTTAATGTGGATTTGAACGACTTATCGTTTCTTGATCACCATCGATAGGGTATTAGACCAATAATCACTCCAGAAGGGGGATTAACGGTTAGAAAACCATAACTTGTACACTTCCCTACGCGTTCCTTGGAATAGGTGACGTACAAGTAGTGGAAAGAACCCAAAGTTTTCATTAATGGACCTAAACTAAGAATAAATTACCATAGACATGGAATTGGCTTAGATTTAGGTAGTGAATTGTATTGCGGGAGCGAGCAATTTGGGCTAAAGGCTTTCTATCCAGGATAAAAGTAGGAATTTATGTTAATTCGGTAGAGATAATATACAATGAGACCCCGTGGTGAAACTGGTAATCCTAAGGAATTCAACCATATTCGAATCAATTGTTTTTATTTTCTCTTAATTTTCTTTTGTTTTGTTAAAACTCAGTTCAACGTTTTCAACCGGCTTGGCTGATCGTACTGTAGTTAGTAGTAGTCACTGAGACTACATCTCCCTGAGTTTGACTCAGGCCTCACAAGGCCTATATTACTCGACGCGTGCACTTGCGTTTTTACGCACGGTTTTGGCGTGTCAGCAATGAACTAAACCTAAAATTTGGTTATTACTCCTATTACACGCCTCTTTTATTTCCTTTCATTTTCCTTTATGTGATTCATTAGTTTTTTTCCATTTCTTGTGTGAGGCTTGAACTTGTTTATAGTGTTTCCTAGTCTAAGTTTGGTTCTGTGGGATTTATCCACCTTTGAATCCAGCATCATTCCTTGAATTGAGTGAGTTATTACTTGCTTTCCCTATCTCTCTATGCACAAGGCATCCAAATTAGAGTTTCTTTTTCTCGACACCCCAAGTTGCATAGGGCGCCATGAGCGATGTAATACCTATATAAGGGATTGTAAATGATCATTGGATCTCGCCCTTTGCTCCCCCTCTATCAATTTAACCTCCAGTGCTCTCAAACTTTCCTACCTACTAGCACTTCTTCTCTGGCAACCACCACCTTGCCTCAGCCTCCTCTTCCTCCTCCTTAGTGATTAATGTGTCAGTAAGCTTCTTGGGAACCCCTCCTTCACTTTTACATCACTTGTTTTCCTCGTTATTGTCTTGTTCACTATACCCGATGGATCGGTTTTGAGGTCTTCTACAATGCTTGTCATGATGGTGTCTTAAGGATCCTCTGGCCAAGGGAGCTAAGCCTCAGCCTTTTTTTGATCTCCACAATTGTTTTTTTTTTGTCTTAGTCAGTGTTTGTCCAATTGGTTTCAATGGCTTTGTTTCCTAAATTTTCTCCCCTACTTATTCTGGCTTTCTCCAGTAAACCAATGTCATGAAGATCTTTTTGCTTCTCAGGACAATGCTCTCATTATCGATTTGTCTCCGTGAATCTGTTCATCTGGTTTTTATTCCTCGATTGTGAGGTTTTCTCAAGTACAAGAATTCTTGATGGTACTCGTTCCATGGACAAATAAAGTTGGAACTCTAGTGTATGCCAAAGCCCATGAGTTGGCTCATTGGCATCGTCCTGGTACAAAGAAACCTCTAGAGACTCATGTGTCCATAGTTGACTTCTTCCCATCAAGCTTCAATTGGAGGTTGAACCTCTAGAATATGCAACTCACACCGTGCGTGAAGGAAAGAAGTTAGGTCATGTGATGACCATGGTGTCCCTGCCCGATTAATAATATATTTTCTGTTGTATGGGTTAGCCTTTTTGCGCACATTTTTTTTCCTGATACGCATGACTTTAATTTTAGGTTGAATGACCAATACAATCCCACATTTATCTATTTATGTGTCCGCTTTACCGACCTTACACATTTCATTTACATCAGTTGATTTTTGGATCTAAATTGATGTCGCAGATATAGTTTGTTAAATTTTATTGGTCCATATCCATTAAACTTTGATTCATTGGATGTTTATTCTTATGATTATGCACAATAGTACATATAATGAAATTTATGAATGCCTCCCCAATTGACTTGATAAATAGATATCACTGCATGATTTTTTCTGACTTATGATTTATGCATCATGTTCAAGGAGGGAGAAATCCCATTACGGCTTAAGGGGAGAAACTCCATTATTAAGAGGGACCATTCTCAGTATGGTCAATATTAACATCAAAGACATTAAGGAATACGCCAACTTCTATGATAATGATCAAAATTATGGAATTGGCTATGTTTTTATATGCACCTTGATCATGGACCTTTATAGGTTGTTATGGGATTTCCTAGTACTATGGGCTTTTCTAGAAATTGTGGGCTCCATTGGGGAATTAAGAGAAGCAACATATATTACCGTATCCAATTCATCATGTTTAAAATGTTCAAAGAATTTACGTTTATTGAAACAACCTCACTTTCTGCATCCCCCAATTAAGGAAAGACCTTCAAGTTGAGTGTCATTACCTAAATTCCCAAGGATCCAAATTTAGCAAATAATAAATAACAGAAAATAATTTCAATTAAATTTAAAATAATGTTTAAAAATTGTAAAGTGATATACCTCATGGAACTAATACCTATTGAGAAGAAGTATCATCTATCTAGTCCTCCTTGGTATATCTTTAATACCTTTGATATCTTTAGTCTTAATCTTCATGTCTTTTATCATGTGAAACATATACCTAAAACACCAACAAACAAAACGCAGTCAGGATATCACTATATTGTGTAGGTGGGTGCAACCACAATGTGTGTAACTAACATGATCACATAATAAGCAACAAATATTGCAAATAATAGCTGGCATATTCTTTACATATCCTAACCCTTACTGGATATATTATCTTGGGTGTGAACACTGTCCCATCTAGGGCTCATGTGCATCATCCCTATAAATATGTCAGCCTAGGGTTTAGAACATTATCATCTACTTCTGTGATACTCATATTGGCATTATAGTTGAACATGCATTAAAAAACAATCAACAGTTTATTTATCGAATTAGTTCTCAAAACTCATTTGGAAAACTTTGGCAAACTATATTTCAAATAGCCATAATTGTAACAACGTATCTTTTTGGTGAGCCATGCATATTATCTTACAAATTACGCTTCAAGCATATTATCCAATCGATAAGAAAACCAAGCAATTCACATTTTAGTCTTAAGTATGAGGACACATGGAACCTTTTGATTGGTTAATACTTTCTAATACAACACCATGTTGGGCGCAGGTCAGGCCTTCAGTTCCCTTCTTGATCGAGAATATGTGGGTTGGTTGGATTGAACCGTAGAGAAACCAAAACCCTAGGTTCCTTGCGACATCCGATCTCCAAAGTTGCATAAGTGTCACCATATGATGTTGCGACTGGCTGGAGGATGACCGATCCTCGGTGCACCATTATGCCCACCATTTCCACCCTCCTTAGGTCTTCCTCCTTCCAGTGTAGTTGTCGCCCTCCCTTAGTGTGTGAGCGAAGCTTGGCCACCCAGCAACAGATGTCCCTGGCTGACCTTCTCTTCATACATTCAAGGTCTGGTTCCTCCACCTTCATCACTAAGCAACCGGTAGAGGATCTTGAGCTAGTCTTTGATGTATCTGAACTCAATGATTGGAGGAATATTGAGTGCAAAGGTCTTAGGGTGGAAGATCTTCACCTCGATCTTTTCCTCCCTATCCACTTTCCTCTCACGTTACACCATCATCTTCCCACTCCCGACACTGAGGACTCCAAATTGCCTATGCACATGCCTTGTCCTGCGACGTTGCCATGTTGGGGAAGGTAGGCACTCCTACTACCACCTGGAACCTAAGGCATGACGCTCCTATGATGGCTACACAAGGCCCCTAAGACTTCTGGCCACCATCACTGGTCGCCAGAACGACTCCAGAAGATCTGGGCGAGGTTGCCATTTTGTGGTTATACGAAGGGTAGCATGTTCATGCTATGTCGTGTGCCGGAGGGAGGAAGAAGGAGACCGATACCCTCAAGATGGAAGACTCTGACGAGGTTATTCTATCCTGGTATTGGTGGCTCACTACCAATTTTAAGGCCTATCAATTTCCCATCGTGACTAGGAAACATGAAGAAGGAACGAGAAAGAAGGAGAAGGAGTCGCATCGCCAATCACGATCCATTTATGGGTTGTCTAAAGCCAGAGAAAACCTATATCCATGCCTCCTTGTTGCGAGTTTAATGCTCTATATACATATACCCAAGAAGGAACCCTAGGGGCTAGAGAAGGAATGATAAGGAATGGTATTCATGGTTTCCTTTCTCCTCCGTTAATTACTTTCCAATTTCATCATTTACTTCCATCCCTACAATGGCTTAATCCAAACTCTTCTTTTTATTAATCTCCCTCTCTATCTCATGGTTAAGACTAAAACTTTGTAAAAGGGCATGCACGATTATCAAGGTAGGTCTTCAATATCTTTCCATCTATATAAGCAAATTTATCCACAATTCCATCTTACATAGTTTGTATATTCAAAAGCCATTAAGAAACACATAAAAAAACATGGCACTTTGAATAATTTGATCATAGATTCAGGATTATTTTTTCCTCTCTCTTTGTTATGTTCCTTAAAAAAATATAAGAACTCATTAATGTTATCCCAAAATGTGTGTTGCCAAACTGGCTAGATAATTACCTTTTAATTATCTAAAAAACCATACACCTTATTTTCTTCTGAAAACTTACATATTGTTCCATATTTCCGTTATACAATATTTCAAAAACCATTCTCTTTTCTTCGTGTATGAATTCATTCTATTTATTTATCTTGTGCCACAAGCACCCATGCCACAAAGGAAATTAACACTATTATTCCATCAATTATATCATTAGATAAAATTATTTATCCAATCATGCTTTATATTTCTATCATTCAATTTTATGAAAATTGAGGATATAACATTCACCCCTCCTTAAAAAAATAATTTTTTCCCCGAAATTCACACCTAATATGCTCATTGTGAATGAAAGATCATCTTAATTGCAAACCTTATATATTCTTAATATCTTTTATGAAGATGCAAAATCTTCACCTCGTTACTAGGATCAATACTTGAATTCAATTCAATGTATATCCACATCCTTAGTATTTACCGATACCATCTTAGTGATTACATCTTCATTTGAAATTTCAATTTCACTTGGTGATTTCCTTTTTCACCTAGGTTCCAACCTATTATTCATTTTTTTCACATAAGGGTGAGGTGGCCCCTCAAACCCTAGGTCATGTCATTAAATTTTCAACTTAGGATATTCCTTCTCATACTTCAATTTTAAGCATAATATGTATTTACCCAATCTCTCCCACTCATAATGAGATGAGATAAGCATTTGACTAAAACCCAAACACAAAGTTCATTCCATTCCAAGAGTAGAGATGGTACATCCACACATTATCTTTCAATTTCACATTTTAAGTCGAATCACTCTCCATATAACTCTAAACCATACTTTCTTTTAACTCCACAATATTCTTATATTTCATGAAGTCAAGTGCACCTTTCTCACTCTTAAGTTTGGGCAGAACTTCTCTCAAGTTTTCATGACTTCTTTATATCTTTTATATTTACACCTCATGTATTATGAGCCTTAGCCACTTCCTTGAGGTCTCTAGGGGTACAAGTACTTTTGGAGTGATCTCATCCTTATTCATCTAGTATGTTCCCTTCACATTCACCCCTTGGGCCACATGAACATCATAAAGGTGGACAACCTCCTAAGACATGGGCCTCAGGAAAATGTAGTTGTTCCCTCCCGACCGCATGATCTTATGCATTCAGGGCACAATCAACTCCTAATCCCATAGGCCCTATGTACCTTTTATACACCATACTTGACCTTGATTGACTTAGGACTCTACTCTTCCCAAGGGTTTCTTTAAGATGTCACACTTTAACCATTTTCAAGCACATTATTTTCATATGCAATTCTTCAAACCGGATTTCCTCCATCTCTTATTATGCTCATTTTTCACTTTATGTCCCTTCAGTGGACTAATGGAAATTTAATTTTTTGGGCTTGGTCTCATACCGTCAGTCCAATCCATAGTGACGTTTCCTCATGTTCCTCAGAGATGGCGTACTAGTGCTCAAAGAATCATACTCAATATATGTAATTTCATCTTTTATATTAGGTGACATTCATGATTACCTCAGTCTTTAAGTTGATTTAGCCACCTTACCTTTCTAGGGAAGGTCCTAAACTAGGGTTCCTTAATGGCTCATAGGAGGAAGTTAGGCTCTCTAGACACAACCTGACCCCCAAGGTCTAAGGTTTTGCCTCCTCTATAGGTCCTTCCCCACTCTTGGGTTGACCCACCCTAGGTTGGCACATGATCCCTAAAGGTTTCATATATTCATCTTTATGCCTTGTTTTTATTATTATAACTTCTCAACCCTTATTTGCTCAATCTCTGGGATATCCTCTCATGGGATTTGTCCTTGCAGTGGACTTGGGACACCTTCCCCTCAATGGGCTTGGTCCCTATGTCAGGCTTCCCCTCTAGGGGCTTGACCTTTCTCGACCTTCCCCTCCAGGGGCTTGGTACTATGTTGGCCTTCCCCTCCAAGGGATTGACCTTCTGTGATCTTCCCCTCCAGGGGCTTGATCTTTCATGATCTTCCCCTCTATGGGCTTGATCTTTTCTGACCTTCCCCTCCAAGGGCTTGATCATAGTCATCTTCAATGACTTTCTTTCCATAACCAAACTTCCAGAGATAGTATGAGGGGTTTGAGCAAGTTATATTCGAACTTTCATTTTTCATACATATAACCATTAGTTACTTATGTTTCTCATGTATATAATCATGCATTTTCTTTCTAAATTCTCACTTATTCTCTGTGGGAACTCCCTCTTTGGAGTATTCATGTGGGGAATCCTCGCTCTAGGGTAAGTCGTTGAAGTGGACGACATACATAATCCATGGCCCAATCACCTATCACTATAGTGGCAATCATGCATTAGCCTTTTCCTGAGGTGATTATCTTTTCTGGGCCAGATCACCGACCACCATAGTGACCATACATAGCCCCCCCTTGACCCTAGGTGATCAAATAGGCCCGATCATACATCCCACATATATTGCATACATCCATTAGAGTTAGTTGAGCAAGTTATATTATATCACATGTTGTTCATAAGTCTCTTAAAAATTTTCCATTTAATGTCTTGTTCCCCATGCACATGTGCATGGGAGGCTGATTCACTTAACTCATTTATATTCATATTCTCTCACATGCATCGTTCATGTATGGGTTACCAGAACATTTATATTCTCTCTTTCCTCTTACCCTAATTGGGTTCATATGGATAGGATACTATATCACCACACTATTTGCATTTCTCATGATTAGGATTTCAGGGTTAATGTTAGTAACTATACCCTACCTCTTAGGGTTTTCATGTTCCTTGATACACTAGGGTTCTTCTAAATCAACCCTAGTGCCATATAGAGTTAGCCTCATAGGGAAAACCCATTTAACGTTTTCTCTTTGCTTTATCAGTATCATTATTTCCGCATTACATGTACATTATCATTTCTATATTACATGTACATCAACTAGTGGAGGATGCCTTAATCCTACTTCTTCTCAAACCCTAACTTTAGATGAGGAGAGAACTATTCTTTTAGGGTTTATTAAGAAAGAGGACGAGAAATGGATGAATCAAGATGAAAAGTAAACCTAAAGGTATTTTATTTTGGGAAAAATCTTTTCGACACTGGCTAGGCATGATGCATGGGATTGGGAGTCTTCATAAGTTGGCTAGAGGTGCAGAGGAAAAAAATTTCAGCCCACAATCGTGGTCCCTTCTAGACACCTCAGTCTTTAGAAAATGCCCTAATAATTCCCTCATATTTCAACAAATTACTTGAAATTATAAACTATTAAGTATTATTTGAAAAAAATATGGGCCTCTGATACCAAATGTAACGACCTCACTTTCCACATCCCCCAATTAAGGAAAGACCTTCAAGTTGAGAGTCATTACCTAAATTACCAAGGATCTAGATTTAGCAAATAATAAATAATAGAAAACAATTTAAATTAAATTTCAAATATTATTTACAAATTGTAAAGTGATATACCTCATGGAACTAATACCTATTGAAGAAATATCATCTATCTAGTGCTCCTTGGTATATCTTTATTACTTTTGATATAGTTCATCTTAGTCTTCATGTGTTTTATCATGTGAAACATATACACAAAATTATGACAAACAAAACGTAGTCAGCATATTACTATACTATGTACGTGGGTGCAACCACAATGTGTGCAACTAACATGATCACATAATAAGCATTAAATATTGGAAATAAGAACTAGCTATTCTTTTTTTTATGAACTTAGCGTGGGATGCCCTTTCCATATAATCAAAGATGGGTATGTACAATGCGTGGAGAGAAGAAAGAAGTGCCCAAAGGCAAAAACCAAAGCTACTGACTAAAAGAGAAAAAATGGAAAGAAACTAATCTATATGTACATGCTATTAGTATTTATGCAACTTTTGAGCCATATATCTTCGGGTAGTTATCCAAAAGATCCAAAAATGTAGAGATTCCTTTCAGACCAAATATTAAAGACAATGGAAACTTCTACGAATATGTTTTACCCTTTAAGACTGAGAAGGTTTGGAAGATCCCTAGGACGACAGCCAAACTCCAAGCAGAAACTTCTCCAGATACAAGAACTGAACGAACAACTAAAAAGGAGATGATCATCATTTTCCTCCTCCATCGTACACAAGATACACCTCGAAGGTATATGGAATCCAATCTTCTTAAGATAGTTGATGGTAGGTAATCTGTGAAGAAAGCATTTCCAGATAAAGATAGCAAATCGCCTAGGGAGTTTCTTGTCCCAAACCCACTTAGACCATACAACTTTCGAATTCCTCCTTCTAACCATCTCCTAGCCATCCCTCAGCCTTAGTTGCTTTGTACCTTAATACAGAAAATGATCAGCCACATTACAGTTAACCGACACACTGTACAGAATACCCTCAACATCTTTACCACCTCGCACCTCCAGAATACTCCATTTGCCATTAATTAAACAACTATTGATCTTACAGTTGAGACCAAACCCAAATCTGTTAATCAACTGATTTTCACATACATCTAATAGAGATTTCTTGTTAGGAAGCCAAGGGTCCTTCCATAACATAAAACTTTTACCATCACCAATTGAAAAATCAATATAAGCTTTCACAGTACTCCTACATTTCAACAAATTTTTCCATAACCATGAGGTGCTAGACTTGGCCTCAACAGACCACACATACTCCTCATGAATATACCTTTCATTCATCCACTTCATCCACAACACTTCCTTATTTGTGGCAATGCCCCACATATTTTTCATCAACCCTGCTTTGGACAACTCTTCCACTGACCGAATACAAAGCCAACCTTCATCTTTAGGTTTACATATAGAATCCTAAGAAATAGAATGGATATGCTTATGTTGTTTCGTATCATTCCAGAGAAAATTTCTAATAATCCTCTCAATATCTAAGATCACAGCCTTAGGAAGAGTAAAAGTGGATGACCAAAAGATATGATACGAAGATAATGTAGAGATGATTAACTCAACCCTACCTACAAAAGATAGAAGTTAGCTCTTCCAGGAATCCAACCTCTTTTTCATCTTGACAATAATAGGAGCACACATAGATTTTGTAAGCCTCCTTGTAAACAAAGGAAGACCAAGATACCTTACTGGCATGGAACAACACTCAATATTCAGAATACAAATAAGACCACAGAGTTTAAGACACTCTTGCCAACAAAGAGCTGACTCTTATCAGTGTTAAGCTGAAGTCCCGATACCTTACCAAAGGTATGGAGGATATCTGCAATATCCCTAGCATTGTGTTCATCAGCCTTAGTGAAGAATAAAAGATCATCAACGAAGATAATGTGGGATTTTCCAAAAACTTCAGAAGCATGTAGGGGCACAAGTTGTTTATTTTGAATTGCATTGGAAGCAATAGAAGATAAACCCTGGATAGCTAAGACAAACAGGTATGGGGCTAAGGGATCCTCTTGTCTCACACTGTTAAACACTACAAAGAGAGTGGAAGGGGACCCATTAATGAGGACCTGGAAGGTAGTAGTAATGAAACAAACTTGGACCCAAAATTCTAGCAACTAGGAAATCCCATCTTCTGCATAAGGAAAAGGATATAGTCTCTCCTCATTGTGTCATAGGCTTTAGACGAGTCAGCCTTGACACACATTTGACAAGGACCATTTGTGTTAGGAAAAGAACTGAACATCTCATTTGCTAAAAGAATAGCATCAGTGATAGATCTACCTTTTAAAAAAGCAACTTGACTTTTACCAATCAAGCTTGGTAATAGATAACTCAACCGGTTAGCCATGATCTCGGTGATGATTTTAAACATCACATTACAAAGAGATATAGGATGAAAGTCCTTAAGATTGGAAGCTCCAGGTATCTTAGGAATGAGCATGATAAAATATTTATTACACTCCCTTAAAATCTTACCAGACTCAAAGAAATTGAGAATGGCCTTTATGACATCTTCCCCAATAACAGACCAGCAAGTTTTGAAGAACATGGCATTAAAACTGTTAGGGCCCGATGCCTTGTCACAATTTAATATCTTGACCATAGATTCAACCTCCTCTCTATTGACCAGCTAGTTAAGATAAGAGAATTAAGCCTTAGAAATAGTAGGTAGTTCCCACATATCATCCCATACAACCAAGTCAGACGAAGAAGAGTTAAAAATATTAGAATAATAAGACATAATATGCTTGCTAATATCATCTGGATCATTCAAAGTAGAACCATCTATATCTAAAGTATAAATACTATTGTAGATTCTTCTAGTTTTTAAAGTAGCATAGAAGAAAGGAGTGCTCCTATCACCTTCTCGCAACCATTGTACCCTAGATTTTTGTCTAATAAAGCATTCCTTCTCCTCAAGAGCCTTCATAGATAGCCTCCTTGCTTCAACAAGTCTCAACTGTAACTCATTGTCACACAAATGAGAATCAACTTCCTTCTACAAACAAATAGCCTTAAATTTCAACTCCCTAGCCTTCTCAGAAAAATTCCCTATGACTTTTTTATTCCACTTAAGGAGAGCATCTTTAACAACATGAAGTTTCCTATACACTTTAATCATAGGAGCTCCCTATGGATTCACACTACTCCAGGAATCACTAACCACATTAAGAAAATTGTCCTGGATGACCCAAACATTAGTAAATGTGAACGGTGTTACTCTCCTTTTACATGAACCACTGTTCGGGAAATCGGTCTGCACGGACGCATATACTCCCGCATATACCTATTCAGTCACCCTACCGCACCGCATATTACTAATCGGTCCACTAAGCGGTCATGGGCCGCATATACTCCCACTTGGCCGATTAAGCGGCCGATTAAACTCCGCTTTTTGAAAATCCCACAACTAATGTTCATGCATTTCGTACATACATGCATATATATACACACATTTCATTATATATATAAATTGAGATATATAGTCATTAAATTATATGTATACATTGTAATACATATAAAATTTTTCCACATGCATTTGTACATTTATTCGTATACCTTTTGATATATTAACATGTATAGATACATATAAAATATACCTAAATATACAATCACATATTTGTGCATGTATATATACATTTTGATTTATTCACATTTATACACACTATACATATATTTGTACATTGATTTACCTACATTTTAGTATTTGTACATATATTACAAACACATTTTATATATAGACATATATACATATATAAGCATATCATACATCATACATGCATATTAATATGTTTATAAGTAAATAGATGTACGTGACTATTCTATATATTTTAATTTATGATCTCGCTATATTATTTTATATATAATTAGTTTATTGAAATAAAAAAATCCAAAACCGCATATACTCCCGTATATACTCCCTCATACCGCATATACTCTATGAAGTACCCTCTCCGCCCGTACAACGCATACCGCTTTCCTGAACCATGACATGAACTAAGGTGAAATAACCGGAGACAATGATCACTCCTCAGATTAGGAATCATTTCACCCCAAATAGAGGGAAAGGTATTCAAGAACTCCATATTGGCAAAGCACCTATCAATTTTGGAGAAAGTGCTAATTCCTTTCTTGCTCCTACTATCCCATGTAAAGAAAGACCCTTTATTAACAATCTCCAGTAGACCAGTAGTAGCTAAGGATTTGTTGAAATTCTCCATGCTTCTAAGAGAAGGAGAATGTTTACCACTTTTTTCATTTGTGAACCTCACTGCATTAAAGTCACCTAAAATACACCAAGGCTCTCGAATAGAATGGATGATGTCATTCATGGATTTGCATAAAAGTGATCTATCAGCATCACCATTAACGCCATACACAACGGACAAATGAAAGATAAGATCACCAACAAAAATCTTATAGTGCAAGATTTGTTCATTAACCAAGATAATATTAATGGAGATCGAAAGGATCCACCCACATTAATATAATTTGAGTGTAAGAATAGAAGTCAGAGTTAGAACCAAACTTTGCTCCTGACCACACTGAATCCACAATAACTGGGACATCCTCCTTTTTTATCTAGGCTCAAGTACAATCACAATCTCTTCCTTTAACCTGCTGATTTCCTTTCAAAAATGAGGGATTTTTTTATGGGCTCCCCTCACGTTCCAAGCAAGAATAGATAGCGGCCTAACCATTAGGAAACAGATTGATTTCATCCCCCATCAATCCCACAACACTTTCCCCTTTGCTAAAATTAGCTAGCAATGAGAATTTGTTTGGAGAAAGTTGAATGTTCCTTACAAAGGAAATAGACTTCGAAACACCTTTAGGAGGGGACTTTGACTTCCTTCCTTTTACCTCCCAAATTGGCGATGGAATAGGAGTAATAATAGGAGAAACAGATTTGCCCTTCCATCCTTCTACATGGAAGTTTCAAGTTTATAGAATCAGTCATGTGATATGAAAGACTATAGTCAAGCTCTTTCAAAGAGTAATGGGTTTCTGAGAATGCCTAGGTACTGGACTGAGATGGGGGACTGGGCAACGGATTCCAAGTTTGACTAAATATATCAAAATTATCATTGTGTTTATCAGACATAGGAACACCAGCAATCACAACATCATTTGAAACAAGAAATCTCCTCAACAACATCACTAAAGACTATAGGTTCATCCACACTAGTATCAGTTACTACTGTCTCCGAAATCCACACTAACTTATTCTTCAACTTAGTTACAACAGCGACATTCTTCTATGATTTGGTTTCACAAAGCTTTTGCTCATGTCCAAAATTCCCGCAAGACAGACATCTCGCTAGTTACCACTCGTATTCAAAGGAAATTTTATCATGTTTACCATCTTCACACTGGATATCTAGATCCTTAGGGAAAGATAAATCCACCGGAATCAATATTTGCATTCTCACATACTCACCTACTCAATTCAGTAGTGAACTTATCCACTTTCATCGGTTTGCCAAGAAAAGAGCCAATCCTATTGAACATTTCTTCATCCCATAGTTCAATCAGTAGATCATATATCTTCAACCAGATAGGTATCTCTGAGAGTTTTAGCTTCTCCATCGGATCCCCCCTCTCCCATTTCTTAACAATCAAAAGTTTGTTAGCTACAAACCAAGGACCCCCTCCGTTGTCATTGTAAGATCCTCATCACTCAAAAACATAATCAAGAAGAACCCTTTGCCTCTCAATCTAACTTCCAGAGACCCCTTCACATTCCAGATCTTAGCAAAATGTCAAACTAGAGTAGGCCAATGTGGATTCAAGCCAACAACATAGACAATAGTAGTCCTACTCCACCTCTTGACATTTCTCTCAGCAATGCTCTTCGGGTAGAGAAGTTTGCCCTCCACTAAATCGATTTTTGTGTTAGAAAGTTTACCTTGAGCTTTATCTGTAGAGCCAGAAACCAGATCTAACCACAATTTAATTTCCGACGCAACCTGAACCATTGAATGTGCCTTCTGTCCAAAAAATTCCCCTCCATTGCTACACTTTCGAGGATCCTCCTCGTCAACCGATGTAGAAGATTTCTCAATTGATTCTGAGGTAGACGCTGAAGGGACTCCAATTGAGATCTCTAACGAATCATTCCCAATAATGTCGTCAATTACATTTCCGGTCAAGATCCCAAACGTGCCACCAATCACACTTGTCATCGGGTCATTCATCCTAGAAACGCCTCTCTATTATTTACTGTTATAAATAGGACTGGCATATTCTTTACATATCCTAACCCTTACTGGATATATTATCTTAGGCATGATCACTGTCACATCTAGGGCTCATGTGCATCACCCCTTGATATACGTCAACCTAGGGTTTAGAATATTATCATTTATTTATGTGATACTCATATTGGCATTATAGTTGAACATGAATTAAATATACAATCAATAGTTTATTTATCAAATCAGTTCTCGAGAATCATTCAGAAAACATCGGTAAACTATATTTAGGATATCCATAATTGTAACCATGTATCTTGATGGTGAGCCATGTAGATTATCATATAGATTATACTTCAAGAATATTATCCAATAAACAAGAAAACCAAGTAATCCACATTTTAGTCTTAAGTATGAGGACATGTGGCACCTTTTGAATAGCTGATGCTTTATAGTCCATCACCTGTTGGGCACGGGTCAGACCTTCGGTTCCCTTATGGACCGGGCATAGGTGGGTTGGTTGGATTGAACCACAGCGAAACCTGGACCCTGGGTTTTGTGGGACTCGTCTCGGAGAAAACGTTATCAACGAATGCAGAAGCGATTAATTAGCAGCGGAAATACTAAAAATCACTAAAAAAATTAAAACTTTTTCATAAAGAAACATGATAAGTTATTTACAACTGATACATCAGCACTTTTCTGTATCATCACATCTTGAGGGTTACAAGCATCAACTTCCCTGTTAACTGTACAAGGCAAGATACAAAAATCTTGAGGCATTACGCCAAAAATCTCAGATCTGTATTAAAACATCTACTAACTCCTAGGACCTGAGTGTACAGAGACGACACATAGGACTTTCTATATACAAGACCTAACATACAATGACTCCACCTGTGGATCACTGCTGTCCTTGATGTTGTTGCTGCTGCTGTTGCTGCTCACCCACTGATGGGTTTCTCCTTCCTCCGCGTCTACCTAAAAAGTTGAATCCCACGGGGGTGAGACAATTGAATAATTGTCCCAGCGAGAGTTATAACTCTTCGCCAGAAGCATTGTTATTGCAAATAATTGAATAACATTGAGCAGTAGAATTATAATTATTTAACAGCAGGCAATTCATTAAATAACTAACTGAAACAGTATAACTTATGCAATCATTTCAATTATAACTTGATTGGATAACAAAACATATATCAATAAGGAATATGAACATGTATACTAGTTATTCAACTAGAATATTATAAACAATGTATCATCAATCATTGTTTCTCGTAGTTCAACCTAAGCAATTATTCTATACGGCTTATTACATTTTTCAAACATATTTATGCCCTGAGGAGATGAGGTATACCGCTCATACTCCAACCGACCATTACGAAATCGCAATCGGTACCATACATAGGTCATCAGAAGAGATGGATTTCTATGACCTCATCTTCCTCAGTCAGTGTGAGGTACAACATGCAGGACATCTTGTGTCTCTACTTAAATAGCTTTCCAGGGTATTCTGGCAACTTCTCTATTAGAGTTACAATGGCATGCTGTACTCTCTTCGCCATCGAGGGATTTCTTATTTATCTCTCATCGATGCGGCATTAACAACATCATCGGGAGATTAGTGATACATCATCCCAGCATATACATATAATGAAGGATTGAGAGATTAAATGCACATCTCACATCAATTCCCTCATTAGGACGTAAGGATATTCGCGTCCATAACTCCCACATACTCAAAAGTATGCTCTCCAGGAGTTCCCTTAGGAAAACTTGTTTCACCATCATCTAACTTCTGACAATGATGGATCTATGGTCAGGGCTCTACATGATATCATTATACTTGATTATTTAAGTACATTATGGCATTCTTTTAGTATCAGGCATGTTTTCAAACATAAACCACTAAAACAATTGCTATAAAGAAAGAGTACTAATTGTATCAAGTTCATTTCACATCTAGTTATTATTAGGATATCAATCCCTAACCATCTCATCATTATGATTCAAGAACATGAGTGTTCAAACCCTTAGTTCAGCAAAACACTTGTTACTAAGTAACATATTGCCATCAAGTCATTTAACAATGTGAACATGATTGTAGCAATGCATATATTTCTCATGGCTCATACAGTCTATCAATCTCATATGTTACCTCTCACTAGGCAACATAGAAAATTATTACTTTCAAAGCTTATAAAGTGCTTTCAATGAATATGACATCACAACTCTTACCTGGCTATGTTCACCATTTCATAAAGACCTGCATAATTAATACAATTGATAATAGGCACATTATCTCTATATCAGCATATTGCAAAACAAATATAACCTTACAATTCAAGGGTTGTACCACTATGCCCTTACTAGGGTTAGGTTTTCCCTTTTTAATTCAATTAGGGTTAACCAACCCCTTTAACTTAATTAGGAATAGTGATTCCTCATTATTTCATTATCCAAACATTGAGTTTCATGCTTAAAAGCATAACCCAGAATTAGGGTTTACTGTTCACATTTCATCACATTACCCTAGATTAGGGTTTACTATTCACATTTCATCACATTACCCTAGATTAGGGTTTATTATTCACATTTCATAAGATTACCCTAGATTAGGGTTTACTATTCATATTAAATCATCCTTAATAAGGTTATCATTAATATCTCACCATTAGGGTTTACTATTCACCCTAAGTAGGAATGATCAACAAAGTACCTTTAATTTAAGGGTTACCATGTCATCATTATGAATTAGGATTATATCATCATCATATATTAGGGATACTCCCATTATTGCCCTCAATTAGGCTTATGATTCATTAACCATCATAATTAGGGTTTCATGATCTCACTAACATGGATCATGCCCTAATTAGGTATTCATTTATTTTGGGAATCCATTACTTGATTAACATTCATATAAGAAGTCTTCTCTCTCATCTTTCTATAAGTTAATGTTTGCATCACCCTTAATTAGGCTAAGTCAATTCAACATTGACATCATGGATTATCTCATTTCTATTGTGGTCATTAAGACTTACTTATTCAAAGGGTATTAGTCACTTTATCCCATCAAGGGTACCATTATTATCATCACCATTGATTACATCATGTATTAATCAACTAATTACTTGGTCCTTTAACCACTTTAAGTATTCATGAGGTTTAAGTTAATCAACCACTAAACCATCTTGATCACTAAAGCATCAAACGATCTTGACCTTTTCAGACCTCAAACGGTCTTGCACACTAAACCTCCAAACGGTCTTGGACTGCCCTTGAAACCATTTGGTGGTGAAGACCGTTAGGTCATGTTGACTTTTGAAATTGTTTGGTAAAGTGCACACTAAAGACCGTTTGCCAAAGATGGGATGAAGACCGTTTGGTCAAGTTTGACTTTGAAACCGCATGGACATAACCGACCTTGAAACCGCATGAGACTAAACAGTTTGGGATCGTTTGGTCCCAAACGGTCTTGAGAACGTTTGGTCCCAAAGGTCTTGAGACCGTTTGGTCCAAACCACCTCAAAACCGCAAGGACCAAAAAGTGTCTCAACCACTTCAATTGAGTTAGGGTTTCCAATGTTGAACCCCTCAATCAATCATGCACTTTTTAGCCACTCATCAATTGAGTCAATTAGGTCAACCCTCAACTGATTTGACACTCAATTGACCCTCAATT
Source organism: Alisma plantago-aquatica (assembly GCA_963693085.1). Lineage (NCBI taxonomy): Eukaryota > Viridiplantae > Streptophyta > Magnoliopsida > Alismatales > Alismataceae > Alisma > Alisma plantago-aquatica. The sequence goes on along the minus strand of OY856415.1, from coordinate 401,232,742 downwards.
GATCATTAATTAGGGCTTGGATAAATTGGATTAGGGTTTGAAATCGATGACTCTTCAACGTGCTTTAATGTGAGTCTAATTGATTTGAAATCATTGAACCATCATTCAATTTGATCATGACCTGACCCCAAACGGTCTTGGGATCATTTGGATGACCTCCAAATGGTCTTGAGACCGTTTGACCATTATTATATCAAAAACCAAGTCATTCAATTAGGGTTTGGATCCTAGGTTTAATCACCAATTCAGCAATCGATTACTCATCAACTTGATATCATTGGATCCTCAATTGGTCAACTATGCTTAACCCTAGACCTCCAAACGGTCTTCGTTGATCACCAAACGGTCTTGAGACCGTTTGGGTGATCCCAAATGGTTTTGAAACCGTTTGGGTCACTCAACCCAAATTTCAACTTAACTCAATTATTGAAATCAACAATTGACCCGATTAGGGTTTAGGTGGTTGATGGGCCTTCAATTTGTGAACCACTTGGAATTAATTGATGATTGTTGGTAGGTAAATAGTCTACATTATTCTCAATAGTCCTCCAAATGGTCAATGCCTGGTCAACGCTTCCAAACGGTCTTGGACCGTTTTCTTCCATGCGTTCTTGTGAAACCGTTTGCATTCAAACAGTTTGAAACCGTTTGCTCCAAACGGTTTGGCAAACCGTTTGAGCAAGGTTGGGAAACTGTTTACTAAAGTAGATTCTTGGATAAACATAGAAATTAACGTCATCGTCTTCTACCTCAAGAATAGGGGCTGTTCTTCACGAAAATGGTAGCAAGAACACACAAAGGTGTCTAAAGAAGAAATATAAGCAACGATTTTAGGAAAGAAGGATGCATTAACAAAGCTTAAGGGTTAGAGTTATAAAACCTACCTCTAGGACTGATCCAGAGCTCCAAGCTTGGTAGATTTAATGGTGGCTTGAGCTCCAGTAGTTGTCCAAGGTCTTTCCTCCACTTTTTGGATGAAGAAGATGGCTAGAAAGGAGAATCGTATGAAGAACACCATGAATCTAACTTTATATTGTGGTTTCCACCATGAATTCGAGATAGATGATGATCCATACTTACCAAACCAGCTTGGTCGTCCTTCCTCTGCTCTAGAGCTCCTCCTTGGTCGGTCAAAGCAAAGTGATGAGAAGAGGAACTAAGGAAACGGTCCTTTGTGTTATTTGGAAAAGATACCTTATATATTTATGGGTCTTTTCAAAGCAAAAAAGAAAAATGATAGCTATTTCCTTTTATTTCCCAAAATATCCACCAAGGCTTGCTCCATCCTTGGCCACGTTTCCACCTACTAAACTCATGCAAAACTCCTCCTTTATCAAAGGTTTTAAAGGAAAAGAACTAATCACCTTTTAAGAGAGGTATATTAATATCCACCCTTATTGGATATTACTTAATATATTATTAGTGTGAGTAGTTTCCACTTCTACCATAATCATTCAAATGAGGCGCCCTTCTCATTTTATTTGCTCTACTTGATGCCAAGAAACATGAGAGATCCTCTAGAGGGTATATTTTTCATGTTGGACCCTAGGTTTTGGGTAATTTGCACATTACACCAAAACTAGGTTTTAATGCACAAGGATTGCTCTACAAGCTATATCTTGGTGCTCAAGCTTGTGGATTCCATGCCACCACATCATATTCATTCTTATGATGTCCCAACATCAGAGGAATATCTTGGCATGTGCAAATTGCAAGTTAACCCCTCAACTTGGGTAATTTTCACTTTAGTCCATTATTAACAAAATAATGTTTCAACATTATGTAAAAAGGGCTGAAATTTAAATATAAGTTCCTCAAAAGCCTTAATTACATTTCAAAGGATAAGCACAAACATCTAATCACTTATTTAAGCAAAACACCTAGGATTAGTACATAACCCAGGTCAGGGATGTTACAAATTATCCACCCCTTACAAGGATTTCTTCCCCGAAATCATTACAAAAACATATTAAGAGAAAAGAGTAGGGTATTTCCTCCTCATCTCTTCCTCTAGTTCCCACATGGCTTCTTCAACACCACGGTGATTCCAGAGGACTTTCACAAGACTTATGTCTTTCTTTTTCAGCGTTTTATTTCTCTTGTCAAGGATCAACACAGGTCCTTCTATATAAGATATATCATCATTCAACTCTACTTCCATAGGTTGCAGAACTGATTCTGTATCAGGATGACATTTCCTTAACATGGAAATGTGGAACTGGGTGTAACTTCTGCAACTCTGGTGGTAACTCTAGCTTATAAGCTACCTTTCCAATCCGTTTAATGATTGGATAAGGTCCCATAAACCTAGGAGCTAACTTTCCTTTCCTCCCAAATCTAAGTACTCCTTTCCAGGGTGAAACCTTGAGGTACACTCTGTCTCCAACCTAGAATTCTAAAGGTCTACGACGCTTATCAGCGTAAGATTTCTGCCTATCATGTGCAGTCTTCAACTGTTGTTGTATTATTTTAATCTTCTCGGTAGTCTGCTGCATAAGATCAGGACCTAAAAGTTGATATTCACCGGTTTCATACCAACATAAGGGAGATCTACAACGTCTACCATACAAAGCTTCATAAGGTGCCATGTCAATACTGTGTTGATAGCTATTGTTGTAGGCAAACTCTATCAAACTTAGGTGCAGATCCCAACTTCCTGTAAACTGAAGAACACATGCTCTAAGCAAGTCCTCCAAGGTCTGTATGGTTCTTTCTAATTGTCCATCAGTCTGAGGATGAAAGGCTGTACAAATCCTTAACTGTGTGCCTAAAGCTTTATGAAGTCGCTCCCAAAAACGACTTCTAAACTGGGGACCTCTGTCAGAAACAATGGTAACTGGGACTCCATGCAGTCGTACTATCTCATCTATATACAACAGTGCCAGCTTCTCAGCAGAGTAGGTTGTTTTGACATGTAAGAAATGTGTTGTCTTTGTCAACCTATCAACTATCACCCAGATGGAATCATGACCTTTGGCTGTTCTAGGTAAACCAACCACAAAATCCATGGTCACATGATCCCACTTCCATTGTGGTATGGGTAAATGTTGCATTGTTCCTGCAGGCTTCTGGTGTCCAGCTTTAACTTGCTGACACACAGGACACCGCATAACAAACTCAGCAACGTCCTTCTTCAAACTAGGCCACCAATACATATCTTTAAAGTTTCGATACATCTTGGTGCTTCCTGGATGCTTAGCATACATTGAAGAATGAGCTTCCTCCAGGACTAACTTCCTCAAGTTATCCACATCCGGTACTATCATTCTACCATGATAACAAGCTACTTGATCATCTGAGTCATGGAAACCTTCTCATTTCTCACTACCATACTCCGATCTGATCTGTTTTACTACTTCATCAACTTGTTGTGCTTCCTTAATCTGTTGTCTCAGAGTAGGTTTTATGTGCATCTCAGCTAACAACCCTGATAACAACGATACTCTTAACTGTACATTTTCTTTCCTTAAAGAGATAAGCATATCCCTCCTAGAGCACATCAAGGAATTCAACTGTGCTCTATCTAGGACTGGTGTTGCTGATTTCCTACTCAAGGCATCAGCAACTACATTGGCTTTCCCTGGATGGAAATCAATTGTACAACTGTAGTCCTTGATTAACTCCATCCAACGACATTGCCTCATGTGAAGTTCATGCTGAGAAAAGATATACTTTAGGTTCTTATGGTGTGTGAAAATCTGGAATGTCTCTCCATAAAGATAATGTCTCCAGATCTTCAAGGCATGAACTACAACAACTAGTTCTAGATCGTGTGTTGGATAATTCTCCTCGTGTTTCTTAAGTTGTCGAGAAGCAAAAGAAATCACTTGTTTATCCTACATCAACACACATCCTAGTCCATTCTTAGAGGCATCACAGAAAACTATATATCCTTTTCCTTGTTCAGGTAACAAAAGCACAGGTGCACTTGTCAACCTTTCCTTCAATAGCTGAAAAGATTGCTGACACTTGTCACTCCAAGCAAAAGGAACATCCTTCCTGGTCAACTTTGTCAAGGGTAAAGCTATAGAACTGAAGTTCTTAATGAACCTCCTATAATATCCTGCCAAGCCTAAGAAACTATGGATCTCCATCGGTGTCTTCGGCTGCTCCCATTGCAGGATAGATTCTACCTTTTTAGGGTCAACACGTATACCTGAAGCAGATATCACGTGTCTAAGAAAAGAAACTTCTGGTAACAAAAACTCACACTTGCTAAACTTAGCATATAACTTATGTTCTCTTAGAAAAGTTAGAGCCTGACAAAGATGTTGTTTATGCTGCTGCGCATCTCTACTATAGATCAGGATGTCATCTATAAAGACAACAACACACTGATCGAGAAAAGGTCGAAAGATTCTATTCATGAGTTCCATAAATGCATCTGGTGCATTTGTTAGTCCAAACGACATAACCGTGAACTCATAATGACCATACCATGTCCTAAAGGCAGACTTACGTATGTCACCATCCTTAATACGCAACTGATGATATCCTAACCTCAAATATATTTTTGAGAAGACGGTTGCACCATGCAACTGGTCAAAGAGATCATCAATCATCGGTAGAGGATACTTATTCTTTATTGTTACTTTATTTAACTGTCTATAATCAATGCACAACCGCATTGACCCATCTTTTTTTTTAACAAAGAGGACCGGAACACCCCAAGGCGAAGTACTCGGTCGGATGAAACCCTTCTCAAGCAACTCTTGCAGTTGTTTCTTGAGTTCTGCCATCTCAGCAGGCGCCATCCTATACGGTGTTTGTGCTATAGGTTGCATGTCCGGGATTAGATTAATCTCAAAATCAATCTCTCAGGGCAGAGGTACACCTGGAAGTTCTTCAGGAAATACATCTTCAAATTCCCTGACTATAGGAACTTCAGCAGGATTAGGATTCTCCATAGTGGTATCTACCACATGGGCCAAGAATGCATAACATCCTTTCCTCATCAGCTTCTCAGCAACCATAGCTGACACCAAACAGGTTGGAAGAATCTTTCTATCTCCTTGAAAGATCCATGTGTCACTATCATCAGTGAACACAGCTTGCTTGGAATCACAATCCAAGACAACCTTATACCTTTCTAAGGTATCCATCCCAAGGATTACATCGAATCCATGCATCTCAAGTGGTATAAGATCCACTTGAATGCGATGATCAGAAAAGAAGAGAATGCAGGGAGAACATATCTCCTACAACACAACAGATCCCATCAATGGAGTTTCTAGCAACAAACTATCTGTTCTATGACTTGTAGTCAGGTTGAAGTTAAGAATCACTCTTCGAGTGATAAAGGAGTGCGTAGAACCCGGATCAATCAAAACAGATACGATGCAGTATGTAGGCATATCAGAATTAAACAACTCCATCTGACCTGCCACAACCCGAGGGTTGATCACTGCCTCAGGTGGATTCATCGCATAAAACCTTGTTGTTGCCTGTGGTTGATTCAGTGCTCGATGACTAGGTGTCGATGATCCAGTTTGGGATGCTTGTCCACGTCCTCTAGCTCCTCCTGGAAACTGTCTCCTTTGAGAACCTTGTTGACTCTGCCTTTGAGGTTGAGTCACACTCACTTCTTTGGCTCTACAATCCTTCATCAGATGTCCCATATTTTCACATATGTAACAGCTTCTGTTCAGTTGTTGTGGTCTGGGTGGTCCTGTAACCGACATAGATGTTGAGCTATGAGCTCCTTCCAAAGGTAAGCTTCATCCTCTACCCCTATTTGACGTCCACTACGTCTGGGTACTGAATCTAGGTGGTGGTGTAGGTACAGAAAACCCCGGTTTCTTAAAACCTTTAGATGAAGATCCTTGAAACTGGGGGTACATCTTCTTGTTCTTGGTCTATCGCTTCTCTGACACAGACCTCTCTATCCTTCTTACCGACTCCATAAAGGTAGCAAACCTTTCCCTATTTTCCAGAGCAGACACAGGGGTGGTCAACTCAGCGTTTAACCCCTTCTCAAAACGCCTAATACTTTCTTCATCTGTAGCTGCCATATGCGGACAGAACCGCAACAGCTCCATGAACTTAGCCTCGTATTTGATAATGTTCATCAGTCCTTGTCTTAACCTCTCAAACTGAGAGATTTTCTCATCCAAGAATGTCTTAGGAAAGTATATGTTGATAAATTCCCGTCAGAAAACTTCCCATTCAATCTCCACACCTGGCCTTTTCTGTTCCTCCATGGTCCACCAGTGACCAGCACTCCCCTTGAGAAGATACACAACATTTCTAACCTTCTCAACTTCTAGGATGTTTAGGATTCTAAAGGCCTTCTCTAGTTCAGTTAACCACAAGTCAGCATCTGCTGGATCAGCTGTTCCCACATACTCTGTGGCTCCAACCCAGCGTAGTCGTTCAAACGTCTTGTCGGATCCTTGTCCTTCAGGATGGGTAGGTGCCCTAGGTACAGGTTTAGGCATCCTATTAGTCATATGTGTCATGGCAGTCATGAACTGTCCAAACATGGCTTGGAAGGCTGGGTTCCCCATGTCAGCTGGATTGAACTGGGGTAGTTTAGGTACATGTTCCTCCCTCTCTTGGTCTCTTACACCTTCTCTAGGTGCAGCAACACTACTCTCAGCAACATGTTCCTCGTGTAACCCAGACATCTTTAGTTTTCTCTTCTCCTCCTAAATGAGCAGAAGACACTATCAGATATACTGGAAGACACTAGAACAAACTCTACAACCTAAGTCCTATGTTTCTGTAGACTCAGCGAACCTAGAGTTCTGATACCACTAATTATGGGACTCATCTCGGAGAAAACGTTATCAACGAATGCGGAAGCGATTAATTAGCAGTGGAAATACTGAAAATCACTAAAAAAATTAAAACTTTTTCATAAAGAAACATGATAAGTTATTTACAACTGATACATCAGCACTTTTCTGTATCATCGCATCTTGAGGGTTAAAAACATCAACTGCCCTGTTAACTGTACAAGACAAGATACAAAAATCTCGAGGCATTACGCCAAAAATCTCAGATCTGTATTAAACCATCTACTAACTCCTAGGACCTAAGAGTATAGAGACGACACTTAGGACTTTCTATATACAAGACCTAACAAACAGTGACTCCACCTGTGGATCACTGCTGTCCTTGATGTTGCTGCTGCTGTTGTTGCTGCTCACCCACTGATGGGTTTCTCCTTCCTCCGCGTCTACCTAAAAATTTGAATCACATGGGGGTGAGACAATTGAATAATTGTCCCAGCTAGAGTTATAACTCTTCGCCAGAAGCATTGTTATTGCAAATAATTGAATAACATTGAGCAGTAGAATTATAATTATTTAACAACAGGCAATTCATTAAATAACTAACTGAAACAATATAACTTATGCAATCATTTCAATTATAACTTGATTGGATAACAAAACATATATCAATAAGGAATATGAAGAACATGTATACTAGTTATTCAACTAGAATATTATAAACAGTATCATCAATCATTGTTTCTTGTAGTTCAACCTAAGCAATTATGCTATAAGGCTGATTACATTTTTCAAACATATTTATGCCCTGAGGAGATGAGGTATACCGCTCATACTCCAACCGACCATTATGAAATCGCAATTGGTACCATACATAGGTCATCAGAAGAGCCGGATTTCTATGACCTCATCTTCCTCAGTCAGTGTGAGGTACAACATGCAGGACATCTTGTGTCTCTGCTTAAATAGCTTTCCAGGGTATTCTGGCAACTTCACTATTAGAGTTACAGTGGAATGATGTACTCTCTTCGCCATCGAGGGATTTCTTGTTTATCTCTCATCGATGCAACATTAACAACATCATCGGGAGATTAGTGATACATCATCTCAGCATATACATATAATGAAGGATTGAGAGATTAAATATACATCTCACATCAATTCCCTCATTAGGATGTAAGGATATTTGCGTCCATAACCCCCACATACTCAAAAGTATGCTCTCCAGGAGTTCCCTTAGGAAAACCTATTTCACCATCATCTAACTTCTGACAATGATGGATCTATGGTCAGGGCTCTACATGATATCATTATACTTGATTATTTAAGTACATTATGGCATTCTTTTAGTATCAGGCATGTTTTCAAACAGAAACCACTAAAATAATTGCTATAAAGAAAGAGTACTATTGTATCAAGTTCATTTCACATCTAGTTATTATTGGGATATCAATCCCTAACCATCTCATCATTATGATTCAAGAACATGGGTGTTCAAACCCTTAGTTCAGCAAAACACTTGTTACTAAGTAACATATTTCCATCAAGTCATTTAACAATGTGAACATGATTGTAGCAATGCAGATATTTCTCATGGCTCATACAGTCTATCAATCTCATATGTTACCTCTCACTAGGCAACATAGCAAATCATTACTTTCAAATCTTATAAAGTGCTTTCAATGAATATGACATCACAACTCTTACCTGGCTATGTTCACCATTTCATAAAGACCTACATAATTAATACATTTGATAATAGGCACATTATCTCTATATCAACATATTGCAAAACAAAGATAACCTTACAATTCAAGGGTTGTACCACTATGCCCTTACTAGGGTTAGGGTTTCCCTTTTTAATTCAATTAGGGTTAACCAACCCCTTTAACTTAATTAGGAATAGTGATTCCTCATTATTTCATTATCCAAACATTGAGTTTCATGCTTAAAAGCATAACCCAGAATTAGGGTTTACTGTTCACATTTCATCACATTACCCTATATTAGGGTTTACTATTCACATTTCATCACATTACCCTAGATTAGGGTTTACTATTCACATTTCATCACATTACCCTAGATTAGAGTTTACTATTCACATTAAATCATCCTTAATTAGGGTTATTGTTAATATCTCACCATTAGGGTTTACTATTCACCCTAAGTAGGAATGATCAACAAAGTACCTTTAATTTAAGGGTTACCATGTCATCATTATGAATTAGGATTATATCATCATCATATATTAGGGATACTCCCATTATTTCCCTAAATGATGGTTATGATTCATTAACCATCATAATTAGGGTTTCATGATCTCACTAACATGGATCATGCCCTAATTAGGTATTCATTTATTTTGGGAATCCATTACTTGATTAACATTCATATAAGAAGTCTTCTCTCTCATCTTTCTATAAGTTAATGTTTGCATCACCCTTAATTAGGCTAAGTCAATTCAACATTGACATCATGGATTATCTCATTTCTATTGTGGCCATTAAGACTTACTTATTCAAAGGGTATTAGTCACTTTATCCCATCAAGGGTACCATTATTATCATCACCATTGATTACATCATGTATTAATCAACTAATTACTTGGTCCTTTAACCACTTTAAGTATTCATGAGGTTTAAGTTAATCAACCACTAAACCATCTTGATCACTAAAGCATCAAACGATCTTGACCTTTTCAGACCTCAAACGGTCTTGCACACTAAACCTCCAAATGGTCTTGGACTGCCCTTGAAACCGTTTGGTGGTGAAGACCGTTTGGTCATGTTGACTTTTGAAATCGTTTGGTAAAGTGCACACTCAAGACCGTTTGTCCAAGATGGGGTGAAGACTGTTTGGTCAAGTTTGACTTTGAAACCGCATGGACATAATCGACCTTGAAACCGCATGAGACTAAACGGTTTGGGATTGTTTGGTCCCAAACGGTCTTGAGACCATTTGGTCCAAACCACCTCAAAACCGCAAGGACCAAAAAGTGTCTCAACCACTTCAATTGAGTTAGGGTTTCCAATGTTGAACCCCTCAATCAATCATGCACTTGTTAGCCACTCATCAATTGAGTCAATTAGGTCAACCCTCAACTGATTTGACACTCAATTGACTCTCAATTGATCATCAATTAGGGCTTGGATAAATTGGATTAGGGTTTGAAATCGATGACTCTTCAACATGCTTTAATGTGAGTCTAATTGATTTGAAATCATTGAACCATCATTCAATTTGATCATGACCTGACCCCAAACGGTCTTGGGATCATTTGGATGACCTCCAAATGGTCTTGAGACCATTTTCCCATTATTTTATCAAAAACCAAGTCATTCAATTAGGGTTTGGATCCTAGGTTTATTCACCAATTCAGCAATCGATTACTCATCAACTTGATATCTTTGGATCCTAAATTGGTCAACTATGCTTAACCCTAGACCTACAAATGGTCTTGGGTGATCACCAAACGGTCTTGAGACCGTTTGGGTGATCCCCAAATGGTTTTGAAACCATTTCGGTCACTCAACCGAAACTTCAACTTAACTCAATTATTGAAATCAGCAATTGACCCGATTATGGTTTAGGTGGTTGAGGGGCCTTCAATTGGTGAACCACTTGGAATTAATTGATGATTTTTGGTAGGTAAATAGTCTACATTATTCTCAACAGTCCTCCAAATGGTCAACCCCTGGTCAACACTTCCAAACTGTCTTGGACCGTTTGCTTCCATGCATTCTTGTGAAACCGTTTGCATTCAAACGATTTGAAACCGTTTGCTCCAAACGGTTTGAAACCGTTTGGAAAACCGTTTGAGCAAGGTTGGGAAACTGTTTGCTAAAGTAGATTCTTGGATAAACATAGAAATTAACGTCATCATCTTCTACCTCAAGAACAGGGGCTGTTCTTCACGAAAATGGTAGCAAGAACACACAAAGGTGTCTAAAGAAGAAGTATAAGCAACGATTTTAGGAAAGAAGGATGCATTAACAAAGCTTAAGGGTTAGAGTTATAAAACCCGCATCTAGGACTGATCCAAAGCTCCAAGCTTCATAGATTTAATGGTGTCTTGAGCTCCAGTAGTTGTCCAAGGTCTTTCCTCCACTTTTTGGATTTAGAAGATGGCTAGAAAGGAGAATCGTATGAAGAACACCATGAATCTAACTTTATATTGTGGTTTCCACCATGAATTCGAGATAGATGATGATCCATACTTACCAAACCAGCTTGGTCATCCTTCCTCTGCTCCAGAGCTCCTCCTTGGTCGGTCAAAGCAAAGTGATGAGAAGAGGAACTAAGGAAACAGTCATTTGTGTTATTTGGAAAAGATACCTTATATATTTATGGGTCTTTTCAAAGCAAAAAGAAAAAGGATAGCTATTTCCTTTTATTTCCCAAAATATCCACCAAGGCTTGCTCCATCCTTGGCCATGTTTCCACCTACTAAACTCATGCAAAACTCCTCCTTTATCAAAGGTTTCAAAGGAAAATAACTAATCACCTTTTAAGAGAGGTATATTAATATCCACCCTTATTGGATATTACTTAATATATTATTAGTGTGAGTAGTTTCCACTTCTAACATAATCATTCAAATGAGGCGCCCTTCTCATTTTATTTGCTCTACTTGATGCCAAGAAACATGAGAGATCCTATAGAGGGTATATTTTTCATGTTGGACCCTAGATTTTGGGTAATTTGCACATTACATCAAAACTAGGTTTTAATGCACAAGGATTGCTCTACAAGCTATATCTTGGTGATCAAGCTTGTGGATTCCATACCACCACATCATATTCATTCTTATGATGTCTCAACATCAGAGGAACATTTGGCATGTGCAAATTGCAAGTTAACCCCTCAACTTGGGTAATTTGCACTTTATTCCATTATTAACAAAATAATGTTTCAACATTATGTAAAAAGGGCTGAAATTGAAATATAAGTTCCTCAGAAGCCTTAATTACATTTCAAAGGATAAACACAAACATCTAATCACTTATTTTAGCAAAACACCTAGGGTTCGTACATAACCCAGGTCAGGGATGTTACATGTTTCTTGCCACTTGCGATCTCTAAACTCACGTAAGTGTTGCCATCCAATGCTATCGCGGGGTGGAGGATGACCGATCATCAATGCACCATCATGGCCGCCATTGCCACCCTCCTTAGGTCTTCCTCCTTCTAGTGTAGTTTCTGCATGCCCTTAGTGTGTGACCAAAGCTTGGCCACTAGGCAGCAGATGTCCCTGGTTGACCTTCTCTTCTCACATTCACAGTCTGGTTCCTCCGCCTTCGTCGCTGAGTGATAAATGTGTATTTATCCCTTTTATTTACATATTTTTTATATTTGTTTATGATTGTTTTATTATTTATTCTCTTAGTTTCATAATTAATTGTGTTATTTTTTATTTTTCTCTTTAATTGGAGTTTTAATTATATTTTCTTGGGTTTTGTAGGAAAATGGCATAAATCTCTTGGAACATAATTACACAATTTGTAGTAGTCCTGAAATTCATGTATACCCGTCACCAAAAGACTTTTGGTGTCATCCCTCTTCCCTTATGCATCCAGAGAGTGCCATCTTCATCTGCCGTTTGGGTCCCATGAGTTCATGAAGGTGATCAATCTCCTAACCCATGGCCCTCAGACAATGATAGCTATTACCTCCCGACCCTATGGTCATGTGCAACTAGGGAATTAGGCAACTCCTACTTTCATCAGGCTTATCCCTACCTAACCCTAGGATAGACTTAGGATTCTAATATAGTACATGTCTAACTTAGAACCTTACCCAAGTCTCCATCATCTCTCTCTGCATTCCTGGGCTGACTTTCATCCTTTCATAGGGGTCATGGAAACCTACCTACCTTGGTCAGGCCCCATACCGGTTACCTCCATGGTAACACATCCACATGCACTTAGAGATGGTTATCTATGGGTCTGTAGGTTCATTCTCATACTATGTACTTTTCACTTAGCTTCTCAAGATCCTATGAGACCTCTTTAGGTTACCTCAAAACCAACAAAACTGGTATACACCCTACAAAATGGTCCCTCTCCCAGGATGGGAGGAAACTTCATCTTGATAACATAGGTCACAAGCATCCTTATGCCTAGGGTTTACATCCAAATGAGCATGCTTAGCCCTAGCAAGCTACTAAGGCAGCTACTAAACCATGCTAGGTCATACTTATCCTCATTCCTCAACATTGGACTAAGAACATACCTTCCCATGTCACCAACTTCGCTGTGAGGGGTTCATCAAACATTCCTTAGACTTAAGGGGTTTCCCTTTCCTCTCAACATTAGGAGTACCATGCTCGAATCTATAAAGACTCAAATCTCATCATGGGCATCAGGTACACTATTTCCCTTCTTAGGCCTAGGAACCCTAGGTTAACTTTTTGGGTGTCCAACTGCATGCTCAACCTCTTAACCACGAACCAAACATGTACAAGGTATGACATGCACTTCATGTCATCCTTCTACTCCAGCAACACTTCAAAGTGGAGTCCTTCTCAAGGACAACCAACTAGGTATAAGGCCTCACAACCTATTACTAAACCTCTTCAGGTCTAAGGAACTCTTCTTCTTAACTCAGAAGGTAAACACTTATACCATAGGCACATAGGTACCAACAATCTCATCCTCTCTCCAGGGTTTGGTTCCTATAAAGGAAACCAAGATACCATCAGCCTCCAGGTATCATGCATGCAGTAACTGCAACCATCCACTTAGGTCGCATCATCCTCAACTCCCCAGTGTTCCTCATATCTCGGAGTCTAAGCTTCCAACTTTCTTGCTTGAGTCATGCTCTCTCTCTCTCTCTAGAGATAACCGTACAAACAACCTCACTACCAGAGGTCCTCTCTCCATGAAGGATCAAGCTCACAAGCATACCCCTACATGGGTGAAGCCTATGTTCAAACTTATGTTTGCTCAAGATTATCCAAAACCCTTCTTGCTTATCTCATAAGCTATCCAACATACTCTCCTGGCCAGGATTTTAGCCTACTATCAGCACTACTGATGTACTCTGGGTGAATTCTATGCCATGCTCATAAAACGCAATAGGGTTTCTATAGGTTCTTCACTAACCTCATCATTGAAGGAGCTATCCTTCACTCTAACATGCACGACCCTTTCTAGGGTTGGGTCGCTAAAGGCACTAGGTCATCCCACCTCACATGGCTCGTATCGTCATGGGTATCCAAACCAAAATAATGTCCACTCACACACATGATCTACCATGACATGTATCTCATCGTGTCATCTCTCTCTAATCTTCACTTAGGGTTAGGGTTAGCATCATCCTCAAAGGATGTGCCAGGTCTCTACCTCCAAGACTAACTCTCTCTACTCATCCTCCTGACAAGAAGGTTTATCTTTAGGTCTCTCCTGAGGGAATGGCAACTCATGTCATACGACCTAAGCATGCAACTATTCTTTAGTTTACACTTAAACTATTAAGCTTATGTCCATGACATCTTATTTACATGCTTTTCATTAATTTGGTGGATGATTCCTTATACCTTATCAGATTTATCCATACCTCAAGAGGGAGAGGAAGAGAGAGAAAACCCTAATCCTTAAAATTCTTAACAACATTTGAGTTGAGAAGAGATGAACAAGATGAGAGAGTCCTAAAGGTATCTTATTTTGAGTCAAATCATGAGACATTGGCCAGGCAGTCACACAAATCTGGGAGTCCTCTTATTCCGACTAGCGGTGCGGAGGAAAATCTTGCCAGCCCTCAGACGTGATCCTTTTCTAGACACCTCTGTCTTTTAGAAAATCCTCTAATAACTCCCTTGGGTTCTACAGAGTTTGTAAAATTTAATAATTATTAAAGATTAAATGAGGAACCTATGCTATGATACCAAATGTAACGACCCCATCTCCCAGTAGCCCCCACTTAAGGGAGACCAAGAGGTCAGAGCCATTATCCCAATAACCGGATCAAAGGTTCGACAAGTAATCAATAATAATTTTGAAATTCTACCAACTAAACTAAAATCTGGTATAAAATAAAACTTTGCATACCTTCTCAAAAACTTGGATATCGACTTCGATCCACATCTAGAGTCTATTCTAACTAATCCTCTTTTGTACTTTAATTATTATTTAATTCCACTTATGCCACTTTACTATTTGTACTTTTCAATCTTGTACCTAAAATGCTGACAAAAAAAATGTCGGTCAACATAAATGAATATGTCCGTATGTGGGGACAACCAAAATTTCACAATTATGGCTAACAATCTAGATATCACAATTGAGTTAATTAAGAAGCCAAATTACGCTTTCAGTGTGACATTCTCCACTGCTTTTGCCCTAACCCTAGCATACCCACCTTAGGGTTTGTCTTTTGCCAATGACTAAAGGCCACCTTCTCAATCCCGAGCTTGGTGCCTAGGGTCACCTCTCATAGTGCCCATTAGTCATTCTATAAAGACCACCTTCTCAATCTCGAGCTTGGTGCCTGGGGTCACCACTCATGGTGCCCATGGGTCTTCCCTCCTACGCTTGAACTTTTGGCATCATCCATCAGGGTGGCATGTAGGTGCGAGAATACACACTTCTATTATTGTTGTGATAATTATAGTGACTTTATGAATTGCAAGTATAAGCATCCAGACTAATAGGTTGCATTCAATGCGATGAAACATCCGGAAAACCTTCGGGAAACTAATGCATTTAACCATAATTAACAACATACATGTCAGGCTGACTTGAGTGCAGAAATAATCCAACTAAGTAAGAAATCTAGTAAATAAGCAAGGACACAAGATGATCCTGAAGCATGCATCCAATTTTCCTATCATTGATCAGGCCATCAAGGTCTATTAAACCTAGCTCGCTTCGTAGGTTTCCATTAGAATTAGGGTTTCATTTCATTTTTACTATTTTAAACCCTAATTTTATAAAATTACTCACAAACCCTAATTATCTCATCTACTCCTCATGAAAGATATTAAGGTTATATTTTAACAACATATAACCCTAATTTTGGATTAAAGGCACTTTTCTTTCCTTTTTCCCTTATTTAGGGTTTCTAAGGTTATTAGCCATCATATTACGTTTAAAACCCTAATCTTGCAATTTCATCTTCAAAAGAGGTTAAGATTCATCTTTATCATTAAATATGTTAACAATGATCAAGTTAACCTATTTTCACTATTAAATCTATCCTTTATCATCAATTAGGGTTTCTAACCACAAATTAATACATTTTCCATCAAAATTATGTACTTTTGCAAAAATATAGTAATTTAAGCTTTCAAACTATTTTTAACTTATTCCTCATATTCTTTTGATCAACTTTCATGTATAAACTTTTCTCATCAGAGTTTTCTAGAAAAAGATATGATTTTTACATGAAAAATCATTTTTCTGATTTATTCAATAATCCTAGAAAATTGGGGATCGCTTGATCCATGGTCCACTGGTCCACGCAGGATCCAACGACCTAGGATCCATGCACCTAAACTTTGATCTGAAGTATGCGAAGGACCAAATGTCCTTACCTCTTTCACACGTGCTCGAGGGCAAGGATGACTTTTCCTCACTAGTCATCTTCAACCTCTCGCTTCTCTTCTCATGTGAACCGGCGGTCAACTGGGATGTTGACTTCGAGCTCCAGAGTGTCTGCGCTCGAACCTAGGCCACTAAATGCTTTGTCTTGTCACCACAAACTCGAAGGACCCCTTTAATTGCTCGTTTGCTGTCTCCTGTCATCGGGACATCTCCGACTCTCTCCAGCGTTATCTACTTCTCGACAGGGCCTTAGGTCAAGTCAATTCTTTGAATTGGCAGCATCATGACGACCGTCTCTGCATCGCGGTTATGAGAGGGTAAACTATAGGTTTGCTCACATTGTTGTGCACACTACCCTATATATAGGATGGTTATCGAGTCCTCGGTGAATTGGGGACTCCCCCATTTCACGACAAAACCCCACCAACCTTACTGTGGTTGGGTTCCGAACAAGCTCCTGAAGGAGATGGACTCCTTCACATCTTCGCAGATGGCTTCCAACCCACGGAAAATTCGATCAAAAAAATCATCGCCTGGTCTCTGATATTCCAGATCCTGGCATGATCGAGATTTGTACCAGGCCGTGGATCATGGATCCAATGATTACAGATGAGTGCCCAAAATCAAAAATTAGGATTTCATCCCAGATAAATCGTGACACATGATCATTATGCCATTAATGTCCACACTTCAGGATATTTTGTAAATCGCATAACTTGGAATCGGTGCATTGTTTTTCAACCAAATTTTAGGTAAATCTTTAGATTTGCATTATCTTCCTTTATTCTAATTTTGAGCCTTAAACTCGCAAGGAAATATATGGTTTCTTCACATGAAAGTAAATGTTTAATAAAAGTCATTTACGCACAACTTCTTTCTCATAATACTTCATTTTCTTAATTGTGATTCCTTTTTATATTACAAACCATGTGAACATGAAATATTTTCCAAGATGGATCCATTATCCATATTTTCACATATTTCTTGTAATATTATCATTATCTCACATTTCTTATAAATAAAGTAATATTTAATTAATCCTTTCGCTTTCTTATTGCATTATCTTTGCAATTTGGAATCCTTGGAACCCAAGGAACCCGACAGGCACGAAATCCCCCTTTGGGAATATTCCTTTGCCTTCTAGAGGCTTCTACCTCTTTCTTTCTCTATTTTTAATTATTTATTTACTAATTGAATTTCCTTTTCCTTGTTATTGGGCCCAATAGACAATAAGGCCCATGAAACAACCATGCAAGGCTATTTACAAATGAAATTCATGCATTCAATCAAATGACATCATTATTTGTTCATTTATCTTTATTAAAAGAAATTGCATTTCTCATTAAAAGAACCCAAAATTGGGGTTGTAAAAATCCCCGTCGACCCACCCCACATGAAGGGAGGAGGCAGTACAACGAAGGAAAACAAATGCAGATGGCAGTGTGCAAGAACAGTTGGAGATGTGGATACTCATCTCCCTGATACATAGAACACTTTGGAGGAGGACATCATCATCATCCCTCAATCAAAGGTTAATGAGAATGCGACATTGTGGAAAAACACGTTAGCAGGCTACATAATTGGTTTAGACCACATATCTCGCCTTTGTAAGATCACCTATTGCAGATGTAGAAACCGGAGGGTGAAATGGATGTCCTCGGTAGAGCGAGCGGCAGCTTCATTGTGAAGTTCCAGAATGAGGTTGATCTTAACAATGCCTTGAAGGGAGGCTCGTGGCACATCAAAGGAAAGCCCATGATACTGAAAAAGTGGGAGAAAGGCAAACTATTAGAATAGGAGAAACTATCCTCTATTCTGGTCTGGATGAAGGTCTTGAACCTACTGTTTGAGCTATGGAGCAACAAGATGCTTGCCCAGATAGCTACTTTTCTGGGCATGCCGCAATGCCTGGATAGGCAAACCAAGGCGCGATCGAGGATTGGTTATGCTAGAATCAACGTACTGATGGGGTCAAGATCTTCCTTTCCCACTACTTTCAAGATGCAGATGGACAAAGGAACAACTTATGAAGTGAAGACAGAGTATGAATCGATACCGGAAAAGTGCCCACACTGTGGCAATTTCGGTCATGACAAGGCACTCTGCTCTAAACCACCCAGGATGGAGAAGGAGCAGACGGAGAAGACAGTGGTCAATGGTGAGATGCAACCTGCTTGCCATAATGCCACTGATATCTCTGAGAAGACAGTCTCAACTCTAGAGAAGGAGAAGGGAAAGAATGTTGATGAGGATGGGTTTGAAAGACCCAAAAAAACCACAAGCCTGAGTAGGCGCATGGTTCTAAGAAGCAACATTGCTCCTAAATCAAGGGGACATGAAGGTGAACACAACAATAGGTTCTAGTCTTTGGAAAACCAGAATGACTCCACTCAAGGTGTAGTTGGCGGCAAGTCAACTAGCAGCTCCAATGGTTGAGCTCCCAATGATTACCGCTTGGAACATCTGTGGTATGTCTTGCTGGGACAAACAAGATGTGATCCGAGCAGAATTAAGGAGGGCAAGGACTAACATTGCCATCCTTTCTGAAGTCAAAATCAAGAGAAGTAAAATTAACAAGGCCATGAAGCACACCTGTTCAGATGCATAGTGGATTGATAACTTGAAAGTCTGCAACAAAATCATAATTTTGGTGATGTGGGAATGCAATGAATACAAAATTGTGTTGATCAAGCAAATAAGAAAGCTCATCCACTTTGAACTCACAATGGAGAATAGAAAATTGGAGATAACTGAAATATATACAGAGAATGATGACTCGAAGAGAGAAGCTTTATGGAGTGATCTAGACTCTATCATGGCCAATGTACAAGCCCCTAGGTTATCATTGGGGACTTCAATGCAGTCAGGAAGATAGAATAAAGAAGGGGAATGAGTGCACCTTCAAGTAGATCGATGGTAGACTTTAATTCTGCCATCCAAAGAAATGATCTTCTAGAGATTGAGGCCAAAGGACCATTCTTCACCTGGAATAACCAACAACTGGGGTTGAACAAAACGAGAAGCAAAATTGATCGTGCTCTATGCTCCATGCAGGTTCTTCACGTCTTTAAGAACATATGGTTGGAAAACTTGCCAACCATATACAATGATCATTATGCTATGGTGTTACACATGGATGAGGAAAAGAAGAAAACAAAGTATCCTACATGATATTTCAATGCTTGGGCCTCAATGCCTGGCTTCTCAGATACTGTGAAGAAGACTTGGAATACCAACATTACTGGGACATCATTATACAGTCTGTGTCAGAAGACAAAGCTTTCCAAGAGGCATCTACAAACTTGGAATTAGGAGAATGCATGTGATTTAACAGATTCAGCAGACAATAAGGTCAAAGAAGCCCTTAACCAAGATTTAGTTGATAGAGATCCTATAAATGAATTTCTATGGGAAATTGCCAAGGCAAAGAAAGAAGAGGCAGTGGAGGCAAAGAATATTGAAGAATTCATGATCAGGAAAAAATCAAGAATTTTATGTCTTAAGAATGGAGATTTGAATACCAAATTTTTTTATGCATCACTCAAGATGAGGAGATATAGAAATAAAATAAATTTAGTTGAAGTAAATGGAGACATGCTAAGGAAAGATAAATACATCTCCATGGACTTTGTTGATCACTATAAATCAGTTTTCAATGTTGAAAGAACCAATGTGAATGCCCACAACTGGGACTACCTCCCCAAGCTCAATGATATACATGTGCAATCTCTTTGTGATCTAGTCACGGATGAAGAAATCTACAATGTTGTAAAAAACTCAAATGATGATAAGGCACCAGGGCCTGATGGCTTGAATGCACATTTCTTCAAGAGATCTTGGGACACTATAAAGATGGACTTCTGTATAGCTATCAAAGACTTCTTTCAAAAAGGCAGAATGCTATGCGAGTTGAACAAAACCTATATTGCTTTATTTCCCAAAATTAAGCAACCCCTGAGGATTGGCGTTTGGAGGCCCATTTCTTTATGCAACTTTGCTTACAAGGTTATCTCCAAGATTTTGGCTAATCATTTGCAAGATATTATGCCAACTCTTATTATCACAAATTAGTGTGCACAAATCAGTGTGCCTTTGTTAAGGGTAGAAGAATCTCAGATGCTATCTTGCTAGCTAATGAAGTTATACATGACTTTAAGAAGCCAAATGTAAAGAAGAAGATATGCTTTAAAGTTGACCTAAGCAATGATTATGATTCAATTGACAGAAACTATATACTTCGTATTATGGAAGGAATGGGATTTCCTAAATGCTGGTTATGGTGGGTTGAGGAGTATATGAACATAACTTCTTTTTAAATCCTAATCAATGGATCTCCCTCTGAAATGATATAGGATACTAGTGGTATCTTTCAAGGGGATACCCTTGCACCATATCTTTTTGTCATAGGAATGCAAGGCCTGACTATAATCTTAAAGAAGGCTACTGAAGATTAAGAGTTCACTCCACTGAAAACAAAGGATGTCAATATTTCACACCTTATTTTTGCTGATGACTTGCTCATCTTCTTCGAATAAGTTGAACATGATGCTTCAAGCATTATGATATGTTTGGAGAAGTTTAAGGAGGTTTCTGGACTCAATGTCGACTCAGAGAAGAGTCACCTCTTTTTTAGTAGCTCTGCCCCTATGCGGATTGAATCTGTTATGAATGTAAGCATGGTAAATTTCCCAGTAAGGTACATGGGGCTTCCATTGTTTGTAGGTAGACTCACCAAATCTATGTGCTCCCCTCTCATTGAAAAAATCAAAACCAAGCTGGATTCTTGGAAGATGAGACTCTTATCTATGGCAGGTAGGTTGGAACTAATCATTTCCACTCTGTCTGCTTATCATTTGTACTAGACAGGGGTTTTCCCTATCCCTGCAGCTACAATAGATGAGATCAAAAAATTATGCAGAGCCTTCCTATGGGGAGACAAGGAGAATAGAAGGCATATCCACACAGTGGATTGGAATACCATCTGTATGCCAAAGCAAGAAGCATGACTTGGCATATGAAGAGTGAAGGACTTGAGCTATGCAGGCATGATGAGGTTGCTCTGGGACATTGGTTATAAGAATAATATGTCGTGGATAAGGTGGATTCATAGCAAATATTTGAAGGATGATACATTGTGGACTAGCTAAATCAAGATGATTCAAAGTTGGATGTGGAAATTTGTACTAAGAGTGAGAGACAAGGTACTTCCCATGATCCGATTTAGAATAGGTGAAGGGGCAACCATACACCTGTGGAAAGATCTATGGGTGAATGGAGAGTTTCTCTTTCAACATGTCAGTGATTATAAGAGTAGCTCCTCAGCTCCACCGATGAGGAAGAGTGGATGTCCCAACGGAAGCGGTGAGGTGAGTGGAGGAAGACCAACGGTAGTAGCGGTGAGTTGAGGAAGACCAATGAAATTGCCATAATTGCCACGAACCTAGAGAAATCATGATGAAACAGAGAATGGGAAAGAGTCTATTTCACGTGTGTGCTCTTAAGTTACCAATAGTCATTGGTTGTTTAAAAAAACTAATAGTCATCGGACACATTTGAAAAACCAACAACTAAGTGCAAATTAAAAAAAAAAAGTTGTACCTGGTTAGGGCTTTAGTTGTCTGTTTCTAGATATAACAACCAACGTCTATTAACATATCAAAACAAAAAAAATTGTTCTTGTGTTTGGACCATAGTTGTCGGTTGCCCAACAAAAATCAACGATGAAGAAAAAAATTGGGGGGAAAATATTTTCGTGGGGGAAAAGGCGTGAAAACACCTAGTCCTCGGTTCTTTGTCAAAAAATCGACGACTAATGAGGGGATAAATTATGTCTCACGAAAAGTGATTAGTCATCGGATTTTTACAACAACCGACAACTGATGAGGGATAAATATTTCCATGGGGACATGGCACAAAACATGTGTCATCAGTTTTCAAACAACTGACGCCATATTGAAAATTTTGGAGGCAAATTTTTTCCCTTAGAAAATTTTATTTTACAGGTAATTTTAGACGTTGATTTCTTTGAAAAGAAACTTACGTTAAGGTAAAAGTGGTGTGTGTGCCTTTTTTGAATTGGCCAGACTTCACATATGGTGATGGTTGTATTATTTAGCCAATGTCATTGTACTATGGAGTCAGTTTTTTATGTGTAACCGACACCATCAAATGTGATGTTATATATCATTTATGTACTAGTGACTCTAGAGCTTGAATATGAAATTTCTCTCAAGAGATTTATTTGTAAGAAGAATGGCAAATAACTTGAAAGACATGAATCAATTATGTTGTAATTACCATTACACTCAAACATTATAATTTGAAACATTAGATATTACTTAAGAAAGATTGCAAATTACCATTACGATCCTAGCTAGGAAAATTACACTAAAAATTCATAATCTGAATTGTAAGCACTGATCTTGCAAGTATGCATTACATTTTGTACTTGATATCATTGTAACTAAATTTCATAAATATAAGTGAATATGAAACTCTTTACTCGTTCATATTACTCATAGTGCATGAATCAACTTACCTAATGTCTTAGCAACTCCTACTGGTTCTCTTGAGGGTGATAAAACCCCTATATTTAGAAAATTTCATGATTTATATTTATTATCACTTTAAGTACCATCCTAAACCCTAATTTGGGTATTTTAGGAAAACATGGTCATAGATAATGGAGTTAGGTTTTGAAAGCTAGAAAATTGGGTTCCTCATTGCAAAACCTTTCCAATGATTATTTATACGTATTTTCTAGCATTATATGAATTGTCTATGAATATTTGAAGATCTGACCAATTTGGACATGAGAAAATTTAGGCGTGCCATTTATTTGAGTGAAAAATAAATTGATGTAAATGAAACACAAAATGATAGGATATATCATGTCTCATGTTACATTAGACTAGAGTGGCGAGGGTAAAAGAGGCATCAAATAATTCAAAATGATCTATAGCCAATAAATAATGATGCACACCAAATCCCAGGAATACCCTAGGCTAACATGAAAAAATAATTTAAATCTTGACAGTATCTGATTACTATTAGCGTAAAGCTTGTACTCTACCTACAAGAACCATAGTAGGTCAACAATGGGGAGTCCCTGCTGATAACCAAGATCCTATTTGTGATGTCAAAGCATCTCACAGAAAAATAGTGGGTGCAGGTATTCCCCCACATTTGGGCAAACGCAACAAACAAGCTCCAAAGCATGTGGTGTCCAAAACACCATAGTTCTTAGGTTCATATATTATAAAATAAAGCATTGGCTCCTGGGTTCAAGTTTTTCAAAGTAGGTCGTTCGAGTGTCCATAAATGCTGGAGAAACAAACATCAGGAGAATGAGAATCCAAAACCATAACTTTTTTATTGAAGGGACACTGGATGGACAAGTTAGTGAACGTAGAAAGGTCCTTAAACTCATCTATAGGTCACGACGACTTGAGGAAAAATAGGACGCAAAAACTGTATGGATATAAAGCTAGATGTCCATAGATGCTTACAGAATCACCAATCTGACTAGAGGCACATAGAAGGCCATCCTAGGTAGGTGTTCTCCAGAGAGAAAATCGAGTAGGATGAGGTGGCTCGAGACACAAGAGATAAAATTAGAAGAAGTGGAGCATTGGTCTGAGTCTTTTGGTCAAGATGGACCCCGTATATATAGGTGTGAGTCAGGAAGGTCTTATGTAAACCCATGGCGGTGAGGCAAGTCCAGCCCTAAAGGGCGTTTCACCAATAGGGCTCGAAGTCCCCTCAAACCTGGGATGATTGCGTTCAGATCATGATGACATTTGTAATGATGAAAGGAACATGGACAAATGGACTCTATAGAAGAGAAATAGGATCAGAGAAGGAACCGACATATTGCTTCCTATTATCGGTCTCCTACCCAAGGTAGGATGAGCCCTGAGTACCCCAATGAAAATCCAACTACCAGGAGTGATTCTGCGTCAAACAAGAGTGTGTGAAACTGCACTATAGCCTAAATAGATGAAATATAAAAGGTGTCACACTTAAACTGGGTTCTTAAAGTCAGTTATATAAATAAAATATTCAATTAATTATTCATTTAAACAATATATAAACTTCCTTAATTTATTTGGAGTGTCAAAAAAGTCCTAATTGCTTCAAATTTGGACCATACGTTAATAAAAAAGTCTAGATTCTTCCTGCATGATTAGATTTAGTTATTTTTTACATTTTTCCCATTTAACTTTCTTATGTCATTATCTTAATGTATATGAATTAAAATGAATTATCCTTTCCTTAGTTATTTATATTTTGAGTTAAGTTCCAAGATATGAAGTGATCATCTACTTTAGGGCTTATTCATTATCTTTTTGGGTATTTATGAAGATTTAAAATAAGAGAGATAAAAAGAGAGAGAATAATGTTCGTTTTCCTTTTATGTATAGTGAACTCATTTAATCATAAAGAAAAAAATAAAGGAAACATATTTTGTTGGTATCCTATATCAAATTTCATATAAAGTAGTTAATATTTGGGGTAGCTTGCATCAAAGTCTACAGTTTAATTTTATACTTGGAAATTTGCAATTAATACCCTAAGAATGTTCTATTTGAAAAAATTGGGATGTTACAGAGGTGTTGTCAAAATTGTCAAATTAAGGTGTCTTCTTCCTTAAAGTCAAAGGCGGCACATGGCACATGAATTAAATAGTCAAAGGTGGCTTCATCCTAGTCATTACAAATTTGTGTCTAATTTTTCGAAGCCAAGGCATGAATCAAGAACACAACCACACACTTGAATGACAGGTCATGCAACCAACAAACAAAGAGAAGTGCTAGGGTTGTGGAAATCTAAG
Source organism: Alisma plantago-aquatica (assembly GCA_963693085.1). Taxonomy (NCBI): domain Eukaryota; kingdom Viridiplantae; phylum Streptophyta; class Magnoliopsida; order Alismatales; family Alismataceae; genus Alisma; species Alisma plantago-aquatica. The sequence goes on along the minus strand of OY856415.1, from coordinate 401,207,633 downwards.
GCATACATCGCTACCAATCAATGGCTGAAAGAAGTAATGTATTTTGGGACATAAAATGGAATAATCATAGACACCCCCGTTCCTCCACCCGAGCAACCACCTGGTAGTTGGAAGGGGGTGTTGTTCATGTGGAAGGAAAAACCCACTTAGATAATAAAAGAAATAAAGAAAGATGAAAAAGAAGGAGAACATTGTTTGTTCACAACTTTCAATCTGCAAAAAACTTTTTGTCAAAATAAAAAGCATTAGATTCCTTATGAAAAATAATTTTTAACAAGTCGAATAATGACATATTTTTAAAATAATAATATCAAAGAAGTATAATATATTTATTTTAGGGCATAGTACAAGTGTTTTGGGTACAATATATCAACAAATAAGCATTTTGGTGTACCTCTAAAATGAGTGTAATGTACTTCAAAACACTTGTGAACACATGAGTATGGTACAATTATTTACAGTACCCGTGTTTTGGGTATATTACTCCCGTATTAGGGGTATAATATCAATGTTCCTTTGTTATTTTGGGTACATATCTTGTGTTTTAAGATACAATATCTATGTTTCGACTATAGTACCTGTGTTTGGAGTACAATACATTTTGGTTACATTACTCACATTTTGGGCTGCATCACTCCCGTCATGTGGGGTACAATACCTATTATTTGGAATATGATATATGTATTTTGGGTCACATTACTCCTATCTCAAAAGTATTGTATGAATGATACTTATTGATGTAATGTAACCTAAGACATAGGTATGTACCTCCAGAACATGGTAATGTACTGATGCATTTTTCACGTAGGGCCACACACAAACCAATAGATTTATGAATAAATGCAACCCCAAGTTTTTCCCCAAAAACAACACCAGAAAGCTTTGTGCTCTTTTCCCATAGGGTCACACACTAACCAATAGAGTGATGACTAAATGCATCCCTAGAGGTTTTAAACACAACAGGGGGTCTTTCAAATTGATAGATCCCTAAGAGGCTCACTCACATACACTAACACACTATACCCGCAAGTGTGCGGGGTCGCGTTATAGTATAGGAGGGCGGTAAGTTAGGGGTAAAACCTAAGAGAGAAAAGGGGGCACTATAGCTAGGTTAGTTTTGGCTAGGTTCCTACTATAGAGTCTAGGGTTTAAGGGTTTAAAGGTTGATTTTTTTTATTACACTAATGATGAACAGGCAAGAAATTAAATGAAAGCAAGCATCAAAACCTAAGCTAACCCTAAACAATTAGTTCTGATGAGAAAAAAAAGACAAGTTTAGCAAGAAAGGAGCAAGCTACACTAAGATAAGAAGGACAAAGATCTACACTACACCAAGCTATCAAACCAAGCAAAAGTGAAATTAAATACCTAGACTAGCAATAAATAGGCAAGACAAAGGTAATAAACTAACTAAGCTAGTAAAGAGCTAACTAAGCTAACACTTGCTTGGCAAGAATAAAATTACCGTTTTAATCCAATTAAGAGAAGTGCGGCCTGTTTGGGGGAATGAACTTGTCAATTGGGTTGGGGTGATAACATGTAAACATTATTCTTTCATTTAGATTACCAAAACCAAACGAAAAGTTAGAGGCTAATGAATTTCCCTAAACTACTAACTGACCATGGGTAGGATAGGGTGTGTATAGGGGAAGTAGTCCCTATCACCTCCTACCCATCCATATGAGTATCAATTGGGTTAGGGTTTAGGTGGAGTTCAATAGATGTCTAGTCAAGCCTAGGCTTCTAGGATAGAAACTCTTAGGGTAACGTCCAACGGTAGTAATATAAGTTGATAGTGATGTTTTAGACCTCACATCGCCAACACTCTAGCCTTGAGAAGGCTCCATGGTAATTACGCTAAATACTTCTATACTAGCTATGCAAATCTCTCATTTAGGTGTAGGATAATGGATTATCATGTAGGAAGGTTAATAGCTAACTAGGGATCCACTAATTGGACCTAAGAGGAATTCACAAAAAGAGCCACATATAAGCAATTTTCCTAGAATCTAAGTTTTCAAGCACAAACCCCAAAGAGATTTATGGGAAATGAGATAGAAATAGAACATAATCATTAGCAAACAAAACTAAAATGTCTACATATTAATTTCCCCCAACATGGTATCAAACTAATATTTTTGACCCCAAACAGCCCACCTAAGGGGCCTAGCTACTCATAGAACAAGAAAATACAAAATGAGAGGAGAAAGAGGTGGAAGTATCCATGGAGCTCAGTGTACATAAAGAAATCCTCCTCTCCAATTACTTCAAGGGTGTGCTCCTCCCTCCTCAAAGGTTGAATGTGATGGAAAGATGGTGGAAAGTGGTCAAAACCCTAACAAACTAGGGTTTTGGTTGTGGAAATGGTGAAATGGAGGTGGAATGATGATGGAATGGCTAAGGGGAGTAAATGGAGAGCTAGAAGGTAGCTGTGGGTGGCCAACCTCATGCTCCAACTGCCACACAAGTATATATAGGTTATGGGAAAGCATTAGGTTAAGTGGGGGTAAAATAGGGAATGAAAAATTGTGCTAGTTTTATATGTAGCACGTCTGTGCTGGGAAGCACGACCGTGGTGGGTAGGGGTCAGTATGCCATGGTGGGATGGAATGGGTGAGGTGGAAAATGGGAAAAGTCATAGTAGAAAATTTGGATTTTGGACTATTAGTGGAACGACCATGGTGGATCATGGGAAACACGGTCGTGGTGGCTACCACAACCATTTTTGTCTTTGGATATATCTACCCATTCTCTAAAGAATGACCATTCTTACGTCTTGGCAACATGGTCGTGTTGCACTACATGAATGTTCTGGGTCATGTTAGCACAACTATGATGCTGACCTAGAATGTTCATCCTTGAATTGAAAGTTGTTTCTATGATTTTCACTTGGCCAACACTGTCATTCTATGGTACTACAGTCGTGTTGGTCTCTTCAGCAACAGTTGGCTCTTGGACCTTGTATTTTCTTGCACTCCATTTATTCATTTGACTCTTAGCCACTCGGGGTAGGTAGAGGGAGCCTTTGACTTCACTTTGGGCCTCTCTAAGGACCGAGAAACCCTAGGATCATTCTCTCTCTCTCTCGTTAAAGAAATCATGGTCCAAGTAACTAAAAAACATGCATACAACGTCCATAAGTGTAGTTGGAAAAAATATACATATTGAGGGGAATAGTATGTAATATAACAGATATAGATGTGGTTGAATTGTTATAAAATACAAGAGGAAGACCGAAAACAGGATTGCATCACCACCCAAAACTTAAAACATACTTGTCCTCAAGTATGCTCCAACTCAATCTCTCTTCAATTTCTCCACAATCAAGAAATGACAACTGCAATGCATCAAATACATATTGACTAAATGGGATACATGTATTCTACTCTCTTCTCTCCTCTTTCACAAACAATCATCATTAAAGCATTGAACTTACAAACATCACACATAGAGCACACAATACACTATCAATCCATATGGATGTCATATAATTCTAGGTAAACCATTTCATAGTGGTGAAGATAAAAAATGACTAACTTTTCTATTTGACACTCATGCATTCAATCTCATATGTCAATCCACACTATGTAACCAATGCGGCTGAAAAAAGGGCAAAATGAGCTAGGTTTGATGTTTCCTAGCTCAATGGGCATGCAAATGGATGAAAGGGTTGCAGTAAGGGGTTGGAGTGATATTACATAGGAGCACTCATCTTTTATTTTTTTAAGAATATCCAGAAGACTATCTTATCCACCCCACTCTTCTCCTGTGAGTAGAAACTATGTATTCTCTACAAATACATCATAGATTGTAGGAAAATAAAATTGGTTAGTACTACTACCCTTACATAAGTCAAAATTAAAAGAAGTGCTAATTTTACTTGGTGTCTACTTGTAAATGCAATTTGAGGTAGTTTTGCTAAACTGTCTACAGTTTGGTTTCCCTCCTTCAGAACAAAACCAAAGGTGATCCTTGAATCAGCTTCCTCCATCTACAATCTGAACTTATTGATGCTTCTGGCATATCTTGGTCTAACTTCCTCCTCATCCTTTAGCACATCGACATACCACTCTCTATCACTTTCAATAACAATTTCGGAGCATTGCCTTTCTATTGCACCCCAAATTCCAGCTTTAGTAGCTTCAAGTTCCCTTTTCACAACAAATCTGGCAATAGAGTTAGAACTCCACCTTGTAACCCATCTTCCGTTATTGTCTCTAATGATGCATGTTGTATCCTTCTTGTGCATGCTCAAGTAGCATCAAAAAATACTTTCATACATCCCTCAACTATAAACTACCAATGGACAATCTTCTTGAGTGGACTATTACTGACAACATTGCCATCTTTATCCTCCTCGACTGCACACATATTGATATATCTTCTTATGTTCAGAACTTGAGCTGTTGTTGAATTTTTTTTCCCCTCAAGGACATATGCATTCCTAGCCTTCCAGATAAATCACCATATGATTTCAAAGGTAGTTTGGAGTTCATCTAGTAGCTTAATACCCTCTTGAATCCATTTAGTCATATTCCAGCATGTGTTTGAGAAAATGATCGTAATTCAGTGAACTGGGTACATACTACATCAGTATATGGGCATTCCTTAATAGAATAAATGGTCAATTCCTCACCATCCATACATATAGGCCATAAATTATCATTACAAAGATGTCTCTGTACTCTTCATTTGTCGGTCATCAAAGCTTCATGGGTCGCCAGCCATACAAACAAATTAATCTTACTTGGAAACCAAATCTTCCATATCCTTGTATTTTTCTTCTCTTCTTGACTTCCACTTCTCTGGGAGAGCAGGTTACATGTTGATGTAGTACTAAAGGTGCCATCACATGTGTGGTTCCAACTCCATACATCCTTTCCAACCCTTTTATTCGACATGGGTTGCTTTAGGATAGATTGTTCACATTTGGTATCCATGTACTCCTCCAACAAACCTAGATTCTAGATTCCTTCTAGATCCACCCAAGTGTCAACTTTATATCTAGTATTTCTTCATAAACTTCCTTAATGTTTCTTGTAATTCGAGTGTCTGATACAAAACACCATTTATCAAGCCAAGCATTTGTGGAGCTGCCATTCAATATGACCTTCCGACTATTCTCAATAATTACATTTATGAGTGGGTAGACACCCCTCCATCAATTACTTGCTCATCTCCCCAGTTGTGTATCTAGGTACTATTCCAAGAAACCTATATTCCATTTTCCTTCTAGATCAACCCAAGTATCAACTTTCATATCTAATAGTTCTTCAAGAACTTTTTAAATGGTTCGTATAATCAGGGCATCTAATACAGAACACCATTTATCAAGCCAGGCATTTGTGGAGCTGCCATTCAATATGACCTTCTAACTATTCTCAATAACTACATTGATGAGTGGGTAGACACCCCCTTAGAAATTACTTACTCGTCTCCCCAGTTGTTCCTTTAAAGCTTTATATTTTTCTTGTAATTCCCCCCTCCATAGGACATGTCTTTGGTTAATAAATTCCCACACACACTGCATCAGAAGTGAGAGGTTCCACTCGTACATGTTTTAATTCCTAATCCGCCATGACCCTTGCTACAAGTAGTTTTGTGCTAGTTCAACAGGGACATTGGTTTTTGAGATCTACTTCCTCCCCATAAAATTTCCTTATCGCCCTATCTAGCCTATCATAGAGATTCATGGGTAACAAGCAAGTTTGCATAGCATAAGATAATATTGCATGAGCATCTTTTATTTTCATTTTTGCATTTCTTTTTTTTCTTTTTCTTTTTCTTTTCTCTTGGTCTATATAGGGCACATGGTGATGCCAATAAAGTTGGGGGTATAGATATGGCAATCCCAAACTTTTGGAGGTGGCCAAGGATGAATATGTGTGCTTTGGCATCTCATCATGAGGCGGAGAAGTAAGAAGATGATAGAAGAAAAGTGAGTTGAAGAGGGGTTACGAGTATGGATTTCAACATGAGATCTCTTGCAAGAAAGTTACTCCAACAATTTCATTGAGAAATGACACACCACATGAATGAGCAAAAATAAATCCAAATTTTTATCATGATATTCTACAAACCCTAAGCGTTCTCAGCTTGCTTCAATCACAATTCAATTAAACAATTCACAAGCATGAGAGAGGTGGTTCATATGTATAAAGTCAAGACTAGTTCCATTTAGCAATAGATCATGATAATGTATCATGTATTTATCAAAGGTCAACATTTTCAATTCAGTAAGTAGACACACTTTTAGGCAAGAAGTTCTAAATTTGGGCAAAATTGGCCAAAATGGCATAAAATTGCCTTCAATCACATCTATTCCTTCATTGTGGAACAAAAAGAAACAAAACAAGCAAATCTAAGCTACAAACATGCAAAAATTAAAAAACCTACATGATATGCAATGCATGGCAAATTTTTTTAAAATTACTCAAAAATTGAAAGAAAGTGAACTACATGGCATGCAAGTATGCAAAGCAAGCAAACATCTAAACTAGATTGAGAAAACAAGAAAACAAGAATAAATGGTAGGATCAAATGCAAAAATAGTGAAATGAGGGCATACCACCCTACCACCCCAAACTTTTAAATAATGTTGTCCTTAGAGTGACAATAAAGTCTAGGAGCGATAGGGTAGATGATCATGGCTACTGAGGTGGCTCCGATGGTTCCCCTCGCTGTGGTGGATGATATTGGTAGTAACTGCCCCGGTAGTCTACCTATGCAGAGGGATTGGCATCTTGGTATCCGGAGAATGCACTCGACCAACCTCCCCCACTAGGGGTCACTTTGTACCCAAGAATGCTAAAAATGATACATATGATTGATCTGATGTTGCATCTATTGGTGATCCAACCATTGTGCATCTAGTGTGCACTAGGAACCCTCCTGTGCCCTAAAGATAACATCTTGCATCATGTTAATACTCTCTAGTTGTGCATGTGTAGTAGACATATCATATGTGTTCACTATGGCTACTATGAATTTGTCGCCTCTGCCTATCGTCTCCTCTCCCTATGGGCCTCTCTCTCTTACACTATTATCCTCTACTCAACAGCTTCTTGTGACTCTCCTAGTCCCCCAAGCAATATCACTATCTCTGGATGCTTGACATCCCTGGGATGCTCCTCTTCCGACCTCCTTGGTGCATCCAAGAACTCTGGATTTGGGCCATACTCACCTTGGAGAGGTGTAACATGGTAGGATAGCTCCAGTGAGATGCCACCATAAGGGGGATTAACATGATATATGATTTTTGATCAACTATTACAATCATCAAAGAACCAATAAGGTACTGTAAGTCTACCAACTTCCCCCCTTTGCCTTGGTGTATCCAAAAACATCATGATCCAGGCCAAGGGCAATGGAATCACAATCCCACCAATGATAAAATGATTTTTACTCTAGGAGGGAACCATCATGAAATGATCAATAAGAAACTCTCCCAAGTTCTTGTTCATGTTCTTTCCCTTTGTCATCCATCCAAAAACAAACAAATCCTACTTTGTGCAACTTCCCTAATTTTCATACCTGTCAAAGATGGTATTGGCTATCAATTTTGGAACATAGAGAAGGAATGGGTTGTGGATCAAGCTTGTCTTTGACTTCCCTACTACAAAGTTGTTGTAGATGGTGAATTTCTTCCACATGGCAGTGTAAATATCACTTGAATCTTTATTTGTCCTCCCTTGATCTAGGAGGTTTGTGATTTCATCACTAGGAGCTAAAGTTTTATTCAAATAGGATGAGGTAAGGACCCAACTTCTATCTTCAATTCTAATTCGAATGGCGTCTTCCCCACCATCATAGACCTTCTCTAGTGTAGCGAAGAACTGGCATGTCAACTCAACATAAGTCTCTTGCACTGTTGTGAGAACCTCAAATAAGCCCATGGCTCTCATAAAACCATGGTAATATGTGAAGAAACCTAGATCCTCCATTGTCTCCTGGCATGTGTAGTAGGTGGCTATCACTATATGCGTCAAGCACTATAGTTGGTTTCTTCACCTAACTACTCCTCACTTTAGGTGCTTGCTCATGTGGTACATACTACATAACCTCATCCTTGCTATCATGAAGTAGCTACCTTTGTGCTTGAGAATGGGGTTGTGGATGTGGTGATGTGGAGGTCAAAGTTGGGGCCAAGGTCAATGGTCGAGTCGTTGAAGTAGAAGGTCGAGTCGACAAAGTTGGTGATGCTAACCTAGAAGAAACAGATTGTCAGGCTACAACCCCACCTTTGCTAGGTATTCGAGTGGATTCCTCCACCATTGGATCCATTGGTTCCACCATATGAGTTGATTCTCATGTAAACCAATGGAAAATGGTGGAGGTAAAGGTGTGAGAGATGCCTCTTAGGCTGAAGAAGAGTCATTCTCAGGCGAAGGTCATAGGAGATGGCCTCATTGGTCTTTGACACCACTTGCTTGGTGATTTTTTTCATCTTGGGTGAATTTTAGTAGAGGGCTACAGAAAATGTTAGGTTTACATAGTTCTTGGGAGGTTGTAAGGAATGGATAAATGGTGCTAATTTAGTGGAGGAAAAGGGGTGGAATGGCAGATGGAGGTAGAGAAACATTAAGGAAATGATTGTGGGTGTATTTAGAGTGAAAGGGGGAGGAATCAGAGGTGGAAGATGACTTGCGCAGTGCTTCATGATTGCTGGTCAAGGAGAACGGGTGTGTTGTCTCTTGAGAACTGAATGAATAAGTGAAAATAAGGTGTTGGAATCGGACAATTAATTTGGTGGGTTGGGGGTCAGCACGGAAGTGCTACATGGCACGACTGTGTTGGGTCATTGGCACCACAGTCGTGCCGCACCGCACGGTTGTTGGCTGGTATGCCACTTTAAACGTAACATCCCTGACCTGGGTTATGCTTAAACCTAGATATTTTTCCTTAATAAAGTTGATTATATGCTTTCTCTTATTTCCTGAAAAGTAATTAAGGCTCAAGAGGAACTTATATTTCAATTTTAGTCCTTTTTGAATAATGTTAATAATGTTCTAATTGTTTTTGGGCTAAAGTGCAAATTACCCAAGTTGAGGGGTTAAATTGCAAATGTTACATGGTGAAATGTTACTCTAGTATTGAAGCATCATAGGAATGAGAATGATGTAGAGGTATGTCTTGTAGGGGGCTGAATAACAAGAAAGAGCATGTTGAGCAATGTTTGTGCATTAAAACCTAGTTTTGGTGTAATGTGCAATTTACCCAAAATCTAGGGATCAATATGCAAAATACCACTTCAAGAGGGTCCCTCATGATTCTTGTCATCATGTAGAGAAAATAATTTGAGAGGGGCGCCTCATTTGAATCATTTTGGAAGAAAGAGAATCTTGATATTAAAATAATCAAGATTTAAGCATAATTGGAACTTTACTTCAAATTAATGCAAAAATAAATATGTTAATCAAATTTCCCTTCAAACAAAATGGTGATGGTTGAAATTAGATAAGCTTGGACGAGCATGTGCCTTACAAAGGAACTAAAATATCTAAGTGAGTGGAGAACCCACTCACATTAGTTAAATCAAAAGTAATATCTACTAAAAATGGGATATTAGTATTATATGATTTAAGGTGCTTAATTTGCTTTTCCTTAATTCATGGATAATGAAGAGGAATTCGAAGGAGGGGAAGATGTATTTTCATGCAAGGAATTGATGGGGGAGAGGTGGCACCAATTTTGGAATTAAAAGGATTTTATAAAATGTTTTCTCTCTCATTGAATTTCTTATAAAAACACCTTTTACAACTCAATTGAGAGGCTTTTTCGAAACCACTTCCACTCTTTGCTTGCATAACGACCAAGGGAGCTTTGGAGGATCAGTAGGAGGACCCCCAACGTGTTGGTAATCTCCATGACCTCGTTTCACCTTGATTCCATGGTGGAAATCGAAAATCAATGCATGATTTCTTCTTATCTCCATTCCATCTTCAATTCTAGCCATTCCTTTTCACTCAAAGCTTAAGGACGAGCTTGGGATAGTGGAAGGTGTTTCTTTCACCATTAAAGCCATAGAGGTTGAAGCTTTTAAGCTCAATTGAAGGCGGGTTATATAACTTGAACCCTTGAATGTTATTATTGATTTCATACTTCTATCAATTGTTGATCCTTTCTTCATTCTCAAAATTTTATTTGATTGATTGATGCAATCACCATGAAAATCACAAAAATATCTCCAAAAATATCTATTGCAAACACACCTCCAAAAATATCTATTGATGACATCATCCTAAGCACACACCTCCAAAAATATCTATTGCAAACGGTTTCATAAATTTTGGTCCAATCGGTTTCACCAAACCGTTTGGAGGTTTGGGTTCCAAACCGTTTGGAGTGGTTGAATGAATGGAGGGGGTTGACCATTTGGATTTCATATGCTGATGTTGATGGTTGATGACCCATTAAATCCAATGGATTGGTTTCAAAGGGTTCATCATTTAAAGGTCCATCAAGTATCAAACCCTAATCGGGTTGAGTGCTGAAATTCTCAATTGATTGATTTAATTTTTGGGTTGACTAACCCAAACGGTCTCAAGACCGTTTGGAGGTCACCCAAACGGTCTCAAGACCATTTGGAAGTCAACCAAGACCGTTTGGAGGTCTAAGGTTGGGTATGATTGGATGGTTGAAGATCCAGTGATATCAAATTGAAATATAATCAATAGCTCAATTGATGATCGATTCAATGATGCAAACCTTAATAGAATTTCACAAATTTCAATGATGGGATGGGTCAAACGGTCTCAAGACCATTTGGAGGTCATCCAAACGACCTCAATACCGTTTGAGGTCAGGTCATGTCATGGTTTGATGATGATCCAATGATTTCAATTGAATTACTTCCACAATGTCAACCATTGATGGTTCCTCGATTTCAAAACTCTAATTGATGGTTTCTTGATTATAAACCCTAGTTCAATTGGGTTCAAAACCCTAATTGAAGGTCCAATTGAAGAGTGATTCAATGGTTCAATTGAAGAATAAATCAGTAGTTTAATTGATAGATGGTTTAATGATTGAAACCATGAATTGATAAAGTGATGGAAGACCTTTTTGGTCCATTCGGTCCTGAGAGAGTTTGGACCAAACGGTCTTAAGACCGTTTGAGTCCAAACGGTCCAAAACCATTTGGAGACCCAAGTGGTTTCAAGTGTGAATTGTCCATATGGTTTCATTATTGTTTTTCTTAAATGATTTCAAACCATTCAAGGTCTGAGTGACCAAGACCGTTTGGGGTCTAAGTGACCAAGACCATTTGAGGTTCAATTTGTCAAACCATTTGGACACCTAACATGATTAAATTTCAATTAGCTACTTGATTATTAAAGTTGTAAAACAAAGGTGATTATAATGATTAACCCTAACTGTGTGTACTTAAATGAAGAGTTGACCTAGATCAATCTTGGAGTACTTAACATCCTAGAGAGGATGAGAGAGATATGCTTACATAATTAAGCCCTAATTATCTCATTATGAATAAAATATGTAATCAGGGTTTGATCCATAATAATGAGATCATGAAAACCCTCATTGAAAAGATTAATGAGCCCTAACCCTAATTTAGGCAAAGAAATGTGAAACCTTAATTAAGGGTAAAGCTATGTGAAATCCATATATGAGGAGATGTTATGTGAACCTTAATTTACAAAGATGGAAAACCCTATTCCTAATAATGGAATAGTGATTCATATATTGATAGGTGAAATACCTAAAGGGATTGGTAATGGATGGCCTTATATCAATATTGCCTTAACTCAAAGATGAGTCCATATCATTAGTAATAGTTGCATATTCTAAATAAGTGACTTATGACCAATACATTACATGATAAATGTGATGAAATGGTGCATAAAGTATTAGGATGGGAAATACCCTAATACAATCTAAGTGGATGAACTCAAGTAAGATAAAGGTGATGAGGGAAGTGATACATCAAGATATGATACATATCACATCCAACACCTTAATATTTATACACCTTGATGTATTTTAAATCCAATATATTTGAATGAGTGACACATGAAGTGTGTCATGTCAATTGTTACATTGAGATGTAATGTACTTTGATAAGTGTAAGCTAACATGCCTTATGAAAAGGTTAATCCAAATCAATAAACTTTGATACAATCATATTTTGGTAAAGATGAGAGGAAAACTCATACTTTGTGTTGATAATTCATTTAATGATGAATGATGAGAATAAATAAGTATGATTGAATACTTATGTTATCAATATTGGCTCCTAGCTGTGTGAAGCAATGAAATAGGACTTGATCATTAATAATATGATCTTGAGAACCTAAATGGTTATTTATGGAAAACCCTAATGGAGGGTGATGATATGCAAGAGAAATCCTAAACCTAAAAAGGGAATAATGGTATTACTTTGTGTTGCATGGTGCTGATATGAAAGCATTATAACTGTTATCATGAAGTACTAACCATGCAGGTATCATGATAAGATAAACATAGTCAGGTATGAGCTATGATGTTTATTTTATTAAAGTTGTTAATGAGCCATAATATGTGTTGTTGCCTACAAAGAGGTAACAAGAGGTGAAATGAGCTTTGTGAGCTATGTAGAATGCTTGTGTAGCAAGAATGATGATTACCTTGGTCAGATAACCTGAAGGTATTAAGTTACCTGTTTAGTGGTCACAAGTATTCTATCATGAACTAAGGTTTTGAATACCCATATTCTATAATCATGATGATGAACTTGTTAAGAAATGGAAATGTACTTGATGAGATGAGGGATTAAGATCCCAATACTTTGTTAAAAGAGTATGGCTATAGGCCATGACTCCACAAAACAATGTCAGGAATTAGCTGTGTGATCTAAGCCTGAAGAGAGTATATACTGCGGCTATAACTCTATAGTGAAGATGTCAATATACCCTGGAAAGCTAATTGCAGTTTGACACATGATGTGTAAAATATAATCATTCATGTAATGTATTTGCATAAAGTTGAAATACGAGAAACATTGGTTGATATTATCAGGCTTAGTATAGTGGATAAATGCTATACATGTTCTTCATATTCCTTATTGGATAAGTGACATGTTGTTCTATCAGGTTATAGCTGTAATGCTTTAGATAAGAATAATATTCTAATCTGTTAGACAATGAATTAACTGTTGTTAAACAATTATGATTCCTCTGTTCAGATTTATCTTATTAGACTGTAATAATAATGTTTCTAGCGGAGAGTTATATCTCTCTCTGGGGTAATTTACAATTGTCTCACCCCCATGGGAATCACATTTTTAGGTGGACGCAGACGAGGAGGCAGGAATCCTTCAGTAGGTGAAGGACAGAAACAACAGCAGTAGGGACAGTAGTGAATTCTCAGGTGGAGACACTGGCTGATATGCCTTGTATCGATGTACAAATAGTCCTATGTGTCGTCTCTGTACTCTCAGGTCCTCAGAGTAGTAGTTAGTGCTTTTGAGATTTTGGCTCAGTGCCTCGAGATTTTATACTGCTTGTGTTTAGTTTAACAGGGCAGTTGATGCTTGTAATTCTCAAAAAAAGATGATACAGGACATGTACTTGTAAACTAGTATGTAATTAAATTACTTCAGTTCTTTTTGAAAGAGTTTTCCTATGTGTGGACCTCTCTGTAAAATGGTTTTAATTTTTAGTGATTTTTGGTAATCCGCGGCTAACGAACGCTTTCTCTTAAGAAAATTATGTTTTTGTGATCAGTGTGTCACAATTTAGTGGTATCAGAGCTCTAGGTTCTTTGAGTCTATAGAGACATAGGACTAAGATGTTGAGTCTGTTCTAGTGTCTTCCAGTTTATCTGATAGTGACTTATGCTCATATAGGAGGAGAAGAAAAACTTGAAGATTTCTGGAACACACATAGAGCACGCTGTTGATACCAGTGTTGGTGCACCAGGAGGAGGTGCAAGAGACCATATTAGGGAAGGGCATGTACCTGAACAACCACAGATTGACCCAGCTGTGATAGAAAACCCAACCCTCCATGCTCTATTTGAGAAATTCCTGACAACCATGACACACATGGCAGACATGATGCCACCATCTTCACCTAGGGCACCATCCCACAATGAGGGATATGGAGCCGGCAAGAATTTTGAGAGACTTCTCCAGGTTGGAGCCATAGATTATGCTGGTACAGCTGATCCAGCAGATGCTGATTTGTGGCTAACAGAGCTGGAGAAGGCTTTCAGGTGCCTTGATATTCCTGAAGCTGAGAAGGTAAGACATGAAGTGTACCTCCTAAAAGGGAGTGCTGGTCACTGGTGGATTATAGAAGAAGACAAGAGGCCAGGTGAAGAAGTTGGATGGGAGGTATTCCGATGAGAATTCGTCAGTAGATAATTCCATACGACATATCTAGATGAGAAGATCTCTCAATTTAAGAGGATCAAACAAGGACAGATGAACGTTAGCGAGTATGAAGCTAAGTTCATGGAGCTTTTGTGGTTTTGTCTGCATATGGCAGTTAATGATGAGGAAAGAATTCGACATTTTGAGAAGGGGTTGAACGCTGAACTGACCACTCCTGTGTCTGCTTTAGAGAATAGGGAGAGGTTTTCACCTTTGTGGAGTCGGTAAGGAGGATAGAGAGGTCTGAAATCGAGAAACGATTGACCAGTGATAAGAAGGTGTATATTCAGTCTCAAGGACAAAGATTTGAAAGTTTTAAGATGTTGAGATTTTCTGCATCGGCAGCACCATCGAGATTCCATACCCAGATGCAATAGACGTCAAGTAGGGGTAGCGACCATAGTATTGCTCTAAGTAGAGCCCCCGACATAGAATCAACATCAGTGACTGGATCTCACAGACCCTATTTTGCGATCAGGGTCTGTTACCAATGTAGACAACTGGAACATTTAGCAAAGGATTGTCCAGACAGGAATTCAAAGGTGACTCTACCTCCAAGGCAGAGTCAGCAAGGCTCACAAAGGAGGCAGTCTTCTAATAATAGTAGAGGACGTGGACAAGCGTCCCGAGATGGTTCATCAACACCTAATAATCAAGCACAGGGTCAACAACCAGCAACTGTGAGGTTATATGTAATGAATCAGGATTGATGCATTAAAGTAATGATGGGTGTCTCGGGGGTCTCGGAGAAAGGCGGCAGCGTGGGCGACGGGTTCGAAACCCTAAAGGATGACGGAAGAGCGACCGGGGGTAGCAAGGATGGAAGGAAGAGCCTGGCACGGAAGATGATGGAAACTCAACGGCTGGCCAAAGTGACCGGCCTAAACATTACTTACATAAGTATGAGAGGGTCAAACCCTAACAACGGCTCGGAAACCATTATAGCGGCGGATGCAACTGCGATGGAAACAGACGGACAAAACGACGATGATGGCAATCCCTTTCTACCAGATGAAGGCCCCCAGAGGAAAGCATTAAACTTCAAACAAGCCTGTATGGGAGGAGGACATGGGGGCGCCGCGAATCCAGTTTTCATCGAAGATGAACCGGAGGAGTTAGTGAATCCTGAAGACATCAAACTCATCAACGTCCATGGATATCCAGAAGCATATGTTGCACCTGAGGCTGAGGAAATCCTTAGCATACCTTTTAAATACTCAGTTATTGTGAAATTCATTGATAGATCGGTGGGCTTCCTAACCATGGCGGAGAGATTAAAACTCCTATGGAAACCTGCAAGCAGGTTCGAACTTTATGAATTAACTGATCAGTACTATGTTGCCCAATTCTACAACAAACACGATCACGAGAAGGTTCTTATAGGGTGGCCATGGTCCCTATTTGGAGGATGCCTAATGGTATGGCCCTGGAACGGTTACTTTGAACCATCACAAGGTATCCCAGACCATATTGTAACATGGGTCCGAGTGATAGGCCTACCAATCCACTACTACAACATGGAGATCTTCAACAAAATAGGGGAAGCTGTGCGGAGATTGATTCGTGCAGACGACCACTCGGTCAACAGAACTAGAAGTAGATTTGCTAGGCTAGCCATCGAACTAGATACTAGCCTTCCTGTCAACCCGGCAATCCTGATAAACGGGAGGGAATATAAATTGGAATATGAATCACCGCTAAACTTCTGTACCAAGTGTGGCAGACTGGGGCACTAAGAACAAGACTGTAGGGGCGCAACTGAAGCACCTGCTACAACAGAACCAAATGCTACGGAGGAGTCCGCAGGGGTAAGATGGGTTGATGAAGAGGACAAATGGCAAGTTTACTACGGTAAGAAAATACTAGCAAGCAGACTGCCGAGGAAGAAGGATAAAGATCCCGATCGCAAAGATAAGCACCTAGGGAAGGAGCAGAATAATAGATACCAAGTTCTTGATGAAGAGGAGGAGAGCAATGAAGCACCCAGAGGAGAAGAAACTGAGAACACAGGAAAGAAAAAAAGCACTGCGACAAGCCCAAAAATATGGAGGAAGAAACAGAGAAGAGAAAAGGAGGGTGATACTTCACATGAGGAACCAATGGAGACACAAAACCAGGTCACAACAAAAGTAAGTGAAAAGGCGGCCAGCAAAAGTGAAGTACCAAACGAACAACCGAGGCATACTGTGGTATCACCAGTAGGCGACGAAGTTATAAGGGGTAGATTTGTAGAAGATGTCGAAGTCACAGCAATCTCGAACTAGGGAGAACAAGTGAAAACCACAAAAGCAGAAGAAACTCAATCAACCTCGACGAGACCTGCCAACAGAAAAACATCTATGGTAGGCCGGAAGGCGAAGGAGAAGGGAGAAACTGCACAGCAGGGTAGCCCCCACAAAATTCACCCTTATAGTACCCGAGGGAAGATGAAGAGGACCAGTGAAGACAAAGAGGGGTTGGGCACAGCTCTGGGCCAATAACAAACATCTCCTCTGAACTTTGATGATTAACACACTAGCTTGGAACATAAGGGGTGCTGGTAAGAAGAAAGCCAGACACTACCTCAAAACTTTAATCAATAAGTACGATATTGATATAGCATCCATTTCTGAACCTCGCATTTCTGGAACGCAGGAAGACAATATCATCAAGGATATAGGCTTCTCTAGCTCACATAGAGTAGAAGCAGCAGGATTCTCAGGAGGTATATGGGTTCTATGGAATGAGAAAAAATGCGACGTCCAAATTCTTGAGAGAAACAAATACTTCATCCGCTGTAAGGTTAACAACAACACCTACATCACTTTCATCTATGCGTCTCCTTCCCCGGCTCGCCGTCCCATACTTTGGGAACATCTTCTATGTCTAAGTATCTCCATTGATAAACCCTGGATCACCTTGGGCGATTTCAACTGCATGCTTAGCCCAGATGAAAAAATTGGAAGCAATCTGTTCAACCTCCGGGAAGCAACTACATTCAAGAACACACTCACTTAGGCAGGCCTTACTGACATCGGCAACTTAGGATACAAGTTCACTTACAAGAAAGGAATTCTTCACGAACGCATCGATCGGGAAGTAGCGAATGCTTCTTGGATTCAGAACTTCCCCAACTTTGTGTGCGAAACACTTACACGAATAGGTTCGGATCATAATCCCATTACTATCCTAAATACCCGAACCAAACAGAAAAAAACTCGCTTTTTTACCAAAGCTAATTGGCACCACCAACCCGTCTTCACGGATCTACTCAAAAGTGTTTGGAACCCAGAGAAAATGTACCAGGAAGCTATTAAAGATGTCATGGAACCAGTGCTGTGATGGGATAAAAACGTCACCAGGAAACAACAGAAATAAAAGGATACTCTTATCCGAGAAATCACACAAGCCCAGAAGGCTGTGGAAGCACACTACAGCATAGAAGGGGACACAAGATGTATCGAACTTGAAAATAAACATGAGAGTATTATGTTGCAGGAAGAGGACAGTTGGAAACAGCGCAGCCACATCAATTGGCTCTGCCATGGAGACAACAACAACAAGTATTTCCATGCATTCGTCAATAATAGGCATCGTTCAAATCAAATCAACACTCTGTAGAAAAGCAATGGTGAATGGACATCAGACAAAACTGAACTCAACCTATTGGTTGAATCTCACTTCAAGGAGATGTTCACAGCTCCCGCAAACCAGTCCCCTACCAGTATTAAGTCTTGGCCTGCTAAGTTTAAGAAACTCACACCCAGCCAACAAAGGCGTCTTGCTGCTGCCCCTACGGAGCACGAAATCTGTAGAATTATAAAAGAAGCAGATTCATACAAGGAGGCGGGGCCGGATGGATCGGACAACCTATTCTTTAAAAAGCAATGGAAAGTTATCAAGCATTCTATTATCAAATCTATATGAGGTATGTTAAACGGAACACCCATAGATGACCAAATAGCAAACTCAAACATTGTGCTCATTCCTAAATGCAGAAGCCCAACCAACTGTAACCAGTTGCGACCCATCACCTTGAACAATACCATTATGAAAATCGCTTCCAAGATTGTGGTGGATCGAGTGAAACAACACTTGCCTAAGTGGATTTCCAAAGTTCAGACCAGTTTTATAACTGGAAGGAACATTTCTGATAATATCATCATTGTTAAGGAATTACTACACAACATGAGAAGAAACTCCACCGGAGCTTATATGGCTATCAAAGTCGACTTATCAAAAGCCTACGACAGACTTTCCTGGGATTTTATCGAGGATACACTAAATCACATGGCCTGGCCAAGCAATATCTAAAATTATATCATGAACTCACTCCATGCAGGTCAAACCAGTATTGTTCTAAATGGTGAAACTCTTCCACCTTTCAAAGCTTCTAGGGGTCTGAGACAGGGAGATCCCCTCTCCCCATACCTTTTCGTACTCTGTATGGAAAGATTTACTCAACTGATTGACAATTCTGTTGCGAATAAAAGCTGGAAACCAACCAAGCTATCCCAAAAAGGCCCGTCAATCTCTCATGTTATCTTTGCTGATGACATCGTCATCTTCGCCCACACTTCTATGGAGCAGATAATTAACATCAACAAGTGCTTTCAAATGTTCGAATCAGCCTCGGGACAGAAAATTTCCATTTAAAAATCAAAGATCTACTTCTCAAAATCCATCTCTCATGCCCTACGAACTCAAGTTTGCTCTTCCAGTGGGATAGACGAAACAAATGACTTGGGGAAGTACCTTGGGGTACCTCTTTTACATGGCAGAGTTCATAAGGAGACTTATGTATATCTAGTGAATAACATCACCGCCAGAATTAATGGTTGGGCGGCTAAGACTCTATCTCTTGTAGGAAGAATTTGCTTGGCAAAAGTTGTACTCACCTCCATACCAACCTATGCCATGCAAACAGCAACGATTCATGCGTCAATCTGTAAAAAGCTTGACAAAATTATTCGGAACTTCATATGGGGAGGAGGACACAAAGACAAACATGTTTCCCTAGTCCCATGGCGACACGTGACGTCAAGTATAGATAGAGGAGGACTGGGTATTAAATCTATGCATAATTGGAACAAAGCCATCTTATGGAAGAACACTTGGAACATCCTCAATGCCAAATCGTCACTCTGGAGGCAGGGCCTTCTAAACAAATACAAAAGCTTCCGTCAAGGCAAAGGCTATCGTGCGACTCCTTTCTGGCAATCCATTGACTCAGGGAAAGATTTCGTTATCTCTAACTGCATAAGATCCATTGGCAATGGCAGGGACACCTCGGTCTGGTATGATAATTGGGTACCAGGAGTAGGGAAGCTGGTTGATAGATGTACTGAAACCATTGATGAAGAAATCATGGAACTAAAAGTCTCAAGCCTAGTCAATCTCAATGACAATTGCGACACGGGCTTCCTAGAAAGCTACCTGCCACCGAGCTGCGTAAGGAACATCATCAGCTTACCCACTCCCAACTGCAATAAAAGCAAAGACCTTTGGAGCTAGAAACATACAACTATAGGTAAATATTCAACAAGCAAGGCTTATGACTTAATCCACACTGAAGATACCGAACAAACAGAAGACGTGTGGTTAAAGATATGGAACATCAGGGCCCCCGCCAAAATTTGTACCTTTTTATGGCTTGCTGCACATGAGGCGATCATGACCAATGTGAGAAGGAAGCAATGAAAGTTCACGGATTCCACACTTTGTCCGATATGTGGTGGTAATGAGGAATCCACTCTCCACGCACTGAGGGACTTCCCACATGCAGGTGAAGTGTGGTCGGCTACAAAGCTCCACAACATATATCTGACAGACTTGTCTGCAACCTCAAGAAGCTGGATAGCAACAGTGCTGAAGGAAGACATGAACACCCAGTCCATGTTTGCTATCACCTGCTGGTTCATATGGAAAGTAAGAAACTCAGTGATCTTCGACAAGAAAATTATCCAAAAAAGTCGACAACTTTCACAAATCACATGTCTTTATAAATTAGTGGTCCAGGCCTGGAAGAACAATGAACAGGCCAAAAAAGATGAGATACAACTAGAAGGCGAGATTCCCATGAATGAAGGAAGACGCATTCTATGGATGACAGATGCCTCAGTACACGGAAACACTGCTTCCATAGCGGCGGTAGCCGTTGACCACCATGGAAACTGGCTAGGGGGTGAGCGAAGAAAATCACTGTTCAATCAGTTGTTGAAGCTGAAACGAGAGCACTACACCTTGCAGCCGAAGCTTGCAAGATCAATCAATGCCCCAGGGTTATCCTAGTTTCAGACAGCGCCATAGCAACAAAAGCTGTGAAGGACAAAGGAATAAATGCACCTGCAATTTGATCCTGGATATGGGACATACACAAGATTTTAGCATACATTGAAGATAGTGTTGTAATGAAGGTCAACAGAGCAACTATACAACTGGTGGACGGCCTAGACAGACACCACCACAAAAATTATCAGGACGATCGAGTATATATCGATCCTCCCCTCGACCCTGTGGGTCAACCCCTACTCCTTTTCCCCTGTAATGGTAGAAATCCTACCAGCTTCACTTTCCCAGCAGGGACAAAGTGTAATCTATGGTTGTTCCCTGCCATGCGTGAGAAGAACGAATAAAATGTACCTCTGAAGAGGTTCCAAAAAAAATATGCAATGAATCAATCTGATGCAATAGTCAACCCTCGGGTTGTGACAAGTCAGATGAAATATATTCATTCTGATATTTCATTACATGATTCTATGTGTTAAAAATAATAAAGTAGTTGCTTTTGAACTTCCTTTGACTAGTCCTATAAGGACACAAGGAAGATAAGAATTTACATTTTACTCTGTATTCCTTAAAATGCTTTATAATCTCTCTTATATGTGTGATAAAAGATGAGATATAGAAGTGATGCCTGAAGAAAATCCAAGAATGAAAAATCCTGTGTATAATGATATGAAAAGTGAGGAACATGACAGTAAACAAAGTGCATACTACCTAATCTCAATACTTGTATACCCTGTCCAGGTATATGAGTATTGGAGATAGGGAAAGTATGGAACTCTTAGATTGTTATCTTTCTAATTACTCTGATCAAGTAGTCATTCTGAAACAATCTAGTGAGTATAATGAAACCAAATAGGGATTTCTGAGTGAACTTTCCCAATTACATAGGGATTGCTGAGTGAACTTTCCCAATAATATAGGGATTGCTAAGTGAACTTTTCCAATTACATAGGGATTGCTAAGTGAACTTTCCCAATTGCACAGGGATTTCTAACTTTCCCAATAATATAGGGATTGCTAAGTGAACTTTCGCAATTACATAGGGATTGCTAAGTGAACTTTCCCAATTGCATAGGGATTGCTGAGTGAACTTTCCCAATAATATAGGGATTGCTAAGAGAACTTTCCCAATTACATAGGGATTGCTGAGTGAACTTTCCCAATAACATAGGGATTGCTGAGTGAACTTTCCCAATTAATAGGGATTGCTAAGTGAACTTTCCCAGTCACATAGGGTTTGCTAAGTGAACTTTCCCAATTACATAGAGTTTGCTAAGTGAACTTTCCCAATTACATAGGGATTGCTAAGTGAACTTTCCCAACCACATAGGGTTTGCTAAGTGAACTTTCCCAATTACATAGGGTTTGCTAAGTGAACTTTCCCAATTACATAGAGATTGCTAAGTGAACTTTCCCAGCCACATAGGGTTTGCTAAGTGAACTTTCCCAATTACATAGGGTTTTCTAAGTGAAATTTCCCAATTACATAGGGTTTGCTAAGTGAACTTTCCCAAACAAATAAAGGATTACTGAGTGGATTACCTCTGTTAAATATATATGTTTCCTCTTTGATGAACAACCTTGGGTAATGATAGGGGTATGTTCCTTTATGTTTATTCCTTTCATTAACATGACAATCAAGTAAGTATTATGACATTTAATGTACATGGATTAGAAATAATCCATTGATGGATACTTAGAAAAGTATCAGTTTGCTTTGGACTTTGGTTCCAAGATAATGATATATGGAACAAGCAATATCCTAAAATAAAAGAAATACCTTGTGCATGTATACCTTCGGTGGTAACAACATAGAAATGAATATGATAAAAATGAGATGTGTTCTCAACACATATGATGAATACCAAAGTAAGGATTATGGTACCTGAGAAATAATAGATGATTTATGTTGGTTACCTATATTGGCCAACTGTGAAATCAATCTAGTTACATAAAATAATATGGACATCATATGTTAGGGGTTTATGCTCTTCATAAACATAAACATTGATAAGGTTGAACTAATTGAAGGAACAATTGTAATTATTGTGGAAAAGTTTATCAAGCTAAAAATATTTCCTTTTTTTTAGGGAAGTCAGAGGGTTTTTTATTCATCTCGCCCCTCTCATGCAAGCAAGAACTTGTGGATCATTACAACATACATTTCTTTCAGCAGAAATAAAATTGGTAGTACTACTACCATTAGAGGACTCAGAAAAGATAATATTAACTAGACTACTAGGAGGTACCCTATATACTAAGGAACCATCCTTGGATTTTTGGTGATGTTTAGCAAGGCCATCAGCAACCTTGTTCCCTTCTCTAGGGATATGATTGAGATTCCAGTAATCCTTCCACCCACTCTTGATGTCAGCTAACCAAGGCATAAGTTTGGGGAAATGTTGTATATCACCTTCAACAGCTTCAATAGTCTTCTGTGAATCAGTTTTGAAATTGAACTGATTGCAAGTAAAATCACTACTGACCTCAACTGCCCAGTGAACAGCCCTGACCTCGGCTTCCAGAGCATTGTTGGCATAAATCTTCCTACTCCAGCCTCCTATCCATCCTCCATTCCAGTATCTACAAACCAAAGCAATAGTCGAAAAGTTCTTTTGCCCCTGAAAGTTGCATCAGTGTTTATCTTCCAGCAATTGAGGTTCGGAGGCTGCCATCCTCCAATCTCCTAGTGAGGCCTTTCTTTCTTACTTCCTGTAGGTGTGAAGGCTAGATCAGTAAGCTTGCATTCCTTCATAATAAGGTGAGCTATGTAGATGCTAGAGAGAATAGTTCCATCGAAGACATGAGCATTCCTCCCTTTCCACATTTGCCAGCATCCCACCATGAAAATTGTGCTCTTTCTTTTATCAGTATTGATACAGTTTTCCAGCCATTCCCACACATCAGTAATCGAGAAGAAATTGTTCCAAAGTTGGTTCCTCAAAATGACTTTCCAAACAGCTTGGGCTCTGGGACAGTCCCTAAGAGCGTGTAAAATGGATTCCTCCGGGGCACCACAAATGGGGCACACTACATTGGTAGTCCAGCCTCGGTTCATCCATTTCTTGTTAGTTAGAATCGCCTTATGACCAACCAGCCAGATGAAAAATTTAATTCTGCTAGCAATCTTCGCTTCCCAGATGATGTTCCACCTTCCCTGGACTCTAATGTCCTTGTTTAGACGTAGGATTAGGTAGGCACTCTTAATCGTGAATTGACCAGCGTCGGAATGGTCCCAAGCTAGACCATCTTCCTCCTCCTTCTGTCGAGGTATATCAACTTTGGTGACCTGATTGACAATTTCAGTAGGAAACCAATCAGCAAGGAAGTCAGTATCCCATCCATTGGTCGAGTTAATCAAGCTCGCTACCTTCAAGTCTTGCAGCTCCTCAGGAATTGGTCGACTGCTGTATTGAAAGAGTCTGCCATCTATATCACACCATCTATCATACCAGACGTTAATGTTCTGTCCATTAACCGGTATCCAAGTCAAATTATTTGAGATAAACTCTTTAAACTGTAAAGCGGAACGCCCTAGCCTGGATAAGCGGATGCCTCTACCTTCCATATGCTTGTTGTACTTGCTAGCCAGGCTCTTACACCAACTGGAATTCCTTCTAGTGGCAATATCCCAGGCGTGTTTAGCAATGTGAGCAGCATTTAGCTCTCTCATACTCTGAATACCAATCCCCCCATGCTCCTTACTGCAGGTAACCTTGTTCCAAGCAACCAGAGAAAGGGGGTGGCCTTTATGATTACCACCCCATATAAAGCTACGGATCGTGCTGTCTATACGATCACAGACTTTCATAGGAATCACAACTGTCTGCATCACATAGCTAGGAATGGCAGTAAGGGTTGACTTTGCCAAGCAAACTCATCCATCCAAGTTTAAACAACATACAGACCACGCTGCAATAGCAGAATCCACCTTCTTCAACGTGGGGTTGTAAGTGTCCTTGGTCACTCTACCATGAATGAGGGGAACTCCTAGGTATTTGCCTAGGTTGTTAGTGACGGTGAAACCACTGATTCTACCAATTCTAGACTTCATGTTTTGGCTTACATTTCTTGAGAAGTAAATAGATGATTTTTTTACAGAAATCTCTTGGCCCGACACCCTACCAAATTATTTGAAGCAGCGAAGAATATTCTTCATCTCTTTAGTGTCCGCCTTGGCAAACAGGACCATGTCATCTGCAAAACATAGATGGGAGATCTTGGGACCCGAATTATAAAGCTTGAAAGGAGTCCAATTCTTCTCTAGTACCCATTTCTCAATAGCTTGACATAGGCGTTCTAAGCACAGCACAAACAGATAAGGCGATAAAAGATCGCCTTGTCTCAAACCTCTAGTCGACTTGAAGGTGCCCGTTTCTCTACCATTCCATATAATAGAACTTTCGCCAGTTGAGATAGACTATATGATGTAATTGCAGATGATGCTGGGCATACCAGTCTTTTCAAGAGTGTCCTTAATAAAAGGCCATGTTATTTTGTCATAATCTTTTGACAAATCGATCTTGATTGCCATCATCCCTTTTCTAGTTCTCCTAGTCCTCATAAGGTGAATAATCTCTTGAGTGATAACAATATTATCGGATATTTTCCTACCTGGTACAAACGCGCTCTGCGCCGGAGAAATCCAATGAGTAAGGTGGGATTTGATCCTCTCCACAATGATCTTAGAAGTGATTTTCAGACTGAGATTATTAAGAGATTTAGGCCGAAAGTGTTCACACAATTCAGGCTTCGAAGTCTTAGGGATCAGAACAATGGTCGACCTGCACATGACTTCGCCTAGGTTGCCACCTTGAAGAGCATTGTCGATAGTCAGCAGCAAGGAGCGTTTAACAGTATGCCAGTTCTTTTTTATGAAACTACCATCTGCACCATCAGGTCCAGGCGCCTTGTGCGAGTTAAGCTTGGAAATAATATTATGGATTTCTTCTAGTGAAGCCTTTGAGCACAATCTCTGTTGTTCCTTCTCATTTAGTTTGTCAAATAAGCTTGGAAATAATATTATGGATTTCTTCTAGTCAAGCCTTTGAGCACAATCTCTGTTGTTCCTGCTCATTTAGTTTGTCAAATTGTCCAATGTATTCCTTAATGTTTGTCGCATGAATGATAGAAGGTTTAGTGAATAACTTCTTGAAATAATTCATAATGAGTTCACTCATATCCCCCTCATTGCTAGTCCACACGCCACTGTCATCTTTGAGCACAGTAATGGTATTGTGACGTCGTCTTTGTTTTACATAAGTATTGTAGAACTTTGTGTTAAGATCGCCATCAATCAGCCAATTAATATGGCTCTTTGTCTTGCATCCTCCTCCTCCTTCTGTAGGATTTCACCATATTGAATCTCCATGTCAACTATCATGTTTGCAGTGAGTTCGTCATAATGTTCAGCAAGGCTTTGTTGCAGTAGCTCGATATTTCTCAGGAGTCTCTTCTTATCATAAGCAGTACTCTTCATGTTGTTCTTTGCCCAATTGTGGATGTTCTCGTGAGAGTTCTTTAAAGCATCATTGAACTAAAGGTTGGAATTCGAGCTGGCTTTAATAGTATTACGAAAGTCCTCAGAGTTGGTCCAGGATTCTTTGATAAAGAATCGGTTTGGTCTATAAGTACACTGAGTATCTCCTACAGCAATGGGGCAATGATCAGAAAACAACCTAGGAAGGTGCTCGATTATGAAGGTAGGATATGAATTTAAGAACTCATTGTTCGCCACAGCACGATCTAGTCTTTCCTGCAGACCTCCATGAATGTAAGTGAACTTCTTCCCATTAAAACCAAGGTCTGTAAGACCTGCTTCCATAAGAGTATTACTGAACACACGAGCTTCGTTGAAACTATAGTGTCTGCTTCCACTCTTTTCCTCCGACAGCAAGGTAGTGTTGAAATCGCCCATGGCAATCCAAGGCATGGTGAAATTCCTGCCCATCGAAACTAGGTGTTTCCAGAGTAGGTTTCTAAAAGTAACATGTGGATGAGTATACACGAAGGTGATCAACACTTTGTTGTTGATTTTGCAAGTTATGAACTGTCGATGACAGTTAACAATTTGCACAGAACAATCCTCATCCTTCCAACAGACCCAGATCCCTCCAGAGAAGCCCCTAGCTTCGCACCGAAAGGATTTGTTGAAACCTAGCTTCTTGATAGTAGTTTCAGCTTTCTCACCACTAATCCGAGGTTCAAGGATGGCGACCAAGCGAGCTTTCTTCAAAGAGATTAAATCCCTGAGGACATGACAAGTATCTTTATTTCCGATTCCTCTAACATTCCAAATGATCGTATTTAACATTAAGAACAGGTCTAGATGGTGTGTGTGTACTGGGCAGGATGTACCCTCTACTTAGTCCTCCATAGGTAGTTCGGCTACCTCTTCTTTCTCATCAGTCTTTTTCGTAGCATTCTCATCTACCTCTCCCTGAGTGCATGGGCTCTTCCTTCTGTGCTCATAGGGTGGCTTTGATCAGACAGCTTTCATCTTCGCTCCCGATCCTTTCACCTTCCTTCCAAGGGGTAACCTGAAGGCGTTGGGATCAATATCCTTTAGGGGAAATCACTTCTCCACCTCCTCGCCCTCCTTCAGCTGTACATCCATCTGCTTATCTGCATTCGGATCAGAGATACCCTTTGGTTCCTCCTGATTCATGGTGTTGATAGTTTCATTTGTAATTTTCTCTACGCTTACATTTACTTCTCCAGTCTTTGTTTGCTTCAAGGGCCTCAATGTCTATAATTTCACTGACATCTGGATTGACAGCCATGTGGGCGTCTAAGTGTGTAGCTTCATTGTCCTTCTTCTTGTTGATATCATTCAGGACTTCACATTTGTCATCAGCAGTCACCACAACTTTATTTTTCCTTGTCTTCGGGGGTACAATAGATCGTCTTGTACTCTCCTGGCCGTCCAACGCCATCTGCCCTTTGTCTTTGGGTTGGTGCTGGTTCGGTTCCTCGTCCTTCTCCTGTACCTCAGCCAATGTTGCGTATTTGTTCTGGTTGTTTGGTTCACCACTTTGTTCAGCTGCTTGGCTCCTTTGCCTTTGCTTGTATGTCGTTGGGCGTCTCTTTTGTGTCTTCCACTTACTAGCCCGGTTGTCCTCCTGTGCCATACTAGGACCTCCTTGTTCCCTACTTCCACCCTCTGTGTATTCCTATTGAGCACTTGCTTTCGGGTTGAGTAAGCATTTAGTATCCAGGTGCCCTAACTTTCCACAGAAATCATAGGATTCAGGGAAAGCTTCGTAATCGACCTGATAGATCACATTGTTGATGGAGATAGTGTTTATTATCGATTTTGTGGTATCAACCTCAATGGCCAATCTAGCAAATTTGCTTCGTGTCCTGGCCATCGTGTGACTGTCAACCTTCACAAGAGATCCTAAGGCCAGGCCTATATAATCCAACATGGTGGGTACGTAGAGATGAAGGGGTAGGTCGAGTATGCGGACCCAAGTCACCAGTTATTTAGGTAAATCGCTGGATGGGCGGAAGGATGGACTCCATTGCCAAACAGCTAGGAACTTTCCAAACAATTTCCATGGACCTCTGAAAAGAGCAGTTTTGAAGTCCCGTCGGCATGAGAACTACACCACATAATGACCCAGATCCACCTCATAGGTATTAAATCTGCCAACGGGATTCCACAGAGTTTTTAGGCGATCCCGCATAGTCATGAAGCCAACGTTGGAGCCAATCAACCTAGTTATCACAGTATATCACCAAGGCTTGGTTAGTTCCTCCTCAGCAATCGGATTAAGTTCAAGGCTTGGTCTTCCATCCATCAGTTTCAAAGAAACATCCGTCGTTGCAAGTCTTGGTTTGAACAGTTTCTCAAGGAACTGATCCTCTTCGTCTGCGCTCCCTTCAGTCATGTAGTAGTTGGGTTGAGATATAGTCTGTTCGGGATCTCTTTCAGAGTGCGCAGTGTTCAGTTGATTATCCATCTGCGTCATCCTGACTTCTTTTCCTCCAAGATATGGAAAGGCCTCATCGTAATTCTCCTTTTGGGTGACGAGCGTTTCATACGTGCCGCCGTCCCTTTGACTGATCGATCCCCGCATCCCAGCATATTGGAACTCGATGCCAGTATTAGGGATCTTCATCTTCACTCCGCGTTCTCTTTCTTTGGTATTCGATGGATTCGGCTGGCTCCCCTGGTCATCCTGATGTGCTTCATTGTCTGTTGCACCTCCTCCCTTCGAGGTGTCGTCGTCTTCTCCCCGTCTTCCCCCCCCCATTCGCCAGCGCCCCCGGAAACCCTAGCCGCCCCCATCGTAAACAAGTTTTTTGTATATATAATAAATATATATATATATATTTCCTTAGAATAACCCTGTGTGGAAGAACTTTGTGTGGATTAAAGATCTATGGTATCTCCATGATATTAAGATGTTATGTGGAGACTTGATGGTATGATAAGTGATTAAAATATGTCTCTCCTTTTCCTAGGATTTCGGGGACGAAATCCTTGTTAGGGGTTTATAATTTGTAACGTCCCTAACCTGGGTTATGCTTAAACCTAGATATTTTTGCTTTATAAAGTTGATTATATGCTTTCTCTTATCTCTTGAAAAGTAATTAAGGCTCAAGAGGAACTTATAATTCAATTTTAGTCCTTTTTTAATAATGTTAATAATGTTCTACTTGTTTTGGACTAAAGTGTAAATTACCCAAGTTGAGGGGTTAAATTGCAAATTTTACATGGTGAAATGTTCCTCTAGTATTGAAGCATCATATGAATGAGAATGATGCTGAGGTATGTCTTGTAGGAGCCTGAATAACTAGAAAGAGCCTGTTGAGCAATGTTTGTGCATTAAAACCTAGTTTTGGTGTAATGTGCAATTTACCCAAACTCTTGGGTTCAATATGTAAAATACCACTTTAAGTGAGTCCCTCATGATTCTTGGCATCATATAGAGAAAATAATTTGAGAGGGGCGCCTCATTTGAATCATTTTGGAAGAAAGAGAATCTTGATATTAAAATAATCAAGATTTAAGCATAATTGGAACTTTACTTCAAATTAATGCAAAAATAAATATGTTAATCGAAGTGCCCTTCAAACAAAATGGTAATGGATGAAATTAGATAAGGTTGGACGAGAATGTTCCTTGCAAAGGCACGAAAATATCCAAGTGAGTGGAGAACCCACTCACATTAGTTAAATCAAAAGTAATATCCACTAAAAATGGGATATTAGTATTATATGATTTAAGGTGCTTAATTTGCTTTTCCTTAATTCATGGATAATGAAGAGGAATTCGAAGGAGGGGAAGATGGGTTTGCATGCAAGGAATTGATGGGGGAGAGGTGGCACCAATTTTGGAATTAAAAGGATTTTATAAAATGTTTTCTCTCTCATTGAATTTCTTATAAAAACACTTTTTACAACTCAATTGAGAGGCTTTTTCGAAACCACTTCCACTCTTTGCTTGAAAAACGACCAAGGGAGCTTTGGAGGATCATTAGGAGGACCCCCAACCTGTTGGTAAGCTCCATGACCTCTTTTCACCTTGATTCCATGGTGGAAATCGAAAATCAATGCATGATTTCTTCTTATCTCCATTCCATCTTCAATTTTAGCCATTCCTTTTCACTCAAAGCTTAAGGACGAGCTTGGGATACTGGAAGGTGTTGCTTTCACCATTAAATCCGTAGAGGTTGAATCTTTGAAGCTCAATTGAAGGCGTGTTATATAACTTGAACCCTTGAATGTTATTATTGATTTCATACTTCTATCAATTGTTGATCCTTTCTTCATTCTCGAAATTTTATTTGATTGATTGATGCAATCACCATGAAAATCACAGCAAGATTTGTGGGTTTATAGCTTGATGATTATGACATCATCATAAGCACACACCTCCACAAATATCTATTGCAAATGGTTTCATAAATTTTGTTCCAATCGGTTTCACCAAACCGTTTGGAGACCAAACAGTTTGCAAACCGTTTGGAGGTTTGGGTTCCAAACCATTTGGAGTGGTTAACCGAATGGAGATGGTTGACCATTTGGAGTTCATATGCTGATGTTGATGGTTGATGACCCATAAAATCCAATTGATTGGTTTCAAAGGGTTCATCAGTTAAAGGTCCATCAAGTATCAAACCCTAATCGGGTTGAGTGCTAAAATTCTCAATTGACTGATTTAATTTTTGAGTTGACTAACCCAAACGGTCTCAAGACCGTTTGTAAGTCAACCAAGACTGTTTGGAGGTCTAAGGTTGGGTATGATTGGATGGTTGAAGATCCAGTGATATCAAATTGAAATATAATCAATAGCTCAATTGATGATCGATTCAATGATGCAAACCTTAATTGAATTTCACAAATTTCAATGATGGGATGGGTCAAACAGTCTCAAGACCGTTTGGAGGTCATACAAACGACCTCAAGACCATTTGAGGTCAGGTCATGTCATGGTTTGATGATGATCCAATGATTTCAATTGAATTAGTTCCACAATGTCAACCATTGATGGTTCCTCAATTTCAAAACCCTAATTGATGGCTTTTTTTATTATAAACCCTAGTTCAATTGGGTTCAAAACCCTAATTGAATGTCCAATTGAAGGGTGATTCAATGGTTCAATTGAAGAATAAATCAGTAGTTCAATTGATAGATGGTTTAATGATTGAAACCTTGAATTGATAAAGTGATGGAAGACCTTTTTGGTCCATTCGGTTTTGAGAGAGTTTAGACCAAAGGGTCTTAAGACCATTTGAGTCCAAACGGTCTCAAGACCATTTAGGATCAAATGGTCTCAAGACCGTTTGAGACCAAACGGTCTCAAACCATTTGGAGACCCAAGTGGTTTCAAGTGTGAATTGTCCATGCGGTTTCATTATTGTTTTGCTTAAACGATTTCAAACCATTCAAGGTTTGAGTGACCAAGACCGTTTGGGGTCTAAGTGACCAAGACCATTTGAGGTTCAATTGGTCAAACCATTTGGACACCTAATATGATTCAAGGTCAATTAGCTACTTGATTATTAATGTTGTAAAACAAAGGTGATTATAATGATTAACCCTAACTGTGTGTACTTAAATGAAGAGCTGACCTATATCAATCTTGGAGTACTTAACATCCTAGAGAGGATGAGAGAGAGAGAAAGTGAGAGAGGAATGCTTACATAATTAATCCCTAATTCTCTCATTATGAATAAAATATGTAATCAGGGTTTGATCCATAATAATGAGATCATGAAAACCCTCACTGAAAAGATTAATGAGCCCTGACCCTAATTTAGGGCAAAGCTATGTGAAACCTTAATTAAGGGTAAAGCTATGTGAAACCCATATATGAGGAGATGTTATGTGAACCTTAATTTATAAAGATGGAAAACCTTATTCCTAATAATGGAATAGTGATTAATATATTGATAGTGAAATACCTAAAGGGATTGGTAATGGATGGCCTTATATCAATATTGCCTTAACTCAAAGATGAGTCCATATCATTAGTAAAAGTTGCATATTCTAAATAAGTGACTTATGACCAATACATTGCATGATAAATGTGATGAACTGGTGAATAAAGTATTAGGATGGGAAATACCCTAATACAAGCTAAGTGGATGAACTCAAGTAAGATAAAGGTGATGAGGGAAGTGATACATCAAGATATGATACATATCACATCCAACACCTCAAGATTTATACACCTTGATGTATTTTAAATCCAATATATATGGATGAGTGACACATGAAGTGTGTCATGTCAATTGTTACATTGAGATGTAATGCACTTTGATAAGTGTAGGCTAACATGCCTTATGAAAAGGTTAATCCAAATCAATAAACTTTGATACAATCATATTCTGGTAAAGATGAGAGGGAAACTCATAATTTGTGTTGATAATTCACTTAATGATGAATGATGAGAATAAATAAATATGATTGAATACTTATGTTATCAATATTAGCTCCTAGTTGTGTGAAGCAATGAAATAGGACTTGATCATTAATAATATGTTCTTGAGAACCAAAATGGTTACCTATGGAAAACCCTAATGGAGGGTGATGATATGCAAGAGAAATCCTAGCCCTAAAAAGAGAATAATGGTATTACTTTGTGTTTCATGGTGCTGATATGAAAGCATTATAATTGTTATCACAAAGTACTAACCATGCAGGTATCATGAGAAGATAAACATAGTCAGGTATGAGCTATGATGTTTATTTTATTAAAGTTGTTAATGAGCCATAATATGCCTTGTTGCCTACAAAGAGGTAACAAGAGGTGAAATGAGTTTTGTGAGCTATGTAGAATGCTTGTGTAGCAAGAATGATGATTACCTTGGTCAGATAACCTGAAGGTATTAAGTTACCTATTAAGTGGTAACAAGTATTCTATGATGAACTAAGGGTTTGAATACCCATATTCTATAATCATGATGATGAACTTGTTAAGAAATGGAAATGTACTTGATGAGATGAGGGATTAAGATCCCAATACTTTCTTAAAAGAGTATGGCTACATGCCATGACTCCACAAAACAATGCCAGGCATTAGCTATGTGATCTAAGCCTGAAGAGAGTATATGTTGTGGCTATAACTCTATAGTGAAGATGTCAATATACCCTGGCAAGCTAATTGCAGTTTGACACATGATGTGTAAAATATAATCAGCTGTGTAGTGTATTTGCATAAAGTTGAAATATGAGAAAAATTGGTTGATATTATCCTACTTAGTATCGCGGATAAATGTTATACATGTTCTTCATATTCCTTATTGGATAAGTGACATGCTGCTCTATCAGGTTATAGCTGCAATGCTTTAGATAAGAATAATGTTCTAATATGTTAGACAATGAATTAACTGTTTTTAAACAATTACGATTCCTCTGTTCAGATTTATCTTATTAAACTGCAATAATAGTGTTTCTGGCGGAGAGTTATATCTCTCGCTGGGGCAATTTACAATTGTCTCACCCCCGTGGGAACCACATTTTTAGGTGGACGCGGATGAATAGGCAGGAATCCTTCAGTAGGTGAAGGACAACAACAGCAGCAGCAGGGACAACAGTGAATTCTCAAGTGGAGACATTGGCTGATATGCCTTGTATAGATGTACATAGAGTCCTATGTGTCGTCTCTGTACTCTCAGGTCCTCGAAGTAGTAGTTAGTGCTTTTGAGATTTTGGCTCAGTGCCTCGAGATTTTATACTGCCTGTGTTTAGTTTAACAGGGCAGTTGATGCTTGTAATTCTCAGAAAAAGATGATACAGGACATGTACTTGTAAACTAGTATGTAATTAAATTACTTCAGTTCTTTGTGAAAGAGTTTTCCTATGTGTGGACCTCTCTGTAAAATGGTTTTAATTTTTAGTTATTTTCGGTAATCCGCTGCTAACGAACGCTTTCGCTTTAGTAAATTATGTTTTTTGTGATCGGTGTGTGACATTAAAGATCAACATTTGCAAGACCCCAATCCAGCGAGAACGAGATGAGGATATTGAATATGGTCACTTGAAGAGTCTGAATGATTATTTGAAAGAAGGAGATCGATACAGAAGGCTTGAAGATAGCTTTTGTGGTAAATGGGTATGACACTCTTTTTGAATGCAAATGAGAGGTGTATATATTGCAACAGTGGACACATGAGGATTCCAAATGGTTGAGTAAGTGAAGAATCTCCAAGAAGCCTGATTGAAGGCGTAAAATTTAGCACTTGTGGGAGGCAACCCATCTAATTTTGGGAAATTTTCACCCAATCTTCCATTGTTGATACTTTGGTTATTTTTACACTTTTCTAAGAAACACACACACACTTGTTTTTAATAGTTTTTGTTTAGTATTAAGATGTTCAGGCAAAAACAGTATTCAAATGAAGGAATTACATGAAATTTTGAAAAAGATTCATGCAAAATCATTTTTGATCAAAGATTTGGAATTTTGATGAAGTTCAAGTTTGAATCACCTTCTATAGTGTCCACCACGGCTGTGGTACTATGCTACAATGTAGAAGAAGGATTGCTAATGTGATCGACAAAGGTTTGGTAAATGAACCATGGCTAAGTATGTGGCCCACATCTTTCATTAAGATGGATTCTAATCCACTAAGTGATCACGCGTGGATGAAGATAGACTTGGTGGAGAAACCTAGCATTAAGATACCTTTTCATTTCTTAAACTGGTGGTGTGAATGGCCAAGTTTTAAAGAAGTAGTGGAGATGAGATGGAAGACTGAAGTCAAAGATAATGACCTATTCAAAACCTTGAAGAAGATATAAACTACAAAGAAGGCGCTTAAAAAGTGGAGTAAAGAGAAAGTTAACCTGAGGAACCGACTCGCTGAAGCTGAAAAAGACTACCATAATTCCATGGAGAAAATAAGAAATGATCCTATGAATGAGGAGTTGTGCCATTGTGCACATGTATCTCGACATCAGTTGTAGATAAGAATGGCCTTTCCAAGATGATGGGAATTTTCATATCCTCTCAGTCTATGTCAAGAACAATGAAATCTAATGGGAACATTGTTGCCCTTTCTTTGTCTATCATGACCAAAACATCATCTCTCTTCCTCTAGGCACTTTGATGGAACGATATGCCAATTGGAGAGTGAAATGATCCGGTTTCAACGTTCCTAACCCCAACTCAAAAATAGACACTATGTGGCATCATATTAACACTAGATCCCATATAAAGAAGGGATCAATCTATGTGATGTCCCTCTATGTATCTAGGTATGAGTGGGGCTCCTAGGTCTTTCCTCTTCATAGAAGTGACTATTGGATGATAGAGGTCACTTATTCAGTCAATTTAATTTTCTTAGGCATTCTCCCTGTTGACTTCCTCTTCACAGTACACATCTTCTTGAGAAACTTGGCATAAGATTGAATCTACTTGGTAGCATCCAATAATGGAATGTTCACCTTCACTTGGAAAAATACCTCTAGTTAGTCAACATTGTGTTTCTACCTCCTTTTTGCTTTTAGGGGATCATCCAATTCTTCAGGGAATGTTGGGTCACTTGCCTTTGCAAATTGTCCTTCTTGCAATGGTGAGGGACTTTAGGAATCACAAGTGGAGCAGTAGTGCCTACAAATGGAGTAGAAGGAAGAAAAAATGGTATCACATGCTCAACATGCAGTGTCACAGTATCATCTTTAGCAATTTCAATGATAGTATCATCCTTGTGATGCCTTTGCCTTGTTTTATCAACATTTCCTTGACTTGCGAGCCGTTGAAGAGGTTTTCCACTCATTAGAACTGACATAATACTTCTTTTCTCATGATGGATAGGTGGGAGCTTGTTGGTATTGTGGAGGAGGTGGAGGTGACATTTTGTATTGAAATTGAGGTGGAGGAGAAAATTGAGGTAGGTAGGTGAAGAGGTGGAATGGTTGTGCTGATGAAGGGGGAGGAGGTGTATATGGCTTGGGATGGCCTTGGAAATGAGAAATGGATTGCACTTTCATAGGAGGTGGACTATAGAAGACTTGATAGGAATACATTCATCTAATATCTTCAACAAAGGAATCAAAAAAATTGAGTGAGTGACAAGGAACACTTCCCACTTGGTTCTTCATAAAGCCCACCATGTCTCCAAGAATCTTCACCATTTGTGGGTTTGAATAACTATGAGATGGAGATGTCACACCAAAGGGGCGGTCACCATCATTCATCATGCTAGAAACTCGGATCCTTGAACTTTCTGTCAACTGCTCAAATAAGGGCCTTGTCTCCTTAGGTGGCTTAGACATAAATGTTCCTTCACAAGATGAACCCATTGTACCTTGACCACTTGGAGATAGACCAGAGTAAAAAAACTGAACTAGCTACCGTAAAGGAATCTCATGGTGTTGACACTCTCTCAACATCTTTTAAAATATCTCCCAAGCATCATGGAATCGCTCATTACCCATTTGACTAAAACACACTATGGCACACCGCATTTGTGTCAACCTTTCAATGGAGTAGAATTTCCTTAAGAAGGCATTCGCCATCTCTTAATAACTCAAGATGTCTCTTCTCGAGTCATACCAATATTTGGGTTTGTCTTTCAAGGAGAATGAGAACAAGGCCAATCTGGTTGAGTCGTCACTAGATGTCGACATCCTGAAGGTAGAGCATACTTCAAGAAAGCAGTCCAAGTGCTTGTAGGGGTTTTCACTCTTCAAGCCGTAGAAGGTGGGAAGGAGCCCAAGAAGACCTACAGTGATAGAGAATTGCTCCTATGGCATTTGATCAACTGTACCAACAATTAGTGATTTGTAGTTGCTAGGCATGAAGTACTCCTGGCATTGCTTGTGAGGTGCATTTTATCCTAAGAATACTAAGAAAAAAGAATAAAGAATAACAATGATGAGTGCAATATGAAAAGATCAAAGAAAAACTAACTAGCTAGGCCGAGAACCTTTCTCCCAGGCAATGGTGCCAGAAAGATTGGTGTTTTTTTCCATTAGGGCCACACACTAACCAATTGAGTTTGATTAGATGCAACCCAAAGGATCGAACACAAAATGGGTCTTTCAAATTTATAAAGGGGCATAAAGTGACACACCCATCTAAACTAACACACTAATTCGCAAGTGCAAGGGGTTGTGTAATAGTATAGGCAAGTGGCAGGAATAAGTCCGATCCACAGGGAGAAAAGGGGGCACTAGAGATTGGTTAGTTTAGGCTAGGTTCCGAATACGGATTCTGGGGTTGAAGGGTTTGAAGGTTAATTTTGTTGATTACATTAATGGCGAACATTTAAGCAATTAAAGGAAAGTAAGAATCAAACCTAAGCTAACCCTACACAATTAGTTCTAATGGGAAAAGAAAGACAAGTTAAGCAAGAAAGGAGAAGGCTACACTAAGACAAGAAGGACAAAGATCTAACTACACTAAGATAGAGAACTAAGAAAAAGAGAAATTAAAGATCTAGACTAGCAAGAACTAGGCAAGAACAAGGCAATAAACTAGCTAAGAAAGTAAAGAGCTAACTAAGGTTACACTAGCTAAGCAAGAAGGCAATTAGGATTTTATTGCAATCAAGAGAAGTGTGGGATGTTTAGGGGAATGCACTTGTCAACTAGGTTGGGGGTGATAACATGTAATAACTATTATTTCATTTAAATTACCAAACCAAATAACTAGTTAGAGGCAAATGAATTCCTTAAACTACTAACTGGCCATGGACAAGATAGGATGTGTATAGGGGAACTAGTCCCTATCACTCCTACTCACTCGTACGAGGCTCAATTGGGTTAGGGTTTAGGTGGTATTGAATTAGGGTCTAGTCAAGCTTAGGCTTGTAAGATAGAAACTCTTAGGGTAATTAGGGGATGAGGGTAGTATTATAAGGTGTAAGTGAGGTTTTAAACCTCACATCATCTACATTCTAGCCTTGAGAAGGCTTCAACCTAATTATGCTACATGTTTCTATACTAGCTACTTAGATCTCTCACATAAGTGTAGGAGAAATGATTAGCATGTAGGAAGGTGAATAGCTTATAAGGGATGTACTAATTGTACCTAGGAGCAATTTGCAGAAATAGACACATATAAGCAATTTTCCTAGAATCGAAGTGATCTCAAGCACAAACCACAAAACAATTTATGGGAAATGAGATAGAAATAGAAAATAATCATTAGGAAATGAGATTACAATTTACATATCACATTCCCCAAACATGATATCAAAGTAAAATTTTTGACCCCAAACAACCCACCTACGCGGCCTAGCTACTCATAGAATAACAAAATACAAAAAGAGAGAAGAAAGAGGTAGAAGTAGCCACACAACTTTGTGTAGATGAAGAAATCCTCTTTTCCAGCTATTGTAAGGGAGTACTCCTCCCTCTAAGGTGGAATGACACGAAAAGATGGTGGAAAGTGGACAAAACCATAAGAAACTAAGGTTTGGTGGTAGAAATAGTGAAATATAGGTGGAATAATGATGGAATGACTAAGGGGAGAAAATGGGGAGCCAGAAGGTAGCTATGGATGGCCAACCTTGTGCTGAATTTGACTCTTGGCAACTAGGGATAGGTTGAAAAGCCTTTGACTTCACTTTTGGCCTCTCTGAGGGTAGAGAAACCCAATGATCATTCTCTTAATCTCTCATCCATCCAAATGTGGTCCCAGTACTTGAAAAACATGCAAAGAACATCCAAAAGTGCATTTGGCCTAAATATACATATTGACGAGAATAACATGCAATCTAATAGATATAGATGTGATTGAAGTGCAATGAGACACAAGATGAAGCCCTAAAATTGGACTACATCAAGTACCCAAAACATGTGTATTAAACTCCAAAATACAAAGTATTATATACATTATTATTATTCTTTTTCAAAAGTACCCGAACACTAGTGTGGTTAGAAAGCATTTTTCGGTAAAGAATCTAGTACTTTCTTTCATCAAAGAATTCGTTACATAATAAAAAATTATGAGAGACATTGTACCCAAAATATGGGTACTATACTCAAACTATGGGTATTGCACCCCAAAGCACATGTTTTGTATTTTATCTTTTTATTTTATCTTCAAAGTATGTCAACATTAGTCTTGTCAATAAGTATTTTTTGTAAAGAATCTAATATTTTTTATTTCATTGAAAATTTCATTATGGCTTGAATGTTATGACCAGTACAATTTTTTCTTTTTCTTACTTCCCTCCTATTTAAAATAAAAAAAAAATTGTCCCCACTTTGGATTTTGTAGCCGACCCAAGTAGGATGGGTTGACTTCTCTCAATGTGAGGTGGGGGTGGAGTGTGTATATCGTGTTACTCCCTGGGGGGGTGCAGAACTTGCGAATCCTACTCAGTGGGGATTCTAGTCCATCATTAATGCCATCCCAACCTTGTTTTCGGGTAAGCAAATGTAGGACTATACTTATCAGCAGAATTTCCATCCTATCCTACGTATAGTGCTACAAGACAAACACAGTTTATTAACAAAATAAGTTTCCATATATTCAAATTTTGAGGAGAATAAAAATACAACACAATAGAAAAACAGAGTATGCAGGATGCCAACACATGACATTTGAAGCGGAACGATGTCAGTGTTGGATCTAGGGATCTAGAGCAGGGATGAATAGAGCTTTAAAATTTTTACAATAATAGTTTGACCTTCAAAGTATATCAATTTAAACCAAATGCTTAATAACAATTTGAAGTCCTATCCAAGCAAGCATAGCAAGGATGAGAGAGATCAAAACATACACTTGGACAAGGTGGTTAGAGTGGTTCCAGTCTCCAAACTAGGAGACCATCAATCCACTACCTCATGACTTCAAACAGTGCTACATGTATGCATGAATGAAAAAAGAAGGAAATCTACACTATATAGAGCAATGTCAATCAAACAGAGATCAAGAGAGACAACATCAACAAAAATTAGCTAAGAAAGGGGGCATACCGTTCTACCACCCCAAACTTTTGAATCATGTTGTCTTCAGCATGAAACTAAAGCTTCAGAATGATAGGGTAGGTGTCACTACTCCGGTGGTGATGGATCTTGTGGTGGACCACCCCCGGGTAGGATTTGAGCATCATGGCCTTCCATTTCAGCTTCTCGGTGTTGACTGTGGTGGTGTTGGTGTCTCCTTCTACCTATCTTGGGGTCGTATGGAACCAAGTCAGTACAAGCCGAACATGTACAACTCGTGCATAGCTGTTACATGCACAATACACAAACAAGCAACAAGAACTAAGTTAGAAAGCTAGTATGAAAAAGTACACAAATAATAAAGAATAGCAATAGGAAAAGCTAAGCTACACTAATTAGCTAGACCGAGCGTCTGTATCCCCGACAATGGAGCCGGAAAAATTAGAGTGTTTCTGCCAATGGTGTTGTACACTACTCAATTGGAGTTTGAGTAGATGCAACCCCGAGGACAGACACACACATGGATATTTCAAAAATTTATTTATGGACCTAGTATATCACACTAGCTTAACTAATCACACATACCCGCAAGCACACAAGGTCATGTTGTAGTATAGGCAAGCGATAAGAGTAGGTTTAATCCTTAGGGAGAGAGGGGGCACTAGATCTAGGTTAATGTGAGTTATTTTCCTAAATAGGAGTGTAGGGTTTGAGGGTTTAAAGGTTGGTTTTAGTTGATTAAACTACGATTGCAAGAAATTTAAGAGCAAGAAATAAAATAGATTACCAACAACCCCAGATTACCCTAAGCAAGTTAAGACTAAGAAACTAGGCAAGACAAGAAATGAAGAAAGAACAAGGAGTTACACTACACTAGCAAGGAAAATTATCAACTAAGAAACAAGCTAAGCACTAATGCAAGTGAGAGCCTAGGTCATCAATAATTAACTAAATTAACAAAGCAAGCTCAAAATAGCCCTAACTACATAAGAAAGACCTCACTATCAAGAACTAAGCAATTAGCTAAGAAGTAACAAAGGCAAGGGTGGATTTTAAGCAATAAGATGGATAGGTGGGCCATTTGGGAATGAAACTTTGATATTAGTTGGGGGAGGTTACATAACAAACAATTTGTATATCTTCAATCAAGATTACCAAACCAAACAACAAGGCAAGTGCTATTGGAATATACCCTATACTACTAGTTGGAGAACTAGGGCTAGGTGTAAATGTAATAGGGCTTGGCAAGTCTGGGTTTCTAGGGTAAGTGTTATTAGGGAAATTGAGAGCCAATGGTAGGAATCGGAGTAGATATGAGGGTGTTTCACCTCATGTTACTTTCCATCTAGCCTTTAGGAAACTCTAGGGAATAGTACTAATCACACTTACACTAGCTACTTAGATCTCACACCTACTTGTAGGATAAGGGAGTTGTATGTAGGAACAAAGGGCGATAGCTAGGGATCCACTAGTTGGACCTAGGAGCCATTCCTAAGATAGCCACATACATTCCATTTTCCCCTAAAATCTATGTGTCATCAAGCATCATAAAACAAGATATCCATGTTTAAAAGAAAAAACTACATGCAAAATAATGGTAAATGAAATAGAGGTAAGAGGAAATCATCATAGAATGGAAATATGTTCAATAAAAGTTATTTCCCCCCAACATGGTATCAAAGTATCATTCTAACCCCAAACAGCCCACCACTAGGGTCTTAGCTAGACATGATCATAAAAAATAGAGAAGGAGAAGAAAGGGGTAGGAATCCATGGAAGGTTCTTCTCCTTCACCTCCTAGCTATTGTAGAGAGACCTCCCTCCTCCAAGGTGGGTGAAGAGAATGGAAATTAAGGGGATTTTGGTAGAAAACCTAGAAAACTATGTTTCTATGGTGAAATGGTGAGGAAATGGTAGATGGAGGTCTTGAATGCAAGGGAGGTAGCAATGAATGCTCTAAAGTAGGTAGGAGGGTGGTAAGGAAGCTAACCTAGTGTTGTGGTCGACCCCCTATATATAGCTGGTGGTGGAAACACTAGGGTAAGTAGGGGTATAGTTGGAAAATTAGAGCTAAAAAAGTAGGTTTTGGGTGGTAGCACTACTGTTCTGGGCAGAACGGCCGTGGTGGTTGATTGTTAGAATTGTCATGGTATGGGAGAACGGTCGTGGTGGGAAATGGAAAATGTTAAAGTGAAAGTGGTTAAATGAAGGCTGGTTGTACAGCCGTGGTGGGGGCTAGGTAGAACGATCGTGCTGGGTAGCACGACCATGGTGGGTGAGGTGAATTGGAGGTCGTTCTAGTTAACATGCCTATTTTGATCCTTGGCAGCATGGCCATGCTGGCTAGCACAACCATTTTTGGGGCTTCTCGGCACGACCGTGTAGGGTTGCACAACTATTTTGGCAATGTTGTCGTATCTTGACAACATGAAGATCATCCTTGTAACTTTTGCATTTGTGAGCATGGTCATTCCTTGGCACCACGATCGTGCTGGGGTCTTCAGTAGCATTTTGAACTTGAAACTTCGTGATCAATGGACTTCTTTGCTTGAGCTTGACCCTTGGCCACTAGGTGTAGGTTGAGGGAGCTTTGGGGTCTTCTTTGGGACCCTCCATGGGTAGAGAAATCCATGAACTCCTTTGTTCTCTCTCATCCATCTAAGACATGGTCCAAGTATCTGAAAAACATGAAAAGAACGTCCATAAGTGGATTTGATAGTAATATGCATATTCAAGGAATTAACTTGCATTCTACTATGTTTTGATGTGATTGAGATACAAAAAGACACAAGATGAAACCCTAAAATAGGGATACATCACCACCCCAAACTTAAAACATACTCTTCCTCAAGTATTCTCCAACTTAATCTCTTTTTTCAATTCAATCAAGGAACAAAGATAATGCAACATTGTGATGTTTATTGGCTAAAATGAGTTCACGTGAGGAATTAGACATGCACTCCACTACTCTCTACTCATTTTCATACTTTTCAACTGTGAATCAGGAACAAAGCACAAGAACTTAGAATATGGATCATCATTCACATATGCAAGCAATGCAATTTTTATAATGCTTGGGTAAACTGTATCATGCATGAAATACATTCAAAAGGTTAGCATTACTATTTCTATTGCTAAAGATACATCATACACTTCATTTCACAACTCATGACCCACTTGTCTTGTGTAGGGGAATGAGGGCTGGAGTTGATTTACCCTATCCCTACTAGGCATAAAAAGATAAGAAAAGGTTATGAAGGGGAGTGGAGTGCTTTTACACTCATCTTTTCTTTGTTTAAATGCTCTTAAATAGGATAACCCTTTATTTTCTTTTTTATCTTTCTTTTCTTTTTCTTTTCTTTGCCCTTGGTGTATAAGGCATATAATGACAAGAGTGAAGTAGGGAGGTAAAGGTATGACCACTCCAAACTTTTGGGGGTGGTCAAGAATGATATGTGCACTTTGGCATTCTCTTGATGATGTGGAGAGGTAAGAAGATGGTGGAAGAAATGTAGGATCATAGAGGGGTCACAAGCAATGAAAATTCATGTGTAATTTCACTCAAGCAAGTTAGT
This sequence comes from Alisma plantago-aquatica, assembly GCA_963693085.1. NCBI lineage: Eukaryota > Viridiplantae > Streptophyta > Magnoliopsida > Alismatales > Alismataceae > Alisma > Alisma plantago-aquatica. The sequence goes on along the minus strand of OY856415.1, from coordinate 401,164,064 downwards.
CCATGTAACATTTACCAATCAAACTAGTCATGCATAAAATGAATAGTATAGTAAATTGCATCCTTTTCATAAAGAACAAGAAAACCCAAACATTCAAGACTTGTAAGAATCACCCTTCTATTCAAAACACAAATTATTTCAAGAGGCTTGGAGCACATGTAAAATTCCTACATAGGACTCATTCTATCCAAAAACATAAAAAGCAAGTTGCATTATCTAAAATTTAACCATTTTCATCACAATAGATAGAGATTCAATTGAAACACACTTTTGGGCAAGAACATTCCAATTTGGGCAAATTTGGCCAAAATGGAGCCAATTTGCATTCAATCACATCTAAACCTACATTTAGGGAAATGAAAACTTAAAGCAACAATTCCTAGTTAAAACACACAAAAATTACCAATATCTACATGAAAATGCAATGCATGGCATGGAAAAGCAAAAAGAGCACAAATTTTGAAAAATTACTCAAAAATGCATGAAAAAGTGCTACATCTATGCATGAATGCAAAAGGAAATCTACATTAGATAGAGTAATTTCAATCAAAACAAGATTATGTGAGACAACATCAACAAAAATAAGCTAAGAAAGGGGGCATACCTCCCTACCACCCCAAACATTTGAATCATGATGTCCTCAACATGAAACTAAAGCTTAGGAATGATAGGGCAGATGTTACTACTCTGGTGGTGATGGATCCTATGGTGGCACAACCTATAGAGGTGGGTGTTGGTAGTCGGGGCCCCAATAGTATGCCTGGGGAGGCAGGCATGTCTCCTGGTATCCAGATAGGGCTCCCCAAAAATCCTCCCCCTATTGGGGATTTCTTTGCACCTACACATGTTGATACTGGTACATGTGGTTGATATGATGATGCATCTATTGTTGATCTAACCACATGGCTTGTTGTGTCTACTAAATCGCCTCCAACTATGAATGAATAGCTAATATATCATATGCATTCAATGGAGGTGGTTGTGCATAAAAGTTCTCATATCTCAGTCTAGTGCGGCGGGGCTGCTCAAGAATGCACTTCTGCTTTAGCACATTTGTCTCTCCTCGTTCATTAGGTAAGTCCACCGGTGATGCCCTATTTCCTTCTCTAGGGTGTTCCTCCTTGTTGGCTAAATGGACATTAGTTAATCCCTTTGTTTTGATAATGACACACATTTCATTCTTGTTGATCTAACGAGCTACTTGAGTGTTGCAGGAATAAGGTGGATGACAAAGCAATTAGGGAAATCTATATGCTTACATGTTTGTATTTTCATGAAATGTAATCATCTTGTAAAAACTTGTACAAACATATAATGTACAAGTACTTAGACTTCATGTAAATCAAGTGTTAGATCTTCCCTAACTAAACACCACACTTAGATAGGTCATCCCCTTCAATAGTATCACATATGCACACTCATACACACACTTAATACCTTAATTGAAACATTGAAACAGGGTCACTCTCGGTCGACAAAACTCTCGACCGAGACACTCTCGGTCGACAAGCTTCTCGATCGAGAAAGACCCAAGTAGCCGTTAGACACAACTGACAAGGTAGTTGGCAGTTGGAGATAAACGTTGCAAACACTTTCTCCAGTGATCCTGTCGGTCGACAAACCCTCGACCGAGTAGGTATCTCAGTCGACAAGTCCTCGACCGAGATGAGTTCTGACAACACTTGCAGAATTAATTAACTAGCTGTTGCTAATGCAACTAACTTGTACCTAACGGCTAGTTAAGCACTTAGAACCCCCTAGAAAGTGTCTAGAACGTCCTTAAGAACTTGTAGGTCATTCCTATATATAGGACATGCCTTAAGACACCCAAATTCACTAATCCTACACTTGAGCATACACTTGCATTGAGCAACCTGTTTTGAGCAAATTGAGCATACTTGCAATTGGTGATTTTTCTTCTTGCTCCAATTTCGTGTCCTATAGGCTAGTATCTCCTATCCACTACAATCACACTTCCATACATATTGGTTAGGATATCTACACGCTTGATATAGGCAAATCAAGCCTTGTGCTTCAAAGGATAAGTTGTAATTTCCATTTTCCTTTCTTGTTCACTTTCATTGTTTTGTATTCTCCTTGCTACTCTTAGGTTGGAGGCTGTGGATTGGATAAGGTGGTGATCTTCTTGGTGAAGAAGGAGACCTTGAACTACTTCAAGAAGGCTGGTGCAACGGGAGGTTACTTCAGAGAGGAAGGCTACTTCAAGGGGGAGCTTGGAGTTACTTCACGAAGGCTACCTCGAGTTGGTGCATCTACTTCAAAGTGAAGGTTGTTCAAGGGGTGTAAGAAAGTATTGTATTTTGTGTAAAATCCTTGAGGAGGTAATAAAATTCATACTTTCAAAATCCCGGTTGGGTAAGCAACCGGGTAGTGGACTGACTACCTTAGTATTTGCTAAGGTTAGGAACCACTCTAAACCCTTGTCTCCTTCTAGATTTTTCAATTGTGGTTGCTTGAGTTAAATAATTGTAAAATATCTTTAAAACCCTATTCACCCCCCCTCTAGTGGTTTTTCAGTTGGTATCAGAGTAGGCTTCAAGGAACTCTAACCAAGTCTTGAAGTATGAAGGGTGGTGGTGTTTACAACCGCAAGAAAAAGAGCAGTCTGGACCAACCTACAACAAGTTGCAATTGGTGCTTAGGAACAAGCCACACAACACCCAGCTGCCCATGAAGATCAAAGAAGGAAGATGAGCACAAAGATTGCCTTATTGCTACAACAAGTGAAGAAGAAGAGGTAAGCCTTTTAGATTTATCTAAAGAAGAACTAATTGCTAGTCTTGAAGAAACGCATGAAAAATACATTGAATGTAAGAAGAAATTAAAGAAGTCAAACAAAGAAAATAATGAGTTACATTCTAAAATTCTTGATCTTACAACTGAAAATGAAAATGTGTATGCAAAATTAAATGATCTTGGATTTTAAAAGGATAGTATTATTTCTGAAAATCATACTTTGAAATCATCTCTAGGAGAATGTAATGTGAAGATTTTTACTCTAGAAGCAAATTATGATCTTCTATCTCAAGAAAAGGTTGATTTACTTGCAAAGTTAAATGAACTTCAAAAACAACCTGTTTTGTGTACACATCTAGATTATGATAATATAGTGAAAGAAAGAGATTCTTTATCATCTAATCTAGATCAAGAAAAACTAGATATCAAGAAGAGAATGGATGAGATTGCTAAGTTACAACAACAAGTTAGTAGTTTAAGAAACAATGGAATCCTTGACAAAATATTGGATGATTCCTACCATCAAGTTGGGAGAAGAGGACTAGGTTACAAGCCTAAGGGGAAATCTTATCAAAAACCTAGTTGGAGAAAGATACGAGCACATCAATCTATATATGTACCTAAAGGAACAAATACATTTGTACCCAAGAACAACATAGAACACAATCATAGAAAGAGATATGAGGTTGACTCGATATGTTGTCATTACTGTTTACGCCTTGGACACTATTCTTTCTCATGTCCTTACAAGAATAAGGATACTGAGTTAGTATGGGTTCCAAAACCCCCAAACTAAACGTACAAAATTAAGTTGAGATATGACCAAATACTCTAGTAGCATATCATTATGTCTATCTCAACTTAACATAATAGGATAACAAATTAATTCAAGTATCTAAAACGTCTAACTTGAAAATATAAAATTCTGCAAAAACAAAATTTTGCCTTAATTAAAGTTCTCAAAGAATAAAGACTTAAATTTTACTAGTTGGGATTTGACCTAAACTGATTCTTGATATACAAACGTCATATCTCAACATAGTCGAACTCTAACTTGCATAATTTTGTTTAACTTAGAAACAAATTAACAATTCTGAAAATAGTACAGAAACTTGGTCAGTCGAGCAAATGTCGACCGAGCAATCAGTCGGTCGAAGAATCTTCGACCGAATAGATTATTGATTTCCAGTATGCAACAAATCTGTTGATTATGTTTTTAATTGATCAAATTGCTATCTATTTGTTGTTAATAACTATTTTTACATGGAAATCATCCTTGGAACAAAATAATTATCTTTCGCATCATGAGTTAAGATAAATAATGAAAATTCCTAAACATATTACAAATGTGCTATAAGAAGACTGATTGTGAACAAACATTATTTATTGTTTCTTAGGCATGATCAGTTATAAAAATCTTCTTAAAATTGAACACTTATATGAGATTATTTTGGTCTATGTTAAAACTGAAAGTTATGAGCCATATTTGATTTAAGAAAAATTACTGTTTTCATGGTTCATTCTAAGTATTCCTTGATATATCTACATAGAAACCATGTGTTACATATTATTCTATTATTTCATCATGGATATGCCTTTTCATCATATAAAAAGGATGTTATCATTGAAAATGCTATGTTGCATAAAAATAAGAATCTATGGCACAAATAGATAATGATGTGCATAGATTATGTCATGTAATACATGAATGATTCTTGATGATACATAGGCAAGAAAAATGAATCATTTGTTGCTTTAGAACAAGAACCTCAATGCTTATTTCTCTACAGCAATCAAAAGCAAAATATCATAACACATAAGATACAAAATTTTCAATTAGTATCTTTAAGAAATTAAGATATTAATCTTGCTTTCAAGGATATATGTATTTTCTTGAAGAATCACATGATTAATCTGATAATAAGATTACAAAAAGAAATAGGACTTGATATTTATGCACTCATAGTAAAGATCAAGGGACATCATTCATAATAGGTTTTACTCAAAGTATTTCAAATTGATATTTCTTTAAGTTACCTGCAGAAATTATACTTCAAATGTGAAACCTGTAGAATTTGCCTCTTGGTTGAAATCAAATTTGACCAAGGGGCTCTATGGTCGTAGTCAAGGTCGACCTAAAATAAGCTTGAAACAATGCTTATTTGGACATCATTTTCTATACTCAATTTTTAATTTTGATTAAAGAACAAATTAAATTATGATCACAAAATTGCCCAATTGTTGATAATGATAATCACATTATTACTCCCGTAGAAGACACATATATGCTCTACAAATTTAGTCTATCCCTTGGATTAAAAACAAGCTTAGACTTCCATTCACAGCAAGTTTGTCGGTCAACAAAACGTCTCGACTGAGACAATCTCGGTCGACGAATTCTTCGACCGACAACATTTCAGTCAGCTATCTCTCTCGACCGATAGACTTCAAGCGCGAACTACACGGGCAACACTCAGACACATTCCCGGTCGACAAATTACTCGACCGAGCGAGTGTCGGTTGACGAACTGCTCGATCGAGGGCCGACCATTGGAAATTTGACCGTTAGAATATGACCGTTTTCGGTCGACCGTTGGGTGACCGAGAGGCGCGCCTAGGATATGACCGTTGCGGTCGTCGGTCGACAAATTGTCGACCGAAGTGGCTACTGGATTGCTATAAAAAGGACCAAAAATGGGTCATTCCATCACACTTTCATATTCTCACTTCTCTAGCCTCTCTCTAGTGCATTTTTGTGCAACTCTTTAGCTCCTCTACCTCCAAGACTTTCTTGGTTCTTCTCCATCTCAAAGAAAAGCAATGGCTTCATCATCTGCGTGTGGAAAGAAGCAAGTTGCTGGCAGGAAAGGAAGGACGGCCTCCCCACCACTGCCGATCATCAATGACATCCCCTTTATCGACGCGGCTGCTGGTGATCGCTACCTCAGGCTCTCCTCCAAAGCTCCACTTACACGACGGCCGGTTGAAGTCATGGACTTCTACAACATCGTCAACCTGGAGGATCTTTTCGAGGTGCAATAATTGAAGGATTTTCTGAACCCTTCCTTCCCTTCCTACTCTTCCAAAGTGGTAAATGAGTTCTATGCAAACCTAACCTCCCATCCCGAAAATGACTCCCTCTCCTCTATGGTCAATGGGTATAGCTTTCACTTTACTGAGGAGGGTATCCTTGACATGCTCAACATAGACATAGAAGAATACCAAGACTTTCTTGACCTTACCACTGGAAATCCACTCAATAAATTTTCCCAAGATGAAAATTCAGTTAGTCTTAGTGACATTAAACGAGTCATTTTTCAATCTAACACAACATGTCACGAAGATAGGGGTACCTACTATGCCATTAACCTCAAACCTGCAGCTAGGATTATTAATCTTATTGTTTACACAAACATCCATCCTAGAGCAAACAAGTCTGAAGTCCCTACCTTTCGCATGTATCTAATTTATTCCATTATCAAACGCATTCCCATAAATTTTATCCGCATCATCATTAAGAATATGCTTGAGTTTTTTGGCAACCCCCCTTATGCTGATTTTGTATGCCAAATCACTCAACACTTTCTTAAGAAACATATTGAGGACCTAGGATACACATGGGAAAGAAACCCACAAAAAATAAGCAAAAACATAGTAGAAAAGATGGGAATTGATTTTGGTCACAAAAGGGCTAGGACGGAAGGGGAGACATCTACTAAAGACATACCTCCACCACCTCCTCCTACCAACCTACCCTATGATCCCATCCAAAACACCCTAACCTACATTGTGGGATCCCAATATCATCTAAGTAGACAATTAGATTATATTCATCATGCCATGACCTATTTAAACCAAAGGATGCAAGCCCTCTCTCCCACTCAACCAGATGAATATCCTTATTCTTTAAATCCTGGTATGATTAACCCGTATAACCCTTCCTACAACTATTACCAACCTCCACCATCTCCTGATCTCACACACACTCAGTTTTCTCACATGCAACTACAAGACATTGCTGGTCATTTCTGCTTTGATCGCGTTCCCACCTTCTTGGAAGCATATGCCTTAACCAAGACTGGTGCTTTGGAGTGGCAAACTTTAGTCAAGTATTATGGAGCTAAGCCATTTCTTGGAAAAGACCCAGATATTGATGTACTACTTAGGTCTTTCCAGTGAGATTACGAGTCTCTTTTGTAATATGTGTAATGAAATGGTTATCTTTACATGATTGTAATAAATTGGTTATCCTTGCAATGAATTGGTTATCTTTGCTTGATTATAATGGATATCTTTTCAAAGCATATGAGTTATCTTGTAAAATGTTAAGCTATATGTTCCTTCTAGGCATCATTTGAACATGGTTTATAAGACTATCACAGTAGAGCATACAAAGTAAGATGAGTAATATATATGCAATGAATCACAAAGGATAAAATTTTTGCAAATACTTGAAAATTAAAATTGTGGCTAAATTGACCATCTATTGAATGCATTAATCCCTTGATTATAATTAGGATATCTATTTAAGGGGGAGAAATGCATAAGGAAGAAATATACAAATTTCATGATACACATCCTGTTCTTAATGAAATTTTCTAAACAAATCAGGTCCTAACATCCCGTGGTTTTGGTTAGAAATACTTTTGCTACACTCTAAGCTTAAAAGGATTCTCATATCACCTTCAAGGCTTAATATCCTTTTCAAGTGATTGAGAAATTCATACTTATGACTAAAAGACACACAAATATTTATCTTGGATATCCTTTTGAAATGACAAAGGGGGAGAAATAAAATAAATCTTCATTGTGCAAAACTCAATCAATGAGTTTCATAAAACTCTTGGCTTTACATTGAAAGTTGATATATTCCCTAAAGAATTGGATTCCATAATTCATGGGGAATAATAAGCACACATTTTATAAACAAGAGAAAAATCAAAAAAAGGTAAATCTTCAGGTATGAAACTCACATGTTTAATATTTCCTTGATTTATATTTTGGAAATGTTTGTCATCTTCAAAAAGGGGAAGATTGTTGGCTAAATGTACATTAGTTAATCCCTTTGTTTTGATAATGACAAACATTTCATTCTTGTTGATCTAACGAGCTACTTGAGTGTTGCAGGAATAAGGTGGATGACAAAGCAATTAGGGAAATCTATATGCTTACATGTTTGTATTTTCATGAAATGTAATCACCTTGTAAAAACTTGTACAAACATATAATGTACAAGTACTTAGACTTCATGTAAATCAAGCGTTAGATCTTCCCTAACTAAACACCACACTTAGATAGGTCATCCCCTTCAATAGTATCACATATGCACACTCATACACACACTTAGTACCTTAATTGAAACATTGAAACAGGGTCAATCTCAGTCGACAAAACTCTCAACCGAGACACTCTCGGTCGAAAAGCTTCTCGACCGAGAAAGACCCAAGTAGCCATTAGACACAGCTGAAAAGGTAGTTGACAGTTGGAGATAAAAGTTGCAAACACTTTCTCCAGTGAGCCTGTCGGTCGACAAACCCTCAACCGAGTAGGTATCTCAGTCGACAAGTCCTCGACCGAGATGAGTTCTGACAACACTTGCAGAATTAATTAACTAGTCGTTGCTAATGCAACTAACTTGTACCTAACTGCTAGTTAAGCACTTAGAACCCCCTAGAAAGTGTCTAGAATGTCCTTAAGCACTTGTAGGTCATTCCTATAAATAGGACATGCCTTAGGACACCCCAATTCACTAATCCTACACTTGAGCATACACTTGCATTGAGCAACCTGTTTTGAGCAAATTGAGCATACTTGCAATTGGTGATTTTTCTTCTTGCTCCAATTTCGTGTCCTATAGGCTAGTATCTCCTATCCACTACAATCACACTTCCATACATATTGGTTAGGAGATCTACACGCTTGATATAGGCAAATCAAGCCTTGTGCTTCAAAGGATAAGTTGTAATTTCGATTTTCCTTTCTTGTTCACTTTCATTGTTTTGTATTCTACTTGCTACTCCTAGGTTGGAGGCTGTGGATTGGAGAACGTGGTGATCTTCTTGGTGAAGAAGGAGACCTTGAACTACTTCAAGAAGGCTGGTGCAACGGGAGGTTACTTCAGAGAGGAAGGCTACTTCAAGGGGGAGCTTGGAGTTACTTCAAGAAGGCTACCTCGAGTTGGTGCATCTACTTCAAAGTGAAGACTGTTCAAGGGGTGTAAGAAAGTATTGTATTTTGTGTAAAATCCTTGAGAAGGTAATAAAATTCATACTTTCAAAATCCCGGTTCGGTAAGCAACCGGGTAGTGGACTGACTACCTTAGTATTTTCTAAGGTTAGGAACCACTCTAAACCCTTGTCTCCTTCTAGCTATTTCAATTGTGGTTGCTTGAGTTAAATAATTGTAAAATATCTTTAAAACCCTATTCACCCCCCCTCTAGTGGTTTTTCACTCCTTCCACTGTGCTATCAATCAGGAGAAATGTCTCTGTGGTCCCACATCTATGAGCAAGGGGGCAGTATGGTACGGGAGTTCTAAAGTGATGCCAGGGTATCTGGGGTTCAAAATATTAAATATCTTGTTGTCTTTGAGGGAGATCATTTGGGACTTTGCTAGATAGCTTAAATCAACAACCTTAGTTCATTCTACTTTAGGAAGCCCTGCTAAATCACAGCCCACCCCTTTTGCAATTGTGGTGACTATTCCTCCCATGATGAATGGATTTTTTCTTTTAGAGGGAATTGTCTTTAGGTGGTCAATCACCATGCTTCCTATGTTGACAAAGCCTTTACTTGCCACTATATCCATCATAGAAAGATACTTCTGTGAACAACAACCTTGATTGTTATAGTGGCAAAAAATGATGTTTCCTAAGACCTTCTGCAAATATCTCATGAAAGGATTATACGCCTTCCTAGTCTTAGATTTTCCTATAGAGAATGTGTCTTGACCTGTGATAGCTTTGCACATCTTTGAATAATCTGCTTTCCCATTCTTGTTGAGTCTTCCCTCATCCAAATTCTTTGCCATTTCTAGATTGTGGGTGAATATCCCATTGAGTTGGGAAGAACTAAGCACATGTGTGGAATCAAGCAGCCTGAAACTTATTACATCCTCACCTATATGTTGCACTTTTTCCAGCAAACTGAAGAATTCATGGGTCAACTCAAGGTAGGTTTCTTCAACCGCGTGAAAGATCTTATATAACCCACAACATTCCAATCGACCTCTAAACATGAATTTAATCCCTAAGTCTTGCATGGTTGTTGTACATGCATACCTAGTGGGAATCACCCTCCTTGTCAAGCATTCAGGGTAGAGAGGTTTCATGAAAACTCTTCTTGAAGTGCCCCTACCATATGTGGATCCCTCAGATTGCTTTCCAACCCACTTCATTTTGTCCTCCTCTAGCTTGTACATGAAATCCACTGGCTCATCCTCCATCTCCTCACTTTCAATCTCATCTACCTCCTCCTCCTCATAAGTGTGTGACCCCAATCTTGTGTCCAAGTTCAAGGGAACCATCTAAATAGGTGCATCCTCATCTTCTTCTTCAACCAACAATCAACATCTAGAGGGTTGTTGAGAGGCGCGAGTCCATCCGAATGAAGTACAATGCCTCTCCAGAGTCAGACATGGAGGTAGTTGTGAAGATGACACAGCATCGGCCTTCTTGGCACTCTTTTCTCAGGCCGATGCATCAACATCCATTGAGTCAACGATGCTTTATAACTCTTCTTCTTCCTCCTCCTCCTCTTCGGGTATGATGTAGCTTGGATCTGACGTATGGTGGCTTAAGGAGGAGCAGAGTCAAGAATCACTCATTGATGTTGATCTTTGGAGAGACTAACCAGAGATGGATTTGGACGGTGATGTAGGGCTGTGTGATGGAGGTGTGACGTTGGAGGCCCGTTTGGTGTGACTTTTGCCTCCGGTGAGGATATTCATAGTTTTCTCTACCCCTTTCTTGATTACTTTTCTTGTGATCTTCATCTTGGCAAGGATTTGGTGGATGAATAAAGAACAACATCAAATTTCGTACTTCCAGGCTGTAGGGGCAAAATCTTCTTGGAGATGAAGACATAGAGGGTAATGGAGGGTGGAAAATGGAGCTTGAGGTAGGGGAAGGTTAGTGGGAGGCAAGGGGAACTTGAATCTAGAGTTTTAGAGTAAGAGGAGGTGATTTGTGGGTGATTGGAGGTCACTCTAGTCACCCACCCTCACAGAACGGTTGTTCTGGTTCATGGAAATGAACTAGAGGTCATGTTGGGTCCGGCAAATTTGGGGTACTTAAGTGTTGGGCCCGGGCCAGCATGGTCGTGTTGGTCAGAACGGCCGTGCTGATCGGGCCTGAAACCTAAGTTTTTCCTATTGCAAGCAACCTTGCCAGCATGGCCGCTCCATGTTAGCACGATCATGCTGGGTCCTCCAAGTTTAAAAACCTTCAAAAATCATCAAATCACTCCATCATTCATAATCTAATCATGACCAACAATCCACTTGATGTTCTGTCAAAAAACATTTCACTGAAATGTGCCTCATTTATGAAACTTTAATGTATTTCACCTATATCATCATCAAACTAAAACAAAATTGTTAAACACAAGTGTGTGTATTCTTGAAATCATGTGAAAATAAATCAAAAGTATCAAAAATTGAAGGTTGGGTGCAAAAATTCCTAAACCTAGGTGGGTTTTCTCCGACTAGCGCTAAATTTTACACCTTCAGTCGAGCTTATTGATTCTTGAGCTCGATCATCCTCAGGAAATTTTCAAAGCATCTTTTAGTAGATATCCCTCTCATGTGCATTTAAGCACATCTCTTCATCAAGATGGTGTTCCTCAACTAACACCACAATATCAACTTTGATTGTCTTTATATGGGCCTACTTCAACAACATGCTTTCAATCTTTGTCTATTGACGATGAATTCTCTTGCTCCATCCTTTTCACATATCACCACAACCCCATATGGGTATATATTCTTGATTAGATAAGGTCCTCCTCATGTAGATCGAAGCTTCCCGGGAAAGAACTTCATCATAGAGTTTTACAATCATACCCATTGTCTGGGTGAAAAGTCCTTCTTGATCAACTTATCATGTAAGAACTTGGTCCTTTCCTTGTAACTTTTGGATAATTCATAAGCCCCATTTCTCATCTCCTCAAGCTCATGCAACTGCAATTTTCTATTCAATCCGGTAGTGTCTCCATCCATGTCCATGGCTTTCAATGACCACAAAGCCTTGTGTTGCATTTCCACGGGTAGATGGCAACTTTTTCCATACACAAGTTTAAATGGTGTGGTGCCAATAGGAGCTTTGAATGTTGTCATATATGCCAACAAAGCTTCATTGAGACGTAAAGACCAATCCTTGCGGTCTAGCCTCACTGACTTCTCAAGAATGAGCTTTATCTCCCGATTAGCTAACTCAACCTGACCACTCGTTTGAGGGTAGTAAGGAGTAGACACACGACGATTTACTCCATGTATTTTTAGTAGACCCTCAAAAGTATGATCAATGAAATGGCTTCTGCCTTCACTAATCATGGCCCGTGGTACACCAAATCGGCTGAAGATGTTTGACTTCACAAAATCACAAACCACATTATGATCATTGGATCTAGCAACAATTGCTTCAATCCCTTTTGATACATAATCAACGGCCACCAAGATGTACACATATCCAAATGTGGGAGGAAACAGACCCATGAAGTCAATTCCCCAAACATCAAACACCTCAACCACGAGAATGGGTGATAGAGGCATCATTTCCCTCTTGGAGATAGTGCCTACCTTTTGGCACTTCAAAAACACTTGCAATATTCATGAGAATCTTTGAACAATGTTGGGCAATAAAATCCACTTTGAAGAATCTTAGCGGTTGTGCATTTTCTGCCAAAATGACCTCCACATACACCGGAGTGGCACATGGCTAGGTTATCTTGCTGCTCAATTTCCAAAACACACCTTCTAATGAGTTGATCAGGAAATATTTGAATAGATGCTGGTCATTCGAAGCATAGTGTTTCACCATAGCAGACAAACTCTTGCTCTCTTCCCTTGTCTAAGTACTTGGTATCCACCCACTAGCTAAGAAGTTAGCTATGTGCTTGTACCATGGTCTTTGGGTGGATGAAAGTAAGAAAATTTCCTCTTGTGGCATTGTTTCCTTCATTCATTTCCTATCATCATACGATGTTCAATGCAAGAGAGATGATCGGATGCAGAATTTTCCACTCACTTCTTGTCAACAATCTCTAGATCAAACTCTTGGAGCAATAGAATCTATCAGATCAGCCTTGGCTTAAAATCTTTCTTTGACATAAGATATCTCAAAGATATGTGATCCGTGTATACCACCACCTTGTCTTGCAAGAGATAAGAACAGAATTTGTCAATAGAAAAAATCACAACAAGTAACTCCTTTTCCGTGGTGGTGTAGTTCTTTTGAGCTTCATCAAGGGTTTTGCTTGCATAATAGATGGAATGTGGGACCCAACCAATCCTTTGGCTCAGTATATCCCCCACTTCCATATTCGATGCATCCATCATAATTTTGAATGGCAATGAGAAATCTAGGGGTTGCTTCACTATAGAGATAGCTTGTGCTCCAAGTGATTGAAAGCTTCAACACAGTTGTGATCAAAGTTGAATTCTACATATTTTTCTAGCAAGTGATAAAGCAACCTTGAGATTTTGCTAAATTCTTTATTGAAATGATGATAGAAGCCCACATGCCCCAAGAAAGATCAGACATGTCTTACGATGGAAGGAATAGTAAGAGTGGAAATCAGGCCCACTTTGGCCTTATCAACTTTGATGTCGACCTTAGAAACTCTGTGACCCATAACAATGCCTTCCGGAAACATGAAGTGACTTTTCTCCCAAGTTAGCACCAAATGGACCTTGACACACCTTTTCAGTATGGCTTCTTGGTAGGGAAAACACTCATCAAACATCTTACCAAACACAGAAAAATCATCCATGAAGACTTCAAGCGATGAATCAAGCATATCAACAAATATGGATGTCACACATCTTTGAAAAGTATAAGGAGAATTGCACAACCCAAATGGCATCCTCTTGTAAGAAAAAGTACCACTTGGACAAGTGAACGTCATCTTCTCTTGATTAATAGGATGAACAGCTATTTCGAAGTAATCGGAGTACCCATCAAGAAAATAGTAGAAACTTTATTCAGCTAATATCTCCAAGATCTGATCAACGAATGGGAGAGGATAATGCTCTTTCTTAGTCTTCTCATTCAATTTCATGTAGTCCATGCACATACTACACTTGGATTGCTCTCTCACAGGCATCAATTCCCCATCTTCATTCTCAGTGAATGTGATCCCACTCAACTTGGATGGAACTCACCCATGGGCTATCAGAAATGGGATATATAATTTCAGCATCAAGTAGCTTCACGACCTCTTTTTCTACAACTTATTTCAACTTTGGATTCAACCATATTTGCATTTAACGGGTTAGTATAGCATCATCCTCAAGGTAGATTCTATGGACACAAATAGAGGGGTCAATACCACTCAAATCAGCAATGGATTATCCTATGGCCTGAATGTTCTTCTTCAAAACTTCCATCAAAGAATCATCTTGCTCTGCAAAAAGGATAGAGGAAATGATCACCGAAGGGTGTCATTGGAGCCTAAGAAAGCATATTTCATCCCTTTGGGAAGAGACATGAGCTCAACAACGGGAGGCCCTTCAAGGGAATTCTTCAATGGTTCAAAACTGGAAGGGAGATCCTCACTTGCAGCCACTAAGGCCAGTTCTTCTTCCTCATCCTCGTCATCATCATCATCGAGAAATTCCACAATAAGCCCTAAACCTCTACCTTGTGTGGAAGTTTGAATCCATGCAAGTAGACATTCTTCTAAAATATCATCAAGACACTCAGTAAGATAACAATCCTTTTTTGTAGAACCTATCACCTTGGCCTTAGTAGATGACTTGAAAATGTTTAATCGGATTTTCATGTACATGAAAGTCACATACATGGTGTCGGTTCTCACATGGATCACTACATTGGTTGTAGCCAAGAAGGGTCTCCCCAAGATAATATGCACTTTCCTTGAGTCTTTTTTCATGTCCAACACAATGAAATCAGTAGGAAAGAATGTAAAGGTCTCATCATCAAGCCTGACAAGAACATCATCAACATGCTCTCTAGGCATTTTCACATATCGACCGGCTAATTGCAAAGTCCAATGAGATGGACCCGGTTGTCCCATTTGCAGTTCAGCAAACACATCATAAGGCATCATATTTACAGTAGAACCCAAGTCAAGAAAATCATGGTCTATGTGATGTGTTCTAATGCAGCATGAGATGATGGGAGCACTAGGATCTTTTCTCTTCCTAGGCATAGTGTGTTGCAGAATTAAGCTCACTTGCTCAGTGAGTTTGACCTTCCTCCGTGTCCTTCATGCCCTCTTCATCTTGAACGTGCACAAGTCTTTCAAGAACATAGTGTAACATGGAATTTTCTTAATTACATCAAGTAAAGGAATATTGATCATGACATGCTTAAAAGTTTCCATGATGTCCTTGGTGTGATTCTTCTTCCTTCCTTTAGTGGGTGGTTCTTCAAGTGCATATCGGAATGGAGGGAGTTGTGCTCCCAAATGGTTCTAACCAATAGAATCATCAAGCAGTATCACAAGAATCACAATATCATCCCTCTGTATCATAACATCAACCCAGGTGCCTATCACAATATCCTCAACCTGAATATCATTACCAACATCCCTGATCACAATATCAAATCTATCATCATTGGCTACACTATCAATAGAAGTAACATGTGGCTGGTCCAAGGTCCTACCACTCCTCAAAACTATCACTTCTTTTACATGCTCATGGGTGGTAGAAGAGGAAGATTGTGGATGTGGATGTGGCTGTTGGGGTCGTAGCAGCCTTGGGTGTGGTGGATTTGGGTTTCGGAGGATGAATTGTGGTTGTGATGGTTGTGGTGGATAGGGGTGATATTGTGGTGGGGTTTGTTGGTATGAGTGAGGTGGAGGGTATTAGTAGCTGCATGGGGGTTGTTTATGTGGAGGATCATAAGGATTTGGTGGTCCTTAGTACTAGACTTGGCCTTGTGGTGGGACATAAGAACCTTGAGTAGTGCTTACATAACCTCCATCATTGTTTGGGTTGGCCATAGGTTGAGACGGGAGTCTCCCTTCTCCATGGCGAGCAAGTGAAAGGGAAATTTGATCAGGCTTTTGTTCAAGGCAGCTAATGTTTTGTCCTTGAGAGGAGACATGTTTCTTTAGTTCATCATGGTTCCTTATCCATCCTAGAACTTCTTCTTCAAACTTGGAGTAGTATTTAGGCCCTTGAAGTTTCCTTGGCTGCCCTTGCCCCTCCTCATTTTGTTGTTTCCATGAGAAATTGTGATTATTTCTCCATTTTAGAGTATAAGAATTGGGCATCGGGCCTTGGTTGTTGCGGTTTCCAAAGGCATGCAAAGCCTACACTTCTTCCTTGGGATCAATTGCCATAGTAGATTGGCTAGAAGAACCACCAGCTTGGTTTTTCATAATGTTCATCATATCCAACATGATCTTCATCATTTGTTGGTTGGATTCTATTTTGACTGGAGCTACATGAGAGGGTGGGGGAATGTAGTTTTGGTCACAGTTCTCCCCTTTATTTGAAGCTTGGTGGGGAGAATTCTCAGTAAGATGCTCGAACAAGGGCCAAGACTCCTCTGATGGCTTTACCATGAATGTGCCTCCACATGAAGAATTGACATTGTTTTGTCTCAACTCAACTAGCCTGGTGTAGAACGCTTAAACAAGCTACCACAAAGGTACCTCATGATGAGGGCAGTCATGCAGGATCTTTTGGAACCTTTTCATGGAAGGGTTCATTTTCTTTTTGTAAGAAGGTGGTAATGCATCTCTACATCTGAGTCAACTTGGCTATCAGGTAGAACTTCTTAAGGAACTCCTTCTTCACTGTATTCCATGTGACTAACTCAGGCTTAGATATGTACCACTCCTTAGATTTTTCTTTTAGGGAAAAGGGGAAGAGGGTTCTTCGGATTGAGTCATCGGTGGCGGTAGGTGTGCGGAAAGTGTAGCAGGTTTCCAAGAAAGTGTTGATGTGGTGGTATGGATTCTTGTTCTCCATCCCATAATAAGTATGGAGGAGTCCGAGAAGGGCTGGTTGAATGGAGAATTGTTGACCCAACATTTGGTCAACAAGACTGGCAATTGGGGAGTTGTAGTTCCCTAGGGTGAAATACTTGTGAAGAGGGCGGTTGGGTTGTGTGGACCACCCTCGAGTGGGATTTGAGCATCCTGGTCTTCCATTTATGCTTCTTCATGTTGGTTGTGGCAGTGTTAGCATCGCCTTCTACCTATCTCGAGGTCATGGCACCAAGTCAGTATAAGCCGAACGCGTACTGCTCATGCACAACTGTCACCCACACAATACACAAACAAGAAACAAGAGCCAAGATAGAAATCTAGTATATAAAAGTAAACAAAGAATAAAGAATAGAAATAGTGAGGGAAGTAGGAAAAGCTAAGCTACACTAACTAGCTAGGCTGAGCGCCTCTATTCCCAGCAACGATGCCACAAAGCTTGGTGTGTTTCTACCAATGGTGTTACACACTACTCAATTGGAGTTTGAGTAGATGCAACCCCACGAACAGACACACACGATGAATCTTTCAAAAAAATTATATATGGACCTAGTCCAACACACTGGCTTAACTAATCACAAGTACCCACAAGCGCACAGGGTCGTGATGTAGTATAGGCAAGTGGAAATCGTACAGTTGATCCTTAGGGAGAGAGGAGACACTAGAGCTAAGTTAATGTGAGCTATGTTCCTAAATTGGAGTGTAGGGTTTGAGGGTTTAAAGGTTGGTTTTGGTTGGTTAATCTACGATTGCAAGGAATGTAAGAGCAATAAAGAAACTAGATTACCAACAACCCTAGATTACCCTAAGCAAGTTAAGACTAAGAAACTAGGCAAGACAAGCAACAGAGCAAGAATAATGAGTTAAACTATACAAGCAAGGAAAATTATCAACTAAGAAACAAGCTAAGCACTAACACAAGCGAGAGCCTAGGTTATCACTAATTAACTGAATTAACACAAGCAAGCTCAAAAGAGGCCTAACTACTTAAGCAAGACCTAACTATCAAGAACCAAGCAATTAGCTAAGAAGTAACAAAGGCAACTAGCTAAACTAGCATTAACTACCTAAGAAGGCAAGGGTGGATTTTAAGCAAAAATATGGATAGGTGGGCCATTTAGTAATGAAACTTTAATATTAGTTGGGGGAGGTTACATAACAAGCAAGTTGTATATCTTCAATCTAGATTACCAAACCAAACAATAAGGCAAGTTCTAATTGAATATACCCTATACTACTAGTTGGAGAACTAGTTCTAGGTGTAATTCTAATAGTACTTGGCAAGTCTAGGTTTCTAGGTTAAGTGGAATTAGGGAAATTGAAAGCCAAGGGTAGGAATGGGAGTAGAGATGAGGGTGTTTCACCTCATGTTACTTTCCATCTAGCCTTTAGGAAACTCTAGGCAATTGTACTAATCACACTTACACTAGCTACTTAGATCTCACACCTACTTGTAGAAGAAGGGAGTTGTATGTAGGAACAAAGAGGGCTATCTAGGGATCCTCTAATTGCACCTAGGAGCCATTCCTAAGATAGCCACATACATTCCATTTTACCATGTTCAAAAGAACAAACCACATGAAAAATAATGAGAAATGAAATAGAAGCAACAGACAATCATCAAAGAATGGAAATATGTTCAATACAAATTATTTTCTTCCAACATGGAATCAAAGTAACATTTTAACCCCAAACAACCCACCACTAGGGGCTTAGCTAGACATGATCATACAAAACAGAAAAGAAAGCAGAAGAAAAGGGTAGGAATCCATGGAGCTCGTGAAAGCTTCTTCTCCTTCACCTCCTAGCTATTATAGAATGACCTCCCTCCTCCAAGGTGGGTGAAGAGAATGGAAATGAAGGGGATTATGGTAGAAAACCTAGAAAACTAGGTTTCTATGGTGGAAATGGGGTAGAAATGGTAGGTGGATGTCTTGAATGCAAGGGAGGTAGTGATTGAATGTTCTATAGTAGGAAGGAGGGTGCTAAGGCAGCTAACCTAGTGTTTTGGCTGCCACCTATGTATAAATAGGTTGTGGTGGGAGTACTAGGGTAATTAGTGGTATAGTTAGAAAATCAATGCTGAAAAAGGTAGGTTTTGGATGGTAGTACGGTCATTCTGGGCAGAACAGTCATGGTGGTTGATGGTTGGAATGGTCGTGGTGGGGGAGAACGGCCATGGTGGGAAATGGAAAATATCAGAGTGAAAGTGGTGAAATGAAGGCTGCTAGGCCGTGCTAGGAATCACGGCCGCGGTGGGGGCTAGGTAGAATTGTTGGGTAGCACGACCATGGTGGGTGAGGTGAATTGGAGATCATTCTAGTCAGCATGCCCGTTCTGATCCTTGGCATCACGGTCGTGCTAGCTAGCATGGCCATTTTGGGGGCTTCTCAACACAACCATGATGGATAGCACGGTCGTTTTGGCAATGTTGTTGTAGCTTGACAAAATGAAGATCATCCCTGTAACTTTTGCATTTGTGAGCACGGTCGCTCCTTGGCACCACGACTGTGCTGGGGTCCTCAATAGAATATTAAACTTGAAACTTCATGATCAATAGACTTCTTTGCTTGAGCTTGACCTTTGGCCACTAGGGGTAGGTTGAGGGAGCTTTGGGGTCTTCTTTGGACCCCTCCATGGGTGGAGAAATCCTAGAACTCTTTCCTTCTCTCTCATCCAATCAAGACATGGTCCAAGTACCTGAAAAACATGCAAAGAACATCCATAAGTGCATTTTATAGTAATATGAATATTGAGGGAATTAACTTGCATTCTACTATATTTAGATTTGATTGAGATACAAAAAGACACAAGATGAAGCCCTAAAATAGGGTTGCATCAGTAAAGCTCTACGACTTTGCAACCCATGTATAATTATATTCCATCATAAGAGATACAAGGAGACCACCGTACATCCAAAGACTTACCTATTCAAGACAAGAGTATTTCACCTACATAAGAACTTACCCACTTTATCAAGACGTTGTCAGCCTTCACCAAGGACTTACCCACACTTGCATCAAGCCTTTGGCAATGAAGGAATTACATACTGTTCTTGAATGTTTGCCTTGCCCTTCTCCTTCACCTATAGAAGATCTTCACACCTTCTTCAACCTTGAAGAATAAGAACAACTTCACCTTCACTTGAAGAAGCTAACTTCAACCTTTGCTCTTAGACAAAGGGGATTGGGAAGATGGAAGGAATGATAGCTTTACAAGATAACATGGAGTTATCTCTCTTACAACATGCCTAACTCACTCACTATTACACAATGCTTTGTAAATGAGAGAGAGAAAGGGGCTCAAAGGGTTGCAACACACTCAACTATAGCAAGGACCAAGGATAGCATAAATGAGCAACCTTAGAATGAACTCTAAGAGGTCCTATTTATTGTTGGGGGTGTTCCTTTGAGTGTAGGATAACTTAATAATGAAATATAGCCATTTTATAACTTGCAACAGATCTATTTTCATTTCTAACAACTATCCAAAGGTTGGAATCACTTTTTTTGCATTTTCCATACAGTACATTCAGTTGAGTTTCAATAAAGATAACTCGACCGATCCACTAACCAACAAAGCTAATTTTCAAACTATCAGTCGAGTTTGTTCTAGGAAACTTGAAAGATGACTCAAAACCAATTTTGGTCAGTGAGTCGATTGATCAAGTTCTGTGAGTGTGCAACTCGACCGATCGATCCATTTCCAAAAATTCATCACTGATCAGTTGAGATTCAAACTTGATTGACAAAGTTGTTGTGACAAATTTTTCAAAATGGTTTTAGAGTGACCAAACGTTGGAATTAAGTATCCCTAATTTTTTTCCACCTTAGTTACAAGTCATATCATCAATACAAGTGATTAAAAAAATATTTTAAGGTGGTTTGGAGTGATTTCCCAAATTGCACACTTGCATTGCTTTTAACTTGAACTTGGACAAGCTAGGGCTTGTGTAATTTGATCCTTTTAATGTACCTAAAGCCTAAAATCAATCTTGAACAGACATATTAGATCATATGAATGAAATGGTTAAGTCATTATCAAAATATGGACAATGTATAACTCTCAAGTCAACATTCCCCCCTTTTGACAATGACAAACCATTCTTCAACATATTGAAAAGGATATGTAAAGTTATACCTTATCCTTGTGAATTATAGGGGGATTCATAGTTTCAACAATGTGAATTGCTTCCACTCAATCTATGCTCATGCTTACCTACATAGTTAGTCTATGTACACAAAGAAATATAACATATGTATATTGTATGGTCCTTTAGCAAGTCACGTGATAAAGCATATATTAAGCAAGAAAAAAGATCACATAGGCAATAAAATCGATATGGTTGAGCTTCAAAACATTGAAGTTCTCTCCCCCTTTGGGCATTATCAAAAAGAAGGGGGTAGAAGAGCATAAAAATAGGTATTCTCTAAGCACAACCAAAACATTTAATCCACAGGATAAAACATGCAACCTCAAAGCACACATCAAACAAAGATGAGAGAGAGACAAGTAATCTAAGTCATAATCATAATATGGGAAACATAGAACCAACTCATGAGATATAGTCAAACAAAGAGTAAGTGTACATATGATTAAGATTATAACACTGAAAGCATGTCCTCAAAACAACTACGAGCCAAAACGATGAAAACAACATGATGATAGAAATCGTACATATCAGATAATGTGCCCAGATGTGTTTAGTACAAAATAGTCTAGAAAGATATATATGATCAACATCTATAGACTAAAAAGTAAAACATCTGAACGTCTAGGATATCTATGTCCACAACATCATCATCCTTGTCATCATCATCATCAGAAGCTTCAAGCTTGCAGTCATCATCTCCATCTGAAGACACAATAGAGATAGCAGCTTCACCTTTATCACCAGATGAACCAACAAAGCCATCATCAGAGAAATTTGAACCATCCTCACCATCATCCTTAGATTCCTCCCCATCAGTAGAAACAACTTCCTCATCAACTTGGTCGGGCATCTCCTCATCGGTAGAAGGACCGAACCACAATTAGGATACATGGCATTTTGTTCAGCCCAAGACATACCAAGGTCATGCAACTCTTGGGCTTGAGGAAAAGTGGGAGCAGATGCGCCAAGTCTTGTAATAAAGGTAGATATAGGACCAATAGGGAGAGGAAGTACTCCAGGGGTAGATCGACACAACAACATAGGGTGTAGCAGAAGAAGCAGTAGGTGGAGGGGCTGGGTAAAAGTGATTGCTTGCATATGATGCATAATCACCTCCTGGGTAGGGCTGGTAGGCAAGGTTAGGATTGGCAAAGGATAGGCTAATGGTAGACATGATAGCACTGTTGGTATGTATGCCCTGAGAGACAATCATGGGATGATTGGTGGGATACATTAAGATTGATTTTATAAACATCAAAGGCAAGCATCCAATTCTTTTTGGTTCAGTCATATGAGATAGTGATAGAACAGATTGAATGTCTAGAGAATGACAGTACTCAATGACATATGCTTTCAGGTTGAGGACCTGAACGATGAGATCATATGGATTCTAAGAGTTTGTACATTCTTGTTATGTCCCTAGTCGGATGTCATTGTGGAAGGTAGATAGATAGCAATGACACACAAGACTAGATTGTGGTGTTGGTTGATGACATAATCTCATTAGTCATGATATAGAGATATCAAACCAAACACATAGGTACTTGTTAGAGAACAAGTGTACCGGACAGACCCACCGTGAGTTTGACACATGGAACCATGAGATGGTAGTCACAGTCAGTACTCACAGTGATGGTGGTGAGTGTGATTCTTTGACCTGAAATCACTACACTCAACACATGTCATTGGGCACACTTTGACATCATCAAACG
Organism: Alisma plantago-aquatica; assembly: GCA_963693085.1. Taxonomy (NCBI): domain Eukaryota; kingdom Viridiplantae; phylum Streptophyta; class Magnoliopsida; order Alismatales; family Alismataceae; genus Alisma; species Alisma plantago-aquatica. The sequence continues at coordinate 401,141,262 of OY856415.1, read as the reverse complement.
CAGTCCTGAAACATGGGTTGTTATAAAGGTGATGATTGGGTGGCTTTGACACATGGGGCTTTTGAGGGGTGAGTGATAGATATGGGATTTTTCCCTCCTGAGGGAGTTTGATATCCAAGGCCACTTGATGAGTAGGATTGAGATAGGCGTGCGCACGCATGTGTGAATCAGTATGTGATATTGATGTCATACATATCTCCTTCAATCTACTTTGAGATCAAGAAAGTGAATGAACGTTGACAGGATGACTGCTCCATGCCTCGAGTTCATTCGGGATATCAGTGACAAAGGAATTATACATTCGCTGTAACACCATTCACGGATTGTAGGATTGAAAGTTGTTCTCCAACTTTCTACTTTCACTTGGGTAGCACTGATGTGTGACTAGGCACCGCTCTTTGCTTGTGAAGTCATAAGTGTTATGGACTTTCACTGCCAACGTGAAATGGACCTGCAGGGTCACACACATAGGATTTAACCTGGAAGAGGAGTTTTGTCCACAAGCAATGTTTAGATTGATTACTAAAGGAGTTTAGTAGTTCAATTAAACACTCAATCAGTCGATGGCTCAATATCATATTGTTCAAGGTGTTGGACGCATTGATTGGAGTATCAGATTGATTGAAATCACAATTGACTGATTCTGCACAACCTGCACTCCCAACCGATCGACTCAAATGTTGAACCGGTCGGCTGAGGTTGTTGAACCTGTCGGCTCAAGTGTTGAGCCGATCGGCTCATGCCCAGGGTGAAATGAGTGGTTCAAATGTTGAATCGATCGATTCAACTGGTGCAACCGAGCAACTTGGGAAAGTCAGGTCGGTGAGAATTTTCCTTTCGTTTCAAATTTCCCAATTCGATTGGGAATAAGATTGGTATTCGATACCAATTAGAAACAAAACAAGGAAAGTCATTTTGAGTTGGATCAGGACCATTAACCGATCAGTTCAGGGCACCAACCGATCGGTTGGGGTGTCCCAAATGATCGGCTCAGGTCCAACCGATCGGCTCAAGGGCCGAAACGATCGGTTCAGTGGTGAAATGATCGGTTCAGGTTGCGAGTTGGTTGCTTTTTATGGAAAATCTCGAACCCTTCTACTCCTACTTTTAGTCCCGTATTGCCCGGGATAGAGAACCCTGTCCCATGACCCTCCTATATATATATAGGGGTAGTGGGGGCTTCTCAGACAACAACTCAGTGCAACCAGTTGCTCTAGAAAGTTGTCGTTCTCTCTGGTTTTGGTAACCAAGAGAGAGCCCGAGCAAGTGCTTCCCGCAAAAGGGAGGTGCAGCAAGGGAAGGACAACTGCAGTTGCAACTGGAGGCAGGAGAGTGTGTTGGCGATTAGTACGTCAACAGGAGGGTGCGACTCCTTCCACTTCCTTATGGGACAAGGAGTGTGGAGTTCCAGGTGGTCCGTGTGGACTACTACAGAGGTGGGAGGTCACTGCCGCTCAGGAGGACAACTGTCATGCGACAGTCCGGTAGGAGGAGGAGTCGTCAGTCCCGGTGCGACTGGGAGCTGCACAGATGCCGTCCAAGACTGGAGTTGAAGACCGTGCAAGGCGCGAGGTATTGTCTCTGAGCAAGCCTCGGGACATGGTATGATTCCACAAACCATCCTTTCCTATTATATAGACGTTGACGCGTTTCCTCGGTATGGGTTTGGGGGAGAAAATTTTTGTTTCCGCTGCCTTCTCTGTCTCCCCTAAAACCCAACAGTGGTATCAGAGCCACGTCAACTTCTCTATATTTTAGGAATATCGATATGATCGATTTTGGTTTGTCTCCTTATTTATTGCATATGATATGAATAATATCGGCTTATGCATTTCCAATCCTAAATCCACAAATCCCAATTACATATATGATATGTATTATTAATGTGATCGATACACGTCGCCCTTAAATGAGTTTTGTGGTGGATGTGTAGCATGATTATGGCCTATAAACCCCTATCTATGTGTGGTTGTTTGTGGTTGCTTGCATCTCGGTCTGCACACCGATCTTCCCTCTCTTATTCCTGATGTAACTCGAAATAATTCGAGATTCTTTCCTACCTTTGCTCCCCCCGAATGTAACTCGGGGTTTCTCCTTTTTTAAGCAATGTATAAATAGGATAGATTTTATTTCCTGTTATGTCGAAGACCGGCAGACATCAAGACGACAGATGAAACGATCGGTTCAAGGCGTGAACCAATCGGTTGACGTTCCAGACGATCGGTTCAAGGAGTGAACCGATCGGTTGATGACCGGTTCGAGGAGCGAGACGAGCGGGTGGCGGCCATAAAGAGATGCACGACGACCAGGCAAACCCATCGGTTGGAGGAGTTAACCAATCGGCTGGTGGCACCCAGACAACCGGATGGAGAGAACAGATCATTCATGAGATGAGTTGATCAACTCGGATGCCAAGGCACAAATGTTCATCTTGTACAGGTTGCATGTGATGTAGACCTAGATGACCGTGATTCCTATTGGCTCGAGGAATCACATTAGGATGGTCATAATCATCACTTTTTATCGTTTGTGCATGTTTTCTGTGGGATATAACATGTATATGATATGTACTATGTATTGTGGTGATTGGATATGTATATGTATATAAAACCAAATCCCTCATTAAAATATTAAGTTTTAGATGCCTTCCAAATGAAACACACATGAAAAGCTTGATCGACCAAGTGTGGGCATGCCCTAGCGTGGTGCAGCGTCTATCTTGTGGAAGCGTGAAGGATGAATGTGTGGGTCTGCCCTAGCAGGGTGCATGTTCATCGTGTTTTCTTTGGGTCGGACTTAATAAGGTGACCTAGATATGATCTAGCACCTTGAGGCATGGAGATGTTCATGGCAAGGAGTTGCATATGACATATTATCAAGAGTTGCATATGATGCAATTGGCAAAAGTTGCCTACCTGAGAGATCTAAGTTGTGGGCGATCAGCCCAAGCTGGCTCATGACTTAGAGGATTTCAGGATCTTTCCCACTAGAAGGTTGTATGCTGCAATCTTCCAAATTGATGGTGAGGGCTATCAATTTGAACTAAAATAGTGGGAGCGATAATCAATTAAAGGCCTAATTATATCGTCAAACTTTCAAATCAATCAAATAAGTCAAAAATGAGTTTTTGGACTAAAATTGCATATTTTTCTTTTATAGTTAAATGGCAACAAACAACAACTTTTCTTTATGATTGGTCCTTGACAAGGACAAGCTAAATGGGAAAAACTTCCATGACTGGTATCGGACATTGAGAATTGTTCTCACTCAAGAGCGTAAGCTCTATGTCCTGGATACTCCAATTCCATAGGAACCCGCTCCTAATACACCAAAGGCACAAAGAGATGCTTATAAGAAGCATTTTGATGATGCCATTGATGCAAAGTGATTGATGCTATGTTCAATGAACCATGAGTTGCAAAGACAACATGAGAACATGGGTGTCATTGAGATGATTCAGCATCTCAGGAACATGTATGAAGATCAGGCATGTCAAGAGAGATACAATGTTTTTAGGGCGTTGTTCAAGTGCATCATGATAGAAGGAGATCTAGTTGGTCCTCACACACTCAAGATGATTGGGTATGTGGAGAACTTGCAGAGACTGGGATTTCCACTGAGCCAAGAGTTGGCTACTGACGTGATACTGCAATCATTGCTAGAATCTTACAGTCAGTTTGTGATGAACTACAACATGAACAACTTTGATAGGCCACTGTCAGAGTTGTTGGGCATGTTGAGGACAGCCGAGATATAGATGAAGAAGGAAAAGCCTAAGTCTATGATGGTGATCATGGGAAAGAAAGGCAAGTCCAAGCGCAAGGGTAAGGGCAAAGCTAAGAAAGGTTCTGATACTAGCCAGGAGCCCAAGACGTCTTCAGCTCTCAAGGACAAGGGAGGCGTGACTAAGAAAGGAAATTGCCACCATTGTCAAAAGCCCGGACATTGGAAAAGGAATTGTCCTCTCTATCTGGAAGAACAAAAGAACAAGGAAACAACTGAAGTCTCCACTTGAAGGTGTCATGAAAGTAAACTTGTAACACTTTTGAGGTATATGATACCAAGATGTAAAGCGTAAAGCACTCATATTTGGGGCAAGTGTTGCCGCCATAGATAGGAGTACTTTAGTTTATTTTCAGCCTACAAGGCATGTAATACAGTTATGAACTGCTATTTCATATTTTCCAATAGATAGAAACACTTTATTTTTGCATATTGTATGACAATGATGGCAATTAATAAAGTTGAGTTTTCAATCTTAAAGATATGATCTTTGTGGCAATGCCTTGTTTATCTTGTTATATTCGATATGCATAAGATAAAATGATACCTGAAAGTTATAAGATAACTCAAACAATCAAATTATCATAAATCATAAGAAATTCGTTTCTAGTTTCCATGTGATGGATAAATCTAGACTCTTTTGGTTAGAGAACCTGTGAGAGACATGAATATCTTGGACATGATTAATCAATCTTCACTAATGTAGTGGGAGAATGATTATCCTATTAGGTATAATACATGTGATGTATTTACATACCTATTGGAACAAATGCTAATACTTCAAATGGTGTTTAGAGAAATACCAATATGAATATCTTGAAGTGTTCAAGATTATCATAGATGAAGTGCAAATTTGGTAAAATGTTAATTCTTGATGAGATCAATGAATGAAATAGTTGGAACAAATGTTTGAGATCCTTACGAGTGATTATGATAGTGTATCATAGTGAACTCATGATCAAGGCATGGTGATGTCTAAATCATGAAGGAATCATACTCTAAGGAGTTAGAGAATGATTATCAAATAACTGAATTCTTCTTAATAAAAGAATACCCCACAATAATAAAGGACATTAAGAATCACAAGGAGTTGTGAGTTCGTATATCCTTGACAGATACACCTCAATTATCTATGTGATGAGTTGTTCATATGATGAGTCAACTATCTAGATGAATATGAGGAACCAAAATTTTGAGTTATGGTTTATAGCCATTACATCCTAAATGACATCCATATGAACCATAAGGTATGACCTTGATGGTAGCACCCATTGGATAATATCCATAAGTGCAAATAAGTCTTAAGTGTTAAGACACATGGATAACATTTTGAGAAGGATGATGCTTGTTGATTGCAACTTAATGACTAAGTCATTTGGCATATGGATACTAAAACCGCATTCCTATGAGGAATAAAACAAGGATGTGTACGTGACATAACCTATAAGGTTTATGAATCCACCAATGCAAATGAAGTCTATAAGTTACAATGGACTAATCAATGTAATTGATTGAGTACAAGCAACTCAGAGTTGGATCTTTACTTTGATGATATAGTCAAAGGGTTTGACTGATATGTCAAAGATAAAGAAGGGATCTGTGATTTAGTGGGAGAGTGTTCACATTCCACATGTTGATGTGAAATGAAATGTTCTAGACTGGAAATCCAAAAGTGGAAATTATCTTTAAGGAAGATAGAGATGTTTCCTATATGATAGGAATAGAGATCTATAGAGATAGTTCTTGAAAACCTCTTGACCTGAAGAGAGAAAGCATACATTGGCAATATGTACTAAAGGGTTCAGTATGCACAGATTTAGTGGGAGAAAATTTGTCCATGTTACATGGAGCTAGTATCCCAAGGCCAAGTGTCTAATTCTTATGAAGAATGGGAACACTAAGAATAGATATGGATCTATCATGTATGTAATCATCTTATTATATTGCATGTATGACATGGCAAGAATAAAATGCATTCATCATCTTGTATGTAGGACATGACAATATGATGTGCTCATCCTGATAACTTGTATGTGGGACATGACGAGTGGATATCTGTCTATTTCCAATAAGGGTTACTGGAATACCATGAGAACTTGATATGTACTTGCGAAGTACCAGTTCTATGGATATAAGGAAGAGTTCAATGTAAAGAGTTACATTGATGCGAACTTCTGAAAGGATAGAAAATTAATCGCAAAACATATATATAGGATATATAAAAGTGAAAGTTTGTTGATAATTGGAAGTGTTCCAATAAAACCATTTAAAAGGAAAATGCCGAGTATCTATATGTGTTAGTGAATAGCAGTAGATACTATATGGATCTGGAAGTTCATGAGATGAATTTAAAGACATTCTGCTCATTGATGACAAGTCTGGAATCCTTGATCATGCAATGTGGCTAAATGTTAGCAAAGGAATACTAGATCGCATATTACGACAACTCCATCTCATACGTGTGACGTACAACGAAGTGATGAGAGACATGCAATTAAAACTGACTTTGGCAAGGTGTTGCCATTACTCACTATTTTGGCACTAGAGCAGAGTGACATGTGGGACATGTTTGAAGATCACTATGAATATGATTCAAGGGTGATTGGCTCACAGTGCAAGTGGGAGTCTGTTGGTATGTATGCCCTGAGAGCCAATCATGGGATGATTGGTGGGATACATTAAGATTGATTTGATAAACATCAAAGGCAAGCTTTCAATTCTTTCTGGTTCAGTCATATGAGATAGTGATAGAACAGATTGAATGTCTAGAGAATGACAGTACTCAATGACGTATGCTTTCAGGTTGAGGACCTGATTGATGAGATCATACGGATGCTAAGAGTTTGTACATTCTTGTTATGTCCTTAGTCGGATGTCATTATGGAAGGTAGATAGACAGAAATGACACACAAGATTACATTGTGGTGTTGGTTGATGACGAAATCTCATTAGTCATGATATAGAGATATCAAACCAAACACATAGGTACTTGTTAGAGAACAAGTGTACCGGACAGACCCACCGTGAGTTTGACACATGGAACCATGAGATTGTAGTCACAGTCAGTACTCACAGTGATGGTGGTGAGTGTGATTCTTTGACCTGAAATCACTACACTCAACACATGTCGTTGGGCACACTTTGACATCATCAAACGCAGTCCTGAAACATGGGTTGTTATAAAGGTGATGATTGGGTGGCTTTGACACATGGGGCTTTTGAGGGGTGAGTGATAGATGTGGGATTTTTCCCTCCTTAGGGAGTTTGATATCCAAGGCCACTTGATGAGTAGGATTGAGATAGGCGTGCACACGCATGTGTGAATCAGTATGTGATATTGATGTCATACATATCTCCTTCAATCTACTCTGAGATCAAGAAAGTGAATGAACGTTGACAGGATGACTGTTCCATGCCTCGAGTTCATTCGGGATATCAGTGACAAAGGAATTATACATTCGCTGTAACACCATTCATGGATTGTAGGATTGAAAGTTGTTCTCCAACTTTCTACTTTCACTTGGGTAGCACTGATGTGTGACTAGGCACCGCTCTTTGCTTGTGAAGTCATAAGTGTTATGGACTTTCACTGCCAACGTGAAATGGACCTGCAGGGTCACACACATAGGATTTAACGTGGAAGAGGAGTTTTGTCCACAAGCAATGTTTAGATTGATTACTAAAGGAGTTTAGTAGTTCAATTAAACACTCAATCAGTCGATGGCTCAATATCATGTTGTTCAAGGTGTTGGATGCATTGATTGGTGTATCAGATTGATTGAAATCGCAATTGACTGATTCTGCACAACCTGCACTCCCAACCGATCGGCTCAAGTGTTGAACCGGTCGGATGAGGTTGCTGAACCGGTCGGCTCAAGTGTTGAGCCGATCGACTCATGCCCAGGGTGAAACACGCGGTTCAAATGTTGAACCGATCGGTTCAAGTGGTGCAACCGAGCAACTTGGGAAAGTCAGGTCGACAAGAATTTTACTTTCGTTTCAAATTGCCCAATTTGATTGGGAATAAGATTGGTATTCGATACCAATTAGAAACGAAACAAGGAAAGTCATTTTGAGTTGGATCACGACCATGAACTGATCAGTTCAGGGCACCAACCGATCGGTTGGGGTGTCCCAAACGATCGGCTTAGGACCAACTGATCGGCTCAAGGGCCGAAACGATCGGTTCAGTGGTGAAACGATCAGTTCAAGTTGTGAGTTGGTTGCTTTTTGTGGAAAATCTCAAACCCTTCTACTCCTGCTTTTAGTCTCGTATTGCCCGGGATAGAGAACCCTGTCCCATGACCCTCCTATATATATAGGGGTAGTGGGGGCTTCTCAGACAATAACTCAGTGCAACTAGTTGCTCTGGAAAGTTGTCGTTCTCTCTGGTTTTTGTAACCAAGAGAGAGCCCGAGCAAGTGCTTCCCGTAAAAGGGAGGTGCAGTAAGGGAAGGACAACTGCAGTTGCAACTGGAGGCAGGAGAGTGTGTTGGCGACTAGTCCGTCAACAGGAGGGTGCGACTCCTTCCAATTCCTTGTGGGTCAAGTAGTGTGGAGTTCCAGGTGGTCCGTGTGGACTACTACAGAGGTGGGAGGTCACTTCCGCTCAGGAGGACAACTGTCATCCGACAATCCGGTAGGAGGAGGAGTCATCAGTCCCAATGCAACTAGGAGCTGCACAGATGTCGTCCAAGATCGGAGTTGAAGACCGCGCAAGGCGCGAGGTATTGTCCCCAAGCAAGCCTCGGGACAAGGTATGATTCCACAAACCATCCTTTCCTATTATATAGACGTTGACGTGTTTCCTCGGTATGGGCTTGGGGGAGAAAATTTTTGTTTCCGCTGCCTTCTCTGTCTCCCCTAAAACCCAACAAGCACAAAGATCCTGATGCATATGCTCTTGAACCTGAATTTTTTATGTCTGTTGATCCATCATGTAACCCATGAGGGTTTCATTTGATACATTAAATGAGTCATGGGCAGGTTGAGATGGTTGAGGAGGTGGAGGTTCCTATGTGGATGTGTAGGCTCTAGGTGTAGTAGAAGAAGGGGTAGGTGTATTTTTCTGAATTGTGGTCTCACTGATACAGACTCCTTTTTCTAGCAAGTTTGTAATGAAGGTCATGAAAAAGAGACTTTCCAGTGGTAGATTTAGATAGACCACAAATCAGGGATGGGTAAGGGTGGGTGGGTTCTAAGGGTGTTCTTACCAGAGTCAAAGCAGGTCATGTTATGAAGAATATATCGAGACCACTTGACTCTGATGTTCTTTAGGATACAGAACATAATCACTGTGGTATTCTCTGCAATTTCTATTTGATTTTTCTTTGGATGAATATTAGAGTTGACTACCACGGCAAGAATGTAGTTCTTTAGGTCAAAGGCAGAGGAGGGAAGGGTAGACTTATTCCTATATGGAAAATGAGACTTCTTCAAGAATTTATGTATGTCAGGGAGAGTGATACCATATTGCTTGTAGAAGGCCTCAGGTTCGAGGAGGTCAAAATACTCAGGGTAATTCTTCCTCCATGTGTCACTTACTTGAGTACCAGAGAAAAAGATATTCAAGGTGTCCTCTGAGACTTAGAATTTCTTCCTGATAATCATGAAAGTAAGAATCACTTGAGTATTTGGGGTGGGGGGTAAAAGAGTGTCATAACTCCGTTTTAGATTTGCATAAAATTTGTGAAGGGATTTAGTTCTTGTGAAGGAATTGTTATAGCACGTGCATTCAAAACTCAGGGCAGAGAGGTGGTGGTTATACAACAACTCGAAAACCTAATAAATGACCTTTTGTCTACTGTGTGTGGCTCAAACAAGGCATGAAAGGGGAAGGGGTTCCCAGGAAGGAGCTCCTTGTACCTATTTAGCGGATCATTGGAGACAAATAAGGTATCATCGAATGAGATTAGGCGAGTGTTGGAGGAGAAGGAGGATGCTTTGTAGGGGGAGGCTCTCTTTCTCCTCCCATGGAGGCCGAGAGAGGGAGATTGAGAGATCAAAACGAAGTAAACACCACCACAAAATGACCAAACACCTACGAATGATGTCCAAGAGGTCTAGGAAGGTCAAGCATGGTTGGGCTAAGGCTTGGGAAGGGATGGTCAGGGCTAGGGTTGAGATCTAGAGGGAATTGGAGAGGGAATTAGTTGATCTTTCTTTAGTTGAGAGGGAGAAAAGTTGGATGAACAACACTTAAGTTTGCTCCAGCCCGTCCATCGGTCGAGTTCTGTGAGATGGAAACTCGATCGAATGACTTTTTACAAAAGTCCTCGGCCATGGATCAGTCGAGTTGGCAACTCGACCGATGTTCAACCTAAACCATCACTAGAAATTTTGATTTCTAGCCTTTTGAGTGCTGATTAAATTTGTTTTTCTAGACAATTTTGCATTTTAAACATATTTAGGCACATATCACTCATCATTGGGTACTATTGAGAGAAAAACAAGCATCTGTGAAAAATACCCAAAAACAAGTAAAAACAAAACATAAGAAGATGAAAAAATAGCACATTAGCAAGCAAGGGTGATCAAGACATGAGAGAAGCATATAGGATATGTAGCAACTACCTAGAAGGCATATCCGATTCATCCAAAGTAGTTATGAGTAGTTTAGATCTAATAAAATTAAATTTCTCTCTAGCTAGAGGTTTAGTAAAAATGTATGCCAACTTATTTTCTGTGTCCACATGCATGATATAGATATCCTTTTTGGCAATGTGATTACGAATAAAATGATGATGAATCTCTATATGCTTGGCTCTACTATGTAATATAGGATTGTATTAATTGCAATAATATTATCACAATAGATAGGAGAAGCATCAAACTAAATGTTAAAGTCTTGGAGCATTTGCTTCATCCATAGGACCTGGGCACAAAAAATTCCAGCTGCAATGTATTCAGCTTCAGTAGTTGATAAAGCCATTGTTCTCCATTTCTTGAAGAACCAAGATACCAAGCATGGTCCTAGGATGAAGTAAGTTCCACTTGTGCACTTTCTATCAATCAAGCATCATGCATAATCTGCATCACTATAAGTTGTAAGAGTAAATTCCTTCAATTGGGATACCATAGTCTAAAATTTGGAGTTTTGTCTAAGTACCTTAAAATCCTCTTAACAGCTATAAGATGTGGTTTCTTGGGATTTTATTTTAAGAGAGCAGAGAAGTCAACATTAAACATTATATCAGGTCTAGATGCAGTTAAGTAAAGTAAACTTCCAATCATACCTCTATAGAGCTTCTCATACACTTTCTCACCTTCTTCATTTTTATCAAGTTTGGCGGTATTTGACATGGGGGTGTCCATCGACTTAGTGTTCTCCATCCCAAAGCACTTATGTAGGTCACTTATATACTTTCCTGGGTTGATGAAGTTACCATCTTTACTTTCTTGATTTGAAAGACGAGGAAGAATGTAAGCTCACCCATCATGCTCATCTAGAACTCACTCTACATAAGATCACTAAACTCCTTACAAAGATCAAGATTAGTTCCGCCAAAAATGATATCATTAACATAGATTTGAATGATAAGAAAATTGTTAGAAGTGTGTTTGAGAAACAAGATAGAATCCACTTTGCCCATGATGTACCCATGATCTAATAAAAAGTTCTTTAATTTCTCATACCAAGCTCAAGGTGCTTTTTTAAGTCCACCGAGAGCTATTTGCAATAGATAAACATGGTTAGGTAAACTATCATTCTTAAAGCCTGGAGGTTGTGCAACATACACTTCCTCTTCATTTTTACCATTAAAAAACTCACTTTTAACATCCATTTGATAAAGTTCTTATAACTATCAAAAGCAAGCAACATATGAATGGTCTCAAGTCTAGGCATAGGTGCATATGTTTCATCAAAATCTATACCTTGCTTCTGATTGTAGCCTTGATCCACTAACCTTTCTTTGTGCCGCTTTCATCTAGCTTGTTGCAGTAGACCCACTTGGTGCCAATGATTTTTCTATCACATGGTCTTGGTACTAGAGTCCACACTCTGTTCTTCTCAAACTGCACCAATTCTTCTTGCATTGCAAGGATCCATTCATCATCCCCAAGAGCTTCTTTGATGTTCTTTGTCATGAGTTGTGAGATGAAGGTGTTGTTGGCTTGTTCTTGGTAGAAGGGAACCCTTGTATTCACTCTTTCAAAGGAGCCACCTAAGATCAGCTCTTTAGGATGAGGGGGGGGGAGTTGGATCCTTATTCTCTTCATCTTTCTCTTCTTCTTAAGTGGCCCCCTCTTTTGGGTGATGTTGAGTCTTTTAAGATAGGAATCAACTCACCTACAACATCATCATTTGGAACAATATCTTTGGGAATAGAGGGGTTAGTCTCAATAAACTTAACATTAATAGATTCTTCTACTTTAGTGAGATCAACATTAAACACTCTATAAGCCTTGCTATTAGTGCTATAGCCAAAAAAGAAAGCCTTGTATGATTTCAAATCAAACTTGTCGAGATAATCTTTTATTTTCAAAACATAACAAGGACATTCGAAAACATGAAAGTACTCAATAGAAGGCTTCCTACCACGCCATATCTCATAGGGGCTTTTCTTCAAAGTAGGATGTTAGAAAAGCCAATTTTGCACAAACCCTAAGGTGCTAACAGCTTTGGCCCAAAACTTCTTTGGAGTGTCATACTCTAAAAGCATGGTCCTAGGCATTTTTTGTAGTGACATGTTCTTCTTCTCTACAGCCCCATTTTTTTGAGGTGTTCGAGGTGAAGAGAAGTTATGTGCATATCCAGATTCTTCAAAAAAATTTAAAAAAGATCATTTTCAAATTCTCCCCCAGGATCACTATGGATGGAAACAATCCGACAAGAAGCTTTGTTTACAACCCATTTACAAAAACTATTGAAAACATCAAGCGTATCACTCTTGGAAATAAGAAAGACGGTCTAAGTATATCAATAGAAATCATCAAAAATAACAAGACAATTCTTGGAACCATGAAGCGATTGAGTTCTCATAGTTCGAATAGATCAATATGGAGAAGTTCAAGAGATCTCTTGGTACTAAGGACTCATTTGGATTTGAAAGAGGACTTGGTTTGCTTTCCTTGGTTACAAGGTTGGCATTTCACATCCTTTTAAAAATCCAATTTGGAAAGTCCCTTGACCAAGTTCTTATTGCTCAACTTCTTCAATTGATGCATATTTACATGACCAAGCCAACGATGCCAAAGAGAAATATCATTCGAATTGACTACTAGGCATCTACAAACAATAGGCTTAATAGAGTCAAGCAAAATTACATAAAGATTATGTTACAACCCCAATTATTGGGCTGGAATGGTTTGAGATGCAATTTCTCTAATAAATGTATGATTATGGAAATTGTATGATTTATGTGTATTGAATGGGTTTCCTTTGCAATATTTCCTTTGTGCATGTGATTTTGTGGATCATAATATGTTAATGAGTCCAAGATGATAAAAAGAGAAAGAAAATTGAAGGAAATCAAATAATGCATAAATAAGAAAAGAAATTGAGATAATAATAAAAATATGAGATATATGTGGAAAGATGTATGATTGAATCATCATGGATGGTGATTTTGAATCCACATGGTTTCTAATAGTAAAAGGAAATACAAATAAAGAGAATAAAAGAGTAAGAGAGAGAAAATATGTATATAATATGCCTTATTAAGAGATAACTTACATATGAAGAAAAGTCTCTCGTACTTTCGAATTTGAGTCCCAAAATTGACACACAAGTAGTTTGACTCATTATGGACTTACCCTTGAAATTTGGGACGAAATGGATAAACAAATTAGGAGATATGATTTTGGAAGTTTTCCTAAAGTGAAGAGGATAACAGTTAATGTCACAATTTCTGATTCAAATAGGATTGTTTGTTAGTTCAATGTGTGTGATGAGGACTGTTGCTCTGTGGATCTGATGATAGAGAACCCATCACCTTCCTCACGCATAGTTAGGCAAGATGGGAATAGTACCCGAATTTTACCGTGATTGATTACTCTTCCCGCAAGGATCGGGCAACCACGGGAAGTTTCCCATTGTGTTTGCAAGACCAAATCAGATCGGACAAGTCTTGGTTTTACCCCCTTTGGAAGGGTATCATAGGTTTCCCCAATTTACAGGACTCTAGTCATATACTATTGGGGCCAACTGATATATAAGGGAGATAAGCAACCCCTTCAAAAGCACCCAGATGTTCGCAAGTCGCCTTCTGACTTCTGGCCCTCTTCTCTTCTCCCAATTTGGCACCACAATTTGTCCACATCTCCAACTCCTTCCTGAGCTCCATTGGAACTACTCCCTTCATCGTCTACCCTGGTCGGGCCCCGCGTGGAGTAATTGGAGACCGCCGATGAGTTTGGTAGGTCCTGGCGGAGGTGTGGTGGATTTCACTATCTATTGGGGAGGCGAGATGCTCGGAGTCAACCCTATGGTTGACCACGGGCAGGTGCTAGTTTGCGAGCAGGAGTGTGCTGAAGGAAGGAGATGAAGTAGGGGAAAAGACCATGCTACCCCTGACTCTAGTGAAGGCGCAGAAGGGCATGAGTGTCTTTCCATGCTTTGGTTGCTCGCGTCTTGTGTAGTGGGCCCAACCCATGTGGAGAAGAGGCGATCAAGATGGTGTCGGGCAGATCGTCACATGACCATCGCTGATTCGCAGAGCGAACCCATGTGAAAATAAAAGAGCTCGATTAGCTGATGTGGCACTCCATTATTGGTCCAAAAGGTAATTATCTTGCGAAACTCATAACTAATGATGGCTAACTCGTATGGAATAATATTATATATGAAAATTGATCAGAAAAATGCATGGAATTCATAAAAATAGCTTTAAAGCCTAAATATGTTCATTGTTCAAAAAGTATACAAAGTTGCTATTTTTAATGGTTTAATGAGAAAGAAACCCTAATTTGATGATTAATGAATTTTGGAAAAGTAACATGGATGTTTTGTGTGAATATTAACATGTTGATAATAAAATGGACGTTTTGAGTCTAAAAGGGTAATCCATGTGTTTAATTGGTTAATTTAGGGTTTCATATGAATAAAGTATAATAATGGGCATATAAACCCTAATTTTGGTAATAATGACTGTTCATGGTTTTAATCATGAAAATCCATAAAAAAGACAGAGATATAATGTTTTACAGTCAATTTGAGAATAAAGACTCTTATTGTGGGTAATATATGTAATTAGGGTTTTGTGATGTAAAATCCATTTTAGGGTTTGCTGAGCTAAAAAGGTAAAGATTGAGAAATAAATCTAAAGAACATTAATGCATCCTCATGAGACTTAGAAACCCTAGAAAGGTATCCCAATTCAATAAAGAGTTCTTTGGGATGTGATGGTAACAACTAGGTGTTATATATGTTTTTAGGATCATGGATTGCTTGATTTGGTTGCTTGCCTTGCTTGATTTGACATCTAGTTGGATTTGTATATCTTGCTTCTTTTGACTCATAATTAGGTATGTGGTTATGATTATGTCTAATCACTCTATTTTAATGGTGATTTTTGAGGTTTTACCGGTTGCTTGTAATTAACTGCTTGGTTGACTTTTATTTCATGCAACTATAAAGTGACTATGGCTATCACCATAAATATATGAGCATTACTAGCTTAGATCCTCATCCTCCTCTATAGCTTTGATGATGATGAGATGGATGACCTAGTACATGGTCTACCTTTAGGGTAGGATCATTAGGTTATCATGAGTCGATGTGTTGGTCTACCCTTGGGTAGGACCATACGACTACATAGCCCTAGGTCTTGATCTACCTGTAAGGTAGGATCATAGGGGCTATTTGAGATCTACCATATGAGAGAGGTAGTATCCATGTCCACTGTAGGGACATCACAGAGGCAAGGATATGTAGGGATTGAGTAGTTATGTTTAAAACGTAAAGTTTGATCTATTGAACAATAATTTGGTTGCATTATGTGGTTACAAATAGATGCAAGATTTTGGTTCCCCAACATACCAGTATAATTCATTATACTGACTGTCATTTTGTTTGTCGGCGTTCTAGGTATATCAAAATGTGGATAATCCTTTAAAGTGACATTGAATGAATAAAGATCAATAAAGAATTGGAGGATCATAGATAGGTAGTTTCTTATCTAGGTAAAGTCCCTCAAATCCTATATTTTGCATGGTATGAGAAAAGAAATTTTTTTTATCCTATTTTAAGCTTAGTTGTGGTAGACTTTCTTAATTATTTTTGATTATTTGCAAAACCATATGATCCTATTTTGGGATAACGACTCTAGTCTCTTCGACTTTCTTAATTGGGTGTTAACGAGGGGTGGTGTGGCATACAACTCACAAAACATAATTAACTAATGTGGAAGCGTTCACTAAGCAGCGGATTACCAAAAATCACTAAAAATTAAAACCTTTTTATCAAGAGGTCCATCATGTAAAAACTTTCTCACATAGAACAAAAGTAACACATTTACATTCTGTTTTTCAAAAGTACATAACTAGTATCATCTCTTTCTGTGAATTACAAGCATCAGATGTCCTGTTAAACTAAACATAGGCAGTATGAAAATCTCAAGGCACTGAGCCAAAATCTCGAAAGCACTAACTACTACTCCGAGGACCTGAGAGTACAGAGACGACACATAGGACTCTATCTACATCTATACAAGGCATAACAACCAGTGTCTTCACCTGAGACTTCACTACTGTCTCTGCTGCTGTTGTTGCTATCCTTCTCCTACTGAAGGATTCCTATCTTCTCGTCTGCGTCCACCTAAAAATGTAGTTCCCACAGGGATGAGACAATTGTAAATTGCCCAAGCGAGAGATATAACTCTCCGCCAGTAACATTATTATTGTAGCTTAAGAAGATAAATATGCACAGAGGAATCATATTTGATTGACAGCAGCTAATTCAATGTCTAACAGATTAGAATATTATTCTTATCTAAAACATTGTAGCTATGACTTTAAAGAGCCACATGTCACTTATTCATTATGGAATATGAAGAACATGTATAACATTTATTCACTACAGAATCATTACCAAACATTAACTCACTTCAGGCTTAGATCATATATCTACTACCTGGCATTGTCATTGTGGAGTCATGGCATGTAGCCATACTCTTTTCACAAAGTGTTGGGATCTTAATCCCTCAACTCACCAAGTACATTTCCTCTTCTTAACAATTTCATCATCATAATTATAGCATCTGGGTATTTGAACTCATAACTCACCATAGGATACTTACTACCACTTGTTAGGTAACTTTTTACCTTCAGATCATCTGACCAAAGACATCATGATTCTTACTATACAATGTATTTTACATAGTACACAAATCTCATTGATTCTTACTACACAAAGCATATGAAGGCTTATAAAGCATATAAAACATTGTCAATAAACAAGCATCATAGCCCATACCTGGCTATGCTTCTCATCTCATCATCCCTGCATGATTAGTATTCATGGTAACAATTATAATGCTTTCATATCAATATCATACAACACTAAGTAGTATTATCCCTTTTTAGGGTTCATGATTTCTCTTTCACATCAGTACCATATAACACTAAATAATACTATTGTTCCCTCTTTAGGGTTCATGGTTTCTCATTTATATCAGTACCCTTCATTAGGGTTTCCATAAATAATCACTTGGGTTCTTAAGATCATATTATTAATGATCATCCCTATTCCATTTCTTCTCAAAGCTAGAAACCAAAAATAGATATCATAAGTATTCAAACATACTTATATAACCTCATCATTCACCTTTGAATGTATCATCAACACAAAGTATGAGTTTCTTTCTCATCTTTATCATACTATGATTGAATCATAGTATATTGATTTGGATTAACCTTTTCATAAGGCATGTTAGTCTATAACCATCAAGGTGCATTATATCTCAATGTAACAATTGACATGACACATTTCATGTGTCATAAATCCTAATTATAATGAACTTACAACACATCATGGTATATCAGAATTGGGGTGTTGGATGTGATATCTATGATACCTTGATGTATCACTTCCCTCAACATCTTCATCTTACATGAGTTATTCACTTATCTTGTATTAGGGTATCACTCATCCTAATACTTATGCACTAGATCATCACATTCATTATGCAATGTATTGGTCATGATTCATCTATTTTAGAAAACACAACCATTGTCAAAGATATGGACTCACCCTTGAGTCAGGGACTATTAATGTAAGGATATCCATAATCAACCCCTCTAGGTGTTTCATTTGTCAAAAGATTAATCACTATTCCATTAATAGGAATAAGATTTCCATCATTATAATTGAGGTTCACTTAGCATCTCACAAACATATATAGATTTCACCTAGGATCACTCTTTATTAGGGTTTCACATAACATCCTTCTATATCAGGGTTTCACCTAGTATTATGTGAAATGAAGATTTCACAACACATCACCTAGTGTTAAGGCTTCACATTAGTATTAATGGCACTACCCTATATTAGGGTTTCATATACCTTTATCCCATTTTAGGGAATTAGGGTTTACCATTCACATCCAAGTGGGGTTTCGTTTTCCTCATACCCAAATTAGGGTTAGGATGTTCAATTCCCATTAAATTAGGGTTTCTTGCATCGTGGCACTAAGTTAGGGTTACATCATCACCCTAGGTTATGGTTTCACTGAGATTTGCCCTTAATTTAAGGTTTCACATAACCTTGCTCCAATTTAGGATCAAGGTGCATCAATCTTTTCAATTAAGATTTCATGATCTCATATTATGAATCAAACCCTGATTACACATTTATTCACAATGAGAGGATTAGGGATTATTAAGTAAGCAATCATATCTCCCATTCACTCTCCCTCTCATCCTCACTAGGATGTTAACTATTCCAAGATTAATCTGGGTCAACCCTTTATTTGAGTACACAAAGCTAGGATTAACCTTTATAATCATCATGGATCTACATCATTAATAATCACATATCTAATTGACCTTTAATCATATTAGATGTCCAAATTGTCTAATCAATTAAACCATCAATTATATGAGGAATTCAAAAGAATTGACCAATTAAACTTTCAATTCTACAAAGTGATCAATTGAATTAACCATTGAAATCTTCGATTGCATTAAGTATCCAAATGGGCTCATCATATTGGACCTTTAATTACATGAGGTACTCAAATGGATTAACCATGTTGATCTTCACAAAGTTAATTACTTAGATCCTCAATGATCTTGATTCTCATAACATCAATTGGTTGAAAACCATTTGAACAAGTTATACTTGAAACCAATTGGACAAGGTAGGTATTGAAAACCGTTTGCACTTTGGGTATCCAAATGGTTTGAGACCGTTTGGACCCAAACGGTCTTGAGACCGTTTGGTCCAAGCCTTCTCAAAACCGCATGGACCAAAAAGACACTTCAACACTCAATCGACTCAATGTTTCCTCAAAACTGCATGGACCAAAAAGACACTTCAACACTCAATCGACTCAATGTTTCAATCCATGAACCAATTATAAATTGAACCACTAAAGCATTCATCAATTGGGCCACTGAATCACCATTCAATTTGACCTTCAATTTAGGGTTTTGAACCCAATTGAACTAGGTTTGATAATCAAGAAACCATCACTTAGGGTTTGAAGTCAAGGATCCATCAATTGTTGACATTGTGGAATAAAATCAATTGAAATCAATAAACTATCATCATCACATGATATGACCTGACCTCAAATGGTCTTGGATTACCACCAAACATTCTTGATACCGATTTCCCATTCCATCATCAAAATCTATGACATTCTACTAGGGTTTTGGACCATTGGATTGATTATCAAATCAGCACTTAGTTGCATTTCAATTTGGTACCTTTGGACCTTCAAACACTTAGACATACTTAATCCTAGACCTACAAACGGTCTTGGGTGACCCCCAAACAGTCTTGAGACGGTTTGGGTGATCCCCAAATGGTTTTGAAACCGTTTGGGTCAATCAACCCAAAACATCAACTCAATCAATTGGAAATTCAGTACTTAGTCGATTAGGGTTTATACCATATGTTTGAATCTTCAAATACCTAACCATACTCAACCCTAGACCTCCAAACGGTCTTGGTTGACCTCCAAACGGTCTTGAGACCGTTTGGGTGATTCCCAAACGGTTTAGAAACTGTTTGGGTCAATCAACCCAAGTTTCAAACTCAATCACTTATGAAATCAGCATTCAACCCGATTAGGGTTTAGGTGATTGATGGACCTTCAACTCATGAACCAATTGGAGTTAATCAATAATAACTAATGGGTCATTAACCCAGATCATTATGAACAAGTCCCCAAATGGTCAACCCTGGTCAACATCACCAAACGGTCTTAAACCGTTTACTTCTATGCAGTTTAGTGAAACTGTTTCATTCCAAACGGTTTGAAACCGTTTGCTCCCAAAGAACAAACTGTTTGGACATTTGATTGAAACCGTTTGGTCTAGATATTTGGGGAGGTGTGTGCTTATGATGATGTCATCATCATCAAGCTCTAGAACCACGAAACCTGCTGTGATTTCCATGGAAATTGCATCAATCAACCAAATCATTAATTGTAAATATAGAAATGATCATTATTTGATGGGGAATCAAATGCAATAACAATGTTGTGGTTTCAAGTTATAAAACCCACCTCAAAATGAGCTCCAAAGCTCCAAGATCACGTCAACAATGGTGTATGCAACTCCTTTCACTATTCCAAGGGTCGTCCTCAAGCTTTGAGTGAAAAGAATTGGTTAGAATTGAAGAGGGGGTCGAGATATGAAGAATTCATGCATTGATTTTCGATTTTTACCATGGATTCAAGGTTAAAGGAGGTCAAGAACCTTACCAACAGGTTGGGGGTCGTCCTCCTGATCCTCCACAGCTCCTTGGTCATTTTCCAAGCAAGGGGAAAGCAAGAAATCCAAAAAAGCCTTTTATTTGGCTTGTAAAGGGTCTTTTTATAAGAAATTCAAGGAGAGAGAATATGCTTTGTAAAAATCCATTTAATCCCAAACATATGGCCGTCTCTTCCCCCTCATCTTCCTTAGGGACGAGGCTATCTTGTTTGCCTCTTATTCCTCTCAATTATCCATGAATTAAAGAAAAGCAAATCAAGCACCTTAAATCATATTATATTAATATCCATGTGTGAGTGGATATTTCTTTTTCTTATAATAATGGTGAGTTTCACCTCCTTAGGATATGCTCGTGCCTTTGCAAGGCTTTAAGCTCATCCACACACATCTTAATCCAACCATTTTTGTGGCAACACCTCCCACTATCACACATACAACGAGGTGTTACGCAAAAACGTGCGGAAATCACCACAACCACAGATTATTAAAACACAGGTTAATTAAAACCGATCGCGGAAAGTTGATAAACTGAGAAACCATTACATTCTAGTCTAAATCCTGCAAGAGAACAGGTTATATAAACATATACAAGCCTTGAAACTTGTCCACATCTTAGAGTAACAGCTGTCTTA
This sequence comes from Alisma plantago-aquatica, assembly GCA_963693085.1. Lineage (NCBI taxonomy): Eukaryota > Viridiplantae > Streptophyta > Magnoliopsida > Alismatales > Alismataceae > Alisma > Alisma plantago-aquatica. The sequence goes on along the minus strand of OY856415.1, from coordinate 401,119,966 downwards.
TCATCACATGAGTTCATCACCTGTTTATACATACATAGAGGCCCACGTCTGGCCAACAGTAGGATATACAAAACATCGACGGTTGGACATCGTGAAACATCGTCAAACACCTCCAAGGACCTGAGAGTACAGGGATGACTCTAAGACTCTACTACAAAACATCCAAAACAGCAGCATATCCATCGCTTGCCTTCTACTGCTCTTCTTGCTGCTCGGCCGCAACTCCGTGACCACCACCACATCTAGCTCGACCACCTAAAAAGGGTGTAACTCCGCGGAGTGAGACAATTGAACATTGTCCCAGTGATAAACATAACTCCCCGCCGAAACCACAAAACCTCAGATATGTATATATGTAAAGCAGTTAACTGATAAGAAGTATAATAAGAGCAGTTATAACATAAAGTTGTTCATACTATTAAGCTTACCAGAGGCACTTCAAAGCATATAGCCCAAACCTCTTATGGAACATGATTAACAAGATAAGATATAGTGCCACACAGTATGAGGAACATATAAGTAACTGCAAGATATTACAAGGTTAACTATACAAGCAAGGCCTCAACCAATGTTTCGTGTTTAACTTAAGTAGTAAATACTAAATGGCTGGATTACGTATTATTATGCCCTGAGGAAGTGAACCATACCGTTCAGATCCAACCGAAGGCTGCGAAACCCAGAGCCGGTGCCATATAAGGTCAATGGAAGAGCCAGACTCCACAAACTCTCCGCCTCATGGTCAGTGCATGAGTACAACACAAGCAGGACCGCAGTCTCTTGCTTAAGTGGTCTTAGCCACAGGGTCAGCTCCAAAGTCTACCCATCCTCTAGCCCTCCTTGGTACAGGTCACGGCGCTAGTAAAACCGAGCCACGGGCCTATTCAGCGTGCTATGAGCCATGAACGCATTCATGCTCTATCAACTCTGAGCCATGGGCCTGTTCACCATGCTCCATACATACATATATATATATATATATATCCGAGTCTGCAACCGTAGCTGCACTCGATTCCCTCTCTATTTAAGGCTAGGAGAAACCACACATATTCAACAATATGCGCTTCCATGTTAACCCATAGGAGAACCTGTTTCACCATCACCAATTCCTGACGATGATGGATCTATGGCCAGGGAAAACTACATGATATGTTCCACTGTGATTAATTAGTATCTTTTATATGGATTGCAAGATTCAACCAAGTTGTATAACATGCAATTATAATAGAAGTAAACAATATAAAACTCAACATTGTGCTTCTACTATCAAACTGATCCATCACAAGGATTCAACAGTACATGTTATCACTTGGCCTCTTGCCAATCATCCAGATCCATCTCAAGGATCATCACATACCGTGGAATCTCAATCCCCCATCATGTATTGCCACTGCCTCTCAAGGCTTACATCATCATTATGGGACAAACACATTACTCATCATATATAGCCTTTTACTTAGCTATGTGTCACCTGCATGGTTAGCATACTCAGTAATCATAGGCTCAATAGAAAGATTGTGCTTACCAACATAGGGTGACATTAAAGATTCTATACGTATCAATCATACATCAACTGATGATCATGTGCATAAGACACATCATTAAGTAAACCATTTATGTACTTACCATTATCTCAAATGATAATCATATGTATTAGGCACATTACTAAGAAACCCACACTACATACTTATCATTTCTTTAGCATCATACAGATAATCACGATGATCAAGTTCATGCATATAGTCATGTTCAGTTTAAATGAACAAGATTTACCATAGTGAATACTATTAAGCATGGAAAAGTGTCACCATCGTGCAAAACAAGAACATATCCAGCAGTTCAGATTTACATGATACGTCAAACCCTCACTGCAAGCGTCAAAAACCCTCACTATAAATTGTGTCGGGCAGCAAGCCCTCACCCAAAGCTCATCTCATAATGACCAGAAACCAGCAACGCTGCATCAGAGTTGTCGTGCATGACAGGGCGTCGGCACCCAGCCCTATCGGGCAACATTGTATCGGCAGCAGGGCAACTCCCGTCACAAGGATACATATCAGGCGACACTCAAGGGCTAACAGTGACGCCCGTCACAGGCTGCTCGACAACATCCACACAATGAAACAAACCACATCTAAGTCAGGTGTGTGTGTGCAAGGTATACCACGAAGGCAACGTCTAAGAGTCCTCTCTTGCAACCATCTAAGCCAAGGCCAATCGGCCGTTACAAGGCCAAGCGACATTGCGACGCCCGTCACAAAGACAAGGGGGTATCGCCCGTCACAGACAGAGCATAACGTCCAAGGTGTTAACTCACAAGATCATCTCCCACCTCAAGCACAAGGAAACCCGAAACCCTAAAAGGGTCAAGAATATGGATCACCTCAATCGACTAGGAAATAGGGGTCTTTCACATCAACTATCACCCATCGGGCAACACAAGAACAAACCCTAGAAAGAGTCACCACCGAACTCACCCTTCTAGTCCATGGTGAGAGGAGGGTGTTGCTCAAGAAACTAGACACAAGCTCACCTCAATCGACTAAGAGAAAGAGGGGTGTTGCCCATGCTACTTGAAGCTCAAACTCACTCCTCTAGACCAAGGAGAGAAAGGAGTATTGCTCACCAAGAAACCCTAGATCTTAGGTTCGGCCAACATGGAGAAACTAAACAAGAACTAAACTACCAACATGCATAACCGATTCTAAGCAACAAGAACATAAAAGAGAGTAGAGTAGTTAGGGTTAGGAGTTATGTAACCTTCCTTAAGCAAGCTCCAAGCTCCTAGCTCCAAACACCACTAGGGAAAGAAGAAGGGACTCCAAGGGATATCGGCCACTAGGCTGCTCCTCCAAGGGGGGTATCGGCCACTACTTGCCAAAGAGGAGGGTATGTCGTGCACACCAAGGAGAGGGAGGCAAAAGAGCTAAAGGGATCCTTTGCAAAGAAAGGGAAACGCATATATAGAAGGAAAGGGAGGAGAAAACAAGGTAGATCCAAGCAAGGTGTCGCCTACCTAGGGACACTTGTCCTAGTACACGATCCACCACTCTAGCAAGCCCTTAATACATGTCCAAGGTCATTGCCACATGCAAGCATCATGCACCAAGTGTCCACTAGTGGTGACACAAACGAGGTCAAAGCTAGGTCAAAGATCATGGGCGACACACCACTAGCACCATGGGCGACACACATGGGCGACACACCCCATCCCCATGGGCGACACACATGGGCGACACACCCCATCCCCATGGGCGATACAAGGCTATACCAAACCAAGGCAAGGCACCTTAAGGCCCAACGAGCTCAACCAAGCCCAAACGAACTCAAGCAACGAGCCCAAACCTTCCTCTCTACTCTAGAGGAAGCAAGGAGAGAGAGGAACACCTCACAAGGTGGAAAACTTGCCCATAAACCCTAGACTTGGGTTATTTGCAAGTAGCCCCTCCAACTCTCAACAAAGCACAACCAAACCCTAATCACCACTCAAGGTGATTAGCAAGCAACAAAGCACCAGGGTTAAGCAAAGAAAAAAGGGTAAACCCTAAACGAAGGTCAGGGTCCTTACAGGCTAACCCCCTACAAAGGGATTTCATCCCCGAAATCCAAAGAGAAAAGAGAGGGATACTTCCTCCTCATCTCCTCCTCAAGCTCCCATGTGGCTTCCTCAACACCACGATGATGCCAAAGAACTTTCACAAGAGCCAGGTCCTTCCTCTTCAGCTTCTTACTCCTTCTGTAAAGGATCACTACAGGACCTTCCTCGTAGGTCACATATTCATCAAGCTCAACCTCAACTGGCTGTATCACTGTTCCTGAATCCGGATGGCTTTTCTTCAGCATACTGACATGGAACACTGGATGTAACTGGTGCAACTCTGAAGGCAACTCTAATTTGTAAGCTACCTTACCAACACGTGCTATGACCGGGTATGACCCCATGTACCTGGGTGCAAGCTTACCTTTCCGGACAAACCTCAGAACACCTTTCCACGGCGAGACTTTGAGATACACTTTGTCTCTTACCTGGAACTCCAAAGGTCGTCGACGATTATCCGCGTAAGACTTCTGCCTATCCTGTGTTGCTTTCAACTGTTGTTATATCACCTTGATCTTTTCTGTTGTCTGTTGTACTAACTCAGAACCCAAAAGCTGATATTCACCAGATTCGTACCAACACAAAAGAGATCTGCACTTCCTTCCATACAAAGCCTCATAAGGAGCCATGTCAATGCTCCACTGATAACTGTTGTTGTAGGAAAACTCTATGAAACTAAGATGTACATCCCAACTTCCTAGGAACTGCAAAACACAAGCACGGAGAAGATCCTCCAAGATCTGAATAGTCCTCTCAGACTGTCCATCTGTCTGTGGGTGGAAGGTAGTACTAAATCTCAACTGCGTTCCCAACGCTTTGTGCAACTGTTCCCAGAAACGACTCGTGAACTGAGGACCTCTGTCAGAAACTATCGTCGCTGGCACACCGTGCAAACGTACTATCTCATCCACATACACTCACGTGAGATTTTGTGTTGTATATGTCGTCTTTACAGGTAGGAAATGGGCAGACTTCGTCAATCTGTCCACTATTACCCAAATGGAATCATGATTCCTAGTTGTCCTGGGTAGACCAACTACAAAATCCATCGTTATATGATCCCATTTCCACTCTGGTATCGGCAAGGGTTGCAACGTACCTACCGGCTTCTGATGCTCAGCCTTGACTTGCTGACATACCGCACACCTAGCCACAAACTCAGCTACATCCTTCTTCAAGTCGGGCCACCAATACAAGTCCTTCAGACTATGATACATCTTGGTGACACCTGGATGCATATCATACATTGACGTGTGTGCTTCCTCAAGCACTAACGTCCTCATCTCATCAACATCGGGGACCACCATCCTATTACGATAGCAAACTAGCCCATCCTCAGACTCATGAAACCCATCACGCTTTTCGCTGCCAAACTCTGATCTGATCAACTGTACCACCTCATATGTTAGTTGTGCATTTTTGATCTGTTGTCTCAGCGTAGGCTTGACTTGCATCTGACCTAAAAGTCTGGCTAGCAAGGAAACTTCCATCTGTACATTCATCTGTCGCAAGGAAACAAACATATCCCATCTATGGCATACCGGAGAACTCAATTGTGCCTTCTTTGAAGAAAGAGAAGAAGACTTCCTGCTAAGCGCATCAGCTACCACATTCGCCTTACCAGGATGATACTCGATAGTGCAGTCGTAATCGTTGATCAACTCCATCCATCGACGTTGTCACATTTTCAACTCATGCTGCGAAAAGATGTACTTCAGATCTTATGATCTATAAAGATCTGACATACTTCTCCATAAAGATAGTGTCTCCAAATCTTTAACGCATGAACCACTGCCGCCAACTCCAAGTCATGAGTCAGATAGTTCTCCTCATGTTTCTTAAGCTTTCATGAAGCAAAAGAAACCAGATGATCTTCCTGCATCTGCACACAGCCTAAGCCTTTCTTGGAAGCATCACCAAAAAAAAATAGTCCTTCCCAGGCTCTGGCAGGATTAACACTGGAGCACTGGTCAGCTTCTCCTTCAAACTCTGGAAATCTTGCTGACATCGATCATGCCAAACAAAAGGTACATCCTTCCTAGTCAACTTCGTCATCGGCAACGCAATCGCACTGAAGTCCTTGATAAACCTCATGTAGTATCCTGCTAGACCCAGAAAACTACGAACTTCTGTCGGCGTCTTTGGTTGCTCCCAATCTGCAACGGACTCTACCTTCTTCGGATCTACTTTGACTCCTTCTGCAGATATCAAATGACCCAAGAAAGTCACTTCTTCCAAACCAGAACTCGCACTTACTGAACTTGGCATACAGCTGATGTTGGAAAAGAAGAGTCAACACTTGTCGAAGATGTTGCTCATACTCTTGTCTGTCCCGACTGTAGATCAAGATGTCATCTATAAAGACTACAACAAACTGATCTAAGAACGGACGGAACACTCTGTTCATCAAGTCCATGAAAGCATAAGGTGCATTGGTTAGCCCGAACGGCATAACCACGAACTTGAAGTGACCATACCTCATCCTAAAAGTTGACTTTGGTATGTCATCCACTTTTATCCTCAACTGATGATATCCAGACCATAGATCGATCTTCGAAAACACTGTAGCACCACGCAACTAATCAAACAGATCATCTATCCTCGACAACGGGTACTTGTTCTTGATCGTGACCTTGTTCAACTGTCGGTAGTCTATACACAACCGCATCGAACCATCCTTCTTCTTGACGAACAACACTGGAGCACCCCAAGGTGATGTACTCAGTCTGATGAAACCTTTGTCCAGCAACTCTTGCAACTGCTTCTTAAGCTCTGCCATCTCCACTGGAGCCATCATGTATGGTGTCTGTGCAACTAGTTGTGTTCCTGGTACCATATTGATCTCAAAATCAATCTCTCGGGGAGGAGGAACACCAGGAAACTCTTCCGGAAACACATCGGCAAACTCTCAGACAACTGGCACCTCTTCAAGACTAAGACCTTTCGCCTTGGTATCCACAACGGTATCCACAACGTGAGCTAAGAACACCTCGCATCCCTGTCGTAGTAACTTCTCTTCCACCATAGATGATACCAGACATGTCGGAAGAATCTTCCTATCTCCTTGGAAGATCCACTTCCTTCCATTATCCTCAAACACTGCCTGCTTCGAACCGCAGTCCAAAACAACCTTATACTTCTCTAAGGTATCCATCCCAAGGATAACCTCAAAACCATGCATATCAAGTGGTATGAGATCCACTTGAATGCGGTGTCCCGAGAAAGACAAGACACAAGATGGACACTCTTCTTGAAGCATAGAGGAACCAGCAAGAGGGGTTTCTAACAAAAAAATATCTTTCTTACATCTAACAGGTAAATGACAGTTCTCAAGCATACTATAGGTGAGAAAAGAGTGTGTAGCACCCAGGTCAACCAGCATAGATATAAAGCAAGAAGAAGACATATCAGAATGAAATAACTCCATCTAACATGTCACTACTCACGGGTTGACTATCGCCTCCGGCTGACTCATAGCATAGAATCGAGTCGTTGCTTGCTGTCCACGTCCCCTACTCCCTTGAGCAGACGATCCTTCTTGAGACGCTTGACCGCGTCCTCGCCCTCTTCTACCACTAGGCTGTTGTTGATCTGACCCTTGATGATTCTTCCTCGGCTGCTGCATCACTTCAACATCTCTGCTTGGGCAACTCAACTTGAAATGCCCCGTCTGACCGCAGATATAGCATGTCTTGACTTCAAACCGTGGCCTAGATGTCCCTGTCACTGCCATAGAAGTTGTATTGTGTTCCCTCGATGGTGAAGAAACATAACCTCTTCCCTTACTCGGAGACCAATGAGACGGTACACTAGAACTTCTCATCGCTGACGGTGTCACAAACCTTGGCTTCTTCAAGGCACCAAACCTCTGTCCCTGGAACTGAGCAGGTTTCTTTTTAGCGATAGACTCTCTCTTCTCTCTTACTGCTCATTCAATCCTCCAGACGGATTCCACAAACATAGAAAATCGCTCTCGGTTCTCCAGAGCAGATACAGGTGTTGTCAGCTCAGAACTCAGACCCTTCTCAAAACGTCTGATCCGTTCCTCATCTGTCGCTGCCATGTGAGGACAAAACCTCAACAGATCCATGAACTTGGCTTCGTACTCGGTGATGTTCATCGTTCCTTGCCGCAAGCTCTCAAACTGACTGATATTCTCATCTAGATACGTCTTTGCGAAGTATCTGCTAACAAACTCGTGCTGGAAAATCTCCCAATAGATCACCTCACCAGGCCGCTTCTCTTCCTCAATGGTCCACCAGTGACCAGCACTACCTTTCAGGAGGTAGACAGCATGCTTTATTTTGTCTGCTTTGGGGATGTCAAGGATACGGAAAGCCTTCTCAAGACTTGTCAACCACAGATCTGCATCCACTGGATCATCTGTTCCAGCATAGTCTGAAGCTCCGACTCGGCGAAGCTGCTCGAAGGTCTTCCCAATACCCGATGCTTCTCCATGGGGAGCCTGTGCTCTCGGTGGAGGCACTGGCAACCGCTCAACCATGAGATTCATCGTAACCATCATCTGCCCCATAAGCTATTGATAGGCAGGATGTTTGAGTATGGTTGGGTTAGGTTAGGGGACCTCAGGCACCCGATCTCCATGTGCCTTCTCAAAAGCTCCATCGACTGATGTAGCATCGCTATGCTCAAGAGCATGTTCTTCATGGTTTCCATACATCTTGGCTTTTCTTCTACTGAGGGCAGAAGATGATTATGAGAACATCTGGAAAACTCATAAGAACAGACACAACCTAGTCCTAAATCCATGTAGACTCAGCGAACCTAAGGCTCTGATACCAAACTTAAGGCAACACATCCCACTATCACACAGACAGCGAGGTGTTACGCGAAAACGTGCGAAAATCACCATAACCACAGATTATTAAAACACGAGTTAATTAAAACCGATCGCGGAAAGCTGATAAACTGAGAAACCATTACATTCCAGTCCACATCCTGCAAGAGAACAGGTTATATAAACATATACAAGCCTTGAAACTTGTCCACCGCTTAGAGTAACAGTTGTCTTATCATCACATGAGTTCATCACCTATTTATACATACATAGAGGCCCACATCCGGCCAATAGTAGGATATACAAAACATCGACGGTTGGACATCGTGAAACATCGTCAAACACCTCCAAGGACCTGAGAGTACAGAGATGACTCTAAGACTCTACTACAAAACATCCAAAACAGCAGCTTATCCATCAGTTGCCTTCTACTACTCTTCTTGCTGCTCGGCCGCAACTCCGCGACCACCACCACGTCTAGCTCGACCACCTAAAAAGGGTGTAACTCAGTGGAGTGAGACAATTGAACATTGTCCCAGTGAGAAACATAAGTCCCCGCCGAAACCACAAAACCTCATATATGTATATATGTAAAGAAGTTAACTGATAAGAAGTATAACAAGAGCAGTTATAACATAAAGCTGTTCATACTATTAAGCTTACCAGAGGCACTTCAAAGCATATAGCCCAAACCTCTTATGGAACATGATTAACAAGATAAGATATAGTTCCACACAATATGAGGAACATATAAGTAACTCCAAGATATAACAAGGTTAACTACACAAGAAAGGCCTCAACCAATGTTTCGTATTTAACTTAAGCAGTATATACTAAACGGATGGATTATGTATTATTATGCCCTGTGGAAGTGAACCGTATCGTTCAAATCCAACCGACGGCTGCGAAACCCGGAGTCGGTGCCATATAAGGTCAATGGAAGAGTCGGACTCCACGACCTCTCCGCCTCATGGTCAGTGCATGAGTACAACACAAGCAGGACCGCAGTCTCTTGCTTAAGTGGTCTTAGCCACAGGGTCAGCTCCAAAGGCTACCCATCCTCTAGCCCTCCTTGGTACAGGTCACGACGCTAGTAAAACTGAGCCACGGGCCTATTCAGCGTGCTCTGAGCCATGCACGCATTCATGCTCTATCAACTCTGAGCCATGGGCCTGTTCACCATGCTCCATACATATATATATCCGAGTCTGCAACCATAGCTACACTCGATTCCCTCTCTATTTAAGGCTAGGAGAAACCACACATATTCAACAATATGCGCTTCCAGGTTAACCCATAGGAGAACCTATTTCACCATCACCAATTCCTGACGATGATGGATCTATGGCCAGGGCAAACTTCATGATATGTTCCACTGTGATTAATTAGTATATTTTATATGGATTGCAAGATTCAACCAAGTTGTATAACATGCAATTATAACAGAAGTAAACATATAAAACTCAACATTGTGCTTCTACTATCAAACTGATCCATCACAAGGATTCAACAGTACATGTTATCACTTGGCCTCTTGCCAATCATCCATATCCATCTCAAGGATCATCACATACCGTGGGATCTCAATCCCCCATCATGTATTGCCACTGCCTCTCAAGGCTTACATCATCATTATGGGACAAACACATTACTCATCATATATAGCATTTTACTTAGCTATGCGTCACCTGCATGGTTAGCATACTCAGTAATCATAGGCTCAACAGAAATATTGTGCTTACCAACATAGGGTGACATTAAAGATTCTATACTTATCAATCATAAATCAACTGATGATCATGTACATAAGACACATCATTAAGTAAACCATTTATGTACTTACCATTATCTCAACTTATAATCATATGTATCAGGCACATTACTAAGCAACCAACACTAGATACTTATCATTTCTTTAGCATCATACAGATAATCATGATGATCAAGTTCATGCATATAGTCATGTTAAGTTTAAATGAACAAGCTTTATCATAGTGAATACTATTAAGCATGCAAACGTGTCACCATCGTGCTAAACAAGAACATATCCAGCAGTTCAGATTTACATGATACGTCAAACCCTCACTGCAAGCGTCAAAAACCCTCACTATAAATTGTGTCAGGCAGAAAGCCCTCACCCAAAGCTCATCTCATAACGACCAACAACCAGCAACGCTACGTCAGAGTTGTCGTGCGCGACGGGGCGTCAGCACCCAGCCCTATCGGGAAACATTATATCAAGCAGTAGGGCAACGCCCGTCACAAGGATACATATCGGGCGACACTCAAGGGCTAACCGTGATACCCGTCACAGGCTGCTCGGCAACATCCACACAATGACACAAACCACATCTAAGTCAGGTGTGTGTGTGCAAGGTATACCACGAAGGCAACGCCTAAGAGTCCTCTCTTGCAACCATCTAATCCAGGGCCTATCGGCTGTTACAAGGCAAAGCGACATTGCGACGCCCGTCACAAAGACAAGGGGGGGTATCGCCCATCACAGACAGAGCATAACGTCCAAGGTGTTAACTCACAAGATCATCTCCCACCTCAAGCACAAGGAAACCCGAAACCCTAAAAGGGTCAAGAAGATGGCTCACCTCAATCGACTAGGAAAGAGGGGTCTTACACATCAACTTTCACCCATAGGGAAACACAAGAACAAACCCTAGAAAGAGTCACCACCAAACTCACCCTTCTAGTCCATGGTGAGAGGAGGGTGTTGCTCAAGAACTAGACACAAGCTCACCTCAATCGACTAAGAGAAAGAGGGGTGTTGTCCATGCTACTAGAAGCTCAAACTCACTCCTCTAGACCAAGGAGAGAAAGGAGTATTGCTCACCAAGAAACCCTAGATCTTAGGTTCAGCCAACATGGAGAAACTAAACAAGAACTAAACTACCAACATGCATAACCGATTCTAAGCAACAAGAACATAAAAGAGAGTAGAGTAGTTAGGGTTAGGAGTTATGTAACCCGCCTTAGGCAAGCTCCAACCTCCTAGCTCCAAACACCACTAGGCAAAGAAGAAGAGACTCCAAGGGATATCGGCCACCACTTGCCAAAGAGGAGGGTATGTCGTGCACACCAAGGAGAGGGAGGCAAAAGAGATAAAGGGAACCTTTGCAAAGAAAGGGAAACGCATATATAGAAGTAAAGGGAGGAGAAAACAACGTAGATCCAAGAAAGGTGTCACCTACCTAGGGACACTTGTCCTAGTACACGATCCACCACTCTAGCAAGCCCTTAACACATGTCCAAGGTCATTGCCACATGCAAGCATCATGCACCAAGTGTCCACTAGTGGTGACACAAACGAGGTCAAAGCTAGGTCAAAGATCATGGGCGACACACCACCAGCACCATGGGTGACACACATGGGTGAAACACCCCATCCCCATGGGTGACACACATGGGCGACACACCCCATCCCCATGGGCGACACACCCCATCCCCATGGGCGATATAAGGCTCAACCAAACCAAGGCAAGGCACCTCAAGGCCCAACGAGCTCAACCAAGCCCAAAAGAACTCAAGCAACGAGCCCAAACCTTCCTCTCTACTCTAGAGGAATCAAGGAGAGAGAGGAACACCTCACAAGGTGGAAAACTTGCCCATAAACCCTAGACTTGGGTTATTTGCAAGTAGCCCCTCCAACTCTCAACAAAGCACAACCAAACCCTAATCACCACTCAAGGTGATTAGCAAGCAACAAAGCAACAGGGTTAAGCAACACAAATAGGGTAAACCCTAAACAAAGGTCAGGTTCCTTACAATTTTAATTTTGGTTGAAGGCCCTTTAATTAATACATTCATTTTTGCCCCAAATTGAATTAGGGTTTCACTTAGGATTTAATCTTGATTATTTTAATATCAAGATTCTCTCTCCTCCAACTTAATTCAAATGAGGCGCCCCTCTCATTTTCTTTGCTTTACATGTTGCTAAGAAGCATTAGGCACCTTTTTGAAGTGGTAATTTGCATGTTTAACCCTAGGTTTTGGGTAAATTGCACATTACACTAAAACTAGGTTTTAATGCACAAGGATTGCTTTACAAGCTTAATCTTGGTGCCCAAGCTTATGAAAACCATACCACTACATCATATTCATTCTTATGATGTCTCAACATCAAAGGAAAATTTTATCATGTGCAATTTGCAAGTTAACCCCTCAACTTGGTAATTTGCACTTTAGTCCAAAATAAGCAAACATTGCTTCAACATTGCTCAAACAGGACCAAAATTGAAACATAAGTTTCTCATGAGCCCTAATTACTTTTCTTAAGATAAGATTAAGCATTTACTCAACCTTATTAGGCAAAACATATAGGGTTAGAATATAACCTAGGTCAGGGATGTTACAGATTAGGAATTAGGATTTAATGACTCATCTTCAAGAAGGGGAAACCTATTATGATTTAAGAGGGAGTAATCCCATCATGTTCAATATTAATATTAAGAAGTGTTAATGTGTAAGTCAAGAGATAAGTTAATGAGGAAAATTAAGGAAATAGCTAAGTTTTTATAGATGTCTCATTCATGGACCTAAAATGGTCATTATGGGCTTTCCTAGAATTATGGGCTTTCCTAGTAATCATGGGCTCCTATGGGGAATTAATAGAGGTTGCATACATCTACATTTCTAATTCATCATGTTAAATACTCAAAGATCATGTTAATGTTAATGTTAATGTCAATGTTAAGATAAATAGAATTGAATTAGTTTTTATATGCTCTCACCAACATGGACCTCAAGGGGTCGTTATAGGCATTTTTGGTCAGAACATGGACATTTATGACAATTATGGGCTTTATAGCCAATCATGGATCTCAAGGGGTGGTTATGGAGCTTTTGGCCAAATCATTGGCATGCGTGCCAATCATGTGCTCTTAGTTGGGCATCATAGAGAGCTGCATATATGTATTGTTCAATTCTTCATGCCATTAATGAATCATGAATGCTTAAGAAAAACCATGTTGAAGTTTATGTCAAGTTATTTCATGTCATGTCAAGTTATATTTATTTTATTTCTTCATAAAGTGAAAAATACAGCTTATAGATATGTTTTTTGTTTTGCATGGCTAGGGATGTGATGCCCGCAGGACTTGGAGCAAGTGAAGAGCACCAAGAAAAATCAAGGACTATGAGGACTTCAAGCTTAGCCTGGTGGGGTGCCATTTACCAAGTCGATCCAAAGTTTTTCCTTATGTTTAGTCATGTTACTAGATAGATTAGATAATATGATGCAGTTCCTTTGATGACAAGAACTGTGTATGAATCAATTTTGAATAAATGCATGGTGTTTATTTACATAAATTGCAATGAATAGCATTTTGTGAAACCTCCTTGAGTAAGGATGCTTCCGCACATGTCTTATGGAAAATATGGTGTTCCATTATGGTATTAGAGCAATTTTGGTAAATGGCCACTAGGCAAACATAATTCTCATAGTCACCCTAAAATGAAAGTGTGAGATTAGGGTTTAGGGGTAGATTCCAAAATGAAAGATACCATAACCTAGAATGACTAGAGATTTCACCCTGGAAGAGATAGAGATGACAAAGGTAGATATTTACCTAGTTTAAATATCAAGTACCAACCTAACCCTAGCGTGGTAGCCTCTCCATTCTCAAGGGTTATGGCCAAACATTTGAGAATTGAAGAGGGATGTCATGAGTAGGAGACCTTTCTATGCTTTTCTCCTTTCTTACTTGTACATATGGTATGGGACATGTGTATTAATAGGTTAATGAGAAGTAGAATAACAAGATGCCACATGTATGGGTTTGTGCCTGATCACCACATATCTAGGAATGCAGGAAGCACCTAAAGACCTAAGGGTAGATAGTCACCTAAGCCTAATATTAGAAAGTTATGTAGAGTTGAAGGTAGGCTAAGTGTAAAGTTGGGTTTGGTCTCATAAACCCTAAAGTATAAAGTTGAGGAGATAAGGAATGATGTAGTAGTTAAATCTATGTCCACATGAACCTTTTCATAATATAACCCTCTTCATGCAAAATTGAGTATGCTAGCTTTCATTGAATAAAGAGGTTACAAAAAACCTGAGGTGGGTAGTACCCCAGAAAATTTCAAGGACACAATTTGTTTTGAGGTGGGTAGAATTGTAACATCCCAATTTTCAAGATAATTTAAAGCCATAGAATGGATTTTTTTCCTTAACAACAAAACTTGTGGGATGAAAAAGAAAAAAGACCATAACGATTGTCCTTACATGAAAATAGAATAAGAAAACTTAAAATAAGACTCAAATTCATATTCCACTTTCAAATATGCATCCTGTGAATCAATTAACTCATACTAGTACTCTTTAATTTTCTCTCTCCTCCAAGATAGGAATAAAGCATAGTAAGAGGTTGAAGATGTGAACATGTGACTTTTGGATAACTAAAAGTCGAAATTGTGACTCAAGGATCCAATAATAGGAGCCTTTTCAAATTATATTACTTTAATGCCTTTTAATTAATATTAATAGCCAATATAGGAGTTATTGACAATATCATGTACAAAAACGAAATCCTATTGTCCACAAATGTTCTAGACTCTCCAAGTAATACATGGTTCAAATTTGAAATCATTGGGACCATGTTTGACCCTCCAATCAAATTAAGAAAGGTTTGAATATGGTTTTCTTAAAGCATTAATCAAATTTACATTGAATGCCTTAAATTTCCTAAAGTTCTGACTCATTTATCATGTCACACCCCAATTTCTTTACATTTCATTACATGGGTGACATCTAATGGCTAGTAATTAATCAAAACTCAATCCAACGGCCCTGCGATCGTCCTCTACCTCTGATGGTTTTGTAGTCAGGACTAGGTCCTTGCGGTTCCCTTTGTCGACCTCTCTCTCCCCATTAATTGTATGTTTCATGTTTTTCTGTGCTAATGAGTCTGTATCCCTCTCCCGAACTAATCAAGCTGTTATTCATCCCCTCTCTTTCTATATACATGAAACACCCAAATAGGGCTTGTGGGTTTTCTCTGTCGATGTTCGTCGTCGCCATTACACACCTTCTTCGATCTTCATCAGGATTCTAAGAGGACCATTAGATCCCCACTCTTCCTCCTCCACCTTCAATTTCTCCTCTAGAGACTCAAATCAGCCTGTCCTACTCGAACTTCATCCCTGGTCGTTGTCTACTAGACGTGCTTCTATAATCGTCGTCATTGCAATTACATGCTATGAGAGTTTCTAAGGACCATGGGAAACCTTTTTATTTTTCCCATTTGTTTTTTGATATCCCTGATTGTCATGTCCTATAGCCACTATGAGGGCCTTGTCGGCGGTCATGGCCAAACTGCTCCAGTGGTCTTTTGATCCTACAAGCTTTTTATTTGACTACAGATAGCATCTGAGATGGTTTTTCTAACCTTAATTTTTGAGTGTTTATCTTGAATGATGGGTTTATATTCAGACCTCGCTTCCCCTGTGTGGCCATGGTAGGGCTTGTAGCCAATGTTCCTGGGCATGAGGCACTTGTATCCAGGGTCCCTGTGATCGAAGAAACCTAGGGAACTATTCTCGGTCTTGTTTTGCATCTACCTACCTTGGTTTACGATCTAGGATCATGATGTCCTGACCTTTAGGCTGCTTATTGAGCACCATGGCCTGTGCTGGAAGAAACTAGGTCAAAGAATGACCTTATTTCCCTCACATGTTAATACAGTTGATTTAATTTGATAGGGTAAAATAGGAATCATAAGTTTTGATTCATTTTATTTGTGTGTGATTGATATATATGGTATAATGATGCTTTCACCCCTGATATTTTGATTGCATGTCACGTGCGTCTATGGTTTACTGGTCATTAGACATTTCATTTACGTTGAAATTATTTTCAAGTTTAATCCATGTCACAATATGGTTTCCTGAACTCTAATTGGTCTATTTTGCAAAATTCATATCTTTTGCATATGACATCATAAAAATATAAATAAATTTGTTTTGGAAAGATCTTTTAATTATCTATCAATTTCATCTAGTTTCAAACACTGATTTCCATATCTAATGTCCCCAATTATTGAAAGACCAAGATTTAGGTTTAGTGACCATGAACTTATGTACCCACTATGTTTTTAATCAAATTACATGTGACTAAAGGTTCAATGAAGTCAGGAGACTTGACCTTAAGGAGATTTGCTATAGGTAAGAAGGCCATGTAGTTTTTCCACAAATACTTTGTTTATTGATTATTATTTATGATCATGCACCTTAGTTGCTTTCATAAATTATAAATGTCTTTTCAAGTATACATCATGTATAATTATCATTGATTGACTGCTTGTTTACTTATAGTCTATGGTAGAACCCTGATTATGATAATGATTATGATTAGGAATTAAGATTTAATGACTCATATTCAAGAAGGGGACACTCGGGAGTAATCTCATCATATTCAAGTTAAGATTAAGAATATTTAATGTGTAATTCAAGAGATAATTTAATGAGTAAAATATAGGAACTGGCTAAGTTTTTATATGTGCCTCATTTACGGACCTGAAAGGGTCGCTATGGGCTTTCCTAGAATTATTAGCTTTCCTAGAAATCATGGACTCCTATGGGGCATTAAGAGAGGTAACATATATCTACTTTTCCAATTCAACATGTTAAATATTCAAAGATCATATTAATGCTAATGCTAAGATAAATGGAATTGAATTCATTTTTATATGCTCTCGCCATCATGGACCTCAAGGGGTTGGTATGGGCCTTTTGGCCAAATCATGGGAATTTATGCCAATTATGGGCTTTATAGCCAATCATGGACCTCAATGGGTCGTTATGGACCTTTTAGGCAAATCATGGGCATTCCTGCCAACCATGTGCTCTTAAATGGGCATCATAGAGAGATGCATATACTTACTGTTCAATTATTCATGTCATTAATGAATCATGAATGCTTAAGAAAAACCGTGTTCATATTTATGTCAAGTTATTTCATGTCATATCAAGTTATATTTATGTTAAGTCTTATAAAGTGCCAAATATCGCTTACTGATGTGTTGTTTGTTTTGCATGGCTTGGGACGCAATGTCTGCATGACTGGAGCAAGTGAAGAGTACCAAGGACAATAAAGGAGTAGGAGGACTTCAAGATTACTATGGTGGGGTGCCATTTACCAAATCGATCCATAATTTTTCCTTATGTTTAGTCATGTTACAACATAGATTTAAATAATATGATATAGTTCCTTTTATGCCAAGAAATATGGATGAATCAATTCTGAATAAATGCATGGTGTTTATTTTCTTAAATTGTAATGAATAGCATTTTGTGACACCTCTTTGAGTAATGATACTTCCGCTCATGTGATATGGAAACTTGGGTGTTACATATACCAGCATAAGTAAATATATGATGCCAAATTGAGAAGTACCCATGACATGTATTTCATAGTAATGTTGTAAAATTTTAACTGAATAAAGATAATGTGCATCTCTTATCATGCTAGGTGTATATGCTTCATGATCAACTTTCTACTCATACCAAATTGTCAATTCAGTCAACATGATTGTGTTTCAAAAAAACATGTGGCTATAACAAACCAATTTTGTTATATCTAATAATTCAAAAACTGAGACACATACATACAAGATTTCAGCCAGATGTGTAAGCCTGCTAGCCCGACTTTATGGTTAAACATGCTTGCTTAATCTAATCGAGTGCTTAAAACCTTAATCAAACCCTAACTTATACTTTTATATCGTGTGACAAAGTTATTCTTCAATTTTGATCCAGTTTGGACAATGTTTGATTAAGTCTTGCAATTTATGTGCGTATATGGACTTTTATACAATTTCCCCAAATCTAGGGTTTTATCTATAATTTTGACATGAGTGTTGTTCCTCATAAATGTTCTTAACATAATAGATAAAGTTGAACCTTTGAACACCTAGATGCACCATCAGATGTCTGGTGTTTTCTAATTTAGGGTTGAGGACCTAGGGTTTCTCACCTAAGTACCTAACTCAATGGTTTTTCTAAGTAGGTTAGTGATCTGATGGTTCCACTATAATAGTGAAGGATTCGATGGCTTGCCCTTGTTGCATGGAATTTGATGGTTTTCTCTAGAGGAACAAGAATTGATTGTATTCCATTTAGTATGCACCAACTGATGGTGGATCATGGTTGCACGTCTGGATAACTATGGGCATGATCTGATGGCTTGTATGATGACACAACTCAATGGTTCACCTAGGTTTCCAATAGATGGATCTCCTAGGTTGACAATTGATTGCAGATTTGATTTGCATGGATAGTATTTTTTGACCTTTTGACACATGGTAAGCATGCTTTCAACCCTCAACCACCTTCCTCTCTCCTCCTAGCCTTATATGCTCCTCTCCTCCCTCCCAAAAGAACTTTTTCTACTCCTTCATCTTCTTCTTATTGCTCGAGAGGTCTGACCCTCTTGCTTGGTGGAGGAAGAATAGCTCTTAAGGACGAATCTTGGTTAAGATTGGTTGCATGTTTCTCTAAGGTTTGGATCTACCCTCTCTAGGATTGATTGGAGTTTCCTAACCTAGATTTTGGACTTAAACAAATAAGATCATCTTTATTATCTTTGATTTTCTTGATTCCCTCCTTCTCTCTTCATCTTTGGGTGAATCCATGGTGTTCTTGGTAGAACTTGAGCATGTGGTTGAAGAACCTCTTCTCTCTTCTCTTCGCTCTATATCTTCCTTGTTCTTGAAGAAAGGATCCATCTAGGTATGTTTAGAGTAAAAAATATAGGGTTTCTCCTCTCTTTCAAGCTACCTTCCTGTTTGGACATTAATCATTCTCCTTGAGGCGAGTTATATAAGTTTCATCTCATTTCTTGCTTACTTTTAGCTTGCTATATGTAGATTGTTCCCTAAAACATGGTAATATGTATAAAGATGATCCTTTTGGTAAGGTTTGAGAATAGGTGGTAGTATATATGTAGGTAAACTACCCCTAGATCTTATGCACATTCTTGTTTTGAAGTAAGCAACCTAAACCTTGCAAGTTTATGAATTGATGGTTACCTTGAGTATAGAAATGATGGTTTTTCCTTAAGTATAATGAACTAATTTCTCACTTGGACTATGAAATGATGGTTTGAATCCTCATGAGAAATGATGGTTTTTACTTAGTCTCTAGATTGATGGTTTTACTTGTGTGTGAATTAATCAATGGTTTCACTAGTAAGAGAGATGATGGTTTTGTTGAGAAATGATGGTTACACTCAATTAATGAACTGATGGTTATATTTGATACCTAAATTGATGTGCTCATCAAGTAGATGAATCGATGGTTTACCTAGCAATTGAAACTATGATTTTTATTTAGTGAATAAGAACTGATTTCACCTAGTTTTGAGAACTGACGGCTTATCTATTGCTTGTAATCAATAACTTATTTATTTCTTGCAACGAATGGTTTACCTACTGCTTACAGCTGATGGATTTACTACTCTATGAAATGATTAACCCACTAAACTAAGAAATGATGGCTTCACTAGGTACCTGATCTGATGGTTTTATTTAGCACATGAATTGAAAGTTTTTTCTAAGTCCTTGAATCAACTGATGATTTTGTTAAATCTCATGAGCCGATGGTTATGCCTAGTGAGATATATAAATCTATAATTGTGCTAAATATGGGAACTAATGGTCTTCCTAGTGACCATGATCCGATGGTTTTGATTTTGGCTAGTATCTGAATGACCTGATGGTCTTGCTTTTAACTGACTGTGATAATGAACTAATGGATTACTTATCGGTGTTGATTTGTGATGCCAATCCAATCCACCTTGTTGAATCTTAGTTAAAATGATTAAATGGTGATGGTTTAATATATATATCTTCATCTAATGTTGTGGTGACGGAAGGATACTCACATAATGCTAATCGTAACTCTACTATGTTACACTTGAGAATGTCATAGCTCTTATGATTGATGAAACCTTATGCTAAATTTGTATACAACAAGTGTGTCGAATATTT
This sequence comes from Alisma plantago-aquatica, assembly GCA_963693085.1. NCBI lineage: Eukaryota > Viridiplantae > Streptophyta > Magnoliopsida > Alismatales > Alismataceae > Alisma > Alisma plantago-aquatica. The sequence goes on along the minus strand of OY856415.1, from coordinate 401,099,577 downwards.
GTAGAACCCTCTACAAAAGTATCAAAAGATAACGATGTTCTTGTCGGAGGTTATGTGAATGGTCTAAATGGCCTTTAGGCATAACTTGTACCCTAGTATAGGTTTAATCCTCTTTATGAGGGACAAAGGACTAATACCATATTATGTTATGATAAGGAATATGTATCATACGTTTTATATCTTTTAGAGTAGTCATATACCGATGGTTTGTAGAAACATTTTAGGGTTTGTATGTAACTTGATTGATGAAGTCTAAAATCATTCAATTGACTTAATTAATCAAGTAAAACCCAAATTATGTAATTCCTTGTGCCATAGAACTATTCTAGTGTCACGACATGCTAGATAGTAAAATGATTATTTAAAAGGAAACTGTCGTATATTCTTGAGTATATGTGGGTGTAGGGAGGGTATATCCTTTTCTCCTGATCCCAAGGTTTTAGAAAACGATCGAGTCCATGTCTCTGATAATTATATATATTTTTATGATGTGATTGAGTATGGTTGTTGTCATACCTCATATGATAGTGTTAATACCCTGATTTCAATTGTTGTGTCATATATACCAAGGGTAGACTATGCTGATTGTAGCTTGACTAATATGTCATTGCGACGAACTCATACTGACTGAGGGGGAGATATCTTAGGATATTGTAACTTCTAGATCTTGTATGAAATGAATTGTGACTTCGTAGTGGTTAGTCAGAAGTTTGAGTGGTATTCTCCAAACTCCCTAGGGCTAAATAAAACATGTCACTCACTTGTGTAGCCTGTCTGCTAGGGTTACTTGACGATTCACATTGGTTGACAACTCTTGCTTTGTATCTTTTAATATTTAGATTATGTATTATGTAGTAAGAGAAACCCACTATATACATGGTGTTAGTTTTGTCTATTCCTTTGAATATTATGTTAATCCTCCAATTTTGCAATATTATCCACCTTATCTACTAATTTACATAATCTGTTGCTAGAAATAAATGTTGTTGAGAGTGATGTATCTCTTTGGGACATGGATTTCTCCTCGTGGGTCACCAAATCTTTTTAGGTGACCCTCAGTGATGTTGTCAGGATCGTGGTAGTGAGGAATTTCAGCTTGGAGATCAGTAGAAGAAGAAGGTCAGCTAGTTGTTATTGTGTCCTAAAGTCATCCCTATACACTCAGGTCCGAGCGTGGATGTTTTGTAGATGATGTATATCTACTCAATTTTTTGACAGTATGTTGATTTTGTATATGATGTATATATGTGGAGAATGCCTTTTGTATATAGGTTGTGACTAAGGCCACTGAATAGTTGAATAGATGCCTGATATGGTATATGCTTTTGTGCAGGATGTTGAACCTATATATAAATGTTCTTAGACTTGTTTAGGAATTTTTATTTGGTTTTAATTGTGCACCATTTTAATATTGTGATTAATTAGTAATCGATCGTGTTTTGGGTTTCAGTAATCTCATTTAGAGTGGCAGGTTTCCACATTTAGTTGTATCATATCTTAGGGTTTGTTGAGTCTATAGAGACATAGGATTTATGTTTTGTGTTTGTTCTTATGTAATCCAACATATCTAATCATAGCTTATCGTTATGCAGATATGTCTGGAGAAGTTGCAGAGCATGCTGAGAGTAGCTATGTAGAGCCAGGATGTAGCAGTAGGAGGTTGGCACCAGATGGAAGTGTACCTAAGATGGGGAGAGAACAACCTGCATCGCCTTCGTTTGACCATTTAGCCGTGGATAATCCATCATCCTATTCCATTTTTAGACAACTCATGGCGACGATTACACATTTAGCAGATAGGGCACCGACACCTCAACCAAGGGCATTTGTCCCTAATGTGGAATCTCAAGTTCTAGGGAAGACCTTTGAGAGGCTGAAGCATGTGGGAGCCACCGACTATGTGGATATTGCGGACCTGACAAAAGGTCATATGTGGTGTAGATAGTTAGAGAAAGAATTTAAGATCATGAACATCCCAAATGAGGACCAGGTGAAACATGTAGTTTACCTCTAGAAGGGCAGTGTTGGTTGTTAGTGGGACATATAAGAGGAGAAGAGACCAGGAGTTGTAGTGAGCTGAAAGGAGTTTCAGTGAGAGTTTGTGAGTCTCTACTTCCCTAAGACGTACAGGGATGAGAAGACATCCTAGTTTGAATGGTGGAGCCAAGGGTCTATGTCCATCAACAACTATGATGTGAGGTTTATAAATTTGTTGAGTTTTATCCTCACATTGAAACCAAAGAGAAGGAGAGGATCCAGTGGTTTGAGAAGGGTCTGAACTTTGAGTTGTGTAAAATAGCATTTGCTTTAAAGAATTGGGAGAAGTTTCTCACCTTTTTGGAATCTATGAGGACACTCATTTATCACTAGAGAGGTGATAATGTTGGTATGTATGCCTAGAGATCCAATAATTTGATGATTGCAATGGCATATTATATAAGGTATTTAATTAATAATAAAGGCAAGCTTCCAATTTATTTTGTTTCGCTCATTTATGAGCTAATGAGGAAACATAATGAATGTCTAAAGAATGACATTACTGAATAACGTATCTCTTCAAGTACATGACTTGAACAATGAGATCATACAAATTTTAAGAGTATGTACATTTTTGTTTTGTCCCAATTCAGATATCATTGTGGAAGTTGATAGACAACAATGATACTTGAGACTAGAGTCTCTATTGGTTCATGACAAAATATCATCAATCAAGATATGTGATATCAAACCAAGCACATAGATACTTGTTAGAGAAAAGTGTATCGACATACCCACCTTGAGAGTGACACATGGAAACCATAATTTGTGGTCATAGCCATCTCTCATAGTGAAGGTGGTGATTTTGGTTCTTAGACCTAATATCACTACACTCATCACATATCGTTTAGTGTATTTTGACATAGTCCACCATGATCCTAAATAAGGTTGCCATTAAGGTGATGATCAGATGCACTATGACACATGGGGATGATTGTGAGTGATGTAGATGGGATTTGTCCCTCCTAAGGGAGTTTGATATCATGGCCACTTGATAAGTGAGATAGAGAAAGGCATGCAAATGCACGTGTGAATCAATATGCAATATGGAGGTCACATATATCTCAGACAATCTACTCTAGTTGAAGGAACATGGATTGAACATTGAAAGGATGATGATTCCATACCTCTAGTTCAATCTAGATATCAGAGTGAAATTAATTATACAATCACTATAACACCTATCACAGATTGTAGGTTGAAGTTGTTCTCCAACTTTTCAATTACTTAGGTAGACATGATGTGTGACTAGGCAATGCTCTTTGCTTGTGATGTCCAAAATGAGTTATGGACATTCACTGCCAATGTAACTTGGAATCTATAGGGTCACACACATATGATACACCTAGAAGAGGAGTTTAACCATGATTAGTAATTAAATTGATTGCTAAAGTGTTTAGATATTCAATTTAAGCAACAAATCAACTGATTGGACTCCCAAATGACCTTTTCAAATGTTGAACCGATCGGTTGGAGCGTCAGGTCGATTGGAAATTTTGATTGACAGAATTCTACATGAATTAGGGTAGGAACCGACCGGTTCACCTAGTGAACCACTCGTCTCATGGTCGTGAGATGATTGCTTTATGTAGTGAACCGCCTGGTTCATCAGTGCAATTCGATTGCATCAAGGATTAGTGTTGATGTCATGTTGTGCATTAATTGGATTAGAATTGCCAATATAAATGGTATTTATAAACATGATGAAACAACTGGTTCACTTGGTGAATCAATCAGCTATCAAGTTAATCAATTGGTTCACTTGTGCACCGACGATTTCTCCTATTGTTGGTTGCTAATTTTCTTGAGATTCTGGTCCCTTCTGCTCCCGCATAGACTGGGAACCATGGCCCTAAACCTCCTATAAATAGAGGGGTATTTGAGGCTTCCTAGAGATAAATCTGATAGCTTGCAACACAATTGCTTCTGACAATTGTTTGTCTTCTCTAGGTGTGGTAACCGAGAGAACTCAAGCAAGTCCTAACTGATAAAGGGAGGGATATCAAGGGAGAATAGATGTGCAGAGAAATTGTGGGAGAGGAAGTTGGTGAATTGTACACCAACGGGGGGACAACTTCTCCCTATCCGTTCTACTAGAATGATGAAAGTTCTAGGCGGTTCGTGTGGACTACTCTAGAGGCTTAGATACTTTTCCCGCTAGGAGGATAACCTCAACCTACTTTCTGTGGTGATCAACCAGGAGGCCGACATAGACTCTATTTGAGTGTGACTTTAGGAAATTGCACACTAAAATGATGAGGAGGTTGTCACTGGACTAGCTGCAGGACCTTGTATATTCTTTAAACCATGCATTCCCATTACATAGTCACTCACACGATCCACTCATTTATGGGGACCATTGATAGAAAATTTTTATTGCCATTGCCTATTATGTAGCCACATTTCCCTATAGTGGTATCAGAGCCACATCAATTAATTAATATTTGTACTTGATATGATTGGAGTTTTGGTTTTCATCATTTATTTATTGCATACAATGTGAATAATAAAAATTGATTAATGTGCATATCTGATCTAAGACCAGATATGATCCCAAAACACACACACACACACATACACACACACACACACAGATATATATATATATATATATATATATATATATATATGTATATATATGCAATTTACATGTGATATATATGTAGGGATATTGCAACCTTTACCAATACTATAGTGGAAATGTGATCATATAATCATGGACTTTGTGGTTGGTGTTCTAAGAAGAGCCAAAGGTCTTGATTCCATTTGTGTGATGGTTGAATGGATGACTTAGTTAGATCACTCCTTTTTGGTCAAGACAACTTATACAGCTGAGAAGTTGCAACAGATCTACATTGATGACATAGTTTGTCTGTATGGTATACCAATTACCATAGTATCTAACAGAGGTCCTTAGTTTACAACTAGGTTTTGGGAACGTCTGCATACAACTTTGGGTACACAACTAAGGTTTAGCACAACTTTTCACTTATAGACAGATGGCCACTTGGAGAGGACCATTCAAATTTAGGAGGATCTTTTGAGAGAGGGTTCTTTAGTTTCTTGGAATTTGGGATGTCCATCTGAGTTTGATTGAGTTTTCTTACAACATTAACTATTAGAGAAGCATAGACATGTCACCATATGAGGATTTGTATGGAAGGCGATGTTGATCACCGCTTTGTTGGTGCGACACACGTGAATATTTTGGCAAATACAGGCAAAGAATAAGGCGGCGGAAACAAAATATAAATCTATATGTATTCCCCATAACAGCAAGATTGTGTCAACTACTATGAAATAGGAAAGATGGTTTAACAAGTTTATACCTCGTCCTTGAGCAAGTCCAATGACTACAACTCATTGCAATGCAATTGTATTCTAGTTTCTCATGGATGGTGTATGTTCAGCTTTTGGTCTTCACCACATACAGTGGCTATAGTGTCTCTTGCGGTCAACATGGGATGCAAACTGACATTGTCCTCCTAGAAGCACCCAAAGGAATCCTTCCTCTAGAGTAGTCCACATAGACCAACTATAACTCTTGTCGTTCAACTAGAACAGACATGAAGGATGTGTCCCTCATGTTGGTGAACTAGTCACCAACGTGCTCTCCCACAACAATGATACTCGATTGTTCTCTCTCTTACTATCCCTCCCCATTTACGTAGGACTTTCTTGGGCTTTCTTCGTTACCACAACCAGAATAAAAAAAATTTAGAGCAACTGATTCTCAATTGTATTTTTTGTACTCTGAGAAGCCCCCAATACCCTTTATTTATAGGAGGGGTTAGGGTCTGGGTTCCCAGTCCATGTGGGAGTGGAAGGGACTGGAAGATCATGAATTTTTACAACCTACACAACTCAAAATGGTCATCTCACAATCGAGACAATCATCTCACATGAGAGTCGATTGGTTTGCAGCCCAAACCATTCAATTCACAATGTTTGCCAATGGCATATGAATTGGAAATTCAAATCCAATTAATGCACAACATGACGTCAGCACTAATCCTTGATGCAATTGAATTTCCCCATGAACTGGTTGTCTCAAAACTATGAAACAGTCATCTCGCTCATGCGAGTGGGTCGTCTCGTGCCCCAATTTAGCCAGAAGTCAACCAATTTAGTTCAAATCAACCAAACACTCCAAACGGATGTTTCAACATTTGAGTCGATCATCTGGAAGTCTGGTCAACTAATATGTTTCATGAATTGAGTACCTAAACACTTTAGTAATTACTTAGATCATCATTCATGATTAAACTACTCTTCTAGATGAGTTCCTATGTGTGTGACCCTATAGGTCCAATATCATGTCGGCAATGAATGTCCATAACTGGTTTATGACATCACAACAAAAGAGTGGTGCCTAGTCACACATCAGTGCTACCTTAGTGAATTGAAAGTTGGAGAACAACTTCACCTACAATCTGTGTAAGTTGTTACAATGATTGTATAATTCCTTTATCTTTGATATCCAGAATGAACTTAAGGCAAGGAATCATCATCCTCTCAACGTTCAATCCATGTTTCTTAAACCAAGAGCATACTTTCTGAGATATATGTGACCTCAATATCATATATTGATTCACTTGTACATGCACATGTGTTTCTCAGTCTCGTTTATCAAGTGTCCAGGATATCAAACTCCAATAGGAGGGATAAATCATGTCTCTATCACTTACAATTAGTTCCTCTGTGTCACAGTCACCCAATCATCACCTTTATAACAACCCATGTTTCTGGATTGCATTTGATGATGTCAAAGTGTACCAAATAACATGTGATGAGTGCAGTGATTTTAGGTCTAAAAATCACAATCACCACCTTCACTATGAGAGATGACTATGACCACCAAAGATGGTTTCCATGTGTCACTCTCAAGGCAGGTCGGCTTGATACACAATTGTCTAACAAGTATATGTGTGTTTGGTTTGATATGCCATATCATGACGAATGAGATTTTGTCATCAACCAACCCACATTTTAGTCTTTAGTGTTATTGGTGTCTATCTACCTTCCATAGTAACAACTGACTAGGGAACAATAAGAATGTACATATTGTTAACATCCATATGATCTCCTTGTTTCGATCTTGTACTTGAATACATACATCATTAAGTGTTGTCTCTATATAGAGATTCATAATTTTTCCTCATTATCTCTTAACTGAGTGAAGAAAAATGAATTGGAAGCTTGCCTTTATTGTTATTATTAGTAATCAAATCCTTTATATGCCATGTCAATCATCATATGATTGATGGACATACCTTACCAACAGACTCCCAGTTGCACTTAGAGCCAATCACGAATGAATCTTATTCTCGGTGATCTAAACATGTCCTCCAAGTTTCTATTGTGCAAGTGCTAATCCAGCGGGTTAGGAACACTTTGCTATTGTTGGTATATTGCACATTTCAATTCTGTTTGTTGTAAAACATTTCATATGAGATGAAACTTCCATAGTATGATCTCAGATATTCATGCAAAAGTAGTATCTTTATTTATGACATAGTATTTCTATTGTATCATCAATGGTTGGAACATCTACAAGTTCATAATATGAAACTCTAGATCCATACTTTATCCATTTGTGTGTTCTCAACAACATACAAATTCCTTTTAAATTAATGGCTTATAATTTGGAACTCTTTCCAACTTTGAATTCTTTTCTCTTTATAATCAAAGGTATTTTATATTCTGGTCATTCTATGTCATTTTAGAATCTTGCATTAGTGTAACCCTTTATACTCAATTCTTCCTAGTTGCTATTAACTAACAACATATCCATAAGTACTTCTCAAGTACTAATGGATGTTTTAATGAAATTCTCCAATGACCTTCATTGGAATCTAACATATCCTGTCATGTCCAACATATACAAGATATATGGGATGATTGCATCATATGGCATACATGATAGATCCAATTGCTGGCACATATGGCATCTCATTTCCTTTCCATTCTTCATAAGAATCAGAACATTGGATTCTTGAGAAACTAATCCATATAAATGGACAGACGCTCACCTACTGAATCCTTCATGCTGAATTCTTTCAATATTAGCAAATATGTATTCATTCTAGGTTATGAAACTTTCAAGAACTATCTCTATAGATCTTGATCCCTATCACATAGGATGAATCACCTAATCCTTCATTGTTGAAGGTGTTTTCCATGCTAGATCTTAATACTCTAAATATTGAGATTTTATCCTCATCAACATGTGGAATATTTATATATGCTCCCACTAAATCTTTTGTGATAATAGATTTCATCCTTTATCTTGACTCAAGTCAAACTCTTTGACTTTCTTCTTAAATCAATGATTCCATGTATGCCATACTTCAGCATTTTGTATCTTATAGACTTTATTTGAATTAATGGAGTTATAAAACCTTTAGACTGTGTCATGTACACGTCCTCTCTATTATTCCTATTATGCAGTTTCAATGTCCATATGACAAATCATCAAGTCTTAATATTATGCAATGGTAAGCAAATCAATTAGTGAATGGATTTCATCATGTTCAACACTTGAACTTGATTTAAAATGTTTATAGTGAATTTGTCCTTCATGTTATCCATGTTGGTTTTCCTTTTGAAAACCCAATTGCACCTTATGCGTTTTACCTCTCTAGGTGGTTCCACCAGGATCATATCTTGTTGGTCTAATGGATTCCATTTTGGACATAATAGTTTTATACCATTACTCAAACTTTGGTCTCTCAATAGTTCTTAGTTGATAGCTGACTCATAATCTTATGATCAACTCACAACCTATCTGAGTTATATGATTTACAATCTTTTAACTCCAGATATGTTCTACTACAACTATGAGTCATGTGTTACATAATGAACTTGAGATTCCACAACAACTTGTGATTCTTTATAGTTCTCTTTATAACTCTTATGGTTCAAATGTTTCTTGTCAGTCTCGAACTTTTTGACTTTTGCTTTACTCCCAGTGATTCTTTTGGAATTCAGTTATTCAACCAACAAACACTTTGTTATTGTATTGAGATAAGTAGTGTTCAACTAAAAACATGTGATTAAATCTTTTCAAGAACTATTTTCTTGCATAAATTTCAATCTCTAGGATGTATCGGGACATTCCCATACCATATCACATATGTTGGCCATTAAACCATTTACATAGTATTTTTCATTTAGTGCAAAGCATTTAAAGGAAATTAAAAGACTAGATTAAATTATAATCACATCATGACTCATCATATTGTGACTCCTTCTTTCTGACACATCATTATGTTTCAGATGGATTTGACTATGATACACTATCATAGTCTATTCATAAGGTCCTCAAACTAATCATGTAAAGTATTTTAGCATTGATCTCATCAAAGCATCTTAATAATTTTAAGGAAGTTATTCACTTCATACATGTAATCGTCTTGAACACTTCAAGAGATTCATATTTTACTGCATGTCTATCACCATATCATCAGTAAATATATTGAAGTACTTATAACAGCTTTTTACCACTTATTCTAGAAGATCTTCATACATCATATGTATAAGTTCTAATAGAATACTTGTTCTCTACTACACTTAGAGAGGTGGTATGCCATGTTGCTCACATATAAAACTTGCATGTCTCTTATTGGTTCAAAAACCAAAAGAGCCTAGATAAAATCAATATGTTCTAGAAATGCATTGCTCACATATGTGCTCTAGATGACAGTGTTATAGATTGTTTGAGTTATCAAATATAATCATTTATATAAACAATCATCTTGAGATTCTTACATATAAATATCATTAGATGGTTAGGTATTGTCATACTAGATCACATATTGGAAATAGAAGCATTAACAAATCTTTATTTATAGTCATCCTTGTCCATACAAGATGCATAAAGAAATGTTTGTATGATTGGAATACATGAAATAGTAGTTCAACTAACTCTATTACACACCATTTGGGCTGAGATAAATTCTAGATGTAGACTAAAGTTGCAGCAACTCTTGCTCAACACAGTCCATCCTTGTCCTTCTATAAATACCTTTACTTCTTTTCAGATCATGCACATCAATATGTCAAATCATTATTTAGTATCACATACCAAAATGAAGAAGTAATAAAATTTATCTTATAATGTTTATACTTGAAGTGGAGACTTCAGTGCTCTCCTTCTTCTTTAATTCCTCTATCTGGAGTGGGTATTTCTTTTCCAATGTCCAGACTGGTGAAAATGGTGACAGTCTCCTCTCTTCTTTACTCCTCCCTTTGCGTAGAAATATGAAAACATGGGCTTCTGGCAAGATTTAGAATTTTTCTTAGCTTTGCCTTTTCCCTTTGACTTACCCTTAGTCTTGCTGATCATCACCATAGACTTGGGTTTGTCTTTCTTCATTTGTGCCTCATCTGTTCTCAACATGCCCAATAACTCCATCAACATTGTTCATGTTGTAGTTCATGACAAACTAACTATATGATTCTGGAGGGGACTACAGAATCACAATGCCTTGGATACATTGTATCTCTCATCTTTCCTGATCTTGGTGTTTGTGTATATGCCCAGAGAGGCAATCATATCATTATTGTAATGGCTAACTTGTAAATTATTTGATTATTAATAGAGGAAAGCTTCCAATTTATTCTATTTGATCAATTTTAAGATAATGAAATAACATAATAAATATCTAGAGAATGATATTACTCAATGACGTATGTCTTCAAGTATGTGACTTGGAAGAATGAGATCATGTGGATGTTAAGAGTATATACATTCTCTGTAACATCCCTGACCTGGGTTATGAACTAACCCTAGGTGTTTTTCTTAAATATGTGAGTATATGCTCGTGTTTATCCTATGAAATGTAATTAAGGCTTTTGAGGAACATATATTTCAAATTCAGTCCTTTTTTCATAATGTTGAAACATTGTTTTGTTAATAATGGACTGAAGTGCAAATTACCCAAGTTGAGGGGTTAACTTGCAATTTTCACATGTTAAGATGTTCCTATGATGTTGATACATCATAAGAATTAATATGATGTGGTGGTATGGATTTCACAAGCTTGAGCACCAAGATATAGCTTGTAGAGCAATCCTTGTGCATTAAAACCTAGTTTTGGTGTAATGTGCAAATTACCCAAAACCTAGGGTTCAACATGTAAAATATATATCTCTAGATGATCTATCATGTTTCTTGGCATCAAGTGGAGCAAATAAAATGAGAAGGGTTCCTCTTTTGAATGATCATGGTAGGAGGGGAAAATTACTCACAAATAATAATATATTAAGTAATATCCAATAAGGGTGGATATTAATATACCTCTCTTAAAAGGTGATTAGTTCTTTTCCTTTAATCCTTGGATAAAGGAGGAGTTTTGCATGAGATTAGAAGGTTGAAACGTGGACAAGGATGGAGGAAGCCTTGGTGGATATTTTTGGGAAATAAAAGGAAATATCTATCCTTTTTCTTTTTGCTTTGAAAAGACCCATAAATATATAAGGTATCTTTTCCAAATAACACTAAGGACCGTTTCCTTAGCTCCTCTTCTCATCACTTTGCTTTGACCGACCAAGGAGGAGATCTGGAGCAGAGGAAGGATGACCAAGCTGGTTTGGTAAGTATGGATCATCATCTATCTCGAATTCATGGTGGAAACCACAATATAAGGTTAGATTCGTGGTGTCCTTCATACGATTCTCCTTTCTAGCCATCTTCTTCATCCAAAAAGTGGAGGAAAGACCTTGGAAAACTACTGGATCTCAAGCCACCATTAAATCTATGAAGCTTGGAGCTCTGGATCAGTCCTAGAGGCCAGTTTTATAACTCTGAACCCTTAATCTTTGTTGATGCATCCTCTTTTCCTAAAATCATTGTTTATACTTCTTCTTTAGACACCTTTGTGTGTTCTTGCTATCATTTCCGTGAAGAACAGCCCTATTCTTGAGGAAGAAGATGATGATGTTAATTTCTATGTTTACCCAAGAATTTACTTTAGAAAATGGTTTCCCAACCTTGCTCAAACGGTTTGCCAAACCGTTTGGAGCAAACGGTTTCAAACCGTTTGAATGCAAACGGTTTCACAAGAACGCATGGAAGCAAACGGTCCAAGACTGTTTGGAGGCATTGACCAAGTTTTGACCATTTGGAGAACAGTTTAGAATAATGTAGACTAATTACCTACCAAAAATCATCAATTAATTCCAAGTGATTCACCAATCAAAGGCCCATCAACCACCTAAACCCTAATCGGGTCAATTGCTGATTTCAATAATTGAGTTAAGTTGAAGTTTGGGTTGAGTGGCCCAAACGGTTTCAAAACCATTTGGGGATCACCCAAACGGTCTTAAGACCATTTGGTGTTCACCCAAGGCCGTTTGGAGGTCTAGGGTTAAGCATAGTTGACCAATTGAGGATCCAATGATATCAAGTTGATGAGTAATCGATTTCTGAATTGGTGATTAAACCTAGGATCCAAACCCTAATTGAATGACTTGGTTTTTGATAAAATAATGGGAAAATGGTCTCAAGACCTTTTGGAGGATATCCAAATGATCTCAAGACCATTCGGGGGTCACCCAAGACCGTTTGGAGGTCTGGGGTTGACTAGGGTCAAGTGGTTGAAGATTTAAAGGTAACAAGTTGAAGTGTAATTGATTGTTGACCTAGTGATCAATCCAATGAATCAAACCTTAATTGGTTAAGTTAGTTTTTGATATTGACTTGAGCAAACAGTCTCAAGACCGTTTGGAGGTCATCCAAACGATCCCAAGACCGTTTGGGGTCAGGTCATGATCAAATTGAATGATGGTTCAATGGTTTCAAATCAATTAGACTCACATTAAAGTATGTTGAAGGGTCATCGATTTCAAACCCTAATCCAATTGATCCAAGCCCTAATTGATGATCCATTGAGGGTCAATTGAGTGTCAAATCAGTTGAGGGTTGACCTAATTGACTCAATTGATGAGTGGCTAACAAGTACATGATCGATTGATGGGTTCAACATTGGAAACCCTAACTCAAGATCGTTTGGGACCAAACAGTCTCAAACCATTTAGTCTCATGCGGTTTCAAGGTCGGTTATGTCCATGTGGTTTCAAACTCAAAATTGACCAAACGGTCTTCACCCCATCTTGGGCAAACGGTCTTGAGTGTGCACTTTACCAAACGGTTTGAAAAGTCAAACATGACCGAACGGTCTTCACCACCAAATGATTTCAAGGGCAGTCCAAAACTGTTTGGAGGTTTAGTGTACATGACCGTTTGAGGTCTAAAAAGGTTAAGATCGTATGATGCCTTATTGGTCAAGATGGTTTAGTTTTTGATTAACTTAAACCTCATGAATACTTAAATTGGTTAAAGGACCAAGTAATTAGTTGATTAATACATTATGTAATCAATGGTGATGATAATAATGGTACCCTTGATGGGATAAAGTGACTAATACCCTTTGAATGAGTAAGCCTTAATGATCACAATAGTATTGACATAGCTATGTTGTCAATGTTGAATTGACTTAGCCTAATAAGGGTGATGCAAACATTAACTTATAGAAAGATGAGAGAGAAGACTTATTATATGAATGTTAATCAAGTAATGGATTCCCAATATAAATGAATACCTAATTAGGGTATGATCCATGTTAGTAAGATCATGAAACCCTACTTATGATGGTTAATGAATCATAACCCTAACAGAGGGAAATAATGGGATTATCCTTAATATATGATGATGATATAATCCTAATTCATAATGATGACATGGTAACCCTAAAATTAAGGTACTTTGTTGATCATTCCTACTTAGGGTGAGTAGTAAACCCTAATGGTGAAATATTAATGATAACCCAAATAAAACGTTCGTGGTGATCTTTTGTAGCACGACCGTGCAATTTAGCACGGTCGTGGTGGCTTCCCCTTGCACGGTCGTTCTTGGCTGCACGGCCGTGGTGCTTTATACTTGACTTGGAGTTGACTGCGAGTAAACCTTAACCAATAGTGATGCTATCATTATTGTACATTGTGCTGTTATGGAAATAATGTGTCTGTTATCATTTATATTAATCATGCAGATTTTTATGAAAGAGTGAGCATAGCCAGGTAAGATCTATGATGCAATATTCATTAAAAGCACTTTATATGCTTTGAAAGCAATGATATGCTATGTTGCCTAGTGAGAGGTAACAAATGAGACTGATAGGCTGAATGAGCCATGAGAAATATCTATATTACTACAATCATGTTCACATTGTTAAATGACTTGATGGCAATATGTTACTTGGTAACAAGTGTTTTCCTGAACTAAGGGTTTGAACATCCATGTTCTTGAATCATAATGATGAAATGGTTAGGGATTGATATCCCAATGATAACTAGATGTGAAATGAACTTGATGCAATTAGTACTCTTTCTTTATAGCAATTGTTTTAGTGGTTTATGTTTGAAAACATGTCTGATACTAATAGAATGTCATAATGTACTTAATAGTATAATGATATCATGTAGAGCCCTGACCATAGATCCATCATTGTCAGAAGTTAGATGATGGTGAAATAGGTTTCCCTAAGGGAACTCCTGGAGAGCATACTTTTGAGTATGTGGGGGTTATGGATGCAAATATCCTTACGTCCTAATGAGGGAATTGATGTGAGATGTACATTTAATCTCTCAATCCTTCATTATATGTATATGTCAGGATGATGTATCACTAATATCCCGATGATGTTCTTAATTCCGCATTGATGAGAGATAAACAAGAAATCTCTCGATGGCGAAGGGAGTACAGCATGCCACTGTAACTCTAATAGTGAAGTTGCCAGAATACCCTAGAAAGCTATTTAAGTAGAGACACAAGATGTCCTTCATGTTGTACCTCACACTGACTGAGGAAGATGAGGTCATAGAAATTTGGCTCTTCTGATGACCTATGTATGGTACCGGTTGCGATTTTGTAATGATCACTTGGAGTATGAGTGGTGTAACTCATCTCATCAGGGCATAAATATGTTTGTAAAATGTAATCAGTCGTATAGCATAATTTCTTAGGTTGAACTATGAGAAATAATGATTGATGATACTTTATTTATAATGTTCTAGTAGAATAACTAGTATACATGTTCTTCATATTCCTTATTGATATATGTTTTGTTATCCAATCAAGTTATAATTGAAATGATTGCATAAGTTATATTGTTTCAGTTAGTTATTTAATGAACTGCCTACTGTTAAAAAATTATAATTCTACTGCTCAATGTTATTCAATTATTTTCAATAACAATGCTTCCGGCAAAGAGTTATAACTCTCGCTGGGACAATTATTCAATTGTCTCACCCCCGTGGGATTCAACTTTTTAGGTAGACACCGAGGAAGAAGAAACCCTTCAGTGGGTGAGAAGCAACAGTAGCAGCAGCAATACCCGGGACAGCAGTGATCCTCAGGTGGAGACACTGTCTGTCAAGTCTTGTAGATAGAATGTCCTATGTGTCATCTCTGTACTCTCAGGTCCTAGGAGTCCGTAGATGGTTTAATACAGATCTGAGATTTTTGGTGTAATGCCTCGAGATTTTTGTATCTTTCCTTATACAGTTCAACAGGGCAGTCAGTGTTATGACTCTTGAGATGTGATGATACAGAAAAGTGCTGATGTATCAGTTGTAAATAACTTATCATGTTTCTTTATGAAAAAGTTTAATTTTTAGTGATTTTTAGTATTTCCACTGCTAATTAACCGCTTCCGCATTCGTTGATAACGTTTTCTCTGAGATGAGTCTATCGCCACAATTTAGTGGTATCAGAGCTCTAGGTTTGCTGAGTCTACAGAGACATAGGACTAGGGTTCTAGAGTTTGTTCTAGTGTCTTCCAATATATCTGATAGTGTCTTCTACTCATCTAGGAGGAGAAGAGGAAACTAAAGATGTCTGGATCACACGAGGAACACATTGTTGAGAGTAGTGTTGCTGCACCTAGAGAAGGTGTAAGAGACCAAGAAAGGGAGGAACATGTACTTGAACTACCCCAGTTCAATCCAGCTGACATGGGGAACCCAGCCTTCCAAGCCATGTTTGGGAAGTTCATGACTGCCATGACACATATGACTGATAGGATGCCCATACATGTACCTAGGGCACCTACCCATCTAGAAGGACAAGGATCCGGCAAGACGTTTGAATGACTACGCCGGGTTGGAGCCACAGAGTATGCGGGAACAGCTGACCCAGCAGATGTCGACTTGTGGCTAACTAAACTAGAGAAGGCCTTTAGAATCCTAAACATCCCAGAAGCTGAGAAGGTTAGACATGTTGTATACCTTCTCAAGGGGAGTGCTGGTCACTGGTGGACCATGGAGGAACAGAAAAGGCCAAGTGTGGAGATCGAATGGGAAGTTTTCTGACGGGAATTTATCAACAGATACTTCCCTAAGACGTTCTTGGATGAGAAAATCTCTCAGTTTGAGAGGTTAGGACAAGGACCGATGAACATTAGCGAATACGAGGCTAAGTTCATGGAATTGCTGCGGTTCTGTCCGCATATGGCAGCGACATATGAAGAAAGGATTATGCATTTTGAGAAGGGATTAAACGCTGAGTTGACCACCCCTGTGTCTACTCTGGAAAATAGGGAAAGGTTTGCTACCTTTATGGAATCGATCAGAAGGATAGAGAGGTCTGTGTCAGAGAAACGACAGACCAAGAACAAGAAGATGTACCCCCAGTTTCAAGGATCTTCATCCAAAGGTTTTAAGAAACAGAGGTTTTCTGTACCTACACCACCACCTAGATTCAGTACCCAGACGCAGTGGACGTCAAATAGGGGTAGAGGATGAATCTTACCTTTAGAAGGAGCTCGTAGATCAGCATCTATGTTGGTTACAGGACCACCCAGACCACAACAACTGAACAGAAGTTGTTACATATGTGGAAAGATGGGACATATGATGAAGGATTGCAGAGCCAGAGTGGTGAGTGTAACTCAACCTCAAAGACAGAGTCAACAAGGATCTCAAAGGTGACAGTTTCCAGGAGGAAATAGAGGACATGGACAAGAGTCCCAAGCTGGATCATCGGCACCTAGTCATCGAGCACCAAATCAACCACAAGCAACAGCAAGGTTTTATGCAATGAATCCACCTGAGGTAGTGATCAACCCTCGGGTTGTGGCAGGTCAGATGTAGTTGTTTAATTCTGATATGTCTACATCTTGCATCATATCTGTTTTGATTGATCCGGGTGCTACGCACTCCTTTATCACTCGAAGAGTGATTCTTAACTGTAACCTGACTACAAGTCATAGAACTGATAGTTTGTTCCTAGAAACTCCGTTGATGGGATCTGCTATGTTGCAGGAGATATGTTCTCCCTGCATTCTCTTCTTTTCTGATCATCGCATTCAAGTGGATCTTATACCACTTGAGATGCATGGATTCGATATAATCCTTGGGATGGATACCTTAGAAAGGTATAAGGTTGTCTTGGATTGTGAGTCCAAGCAAGCTGTGTTCACTGATGATAGTGACACATGGATCTTTCAAGGAGATAGAAAGATTCTTCCAACCTATTTGGTGTCAGCTATGGTTGCTAAGAAGCTGATGAGGCAAGGATGTTATGCATTTTGGCCCATGTGGTAGATACCACTATGGAAAGTATTAATCCTGCTGAAGTTCCTATAGTCAGGGAATTTGAAGATGTATTTCCTGAAGAACTTCCAGGTATACCACTGCCTCGAGATATTGATTTTGAAATCAATCTAATCCCAAACACGTAACCTATAGCACAAACATCGTATAGGATGGCGCCTCCTGAGATAGACGAACTCAAGAAATAGTTGCAAGAGTTTCTTGAGAAGGGTTTCATCCGACTGAGTACTTCACCTTGGGTGCTCCGGTCCTCTTTGTTAAAAAGAAAGACGGGTCAATGCAGTTGTGCATTGATTATAGACAGTTAAATAAAGTAACAATAAAGAATAAGTATCCTCTGCCGAGGATTGATGATCTCTTTGACCAGTTGTGTGGTGCAACCGTCTTCTCAAAAATAGATTTGAGGTCAGGATATCATCAGCTACGTATTAAGGATGGTGACATACCAAAGTCTGCCTTTAGGACAAGGTATGGTCACTATGAGTTCACAGTTATGTCGTTTGGACTAACAAATGCACCAGCTACATTTATGGAACTCATGAATAGAATCTTTTGACCTTTTCTCGATCAGTGTGTTGTTGTCTTTATAGATGACATCCTGATCTATAGTAGAGATGCTCAGCAGCATGAACAACATCTTTGTCAGGCTCTAACTTTGCTAAGAGAGCATAAGTTATATGCTAAGTTTAGCAAGTGTGAGTTCTGGTTACCAGAAGTTTCTTTTCTTGGACACGTAATATATGCTTCAGGTATACATGTTGACCCTAAAAAGGTAGAATTTGTCCTACAATGGGAGCAACCGAAGACACCGATGGAGATCCATAGTTTCTTAGGGTTGGCAGGCTATTACAGGAGGTTCATTAAGAACTTCAGTTCTATAGCTTTACCCTTGACTAAGTTGACCAGGAAGGATGTTCCTCTTGCCTGGAGTGACAAGTGTCAGCAATCTTTTCAACAGTTGAAGGAAAGGTTGACAAGTGCGCCTGTGCTTGTGTTACCTGACCAAGGAAAAGGATATATAGTTTTCTGTGATGCCTCTAAGAATGGACTAGGATGTGTGTCGGTGCAGGATAAAAAAGTGATTTCTTTTGCTTCTCGACAGCTTAAGAAACACAAGGAGAATTATCCGACACACGATCTAGAACTAGATGTTGTAGTTCATGCCTTGGAAATCTAGAGACATTATCTTTATGGAGAGACATTCCAGATTTTCACAGACCATAAGAACCTAAAGTATATCTTTTCTTAGCATGAGCTTAACATGAGGCAACGCTGTTGGATGGAGTTAATCAAGGACTAAGATTGTACAATTGATTACCATCCAGGGAAGGCCAATGTAGTTGTTGATGCTTTAAGTAGGAAATCAGCAACACCATCCCTAGATAAAGCACAGCTGAATTCTTTGGTATGCTCTAGAAGGGATATGCTTATCTCCTTAAGACAAGACAATGTACAGTTAAGAGTATCATTGTTATCAGGGTTGTTAGATGAGATGCACATAAAACCTACTCTGAGACAACATATTAAGGAAGCACAGCAAGTTGATGAAGTAGTTTAACAGATCAGATTGGAGTATGGTAGTGAGAAACGAGATGGTTTCCATGACTTAGATGATCAAGTAGCTTGTTATCATGGTAGAATGATAGTATCAGATGTGGATAACTTGAGGAAGTTAGTCCTGGAGGAAGCTCATTCTTCAATGTATGTTATGCATCGAGGAAGCACAAAGATGTATCAAAACTTGAAAGTTATGTATTGGTGTCCTGGTTTGAAGAAGGACGTTGCTGAGTTTGTTCTGCGGTGTCCAGTGTGTCAGCAAGTTAAGGCTGAACACCAGAAGCATGCAGGAACAATGCAACCTTTACCCATACCACAATGGAAGTGCGATCATGTGACCATGGATTTTGTGGTTGGTTTACCTATAACAGCCAAAGGTCATGATTTCATCTGGGTAATAGTTGATAGGTTGACAAAGACAACACATTTCTTACCTGTCAAAACAACCTATTCTGCTGAGATGCTGGCACAGTTGTATGTAGATGAGATAGTACGACCACATGGAGTCCCAGTTACCATTGTTTCTGACAAAGGTCCCCAGTTTACAGGTCGTTTTTGGGAGCGACTTCATAAAGCTTTAGGCACACAGTTAAGGTTTAGTACATCCTTTCATCCTCAAACTGATGGACAATCAGAAAGGACTATACAGACCTTGGAGGACTTGCTTAGAGCATGTGTTCTTCAGTTTATAGGAAGTTGGGATCTGCACCTAAGTTTGATAGAGTTTGCCTACAACAATAGTAATCAACACAGTATTGACATGGCACCTTATGAAGCTTTGTATGGTATACATTGTCGATCTCCCTTATGTTGGTATGAAACTGGTGAATATCAACTTTTAGGTCCTGAACTTGTGCAGCAGACCACCAGGAAGATTAAAATAATACAACAGCAATTGAAGACTACACAGGATAGGCAGAAATCTTACGCTGATAAGTGTCGTAGACCTTTTGAATTCCAAGTTGGAGACAGAGTGTACCTTAAGGTCTCACCTTGGAAAGGAGTACTTAGATTTGGGAGGAAAGGAAAGTTAGCTCCTAGGTTTATGGGGCCTTATCCAATCATTGAATGAATTGGAAAGGTAGCTTATAAGCTAGAGTTACCACCAGAGTTGCAGAAGTTACACCCAGTGTTCCACATTTCCATGTTAAGGAAATGTCATCCTGATACAGAATCAGTTCCGCAACCTATGGAAGTAGAGTTGAATGATGATATATCTTATATAGAAGGACCTATGTTGATCCTTGACAAGAGAATCAAAAAGTTGAAAAAGAAAGACATAAGTCTTGTGAAAGTCATCTGGAATCACCGTGGTGTTGAAGAAGCCACGTGGAACTAGAGGAAGAGATGAGGAGGAAATACCCTACTCTTTTCTCTTAATATGTTTTTGTAATGATTTCGGGGACGAAATCCTTGTAAGGGGTGGATAATTTATAACATCCCTGACCTGGGTTATGAACTAACCCTAGGTGTTTCGCTTAAATATGTGAGTAGATGCTCATTTTTATCCTATGAAATGTAACTAAGGCTTTTTAGGAACTTATATTTCAAATTCAATCCTTTTTGCATAATGTTGAAACATTGTTTTGTTAA
The DNA here is from genome assembly GCA_963693085.1 of Alisma plantago-aquatica. Taxonomy (NCBI): domain Eukaryota; kingdom Viridiplantae; phylum Streptophyta; class Magnoliopsida; order Alismatales; family Alismataceae; genus Alisma; species Alisma plantago-aquatica. The sequence continues at coordinate 401,078,775 of OY856415.1, read as the reverse complement.
TAATGGACTAAAGTGCAAATTACCCAAGTTGAGGGGTTAACTTGCAATTTTCACATGTTAAGTTGTTTCTCTGATGTTGATACATCATAAGAATGAATATGATGTGGTGGTATGGATTTCACAAGCTTGAGAACCAAGATATAGCTTGTAGAGCAATCCTTGTGCATTAAAACCTAGTTTTGGTGTAATGTGCAAATTACCCAAAACCTAGGGTTCAACATGTAAAATATATACCTCTAGAGGATCTCTCATGTTTCTTGGCATCAAGTGGAGCAAAGAAAATGAGAAGGGCGCCTCTTTTGAATGATCATGGTAGGAGGGGAAAATTACTCACAAATAATAATATATTAAGCAATATCCAATAAGGGTGGATATTAATATACCTCTCTTAAAAGGTGATTAGTTCTTTTCCTTTAAACCTTGGATAAAGGAGGAGTTTTGCATGAGATTAGAAGGTGGAAACGTGGCCAAGGATGGAGGAAGCCTTGGTGGATATTTTTGGAAAATAAAAGGAAATATCTGTCCTTTTTCTTTTTGCTTTGAAAAGACCCATAAATATATAAGGTATCTTTTCCAAATAACACAAAGGACCGTTTCCTTAGTTCCTCTTCTCATCACTTTGCTTTGACTGACCAAGGAGGAGCTCTGGAGTAGAGGAAGGATGACCAAGCTGGTTTGGTAAGTATGGATCGTCATCTATCTTGAATTCATGGTGGAAACCACAATATAAGGTTAGATTCATGGTGTCCTTCATACGATTCTCCTTTCTAGCCATCTTCTTCATCCAAAAAGTGGAGGAAAGACCTTGGATAACTACTGGAGCTCAAGACACCATTAAAGCTACTAAGCTTGGAGCTCTGGATCAGTCCTAGAGGTGGGTTTTATAACTCTAAACCCTTAATCTTTGTTAATGCATCCTCTTTTCGTAAAATCGTTGTTTATTTTCTTTAGACACCTTTGTGTGCTCTTGCTATCATTTCTGTGAAGAAAAGCCCCTGTTCTTGAGGAAGAAGATGATGACGTTAATTTATATGTTTATCCAAGAATTTACTTTAGCAAACGGTTTCCCAACCTTGCTCAAATGGTTTGCCAAATCGTTTGGAGCAAACGGTTTCAAACCATTTGAATGCAAATTGTTTCACAAGAACGCATGGAAGCAAATGGTCCAAGACCGTTTGGAGGCATTGACCATTTGGAGAACTGTTGATAATAATGTATACTAATTACCTACCAAAAATCATCAATTAATTCCAAGTGATTCACCAATCAAAGGCCTGTCAACCACCTAAACCCTAATTGGGTCAATTGCTGATTTCAATAATCGAGTTAAGTTGAAGTTTGGGTTCAGTGAACCAAATAGTTTCAAAACCATTTGGGGATCACCCAAACGGTCTCAAGACTGTTTGGTGATCACCCAAGACCATTTGTAGGTCTAGTGTTAAGCATAGTTGACCAATTGAGGATCCAATGATATCAAGTTGATGAGTAATCGATTGCTGAATTGGTGATTAAACCTAGGATCCAAACCCTAATTGAATGACTTGGTTTTTGATAAAATAATGGGAAAACAGTCTCAAGACCGTTTGGAGGATATCCAAACGATCTCAAGACCATTTGGGGGTCACCCAAGACCGTTTGGAGGTCTAGGGTTGACTATGGTCAAGTGGTTGAAGATTTAAAGGTAACAAGTTGAAGTGTAATTGATTGTTGACCTAGTGATCAATCCAATGAATCAAACCTTAATTGGTTAAGTTGGTTTTTGATGTTGACTTGCGAAAACTGTCTCACGATCGTTTGGAGGTCATCCAAATGATCCCAAGACCGTTTGGGGTCAGGTCATGATCAAATTGAATGATGGTTCAATGGTTTCAAATCAATTAGACTCACATTGAAGTATGTTGAAGAGTCATCGATTTCAAACCCTAATCCAATTGATCCAAGCCCTAATTGATGATCAATTGAGGGTCAATTGAGTGTCAAATCAGTTGAGGTTTGACCTAATTGACTCAATTGATGAGTGGATAACAAGTACATGATCGATTGATGGGTTCAACATTGGAAACCCTAACTGAATTGATGTGGTTGAGACACTTTTTGGTCCTTGCGGTTTTGAGGTGGTTTGGACCAAACAGTCTCAAGACCGTTTGAGTCCAAATGGTCTCAAGACCGTTTGGGACCAAACAGTCTCCAGACCATTTGGGATCAAATGATCCCAAACCGTTTAGTCTCATGCGGTTTCAAGGTCGGTTATGTCCATGCGGTTTCAAAGTCAAACTTGACCAAACGGTCTTCACCCCATCTTGGGCAAACGGTCTTGAGTGTGCACTTTACCAAACGGTTTCAAAAGTCAAACATGACCAAACGTTCTTCACCATTAAACGGTTTTAAGGGCAGTCCAAGACCGTCTGGAGGTTTAGTGTACAAGACCGTTTGAGGTCTAAAAAGGTTAAGATCGTTTGATGCCTTATTGGTCAAGATGGTTTAGTGGTTGATTAACTTAAACCTCATGAATACTTTAAGTGGTTAAAGGACCAAGTAATTAGTTGATTAATACATGATGTAATCAGTGGTGATGATAATAATGGTACCCTTGATGGGATAAAGTGACTAATACCCTTTGAATGAGTAAGTCTTAATGATCACAATAGTAATGACATAGCTATGTTGTCAATGCTGAATTGACTTATCCTAATTAAGGGTGATGCAAACATTAACTTATAGAAAGATGAGAGAGAAGACTTCTTATATGAATGTTAATCAAGTAATGGATTCCCAATATAAATGAATACCTAATTAGGGTATGATCCATGTTAGTAAGGTCATGAAACCCTAATCTGATGGTTAATGAATCATAACCCTAACAGAGGGAAATATTGGGAGTATCCCTAATATATGATGATGATATAATCCTAATTCATAATGATGACATGGTAACCCTTAAATTAAGGTACTTTGTTGATCATTCCTACTTAGGGTGAATAGTAAACCCTAATGGTGAGATATTAATGATAACCCTAATCAAGGATGATTTAATGTGAATAGTGAACCCTAACTCAGGGTAATGTGATGAGTATAGTAAATCCTAATTCAGAGTATGCTAAATAAGAACTCTAACCTTGAGTGATGTGATATGAATAGTAAACCCTAATCAGTTTGAAGTATTGATTTCATAAGTGTAAAACGGTCGTGGTGATCTTCTGTAGCACGGTCGTGCAAGGTAGCACGGCCGTGGTGGCTTCCCCTTGCACGGCCGTTCTTGGTTGCACAGCCGTGGTGCTCTATACTTGACTTGGAGTTGATTGCGAGTAAACCTTAGCTAATAGTGATGCTATCATTATTGTACATTGTGCTGATATGGAAATAATGTGTCTGTTATCATTTATATTAATCATGCAGGTTTTTATGAAAGAGTGAGCATATCCAGGTAAGAGCTATGATGCAATATTCATTAAAAGCACTTTATAAGCTTTGAAAGCAATGATATGCTATGTTGCCTAGTGAGAGGTAACAAATGAGACTGATAGGCTGAATGAGCCATGAGAAATATTTGTATTACTACAATCATGTTCACATTGTTAAATGACTTGATGGCACTATGTTACTTGTTAATAAGTGTTTTTCTGAACTAAGGGTTTGAACATCCATGTTCTTGAATCATAATGATGAAATGGTTAGGGATTTATATTCGAATGATAACTAGATGTGAAATGAACTTGATACAATTAGTACTCTTTCTTTATAGCAATTGTTTTAGTAGTTTATGTTTGAAAACATGCCTTGTACTAAAAGAATGCCATAATGTACTTAAATAATGAAGTATAATGATATCATGTAGAGCCCTGACCATAGATCCATCATTGTCAGAAGTTAGATGATGGTGAAACAGGTTTTCCTAAGGGAACTCCTGGAGAGCATACTTTTAAGTATGTGGGGGTTATGGACGCAAATATCCTTACGTCCTAATGAGGGAATTGATGTGAGATGTACATTTAATCTCTCAATCCTTCATTATATGTATATGCTGGGATGTTGTATCACTAATCTCCCAATGATGTTGTTAATGCCGCATCGATGAGAGATAAACAAGAAATCTCTCGATGGCGAAGAGAGAACAACATGCCACTGTAACTCTAATAGCAAAGTTGCCAGAATACCCTGGAAAGCTATTTAAGAAGAGACACAAGATGTCCTGCATGTTGTACCTCACACTGACTGAGGAAGATGAGGTCATAGAAATCTGTCTCTTCTGATGACCTATGTATGGTACCGATTGCGATTTCGTAATTATCTGTTGGAGTATGAGTGGTGTAACTCATCTCCTCAGGGCATAAATATGTTTGTAAAATGTAATCAGTCATATAGCATAATTGCTTAGGTTGAACTACAAGACATAATGATTGATGATACTTTATTTATAATGTTCTAGTTGAATAACTAGTATACATGTTCTTCATATTCCTTATTGATATATGTTTTGTTATCCAATCAAGTTATAATTGAAATGATTGCATAAGTTATATTATTTCAGTTAGTTATTTAATGAATTGCCTGCTGTTAAATAATTATAATTCTACTGCTCAATGTTATTCAATTATTTGGAATAACAATGCTTCCGGTGAAAAGTTATAACTCTCACTGGGACAATTATTCAATTGTCTCACCCCCGTGGGATTCAACTTTTTAGGTAGACGACGAGGACGAAGAAACCCTTCAGTGGGTGAGCAGCAACACCTGGGACAGCAGTGATCCCAGGTGGAGACATTTTCTGTCAAGTCTTGTAGATAGAATGTCCTATGTGTCATCTCTGTACTCTCAGGTCCTAGGAGTCAATAGATGGTTTAATACAGATCTGAGATTTTTGGTGTAATGCCTCGAGATTTTTGTATCTTGCCTTGTACAGTTCAACAGGGCAGTCAGTGTTATGACTCTCGAGATGTGATGATACAGAAAAGTGCTGATGTATCAGTTGTAAATAACTTATCATGTTTCTTTATGAAAAAGTTTTAATTTTTAGTGATTTTCAGTATTTCCGCTGCTAATTAACCGCTTCCGCATTCGTTGATAACGTTTTCTCCAAGACGAGTCAGTCGCCACATTCTCATTATGTCCCTGATCGGTTGTTAATGTGGAAGGTAGATAGACAACAATAACACATAATATTGGAGTATGAGTTGCTTAATAACAAAATCTCATTATTCATGATATGGCGTTATCAAACTAAGCACATAGATACATGTTAGAGAACAATGTATCAGATAGACCCACCATAAGAGTGATACATGGAAACCTTAACTAGGTAAGTCAGAAGCACATCTTATAGTGATGGTGGTGTTTGTGATTCTCAGACCTGAAATCACTACACTCATCACATGTCATTCGGTATGCTTTGACATCATCAACCGCAATCCTAAAACATGGGTTGTCATAAAGGTGATGATTGGATGACTGTGACACATGGTGACTGACTGTGACACATGGGGACTGACTATGAGTGATAGAGAAGGGATTTGTCTGTCCTACAAGAGCATGATATCCTAGGCCTCTTGATTAGTGAGACTGAGAAAAGTGTGGTCATGCACATGTGAGTCAATATGTAATATTGAGCTTACATACATCTCATACAGTCTGCTCTGGTTCAAGGAACAAGATTGAATGATAATGAGGATGACTAGTCCATGCCTCTAGTTCAATATGGATATCAGTGAAAAAGGAACTATACAAACACTATAACACCTTACACAGATTGTAGATTGAAGTTGTTCTCCAACTTTTCACTTACTTGGGTAGAAATGATGTGTACAATGTACCTCTCGTTGCTTATAATGTCATAAGTTGTTATGGACATTCACTACCAATGTAATTTGGTACCTATAGGATCACACGCATAGGAACTCATCTAGAAGAGGATTTTAATCTTGAATTATGATTGAATTGATTACTAAAGTGTTTAGGTACTCAATTCACACAAAAAATCAGCTGATTGGACTGCCAGACAATTGGCTCAAATGATGAGATGGTCGTTTGGAGTGTCAGGTTGATTAAATCTGAATTCACGGAGTTCTGCCTGAATTGGGAAGCGAGACGACCTCTCCTATTCGTTAGATGATCAGCTCATGAGAGCAAGATGACCGGTTCATGGATAACTTCGATTGCATCAAGGATTAGTGTTGATGTCAAGTTATGTACTAATTGGATTCAAATTGGCAATTCATGTGTGATTGGGAAACATTGATAAATGACTGTTTCACTTAGAGAAATGACCGTTTCTCTTAGCAAAATGACTGTTTATCTTAGAAGAGAGGATCTATTGCAAATGAAGACGTCCGATTCTGTTGTCTGTGATTGAGAAATCTGATGAGTCTCAATGGACTAGAAGACAGTTACACATCTACATCGGCAAGGATTGTCATTAGACTTGCTCTAGGACTAGGTATTTTTTTGTTAAACCATCCTTCCTATTGCATAGTTATTGACACGATCTGTTGGTTAATGGGAAATATGACAGTAATTTTTTTTGTTTCTGCTACGTATTCTGATGTTGTATTTCCCTACAGTGGTATCAGAGACACGTCAATTATTTATGTTTTTTATAATAGATATGATCAAATTTTGGTTTATTGAGTTTATTTATTGCATGTGATGTGCATATTTAAATTGGTTGATGTGCACATTTGACTAATCATCACATAAGAACCCAAATGAATATATATATATATATAATGTATATATATGATATATATGCAATTTACATGCATCTCCATAAAAATGAGTTATGATGGTGGATGTGTAGCATGGTTATGGACAATACCATTTATATATGCATGGTGGTTGTATGTTTTATATCTCGGTTTGTGTATTGAGCCTCCCCTTATCTTCCCAATGTAAAAGTATTGTTCTCTTCTACCTTTTCTCCCCTCAAATGTATTTCAAGGTTTCTCTATAATCATGTAGTAGGGGGATAGTTTATTATCTTATTATAGCAAAGAAGAAGACACTCCACACCAGGCCAGCCGACTGTCTCGAAGGCGAACCAACCATCTTAGAGTTGAGCTGACAGGCTAAAGGACCGAGAAGGACCAAGGAGGACAAGCCCGACCAGATCGACTAGTGGACCCAACCGGTCGATTGGAGGATCCAGAAGATGGTGGACCAATGGACGGGCGACAGGTGTGAAGACCAACCGACTAGCCAGGAGGCAAGACGGCCATTTAAAGGGTTAAACTAATTGACTCAGATTGGAAAGCACAAATCTTCCTCAACAATAGGTTTATGCATGTGATGTAGACCCTAGGTTGTGTTAATTTTCTTGTGGCTACAATGAATTACATTGGAGTGGCCATAACCATTGCTTTTTATTTATTGCATGTTTTCATTGTGGGTTATAGCATGTATATGATATGTACTACATATGTGGTGATTAATTAATATTTATGCATTATACAAAATCCCTTAAATATAATAGTATGTATAAGATGCCTTGCATAAGCAACACACATGAAAAGCTTGATCAACAAAGTGCAGTTTACGTCAAAGCATGGTGCACTGTCTATCTCGTGGAAGTGTGATGGTAGGTATGTAGATCTACCAAAGCATGGAATGTATCCTATCGTGTTGGCTTTTCAGTCAGACTTAACATGTGATAACTTAGTGAGATTAGGTGCTAGATACATAAAGATGATTATGGCAAAGAGTTGTGCATATCATCTATCCAATAGTTGCATTTAGATACAATTGCCAAGTGTTGCCTACCTAAATAATCAAGTTGTGGGTGATCAACTAAAGTTGAGTCATGATTTGATGAATACAGATCTTGGCCTACTATAAGATTGTACATTGCAATCTTCTAAATTGGCAGTAAGGGATATCAAATTGAATAAAATAGTAAGAGTGATAGTTAATTAAAGACCTAATTAATATCAACTTTTCAAATCAAATCAAATCAAAATGGTTTTTGAAAAATGCAATTTTTCTCTTGTAGAATCATATGGAAAGTACTCAATCATTGGGATCAGATGAATTAAATAAGATTTATTTCCATAATTGGTTTAGGACCTTGAGAAGTATTATGCATGATCCTAAAACACCAGTGTCAGAATCCACTCAATATTCGCTGAAGACTGACATGGATGCTTCTTTAAAGCATTCCAATGATGTTGTTAACCTCAAGAACCTTATCCTAGGCTGTATGAACTATGAGTTTCATAAACATCATCATACGAATGAAAGGTATAATGTCTCTAAGGTGCTATTTGAGTGCAAAATAATAGAGGGAGATCCAACAGAGGCTCATGTGCTCAATATGATTGGACATATAAAGAATCTAGAGAGATTTGTATTTCATTTAGGCCAAGAGTTGGCCATGGATATGATTTTACAATTGTTTCCTAAATCATATAGCCAGTTTATTGAGTGTTATCACTTGAGTAACATGGCTAGACCTCTATCAAAGTTGCTTGACATCTTGATAAGTGTCAAAGCACAAATGAAGATGGACAAATCCATCATGGTGATCAACAGAGTTGAGTCCAAGGACAAATGCAAGGCCAAGAAGTGTTCTATGGCTAAGCTAAAGCCCAAGTCTTCTATACTCAAAATAAGGAGAAGGATAAGGGAACCTAGTTAGATGAATCAAGGGATTGAGATCTCTACTTCTTGTATATATGTTTTTGAGGTTAAGTTTACTAGTTCCTCATCATGGGTACTAGATACCAGATGTGGATCACCCATTTTCTCAAATGTGAAAGATCTGAAAAGAAGTAGACCTTTAGAGAAGGTTGAGGTAGAACTATGAGTTGCAAATGGCGCAAGAGTTGTGGATAGTGCAGTTGGAACATATGAGTTATCTCTGTCAAGTGGGATTGTAATAGAGATAGAGAACTGCTATTATGTACCTTCCATTAATAGGAACATCATATATGTATCTTGTTTGGACAAGAACGGATTCAAATTTCTTATAAAGAATGAAAGATGTTCTATTAGTTAAGATGGGATCTTTTATGGTAGTGCCCCTATGTCTTATGGTCTATGCTTGATAGATCTAGAAAAATGCATATATAACTGATGAATGCATATTCACCAGGGAATTCAATTATCATTTTTGGACAAATTCAATTCAACACATTTAATTTCACTCATTAATTATCAAAATGCATCATAATGTGCAAAATTACTTAATTGATTCGATTATCAAGGTTTTAACTCAATTTATGATGATTTAATGTAGGTCTTGATAAGGTTGAACAATCAGCGGGGCCTTCCTTCTCTCACCCTTGGTTCTGACCAATAGATCTAACCAAGTGATTCCACCCATTCAGTCTCAAGACCGTTTGAGCCCATTCGGTCTCAAGACCGTTTGATCCCATTCGGTCTCAAGACTGTTTCAGCCCATTTGGTCTCAAGACCGTTTGACCCCATTCGGTCTCAAGATCACATGAGCCCTAACGGTTTCAAGACCGATAGACCAGTAGAGACTGATTGGGGGCTTAACTCATCCGTGAGGGATCGAGCATTACATGAATTTAGAACCATGAAGCAGAATCTACGCCGCGGCCATTTTGAACAGCCACGACCGTGGTGTTGGATCCTAGATGGGTGATTAGATGCTCTAGAGGGAGGGTGAATAGAGCTGAAAGCACTTAAACAAAATTCATTAAACCTTCAAGATATATCACAAGATAAGGTTTCTAAATAGGAAATTTGTGTGCAACTAAAACATACATAGCAAGGGAGAGAGAGATTGAACATGCACCAAATAGACAAGCTATTTAGAGTGGTTCCACACTTCAAACTAGAAGTGTGTCAGTCCACTTGCCTAGAGAGGTCAACCTCTAGGACTTCAAAACTATTGCACTCTTATATTCATTCATAAGACATACAATGCATGTCCAAACAAAAGACTTACCTATCCAATAAAAAGAGTCTTCAACCTTACCAAGGACTTACCCACTTTGCAAGAGTCTTCGGCCTTCTCCAAGGACTTACCCACTCTTGCACAAGTCTTCAGCCTTGCAGGGATCACCCACTCTTCTTGGATCTTTAGCTTTTGACTTTACCTTCACTCAGAGAAGCTTCCACCAAGGTCTTACCCACTTGAGCTTGAGTCTTCTGCCTTCGCGAATGGCTTACCCACTCTAGCTCCAAGTCTTCAACCTTGATCTTCACCAAGGGACGCTTTCCCTATTCTTCTTCACCTCTCTTGGCTAAGAGAGAGAACCTTCATCCTCATGATTGCAAATGAGAGAAATGGAGGTGGTGGAAGTGAGAGCCTCACAAGATATACATGTAGGACTAGCTCTCCTACAGATTTCCTACTCACTCTAATGGATGTAGCAAGTCATTAAGCTTAGAGAGAGAGAGGAGGTTGTAGGAAGCACTCAACTATAGAATAGGAACCTCATATAGAGTTTGCAATGAATGCTCAACCTTGGAATGAAGCCCAAGGGGTCCTATTTATCGCTGGGGATGCCTCTTAGCCTTTGGGAACACTTGTGAACGAAAACTAGTCGTTTTGTGGCTTGCAACGGATCTATTTTCACTTGTTGCAACTCCACAACGGCTAGAAGCACTTTTCTGCACTTTTCTGTACAGTGCAATCGGTCGAGTTTCTATTAGGGTAACTCGACCGATAGAGTAAAAGACAAAGCCGATATTCAGACCATCGATCGAGTTTATCCTGAGGAAACTCGACCGACCAATGAAAATCAATTTGGTCCGTTACTCCATCAGTCAAGTTCTGTGTAAACACGACTCGCCCGATGCAATCTTTAGAAAATTGATCAAGGATGATCGGTCGAGTTTTCAGGCTGGGAAACTCGACCGACAAAGTGCCTGTAATCAATTTTCAAAGTTGCATCTAAAGTGCTCTAATATTCGATCTAAGTGCTCCTTATATTTTTCTAAGCTTAATTACAAGTCATACAATCATTACAAGTGATTTATAACATGATTCTAATGGATTTACATCGTATTACAAAAATGTGCACTTGTATTGACTTTGACTTGTCGTTTCTCCAATTTGATATGCCCAAGTTAGGGCAATTGGAGTGTGTCTATACCTAATCTGAAATCACTCAAGTAGAAGCATTAGACACCAATATGTGGAATGGTTAGTCATCATCAAAACACGGGTTTAGTCAATTTAGACGTGAGTCAACATTGACCTAATTGACCTTGAGTCAACAATCTCCCCCTTTTTGAAGATGACAAATCATTCCATAAATATATTGAAAGCTTTTAAGTAAAATCATACCTTCGGAGAAATCTAGGGGTTTCAATGGAATTGAGTTCATATGCTCCCCCTCAATTGATGCTAGTGGAGTTCTCATACTCCCCCTCAATTGATACTATTTCTCCTGCATAATTAGCTTTCATAACATTTAGAATACTATGTCTTCTACTCATATATGTTCTACTCATATATGTCTTCTCCCCTTTACCTTCTCCCTTTACATGAACATACTTCTCTTCTTCATGTAAGACATGCCTTCTTCCTCTTTTAAAAGAAGACATACCTTTCTCCCCCTTTGTCATTTCAAAAAGTGGGGTTATGAAGAAATAAGAAACATCACTTGTTAAAGAGAAAGGAGATGACGCAAATATATAAGGAGAGTAGAAGAGCACCGATAGGGGCTTATCCAAGCATAGAAAGAAAATCAAGTTAAAGCATATACTTGAACAACCCAAAATGCAAGATGCAGTGCTACAGAAAAATAAAAAAATGCAATTTTGACCCTCAAGATGACAGAATTTGCCCAAAAAGTGCCATGGCTCATGGCAAAGCGAAGAGCCTTGCTCAAAAGGTCGTTTCTACATGAAAAACACTAGTCTTGCACCAAAAACTAAAACTGGAGCAAAATCTGCACAAAATCCAAAAATACTCAAATTTCTACACATAATGTAGATCTATGTATCTTGCATCACAATCTTATGCAAGCAACTCAAGATAGTAGATATGCAATTCAAGGAACAAGCTTGAGCATGTATGAGACAAGATACAAGCATAGCATATAGATGAGCAAAGATGCCAATTATAAACAAGGTTAGAACTACATGTATATGAACTACTAGTAGATGATATCACAAGTTAGGACTACTAGTAGGATCTAGATCATAGAAAGAGATACCAAAAGATACACAAGTTAAAGAGAAATCTATGAGTAGATGTAGAGATATATCCAAACAAAGAGATATGCAATTTTATAAGCATGAAAGGATATAACTCAGTAGATATGCATCCTTACCATAAGATGATTACCCCTAAGAACCTCAAGGTTGTATCAACACAAGATATACACCTAGATAGATGTAGCAAGTTAGAGCACAACGGAAGCAATTTAAGACACAACCAAGAGATCCAAAGAGATCATCATCAAAACCTGCAAAACAACTCAAAGCAAGTAATTGCAAGATATAGGTATACCAATTTAGAGCAATTTGAAAGATAGAGTTGTAAGAAAGATAGGAAATTTAGAACAAGGCAATATGCATATATAACGGTACCAAATGAGAGTGCCAAAGAATAAGGCTATTGGTTGAGAAAATCTAATTGAGAGGGAAATTCTCATTCAATAAGCCAAATGTATATTCTATGCGCAGTGTTATCGGTCAAGTTCTGTGCATTGACAACTCGACCAATGACAGCTGTTGGCAACACCTATAGGTACCTATCGGTTGAGTTTCAAATAGGACAAACTCGACCGACAGAGCAGCTGTCAAAAGGCACATATATTTCATAAAAACATATTTAAAGGCATGCTAAACATACAAACCATATCCAAAAAATGTCTAAGAAAGTTAGTAATGTACTATAGAAGCATTAGAAACAATTTTTGAGCAAGAGTGTGAAGAGAAACACAAAATATCACTTTTGACTCAAAAACCATATGTATAGTGCACACTATCTTGATAAAACAAGTTAGAAATGGTTATAGGAAATAAAACCTTTACCTTTGTGCTTACCATTGCTTTTTCCACTTGTTATCACCCTCTACACATCTCACCTTTATTCTTTTATGTGGATTGTTAAGTCAATTTGCAATTCAATAGCTCAAGTTAATCCATTTGCAAGTACCTACAAGAAGAAAGATGAAATGGTCCCCAATCATGTTTTTGGGTCCGAAGGGGTTAGTTTAGCAACCCAAGTCCTATTTCTCTTAGGTGCTTTCCTAAAAGGACAACAAGTAGAATAATGACCAATTTCATTGCAATAGTTGCATGTGCCCATAGTCTTGGAACTAGAGGATTATCCATGGAATATTGGAGGTCCTTTATCTTTGTTGTTTCCTTGACTACTATCATATCCTAAACCATGTCTACCAATTTGTTTAGTATAATAGTGTAGGATGTCATTAAGACTCTTTTTACCAACTAAGAATCTTTGTAAATATGATCTCAAAATGTCATTATCATGCTTAAGAGAAGCAATAATAGAAGACAAATTATTGATATTATCTCTAGCATGCAAAAGATCATTGTCTAAGCAAAGAGCTTTAGTTAAATAATAATCTCTATCAATATGAAGAGCAGCAACATCATTCTCTCTATTTGTAGAACTAGAACAAGATTCATGCCCATTGAATTTACCAAGCAAGGAGGAATTTTCTATTTCTAATTCATGCAAAACAAAATCTTTGTTCTTGTTTTCAGATTTAAGAACATCAATATCATGCATGAGAGAATCAACAATTAAGGTATGCCCTTCATTAGAACTAGTCATAAGAGGTTGAGATTCTATAAATCTAATCTTATCAAGCAAACTAGCATTTTCAAGTTTAAGAGAGTCTACTTGGCTAAGACAATCATTTTTATCATCAAGCAAGCAAGAATTAGCATGTTCAAGATCATCTAGTTCTACATGCAAATTATCAACAATTTTAGCAAGCTTTTTCTTTTTCCTTTTAGAAGACTTAAGAGAGGCACAAATATCATGAATAATAGCAATCAAAGATTATTTATCTAAAGAGTTTAGATTTACCTCACTTGAGTCTTCACTTGTTGATGCTATAAGAGCAAAATGGCATTCTCCTTCATCACTAGAGCTTGAGCTTGATCCTTCACTTGAATCTTCACTTGAGCTTGAGTTGGAGGAGCCACTTCAGCTTGATTGCCATTTCTTCTTGTGAAGATGGGTCTTTTTGCCTTGTGGGCAATCTTCCTTGTAGTGACCCTTCTTTCCACATGTGAAGCACCGGATGGAGGAGGACTTGCCTTTGTAGAGTTTACCCTTGGAGTACATGGCATCTTCTTAAGCTTGAGAGAATGGAGAGACTTGTTCCATGATAGCTTCAATTTGAGCCTTCATTTCAGCCTTCTTCATTCTCTTTAGCTCTTTCTTCTCTTGTATTTATACTTCCTCCCTCTTGTCAAGTGTAGTTTCATGTGCTTGTAGATTTCCAATGAGCTCTTCAATAGGAATATCCCTAAGAGATCTTGCTTCTTTAATGGAAGTCACCTTGGGTTCCCACCGCTTGGGAAGAGTTCTAAGGATCTTTGAGTTGATCTCTCCACTAGACATAGGATGTCCTAGAATAGCAAGACCATTCAAAATGGTGTTGAGCCTTGAGTACATGTTGGCTATACTCTCCTCCTTTCCCATCTTGAAGTTCTTAAGCAGCCCTTTGAGCATGTAGACTTTGCTTTCCTTCACTTGATCCGTCCCTTCATAAGTGATGCAAAGCTTTCTCCATACCTCATAGGTTGTTTCACATGAAGAAATCCGGTTGAACTCGGTGGGGGTCATGGAGGCATAGAGGATGTGCATGGCTCTAGCATTCAAGGTGGCTTTCTTCAAGGTATCTTCATCCCATTCTTCAATCTTTGTCTTTGGTAGCATGTATGGGTTGTTCACCATTTGCCACATCTCAATACTTGATCCTTGGATGTAGAATTGAAGCCTTCTTCTCCAACAGAGGAAATTGCTCCCATCAAAGATTCGAAGGTTGGTCGAGAATCTCCCTCCTAGGTAGTCACCCATCTTCTCCTACTTGTTGAAGTATGCTTGGAGAAGACCCGCTCTGATACCAATTGTTGGATCCTAGATGGGTGATTAGATACTCTAGAGGGGGGTGAATAGAGTTGAAAGCACTTAAACAAAATTCATTAAACCTTCAAGATATATCACAAGATAAGGTTTCTAAATAGGAAATTTGTGTGCAACTAAAACATACATAGCAAGGAAGAGAGAGATTGAACATGCACCAAATAGACAAGCTATTTAGAGTGGTTCCACACTTCAAACTAGAAGTGTGTCAGTCCACTTGCCTAGAGAGGTCAACCTCTAGGACTTCCAAACTATTGCACTCTTATATTCATTCATAAGACATACAATTCATGACCAAACAAAAGACTTACCTATCCAATACAAAGAGTCTTCAACCTTACCAAGGACTTACCCACTTTGCAAGAGTCTTCGGCCTTCTCCAAGGACTTACCCACTCTTGCACAAGTCTTCAGCCTTGCAGGGATCACCCACTCTTCTTGGATCTTCAGCTTTTGACTTCACCTTCACTCGGAGAAGCTTCCACTAAGGTCTTACCCGCTTGAGCTTGAGTCTTCTGCCTTCTCCAAGGGCTTACCTACTCTAGCTCCAAGTCTTCAGCCTTGATCTTCACCAAGGGACGCCTTCCCTTGTTCTTCTTCACCTCTCTTGGCTAAGAGAGAGAACCTTCATCTTCATGATTGCAAATGAGAGAAATGGAGGTGGTGGAAGTGAGAGCCTCACAAGATATACATGTAGGACTAGCTCTCTTACAGATTTCCTACTCACTCTAATGGATGTAGCAAGTGATTAAGCTTAGAGAGAGAGAGGAGGTTGTAGGAACCACTCAACTATAGAATAGGAACCTCATATAGAGTTTTCAATGAATGCTCAACCTTGGAATGAAGCCCAAGGGGTCCTATTTATAGATGGGGATGCCTCTTAGCCTTTGGGAACACTTGTGAACAAAAACTAGCCATTTTGTGGCTTGCAACGGATCTATTTTCACTTGTTGCAACTCCACAACAGCTAGAAGCACTTTTCTGCACTTTTCCGTACAGTGCAATCGATCGAGTTTCTATAAGGGTAACTCGACCGATAGAGTAAAAGACAAAGCCGATATTCAGACCATCGATCGAGTTTGTCCTGAGGAAACTCGACCGACCAATGAAAATCGATTTGGTCAGTTACTCCATCGGTCGAGTTCTGTGTAAACACAACTCGACCGATGCAATCTTCAGAAAATCGATCAAGGATGATCGGTCGAGTTTTCAGGCTGGAAACTCGAGCGACAAAGTGCCTGTAATCACTTTTCAAAGTTGGATCTAAAGTACTCTAATATTCGATCTAAGTGCTCTTTATATTTTTCTAAGCTTAATTACAATTCATACAATCATTACAAGTGATTTACAACATGATTCTAATGGAATAACATCATATTACAAAAAAGTGCACTTGTATTGACTTTGACTTGTCTTTTCTCCAATTTCATATGCGCAAGTTATGGCAATTGGAGTGTGTCTATACCTAATCTGAAATCACTCAAGTAGAAGCATTATACACCAATATGTGGAATGGTTAGTCATCATCAAAATTCGGGTTTAGTCAATTTAGACGTGAGTCAACATTGACCTAATTGACCTTGAGTCAACACGTGGTACACTGTTCCCGCCACGACCGTGGTGGTGATACCACAACTGTGGTAAAGCATCATTGGCATCTACCCTATCTCACCCGCCATGACCGTGCTAGGCAGCATGGCCGTGGGGAAGTAGCCTCACCACAACCGTGTTGTCATGCCACGGCCGTGGCGCACCGCCATCAGAACTAAAATCTTCACCCGCCACGCCCGTGCAAGGCAATACGTCCATGTGGCAGCAACCTCACCACGACCGTGTTGTCTCATCACGGTTGTGGCGCGTCGTCTCCTACCTCTTGCAACCCTGTCCATGTCACTGGACCTGCTTCCACCACTGCTGCCCTCCTTCTTCTTGACCCTACCATTACCAACCAACCACCGCATCTTCGCCAGCACCTCTCTTCCCTCCACCGCCGCCTGCGACAACCAAGTCGGGTGCCTTTGCTACCTTCCTCAACACTGAGCACAAAGCATATGCAACACCGCTTCCCTCCACCGTCAGCACTACAACCTGATCCATCACCGCCAACCAAACGGTCCCAGACCGTTTGGCCAATCAAGCAGCCGAAACCATTTGGATTAGCAAGGCGTGAAGACTGTTTGAGCATGATGGGCATGCGGACCGTTTGCTGCTACTAGAAGTGGAGACAGTTTACCAAAGCAACCTGAAGACTGAATGGACAAAGCTAAGACCGTTTGAATAACACTAATCACAAACTGTTTGGAGGTCTATCGATTTCCAAACCAAATGAAAAGGGTGTGCAGATGCAAACCGAATGAGAAGCATAATACGAAGACCGTTTGATGCCTTTGTCTCTCAGACCGAATGAAGGCTAGGGATGCAGACCATTTTCTCCAACAAGCCGTGAAACGCAGGACCAAATGGAAAAGGGAAATCAGCAAGACTGTTTGCCAAAGTGTAACCAGAAGACCGTTTGAGAAACTAAAGACCGTATGACATATTTGAAGACCATTTGGGCATCTGCTGAAACGCAAGACCGTTTGCACATACAGGACCGAATGGACTTCAAAACCGTTTGCTGCAGCAAACCATTTGGGCATGTTACTTACCAAACCGTTTAAGCAAAAATATCTTCAAGACCGTGAAGACCAGTCCTGTGCCTATAAATAGGACCAGTAGGGTCCCCTTTGAGGGCATCAGTTCCAGGACGCCGACAGGATGCCTATACACAGGTCTGATCCAAATCCAGTGTCGTCAATGCCAATTTCATTCCACCTACTGCACGTGTTGCAACCAAGGAGGCTGAGGAGAGAAGGAAGACGGAGTGAGGGAGACTGTCTGGTCTGTCTTGGCATCTCGTGTTTGTGTCCAGATCTGCTCCGACACGACGTAGAAGGTCGTATCTTCTTCACCGAGCTGTGACTACCTTCTGCATTGAGTTCATGGAAAATTTCTCTCTCTTTCTCATTCTTCTTGTCACTCGCATCATGAGCAAGTAGTACCTTTTCTCTGGGGTGCGGGGACTAGCCCCGCTGCCCATGCAATCATGTTCTTTTGTTAAACTCTCCATGGCAATGTATATACCTTTCCATTTCGTTGTTAATTGGTATGTTTGTAGATGATTATCTCCTTGCTCTCATCTTGTTCTTTCCTATATTCCGAAATCTTCTATATGTGGAATAGAATGGCGGTTTACAAATTTTGACTCTTTGACGAGAACTTCTAATAAGATTCCTTGAGGTCGTAAGTGTATGATCTGTGAGGGGACGAGACATCTAGCCTACGGTGACACTTCTGTGGTCTAAACATCCCTCAGGGAGGACCACAACCTTAGTTGGATTTTGTATCATCTTTGTTTATTGTCGATGTTAGTTTGTAGATCTATCACCTGCTTGCTTATCAATTAATGCGGTTGACTCCCAAACTAGAAATAGAATGGGATCTCTTCAAGGTTGTAAGTGTATAATCCGCGAGGGGACGAGCCATCTAGCCTTCGGTGACACTTCTGTGTGCCTAATGCCTGTATAGGGGGCCCACAACCTTCGTTGGATTTCTGTATCTTCAGAGCCGTAAGTAAGTGATCAGGATGGTGACGAGACACCTAATGCCTAAGGTGATGCTTACGCGAACCTAACGCCCGTATGGGGGGTTCTGCAGCAGCTCTATTTGGATTGTTATATCTTGCATGGATTGATTGCGATTGAATGTGTTTGCATGTGTAGCGGTGGTGAAACCCGATACCATCCCAGCGATTCCATATCATTGATCTAAATTCAATCTTAATTCAGCTTTTACTTTCTTGAAATTAGTTTAATTAACCTCAAATCAACCAATTGTTTTAAATATTAGTCTTAACTTGAACTTCACTAGAATGACAAAGATTCTTAAAAATGTTGTCCTTTGGGTTCGATCCTTAACTATACTGTGATAAGGCCCGTCCTCTTGTGGGTGGTATTATTGCACTTTGGTTTTGGTAAAAGCTCGAGGATTTCAACCTCGAGTGAGTTTGTTAGTGCGATAAAATCCCACGTCAATAACGTAAATACCAAAAGACAAAAACTCAATGACTCAAACAAAACATACCTTTGGCATTGTCATCTAGGAAATATAAATGAGAATCACATATCTAGACTGCATTAAGATGGTTATCTGGACTCTTTTGCTTTTGAATCAATAGATACATGTGAATCTTGTTTGTTGGGCAATATGACTAAGACTTCCTTCATTGGAAACAATGAGAGGGATAGTGATCTATTAGGACTCATGCATACTGAAGTTTGTGGCCCTTTTACAACAACTGCTAGAGGTGGGTATCAGTACTTCATTACCTTTATTGATGATTTTAGTAGGTATGTCTATGTTTACCTGATAAAACACAAGTTAGAAACTCTTGAAAAGTTTAGAGAGTTCATGAATGAAGTACATAATCAACGTGGTAAAAGTATTAAGGAACTTCATTCTTATTGAGGTGGAGAATACCTGAACCAAGAGTTTGAGGACCTTCTGAGAGCCTATGGTATTGTATCACAATCGACTCCACCTGGAACACCACAACATAATGGTGTATCAGAAAGAAGGAATCACACATTGTTGGATATGGTGCGACCTATGATGAGTTTTGTTGATCTTCCGACTACCTTCTGGGGGTATGCTCTTGAAACTACCACGTTTCCTCTTAACTGAGTACCGTCAAAATCGTTTCAAAAGACCCCATATGAGATATGGACTGGGAAGCGACCCAAAATGTCTTTCATGAGGATTTGGGGGTGTGAAGCTTATGTCAAGAAAATGTTTCTTGAAAAGCTTGGACCTATATCTGATAAATGTTACTTTGTTGGATATCCCAAAGAGACTAAGGGACACTACTTGTATAACCCAATTGACAACAAAGTGTTTGTTTCCAAAGAAATGATATTCCTTGAAAAGCAATTCATTGCCAAAGGAATCAGTGGGAGGAAATTACAACTCAAAGAGGTTTGAGACCAACAAGAAACCATTGAACTAGTTGAGGTACATGAGGAACAAAAAGACTCACTAATTGTTTTGGAATCTCAAATTCCTCATGTGACACAAGAACCTTATAGATCTAGTTGAACACGCCTTGAACCTGAGAGATTTGGATAACTTGTGACTCATGAATGTTGTGAGTTGGTCATAGATGATGAGCCACCAACTAATCTAGAAGCTATTGAGGGACCAGAGTCTGAGAAATGGCTTGAGGCCATGAGATCTGAGACATAATCTGTGCATGCCAAAAAGGTATGGACCTTGGTGGAACTACATGAAGGGGTAAAACCCATAGGGTGCAAGTGGGTTTCAAGAAGAAGACAGACATAGATGGTAAAGTACAAACATATAAGGGAAGATTGGTTGCAAAGGATTTCAGACAAGTTCAAGGTGTTAACTATGAAAAAACCTTTTCTCCGGTGGCCATGGTTAAGTCCATCAGTATTATGCTTCCTATTGTAGCTTATCATGACTATGAGATTTGGCAGATGGATGTTAAAACTGCATTCCTTAATCAGAATCTTCTTGAGGATGTGTATATGACACAACCTGAGGGTTCTATCAATCTAAAGGATGTAAACAAAGTCTGTAAACTACAAAGGTCAATCTATGGATTGAAGCAAACATCTCGAAGATGGAATCTTCATTTTGATGAGACCGTAAAATAGTTTGGCTTTGTTCAAAATGAAGATGAACCTTGTGTGTACAAGAAGGTTAGTGGGAGCATGGTTGTATTCCTCATATTGTACGTGGATGACATACTATTGATGGGGAATGACATCCCTACTTCAGAAAAGGTAAAGATGCGTCTTGGAAATTCATTTTCTATGAATGACTTGGGAGAAGTATCCTACATCTTGGGGATAAAGATCTATAGAGATAAATCAAGAAGGCTTCTTGGACTAAGTCAGAGCACATTCATTAACCAAGTGTTGAAGCAATTCAACATGGAGAACTCAAAGAGAGGAAAATTGCCCATGATACATGGAGTTACCATCTCTAAAGTTCAATGTCCCCATTCTTTTGAAGAAAGGTAGCGCATGATATGATTCCATGTGTGTCTGCAATCAGATCTATCATATATGTGATGTTGTGCACCCGTCCTGATGTCTCGTATGCTTTTAGAATGATGAGCATATATCAGTCAGATCTAGGTGATTCTCATTGGACAGCCACCACAAACATCCTGAAGTACTTTAGAAGGACAAAGGATCAGTTATTGATCTACGGTGCAGAGGAAGCATTGGTGGTAAAAGGTTACACTGATGCAAGCTTCCAACTGACCGAGACGATTAAAAATTGCAATCAGGATATGTGTTTTTTCCTAAACAATAGAGTTGTAGTTTGGAAGAGTTCCAAGGAAGAAATGACTGCCTATTGTACAACATAGGCCCAATATATCACTACATTGAATGCAGTCTAGGAGGCTATATGGATCAATAAGTTCATTTCTGAACTTGGAATCATTGTGAGTATCAATGACACAATCAAGCTACATTGTGATGAAAATGGAGCTATTGCACAGCTAAGGAACCCAGATCGCATCAAAGCTCAAAGCATATACAAAGGTGGTTCCATATCATATGAGAGATCGTATAACAAGAAGATGTAAGGATTTCCAGAGTACCTACTGAAAGTAATATTGTTGACCCCTTGACAAAGGAACTTTCGAAATAGAAGCACTATGGTCATGTTAGGTCACTCTGGATAAGATTCGTGAGAGATTTTCTCTAAGTGCAAGTGGGAGTATGTTGGTGTATATGCCTAGAGAGTCGATCATATGATGATTTTCATGGCAAAACTTGTAAATGATTTGATTATTAATAAAGGCAAGCTTTCAATTTATTCTGTTTGTTCAGTTTTTAGATAATGAACATAATAAATGTCTGTAGAAATGATATTACTCAATTATGTATGCCTTCAAGTACGTGACTTGGAAGATTGCAAACATACAGATGTTAAGAGTATATACAATAACATTATGTCCCTGATTTGTTGTTATTGTAGAAGGTAGACAGATAGAAACACATAAGATCAGAGCGTGAGTTGGTTGATGATAGAATCTCATTAGTCATGATATCGTGATATCAAATTTAACACAAAGATACATGTTAGAGAACACTTTATCAAACATACCCACAATAAGAGTGATACATGGAAACCATAACTAGGTAAGTTAGAATCACATCTTATAGTGATGGTGGTGTTTGTGGTTCTTAGGCCTGAAATCACTACAGTCATCACATGTCGTTTGGTACTCTTTGACATCATCGAATGCAATCCTAAAACATGAATTGCCATAAAGGTAATGATTGGGTGATTGTGACACATGGGGACTGACTTTGAGTGATAGAGATGGGATTTGACCCTCCTATAGCAGTATGATATCCTAGACCTCTTGATTAGTGATACTGAGAAAATCATGGCCATGCGCATATGATTCAATATGTGATGTTGAGTTTACATATATCTCATACAATCTGCACTCTTTCAGGGAACATGATTGAATGATAATGAGGATGATTGATCCATGCCTCTCGTTCAATCTGGATATTGGTGACAAAGGAAGTTTACAAACACTATAAAACCATACACAAATTGTAGGTTGAAGTTGTTCTCCAACCTTCTATTTACTTGGGTAGAAATGATGTGTAACTAGACACCGCTCATTGCTTGTGATGTCATAAGTTGTTATGGACATTCACCGCCAACGTAAAGTGGGACCTATAGGGTCACACACATAGGAACTCATCTAGAAGAGGAGTTTAATCTTGAATGATGATTGAATTGATTACTAAAGTGTTTAGGTACTCAATTCACGCAACAAATCAGCTGACTAGACTTCCAAACAATTAGCTCAAGTGTTGAGATAGTTGTTTGGAGTGTCAGGTTGATTAGAACCTGAATTGGTTGATTTCTACATGAACTGGGAAGCGAGATGAACGTATCATGGTCATGAGACGACCGTCTAGTGAGAGTGAGACGACCAGTTCATGGATAAACTTGATTGCATCAAGGATTAGTGTTGACGTCACATTTTTGCATTAATTGGATTTCAATTGGCAATTCATGTGTGATTGGGAAACATGGAGAAACAGTCATTTCTCTTAGGAAAGTGATTGTATCGCATGTGAGATGACCATTTCAGGTTTTTTAGGTTGTGAAAATTCAAGATCTTCCGGTCCCTTTCACTCCCGCACAGATTGGGAACCATGACCCAAACACCTCCTATAAATAGAGGGGTACTAGGGGATTTCCGTAGAACAACATAGACAATTGAGAATCAGTTGCTCAGAAAATTGTTGCCCTCCCTAATTTTGATAACCAAGAGAGTCCAAACAAGTCCTACCTAACTAGGGAGGGATAGCAAGGGAGAGAACAATTGAGGATCATTCTTGTGGGAGAGCCGATTGATGACTAGTACACCAATGAGAGGACAACTCCTTCATGTCCATTCTAGAAGGATGACATGAGTTCTAGTTGGTCTGTGTGGACTTCTCTAGAGGTGAGTTGGCCTTTGTCCATCACTAAGGAGGACAACGTCAGCCAGTAGTTTGTTATGAGAGGAGCTAATGTAGAT
Organism: Alisma plantago-aquatica; assembly: GCA_963693085.1. NCBI lineage: Eukaryota > Viridiplantae > Streptophyta > Magnoliopsida > Alismatales > Alismataceae > Alisma > Alisma plantago-aquatica. The sequence goes on along the minus strand of OY856415.1, from coordinate 401,055,113 downwards.
TACGACGTTCGAGTCTACTGTCTACCGAGGAGTAGTCAAATGAGTCCCACTAGAACTAGATGACATTTGCACATCTACATCGACAAGGATTGTCATTGGACATGCTCTAGGATGAGGTATATCTTCATTAAACCATCATTCCCATTGCATAGTTATTGACGCGATCTGCTGGTTAATGTTTCCACTTTCTATACTGATGGCGTATTTCCATACACTTTGAACATGTTCTTGAGATGTGTAGCCATCTTAATAGCATCCATGTTCTCATGTTGCATCTACAACTCATAGTTAATGGATCATAGCATCAAATACTTGACATCCACAACATCTTTAGTATTCTTCTTATAAACATCCCAATCATCCCTTGGTGCATTAGGAAGGGGTTCATATGTCTTTGGCGTCTCCAGGATATAGAGCTTGTGCTCCTGTGTGAGAACAATTCTCAACATCCTAAACCAGTCGTGGAAAGTGTTTCCATTTAAGTTGTCATTCTCAAGGACCGATAATAGATAAAAGTCGTTGTTGTTTGTTGTCATTTGATTCCACAGAAGAATTTGCAATTTTGTCAAAACTCATTTTGATTTAACTTGATAAAATTTTGGGCGATATTAATTATATTTTTAATTAAATATCATTCTCATTATTTTGTTCAAATTGATAACCCTCAAGTATAAATTCAGAAAATTGTAGCAAACAATTTTCTAATGAGCCAAGATCTTAGATAACTCAACTATGACCTGGTCGACATCAGCATACATAGTCAATCATCAAGGTAGGCAACTTGTCAATTGCACCATATGCAATTCCAAGATTGACGATATGTGCAGCTCCTACCCATAATCATATGCATGTCTCTGGGCTTAGAAGTTCTAAGAAACACCAGTTAAGCCTAACCCAATAACCAACACTATAATAATGCATCCTACTTTGGCGGAACCCACATTACTACCATCACACTTTTATGAGATATAAGGTGCACCACTTTTTGGGTAAACTATGCTTGGTCGATCAAGCTTTTCATGTGTGCCACTAATAGAAAGCATCTTAGACTTAATATGTTTGATTGAGGGATTTTATATATATCACATATATATATATATATATATATATATATATATGTATGTATATATATAGAGAGAGAGAGAGTCAGGCTAGAATACACTCGAGTGAATAGATTGCATGGATACACTCAAGTGTGTTTGGATATCAAGACTATTTTTTGCAAAATGTAAACCATTGATCTTCACTGTCATACTATAACTAGGCTACATACAAATTTTGAGCCCATTTGGATGAGTGCAAGTCTATCATCCAAGGGAAACAAAATCAAAGCGCGAAACTAATTTGAAATAGGGCAACAAAATCAACGCGTGAAACTAATTTGAAATGCATAATTTTTGTGGTCTATATAACATGACCTATAAATGTGCAAATGTGCTCAAATTTTCTATATGAGCTATTCACAAGATGTTTAAGAAGATCAACGGATTAGGTTTTTGAAAAAAATATTGCATCATGAAAAACTACTTGAGTGTATTCTGATCTGAATACACTCGAGTGTATTCTAGCCTGACTATATATATATATATATATATATATATATATATATATATATATGGTGATTGGATACAATATACATATATATACACAAAGATATATATATATATGTATATATATATGTATATATATATATATGTATATTGTATCTAATCACCACATCTATACTACGTATAATATACATGCTATATCCCACAACATAAACATGCAATATAAAACAAAAGTGATGGTTATGGCCATGTCTATTGTAATTCTTTGGAGCCATAAGGAATTACCACCACCTAAGTCAATCATCACATCGCATGTATGAACCTGATGTTGGTGTAGATCTATGCTTGCCAATATGGGTAGCTTAGTTCAACCCTTGAACCGGTCATCTCGCCTCTTGGCCAGTTGGTTGGTCATCTGGAATGGTCGTCTAGCTTCCTGTCCAACCAATGTTTGGACACCTTCTAGATGGTCTTTTGGGTCTACCAGCCGTTCGTCTCTCTCCTTCATTTTGTCCTCCATCATCCTCCAGACAATTTTCTCATCTCACGTACTGGTCATCTCATCTGGCGATGATCATCTTCTTTGTTGTTCCAAGAAAGGAAACTATCCTTTTTATATTAGCTTATTACATGGTAGAGAGAAACCACGAGTTACATTCGAGGGGAGAAAAGGTAGGAAAGAATTAACTATACATTGGGTAGAAAGTAGTAGAGGCTCGACACAAAGACCAAGATAAATAGAAATAAAACCAAACCATCCAACCACACACAGATATTGGGTTTTTCTCCATAAACACGCTGCACATCCACCCTCAAAATGCTTTTAGGGTGATTTGTGTAAATTGCATATGTATCATATCATCAGTTTTCAGGAAATCGGTCTGGGCGGCCGCATATGCGTCCGCTTAAGTAGTTCGGACAGGGGACCGTACCGCATATGTCAAAGCGGACCAATAATCGGTCCAGGCCCGATTATGCAACCGATTACCCGCTTATGTGGTCTCTTAATCACCGCTTTTCCAAACACACATACATGGACTTGAAGAAATGAAATTTATATGATATTTTTGTTGTTTCTAATTAAATATTTATATGATATTGTTTCTCCCTTTCTTCTAATTAATCATTCTATGTTGTCCTTGTATGTAATTGGTCAATGTGATATATAATTCTATATGACTGATATATAAATATACATAGATATATTAATTTATTAAAAAAATCCAAAACCGCATATACTCCCGCATATACTCCCGCATAACCCGTATACTCTATTCAGTGCCCCATCTGCCCGTACACCGAATAGCGCTTTTCTGAACAGTGCATATCATATATATTAGGTTGGGATTATGTGGTGTTAGATCAGATACACATATGACACAGTTTAACTATTTGCATCATATGTTATAAATAAACTACGAAAACTAGAAATATGATCATATAGATTATCCTAAAACATAGTAAATTGGTGTTGCCCTAATACTAATGTTGGGAAATACGGGCATAGAATAAGGCAGCAAAAACAAAAATGATATCTATAAGTATTCCCTTAATAGCAAGATCGTGTCAACTACTATGAAATACAAAAGATGGTTTAATGAGTTTATACCTAGTCCTGGATAAAGTCTAGTGACAACAACTCATTGCAATGCAACTATCTTCTAGTTTCTCTTGGACAGTGTCTGTGAAGCTCCTGGCTTCACCACAGATGGTGACTGTAGTGGCTCTTGTAGTCTCTCTATGGACTCCAAAATGACACTGCCCTCCTAGAAGTAGCCAAAGGACTCCTGCCTCTAGAGTAGTCTACATGGACCAACTAGAACTCCTGTCATTCAACTAGAATAGACAGGAAAGAGTAATCCCTCGTGGAGGATGTACTAGTCACCAACGTGCTCTCCCATAACAATGATCCTCAATTGTTCTCTCCCTTGTTGTCGCTCCCTATTTGAGTCGGACTTGCTTGCGCTCTCTTGGTTACCACAAATAAAGAGGACAAAAATTGTTAGAGCTACTGATTCTCAATTGTGTTTTTTGTACTCTGAGAAGTTCTCAGTACCCCTCTATTTATAGTAGGGGTTAGGGTATGGGTCCCCAGGTCGTGTGGGAGTGGAAAGGACTATATGATCATGAATTTTCGCAACCTACCAAACTCAAAATACTCATTTCACAACCAAGACAGTCGTCTCACATGCAAGATGATCGGGTTGCAGACTGAATCGGTCATTTCTCTATGTTTCCCAATCGCATATGAATTGGAAATTCGAATCCAACTAATGCACAACATGACATCAACACTAATCCTTTATGCAATCAAATTTCCCCATGAACCAGTCATCTTACTTTCATTGGTCGGTCATCCCACGACCACGAAATAGTCATCTTGCTCACGCAAGCCAGTTATCTCATGCCCCAGTTCAAGCAGAACTCAGCCAATTCAGTTCTAATCAACCTGACACTCTAAACAATTGTCTCAACATTTAAGTTGATCGTATGGTAGTCTAGTCAGCTAATATGTTGTGTGAATTGAGTACCTAAAAACTTTCATAATCAATCCAATCATCATTCATGTGTAAACTCCTCTTTTATATGAGTTCTATGTGTGTGACCCTATAGGTCCCATATCACATTGGCAATGAATGTCTATAACTAATTTATGACATCACAAGAAAACAGCGATGCCTAGTCACACATTAGTGCTGGCGAAGTGAATGTAAAGTTGGAGAACCACTTCAACCTACAATTTGTGCAAGATGTTTGAGTGATTGTATCATTCCTTTATCTTTGATATTCGAAATGAACTGGAGGCATGGAATCGTCATGCTCTCAATTCAATCCATGTTCCTTGAACCAAGAGCAGACTGTGTGAGATATATGTGAACTCAATATCATATATTGATTTACATGTGCATGTGCATGTATTTCTATCTCGCATATCAAGTGGACTGGATATCAAACTCTAGTAGGAGGGATAAATCCCGTCTCTATCACTCACAGTCACTCCCCATGTGTCACAATCACCCAATCATCACCTTTATAATAACCCTTGTTTTAGGATTCTTTTTGATGTTGTCAAAGCATACCGAATGAGATGTGATGAGTGTGGTGATTTCATGTCTAAGAATCACAATCACTACCTTCACTATAAGAGATGACTATGACCAGCAATGATGATTTCCATGTGTCGCTCTCAAGGTGGATCTATCTGATACACTATTCTCTAACAAGTAACTGTGTGTTTGGTTTGATATGCCATATCATGACTAATGAGATTTTGTCATTAACTGGCCCACACTCTAGTCATTAGTGTTACTAGTGTCTATCTAACTTCCACAGTAACAATCGACTCGAGACATAATAAGAATGTACATACTCTTAACATTAGTATGTTCTCATTGTTCAAGTCTTGTACTTGAAGACATACATCAGTGAGTATTGTTACTCTTTAGACATTGATAATGGTTCCTCATTATCTCATTACTGAGAAAGCAGAATGAATTGGAAGCTTGCATTTATTGTTATTATTATTATTAATGAAATCCTTTATATGCCATGTCAATCATCATAGGATTGGCTCTATGGGCATAACTTACCAAAAAATATCAGCTTTTGGTCCTAAGTTAGTTTAACCGACTAGAAAGATGATCAAGGTGATTCAAAAATAGTTCAAAGCATCTCAAGACATACATATGTCATATGCAGATAATCGTCATAGGCCACTAGAGTTCTATGTTGGAAACTACATGTATCTCAATGTTTCCCCTTGGAAGGATGTAATGAGGTTCGATAATAAGGGTAAGTTGTCTCCTAGGTTTATATTACCTTACCCTATTTTGGCATGAGTCGGAAAGGTGGCGTACAAGCTAGAGTTACTGCCCGAGTTACACATGTTGTACAACATCTTTCATGTTTCCATATTGAGGAATTGTCACCCTGATATGGAGTAGAAGATACATCTAGTGGAAATTGAGTTGGAGGAGGATGTTTCTTAGGTTGAGGGTCATGTGTTGATCCTAGATAAGTAGGTGCATAGGCTAAGGAAGAAGGACATAATCTTAGTGAATGTGTGGAGGAAGGCCCATGGGAATTAGAGAATGAGATGCGTAGTAAGTACCCATCTTTGTTTGCATAGGATTTTGGGGGTGAAATCCTTACTAGGGGGGCTATGGTTGTACGACCCCTAACCAAACTTTATGGTTAAACATGCTTGCTAAATATAATTGGGTGCTTAAAACCTTAATCAAATCCAACTTATGCTTTGATATGATGTGACACAGTTATACTTCAAGTTTGGTCCAGTTTGGACAATGTTTGATTAAGTTTTGCTATTTATGTGCTTATATGGACTTTTATGCAATTTTACCATGTCTAGAGTTTTATCTTTAATTTTGACATGAAAGTTGTTCCTCATAAATGTTCTTAACATAATTGATATATTTGCACCATTGAACACATAGATGCACCATTGCATGTGTGGTGTTTTCTAACTTAGGGTTGAGGACCTAGGGTTTCTCACCTAAGTACCTAACTCGATGGTTTTTCTAAGTAGGTTAGGGATCCAATGGTTCCACTATAATAGTGAAGGATTTGATGGTTTTCCCATGTTGCATGGGTTCAATGTTTTCTCTAGAGGCAATGGACTTGACGGTTTTCCATGTAGTATGCACCAACCAATGGCAGATCAAGGTTGCATGTGTGGCTAAGTATGGGCATGATCTGATGGCTTGTCTGATGACACAACTGATGGTTCACCTAGGCTGTCAACTAATGGTTCTCCTAGGTTGACAGTTGATGGTATATCTCTTTTGTATGGATGGGAGTTTTTGACCCTTTAAAACATGGCGGACATGCTTTAAACCCTCAACCACCCTCCTCTCTCATACTAGCCTTATATCCTCTTCTCCTACCTCCCAAACAAACTCTTTGCACTCCTTCTTTTTCTTCTTGTTGCTTAATAGGTCTGATCCTCTGCTTGGTTGAAGAAAAATATCTCTTAAGGATGAAGCTTGGTCAATATTGGTTGCATGTTGCTCTAGGGCTTGGATGCTCCCTCTATAGGATCATTTAGAGCTTCCTAACCTAGATTTTTTACTTAAACAAGTAATATCATCTTCCTTATCTTCATTTTTCTTACTTCCCTCCTTCTCACTTCTTCTTTGGGTGAATCCATGGTGTTCTTGTTAGAACTCAAGTGTGTGATTGAAGAATCTCTTTTCTTTTCTCTAGATCTTCATTGTTCTTGAATAAAGGATCCATCTAGGATGTTTTGGAGTTCTAAATCTAGGGCTTCGCTTTTATCTTTCAAGCTACCTTGACGTTTGCATGTTCTGTTCATCATTCTCCTTGAAGCTAGTTATATAACTTTCATATGTTTCTAGCTTACTTTTAACTTTCTATATGTAGATCTTTCCCAAAAACGTGGTAATATGTAGAAAGATGATGCTTTGGGTAAGGTTTGAGCATATGTAGTAGTATATGCGTAGGTAAACTACCCCTAGATCTTGTGCACGTTCTTCTTTTGAACTAAGGAACCTAAACCTTTCAAGTTTATGAAGTTATGTTTACCTTGAGTATAAAAATGATGGTTTCTCCTTAAATATAATGAATTGATTTCTCACTTGTACTATGAAACGATGGTTTGACTCCTCATGAGAAATGATGGTTTTTACTTAATCTCTAGATTGATTGTTTTACTTGATCTTGAATCAATCAATGGTTTTACTAGTAAGAGAAATGATGGTTTTTCTTAACTTGAGTAATGATGGTACACTCCATTCATGAACTGATGGCCATATTTGATACCTAACTGGATGCTCTCATCCAGTAGATGAATCAATGGTTTACCTAGAACTTGAAACAATGGTTTTTATTTAGTGTAGAAGAATTGATTTCTCCTAGTGTTGTGAATTGATGGCTTACCTATTGCTTGCAACCGATGGCTTACCATATGCTTACAACTGATGGCTTTACTACTCTATGAAATGATTAACCAACTAAACTAAGAAATGATGGCTTCACTAGGTACATGATCTTATTTTTATTTATCACATGAATGAAAATTTTTTGCCAAGTCCTTTAATAAATTGATGGTTTTGTCAAAGATCATGATTTGATGGTTAGTCCTAGTGTGATATATCAATCTATAATTGTGCTAAGTATGTGAAACGATGGACTTTCTAGTAACCAAGATCTGATGGTTAGATTTTGGCTAAGTATATTAATAATCTGATGGTCTTTCTTTTGACTAAGTGTGATAATGAACTGATGGATTCCCTATGGTGTTTATATGAGATACCAATCCCATCCACCTTGTTGAATCTTAGTTAAAATGATTAAGCGGTGATGGTTTAATATATTTATCTTCCTCTAATGTTTTGATGATGGAGGGATACACTTATAATGCTAATGGGAACCATACTATGTTACTCTTATGAATGTCACAACTCTTATGATTAATGAAACCTTATGTTAAATTTTTATACAACAAGTGTGTTGAAGATATGTAGAACCCCCTACAAAAGTCTTGAATGATAATGATGTTCTTGTAGGAGGCAATATGAATGGTCTAAATGGCCTTTGGGCAAGACTTGAACCCTAGTGGAGGTGTAATCCTCTTTATGATAAACAAAGGACTAGTACCCTATGAAGTTGTTATAAGGAATATGTCTCATACGTTTCATATTTTCTGGAGTTGTCATGTATCAATGATTTTTTAGAAAATATTTAAGGTTTGTCTTTAACTTCATTGATGCCATCTAAAATCACCCAATTGGCTTAACTAATCAAGAGAAGACTTACTCATGTAGTTCCCTATTCTATAGAATTAGTCTAGTGTTAGGATTTTCTGGATTGTAAAATGAGTATTCCATAAAGGAAGTGTGAAGTCATATATTGTTGAGTATATGTGGGTGCAAGGACCGTATATCCTTGTCATCGTGATCCCAAGGTTCTAGAGAATAGTCGAGACCGTGTCTCGGATGATTATATATATACATATATATACATATATATACACACATACATACATTTATATATATAATGTGATTGAGGACAGATGCATTCGTACCTCAGATGATAGGGTTTATTAACCTAATTTCTAGTGCCATGGCTTGTATACAAGGGGCGGACTAGGCTGATTGCAATTTCACTAATATGTTGCTATGGAGGACTTTTACTAACTGAGGGGAAGAGATCTTATAATTCTAGATGTCCTAGATCTTGTATGGAACTGATTACGACTTCACAGTGGTCATTTAAAAGTTTTAGTGGTATACCTTAAACTCACCATGGCTTAGTAAAATATGTAACTAAGTCGTGTAGCCTATCTACTAGGGTTATTGATGATTCACATTGGTTGATAACTATTGCTTTATCTCTTTTTATATTTATATGATGTATAATGCGGTAAGAAAAACCAACTATATAGATGGTGTTAGTTTTGTCTATTCCTATGAATATTATGTTAATCCTTCAATTGTGTAATATTATCTACCTTTATCTAGTTATTTACATAATCTGTTGTTAGCAATAAACATTGTTGAGAGTTATATCTCTCGTTGGGACACGGGTCTCACCTTGTAGGTCACCACATCTTTTTAGGTGATCATCAGCGGCGTCATCAAGCATGTAGTAGTGAGGAGGAGGAGCTTGGAGATCAGTAGAAGCAGAAGGTTGGCTAGTTGTTAGTGTGTCCTAGAGACGAGCCTATACTCTCTGGTCTGAGTGGGGATGATTTCAATATGATGTATATCAACTCGAGGTTTTGGCAGTATGTTGATGTCGTATGTGATGTATATATGTGGACAATGTATTTTGTATATAGGTTGTGGCTGAGACCAATGAATAGTTGAATAGATGCCTAGTATGGTATTTTCTTATATATAGGATGCTAGACCTACTATTGATAAAATAGACCAATCAACATCGTCGTGTGTTGGATCATTTTCCAAATATATTTTGACAATATTGTTTCTATTTCGCCGATTTAATTTTGTTTCAACTCCATCCTCGTATCTTCAACAAAAAGTTAGGCACTCTTCCGCTATATATCCTTCCAATATTTATATTTCTAGATATCTTTAGGTTTCAAATATATCTTTTTAGAGTCATCATATATGTGATAACATAGTTGTGCAAAATATTATCACAAATTATATTTCAATGGGCATAATTGTAAGGATGTATGAAAAATTACCTTTCAATTGGATACATCCAACGATACTGAACAAGGCCGTCTATCTTAGCTTTAGAAGATAGATGGATTGATAGATTCTCCATAATGTCACAAAAACATGGAGGGAATATCTTCTCCATTTCAAAAAGTGTCATAGATGTTGCATATTCCAATGCAACAAAATTATTTGGATCTATGACCATAGTGCACAATGTTTGAAAATAGAGGAAAATATTATTAACACATGACTTAGCATTCTTACTGGGAAAATCCATAGGGATAGATAATGATAGAAGTTTTGGCATCTAGACATGATTATCGTGACTTTTCATTGGTAGCATTTTTTGATCCTTCAGTCATGCAAATCTAGATATATTAGACGCATACCCATATGGAACTTTGACATATTTTAGGAGGTTGTAAAATAATATTTTTTATCTTTTCTCATTGTATAGCAAGTTGGAGGTAGGATAGTATATTTACCAACTGCTTTTGGATGTAGCGAACCTATAATTCCCATATCCTCCAAATCCTTCATTGCATTCAAGTTCTCCTTACTTTTTTCCTTCAAACCTAGCAATGTTCCGACAATAATCTCACATATATTCTTCTCAATGTGCATGATATCGAGATTGTGCCTCACAAGGTTAGATTTACAATATGGTAGTTAAAAAATATGTTTTTTCTATCCCAAATGTGTGTTGAATCTTTAACTCTTGGTCTTTTCTTTCCAATTACGGTTCTTTTATCCTCTAATTGTGATAAGATTTGAGATCAATAATGCGGTTTAGGTGGACTCATAAATTTTTTCTCACTGTTAAATGCCTTTTCTTCTTTTAAAAATTTGTGGTTTGTTGGCAAAACCTACGATGTCCTCTGTAGAAAACTTTACAGTTATGTGGCAACCAATGTGAGACAATATCTTTATTACAATAAGGACATGCTTTGTAGCACTTTAGTACTCCAACTAGATACATGTGCATACCTTGGAAAATCACTAATAGTTCATAGTAAATAAGCACACATCAACAATAATTCCTTGGTTCCAGCGTCATATGTATGTACACCAGTATCCCATAGTTCTTTCAACTCATTAATCAAAGAACACAGGTACACATCTATATTTTCTGGTGAAGTTGGTCATGTAATGAGTAGGGACAACATAAAATATGGTTGCTTCATGCAGAACTAAGGAGGTAAATTATATGTAACAATCACAATAGGCCATGTACTATAAGAAGGTCTCATTGTCCCAAAAGGATTAAATCCAATAGTTTCAAGTCCCCTCAAATATTTCTAGCATATGAAGCAAATTTTGGATGCATCGCATCAAATGTTTTACATTCAGGTGAGTCTACTGTATGTCTTAACTTGTCATGTTTTTTATATTCTTCTGCATGCCACCTCATTAATGAAGAGGTTTTTTATGACATGAACAACCACATTAGGCGTGGCATAAGTGGAAAGTGTCTGAGCACCTTAACATGTATTCTCTTTTTTTTTACATTCTCCTCCTCATCATCTTGGCTTGTAATTGTTTTCCATCTTGATGCTCCACATGTATCAGAGACGTCTTTATCACCAGAATCCATCCAGAAAAGCATGCAACCATTTCGACAAACATGAATCTTCACATATCTAAAACCTACTCCTTAATTGTCTTTTTAGCTCATAAAAAGAGTTAGGTAATTGTTCTCTTTCTGGTAATATATTCTTAATGAACATAAGCGCTACCAAAAAAAGATCCATTCTCTATAATTATACTAGTTACATATATTTTATATGTAGTTTAAAATCAGTTTTATTTACAAATGATTTTATTATAGGCAAAAAATGTAGTTAATATAATAGCAACTAGTTACCTACAATATAACTACAAATACCCTCTTTGTAATTTCAAAAACGAGCGCACACATTTTCACACCCACGCCAAACTTCATTTTCATAAAATTACATTATTCTTCCCCCTCCAATTCGGAGTCTCTCTCTGTCCCCAATGTAGTCAGTCCTCTCCCTAAATTGTCTTTTCCCTAATCACGAGTTTCTTGGTGCAGTGAAAATGCCTCCTTGCTTCCAAATTTCCCACTCCCTGCACCATTCGACCTACTATTGATTGATCTGTCGCCACTACTGCCAGTGCAAGGAAGACCAGCCACCATGCGAGTAGCACCACCATCATCACTGTCACTGATCCATGCTTTACTTCTCCTAGTTACGCTCGTCATGTTGTCATTATCCTGCAATCCATCATGCAAGGTCCCTCCAAATGACCCATCTCCACCCCAATCGGCACCCTACCTGCCTCCACCTGTGGTGCTTCCAATCATCTCCTATATTTCCTCCACCACCCATCGACCACCTGTCAATGAAGCCTTCATCCCCACACATGCCAGTCCATTGGGTAGAGGAGGAGTTGCAGGAGGCGTAGTGGATACTCATAACTGCTACGTCACCATTCCTCCGGGGACTCTATACCCCTTCCACCCTGGGAAAATTTGTCCAGAGCAGCCAAGGACTAGATGTATGATGGAGCTACTGTAGCGGGGAGGATTGGTGATTGTCACCTTGGGGCTCTGAGGGTGGTGGTGATGAAGCTCGAGGCCTGGTGTGGTAGAGCACGACTAAGGAAACTAGGAATCCAAGGATGGCGCAGCAGGAATTAGTTGGTAGGTGACATAGATTATGCATCCCAAATCTGCCACATGTAGTCTTGTTGGTTCATTGAGTGTCAACATACTTTCCTGCTACTCTTTCAATTGGGTTTGATCATACAGTAAAAACCATGATTTATCCTCTATTAATCCAGTGATATGGTTTTCATTGTGATACTTCCATTGTAATTCCTCACCCTAACCGAACTCAATATATTCCTAAAAGTTTATGATACTCCATCAATAGTAAAGGGGAGGATCATGATGATACAGTAGTTTGTTCATCAGAGTAATGTAGTTAGGTGATTTTTGTATCAAAAAGTGTAAAACATATATTGCAAACTATTTTTTAGCTTTATCATATTTTACTGAAGTGCAGTAAGTCTATTGTTATAAAGATGACATGGTGAATCTTCAAAAGTTGTGGGAACAGGAACTCGTCTGTTGCATATGTTGCACAGTTTGGTCTTCTTTGACCATTAACAATATTGCATTAATATTATTTTCTTGGCTTGTATTTTCATATTAAAGTCAAGACCACACAAAATCTTAGAGGCACACATCTTTGCAGTAGTTGCATCCATTTCCTCAGTATGTTCATTTTTATTATCAAAGTTGTCCCACCCCCATCATCCTAATTTGTCTAGAAACTAGAGCAGTTGTAAGTTTTATTTCATATACAATGATTCTCCGAGTGATAAGTGCTTGCTAATTGGTAGGAGAAAAGAACAAACCTCTTTTGCCTTTCAACTCGTATTCCTTCTCCAATTTCAATCTCTCCTCATCATACTTAATAACAACCTCAAGTACAGAGATCAGAAGCTTCAATCTTACATGTTAGATGATAAATATTTACATGATTAGGTACAAGCAATTCTCTACACCTAATAGCTGGAAGGAGTGTTAATACACTATAATTGTTTCATCCAACATTACCTAACACCTACAAATGAAACCACTGAATGTTGAGTTTAGAATTTAGCATTAACAACATATAAAATGTAAGAAATTTAGATGACCTCCAATAGTTGATTTCCAAATTAGAAATCCACAATGAGATAATATCCATAGAATGTTAGAGAGAGAGAGATTTTCAATCTATACAAACCAAGAATCATTTTATACTAACATTAATAGAGAATGTGCATTCCATAAAAATAGCTCATGCAAACCAACCCAACCTTAGATCATGTTTAAACCAACTTATGAATATGAAAAAGCTAACCAATAGTAGATACATAACTTGATTTCTTTAAATAGCAAGTAAGCATGCATGGAAGGGAGATCATATGTTATTGATTTTGTTGGTACTAGTGGATTGTTATCAACGCTATTGTAATGCTTTCATTTATATGAAAACGGGCAAATCAATATTGAGTGAGCATTGAAGCTAAGAGAGGATAGATTCTCTCATGCGTTTATAGTTTCCCTACTATCAACACCATAGTAGGAACAATGGCTCAACATCTACATCCAATTTATATCAATTAATAATGTGATAGTTGCTCTTCAAATAGGAGAGAAAGAGAGCACCTTATTCCTTATTATTGGGTACCACTGCAAGACATGCTACTGTAAATGTCCATAGTGAGATATAAACTCAAGAAGTCCTACACTACCAGTATGGTTATCACAAACATGGGAACCTGATCAATCAAATTTTAATTGTTTGATATGGAAGCACGATCTTATGGTGGATATGTGAGACTTGTACCAGTAGTGGTGGAAATTGCTACTGCTGATTTTCAGATTCGTGTTGCAAGGGTTATTAATCAACTAGTCCAACTCATTATGCAATATTTCTTTACTCCTTTACAGGTGTACATTGCTTCCAGTGAGACGTCTATCATCTCATCTCAACACCCATCATAAATAGGCTCCATCAATCTTGATTTTGTTATCTTGGACAGCATAGCAGTTGTCTTCACAACCCCCACAGCTCACCAGAGTTGGAATATCTATTGGAAACTAAATTGTTATGCAGTGACATGATTTCTTTACTTTTGTAGCTTGTTCAGTATCCAAGGGATATTGGAATAAGATCAAACTGGGAGTTGTTTGACAGGTGATATATTGTTATGAAGTGTTTCCTAAGTGTTTATCTAGTCTCTCCCCATGTTTTCATGTTCTGAATGAGAGGAAGTATCTAAGATTGACTTTCTCTATCTAATCTTAGTGCTTACTTTTGGATGAATGTCATAGGCATTAGCCTTCCCATCTCAAGCTATTTTTTTGTTGAATAGTTATTGAGTGTTTGATGATCTTTTGTTGTCCTGGTGATTGAATTAGACTTGTTTCAAAGAAGGTATGTATGGCCTACTACAAGTCTGTAAAGACCAAGTCTCTACTATTAAACATGATAAACAAAAACACCAATGGTGTGGCAGCGGAAGAATTAAATCTTGACTTTATTCAAAATGTATAAAGAGTACATTATAAAATTTCCATAAAGGAAGTACAACTTTCTACAAGCACAAGGATCTAGGTAGAGGAAGACTTAACTAATACAACATTGTCTCCAAACAAACAACTATATAACATAAAAGCAAACATGATCACTCAAGCTATATATTCCTTTCTTCTTATCCTAGCCTTAGGTTCACCAAGCTTCCATGCGCACTCTGATTCTAACCTGGATGGTTGGGGTCATCCAGCAAGAGAGAGATAAAAGGTATGTGTTAATAAAAAGGAATAGGACAAATAATAATAAAAAGCTTTGCAATATAAAAGATTTTCTACCATAAGAGATTTCCAAAGAGATGATACAAATATATGAATATGAGAGAGAGAAACTGACACATTTAAATATCAACAATTATCACATTTGCATGAATATAAATTATGACTCAACATCCTCTCAATGTAGGGTGAGGCACCTACCGGACCTCACCAATGGCAGGGGAACTAAAACCCCAGTGCCTAAAAAGTGGCAGGGGGAATAAAACCCCAGTGCCTAATATATAAAATGGCAGGGGGACTAAAACCCCAGTGCCTGGCAGGAGGACTAAAACCTCAGTGCCCTGTGGGTGGTTTGTACTCATGTACACTACATTGTCAATTGGCCAATAACTATATCATGCATAAATATTCACTTGGCAGCATAGTGAAAAGTAACAAGATTGCAACATAGCATTGGGAATAAAACCCAAGAATAAACAAATAGGCCATCATAGGCCACAACCATATCCAAGAGTTCCAAGAATTAAAAGAGTCAACAAGCATCAACATTATACAATGTTCCAAATATTTCAAAGGGATAAACCAACATTGGCAATAACAAGATTACAACATTTCCATGTAAAGGAGGCAACATATGTAGTAGCATGATTCACATGTTCTAAACAATGAGCCACAATGGCATTAGAAGCATAAAATAAGTAAAGAGCCAAATATGTATTTAGGAGAATAAAAAGGCTAGCACAATTATGATTGTGGGGTTGGAAAAGACCCAACTGAGAGATTAGGATTATTTGCACAATAATCATCCACATAGATTACACATACCAAAAATAGGCATCCCATACTGAAATAGGTCTCACATACATAGGAATCACATACTCAAATAGCTTTTCACATACATAGGAATCACATACTCAAATAGGTTTTCACATACATAGGAATCACATTCCTTAGATTATATACATTATCATCACATCCACCAAACAGATTGCAATCCATCCACATAATATCCTAGTTACATCATTACACAAGTATTAATATATGTAAAAACATAAAGCATAGGAAAAACCCTAATTTTACAAAACCACGATTTAGGGTTCAAAACCAAGCCCAAACGATTGGTCATATTCTCATGAATAAGAAAACATATTTTATTTTACAAAACAGAGTTAAAATGAATTCATTATGTATTTTAAAACATTTAACATACTAAAAATGTCAATCAAAGCAAACTTCGGAAAACCCTTGAGAATCAGGTCTCAAAAATCATAAAATCAGATTCTACGTTAAAAATCCTTTCCATCGACTATTTATTCATATTTTTCTGACCAATGGTTGATTTACTATGAATTAAGTAAACCTGACCAATCAGAAATCAGGAAAACCATAGCGTGACATGTAATTAAATAAAAATGTAACTCGATGTAAATAATAGAGGAAATGACTAAACTACCCTTGCTTGTTAAATCAAATCAATTAAATTGACGAGGGCATTAAGGTCATTTGAACAAATCAATTGCTTGCAAGCGAGAAACAAAATGAGAGGGGGAAAAGACGAGATTGCCCCTGCGTTGTAGGGTTGGATGCCATAGGGACGAGGGTTGCCCTGGTCATTTACTGACCAGGCATCCTCTTGCTTTCGCCATGGCGCTGGAGCCATCACTGGAGCTCGAGCTCCAGACTCCCTTCCGCATCCTAGGCCACAACTCAGCAAACAGAGAGTGCGAAGATGTTCTCTGTGGTCCCGCGAGGCCAAACGAAGTCGGAGGAACCCTTGCCACAGGGCAGGGACCTCAGGAACCTCAATGTTGGCCGGAGCATTACAGTAAACAGGGGAAGTAAGAGCAAAAGAAACCCAATGAACACGAAGGAGAACCCACCAGCTAAGGCCGTAGAAGCATTCACCAAGACTCGGTGAATCGAAACCACACCTCACCGTAGGTGGAGGAACGCCAAAGATAAGAAAGCATGGTGTCGGCGGCAGGTTAGACTGTGAGCTATAGGGTACAGAGATTGAGGCTAGCACCGTGCACACCAAGGCCAGGAAAACCTTCACGGAGTCAAGGCGAAGCGAACGGAGGAGGCAGCGAGGTCGGAGGAGCTCAGAAGCTCAAAAACAGCAGGCGCCGCCGGAGGTCGTCGGTGGCCTATAGGTCCGAGCAAACGGACGCGTCGCAGAGCAAGGGAAAGCATCGGGGTTAAAAAGCAGAGGTCATAGATGCTTACCGCGCTAGGAATTGAGGGGAGGTGACCGGAGGTACAAGCTGCTGGACAAGGTCGCCGAAGAGGCAAATGGAGTAGGGCGGGGAGATAGGGGGTAGCTCGGGACAAATTGGAGGAGGAGGAACAACAGGGTTGGAGTGAGGGTGCTCTAGGGCCCGTTATATAGACACTATAGGAGCCACGACTCCCTCTGCAACCCGGGGCGGAGAGGAGGAGGTTGCCAACCTTGGGTGTTTTGTCAACTCAATGAGATAGGCGGTGATCAAGGGTTCACTCGAACCGGCGGCGGGAGACGAAGAGAATGGAAGTAAAATCGTGCGCAAAGGATCCCTGTAGAGAGAGAATGAGATCGGGCTCAGGTCTGCTGTGGAAACGGCTTCAGTACTCGCTGGGCGGGAGGTTAGGGATAAATCGCAAACCGTTAGATCGAGGCGACACGCGGATGATGAAATCAGGGCCGTTGGATGGCTCGGTCACTGAAGGGGGCGCGTGACAGCCCAAATAACTCCGAACCTTAGCGTTACTGATGAATAAATGACATCGATTAATGCATTATAGTTATACTATATTGAAAGCTAATAAAAAGGATTTGAAGGGTCAAATCAACTCCAAATTACACCAAAATTGAACCATAGGCTTATAATGACGAGTATTACAATGCTATGCAATCACTTTCTCGTTTAATGCATAATAAGGCCCTTAATAAATATATAGCTCATAAAAGAGTATAATAATATATTAAAATCAAGGAATTATATGAAAAAGCTTATTAATGAGAAACATGTGAGTAATCTCGAGATATAAAACACGTTAGGGTACAAATAATCATTACTCAACAAAATAACATATTAATATGAATTAAAATCATATCTCGAGGAGAGAGAAACAATAAAGGTTCATATACACATATATGAACTCAAATACATATTAATAATAATATATTTATCCAAAAAGCTCCAAATAAATATAATCTACTATATAATCTCATTAAAGACCAAATTACAACATTAACCCTAACTTATCTCCTAATGTGGGTTATTTGTGCAAACACCCCTCAATTTACATAAATGAGGGTAACTAGTGATTTCAACATCAAATTGTGCTCAAAATGCACAAGGAGTCCAAGAATGATCCAAAAGGATGTGAAATTTATGGAAAAGGTCCAAATGGACTAGATGGCAAAGAAAAGATCAAAAGTGGGTAAATTGTAGGGAAGACCCTGAGTTTTAGTATGTTACAAAGTCAGTTTAAAATATACCTTGCTAGTGTATATATGGTGTCACTAATGACTTTCTTATTTATATACTGAGGCAAGTGATGAACATGCTTTTTTGAAGTCAGATACAAGAATAATGGACATTTTTGTAGCTTTTGAACTACGCAACAACTCTCTAATTTTTTCCAGATAATGAAATCACTATGGTCTGGTGTATGGATTACTACCTCTAACCATGTAATGTTGGATAAAATGATTCATTCAATAGAAGATTTTACTAATTAGATGATGCATTTGCTGGCGAAAGTGACAAGGGCATGCTGCATGTACTTAATGCTACATGAACCTAAGGAAACTCTGCTACTGGACTGTTAGCCTAGGTCCATGAAATAATGATGATTAGTGGGTATTCCTCCACTTAGGTGAGTTATAACTCAGCTTCCTACAATACCCCACCCATTTTGACTGTTTCACAACCACTGCAGTTTATTTGCCATTTTTTAAAAATATTGTTTTATATGGTGCTTTATTATTCCTGATATTGCTTATACCCCTATTTATGGAGCTTATTTTTCTATTAAATAGCTTCTCTATATGGGTTTGACTTTAGAAACTGATGCATGATTAATTATCTTGGTCTGACTGCATAATATTCCAAAGCTATATGTCAAGGTAGAATTTGGAACTTGAAAGAAAAAAAACTCTGATGTTTTAGGTCCAATCTAATATTTTGTGAATCAGGTTCTTAGAACAATGGGATCTTTGGATCCACATATTCATAAAGACAATCATCAAACTTTGCTCAGTTCTAAGGCGATGTCAACTAATCTGTTAGTGATTTTGGTCAGCACATACATTTTATGGAAGACTAACCTACTGACTTCCGTCCATCGTATTCTACACAAGAGGACTATTATTCTATGGTATTGCATACATGATACCTCAGAAACACATTACAATTACTTGCCCATCTACTATCAAACATTTGACGACTTTGCACTGTAAGGTAGCTATATATAATTCAAGCTATATGGGCTAACATTAGTCTTTTGGGTGGAACACTATAGCTAGTTGCAAGATTAGCAATTCTTTTTTATACATTAAGAGCATCCATCTCAACTTCAATGCAATCTTGTCCCTTTGCTTGAGAAATCTGCAAAATAAAGAGGATCCCTCAAACTTCAGCTGTGAAAGGACATCAAAGGTCAGTAGTTTAGGTTTATATTAATGTAGTGATACCCTGGTGAATCCTAAATATTGCAGTGACACTGATCTCATTTTTATCAGCTAGAAAGACATCATTAACATTTCTTTTTGTGTAGCCCATGACAGTTGGTACCCAAGAGGTGGACAACTGGGTAGGTATGGATCAGCCTTAGCTCTATTCTAAGTCTGACCCTATGAGTAGTTGTGCACCCAATGTTCGAGTCTGTGAACTGTGATGAGTGACAGTACCAACCCTTACATGAATATGTTGAAGCTGCTCCTGAACAAGTTGTTCATTCTTCATATTGCTAGCCTGTTATTGGTTTAAAGGTCTCAAAGTGGCCAAGTGTATGATTTTCAAGGTCTCAAATCTCAGGTATTTTGGATGTTTTTCTTTCTTTTTGTGCATTTCTTGATCCTGGAATGCTCTATTTGAGTTGAACGTAGCCAAGTGAATGAATTCCATGGTCTGATTGGGTGCACATTTATTATTTGAGTTGATGTTGATTGAGTCATTATTGTTATTTTGATGTAGGATAAAATGGTGTCAGACAACCACACACAGTGACATCAGTATAGAATATCTTATCTGCCACATGAAAGTGGCACGAGATGACCAGAGCAAACATTTAATCATGCCCTCTTTTCATCACTAACCTCAACCAGAGGCTTATCTTCCTTAGAGGAGTTAGAAGTAGAGTTGGTATATTGTGAACAAGGTAAGCATAACCCCTTAATCACGCATAATCACATGTTAGAAACATCTTAGCTTCTATCTATTGAGAGCTTCTGTACATAATTTTTTATATAGGCATGTTAGTTTTTTCGATTATATTTAAATGGTCATTCTAGTTTTTGAAGAAAGGGATAATGAATCACATTCTCAGTTTAAATGTGCAGTAAAACTAAATGCAACCTGCTAAAACTAATCACACATTTCTTGTTGATACTTTAGATAATTTCCCCTTCTCTATTTTGATAAGCTCCAATCTAAATCAGAAGTAACAAACTATACCAATGACAATACTTCAGATCCAATTCTGTATATCACTTGCAATGTGTGCCCATTATAGCATACTTCTACTCTATTTTGTACATTGGAAAAGATAGTTATTTACATTTCTTTGTTACTAATGTGTTACTTTAGCAGTTAGAGGGAAACATCCATATCAAGGGGATGGGGCTGATCCCTGCTGAATATTAACTGATTTCTACATTCTAATGATGCTAAGAAAAGGATGACAAAGTCTGAAATTTCATTTATGTTCAGTTTTTTCCGAAACCACATTGAGTTAAAAGTATAAGCATGCTTGCAAATTTAACTACTTTTAGAAGCTCCCCAATACTAATCTTACATCTAGGAGGTTGTTTTAAACTATTTGTTGTAATAGTTCTTTAAAACTATATGAGTATTTGTTGATTGCTGCATATGTATGTCAGTTTCCAAAAATTGGCCTCAGAAATCTTTGTAAACTTGTATGATGCTGGAGTAGCTACTCTTATAAGTTGGAAGAAAGATGGAGGCTTCATTGCTCAAAAGGCACTTGAAATCCATAATAGACAGGTAGTTGTTCAGGTAATGCCTCATGCTTCATCTCCAACTTTATTTTTGTTCCAGACTAGTAGATGTTGTTTGATATCTTTAAGCTTTTACATCGAAGAACATTCCTTGGTTTTCTCCAAACAAGAGGAAATAATTTTAGTCAATCCATGTTGGGTGGTCCATGGGTTCACGAAGAAGAATGGGGCTCTCTTCCTGTCTGCTTCCACATCAAGATGGTTAACCATAACTTTGTAATCACTTCCATATGAATCCTTGACAAGTGTCGAGCACTTTTGGAAAGTGTCCACAACGGTGATAGGACTAAACAATCTTGGTTTTGGTATGTTTATTTGTTTTCGTAGGTGTAGAGGTGATCCTTTTGCATTAGGTTCCAGCAGGTCGAGAGCATCCATAGCTTCATTAAACCCATATATTAATTCTTTTGATGGCTCGGTCCTTCCCTTGCGCTCTACATTCTAGCGTACTATATTAATATCACCCATGATAGTCAGGGTTCAATAATGTTGTTGCTTGTTTTCTCAATGTTTCTCCAAAGTCCATTTCTATCATTGTCCTCATTTTCCCCATATGCTACAGTCAAAACAAAAGTGTTGCTCCCATCATCAACACTGAGGTGAATTTACTGATCACTTTAATCAAATTTGTTTATTCTAAGGTTTGGGTCTTCCCATAGAATAAAAATTCTGCCATGACTCTTAGTGTTTTAGAGCCATTGGTCATTAGGCCATATGCATTGCTTAACATGCAACATTTTTTCCTCTTCACTTTTGTCTCAAACAGAAAGGATAGGCACCCAAAGGTGCGGAGGTGAGTGTAGTTGGGTTTGGACCTGTAGAGAAGCTCAACAGGGCTCTCCATTTGAAGTAGGGGAGTGGGTAGTCAATTTATGAGGTAGACGGCAGTGTGGAAGGCTTTTGCTCAGAGATGTTTGGGTAAGTGAGCTTTGAAGAGCATTGCTAATCCTAGTTATGTGATGTGGCAATGGTTTCTCTCTACAACACCGGCTTGGGATGGGTTATAGGGGCATGAGGTTTGGTGAAGAATTCCATGATCGGAGAAGAAATGTTTAAGGGAATGGTTGCCAAATTCGCCTCCACGGTCGCTTTGGAAGATTTTAACAGACTTATTAAACTAATTTCGAACCATTTTGTAGAAGGTGACGAAGATGGGGCTAAATTCATTTTTATGTTTCATAAGATAGAACCAATTGAACCGAGAGTAATCATCAGTCAGTAGTACATAGTAGGCAAAGCCATGTTGGGAGACAGTAGGGGCTTCCCCCAGACATCACAATGCACAAGGAAAAAATCCTCAGTCGACCTTACATGTTTATGACTAACAGGGGCTTCCCCCAGACATCACATACACTTCCTCTACCAAATCCCCGTTGAGAAACACGAACTTGACGTCCATGTGGTCTACCTTCCATATTTGATGAGTAGTCAGACCGAGGAGTAGTCGCACCATTTCCAGTCGAGTGACCGGTGCAAATACCTCGTCGAAGTCGATCCCCTGTCGCTGTGCGTAGCCCTTCGCTACAAGCCGAGCTTTATGCTTCACAACATTTCCAATAGAATCACATTTTACCTTAAACACCCACTTGAGCCCTATGGCTCGGTGTCCATGAGGAAGCATCGACAGCTCCCATGTCATGTTGTTGCAGATCGCATCCATCTCTGCCTCCATTGCACCACGCCAGGCTGGTTCATCCAGTACCTCGTCAATGCTAGTAGGTTCCTTGGGGGCCAGGAGGTAGAGTCCGCTGTACTCCAGCTCGCACACAGGAGCCGCATCAATTACACTCACAACAGTCTTATTCCGAAGTGGCGCCCCATCTGTGTCAAGTGTGCCGCCGGTTGGTGGTGACACCCAGCCATCGCCAGCTCCCGGTGTAGTAGGCGTTATTGGTGCAGCAGGTGTTGCTGGCGTCGGAGGCAGAGATGGGTTTGTGTCTTACCAGCCCTTTCCATGTTTGTGCCGCCCGTGGGCACGTTCAACATGTAGTCAGTGGAATAAATCACTGCGAACTCCTGATTGATTCTTTGTTGTTCACTGGAGGTCTCCCAATTCCATCTACTCTCTTATTCAAAGACGACGTCGTGCGAGATGTGGAGCTTCTTCTCTACTGGATCATAGACACAATGGGCCTTGGTGCCCGACTCGTACTCAAAAAAGAGAACCGGGCGTGCTCTATTCGATAGCTTGGTCACCCCCGACCCGATGATTTGAATGTGAGCCACACACCCAAAAGTGTGGAATTAGTCGACTTTCAGCTTCTTGTTCCTCCAAGCCTCGTAGGGAGATGCCCCAGAGGCTCCTTGTCGGCGATCAAATCAGTATGTTAATGGTTGTCTTGGCTGCTTCACCCCAAAACATGGCCGGAACAGCCATCGCTTTCATCAGGGTCCATGCCATCTCCACGACGGTTTGATTGTGCCTCTCAATGACACCATTCTGTTGAGGAGAGTATGGCGTTGTCGTGTTCCTCCGAATGCCTTGCTCCTCACATTAAGTGTTGAATTCGTTCGAGTTGAACTCACCGCCTCGATCAGTCCGGAACGCCTTGAGTTTTACCCCGCGCTCATTCTCAGCAAGGGCCTTTATCTTCTTGAAGAACCATAACGCTTCATCTTTGCTCCTGATCACTTATAGCCACATGTATCCACTACAATCATCAACTATTAATAGGAAATATGTATTACCACTTGTTGTTGCTGGAGTGATGGGACCACACAAATTGCCATGAACCAGGTCAAGTACATTCTCTGCACGATATAGCCAGTTCCTCATTCGCTGCACTCGCATGAGTAGAACTCGCTGACGGTCGTACAAGCACATCTCACCCTCCTCGATCGCGATCTTGCACCCGTTCTCATCCAGTTGACCGAGGCTTATGATGTTGGTTCGCAACTTCGGGATGTAATAGATGTTGGACAGAGCCCTGTGCTCTCCGCTCCTGTAGGTGAACAAAACGACGCCACGTCCATGTATCTGAACCACAGAGCCGTCCCCGAACTTGACTGTACCTCGCACTGTCTGGTCGATTTCCATCAGCATCTTCCAACACCCCATCATGTGGTTGCTGGCACCCGTGTCGAGGTACCAACGGTCATTGTCTGTGGCCACGATGATCACTTGCTCACTTGCCAGTAGCATTTATATTCTGCAAAGTTGGTAGTGCCAAAAATAAGTACAAAGCTGATGTCTTAGAGTGACGTTTTGTCATTACAGTGATGATTTGATTACTCTTTTGTATGCTTACAGGAAGTAGGAATTCGAACAACATTGAAATCAGTGATTTTGGGATAACAATATAAGTTCTAAGTCCACGAGAAGATGCCAACTTACAAACTGAGCTAGGAAAGAGACTTCATGGGCCATTGCACAGGTAGAGGGCTCATTCGTTCATTCTACCAGATAGCTTGTACTCTGGAACAGACTCCACCAATAGAGGCAATATTAGAGATCCTATGGCTGGCTCTACTCATTCCAATCGTAAAGTGCCACTCTCTTAAGTCTTAAAAATGCAAATGGAAGTTTTGGCACATAGGCTAATATAAAGGCTAGTGGACTCCTTCCTATAGGGACAACTTATGTAACGTCTTATACAACTAAGTATTATCTTTCATCTTGATGGATACAATAATATTAATACATATTTTGAAATTAGATTGCTTGTTTTAATTGTGCTAGATGGATACCCTATAAAGTCGCTGGTTTTGGAGCCATTTCCATGGTGGCAGTCATGTTTATATGCCCACCCAGCCCCCCTTCAAAATTAGATGGTCCTATTCATGGTAAACTCCTTTCATCTCCTTAACGTATATACACAAAAATCTCATATTTCTTTGTTTCTATGCCCCCAATGATTCATTCTCTCACTCCCTCTTTGACACTGTTCATATATGTCTTTATTTATATGTCTTTATTTACTGTTCTATTATTTTACATTTCTATATGGACCTCACTGTAATTGTACCACTTATATAAATATCAGGGTACACACGTTGTGTAACCCTATGCTCTCCAATTTTCCTGTTGGTAATGTGAGTTTGCCATCAAGAGTCGGGGTAACAACATAGATGATCATTCATGATCCATGTTTGTACATAGAGGTGTGCTACTACCATAATTCTCTTTCTACATAGAGGTGTGCTACTACCACAATCCTCTTTATCATATATCTCCAGCTCGTTTAGCCACAAGGTGAACAAAAGCTAAGTGAAAAAAAGTTTTGAAGAACACCTACCTGATTTGACAATAGATAAAAGAAAAAGTACAGCTGGACTACATATACAAAACAAGTATAAAATATGAGGAATATTACACTCTTTTCCAGTTGTGATGCTTCCTATTTCCAATTCTATTAGTCACCTTTAACTTTCTCAGTTCCAATTGTGTCCAATTGACTAGCAATGAGGTGACAATAGAGTTGTTTGTAGGGACACGGACAGATAAACAAAGGCTGAATGAATAAACCTTGTAGCCAAGTGAGCTAGAGAGATATGATCTGTTTTGATCATTTTGAGTACCTAAACTTCAATTAATTTTAACGGGGTGTTTGCTTCATTGATCGATATGTTGCTGCTTGCATTTCTTCTTTTAACTCATTACAACACATATTTAAGTGTATAAATACTCATATCTGTAACCTATGTAGAAAAGTAAAGAAAGTGTAATTGTATGCATACAGGTGAATCGGTTTATGTTCATCGACCCTCACATGTATATCATATTTACCTTTCCCTTCTAACTAACTCCTTTTTCATTCATTCTCTCCCCTCTAGAATGAACTATAACCTTACTCCATTTAAGCTCCACTTTCTTCTTCATTGGGATATATTTTATTCACAAGAAAATGTGTTACTGACATGCTAACTACAAGTTAAGCTTACATTTAAATTAGAACAAACATTTTTGTTATTAGCTAAAAGTACTGTATATTATTTGATTTTTCATTACAACATCTAAGAACGGTTGTAATATTTCTTATGCAGCAAAGAATTCGAAGATAATAATTATTTACCTGGAAACGGTGCCAAACTCAGAAATACTGGAGGTTTGATCTTAGCAGACAAAAATGCAGAACATAAATCACATAGAGAAGAACTATGCTTATTCAACATATGATTTTCTATTATTTTTCTGATCATGATGATTCCCATATTATTTCTCTTGTGTTCATATCATTTTTTGTAAAGAATACTTTCCCAGGACAAATGATCACTCTGCCAAAAAAGTTGTAGATGTTTCTCTAAGTCTCAAGGTAAAATTGAACTGCCCTTTTTTCCCATTCAATTTCTAACGTTGTAGTTGTGTTGTACAAACTATTTGTTCATTTCATGAAGCACCAAAGGGTGATTCGTATTGCAAAAAAAAAAATTTCATCACACTGATGGTTTATGGCATTTTTCATTACTTCTTTTGGCTCACTCAGTGCCATGGCGCAGGAGCTATGGAAGGTTTTTTCGAGGAGGAAGGTCTGATTTCTAGCCTTCTAGGTATGGTTATGACCAAGTCAATAGTTTATTTTTAATATTTTGTTGTCAACTTCACCTATCAAATTTCGTCCTTTACCTAATATCAGCTTGCTTTTGATGTGTGGTTGTTTGATTATCCTTTTTTATAAGTACTTTGTCACCATCTCCTCCATAAGTTTTTGCCTTTACACGTATTCCATACTTCAAACATTGGATAAACTGTGTATTTATGGCATCCAAGTCTACCACTATGATTCTCGAGTTTGCTGAAATAGTACTTTGTAACTCATGTTTTGGTAGGGTACTTTGTGTCTCCAAAGTTCATAGATTGTGCACATATCAAGGTTTGATAATGTTGCTGCATATTTTCTCGATGTTTATCTAGAGTTCAGTTATGCCATTCTTCTCAATTTCCCTATACATTGTAGTCAAAATAATATTACAATTCCCATCATTAATGCTAAGGTAAGTTTGCTGACCACTTTGAACGCGATGAAGTTTAGCCCACAATATTCGTTGCTTATTTAATAGCGTCTTTGGATAATCATCTCTTACTTATATATACACTTAAATGCTAAATGTAGTCTGCTGTCACATTAGGTCAACATTATAACTGTAACTCTATTTACTCAATTTCTAATTGTCATACAACAACATGTGATGTTAGCTTTAGGACTAGTAGCCCGGGACTTTGTAAGAATCTGATACATATACAAACAGAGGCTATTCGAGCATTTGGGAAACTTTCAAGGGGTTTAAAAAAACATTTTTCTGGAAGTTCATGCTTTCTTCTCCTTTTGCTTGAATGTTTTGTACATTACTTCTTTTTATATTATTTACATACTATATATGGCTATGTGTGGCTGATATATTATTTAAGGTAATAGATCTTCTTTACTAGAAGAATCATAAATGGGTATGAGTATACATGTTCGTTGAGGGATCTAAGTTTACCTTCAATATTTAGAAGAATAGTTATACTCTGTAGAGATTCTTCAAAGTATCTAATCATTTGAATATTGCTCTTGAGTTTTCTGCTATGTGAAAATAGAATATTCTTAGGAATGCTTTATCCAAGGCTTACAGATTCTCACTCCGGCATTGATCCCTTCACCAGTACTATCAAAATTCTCTTATTCCTGAAATTCCTCCTAACAATAGTCATCAATGTTTCTTTCCTTTATTAGTACCATAACCTTTGATACAATTTCAAAATTTTAGCTCACTAGAATTATAAGGATGGGCACAATTATATTATAAGCCACACTAGTGTATATTTTAGAATGATTAAATAGTTTGTTTTATTTTGTAATTTACTGTAGAGATGTGCCCATTTATTGTTTTCACTATGGAAAGTGTGATTAACACAATGGAAATTGACTGATGGAGAACTTTTGGTCATTATTCAGTATTTGGTTTGTTATCCATAGTTGCAAGTTGCTCTTGTGACACCTTTTGGTCAATCCTATAAAGATATTTGACTGCTAGCTCTAGATGCTACCCATGGCAGACACTTATTAGATTTTCAATTGATGCTTCGAAGTCAGGGTGTTGCAGATAACATTCAGAATATTTAGTGCAGATTATGAAAGTTGGGTTGATATAGAATATTTGTAGGCATGTTCCTACCAATTTTTAAACTTCTCAAGATCTAGAAACTAATTTTGTGTTCATTCTACAAGGTCCATTTACTACATGATCAATGGATGTCAAGATGGAGGTAGGTCACAAACTGGGGTATTTCTATTTATGTTTTAATTAAGTTCTTTCCTACTCTAGTTACAAGGTTACAAAATGATATGAAATAATGGTAATTGCAGTCATGTTATTTGCAAGATGATACAAATTTACATGATATATGCAACTAAGAAATAGGAAGAACTTAGCTTAACACACTACAATATCTGTCTACTTTTTACAATCATTTATATTTAAGATTAAATTTGTACATCAAGATTTATGTTTTATACACTTTCAGAATTCTTAAAATATAGTCATACATGTGTATTTTCTTGAGATACCTGAACAATTCATTGATGACTTTGTAACCAAGATTAGTCTATATTTCTATTGCAATTGATTTTGTTTTCTCTATCTCTCTATCACTCACTCTCACCCCATACCATAACCCCACCATGCCACTCATCCATTCTCCCCTAAATTATTAAAACATTCAGATCCCAACCTTGTATCAGTGCAAACAGTGATCCAATAAACTTCAGCTTGTACAACATAAATCCCACATTCACTTCTTTGACACTAATGAAAGATGGTACAATACTTATCAAGATTTATTTGTGTTTTTGTAGCTTGGTGAGAAGGAATTAGTTGTCATAAACAAGGTTGATTGGGCACATGAGCGCAGAGCATACTCATCAAGCTACAGGTATTACCATATTGGATGTTAAATCCTCTGCTAACTATGCTTTCCTTGCACTGAATGGTTGCCAACTATGGTTCCTTGTATCCAACTAGTGTTGACCCTTGTGAAAAATCATCATGTGTTAGGTTACAGAACCACCATTACAATTTGATAGATTAGGATCTAAGAAACACAAGGGAGAAGTGCATTGAAGTTTCTGTTCAAACATCAAGCCATAGTTTCTAGGGATATATGACAAAAATGACTCACATATGCATATATATTTTATGTCATGTAATTTTCATAGGGGCACAACCGGTACATATTGGATTGGGTATAGAAGTACACACCTGAAATTCTGCCCCATACCCTTAAAATGGGCATGACTATAAGGGTTGGTGTTGGACAATTGAAGTCTATTTCATCACTTTTTAAGCTAAACAGGGAAATTAGGCTCTATAAAGAAAATTATACCACTGCATGATTGGATTTTCATATAGTTTACCTATTCATGTGTATCATATTTTCTAGTCTATGTGCCTCAAATATCGACAGTGGAAAAGACCACAGTCATGTGCCCATGTGGGTATTCATTTCCACAATTATTCTCACTATAGAAATGTTAGTCATTGGTCGAGCACTATTCGTTCAAACTACATGAAATACAAGAAGAACAAATAAAAGTATAAGATTGATGTTGACTCTCACACCCTTTCATGAATTGGGGCTCAGTTAACATTATCCACTGCGGCAGAATCTACTTGTTCAAGTAACTAATGAAAACATCAATATGCCCCTATTGAGTTGAGAATACTCTCTAGACATATGAGATATACAATCTGAGTAATTATTACTCAGTAATTTCTCATATGCATCATAATATGCTTTCATCATTCATATAGGATTCATACTTTGCTGGATGTTTTGTATCTAGCTGAAAAAAAGTTTGACTTCATAGCTAGAGTCATATGCTCGCAACCATGCTTATTTTAACTCAATGATCATCATCAGTGACATGTGGACTGCTGAATCACTCAGGGCTCTTGGGATTGGACCCAAACTAATATGTTGATTAGCAGTAATGGTCTGGAACTGATTCTAAGATTTGTTTACAAGATTAGTGATAGCATAGACACTCCTTTATGAATGATGGCAAGATTACAGAGTTGGTCGATGATGCACAAAGGTAGGGTGGCAACATGTAATGGACGGAAGGGACATGTAGATTTAAACTTCTCAGTGGCTTTCACACCATATAATCCTCATCGGGATCTTCATATGTTCATATACAGTCACTAATAAACAAGTTCTCTTCACTATTTTTCAATATACTACATTAATAGTGCCATGCATTGACTAATCACAGCCTCAAGGCAGAGCCTCAACAAAGATGACAGCAGCTTGGGGGTAGGGCACCACCCTGGTCGTAGTAGTGGTTAATGCTCACTTGAACATGAAGACATTTGTGATTGATCTGTAGATAATAAAATTTTAATGAATGTTAGTGCATCCCTTTCCATACACACATTTGTGAAACCTTTTTTTCATGTCCCAATTCCTCTTTAACACTCTAGGAAGGAGATGCAATCAACACTTCGTATGGGGTACTGGTCCATGCTGGCTATAATACTCGTTATGGTCATTGTTACTATTATGTTCGCACCTCCAATGATATGCGATATTCTTTGAATCATGATCAGGTATGAAGTTCTTGAAACATTAAGTTTCTTCATGTTCTTTTCAAGCTATTATATTGTCTATATCGTAGGTGCAAACATGGTTTGCATTGGTCTTTTTTATGTAATACTATCTGAAGCACACAAATTTTGAAGTTATTTTCCATATTGGATTGTAAATCTAGTGCTTAGTACAGATTTAGCATGTCCTCATATTGCGAGTTTGACATTATGTATGTCTTAATATTGGTTTCCTACAACTTATGCTCCATGATTAATTGGCTACCTCAAAAGTTATTCACATCTTTATGTTGCATGGTAGAAAGGAATGTTTAATGTTTTGATTACTTGAAAGTGATCTCTTGGGACTTTTGACAACCCAATTCCATGCCATTTTAGATGTCAAAATGATGAATAGATTACTAATTTCTGCAGACATTTGATCAAGATTAATCATTTATTCTCAGGTAAGTATATCCATTCTCCTGTAGATAGTATATCATTATGGTGGAGAGTAAATTTCTACAATTCTTTAGATTAACCTACAAGTTGAATCTACATTAGATATACCTTACAATCCTCAGATGAGTAATTTACAGTAATAACTATTTTGTTTATCAAAAACAAGCAGTTTTGCTCTAGAATGCAGCCATTTAGAAGTTCAGAGAATATGTAATGACAATCAGTGTAACAGATCAGATAATTGATTATTTCTCAATATTATATTCATAACTACCAAACTCTAGAGCAGATGAATATCTCGATACCAGGTTATTTGTAGGATCTCGCCAATAGAAACCCTGAATAAATGCTGGAAACATATCACATGCAGCCAGAGAGTATATGATTAGCACATTCATTCCCACCCATTGAAACAGCAATGTTGGCTTCCGGAGACCTTTCACATCAACCAGTACAAACTTGTTGTAACTGGAGGTAAACGACAAAGAATACCAGAAAGTAATTGAAGTTATGGAGTAATGGAAGTTCAGGCAAGTAATTGAATCCCTATTTCCACGTTACATCGATTTTGAATAAGGTGATGCAGCACTCGATAGAGTTACGTATGATATGTAAGAAGATTAGTAGCAAAAAACAAGTTGGCCAGTCAATACATGATTTGCCTTGGGGATTAAATAAATATCAAGTTCTGAAATTTAGTTACTGGTTACCAATTAGATGTCAACTTATAAATGATCCTGGCTAACACTTATCAAGACATTACAACATGATGGTAAGCACTACAATTTAAGCCATTTGGCATCTTGGATATATCAAACCTATGGGAATATACACCCTGCAGTTTTATACATTATATGTTAGATGAAGACGCCTTAAAATATTGATGCAAAATTATAGTAATTTGCAAGAGTATAAAGTAGTGATTATTTTTTGTATATGGTGTTACAGTTTCACAACTGAGAAAAAAAATGCAGCAGTTTACGTAAGGTATATTGATGACAATGGGTACTAATGAAATCAAAGTGATTTGTTAATTAATGTGATACCCAAAGGTATCACTGCTTGCTGAGTGTAAGTTTCATTAATGAGGCAACTCCAGTCAGCAAGGAATTCAAATCCTAACTGATAATCTGAATGTGTTGTACTGGCTGATTGTATTTATGTGTGTAAGCCCTTTCATTTTTCTGATTTATTAGCAAAAGCCCAACTTCATTACCCTATTATGAACTAATGGCTTTTCCGGTGATGTTGTTGTTGTGACGTTGGAGTACCAGCTTGATACCCTTATAACAGTGTCCCTAAATGGTGTCTGCGCTACTTCAAAAATAGTAATCATGGCTCCTTCAGTTTTGTACAAGTGAATCAAGTTGCTTTTACCTGGGTGCTTCCTGATTTACTTACTTTTCTCAATGGTGCTTGATAGAATGACGACAGAGTTCAAGTCATACTTTTATATGCTGTTCTATAATATATGCAGACATGCTATGTAGAATTCTACCTATGCTCACTGCACAATGTTGCAAAAATGGAGACTTAAAAGTTTGGGCTCCTCTAGGAGTTTAACCATATCAAGAATGGTTTCAAGGCATGTTAAAATTCAAATACAATGCTTAGTTTCTCATGACGTTGTTTCTGGAAAAATTTTATGTTCGTTTAATGGATGAATGCTAGCAGAACACTATACCATCAACTAAGAACATATTATTTGAAGTCTTGAACAAGTTCATCATTGAAGGAAGGTTTTTTAAAGTTTATCTATTGACTCTTGGGAAGGCAGTCATAGTATGGAGGATTAGTAAGTGATCTCGTTAATAGGTATATGCTGAAAAGTCAGAAGTTGCATGTGTCTGCTTACAAGTTTTGCATTTGATTTCTTCTCTTCACATTGTGGTTTAACAATTTGGTACATCTGACAGTACATATTGGTGGACACACAAGTGAATGAAGTTTCCTTTACTTCTCGTCTCTTCATGGTACTAATTCTTTCATCTTATTCTCATAGCAACTTTCATTTATTCCATGTATGAATGCTTATATATCTTTATTAAACTATTTGGATATGAATATTATCTTCATCTCAGTAGATGTCCATATCTCCCTATTAAACTGTTATACAGAGAATTATTTTTGACGTGCTTGCAACTACTCACATCCTGGAGTTGTATACTATTTGTGATTAATCTTGTGATTCATTTCTCTTTGAAGCATGATGATGCAACTCCATTTGAAGCCCAAGCCCGCCCGGTCACAGCTACAGCAACAGCTGCACAACAGTGTATCATGATATGTTGCAATTTGATATGGCTCTTTGCTGCTATGAGAAGGCTGCATTCCATAGACCTATGTATATATTTGAACAACCACTGTCAGCAGCTGCAAACATAGTGACTAACTTCATAGGGACGATATTCCTTCTATCTCTGTTTGGAGGGTTCCTTTTAGATTCTTATCTCGGGTGCTTTTGGATGATGCTGGCCGAACAACAAGATCTTGAACAAAAGAAGAAGACAATAAGGATGTTAAATTGGCCGAGAAAGACACAACTCTTTTGTAAAGATGTTAGTAGACCACTGAATCATTGATATATGTATATATGTTTCTTTGTACACATTGTGTAATAGGGGCAAGGTATACGTCCTCCCCATGTACATTTGACGCTTCATTATAAATGAAAGTAAGATTGTTGGCATAATGAGCATCACTTGTTCTAAATACTACAATTTTGTTACTAAAAGAACTTGTGCACTAATAAATTACACTGTATATATATGAATATATAGTCGAACTAATCATATATGTATGTGTACTAAATGGCACTACATATGTAGCTAGATGCATAATCAACTACATATATATGTATATAGTAAATGATGCCTTTCCCTACACATTAAATACATATAAAATGTATTAACTTCATGTTTTTGCTACATACTGACTATATATGCAATTGTAGCCATACATTTAGCTATAATTATACTTATATTTAAATATGTAAGGACAATATCTAGCTACGCTTTCGGATACATATGAATTTGTAGCGAATGGATTATCGAACTACATATTTGAAAAATATAGTTAAAGGCTTTAGCTATATGAGCATATACTACAATTTGTATGTGTAAAGAAATATGTAGTTAAAGCCTCTAGCTACAAAATATGGGGTTTTTGCTACAATTTTTTTTATAGTTAAAGACCATCTTTTTTGTAGTGAAGAAACATAGATGATGCTTGCTTACTCAAGCCATTAAGGCAAACCAGGTGATAGAATTCTAGGATGTAAGCATGCTTTCTAAATTTCTTACACCGTGGATATAATTCATTCTCTAAATCCTTTAACAAGAAATAAAATATATCAACATTGAAATTTTGATCACCTTCTGACTCTACTCCTTCCATATTTCCTTCACTAAAACATGAAAAAGCATCATGCAGCATATCTTGTAAATTTTTAGCATTCAGGCAATCACCCTGATTAGTAGGAGCATCCATTTGAACATCGACATCTTCACCATGAAAACCCCCAAGAAATATATCTTGGTAAGAAGCCATGCCATAATAGATGACTCAATGCAATCTTTCGAGTGACCTGGTATATATTATCACACTTTCTATAAGGACATAAAATCTTGTCGCCAATCACTGAATGTTCAAAAGGAAAATTCAAAATTTTGATTCTACATGTAAGTATTTACTATTCGTCTGGTCATCCTCTTCTATCCGGGATACATCCATTCTATAAATAAAATAGTAAGACATATAATATATATGAATTAGTATGACATATCAAATTTTGACTATAAAATATTAGAAAATACTACATTATTATGCAAATGAATTTTAGGAGAGCTTTTCCTACCCACCTCCCTATTCCCCTAGCCAGCCTAGGCGGGCACCCAAGCATTTCTGCTTAAATTTGACATAATTTGGTCTAAAAACTATTTTAATTTTCCTAAATGCTTTGGATTCTTTATTTCAATGAAATTCATGTCTTTGTTTAGTACCTCCAACATACACAAGTCAATCAACAAAGGGGACTAGAATATCATTTATTCACCCTCAATACAACCACCAAGTCCAACTCAATATGAGCATAAAAGCGGATATGATGGCCTTCAAGGCCATATCCAAAATGGGAGAAACAATGAAGGCCAAAAGGCATATCCTTCCACAAGGTCTACACTGGCCATAACCATACAGGCATTCCCAGTGCACCAACAACAATAGTTGATGCAAGTATTTCTAGTATCAATATGGTTCCTCATGTCAACAAGTAGGGCTGAAATGTCAACTAGTAGCCTAGGAAATTAACACCCACAATCCTATCAAGATATTGAAAACCTAGAGTTTCTATGATCTCATATCAATGTGTAGGGGTGCAGTGTCATACTAGTAGCCTATGAAATCAATGCCACCACAACCAATATATCCTAGGACATAGTAGGGCACATAATAAGACTTCTACAGAAATATTCATTGATTATATATTCAAATGGTTATCAACACATATTAGCCATACTGAAGATAATGTATGATAATTTTGTACCAAAAGATGTCTAGTTTGTGAAGAAAAACTTTTTGCTTTTTCCTGAAGGCTGGAATAAGCCTACATCTGTGATGACCTGCCATCAAACTGACAACCAAATCGCCACCAGTAATTACGCAAAATAACCATTAGCATCATATTAACAAAAATCACTAAAAATCAAAATTGTTTTGCAAAGAGATGCATTCCAAGAAACTCTTAAATAAAGAACAAAAAATATATACATCATGGTTCACATTCTACATACATTGTACCATCTCATCTCAAGGATATCATATACCAGTTGCTTTGCCCAAACATATACATAAGCAACATAAAACCTTGAGGCAAACAAGACAAAACCTCATATTATTCATAAAATCATTACGTACTAACTCCCAAGGACTTGAGAGTACAGAGACAACAAATAGAACTTCTATCTACAAGACACAACAGACAGCACAGTCAACTTGAGTTGTTACTGTTATCCTTGATGTTGTTGTCCTTCCTCTGCAGTACGGTCTCTACCTCCTCGTCTGTGTACACCTAAAAATTGTGGAAACCACGGGGTGATACAATTGTCCCAGCAAGAGATATAACTCTCCGCAACAATATTATTATCATAGGTAAATGGTATGAAATTGAGTAATGGATCTTTTATGACCTCACCCATCTCGGTCAGTACGAGACCACTGGCAGTGACCGCATGTCAAACTACAACTAGCTTGCTGGGGTATAGAGGCATCTTTGCTAAAGAGCTACAGAAGCAGCATGCACTCTCTTTGAGGAGATATCACATCAATTCTCAGTACATTTTCATCAGGGCGATCATACGGCAACTTGGCATTCATTGGGGAGATAACACATCAATCCCCATCTGGACGAAAGGATATGTTTGTCCATCACCCCCACATATTTAAAAATATGCCCTCCGAGTTAAACTCGTTTAACCATTCAACAAATCCTGACCCCAAATGGATCTATACCCCGGGCAACTACATGATAAGATTCCACTTGATTAATTAGGTGTAATACAGTATCCTTTAGCATCAATCAAGTTACAAGAAAGAATTATAACATATGCTACAAAGAAAGGTGTAATACATTTATCAAGTACTTTTATAATCTTTGGAAAACATTGAATGCATAACACTCAGGATCTCAGTCCCTTATCACATTACTGGAAATTCTCATCCCTTAACATTATCATCATCATGATTGCTAGATCTGGGTATTCAAACCCATAGTTCATCACTAAACATTGTTACCTCTTATCAGGTAACTATTACCTCTAGGTCCTCAAACCCAGGTATACATAATACTTGTTGCACAAGTATTTTGCATGGCTCACAAGGCCCATTTAAACTATATCATATGAAACGTCATAGCTCATACTTGGCTATGCTCATCATCTCATGATACATGCATGGTTAGTATTTCATATTAACAACAATATCAAAAATATATGGTCACCATGAAATGCAAAAGAAATACAACCCTCCCATTATTAGGGTTAGGGTTTTCCCTTCCTTACCGATTAGGGTTTAAAGTGCATACCATTACCCATTATTAGGGTTAGGGTTTCCCTTCCTTACCGATTACGGTTTCAAGTGCATACCATTACGCATTATTAGGATTAGGGTTTTGTTGGATTGTTACACTAATAAGTATCAATCATATAAATGATCTTTTACTCAACTAGCCAATTTTCGCAAGTATACGGGAGTAGTTGTAGTCAAGATCGAACACAAGGAAATTTGTAACGAATTAAATGCAAAAGTGCTAAGTTTCAACAATCTAGATCCTTTTTAAGAATGATTTGGTTGATTAAACTAAATTTTTCAGAATTAAACTAAACAGTAAAAGGATGACTAAAAGGGGTTTGATTTCAGATATGAAACAATCTTGGACTTAGGATTTCACTAGCACATCATAGCATGAAGAATGGAGCACGAAATTTAGACATACTAAGCATTGATTTAAAGGAGAGTTGTATGTTATACTTCACCTCCCAGTGCAAATACAACGATCCTAACTCCATACAACACTCTCATGTATGTACTTCGTTTTGGATTACAAACCTACTCCTCAACTCCATATCTTCCACTCTCGTGGTAAAAGAGGAGTTGCCAAGAGAGTAGCTCCTTACTCTCCTACCTATCTTCTCAGATCAAGCAAGAAAGCATAAAATTGCATACATAGTGGTCAACCATACATGCAAGAAGCAAGAAACCGGTACTCACAAGTAGAAAAACAAGCAACTTAGAATTTAGTACGAATTATCATGTTCCATACATGCCATGACATGGGAGTTACTCTCCTATGTCCAAGAAAAAGAGCCTACTCATCCATGATGATGTATAGCAGAAAAGATGCAGAAATTTCAAAGTTTAACATGGTTTAGAGAAGGAAATGCTAAAAGAACTAAAGGTGTAACCCAAGAAGAGTAGAATTCCGGCTTGGGGATGAAATTCCACTCCTAAAGCTGCTCCAAACTAGACAAACTTCCCTCCCGAGAAGCTCTAAACCTGTTCTTGGATGAAAGACCTTCGAGTTCTGACCTGTGATAACTGCCCCCTTCGTTGGTTTTCCCTTTAAAAATGAGAGACATCATTTTTTATATTTTCTAAAACTGATAGAGACACGATGTGTCTTCCTTCGGAAACATCATTTTTTGGTCTTCAACAGTTTCTCCAAGTGTAAGGCACACGACGTGTCTGAATTAAGACACACCGTGTACGTTTCCAGAAACATACAATTGACTCTGGTGTCCCAGGTACACGCCGTGTGTGAGAGGGACACGGTAAGTCTTGCTTTGCTCGGCACCTTCTATAATTGCACACGTCGTGTTCCAAAAGGGAAAACGCCATGTCTTTTTCCCTTCGGCTGGATGCATGGCTAACTGGAATCGCACACGGCGTGTATTAATTCAGACACGCAGTGTGCGATGTTGTTTAAGCAGAAATAAAACTCTGAATGTCTACAAAACATGGAGAAGCCCCAATGATGTCGGAGTTAAGTTGGGCTATCTCCAATTTGATCCTTTTTAAGAATATCTGCAATACACATCAGGCGATAAGAAAAATAACAAAAAGGTTAGGGTTTGTACTATCAAATCGATTTTTAAAGGGAAAATAACAAAAAGGTTAGGGTTTGTACTATCAAATCGATTTGATAGTACAAAAATCCTTTTTAAGCAGAAATTTCAGAGTTTAACATGATTTAGAGAAGGAAATGCTAAAAGAACTAAAGGTGTAACCCAAGAAGAGTAGAATTCCGACTTGGGGACGAAATTCCACTCCTAAACCTACTCCAAAGTAGACAGACTTCCCTCTCGAGAAGCTCTAAACCTATTATTGGATGAAAGACCTTCGAGTTCTGACCCGTGATAACTGCCCCCTT
Source organism: Alisma plantago-aquatica (assembly GCA_963693085.1). Taxonomy (NCBI): domain Eukaryota; kingdom Viridiplantae; phylum Streptophyta; class Magnoliopsida; order Alismatales; family Alismataceae; genus Alisma; species Alisma plantago-aquatica. The sequence continues at coordinate 401,015,953 of OY856415.1, read as the reverse complement.
TGTTGGTTTTCCCTTTAAAAATGAGAGACATCATTTTTTAGATTTTTTGAAACTGACAGAGACACAATGTGTCTTCCTTCAGACACGTCGTGTTCTAGTCTTCAACAGTTGCTCCATGTGTAAGGCCTTTTTGTTATATTACTTATCGCCTGATGTGTATTGCAGATATGCTTAAAAAGCATATCTGCAATACACATCAGGCGATAAGCAAAATAACAAAAAGGTTGGGGTTTGTACTATCAAAAAGGTTAGGGTTTCCCCTATTTAACCGATTAGGGTTTCAAATCATATCATCAAGAATCAAACTCTAAATCGTACTTCATTCATATTAGGAGTATCAAAGTATGCTCATTACATAATTATCACATAAGTATAAATTTCTCTCTCATCCTCACTGGGATGTTGATTGCATCATACTCTATTAAATTGGCTCAACCCTTTCTTCAAGGTACATTGGCCTACTTATCAAAATGCATCAAACTCTTTACATATTAATGTATTACTGGACATAACACACTTCATGTGTTACTCCATCAAGTACATTGAAATTGAGGTGCTTCCACCATATCGGGCATAAAGGTGTGTGTGTGCTTCCATATCGGGTTGCTCATCATTAGGGTTTGCATATAGGGTTAGACACTTATGCTCATATCTCTTCAAACCTTCATGGTATCAGCCTACCCTTCACCATGTGATAAGTGATAGCCTAGACAGTAGGTTTGACTAGACCAACTCAAATGTACAAACCAATAGGGGTTTGGGGTTCAAATGTATATCGGGTCTCACATCACCATGTTGGGTTTCAACACCATATCGGGTTAGGGGTATATACTTGCCACCATATCGGGTTAGGGGTATATACTGGACATAATATCAGGTTAGGGGTATATACTTGAGACCATATCGTGCATAAGGTGTGTACTTGACCCCATATCGTGCAAGAGATGTGTGTATGAGTCACTCAAATCATCCATGAGGTATAAACTCATCACTATATCGTGCTAGTGGTGTGTTCACATCTCCATATCGGGTTAGAGATGCTTCAATCTGATATCGGGTTGGACCATGATGATGTCATCATCATCAAGCTCAAGACCTTTGCTCTTACTATTCTAGTTCATGTACAATACGTCTATTCAACTATTAGAACTCATGGATTCATCAATTATTCAAGAAAATTCGAAATTGAAAGTAGATCATCAAGTATGGCAAGATTGATGGTGAGTAATAACATAATTGGGTTCAAGTTATATAACCCACCTCAAGAACAACTTCAAAGCTCTAATCCCCAAATCTTCACGTTCCCAAGGTTGAATATGAGCTTCAAAACTCCTCTATATGCAAAGAATCACCATGTATAAGTATTTAGTGAAGAAGAAAAGAAAGGAAGACCACAACCCCAGATCCATGTTTTAATCCAAGGTTGAATATGATCATGGCTTCACCTTATGGTTAAGACTTGAGCTCCTTCTTGTTCCTTAGCATCATGCACGATATCTCACCACTCATGCATGATATCCTCTCACTTGTGTCTGATATCCCTTCACTTGTGGTCGATATCACTTTGCTATGGCCGATATCACTTTGATATGGCCGAAATCACCTTGCTATGGCTGATATCAAGGCACTATGCATGATACCCCTTCACCTATGCATGATATCAAGACTATATGTATGATATCTAAGAGAAATAGGGTGGTAAGATTCGAAAAATTTCACTAGTAGGTGAAAGGAATGGTATATATAGTTGTGGTTCATGAAAAAGAGTGTATGTGAGGTGTCATCATTTTACACTACTAAGTCCCACGTGTCCATGCACACATATTTATCCTGACATGAAAACTCTTGAGGATAATATTGAGATAAGATTTTTGTAATGACCACATTTGTGCTTAATTGGTAAACTAGGGTTTACCTGAATGATTACAAGCTTGATTAGATTGAACATCGTTTAGACTTGATTAATGATAGTAGATCAACTTTGATGTTTCAAACCTAAGAAGAAACTCTAATTATGATTTTAGTTTGAAGAATTAGGGTTTGAGAAATGTAAACCCTAATCGGCAAAAATTAGGGTCTTGATAGTACATGAATATGGAATTTGATCAGGATAGCAGTGTGGTAAATGATTTTTCATATTTTCTACAAATTTTGTATTTAATTGAATTTTCTATATGATATGAATAACTCAATCATGCATATTGTAGAACATTTTCAGAATATTTGAGTGTTCTTTGAATGTGGTTCTTGGTCAAACTATAGTTTGACCAAAATGCTGACAGAGTGCTTTTTAGCAATGTAGTGTTTTATTTTTATTTATTTATTGGTAACTCCAAATGATCTGAAATTTTGACTAGAGATCTGAAACTCAATCATAAATACCATGTAACATTTTCATGATTTTTGGATGCGTTTAGGCCTTATCAATAGACGAATTACAGTAATATTTTTATGATAGAAAATTCAACTGAAATAAGAGAAAGTATAGTGAGGGGTCAATGTGCAATTGACCCAAGCAGTTCAATTGCTCTATATGGTCAACCTAACACACACAAAGAGCTCTCATAATTCGTGATTCAATCCATAGAAATGAAATCCTAGAGAGAGAGGGAGAGTTAGGGTTTGAGAGGAGAAAGTGATGGAGATGCTGACCTAGGGTTTTGCATTCCCTCCCCTGATTGGATTCGAAATCATATCAAATCAAGTCCTTTTCTCACTCTTTCTCTCCTAATCTTCAATTCTAGGGTTTCTGAGTTGAAAGGAAGAAGAAAGTGGCGATTGCTAGGGTTTTGATATGGATTTGAGATTTTCAGATATGGGATATGTTTTTAAGTTGTTTTACAGCTTAGGGTGAGTGGGTAAAAGAATATTTCAGTCAATTGTACTCAATTATATGGTTTTAATTTATATTCTCGATTTCTCCCTAGATGACAATAAATGAAAAGAATTGTTCTTGAATTCAGTTTATGGAATACTTCAATTCATGTTCCAACTATGATATGAAAACATTTATATGATGACATGGATATAGATATCCATGTATCTTGAATACTACAAAATTAAGAAGTTTATTGAGAATCTTCTGAAGATCTGAATTTTCAAGTTATTCGGGTGCTTGAACAACATTATAGCTGAAATTTAGATTTATGTTTATATGATCTTATTTATGTTCCTAGTGCATATAATTCTACATGTTTGATCTCTTTGATTTGATATATGGACAAATAGAGTTTCTAATTTCACAATACATATCTTGTGAATAGCAAATAATCAAGGATGGAAACCCAATCTAGTATTCTTTTACAAGTATACATATCTAGTTTAGTAGTAAATTGTTGATTGAAATGATTCATGTGATATTGTGGGATTTTATTTGAATATTAACTTATATGCATATATTCTTTGTTTATGAGATTCGGATTTCTAACTCAAATACTTGTCATGAAATGCATATGTTGTTATGCTATTGCAAGTGGAGATATGACATGCCCTAGATAGGTATGTTATTGATGCCATGCATAAATGTGAGAAATATTGAATAAGAATATTAATATTAGTAGACATGATACATGTTTGATTACATGAAAAGTGCTATATGTGCATGAATAAGGAGAAACCCTAAGAAAGGGGTAAACAATATGTTAAGCATTCAGTTCATTATCATCAGTGATTTCAATTCAATAGTCCAAGTAGTCATTAATATACAGAGTTAAAAGAGATCAGTCTAAGAGAAAGATATAATCAAAGTTACAGTAATAATAGTAGCCCTGAACACCATAGATTCCCAATGAGAGGTCTGCGTTGTAGGGATGAAATGACCTAACCCTGGCAGTGTCCAGTATACGGGGGTCAGATCGTACTAACAGGTGGTACGGGGGACGAAGCCCTAGTGGAAGTCTCCTTAAAAATATAGTATGTAGTGTCCAACATCAACCAGAGATCATGGTGGCACTAGAGTATAGAAAAGCCAATAGGTGGCTTGACTCTCCGCCTGTGTGCTGATGTTAGAGGAGGAGTCTAGTTTTACGGCCCATAGGTGTGTCGAGGCCAAAGAGCCATTTTCCTATTGCAGACCAGTGATGTAGTCAGGCTTAGCATCCCGGGTGTGTCAGCTAAGTCTTGTATGGTGAGATCATATTTCGTTACGATTCTTCATATGTAGATTACACTGCATATGATCAGGGCATAAGCTAAAATATGATAATATAAGTTTAAAGAGTTTCTTATAAGTAAAGAGTTAAGAAAGATTTGATTTCAGTTTTGTAGCATTTGTATTTTAAATGTAATATTGAATATAGTGAGGATTATATTTCCATACTTGTTTATTTCTAATGACGTAGGCTTCAATGTTATTAGTAAGTTTTTGAATATCTCATCTTTTCAATTTGAATTTACTATCTTGTTTTATTTCAATTATCCAAGAATGATAAATGTCTGATTCAGTACTTTAGACTACATTATTGTTTTACTCATTCACTGAGCGAGTAGGCTCACCCCTATACTCAAAATTTTTAGGGAAACCATGGGGATAGAAGATATCATTACATCAGAGTAGATCTTCCATAAGAGTTAAGTTTGAGTATAGTTAAGTTCAGTCGGTCCTTGTCATTCTAGGTCCTTGTAAAGAAATAAGAGAGAGTTGTAAATGATGATGTATAACATTATTCCTCTTTTAGCAATATATGCGAATCAGCAAGTCTTATGTGTTTAAAAGTATGAGAAACATACTGAATGTTTATACATGCATTTTTTACTGTTGAATTCAGATTAGAGAAATCAATGTTTAGATTCTCTTGTAAAGTTAGTTTATGTGATTGCATGTGAGAAACAAAATGAAGAAAAAAAAGGTTATGGGTGAACTTTGTATTATGTTAAATCCTCAATTTATGCCCTAATATCATGATTAGTGGTAATTTTGAGATCAGGGTGTAACAATTTTGGCCCTTAGTTATCTTGTTGAGCAAGGTATTTCAACTCAACATCACTTTATTCACAAATCGATACACTTTTTCTAAGGAAAGTTGCAAACCGATACACATCACCTCCTTGAGGTGCTTAACCCATCATGGCAAATGCCAAGAGTTGATAAAATGATATGGGAGCTCCTATATGGCTCCTTGACTGATAGGCATCCCCATATAAGCTCTACAACTCGATACAACCAATATACAGGCTTCAACTATACATCTTTTCTTGGTCTTTTCATCACCAAGAATGCTACCATTCAAAGACGATTCCAACATGGTGCCTCCTTCTTTATCTCTCCTCTAGATGATGCGAGGAGAGATTAGGGACACTCTGGAGGTGGTAGTTTGCATATAAACCCTACATTTGGGGTAAATTGCAAATTGCACCAAAATTGGTACACAAGGCACAAGCATTATTCAAACAAGCTCTAACTTGAAGCTTAGGCTCTCCACAAGCCACACCTTAGCATCATTATATCTCTTATGATGCTAAGACACTTGGGGAACATTCAAAATGTGACATGTTACAAATATAAAACCTCATCTTGGGTAAATTGCAATTTACACCCAAACTATCATATAATGCACAAATAGTTTGCAAATAAGATCAAACTTGAAAATTAAACTCAAGGATAGTCTTAATTACTTTTCATAAGAAAACAAGTTTATGAATAACTTACTTAAGAAAAAATTCTAGGTTATAGCATAACCCAGGTCAGGGATGTTACAATTATCAACCCCTAAAAGGGATTTTGTCCCCAAAATCTCAAGAGAAAAGAGAAGGGTACTTCCTCCTCATTTATTTCTCCAGCTCCCATGTGGCTTCTTCAATGCCACGGTGATTCCAGAGAACTTTCATAAGAACTATGTCTTTCTTTTTCAACTTCTTGATTCTTCTATCAAGAATCATCATTGGTCCTTCCACATAGGATATATCTTCATTCAATTCTACCTCTACAGGTTGCAACACCAACTCTGTATTAGGATGACTCTTTCTCAACATAGATATATGGAACACTGGATGTAGTCTATATAGATCAGGTGGCAACTCCAACCTATAAGCTACCTTTCCAATCCGTGTTATCACTGGGTAAGGTCCCATAAATATAGGAGCTAACTTACCCTTCTTCCCAAATCTGAGAACACCTTTCCAAGGAGAGACCTTGAGATATACTCTGTCTCCAACTTGGAATTCTAAAGGTCTACAATGTTTATCGGCATATGACTTCTATCTATCCTGTGTAGCTTTCAACTATTGTTGTATTACTTTAACCTTTTCCATCATCTGTTGCACTAATTCAGGACCCAGAAGTTGGTATTCTCCTGTCTCATACTATCATAATGGAGATCTACAATTTCTACCATATAAAGCTTCATACGGTGCTATATCAATACTAGTCTGATAACTATTGTTGTAGGCAAACTCTATTAATCTCAAGTGTAAGTCCCAACTTCCTACAAACTGAAGAACGCATGCCCTAAGAAATTCCTCCAAAGTTTGTATAGTCCTTTTAGATTGTCCATCTTTCTGAGGGTGAAAAACTATGATAAACTTTAACTACGTACCCAAGGCATTATGTAGTCGTTCCCAAAAGTGACTTGTAAACTGGGGACCTCTATCATATATAATTGTGACTGGAACTCCGTGCAACTGCACTATCTCATCTATGCACACTTGTGTAAGTTTTTTAGCAGTATAGGTTGTTTTAACATGAAGAAAATGTGCTAACTTGGTCAACCTATCAACTATCACCCAAGTGGAATCATGACTTTTGGCTGCTCTAGGTAGACCAACCACAAAGTCCATTGTCACGTGACCCATTTCCATGTGGTATAGGTAAGGGTTGCAATGTTCATGCAGGCTTCTGGTGTTCTTCTTTAACTTGCTGACACACTGAACACTGCATAACAAACTCAGCTACATCCTTCTTCAAACCAGGCCACCAATACATATCCTTTAAGTTGTGATACATTTTAGTACACCCTGGATGCATTTCATACATGGATGAATGATCTTCCTCCATAACTATCTTTCTTAAGTCACTGGCATCAAGTACTACCATCCTACCATGGTAACAGACTACCTCATCCTCAGACTCATGGAAACCGTCTCATTTCTCACTACCATACTCTGACATGATCTGTTGAATCATAGTATCAGCCTATTGTGCCTCTTTAATTTGTTGTCTTAGAGTAGGTTTCATATGCATCTCAGCCAGCAATCTGGCTAACAGAGATACTTCTAGATGTACATTCATTTGTCTCAAAGAGACAAACATGTCCCACTTAAAGCACATTAAAGAGTTCAACTGTGCTTTATCTATGGGTGGAGATGAAGATTTTCTACTTAGTGCATCTGCTACTACATTAGCTTTTCCTAGATGATAATCAATTGTACAATCATAGTCCTTGATTAATTCCATCCAACGGTGTTATCTCATATTCAACTTGTGATGTGAGAAGATGTACTTTAAGTTTTTATGGTCTGTGAAAATCTGACATGTTTCTCCATAAAGATAATGTCTCCAAATCTTCAACGCGTGGACCACTGTAGCTAATTCTAGATTATGTGTCAGATAATTCTCCTTGTGTTTCTTAAGTTGTCAAGAAGCAAAAGAAACTACACGATCACTCTGCATCAGCACACATCCTAGACCATTCTTAGAGAAGTCACCAAAAACAATGTATCCCTTCCCCTACTCAGGTTAAGCTAACACAGGTGCACTGGTCAACCTTTCTTTCAACAACTGGAAAGAACGCTGACACTTGTCATTCTAGATAAAAGGAACATTCTTCGTGGCCAACCTAGTTAGGGGTAATGCTACAGAACTGAAGACTTTCATAAACCTTCTGTAGTAACCTGCTAGACCTAGGAAACTGTGAATCTCAGCTAGTGTCTTGGGTTGTTCCCACTCTACAACAGTCTCCACTTTCTTAGGATCAACACAAATACCTAAATATAATGTGTCCTAGAAAAGACAATTCTGACAACCAAAACTCGCACTTGCTAAACTTAGCATATAGCTTGTGTTGTCTTAGCAAATTCAAGGCTTGACAAAGGTGATGTTCATATTGTTGACCATCTCTACTATATATCAGGATGTCGTCTATGAAAACCACTATGAACTGATCAAGCAATGGCTGGAAGATTTTATTCATCAGCTCCATGAATGCAGCTGGAGCATTAGTTAGTCCAAATGACATAACTACAAACTCATAATGCCCATACCTTGTCCTAAAGGCTGACTTAGGTATGTCATCCTCCTTGATATGTAACGAATGATATCCTGACCTTAGATCTATCTTAGAGAACACAGTTGCACCACGCAATTGGTCAAATAGATCATCTATCCTAAGCAGAGGATATTTGTTCTTTATAGTCACCTTGTTAAGTTGTCTATAGTTTATACATAATATCATAGACCCATCCTTCTTTTTAACAAAAAGAACTGGAGCACCCCATGGCAAAGTACTCAGCCGAATGAAACCTTTCTCAAGAAACTCCTATAACTATTTTGTGAGTTCTACCATCTCAGGAGGGGCCATTATATAAGGTGTTTGGGCTATGGGTTGTGTACCCGGAATTAGATTAATCTCAAAATCAATCTCTCGAGGTGGAGGAATATGTGGAAATTCTTCAGGAAACACATCCTTAAATTCCCTGATAATAGAAACTTCAGAAAGACTAGGACTGTCTGCTTTGGTGTCTACCACATGTGCCAAGAATGTTTCACATCCTTGTCATATCAGCCTCTCAGCTACCATTGTGGATACTAGAAAGGTTGGAAGAATCTTTCTGTCCCCCTGAAAGACCCATGTCTCATCACTATCTGTGTCTTGCTGGGAACCACATTTCCAAGACAACCTTATACTTTTCTAGGGTATCCATCCCAAGAATAACATCAAACTCGTGCATCTCAAGTGGTATAAGATCCACCTAAATGTTGTGTTCTGCAAAGGAAATAATACAGGAAGAACATACCTCCTTCAACACTGTAGATCTAACTAACGAAGTTTCTAATAACAGATTATCTGCTCTACGAATGACAGTCATATTGCAGTCATGAATCACTTCTCGAGTGATAAAGGAATGGGTAGCACTCAGATCAATCAAAATAGATAGGAAGCAGGATGAAGACATATCAAAATGAAACAATTCCATCTGACCTATCACGACTCATGGATTGATTACTGCCTCTGGCTGATTCATGGCATAGAATCTTGCTTTTGCCTGTTGTCGACTCCGTGCTCTGTTGTTTTGTGTAGATGAACCTATTTGGGATGCATGTCCACGTCCTGGTGTGCCATTGCTAAACTGTTGCCTCTAAGATCCTTGTTGACTCTACCTCGGTGGTTGGGTTACCTCCCTGTCTCTAACTAGACAATCCTTTATCAGATGTCATGTCTGCCCACACTTGAAGCAGTCTTTATTCTCCCATTTTGTCCTAGATGGTCCTGCCACTGACATTTATGTCGTGCTATTGGCTCCACTTGGTAGAAAACTACAGTCTCTACCCTTGCTTGATGTCCACTGCATCTGAGCACTGAACCTCTGTGGTGCTATTGGTGCAGGAAACCTTGGTTTCTTGAAACTTCCCGACCTATGTCCCTAGAATTGGGCAGGTAATTTCCTACTGTTAGCCTCACATTTATCAATTATGGACCTCTCTATCTGCCTAACTGACTCCACAAAGGTGGCAAACCTCTCTCTATTTTCTAGAGCAGCTACAAGTGTAGTTATGTAATGACCCTGACCTGGGTTATGAGGTAACCCTATTTTTTTTGGCTAGGTAAGTTTCTTAGAAATTTAATATAATCCTCTAAGTAGTTTTGTTATCATGTGATACACTTATGTTCCAAGTTTGGTCCTGATTGAATGTTGTTGGAGCAATGTTCCTTTATTTTGGACCAAAGTGCAATTTACCCAAGATGAGGGGTTATATTGCAATATGTCACATGTTGAACGTGCCCTATATGTTTTAGCATCATAATATAGAGAATGATGCTAAATGGTGGCTTTTGGAAAGCCTAAATGCCAAGTTTGAACTTGTTTGAATAATGCTAGTACCTTGTGCACCAATTTTGGTACAAATAGTAATTTATCCAAAATGTAGGATTGATATGAAAATTGCCACCTCTAGAGTGTCCCTACTTCCTCTATGTATCATTTAGAGAAGAGAGAATGAATGAGACACCATGTTTGAATCAATTATGAGTGATGGTAATCTTGGTGATGAAATGACCAAGAAAAGGGTTGAATATGAAACCCTAACTTGGGTTGTATCAAGTTGAAAAGCTTATATATGAGTGCCTATCGGCCAAGAGCCATAGGAGGAGTCCCATGTCGTTTTTTGGACTCTTGGAAAAGCCTCTGACGTGCAAAGCACCTCAAGGAGGTGAAGTGTATCGGTTTACAACTTCCTTAGAAAAGTTGTATCGGGTTGTGAATAAAGTGGTGATTTTGTTGATATATTTTATTACAAGGGATAAGTAATGGACGAAAATTTATCCCTAGATTATCCTCATAAGTTTTGCATGTCAATATAAATGTTAATGCATGCATGTACATGTGTCAACCATGCATGGACACGTGGCCCCTAGTATCTCAAATTGATGACACCTCATTTTTACACTCCTTCATGAACAACAAGTATATATACCCCTACTTTCAACCCTTGGTGAAATGGTTCGACTCTTACCAATACCACCCTCCTTCACTAAGGTATCATGCAAAGAACTCTTGTATAATGCAGGAGTGAAAAGATATCGTGCATAGGTCCTTGGATATCACCCATAGAAAGAGCATATCGGCCAAGTAGGGTGATATCGGCCATATAGGGTGATATCGCCCATAGTGGAGTGTTTTGACCACAAGTGAGGGGGATATCGGCCACAAGTGATGGCATATCGTGCATGAGTAGTGTGGTATCGTTCAAGGTGCTAAGGAGCAATATGGAGCTCAATACTTAACCCTAAGGTGAGGACATGATCATCTTCAACCATGGATTGAAGCATGATTTTAGGGTTTGGATCTTCTTTTCTTTTCTTCTTCACCAATTGCTTATCCATGGTTATTCCTTGTATATGAAGGAGTTGTGAACGAGCCATGGACTTTGGATAAGTCATCTTCAACCTTAGGAACGTTGATCTTTGGAGCTTGGAGCTTTGAAATTTTTCTTAAGGCGAGTTATGTAACTTGAACTCAACCATGTTATTATTCATCACCTAAATTGCTATACTTAATGAATTACTTTTAATTACGAAATTTCCTGAAATAGTTGATGAAATTATGCGTTCTACTAGTTGCTATACCTTTTTACATGAACTATAATAGTTAGAACGAAGGTCTAGAGCTTGAAGATGATGGTATCACCTTATAAAAGTGATATCGGGTGCAAGCACACAAGCAAGCACCTCTAACCTGATATGATGATGCATCTACTTCACTAAAATGATATGGATATGATTGTATACCTTCTTGCACGATATGGTGGAGTAGTATACACCTCTTGTACGATATGAGGTCAAGCAAACACCTTAAAAGTGATATCTGTTGGTATATATGCCCTGAGAGCCAATCATGGGATGATTGGTGGGATACATTAAGATTGATTTGATAAACATCAGAGGCAAGCTTCCAATTCTTTCTGGTTCAGTCATATGAGATATTGATAGAACAGATTGAATGTCTAGAGAATGACAGTACTCAATGATGTATGCTTTCAGGTTGAGGACCTAAACGATGAGATCATACGGATGCTAAGAGTTTGTACATTCTTGCTATGTCCCTAGTCGGATGTCATTGTGGAAGGTAGATAGACAGTAATGACACACAAGACTAGATTGTGGTGTTGGTTGATGACAGAATCTCATTAGTCATGATATAGAGATATCAAACCAAACACAGAGGTACTTGTTAGAGAACAAGTGTATCGGACAGACCCACTGTGAGTTTGACACATGGAACCATGACATGGTAGTCATAGTCAGTACTCACAGAGATGGTGGTGAGTGTGATTCTTAGACCTAAAATCACTACACTCAACACATGTCATTGGGCACACTTTGACATCATCAAACGCAATCCTGAAACATGGGTTGTTATAAAGGTGATGATTGGGTGGCTTTGACACATGGGGCTTTTGAGGGGTGAGTGATAGATATGGGATTTGTCCCTCCTGAGGGAGTTTGATATCCATGGCCACTTGATGAGTAGGATTGAGAAATGTGTGCACGCATGTGTGAATCAGTATGGGATATTGATGTCATACATATCTCTTCCAATCTACTCTGAGATCAAGAAAGTGAATGAATGTTGACAGGATGACTGTTCCATGACTTGAGTTCATTCGGGATATCAGTGACAAAGGAATTATACATTCGTTGTAACACCATTCACGGATTGTAGGATGAAAGTTGTTCTCCAACTTTCTACTTTCACTTGGGTAACACTGATGTGTGACTAGGCACCGCTCTTTGCTTGTGAAGTCATAAGTGTTATGGACTTTCACTGCCAACGTGAAATGGACCTGCAGGGTCACACACATAGGATTTAACCTGGAAGAGGAGTTTTGTCCACAAGCAATGTTTAGATTGATTACTAAAGGAGTTTAGTAGTTCAATTAAACACTCAATCAATTGATAGCTCAATATCATATTGTTCAAGGTGTTGGACATATTGATTGGAGTATCAGATTGATTGAAATCACAATTGACTAATTCTGCACAACCTGCACTCCCAACCGATCGGTTCAAGGGTTGAACCGGTCGGCTGAGGTTACTGAACCGGTCAGTTCAAATGTTGAACCAATCGGCTCAAGCCCAGGGTGAACTTATTGCTTCACGTGTTGAAACGATCGATTCAACTGGTGCAACCGAGCAACTTGGGAAAGCAGGATTGGTAAGAATTTTCCTTGTGTTTCAATTTCCCAATTTGATTGGGAATAGGATTGGTATTTGATACCAATTAGAAACAAAAGAAGGAAAGTCAATTTGAGTTGGATCAGGACCATGAACCGATTGGTTTAGGGCACCAACCGATCGGTTCGGGGTCTCAAACGATCAGCTCAGGTCCCAGCCGATCGGCTCAAGATCCGAGTTGGTTGCTTTTTGTGGAAAATCTCGAACCCTTCTACTCCTGATTTTAGTCCCGCATTGCCCGAGATAGAGAACCATGTCCCATGACCCTCCTATATATAGGGGTATTGGGGGCTTCTCAAAGAACAACAACTCAGTGCAAGTTGATTGTTCTACAAAGTTGTCATTCTCTCTGGTTTTGGTAACCAAGAGAGAGCCCGAGCAAGTGCTTCCTGCAAAAGGAGGTGCAGCAAGGGAAGGACAACTGCAGTTGCAATTAACAGTAGGAGAGTGTGTTGGCGACTAGTACGTCAACAGAAGGGTGCGACTCCTTCCACTTCCTTGTGGGACAAGGAGTGTGGAGTTCCAGGTGGTCTGTGTGGACTACTACAGAGGTGGGAGGCCACTGCCTCTCAGGAGGACAACTGTCATCCGACAGTCCGGTTCGAGTAGGAGTTGTCAGTCCCGGTGTGACCAGGAGCTGCACAGACGCCGTCGAAGACCGGAGTTGAAGACCGTGCATAGTGCGAGGTATTGTCGCCAAGAAAGCCTTGGGACAAGGTATGATTCCACAAACCATCCTTTCCTATTATATAGACGTTGACGCGTTTTTTTGTTCCGGGTTTGGGGAGGAAATTTTTTGTTTCCACTGCCTTCTCTGCCTCCCCTAAAACCCAACAATATCAGGTTCAAGCATACATACACACACCTTAAAATCGATATGGTGTGAAGCATACATACACACACCTCTCTGCCCGATATGGTGTGAAGTACACACACACCTCAAAAGTGATATGGATGCACACACACACCTCTCTGCCCGATATGGTGTGAAGCACACACACACATCAAAAGTGATATGGAAGCATACATACACCTCAAGGGTGATATGGCAAGCACACATACACCTCAAGGTCGATATGGTAAGCACACATACACCTCTAGGTGATATGGGTAGCAAGTATACACCTTCAAACTAATATTGGGTTAAGCATACACCTTTTGGACGATATGTGGTTGAGCACATATCTCTAAAATTATATGGTGGGTAACCCAATACATTAGATGACAAGAGTTGCAAGATGGTTAGTACCCTAGTACATGTGATGGACAATACACTAAAGTAGGGTGTGGTCAATATCTTCAAGTGAGGTGAGGATGTTAAACCCATGAAGGGTGAAGTTGATACACCATATGAATGGTAAGGTTGATACCTTAATGGGTAAGGGTAGGAGGGATATGATGATGCCTAGATCAATATACGCCTAACCCATTACATGTGTTCAACTTGACATACATTCAACCCTATACACCTTGTAAAGGTGAGGGCAAGACACTCTCAAGAGTGATGAGTGTAACTCCAAGTAATGGTGTGGCTAATACCTTGATAGGTGAAACACCTAGAGTGGTTGATAATGGACACCCTAATATTAACAATGCCTTAACCTGAGATGGGCCCATATCATTGATGATAGTAGGGTAATTCAAATGTGTGACTTATGGCCAATACACTACATGATAAATGTGATGTGTTAGTGCATAAAGTATTAGTATGGGATATACCTTAATATAAGATAAGTTGATGAACTTAAGTAAGTTAAAAGCAATAAGGGAAGTGATATATCAAGGCATGATAAATACCACATTCAGCATCTCAAGGTTGATGCACCTTGATGCACCTTAAATCCAATATACTTGGATAAGTAACACATGAAGTGTGTTATGTCAATTGTTACATTGAGATGTAATGAGTTTAATGCACTTTGATAAGTGTAGGCTAACATACCTTGAGAAAGGGTTAAGTCAAGTTAATAAAGTATGATGTAATCATATTCTGGTAAGGATGAGAGAGAAACTCATACCTTGTGTTGATAATCATTTAATGATAAATGATGAGAATTAATAAGTATGATTGAATACTTATGATATCAATGTATGCTCCTAGATGTGTGGAGCAATGAATTAGGGTTTGGATTAATAATGTGAACATGAAACCCTATTTGGCTATAAGGGAAACCCTAACCCTAATAGTGGGAAAATTGTATTTCTCTTATTACATGAGCCTTGTGAGACATGTTAAATACTTGTATAACAAGTATAATGAGTTATGGCCTTATGAGCCATATGAATAAGTTGTTTCCTAGTGAGAGGTATAACGCTCGGGCCCACTGCCCAAGGCTCTAGCAGAGTTTCAGGAATGATGACTGGCCCCACAAACCACCACTAGCCTTAACTGCGCACTTTGTCCACACTGACGTGCATGCCAGGATCAACTTCCCGACAGGTCACCCATCCCAGTACTACTCCAAGCTGAGCACGCTTAACTATGGAGTTCTTTAGTGATGGGCTCCCAGAAAAGGAGGTGCACCTTGGTGATATGGGTAGTCCAATCATTCCTTTTAAGATCATGTTATCCGAGGCCTCAAATCCTGGGATGTTACAATCTCCCCCACTAAGACTCTTGACTTCCTCATCAAGGCTCAACTATATGGCCTCATAATCTGACCCCATTTCAGTGCAGACCCACAATGGCCCATGGACACCCAGCTCTCGTCCACGACTACCAGCGCAAGGGCGGCTCCATCTCGTCTCTACGGATAGCCCTTTCCAACTAGCCTGGACCGCACGGCTCAAGACTGGCATGCCACATGCCCATGTGGGCCCCACCTACTGGAGGGGTTATGGCTTAGATACCATTTGTAACGCCCGGGCCCACTGCCCAAGGCTCTAGTAGAGTTTCAGGAATGACGACTGGCCCCACAAACCACCACTAGCCTTAACTGCGGACTTTGTCCACACTGACGCGTATGCCAGGATCAACTTCCCGACAAGTCACCCATCCCAGTACTACTCCAAGCTGAGCACGCTTAACTATGGAGTTCTTTAGTGATGGGCTCCCGGAAAAGGAGGTGCACCTTGGTGATATGGGTAGTCCAATCATTCCTTTTAAGATCATGTTATCCGAGGCCTCAAATCCTGGGATGTTACAATCTCCCCCACTTAGACTCTTGACTTTCTCATCAAGGCTCAACTATATGGCCTCATAATCTGACCCCATTTCAGTGCAGACCCACAATGGCCCATGGACACCTAGCTCTCGTCCACGGCTACCAGCGCAAGGGCGGCTCCATCTCGTCTCTATGGATAGCCCTTTCCAACTAGCCTGGACCGCACGGCTCAAGACTGGCATGCCACATGCCCATGTGGGCCCCACCTACTGGAGGGGTTATGGCTCAGATACCATTTGTAATGCCCGGGCCCACTGCCCAAGGCTCTAGTAGAGTTTCAGGAATGACGACTGGCCCCACAAACCACCACTAGCCTTAACTGCGCACTTTGTCCACACTGACGCGCATGCCAAGATCAACTTCCCGACAGGTCACCCATCCCAGTACTACTCCAAGTTGAGCACGCTTAACTATGGAGTTCTTTAGTGATGGGCTACCGAAAAAGGAGGTGCACCTTGGTGATATGGGTAGTCCAATCATTCCTTTTAAGATCATGTTATCTGAGGCCTCAAATCCTGGGATGTTACAAGAGGTGACAAGATGTGTAATGGCCTTGTGAGCCATGTGAATACGTTGTTGCCTAGTGAGAGGTGACAAGATATGTAATGGCCTTGTGAGACATATGAATAAGTTGTTTCCTAGTGAGAGGTGACAAGATGTGTAATGGCCTTGTGAGACATATGGAATACTTGTACAACAAGTAAAATGAATACCTTGGTCTGAGGACCTAGAGGTAATGGTTACCTGTTACAGAGGTAACAATGTTATGTGATGATCTAAGGGTTTGAATACCCAGATCTTGTAATCATGATAATGATGATGTGAAGGGATGAGAATTCCCAGTAATGTGATAAGGGACTGAGTTCCCAAGTATCATGTGTTTTAAATATTTTAAAAGTACGTGATAAATGTATTACACATTTCTTTATAGCATTTGTTGTGATTAATTGTGATAACTTGTTTGATGCTAAAAGAATGTTGTAATGCATGTAATATATCACTAGAAACCATAAAATGTTGCCCTGACCATAGATCCATCAGTGTCAGGATTTTCTAAATGGTGAAACAGGTTCCCCGCGGCATAACCCGGAGTGCATACTTTTGAGTATGTGGGGGCGTAAGTACGGACAGCCAGACTAAGATGATCCCCTTATGAACTCTAAATAAATGGGGATTTGGCTATATGCCATTAGCTGGCTTGAGTGTGACTCGTAGACTCATTGTTGAGCACGGTGAACTGGCACGTGGCTCGGAGAATGGTGCTTGTGTCACCATGACTCAGTGATTTCATAACTGGGGATGGTTATTAGTAGATATTCCACTAAGAGAGCACAGTTGACGTTGTAGCTCTAAGCGAGGATGCCTACGTACCCTGACACAGCTTGTTAAGCAGTTGACATAGTCCTTCTTGTGGTCTCACACTGACCGAGATGGTAGAGGTCATGGAAACCGGTTCTTCCATTGACCTTGTATGGTACCGACTTGTGAGAAGTTTGTGGTCGGTTGGAGATGAACGGGGTGTGCTTCATCTCCTCAGGGCATAAGTGTGATTGTAAAATATGTTCAAATGTGTAGCATATCTGCTTAAGGATCGAATATGAGAAACATTGCTTGATGTGAAATTCACTTATACATCCTAGTTGGTAGATGTTATTTATGTTTCTTTACATTCTTTTCAAAGCAGATAGATGATTTATATTTCTACCATGGGTAGATGCAATGTTCTCCTTAAGAAAGGAGATTATCTTATTCTGTTCATACAATGATTAATTCTGCTTGTTAATATAAAAGAACCCCTGCTCAGTTTATAATGTTTATCTACAATAATAACATGGTCAGCGGAGATTTATATCTCTCGCTGGGACAATTGTCTCACCCTGTGGGATCCACATTTTTTTAGGTGGACATGCACGAGGTGGCAAAGATCTTTCTGGTGAGGAGGAACAACAATTGGGATAGCAGTGACAGCTCAGGTTGAGTGTATTGTTTGTCATGTCTTGTAGATAGAAGTCCTATGTGTCGTCTTTGTACTCTTAGGTCATTGGAGTTGGTTCGTTATGGTTTCATGAATGATCTAAGATTTTGGCTTGTAAGCCTTGAGGTTTTATGTTGCTCCAGTATGTGCTTTGATAGAGAAATTTTTATATGTTGTCCTCGAGAGGAAATGATTAATGTTGTACAATGTAATCATGATATGTATGAGTTTTGGATCCTTCAGTAAAAGTTTTCTGGACAAGGATCTCCTTCCAAAATAGTTTTAATTTTTAGTGATTTTTTTGTTAGTCCGATGATTATGGTTATTTCGTTTAATTAGTAACGATTTGTTTATCAGTTTGGCGACTGTCGTTACAAGTTTTGGTATCAGAGCTTAAGGTTCGCTGAGTCTACAGAGACATAGGACTAAGGTGTTGAGTTTGTTCTAGTGTCCTCTAGTATACCCTATAGTGACTTCCGCTTATGTAGAAGAAAGGGTGAAGTTTGAAAATGACTAGAGAGCATGAGGGATACATTGTTGAGGGCATTGTTGTTGCACCAGGAAAGGGTGCAAGGGAACAGGCAAGAGAAGAACGAGTGCCTGAGAATTCCCATCTTGACCCAATCAGGATAGAGTATCATGTTTTTATGCTCTTGTTGGGAAAGTTAGGACAACGGTGATATACCAGTCCTTAATGCAGAAACTTTGGGTTTTGAAAGGGTTCCTGAATGACATAGTCATGTTGGAACAGTGGAAAATGTGGGAATGATTAACATATGGCAAGAAAATAGACACTTCCATAAGTATAGATAAATAGTATAACTATGATGGCAGTGCCCAAAAGGGGGCAATAAGTCGAGAATTAAGGAGATGTCATTACAATTCTAGAGACATTTGCCTAGTTGTTCAAAAAAGCCAAAGTTTTCGGTGCCACTAGTGCAATAAATGCCTAGTGTACCAGGGCAGTAGTCACTAAGTTAAGGCAAAGGTCCTAACTTTCTACCTGTAAGAACCCACGTCTTAGTCTCTACATCGGCAATAAGACTGATAAGACCATGGTACGAGGACAAGACATGTTATAGATATGGACATGTTGAGCATACTAAACTCTTTTCTTTGAAAAGAAGGGAGGCAATGACTCAACAACCGAGGTAGACTCAGTAGGGCTTATGAAAGTTACAGCCCAATAGTGTAAAAAGGCAAGAGCAACAACATGAAATAACTAGACTCTATGTGTTGAGTCAGCCTAAAGCGGTAAATGACCGTGAGGAGTAACAGTCAGATAGAGTTTTTTCATTTTGATATGTCTTATCCTGATGTTATCTGATAATCATAAGAAGGATTGTTGTTATTGATTGTCTTATGGGGACATAGGGAAGAAATGATGAGAACTAGAATTTATATTATGTTCAGTATTCTTTTAAATGTTCTATAATTGTTCTTATCTGTGTGAAAGAGGATGAGATATAGAAGTGATGCCTGGAGAAAATCTAGGAATGTTCAATCATGTGTTTTTGATGATACAAAAAGTAATGAATATGATAGTACACAAAGTGCATACTACCTAATCTCAGTACTTGTATACCCTGGCAAGGTATTCAACTATTGAAGATAAGGTGAGTATGGAACTCTTAGATTGTTATCTTTCTGATTACTCTGATCAAATAGTCATTTTGAGACAATCTAGTGAGCATAATGAAATTGAAAATATGGCATGGATATTTTTATCACATCTTAAGTGCATTAAATGGAATCAGAGATGATCTCAGATCAATCTGTGTGCATGAGGAAGTAAAAAGTATAATCCTCATGATAAAGAGAATAAGAACAAGGGAGATGATCCCTGTTTGATAAAGCCTATGTGAATAGTAAAGATCTTTTCCCATGATGTGGAAATGGGAAATGTGATAAAATCACAAAATGTTCATGAACATGTTAGCCAATAATAAAGAAAGGGATGATGATATGTAATCTTCCTTATAATTCCTATGCTAAAGGCAAGGGACCAAAGAGGAAATAAGATTGGATGACACATGAACAATTGAAAGTTCATGTAATAATCAGAGGAGATGATAATCTCTTCTCTTTGATAAACAACCATGGGTGATGATGGGGTGATAAGAGGAATATGTTTCTTTGTGTTCTTTCTTTTCAAGTACATGGCAATCAAGTGAGTCTTATGACACTTGATGTGCATGAGTTAAAAGTGTTCAATTGATGGATACTTAGAAAAGTATCAGTTCGTCTTGGACTTTGGTTCCAAGATAAAGATATGTGTAACAAGTAATGTCCCAAGATGAAAGAAAGATCCTTTTATATGTGTGTCTTTGGTAATAACAACAGAGAGATGGAAATGATGAGGATGTGATGTGATTTCGACACATGTGATAGATACCAAGGTAAGGAATTATGATATCCAAGAAGTGCCAGTTGGTATGAGAAAATGAAAACATAACTCCTAATTAGATGATTTATGTTGGTTACCTGGAATGGCCAACTGTGAAATCAGTCAAGTTACATAGAATAGTATGGACATCATATGTTAGGTTTATACTCTGCATAAACATAACATCAAAAAGGATGTACTAATCGAAGGAACAATTGTAGAATCATTTTGAGAAAAAGCTTATTAAACTAAAAATAATTCCTTAGAATACCCCTATCTAGATCTGTTAAGGCAACGTATACATAACATCTAGAGATACCTCTAAGATAAGTTCTTAATTGATAAGACTTGTAGCTCCAAGTGGGTGACAGAATGTAACTCTGGTCTTTCCTTGGAAGTGAAATGCTAAATTGAATGAGGAGTATGGAAGACTCCCTAGAATCAAGAATCTTGTCACATAAAGTTGTTAGTTGAGAAAGGTGACAAATCAGTAAGGTTTGACACCTGATTTGAATAGGGTATGTAAAATGTTTCTCTGACTAAGAAAAGTGTAACCTGACACAGAGTTGACTCTACAGTCAATAATGAAAAGGACAATGGAGTATGTGTCTTGTATGACAGATTCTATGATAATCATGTGTGGAAGAACTTTGTGTTGATCAAAGTTCTATGGCATCTCCATGACATTAAGATTTTATGTGGAGACTTGATGATATAATGAATGAATAATATTTGTCTCCCTTTACCTCGAATTTCGGGGATGAAATCCTTGTTAGGGGTTTATAACTTGTAATGACCCTGACCTGGGTTATGAGGTAACCCTTTTTATTTTGGCTAAGTAAGTTGCTTAGAAATTTAATATAATCATCTAAGGAGTTTTGTTATCATGTGACACACTTATGTTCCAAGTTTGGTCCCGATTGAATGCTATTTGAGCAATGTTCCTTTGTTTTGGACCAAAGTGCAATTTACCCAAGACGAGGGGTTATATTGCAATATGTCACATTTTGAACGTGCCCTATATGTTTTAGCATCATGATATAGAAAATGATGCTAAATGGTGTCTTTTGGAAAGCCTAAATGCCAAGTTTGAACTTGTTTGAATAATGCCAGTACATTGTGCACCAATTTTGGTACAAATAGTAACTTATCCAAAATGTAGGATTGATATGCAAATTACCACCTCTAGAGTGTCCCTAATTCCTCTATGTATCATTTATAGGAGAGATACTGAATGATATACCATGTTTGAATCAATTATGAGTGATGGTGATCTTGGTGATGAAATGACCAAGAAAAGGGTTGAATATGAAACCCTAACTTGGGTTGTATCAAGTTGAAAAGCTTATATATGAGTGTCTATCGGCCAAGGAGCCATAGGAGGAGTCCCATATCATTTTGTGGACTCTTGGAAAAGCCCATTACATGCAAAGAATCTCAAGGAGGTGAAGTGTATCGGTTTACAACTTCCTTAGAAAAGTTGTATCGGGTTGTGAATAAAGTGGTGATTTTGTTGATATATTTTATTCAAAGGGATAAGTAATGGATGAAAATTCATCCCTAGATTATCCTCAAGAGTTTTGCATGTCAAGATAAATTTTAATGCATTCATGTATGCATGTCAACCATGCATGGACACGTGGCACATAGTAGCTCAAATTGATGACACCTCATTTTTACACTCCTTCATGAACAACAAGTATATATACCCCTACTTTCAACCCTTAGTGACATTTTTCGACTCTTACCACCCTCCTTCCCTAAGGTATCGTGCATAGAACTCTTGTATCATGCAGGAGTGAAAATATATCATGCATAGGTCCTTGGATATCGCCCATAGCAAGATCATATCGGCCAAGTAGGGTGATATCAGCCATAGTGGAGTGTTTTGACCACAAGTGAGGGGGATATCGGTCACAAGTGATGGCATATCGTGCATGAGTAGTGTGGTATCATGCAAGGTGCTAAGGACCAAGAGGGAGCTCAATACTTAACCCTAAGGTGAGGACATGATCATCTTCAACCTTGGATTGAAGCATGATTTTAGGGTTTTGATCTTCTTTTCTTTTCTTCTTCACCAATTGCTTGTCCATGGTGATTCCTTGTATATGAAGGAGTTGTGAACGATCCATGGACTTTGGATAAGTCATCTTCAACCTTAGGAACGTGGAGCTTTGGAGCTTGGAGCTTTGAAGTTGTTCTTAAGGCGGGTTATATAACTTGAACTCAACCATGTTACTATTCATCACCTAAATTGCTATACTTAATGAATTACTTTTAATTCCGAAATTTCCTGAAATAGTTGATGAAATTATGCGTTCTACTAGTTGCTTAGTGTTGGGTTTTAGGGGAGGCAGAGAAGCAGCAGAAATAAAAAAATTTCTCTCCAAACCCAGAACAAAAGGAATCGCGTCAACGCCAATATAATAGGAAAGATGGTTTGTGAATCATACCTTGTCCCGAGGCTTGCTTGGCGACAGTACCTCACACCTTGCGCGGTCTTCACCTCCAGTCTTGGATGGTGTCTATGCAGCTCCTGGTCGCACCGGGACTGACGACTCCTCCTTCTACCGGATTGTCGGATGACAGTTGTCCTCCTGATCGGCAGTGACCTCCCGCCTCTGAAGTAGTCCACACGGACCACCTGGAACTCCACACTCCTTGTCCCACAAGGAAGTGGAAGGAGTCGCACCCTCCTGTTGACGTACTAGTCGCCAACACACTCTCCTGCTGTCAATTGCAACTGCAGTTGTCCTTCCCTTGATGCACCTCCCTTTGCGGGAAGCACTTGCTCGGGCTCTCTCTCGGTTACCAAAACCAGAGAGAACGACAACTTTACAGAGCAACCAACTTGCACTGAGTTGTACTCTGAGAAGCCCCCAATACCCCTATATATATAGGCAGGTCATGGGACAGGGTTCTCTGTCCCCGGCAATATGGGACTAAAAGCAGGAGTAGAAGGGTTCGAGATTTTCCACAAAAGCAATCAACTTGCAACCTGAACCGATCGGTTCACAAGTGAACCGGTCACTTGGGGACCTGAACCGGTCGGTTGGAGCACCAACTGATCGGTTGGGACCCTTGAACCGATCGGTTCACTCATGAACCGATCGGTTGGGGTTCCAGGTCGGTTCCCGTTTGACTTTCCTTCTTTTGTTTCTAATTGGTATCGAATACCAATCCTATTTCCAATCAAATTGGACAATTGAAACGAAAGGAAAATTCTCACCAATCCTACTTTCCCAAGTTGCTCACACCAGTTGAACCGATCGGTTCACTCTGTGCATGAGCCGATCAGTTCAACAATTGAGCCGACCGGTTCAGCAACCTCAGCTGACCGGTTCATCACATGAACTGATCGGTTGGGAGTGCAGGTTGTGCAGAATCAGTCAAATGCGATTTCAATCAATCCGATACTCCAATCAATGCATCCAACACCTTGAACATCATGATATTGAGCTATCGATTAATTGAGTTTTTAATTGAACTACTAAACTCCTTTAGTAATCAATCTAAACATTGCTTGTGGACAAAACTCCTCTTCCAGGTTAAATCCTATGTGTGTGACCCTGCAGGTCCATTTCACGTTGGTAGTGAAAGTCCATAACACTTATGACTTCACAAGCAAAGAGCGGTGCCTAGTCACACATCATTGCTACCCAAGTGAAATAGAAAGTTGGAGAACAACTTTCATCCCTACAATCCGTGAATGGTGTTACAGTGAATGTATAATTCCTTTGTCACTGATATCCAGAATGAACTTGAGGCATGGAACAGTCATCATGTCAATGTTCATTCATTTCCTTGATCTCAGAGTAGACCGAGTGAGATGTGTATGACATCAATATCACATATTGATTCACACGTGCATGTGCATGCCTTTCTCAATCCTACTCATCAAGTGGCCAAGGATATCAAACTCCCTTAGGAGGGACGAATCCCATATCTATCACTCACCCCTCAAAAGCCCCATGTGTCAAAGTCACCCAATCATCACCTTTATAACAACCCATGTTTCAGGACTGCGTTTGATGATGTCAAAGTGTACCCAACAACATGTGTTGAGTGTAGTGATTTCAGGTCTAAGAATCACACTCACCACCATCACTGTGAGAGCTGACTGTGACTACCAAGTCATGGTTCCATGTGTCACTCTCACGGTGGGTCTGTCTGGTACCTTGTTCTCTAACAAGTACCTATGTGCTTGGTTTGATATCACCATATCATGACTAATGAGATTTTGTCATCAACCAACACACAATCTAGTCTTTAGTGTTATTGATGTCTATGGTTATTTCCACAATAACAACTGACTAGGGACTAAACAAGAAAGAATACTCTTAAAATTCGTATGATCTCATCGTTTAGGTCCTCAACCCAAAAGCATACGTCATTGAGTAAAACAATCTTTAGACATCTATCATGTTACACCATCTTCTCACAAATAGTTTAAACATATAGATTGGAAATTGCCTTTATTATTATTCAAATCATTTACAAAGTATCCCATTACAATCATCATATGACTTGCTCTATGGGCATACATACCAACAGACTCCTACTTGCACTTAGAGCCAGTCACCAAGGAAATGCAGTCCTTGTGACCTAGCATGACCATCATGCTTCTGCTGAGAAAGGGCCTTAGTCAGTGGATCAGCAATGTTGTCTTCAGTTGGTACTTTGCAAATCTTCACATCTCCTCATTGTACGATCTCTCGTATGAGATGGAAGCCCCGTAGTATGTGCTTGGACCGCTGATGTGATCTGGGCTCCTTAGCTTGTGCAATAGCTCCATTATTGTCACAATAAAGCTCAATTGCATCACAGCTACTGGGAACTACACCAAGTTCAGAAATGAACTTCCTGGTCCACACAGCCTCCTTTGCTGCATGTGAAGCAGCAATATACTCGGCCTCTGTAGTAGAATCGGCAACTATTTCTTGCTTGGAACTCTTCCAGCTCACAGCTCCATTATTAAGGCAAAACACAAATCCTGACTGCGATCTATAATCATCTTTATCGGTTTGGAAGCTTGCATCGGTGTAACCCTTTACAACCAGCTCTTCCTCACCGCCATAAACAAGAAACAGATCCTTAGTCCTTCACAAGTACTTGAGGATGTTCTTCACGACTGTCCAGTGAGCATCCCCGGGATCTGACTGGTACCTTCTCGTCGTGCTTAGAGCATACGAGACATCTGGGCGTGTGCACAACATAGCGTACATGATGGACCCGATGGCTGATGCATATGGGATCCCATTCATACGCTCCCTCTCTTCACAAGATTGGGGACATTGAGCTCTAGAGACGGTGACTCCATGTAGCATGGGGATGTTGCCTCTCTTTGAGTTCTCCATGCTGAACTGCTTCAACACCTTGTCAATGTACGTGCTTTGACTTAGTCTGAGAAGCCTTCTAGATCTATCTCTATAGATCTTGATTCCTAAAATATAGGATGCTTCTCCTAAGTCCTTCATTGAGAAAGTTTTCCCAAGCCAAGTCTTTACCTTCTCTAAGACTAAGACATCATTCCCCATCAAAAGTATGTCATCCACATACAATATGAGGAATGTGGTCGAGCTCCCACTAACCTTCTTGTACACACAAGGTTCATCTTCATTTTGAATAAAGCCAAACACTTTGACTTCCTCATCAAATCCAAGATTCCAACTCCGAGATGCTTGCTTCAATCCATAGATTGACCTTTGCAGTTTACAGACTTTATTGGCATTCTTTGGATCTACAAAACCTTCAGGTTGTGTCATGTACACATCCTCATGAATATTCCCATTAAAGAATGCAGTTTTAACATCCATCTGCCAAATCTCATAGTCATAGTAGGCTGCAATAGCAAGCATGATCCTGATGGACTTAATCATGGCAACTGGAGAAAAGGTTTCATCATAGTCAACACCTTGAATTTGTCAAAAACCCTTTGCAACCAATCTACCTTTATAAGTTTGCACATTGCCATCAATGTCGGTCTTTTTCTTGAATACCCACTTGCACCCTATGGGTTTTACCCCTTCGGGT
This sequence comes from Alisma plantago-aquatica, assembly GCA_963693085.1. NCBI lineage: Eukaryota > Viridiplantae > Streptophyta > Magnoliopsida > Alismatales > Alismataceae > Alisma > Alisma plantago-aquatica. The sequence continues at coordinate 400,989,508 of OY856415.1, read as the reverse complement.
GGTTCCACCAAAGTCCATACTTTGTTGGAGTACATGGATTCCATCTCGGATCTCATGTCTTCAAGCCATTTCTCAAAATCTGGTCCCTCTATAGCCTCTACGTAGGTAGTTGGATCATCATCTATGATCAACTCTCCACCTTCCTGAGTTACAAGGTATCCAAACCTCTCAGGTTCAAGGCGGGTCCTACTAGATCTACGAGGTCCTTTTGTTACCTGAGGAGATTGAGATTCCACAACACCTTGTGAATCTACATTTTCCTATGGTACATCTACTGGTTCAATGTTTTGTTGTTGGGCTTGAACCTCTTCAAGCTCTATATTCCTCCCACTGTTTCCTTTGGAAATAAATTCCTTCTCTAGGAACACATCATCCCTGGCAACAAACACTTTGTTGTCAGTAGGGTGGTATATATAATATCCCTTGGTCTCCTTGGGATATCCAACAAAATAACATTTATCATATTTGGGTCCAAGCTTATCAGGAAACATTTTCTTGACGTAAGCCCCACAACCCCAAATCTTCATAAAAGACAAATTAGGACGCTTCCCAGTCCATATCTCATATGGTGTCTTTTGAACCGATTTAGATGGTACACGGTTAAGTGTAAATGCGGCGGTTTCAAGAGCATAACCCCAGAAAGAAATTGGAAGATCAGCAAAACTCATCATTGATCGCACCATATCTAACAATGTGTGATTCCTTCTTTCAGACACACCATTATGCTGTGGTGTTCCAAGCGGAGTCCACTGTGATACAATACCACAGGCTCGCAGAAGGTCCTCAAACTCCTGGCTCAAGTATTCTCCACCTCGATCAGAATGAAGTGCCTTAATACTTTTACCAAGCTGGTTCTGTACTTCATTCATGAAATCCTTGAACCTTTCAAGGGTTTCTGACTTATGTTTCATCAGGTACACATAGCCATATCTACTGAAGTCATCAGTAAAGGTAATGAAGTACTGATACCCACCTCTGGCATTAGTTCTAAAAGGCCCACATACATCAGTATGTATGAGTCCTAATAGATCACTAGCTCTCTCACCTTTACCTGAAAAGGGAGTCTTGGTCATCTTGCCCAACAAACAAGATTCACATGTCTCTATTGATTCACAATCAAAAGAGTCTAGATAACCATCTTTATGGAGTCTAGAAATACGCTTCTCATTTATGTGCCCTAGACGACAATGCCAAAGATATGTTTTGTTTGAGTCATTGAGTTTTTGCTTTTTGGTATTTACGTTGTATACACTTGTCTCCAAGTCTATCAAGTATATACCATAAGACATAGGGGCACTGCCATAAAAGATCCCATCCTTAGAAATGGAACACTTTCCATTCTTAATAAGAAATTCAAATCCATCTTTGTCCAAACAAGAGACGGAAATGATATTCCTATTTATGGCAGGTACATAATAGAAGTTCTTCAACTCTATTATTAGCCCACTAGGTAGAGTTAACTCATAGGTTCCTACGGCACTGGCGGCAACTCTTGTCCCATTGGAAACACGTAGTTCAACCTCACCTTTCCCTAAAGGCCTACTTCTCTTAAGATCCTTCACATTTGAACAAATGTGAGATCCGCATCCGATATCAAGTACCCATGATGAAGAAGTAGTAAAGTTAATCTCTATCACGTATACACCAGAAGTAGAGATCTCTATCTCTGACTTCTTCTTCCATTGTTCCTTCCATCCTCTCCATGTAGAAGAAATTGGTTTGGCGAGAGAACACTTCTCTCCCTTCCCTACTTTCTTCTTCACCAACGCATTAAGCGTACATAGAGTGGATTCTAAGGCTCCTGGTATATCTGGATTGTGCAGAACATTCTCACAGTCCTCAACCAATTATGGAATTTATTCTCAATTAATTTGCCCATTTTAAAAGATGATTCTTTTGCCATTCTACAAGAGAAACTTTGCATTTGTCAAAACCTTTTTTATTTGATTTGAATAAATTTGACGATAGTTAATTAGGCCTTTAATTAATTACCGCTCCCACTATTTTGACTCAAATTTGATAGCCCTCACCATCAATTTAGAAGATTACAGCGTACAATCTTCTAGTAGGTCAAGATCCTGGAATCCTCTAAGCCATGGACCAGCTTTGGCTGTCACCCACAACTCAGATCTTCCGGGTAGGCAACTCTTGCCAATTGCATCATATGCAACTCTTGTTGAATGAACATGCACAACACCTTGCCATGAACATTTTCGTGCCTCTGGGCTTAGATGCTCTAAGAATCACCAGTTAAGTCTAACCCAAAAGCCGACACGGTAAACATGCACCCTGCTTTGGCAGAACCTACATGTCGACCCTTCACACTTCTACAAGATAGACGGCGCACCACGCTTTGGCGTAACCTACGCTTGGTCGATCAAGTTTGCCATGTGTGTCTCTAATGGAAGGCGTATAAGACTTAATATTTAATGAGGGATTTGGTTTTATATACATATACATATCCAATCACCACAATATATAGTACGTATCATATACATGCTATATCCCACAGAAAACATACAAAATGATAAAAAGCAATGATTATGGCCATCCTATTGTGATTCCTCAAGCCAAGAGGAATCACGGTCATCTAGGTCTACATCACATGCAACCTGTACAAGATGAAATCTTTGCCAGCCTTTCTGGGTTTGATCAGCTCATCTCCATGACCGATCGGCTCGCCATCAGGTTGGTTGTTCGGGTGCCACCAGCCAATCGACTGGCTCCTCCAGTCGATCGGTTCACCGGTCATCGTGCATCTCCTCAGGTCGCCACCCACTCATCTTGTTCCTCAAACCGGCCGTCTGGATCACCAACTGATCGGTTCATTCCTTGAACCAATCGTCTTCAGGTCGTCCGCTATTCTTTGACATAACAGGAAATAAAATCTATCCTATTTACAATTGAATTGTGAAACCCCGAGTTACATTTGGGGGGAGCAAGGGTAGGAAAAGAATTCTCGAATTATTTCAAGTTACATCAGGAATAGGAGAAAGGGAATCGGTGCGCAGACCGAGATGCAAGCAACCACACAAACAACCATACACAGATATAGGGTTTATAGGCCATAATCATGCTACACATCCACCACAAAACTCATTTAAGGGCGACGCGTATCGAGTGCATTAATATTACATATCATATATGTATATTTGGGATTTGTGGATTGGACATGTATAAAGCCGATATTATTCGCATCACATGCAATAAATGAAGGCGGCAAACCAAAATCGATCATATCAATAATCCTAAAATATAGAGCGGTTGACGTGGCTCTGATACCACTGTTGGGTTTTAGGGGAGGCAGAGAAGCAGCGGAAACAAAAAAATTTCTCCCCAAACCCAGAACAAAAGGAATCACGTCAACGTCTATATAATAGGAAAGATGGTTTGTGAATCATACATTGTCCCGAGGCTTGCTCGGTGACAGTACCTCGCGCCTTGTGCGGTCTTCACCTACGGTCTTGGACAGTGTTTGTGTAGCTCCTGGTCGAACTGGGACTGACGACTCCTCCTTCTACCGGACTGTCGGATGACAGTTGTCCTCCTGAGCGGCAGTGACCTCCTGCCTCTGAAGTAGTCCACACGGACCACCTGGAACTCCACACTCCTTGTCCCACAAGGAAGTGGAAGGAGTTGCACCCTCCTGTTGACGTACTAGTCGCCAACACACTCTCCTGCTGTCAATTGCAACTGCAGTTGTCCTTCCCTTGTTGCATCTCCCTTTGCGGGAAGCACTTGCTCAGGCTCTCTCTCGGTTACCAAAACTAGAGAGAACGACAACTTTACAGAGCAACCAACTTGCACTGAGTTGTACTCTGAGAAGCCCCCAATACCCCTATATATATATGCGGGTCATGGGACAGGGTTCTCTGTCCCCAGCAATATGGGACTAAAAGCAGGAGTAGAAGGGTTCGAGATTTTCCACAAAAGCAATCAACTCGCAACCTGAACCGATTGGTTCACAAGTGAACCGGTTGGTTGGGGACCTGAACCAGTCAGTTGGAGCACCAACCAATCAGTTGGGACCCTTGAACTAATCGGTTCACTCATGAACCGGTCGGTTGGGGTTCCAGGTTGGTTCCCGTTTGACTTTCCTTCTTTTGTTTCTAATTGGTATCGAATACCAATCCTATTTCCAATCAAATTGGACAATTGAAACGAAAGGAAAATTCTCACCAATCCTACTTTCCCAAGTTGCTCGATTGCACCAGTTGAACCGATCGGTTCACTCTGTGCATGAGCCGATCGGTTCAACAATTGAGCCGATCGGTTCAGCAACCTCAGCCGACCGGTTCATCACATGAACCGATCGGTTGGGAGTGCAGGTTGTGCAAAATCAGTCAAATGTGATTTCAATCAATCTGATACTCCAATCAATGCATCCAACACCTTGAACATCATGATATTGATCTATCGATTAATTTAGTGTTTAATTGAACTACTAAACTCCTTTAGTAATCAATCTAAACATTGCTTGTGGACAAAACTCTTCTTCCAGGTTAAATCCTATGTGTGTAACCCTGCAGGTCCATTTCACGTTGGCAGTGAAAGTCCATAACACTTATGACTTCACAAGCAAAGAGCGGTGCCTAGTCACACATCAATGCTACCCAAGTGAAATAGAAAGTTGGAGAACAACTTTTATCCCTACAATCCGTGAATGGTGTTACAGTGAATGTATAATTCCTTTGTCACTGATATCCAGAATGAACTCGAGGCATGGAACAGTCATCCTGTCAATGTTCATTCATTTCCTTGAGCTCAGAGTAGACCGAGTGAGATGTGTATGACATCAATATCACATATTGATTCACACGTGCATGTGCATTCCTTTCTCAATCCTACTCATCAAGTGGCCAAGGATATCAAACTCCCTTAGGAGGGACAAATCCCATATCTATCACTCACCCCTCAAAAGCCCCATGTGTCAAAGCCACCCAATCATCACCTTTATAACAACCCATGTTTCAGGATTGCGTTTGATGATGTCAAAGTGTACCCAACGACATGTGTTGAGTGTAGTGATTTCAGGTCTAAGAATCACACTCACCACCATCACTGTGAGAGCTGACTGTGACTACCAAGTCATGGTTCCATGTGTCACTCTCACGGTGGGTCTGTCTGGTACCTTGTTCTCTAACAAGTACCTATGTGCTTGGTTTGATATCACCATATCATGACTAATGAGATTATGTCATCAACCAACACACAATCTAGTCTTCAGTGTTATTGATGTCTATGGTTATTTCCACAATAACAACCGACTAGGGACTAAACAAGAAAGAATACTCTTAACATCTGTATGATCTCATCGTTTAGGTCCTCAACCCAAAAGCATACATCATTGAGTAAAACAATCTTTAGACATCTATCACGTTACACCATCATCTCAGAAACAGTTTAAACATATAGATTGGAAATTGCCTTTATTATTATTCAAATCATTTACAAAGTATCCCATTACAATCATCATATGACTTGCTCTATGGGCATACATACCAACACTTAGACCTGTTGCCATGAACTATAATAGTTAGAATGAAGGTCTAGAGCTTGAAGATGATGGTATCACCTTATAAAAGTGATATCGGGTGCAAGCACACAAGCAAGCACCTCTAACTCGATATGATGATGCACCTACTTCACTAAAACGATATGGATATGATTGTATACCTTCTTGCATGATATGGTGGTATAGTACACTCCTCTTGCACGATATGAGGTCAAGCAAACACCTCAAAAGTGATATCGAGTTCAAGCATACATACACACACCTTAAAACTGATATGGTGTGAAGCATACATACACACACCTCTCTGTCCGATATGGTGTGAAGCACACACACACCTCAAAAGTGATATGGAAGTGCACACACATCTCTCTGCCTGATATGATGTGAAGCACACACACACCTCAAAAGTGATATGGAAGCACACACACCTCTATGCCCGATATGGTGTGAAGCAAATACACACCTCAAAAGTGATATGGAAGCATACATACACCTCAAGGGTGATATGGGAAGCACACATACACCTCAAGGTCGATATGGTAAGCACACATACACCTCTAGGTGATATGGGTAGCAAGTATACACCTTTAAACTGATATTGGGTTAAGTATACACCTTTTGGATGATATGGTGTTGAGAACATATCTCTATAATGATATGGTGGGTAACCCAATACATTAGATGACAAGAGTTGCAAGATGGTTAGTACCCTAGTACATGTGATGGCCAATACACTAAAGTAGGGTGTGGCCAATATCTTCAAGTGAGGTGAGGATGTTACACCCATGAAGGGTGAAGTTGATTCACCATATGAATGGTAAGGTTGATACCTTAATGGGTAAGGGTATGAGGGATATGATAATGCCTAGATCAAAATACACCTAACCCATTACATGTGTTCAACTTGACATACATGATTCAACCCTATACACCTTGTAAAGGTGAGGGAAAGACACTCTTAGGAGTGATGAGTGTAACACCAAGTAATGGTGTGGCTAATACCTTGATAGGTGAAACAGCTAGAGTGGTTGATAATGGACAACCTTATATTAACAATGCCTTAACCTGAGATGGGCCCATATCATTGATGATATTAGGGTAATTCAAATGTGTGACTTATGGCTAATGCACTACATGATAAATGTGATGTGTTAGTGCATAAAGTATTAGGATGGGATATACCCTAATACAAAATAAGTTGATGAACTTTAGTAAGTTAAAAGCAATAAGGGAAGTAATATATCAAGGCATGATAAATATCACATTTAGCATCTCAAGATTGATGCACCTTGATGCGCCTTAAATCCAATATACTTGGATGAGTAACACATGAAGTGTGTTATGTCAATTGTAACATTGAGATGTAATGAGTTTAATGCACTTTGATAAGTGTAGGCTAACATACCTTTAGAAAGGGTTAAGCCAAGTTAATAAAGTATGATGTAATCATATTCTAGTAAGGATGAGAGAGAAACTCATACCTTGTGTTGATAATAATTTAATGATAAATGTTGAGAATAAATAAGTATGATTGAATACTTATGATATCAATGTATGCTCCTAGATGTGTGGAGAAATGAATTAGGGTTTGGATTAATAATATGAACATGAAACCCTATTTGGCTATAAAGGGAAACCCTAACCCTAATAATGGGAAAACTATATTTCTCTTATTACATGAGCCTTGTGAGACATGTTAAATACTTGTATAACAAGTATAATGAGTTATGGCCTTGTCAGCCATATGAATAAGTTGTTTCCTAGTGAGAGGTGACAAGATGTCTAATGGCCTTGTGAGTCATGTGAATAAGTTGTTTCCTAGTGAGAGGTGACAAGATATGTAATGGCCTTGTGAGCCATATGAATTAGTTGTTGCCTAGTGAGAGGTGACAAGATGTGTAATGGCCTTGTAACCCATATGGAATACTTGTACAACAAGTAAAATGAATACCTTGGTCTCAGGACCTAGAGGTAATGGTTACCTGTTACAGAGGTAACAATGTTATGTGATGATCTAAGGGTTTGAATACCCAGATCCAATAATCATGATAATGATGATGTGAAGGGGTGAGAATTCCCAGTAATGTGATAAGGGACTGAGATCCCAAGTATCATAAAGATTTGAAAAGCACGTGATAAATGTATTACATCTTTCTTTATAGCATCTGTTGTGATTAAGTATGATAACTTTTTTGATGCTAAAAGAATGTTGTAATGCACATAATATATCACTAGAAAGCATAAATCGTTGCCCTGGCCATAGATCCATCAGCGTCAGGATTTGCTGAATGGTGAAACGGGTTCCCTATAGCATAACCCAGAGTGCATACTTTTGAGTATGTGGGGGTGTAAGTATGGATGGCCAGACGTGAGCCGATCCCTTACAAACTCTAAATAAATGGGGATTTGGCTATATGCCATATCCTGGCTTGAGTGCGACTTCGGTCGTAGACTCGTTGTTGAGCACGGTGAACTGGCCCGTGGCTCGGAGTATGGTGCTTGTGTCACCATGAATCAGTGATTTCATAACTGGGGACGGTTGTTAGTATATGTTTCCCTAAGAGAGCACAGTTGACGTTGTAGCTCTAAGCGAAGATGCCTACGTACCCTGGCACAGCTTGTTAAGCAGTTGACATAGTCCTGCTTGTGGTCTGGCACTAACTGAGACGGTAGAGGTCATGGCAATCGGCTCTTCCATTGACCTTGTATGGTACCGACTTGTGAGAAGTTTGTCGTCAGTTGGAGATGAATGGGGTGTGCTTCATCTCCTCAGGGCATAAGTGTGATTGTAAAATATGTTCAGCCGTGTAGCATATCTGCTTAAGGATCAAATACGAGAAACATTGCTTGATGTGCAATTCACTTATACATCCTAGTTGATAGATGTCCTATATGTTTCTTCACATTCTTTTTGAAGCAGATAGATGATTTATATTTATACTATGGGTAGATGCAATGTTCTTCTTAAGAAAGGAGATTATCTTATTCTATTCATACAATGATTAATTCTGCCTGTTAATATAAAAGAACCCCTACTCAGTTTTATAATGTTTATCTGCAATAATAACATCGTCGGCGGAGAGTTATATCTCTCACTGGGACAATTGTCTCACCCCGTGGGATCCACATTTTTTTTAGGTGGACATGCACGAGGTGGCAAAGATCTTTTTGCTGAGGAGGAACAACAAATGGGACAACAGTGACAGCTCAGGTTGAGTGTACTGTCTGTCGTGTCTTGTAGATAGAAGTCCTATGTGTCGTCTCTGTACTCTCAGGTCCTTCGAGTTGGTTCGTTATGGTTTCATGAACAATCTGAGATTTTTGCTTGTAAGCCTCGAGGTTTTATGTTTCTCCAGTTTGTGATTTGATAGAGCAATTGTTATATGTTGTCCTCGAGAGGAAATGATTAATGTTGTACAATGTAATCATGATAAGTATGAGTTTTGGATCTTTCAGTAAAAGTTTTCTAGACAAGGATCTCCTTGCAAAATAGTTTTAATTTTTAGTGATTTTTTTGTTAATCCATTGATTATGGTTATTCCGCTTAATTAGTAACGATTTGTTTGTCGGTTTGGCAACTGTCGTTACAGGTTAAATCAGCGTTCAGACCATTCTCAAAATATCGAATCCTCTCCTCATCTGTAGTAGCCATGTGTAGAAAAAACTGCAAAATCTCCATGAACTTTGCTTCATACTCACTAATCTTCATCAGTCCTTGTTTAATCCACTCAAACTGTGAAATCTTCTCATCCAAATAAGTATTGGGAAAGTATCTACTGAAAAACTCACGTCGGAATTCTTGCCATCCAACCTCAACACCAAATCTTTTCTCCTCTTTAATGGCCCACCAATGGCCAGCGCTTCCTTTTAAAAGGTATACAACATGCCTAACTTTATCAGTTTCTGGGATGCTAAGGATTCTAAAGGCTTTTTCCATCTTAGTGAGCCATGAATCTGCGTCTACTAGGTCATCTGTACTAACATATTTTGTAACATCCCTGGCCTAGGTTATAAACTAACCCTAGGTGTTTTGTCTAATTAAGTGATTAGATGTTTGTGTTTATCTTTTGAAATGTAATTAAAGCTTATGAGGAACTTATATTTCCATTTCAATCCTTTTTTCATAATGTTGAAACATTGTTTTGTTAAATATGGACTAAAGTGCAAATTACCCAAGTTGAGGGGTTAACTTGCAAATTGCACATGTTAAGATGTTCCTCTGATGATGAGACATCATAAGAATGAATATGATGTAGTGGTATGGATTCCACAAGCTTGAGCACCCAGATATAGCTTGTAGAGCAATCCTTGTGCTTTAAAAACCTAGTTTTGGTGTAATGTGCAAATTACCCAAAACCTAGGGTTCAACATGTAAAATATACCTTCTAAAGGATCTTTCATGTTTCTTGGCATCAAATAGAGCAAAGAAAATGAGAAGGGCACCTCATTTGAATGATAAAGGAAGAGAGATAATCTTGATATTAAAATAGTCAAGATTTAAGTAAATAGCTCTTTAATATATACAACTTATTAAGATGTTGGGTTTCTTTTCCTTTAAACCTTGAATAATTGAGAAGTCTTGCAAGGTTTAGAAATTTTCCATGTAGCCAAGAAAGTGGATCAATCTTTGGTGTATGTAGTTGGAAAATAAAAGAAGATAACTCTCTTTTATCTAATTACCTTAAAGACCCATAAATATATAAGCAACCTTTTTCCAACAACATAAGGGATCGTTTCCCTTAGTTCTTTTCTTCTCAAACTTGCTTTGGCCGACCAAGGAGGAGTTCTGGAGCAGAGGAAGGATGACCAAGATGGTTTGGTAAGTATGGACCATCATTTACCTTGAATTCATGGTGGAAACCATAAAACAAGGTTGGTTTATTGGTGTTTTTCACACGATTCTTCTTTCTAGCCATCTTCTCCATCCAAAACATGAAAACGAAGCTTGGACAACTACTGGATCTCAAACCGCCATTAAATCTACGAAGTTTGGAGCTCTAGATCAGTCCTAGAGGCGGGTTTTATAACTCTAACCTTTAAGTTTTGTTAATGCAACCTTCTTTCCTAAAAACGTTGCTTATACTTCTTCTTTAGACACCTTCGGGTGTTCTTGCTAGCAATTCTGTGAAGAACAGTCCCTGTTCTGGAGGTAGAAGATGATGATGTTAATTCCTATGTTTATCCAAGTTTTCACTTTAGCAAACGGTCTCCAACCCTTGCTCAAACGGTATCCCAAACCGTTTGGGAGCAAACGGTTTCAACCAAACAGCATAGAAGCAAACGGTCCAAGACCGTTTGGATGCGTTGACCAGGATTTGAACATTTGGAGGACTGATGAGAATAATGTGGACTAATTTCCTACCAAAAATCATCCATTAATTCCAAGTGAATCACCAATTGAAGGCCCATTAGTCACCTAAACCCTAATCAGGTCATTTGCTGGTTTTAATAATAATATAATGTTGAAGTTTGGGTTGTGTGGCCCAAACGGTTTCAAAACCATTTGGGGATCACCCAAACGGTCTCAAGACCTTTTGGTGATCACCCAAGACCGTTTGGAGGTCTAGGGTTAATTAGGGTTAAGCAATTGAGGACCCAAAGATATCAAGTTGATGAATATTCGATTGCTGATTTGGTGACCAAACCTAGGGTTCAAACCTTAAGTGAATGACTTGGTTTTTGATATAATAATGGGAAAACAGTCTCAAGACCATTTGGAGGTCATGCAAACGATCCCAATACCATTTGGGGTCAGGTCATGATCAAATTGAATGATGGATCAATGGTTTCAAATATTTTAGACTTACATTGAAACATGTTGAAGGGTAATCGATTTCAAACCCTAATCCAATTGATCCAAGCTCTAATCGGTGATCAATTGAGGGTCAATTGAGTGTTAAATCAGTTGAGGATGGACTTAATTAACTCAATTGATGAGTGGCTAATAAGTACATGATCGATTGAGTGGTTCAACAGTGGAAACCCTAACTCAATTGAAGTAGTTGAGACACTTTTTGGTCCTTGGGATTTTGAGATGGTTTGGACCAAATGGTCTCAAGACAGTTTGGGTCCAAACAGACTCAAGACTATTCGAGTCCAAACGGTCTCAAGACCATTTGGGACCAAACGATCCCAAACCGTTTGGTGCTCAAGTGGTTTCAAGATCGGTTATGTCCATGCGGTTTCAAAGTCAAACTTGATCAAACGGTCTTCATGACCAAACAGTCTTCACCTCATCTTGGGCAAATGGTCTTGAGTGTGTACTTTACCAAATAGTTTCAAAACGTCAAACAAGACCAAACGGTCTTCAACACCAAACGGTTTCAAGGTCTGTCCAAGACAGTTTGGGGGTTTAGTATGCAAGACCGTTTGAGGTCTAAAAAGGTCAAGATCATTTGCTACCTTAGTGGTCAATATGGTTTAGTAGTTGATTAACCTAAACCTCATGGATGCTTAAAGTGATTAAAGGACCAAGTGGTTAGTTGGTTAGTGTATGTTATAATAAAGGTACCCTTGATAAGATAAAGTGATTAGCACTCTTTGAATGAGTAAGCCTTCATGTTCATAATCATAATGACATAACCCATGATGTCAATGTTGAATTGACTTAGCCTAATCAAAGGTGATGCAAACATAAACTTATAGAAAGATGAGAGAGAAGAATTCTTATATGAATGACTAATCAAGTAATGAATTCCCAAAATAAATGAATACCTAATTAGGGTATGATCCATGTTGGTGAGATCATGAAACCCTAATTATGATGGTTAATGAATCATAACCCTAACTGAGGGAAATAATGGGAGTATCCCTAATATCTGATGATAATATAATCCTAATTCATAATGGGGACATGGTAACCCTAAAATCAGGGTACTTTGTTGATCATTCCTACTTAGGGTGAATTGTAAACCCTAATGGTGAGATATTAGTGATAACCCTAATCAAGGATGATTTAATATAAATAGTGAACCCTAACTCAGGGTAATGTGATGAGTATAGTAAATCCTAATTCAGAGTATGCTAAATAAGAACTCCAACCTTGAGTGATGTGATATGAATAGTAAACCCTAATCGGTTTGAGGTATTGTTTTCATAAGTGTAAAATGGTCGTGGTAAATTTATGTAGCACGACCGCTCAAGGTAGCACGGCCGTGGTGGGTTCCCCTTGCATGGTCGTTCTTGGCTGCACAGCCGTGGTGTTCTATACTTGACTTGGAAATAATTTGTATTGTGCTGATACAGATATATTGTGCAAGTTATCATTTGTATTAACCATGCAGGTTCTTATGAAATAGGGAATATAGCCAGGTAAGAGCTATAATGTTGTACTCATTGAATGCACTTCATAAGCTTTGAAAGTAATGATATGCTATGTTGCCTAGTGAGAGGTAACATATGAGATTGATAGGCTGTATGAGCCATGAGAAATGCATGCATTACTACAATCATATTCATACTGTTAAATGACTTGATGGCAATATGTTACTTAGTAACAAGTGTTTGATGATCTAAGGGTTTGAACACCCATAATCATGAATCATAATGATAAGATGGTTAGGGATTGATATCCCAATGTTAACAAGATGTGAAATGAACTTGATACAAGTAGTACTCTTTCTTTATAGCAATTGTCTTATTGGTCTATGTTTGAAAACATGCCTGATGATCAAAGAATGTTGTAATGTGCTTAAATAATCAAGTATAATGATATCATGTAGAGCCCTGACCATAGATCCATCATTGTCAGAAATTAAATGATGGTGAAACAGGTTTTCCTAAGGGAACTCCTGGAGAGCATACTTTTGAGTATGTGGGGGTTATGTACGTGAATATCCTTACGTCCTAATGGAGGAATTGATGTGAGATAAACATCAAATCTCTCAATCCTTCATTACATGTTTATGTCGGGATGATGTATCACTAATCTCCCGATGATGTTGTTAATGTCGCATCGATGTGAGATAAACAAGAAATCCCTCGACGGCAAAGAGAGTACAGCATGCCACTGTAACTCTAATAACAAAGTTGCCAAAATACCCTCGAAAGCTATTATAGCAGAGACACAAGATGTCCTGTATGTTGTACCTCACACTGACTGAGGAAGATGAGGTCATAGAAATCCAGCTCTTCTGATGACCTATGTATGGTACCAATTGCAATTTCATAATGGTCGGTTGGAGTATGAGCGGTATATCTCATTTCCTCAGGGCTTAAATATGTTTGAAAAATGTAATCAGCCGTGTAGCATAATTGCTTAGGTTGAACTATGAGAAATAATGATTGATGATACATTGTTTATAATGTACTAGTTGGACAAATAATATACATGTTCCTCATATTCCTTATTGATATATGTCTTGTCATTCATTCAAGTTAGAATTGAAATGACTGCTTAGAGATTACTGCTCTACTTAGCTTATTTAATGAATTTCCTGCTGTTGAATAATTATAGTTCTACTACTCAAAGCTATTCAATTATTTGCAATAACAATGCTTGTGGCGGAGAGTTATAACTCTCGCTAGGACAATTATTCAATTGTCTCACCCCCGTGGGATTCAACTTTTTAGGTAGACGCCAAAGATGAAGGAACCCTTCAGTGGGTGAGCAGCAACAGCAGTAGCAGCAACATCAGGGACAGCAGTGATCCTCAGGTGGAGACACTGTCTATCAAGTCTTATAGATAGAAATGTCCTATGTGTTGTCTCTGTACTCTCAGGTCCTAGGAGTCTTTAGATGTTTTAATTAGATCTGAGATTTTGGTGTAATGACTCAAGATTTTTGTATCTTGCCTTGTATAGTTAACAGGGCAGTTGATGTTGTGACTCTCGCAATGTAATGGTGAATCAGCTTGTAAATAACTTATCTTGTTCTTTTATGAAAGAGTCTTACAGGTTGTGGACCTTTGTGCAAAAAGTTTTAAAAAATTTAGTGATTTTTAGTAATTCTGCTGCTAACGAAATGCTTCCACATTAGTTTAAATTCATTGATCTTGTTTTTGTGAGACGGTCATTACAAGTTAAGTGGTATCAGAGCTCCAGGTTCGCTGAGTACACAGAGACATAGGACTTAGGTTGTTGAGTTTGTTCTAGTGTCTTCCAGTATATCTGATAGTGTCTTCTGCTCATTAGGAGGAGAAGATAAAATTAAAGATGTCTGGACCACACGTTGTTGAGAGTAGTGTTGCTGCACCTAGAGAAGGTGCAAGAAACCAAGAAAGGGAAGAACATGTACCTTAACCACCCTAGTTCAATCCAACTGACACGGGGAACCCAGCCGTCCAAGCCATGTTTGGGAAGTTCATGACTGCCATGACCCACATGACTAATAGGATGCCTATACCTGTACCTAGGGCACCTACCCATCCTGAAGGACAAGGAGTTGGCAAGACATTTGAACGACTTCGCTGAGTTGGAGCCACAGAGTATGCTGGAACAGCTGACCCAGCAGATGCTGACTTGTGGTTAACTGAACTAGAGAAGGCCTTTAGAATCCTGAACATCCCAGAAGCTGAGAAGGTTAGACATGTTGTATACCTTCTCAAGGGGAGTGTTGGTCACTGGTGGACCATGGAAGAACAGAAAAGGCCAGGTGTGGAGATCGAATGGGAAGTTTTCCGATGGGAATTTATCAATAGATACTTCCCTAAGACGTTCTTGGATGAGAAAATCTCTCACTTTGAGAGGTTAAGGCAGGGACCTATAAACATTAGCGAATACGAGGCTAAGTTCATGGAGTTGTTGCGGTTCTGTCTGCATATGGCAGCTACAGATGAAGAAAGGATTAGGCATTTTGAGAAAGGGTTAAACGCTGAGTTGACCACCCCTGTGTCTGCTCTGGAGAATAGGGAAAGGTTTGCTACCTTTGTGGAGTCAGTCAGGAGGATAGATAGGTCTGTGTCAGAAAAGAGACAGACCAAGAACAAGAGGATGCATCCCCAGTTCCAAGGATCCTCATCTAAAAATTTCAAGAAACCTAGGTTTTCTGTTCCTACACCACCACCTAGATTCAGTACCCAGACGCAGTGTATGTCAAATAGGGGTAGAGGACGAAGCTTACCGTTATAAGGAGCTCGCAGTTTAGCATCTATGTCAGTTACAGGACCACCCAAACCACAACAACTGAACAGAAGCTGTTACATATGTGGAAAGATGGGACATCTGATGAAAGATTGCAGAGCTAGAGAAGTGAGTGTAACTCAACCTCAAAGGCAGAGTCAGCAAGGATATCAAAGGAGACAGATTCCAGGAGGAGCTAGAGGACGTGGACAAGCATCCCAAGCTGGATCATCGGCACCAGGTCAACAAGCACCGAATCCACCATAGGCAACAGCGATGTTTTATGCGATGAATCCACCTGATGCAGTGATCAACCCTCGGGTTGTGGTAGGTCAGATGGAATTTTTATATTCTGATATGCCTATATCTTGTGTTGTATCTGTTTTCATTGATCCGGGTGCTACGCATTCCTTTATCACTCGAGGAGTGATTCTTGACTGCAACCTGACTACAAATCATAGGACAGATAGTTTGTTGCTATAAACTCCATTGATGGGATCTGCTGTGTTGCAGTAAGTATGTTCTCCCTGCACCCTCTTCTTTTCTGAACATCGCATTCAAGTGGATTTTATACCACTTGAGATGCATGTATTCGATGTAATCCTTGGGATGGATACCTTAGAAAGGTATAAGGTTGTCTTGGATTGTGAGTCCAAGCAAGCTGTGTTCACTGATGAAAGTGACACATGGATCTTTCAAGGAGATAGAAAGATTCTACCAACCTGTCTTGTGTCAGCTATGGTTGCTGAGAAGCTGATGAGGCAAGGATGTTATGCATTCTTGGCCCATGTGGTAGATACTACCATGGAAAGTCCTAACCCTGCTGAAGTTCCGCTAGTCAGGGAATTTGCAGATGTATTTCCTGAAGAACTTCCAGGTGTACCACCACCCCGAGAAATAGATTTTGAAATTAATCTAGTTCAGGACATGCAACCTATAGCACAAACACCATATAGGATGGCGCCTGCTGAGATGGCAGAACTCAAGAAACAACTGCAAGAGTTGCTTGAAAAGGGTTTCATCTGACCGAGTACTTCACTCTGGGGTGCTCCGGTCCTCTTTGTTAAAAAGAAATATGGGTCAATGCGGTTGTTCATTGACTATAGATAGTTAAATAAAGTAACAATAAAGAATAAGTATCCTCTACTGAGGATTGATGATCTTTTTGATCAGTTGTAGGGTGAAATCGTCTTTTCAAAGATAGATTTAAGGTCGGAATATCACCAGCTGCGTATTATGGATGGTGACATACCTAAGTCTGCCTTTAGGATAAGGTATGGTCACAATGAGTTCACGGTTATGTCGTTTGGACTAACAAATGCACCAGCTGCATTTATGGAACTCATGAATAGAATCTTTCGACCTTATTTCAATCAATGTGTTGTTGTCTTTATAGATGACATCCTGATCTATAGTAGATGCTCAGCAGCATGAACAACATCTTTGTCAGGCTCTTACTTTGCTAAGAAAGCATAAGCTATACGCTAAGGTTAACAAGTGTGAGTTCTGGTTACCAGAAGTTTCTTTTCTTGGACACGTGATATCTGCTTCAGGTATATGTGTTGACCCAAAAAAGGTAGAATATGTCCTGCAATGGGAATAGTCAAAGACACCGACAGAGATCTGTAGTTTCTTAGGGTTGGCAGGCTATTATCAGAGGTTCATTAAGAACTTCAGTTCTATAGCTTTACCCTTGACTAAGTTTACCCAGAAGGATGTTCCTTTTTCCTGGAGTGACAAGTGTCAGCAATCTTTCCAGCTGTTGAAGGAGAGGTTGACAAGTGCACCTGTCCTGGTGTTACCTGAACAGGGAAAAGGATATATATTTTTCTGTGATGCCTCTAAAAATGGACTAGGATGTGTGTTGATGCAGGATAAACAAGTGATTTCTTTTGCTTCTCGACAGCTTAAGAAACACGAAGAGAATTATCCGACACACGATCTAGAACTAGCTGTTGTAGTTCATGCCTTAAAAATCTGGAGACATTATCTTTATGGAGAGACATTCCATATTTTCACAGACCATAAGAACCTTAAGTATATCTTTTCTCAGCATGAGCTTAACATGAGGCAAAGCCGCTGGATGGAGTTAATCAAGGACTACGATTGTACAATTGATTACCATCCAGGGAAGGCCAATGTAGTTGCTGATGCTTTGAGTAGGAAATCAGCAACACCAGCCTTAGATAGAGCACAACTGAATTCCTTAGTGTGCTCTAGAAGGGATATGCTTATCTCCTTAAGACAAGACAATGTAGAGTTAAGAGTATCGTTGTTATCAGGGTTGTTAGCTGAGATGCATATAAAACCTACTCTGAGACAGCAGATTAAGGAGGCACAGCAAGATGATGTTGCAGTTCAACTAATTAGATCGGAGTATGGTAGTGATAAATGAGAAGGTTTCCATGACTCAGATGATCAAGTAGTCTATTATTATGGTAGGATGATAGTACTGGATGTGGATAACTTGAGAAAGTTATTCTTGGAAGAAGCTCATTCTTCAATGTATGTTATGCATCCAGGGAGCACCAAGATGTACCGAAACTTGAAAGATATGTATTGGTGGCCTGGTTTAAAGAAGGATGTTGCTGAGTTTGTTATGCGATGTCCTGTGTGTCAGCAAGTTAAAGCTGAACACCAGAAGCTTGCAGGAACAATGCAACCTTTACCCATACCACAATGGAAGTGGGATCATGTGACCATGGATTTTGTGGTTGGTTTACCTAGAACAGCCAAAGGACATGATTCCATCTGGGTAATAGTTGATAGGTTGACAAAGACAGCACATTTCTTACCTGTCAAAACATCCTGTTCTGCTGAAAAGCTGGAACAATTGTATGTAGATGAGATAGTATGACTGCATGGAGTCCCAGTTACCATTGTTTCTGACAGAGGTCCCAGTTTACAAGTCATTTTTGGGAGCGACTCCATAAAGCCTTAGGCACACAGTTAAGGTTTAGTACAACCTTTCATCCTCAGACAGATGGACAGTCAGAAAGGACTATACAGACTTTGGAGGACTTGCTCAGAGCATGTGTTCTTCAGTTTACAGGAAGTTGGGATCTACACCTAAGCTTGATAGAGTTTGCCTATAACAATAGCTATCAACATAGCATTGATATGGCACCTTATGAAGCTTTGTATGGTCGACGTTGTAGATCACCCTTATGTTGGTATGAAACTGGTGAATATCAACTTTTAGGTCCTGATCTTGTACAGCAGACCACCGAGAAGATTAAGATAATACAACAACAGTTGAAGGTTGCATAGGATAGGCAGAAATCTTATGCTGATAAGCGTCGTAGACCTTTAGAGTTCCAGGTTGGAAACAAAGTGTACCTCAAGGTTTCACCCTGGAAAGGAGTTCTTAGATTTGGAAGGAAAGAAAAGTTAGCTCCTAGGTTTATGGGGCCTTATCCAATCATTGAACTGATTTGGAAGGTAGCTTATAAGCTAGAGTTACCACCCAATTCACAGAAGTTACACCCTGTGTTCCACATTTCCATGTTAAGGAAATGTCATCCTGATACAGAATCAGTTCTGCAACCTATGGAAATAGAGTTGAATGATGATGTATCTTATGAAGAAGGACCTGTATCGATCCTTGACAGAAGAATTAAAAAGTTGAAAAAGAAAGACATAAGTCTTGTGAAAGTCCTCTGGAATCACCATGGTGTTGAAGAAGCCACGTGGGAACTAGAGGAAGAAATGAGAAGGAAATACCCTGCTCTTTTCTCTTAGTATGTTTTTTTAATGATTTCAGGGACGAAATCCTTGTAAGGGGTGGATAATTTGTAACATCCCTGACCTGGGTTATAAACTAACCCTAGGTGTTTTGTCTAATTAAGTGATTAGATGCTTGTGTTTATCTTTTGAAATGTAATTAAATCTTTTGAAGAACTTATATTTCCATTTCAATCATTTTTGCATAATGTTGAAACATTGTTTTGTTAAATATGGACTAAAGTGCAAATTACCCAAGTTGAGGGGTAACTTGCAAATTGCACATGTTAAGATGTTCCTATGATGATGAGACATCATAAGAATGAATATGATGTAGTGGTATGGATTCCACAAGATTGAGCACCTAGATATAGCTTGTAGAGCAATCCTTGTGCTTTAAAAACCTAGTTTTGGTATAATGTGCAAATTACCCAAAACCAGGGTTCAACATGTAAAATATACCTTCTAAAGGATATCTCATGTTTCTTGGCATCAAATAAAGCAAAGAAAATTAGAAGGGCGCCTCATTTGAATGATCAAGGAAGAGAGATAATCTTGATATTAAAATAGTCAAGATTTAAGTAAATAGCTCTTTAATATATACAACTTATTAAGATGTTGGGTTTCTTTTCTTTAAACCTTGGATAATTGACAAGTCTTGCAAGGTATAGAAAGTGGCCACGTAGCCAATAAAGTGGATCAAGCTTTGGTGGATATAGTTGGAAAATAAAAGAAGATAACTATCTTTTATCTAATTACCTTAAAGACCCATAAATATATAAGCAACCTTTTTCCAACAACACAAGGGATCGTTTCCCTTAGTTCTTTTCTTCTCAAACTTGCTTTAGCCAACCAAGGAGGAGATCTGGAGCAGAGGAAGGATGACCAAGCTGGTTCGGTAATTATGGACCATCATTTACCTCGAATTCATGGTGGAAACCATAAAACAAGGTTGGTTTATTGGTGTTTTTCACACGATTCTTCTTTCTAGCCATCTTCTCCATCTAAAACTTGAAGAACGAAGCCTGGACAACTACTGGAGATCAAACTGTCATTAAATCTACGAAGCTTGGAGCTCTGGATCAGTCCTACAGGTGGGTTTTATAACTCTAACCTTTAAGTTTTGTTAATGCAACCTTCTTTCCTAAAAACGTTGCTTATACTTCTTCTTTAGACACCTTTGGGTGTTCTTGCTAGCAATTCCGTGAAGAACAGTCCCTGTTCTTGAGGTAGAAGATGATGACATTATTTCATGTGTTTATCCAAGTATTCACTTTAGCAAACGGTCTCCAACCCTTGCTCAAACGGTTTCCCAAACCGTTTGGGAGCAAACAGTTTCAAACTGTTTGAATGCAAACGGTTTCAACCAAACTGCATAGAAGCAAATGGTCCAAGACCCTTTGGATGCGTTGACCAGGTGCTGACCATTTGGAGGACTGATGAGAATAATGTGGACTAATTGCCTACCAAAAATCATCCATTAATTCCAAGTGAATCATCAATTGAAGGCCCATTAGTCACCTAAACCCTAATCGGGTCATTTGCTGATTTTAATAATAATATCATGTTGAAGTTTGGGTTGAGTGGCCCAAACGGTTTCAAAACCATTTAGGGATCACCCAAACGGTCTCAAGACCGTTTGGTGATCACCCAAGACCGTTTGGAGGTCTAGGGTTAAGTAGGGTTAAGCAATTGAGGACCCAAAGATATCAAGTTGATGAATATTCGATTGCTGATTTGGTGACCAAACCTAGGGTTCAAACCTTAAGTGAATGACTTGGTTTTTGATAAAATAATGGGAAAACGGTCTCAAGACCGTTTGGAGGTCATCCAAATGATCCCAAGACCGTTTGGGGTCAGGTCATGATCAAATTGAATGATGGATCAATGGTTTCAATTCTCTTAGACTTACATTGAAACATGTTGAAGGGTAATCGATTTCAAACCCTAATCCAATTGATCCAAGCCCTAATTGGTGATCAATTGAGGGTCAATTGAGTGTTAAATCAGTTGAGGATGGACTTAATTAACTCAATTGATGAGTGGCTAATAACTACATGATCGATTGAGGGTTTCAACATTGGAAACCCTAACTCAATTGAAGTGGTTGAGACACTTTTTGGTCCTTGCAGTTTTGAGATGGTTGACCAAACGGTCTCAAGACCATTTGGGACCAAACGATCCCAAACCATTTGGTGCTCAAGCGTTTTCAAGATCGGTTATATCCATGCAGTTTCAAAGTCAAACTTGACGAAACGGTCTTCATGACCAAACGGTCTTCACCTCATCTTGGGCAAACGGTCTTGAGTGTGCACTTTAACAAACTGTTTCAAAAAGTCAAACAAGACCAAACGGTCTTCAACACCAAACGGATTCAAGGTATGTCCAAGACAGTTTGGGGGTTTAGTATGCAAGATCGTTTGTTACCTTAGTGGTCAAGATGGTTTAGTAGTTGATTAACCTAAACCACATGGATGCTTAAAGTGATTAAACGACCAAGTGGTTAGTTGGTTAGTGTATGTTATAATAAAGGTACCCTTGATAAGATAAAGTGATTAGCACTCTTTGAATGAGTAAGCCTTCATGGTCATAATGGTAATGACATAACCCATGATGTCAATGTTGAATTGACTTAGCCTAATCAAAGGTGATGCAAACATCAACTTATAGAAAGAGGAGAGAGAAGACTTCTTATATGAATGACTAATCAAGTAATGAATTCCCAAAATTAATGAATATCTAATTAGGGTATGATCCATGTTGGTGAGATCATGAAACCCTAATTATGATGGTTAATGAATCATAACCCTAACGGAGGGCAATAATGGGAGTATCCCTAATATATGATGATAATATAATCCTAATTCATAATGGGGACATGGTAACCCTAAAATCAGGGTACTTTGTTGATCATTCCTACTTAGGGTGAATTGTAAACTCTAATGGTGAGATATTAGTGATAACCCTAATCAAGGATGATTTAATATAAATAGTGAACCCTAACTCAGGGTAATGTGATGAGTATAGTAAATCCTAATTCAGAGTATGATAAATAAGAACTCCAACCTTGAGTGATGTGATATGAATAGTAAACCCTAATCTGTTTGAAGTATTGTTTTCATAAGTGTAAAACGGTCAGGGTAAATTTCTGTAGCATGACCGTGCAAGGTAGCACGGCCGTGGTGGCTTCCCCTTGCACGGTTGTTCTTGGCTGCACGGCCGTGGTGTTCTATACTTGACTTGGAAATCATTTGTATTGTGCTGATAGAGATATATTGTGCATGTTATCATTTGTATTAACCATGCAAGTTCTTATGAAATAGGGAATATAGCCAGGTAAGAGCTATAATGTGATAGTCATTGAATGCACTTCATAAGCTTTGAAAGTAATGATATGCTATGTTGCCTAGTGAGAGGTAACATATGAGATTGATAGGCTGTATGAGCCATGAGAAATACATGCATTACTACAATCATATTCATACTGTTAAATGACTTGGTGGCAATATGTTACTTAGTAACAAGTGTTTGATGATCTAAGGGTTTGAACACCCATAATCATGAATCATAATGATAAGATGGTTAGGGATTTATATCCCAATGTTAACAAGATGTGATGTAAGGAATGAGCCCCATAGGGGACCACTCCCTACTATTATATTGAAAATAAATAAGCACAACCCAGCGTTCAACACCACATATAGATAATTGGGGTGCCAAATTATTCTCAGATAAATGGTACATCAAGAGTGTTTAAAAAAATATAGCAGAGGAAGTAACAAACTGATTACACATTTTAAAATAGTCTCAAAAACATCTCTCATGTCAACTAGGAAAAATAAAGGGAACTATAACTACGAGGATGTGTTGCAGTAGGCAACCTAGCCATCTCAGAAGTCGTGATCTACTGTGGTACGTTTCCTTCAATTGTTGGGCCCACAATCTCTTGTTCTTCAATAAAATTCTCAACAGGCGGATCTGTGTCTGGGTGATAGGGAACATCACCCAGGATGGGAAATAAAATAAAAAGGCTGAATCAGTAAAAACTGAGTATGTACACAGTATGTTAACTGGAGCATTATTTAATACATAAGAAAGCAAGATGTTCCCATCAAAGAAGGGTCATAAAAGCTAGGTAAGTTTCAAGGAGAAGTACCAAAAGAAGGAATTTCCAAAAGAATGAGGCATATAAATTAACAAGTGAAATAACTATCTTGCCATAATCAACAATCCAATCATATAAACATTTGCATGCCGATACATTTGACTAAAGTAACTATAATAGGCCCAAGACACCACTGAGTCATTTGACGCGCCCTAATGGTTACGCATAAACGTCTACGATATTTAAACTGGTTGAATTATCTAACATGCATAAATAGAGTGGCAAGATTCACTTTTCACAAAATACATGGCATAACTCAAGGGCAATTGCAGGTGGGGTCATTGACCCAATTTAACATGATAATAGAAATTTCAAAAGAGCAATAATAATTCCAATTGAGAGTATATGAAATGTCCAACAAATGGGAAAATAGTAAGTATTGCAAGGATTGCCTCATTATGGGAAATTTATTCATAATAATGCCCAGTTATAAATAGGGAGGAGTACATACCTCTAGTCCTGTTTAAGTCAAAATAAACGATCACCTAAGTCTGAGCCAAGTTTATTATCACCTATGCATAAAGTTATGCTAAGAGTTAATATCATGTCTTATACAATAATTTAACCCACTAAAACACTCTTCTTGAAATCATGGAACTGGGTCCAAAAGCCTGTACTAAATACTCTGGAAAATCCTTCTGATACAAAAGCGCACACTCACGCACGTATGGTTCTCTAATCAATTGTTTATTATGTGCCAATCTTCTAATCCAAACTAATCCCAAAATTTTCAATTAACGGAACAAAGCAAATAGTGATTACGTTCCTATACATAAATTTATCCAGGTGGTTCTTATGATTCAAACTATAAAGGAGTAAGGTACCTAAGTTAATGTTAATCTGTGAATAAACAGCCAGGATAGTGTTGTGTCCCAACACGAAGCATGACAGTTGATTAGGTACTACTAAACATCGGAGGTTTCTAATCAACTGCCACACGCAGCAGTGTCAGCGTCTTCGTTCTCTGGATTTCCAAACCCAGAACATTGCAAAAACAATACGGAGGCATTCAACCCCTCTCTCACGCACAACACAGGTGTAGCCTGAGGGGATCGGTCATGCTCCATGGATAGGCTCTCGTCCCCAAATTGAACAGAAAGCAAAGAAGACATGGATGAACTGAGGCGAACTCGGCATTCATGGCGGACCAGTGGACACGGATAAACAACCTGAAAATCACACACACCATTGGCACCAGTCTGGTTTGGTCATTAGTATACGAAGCAGGACAGGATTGTGCTCAAATATCTCTGGTGTCGATACAAAAGAGAGCACGGCAGAAATTGATTAACAGGAATGAATCAACCACGCATTCTAATCCATCTTTGCCAATCCGTGAGTAATAGGGTATCATTGCCAGGTCACAAACCAGTATCTGTCTAGCGGCGATTGAACCAGCACAGGTTGAGCAAGGTGTTACCGGAATGACAAGAACAAAACGTGAGTGGAAAGATAGATATTGCGTTCGAAACCCATTTCGATTCGAAACCCATTTCGAAACACCGCGTTGAGCTAAAAGCTGGTAATCAAGAGTCCATGCCCCCTTCAAACACCTGCCTACAAGGTTCATACTAGAAGAAACAGAGTACCTCATTGACCCAGTAATCGGGACCATCACAGAGCGATTCGAGAACGGGGAATGAAAACATAGGGACCAAGGATTGTTCCATTACCTTTAATCGATTCGAGACCACAAACAGCAGCACCCCCACTAGCTTCGATGCCTTAGAAGGGGATAGCTCTGACGCGAGATGCAGCACCGTTCCAAGGGGATTGATCGGATGACTCACTGGGAGAGGGTCGCTGTTTGCTTAGGGACAACACGTACTGTATGGAGTTAAAAGAAGAGGGGTTGTGAAGCGCCTTTGGTATGAACAAACTTTTGGGCGTCTGGTATTTAGGGAGTCATAGGCCTTAAATTTGGGTTCTTTGTGGTTGCTATGCTCTCGTGAAATTCAAACCTGCGGAAACGTCGACAATCAAATCTTCCGGTGTGAACAATTGACAGATGATGTTATGGTCGTTCTGTAACGCTTGCGCGTGGCCTTATGTCGGGACGGAGAGAAAGTCCTGCCCGGTCCACAGCACTTCTCCTGCTGATAGAAAAAGTCAAGTCCAAAAATCTTAAGTGCGATAAATACCCAAAGTGAGGCAGCGTGACCCATTATATGGAAATAAACTGTAAGGTTTATATTATTCCCTTAAGGCAAATAAAACATGCGTTGAACTCTCTCCAATTTGTGGGTTGGTCATTAAAACTGACAATGAACATGATTCTGACTTCAAAAGTCCATTGTTAATCTGTTAGTCAGTATTATAAACATACGAGTGTTAAATAGCCTATTTTGAGAGCGACCTTCAAGGACTTTTGAAGTCAGAATGAGGTCTTCTCGCAGCTCAATGGGTTCCACCGATAAAATGTGTGAGGGGTCTTTCACATACTTCTTCAGAACTGACACGTGGAACACATTGTGAATCTTGTCATAAGAGGGAGGAAGGGCTAGGCGATAGGCACACTCTCCCACTTTATCCAAGATTTCAAACGGTCCCACATAACGAGGGCTCAACTTGCCTTTCACCTTGGATCTAGCAATCGACCGGATAGGTTTTATCTTCAGAAACACGTAATCACCTACTAAGAAAGTCACATCTGATCTTTTCTTGTCAGCATACATCTTTTGACGATCCTGAGCAGCCTTCATTATTTTCTTAATCAAGCATATCTTGTCAGCCATCATCTGCAAATCATCGTTTTTCATCAATGTACGTTCCCCCACATCATCCCAATGTAGCGGGGAACGACAAGGTCGACCATAGAGTGCCTCAAAAGGGGGCATACCAATGCTGACTTGGTAGCTATTATTGTAAGCAAACTCAGCCAAAGGAATATATCTATCCCAAGAACCTCTACAGTCCATCACACATGCATGTAGTAGGTCTTCCAATATGTGTACTGTCCTCTCAGACTGTCCATCTGTCTGGGGTGATATGCAGTACTGAAACGTAAATCAGATCCCATTTCTTCTTGTATCTGCTTCCACAAACGTGATGTGAACTTTGGGTCACGATCCGAAACAATCACCTTAGGGACCCCATGCAAACGAACAATCCAATCCACATACAATTGTGACATATACGGAACCTTGTAAGTTCTCTTAAAGGGCAAAAAGTGAGCTGACTTGGTTAGGCGATCGATAACGACCCATACTGCATCGTACCCACGTCTTGACTTGGGAAATCCTGTTACAAAATCCATCGTGATTTTCTCCCACTTCCACTCTGGTATCTCGAGCGGGTGGAGAAGACCACCAGGTCGTTGATGTTCAATCTTCACTTGCTGACATGTTAGGCACTTTGCAACATATGTAGCAATGTCTCTATTCATGTTCTTCCACCAGAAGCCCCGCTGAAGGTCTTTGTACATCTTTGTTGTTCCAGGATGAATCGTGTACTTAGAACTGTGGGCTTCACACAAAACTCTCTGTCTGAGATCGGCAACATCAGGTAACCACAATCTATGGCGAAAGTGAATGGCTCCATACACCTCGATAGAAAAATCGGTTTGCAGTTTTTCGATCAACAACTTCATCTCAGGCAACTCAGGACTATGAAGTTGTGCCTCAACCACTTCAGATAACCAGGTAGGAGAAATAGATAAGCTTGCCATCTGAACAGATAACTTCTTCACACTAGGATCCAACTCAACTTCTGGTAACTCAGGTCTCCATCTTGAAACTTGCTCCAAACTCCTCCATAAGAAACATCGAATAGAGGCACACACAACATCCTTCTTCCTACTTAGAGCGTCTTCTACGACATTGGCCTTACCAAGGTGATAAGTGATAGAAAAGTTGTAATCTTTGAGGTATTCCATCCATCGCCTTTGTCGTAGGTTTAGGTCTTTTTGTGTCATAAGATAGCGCAAGCTTTTGTGATCACAGAAAATTTCAAACTAGACCCCGTACAAGTAGTGACGCCAAATCTTTAGAGCATGTACTATGGCAGCCAGCTCTAAATCATGCGTAGGCCAATTTTTTTCATTCGGCTTCAACTGGCGTGAGGCGTATGCGATCACCCATCCTTCTTGCATAAGGACACACCCTAAACCTTATCCAGAAGCATCGATATAAATGACATATGGTTTGCCTTCCATCGGTAAGGCAAGAACGGGAGCAGAAGTCAACTGCTTCTTCAGTTCCTCAAAGCTCTTCTCACACTCAGGCGTCCAGACAAACTTGGCATCCTTACCAGTCAACTTTTTCAACGGTAGGGTTAGCTCAGAAAATTTCTACACAAACTTCCGATAGTAACCAGCCAGTCCCAGAAAATTGCATATCTCAAAAGGATTCTTTGGAGGTTGCCACTTCATCACGGCCTCAATCTTGACAGGATCCACAGTGATACGACCCGCAGAGATTACATGGCCTAAAAACATAACTTCATCAAGCCAGAATTCACACTTTGAGAACTTTGCATAGAGTTGGTGATCTCGTAAGGCTTGAAGAACAATTCGGAGATGCTCTCGATGTTGCTCTATGGATTCATAATATATGAGCACGTCATCAATGAACACCACTACAAAACTGTCTAGATACGGATGGAAGACTCGATTCATCAAGTCCATGAAGACAGCTGGGGCATTAGTCAAGCCAAAGGGCATAACCAGGAATTCATAATTCCCATAACGAGAACGAAAAGCTATCTTCGGTACGTCTTCATCCTTTACGCGCATCTGGTAGTATCCGCTCCGTAAATCCATCTTTGAGAATATGGTGCAGACTTTAGCTGGTCAAACAAATCATCAATTTGTAGAAGAGGGTAGCGATTCTTGATCGTCACCTAATTCAGCATACGATAATCCATGCACATCCTCATGGAACCGTCCTTTTTCTTTACAAATAGAATTGGGGCTCCCCAAGGTGAAATGCTTGGGCGAACAAACCCCAGCTCTAGAAGGTCTTGCAACTACTTCTTAAGTTCTGCCAGTTCGGTAGGTGCCAGATGATATGGTGCCTTAAAGATTGGAGTTGTGCCAGGTACGAGATCGATAGAGAATTCGACCTCTCGTGAGGGAGGAAGTCCTGGTAGTTCATCAGGGAAAACATCAGGATAATCTCGCACTATGCCAATATCCTCAATCTGAGGCAGTGTAGGGTTGAGGACGATTGATGCCAAAAAGGCTCTACAACCGTGTGAAACTAACTTTTTTGCTTTGAGTGCTGATATAATGAATTGTCGTTCATTGTGCTTCCTGTCCTTGATATAGATACGCTCGCCGTCCAGGTGCAACAAACTGACCTTCCTATTTTCACAAAATAGCTACCTTATACTTTTTCAGCCAATCCATACCCAAGATGATATCAAAGGCTGTCATGTCAAGGATGATGAAATTTGTCGAGAACATCTTCCCAGCTATGCTCAATTCTACGGTCGGAATTTTTAGGGAAGAAGATACTATCCTCTCGCTAGGTGTCTGAACATCTAAGATGTAGTCCATATACAAGGTTTCTATCTCTAACATTGCTACGAGTTTGGTAGCTATGACAGTATTTGAAGATCCAGAATCGAATAAAGCTTTAACAGGGTACTGAAGTAGATGTACCGTACCTTCAATGACTCCATTATCGTCACTGACCTCTGTCGCGTCCATGGCATAAACTCGACCAGCACGCCTCTCCACAGGTGGACGATGACCCTGCTGATTGAGATTGATGATGTTGTTGTTCTTCAGAGGTTGTTGTGGTCGTTGAGGTGGTGACGGCTGCTGTGGAGCACGTGGCTGAGCAGGGGCTGGGGTCTTCGACAAACGGGGACATTGAGGTCTAATGTGTCCGGCCTGGCCACACTCATGGAAAATCACATGCCCCATATCCCTTTGTGGTTTAGAACCCCCAAGATAGCATTTCCCATTAGGATGATGATGATGACAACGCTTGCACTTCTCGCGTCGGCCTTCAGGGACACTCTTCCGCTTATTGGGACTGTACGACGATGATTGATAACCCGGATATGCTTCGACAGCGAGTGCTTTGTCCACCATCTGCTGAAAGGTGAGTGGGAGTTGTGGCACTAAGGCTCGTCCAATCTGATACGACAAACCCTCAAATAATATCTCAGAACATCGGTCTTCATGCAGATTCATAGCGTAGTGCTCCAGTAATAAGAACTTCTGGACGTATGCAGACACGCTTAGTGAACCCTGCTTGAGGCTATAGAACTTGGCCTGTTTCTTCTTCAGAGTAGCTGAACAAATGTATTTCTCATGAAAAAGTGTCAGGAATTGTTCCCATGTCATCTGTGAGGTGTCACGTGTGCGTGTAATTCCATTCCACCACACTCTGGCTGGTCCATCCAGAACATATGCAACAAAGCAAACCTTTTGTTCAGGAAGGCACGCCATACCCTCGAAGGTACTCTCGATGGCTAAGACCCAATCATTGGCCTTATCCACCATATCGATCTTTCCCTTGCCCTTGATGTTGTGTGGTTGCATCTTAATGAACTCAGTGAGGGAGTACTCCGTGGGCTAGGTTGACGAAGAGGCTGCATTCACTCGCCCCACCATCGAATTAGACACAAGCTGACGTAGAAAGGCCAACTCTTGCTCCGGAGTGAAGGTTGGTGGAGGTGGAATCTCTGAGATAGGAGGCGGTACGGTAACCACTGGTTGACCCATAGGATGAGCCTGTGTGGCTGGGTCTCCAAGGGGGGATCCATATACGGCATGCCAAACTGAGGATTTGGCGGTGTAGAATAGTCATCATCCCTATTGAATAGTTGGTAGGATACGTTGCTTCTCCCTCCAAACAAATTGGTCCTCCTGAAAAAAGGATTATCAGGGTAAGAAAGCTTCATAAGGTTTTCTAAGATCCTAGACTACCGACTGCTATGCTCTGATACCATTCTGTAAGGAATGAGCCCCATAGGGGACCACTCCCTACTATTATATTGAAAATAAATAAGCACAACCCAGCGTTCAACACCACATATAGATAATTGGGGTGCCAAATTATTCTCAGATAAATGGTCCATCAAGAGTGTTTAAAAAAATATAGCAGCGGAAGTAACAAACTGATTACACATTTTAAAATAGTCTCAAAAACATCTCTCATGTCAACTAGGAAAAATAAAGGGAACTATAACTACGAGGATCTGTTGCAGTAGGCAACCTAGCCATCTCAGAAGTCGTGATCTACTGTGGTACGTTTCCTTCAATTTTTGGGCCCGCAATCTCTTATTCTTCAATAAAATTCTCAACGGGTGGATCTGCGCCTGGGTGGTAGGGAACATCACCCATGATGGGAAATAAAATAAAAAGGCTGAATCAGTAAAAACTGAGTATGTACACAGTATGTTAACTGGAGCATTATTTAATACATAAGAAAGCAAGATGTTCCCATCAAAGAAGGGCCATAAAAGCTAGGTAAGTTTCAAGGAGAAGTACCAAAAGAAGGAATTTCCAAAAGAATGAGGCATATAAATAAACGAGTGAAATAACATATCTTGCCATAATCAACAATCCAATCATATAAACATTTGCATGCCGATACATTTGACTAAAGTAACTATAATAGGGCCAAGACATCACTGAGTCATTGACCTAAGTAAATGGGTGGAAATAGATGCACCCTGGGCGGAAATAGACGCGCCCCTGTATAAAAAGAGGTGGAAATACGCACCCCGGGCGGAAATAGATGCGCCCTAATGGTTACGCATAAACGTCTACGATAGTTAAACTAGTCGAATTATCTAACATGCATAAATAGAGTGGCAAGATTCACTTTTCACAAAATACATGGCATAACTCAAGAACAATTGCAGGTGGGGTCATTGACCCAATTTAACATGATAATAGAAATTTCAAAAGAGCAATAATAATTCCAATTGAGAGTATATGAAATGTCCAACAAATGGGAAAAGAGCAAGTATTGCAAGGATTGCCTCATTATGGGAAACTTAGTCATAATAATGCCCAATTATAAATAGGGAGGAGTGCATACCTCTAGTCCTATTTAAGTCAAAATAAACGATCACCTAAGTCTGAGCCAAGTTTATTATCACCTATGCATAAAGTTATGCTAAGAGTTAATATCATGTCTTATACAATAATTTAACCCACTAAAACACTCTTCTTGAAATCACAGAACTGGGTCCAAAAGCCTGTACTAAATACTCTGGAAAATCCTTCTGATACAAAAGCGCACACTCATGCACGTATGGTTCTCTAATCAATTTCTGATTATGTGCCAATCTACTAATCCAAACTAATCCCAAAATTTTCAATTAACGGAACAAAGCAAACAGCGATTACGTTCCTATACATCAATGTATCCAGGTGGTTCTTATGATTCAAACTATAAAGGAGTAAGGTACCTAAGTTAATGTTAATCTGTGAATAAACAGCCAGGATAGTGTTGTGTCCCAACACAAAGCATGACAGCTGATTAGGTACTACTAAACACCGGAGGTTTTTAATCAAATGCCACACGCAGCAGCGTCAGCGTCTTCGTTCTCTGGATTTCCAAACCCAGAACATTGCAAAAACAATATGGAGGCATTCAACCCCTCTCGCGCGCACAACACAGGTGTAGCCTGAGGGGATCGGTTATGCTCCATGGATAGACTCTCGTCCCCAAATTGAACAGAAAGCAAAGAAAACATGGATGAACTGAGGCGAACTCGGCATTCACGGAGGACCAGCGGACACGGATAAACAACTTGAAAATCACGCACACCGTTGGCACCAGTCTGGTTTGGTCATTAGTATACGAAGCAGGATAGGATTGTGCTCAAATATCTCTGGTGTCGATACAAAAGAGAGCAGGCAGAAATTGATTAACAGGAACGAATCAACCACGTGTCACCATGTCACAAACCAGTATCTGTCTAGCAGTGATTGAACCGGCACAGGTTGAGCAAGGTGTTACCAGAATGACAAGAACAAAACATGAGTGGAAAGATAGATATTGCGTTCGAAACCCATTTCGATTCAAAACCCATTTCGAAACACCGCGTTGAGCTAAAAGCTGGTAATCAAGAGTCCATGCCCCCTTCAAACACCTGCCGACAAGGTTCATACTAGAAGAAACAGAGTACCTCATTGACCCAGTAATCGGGACCATCATAGAGCGATTCGAGAATGAGGAATGAAAACATAGGGACCAAGGATTGTTCCATTACCTTTAATCGATTCGAGACCACAAACAGCAGCGCCCCCGCTAGCTTCGATGCCTTAGAAGGGAATAGCTCCGACGCGAGATGCAGTGTCGTTCCAAGGGGATTGATCGGATGACTCACTGGGAGAGGGTCGATGTTTTCTTAGGGACAACACGTACTGTATGGAGTTAAAAGAAGAGGGGCTGCGAAGCGCCTTCAGTACGAACGGCGGAAGGAAACCATGCAACTTTTGGGCGTCTGGTATTTAGGGAGTCATAGGCCTTAAATTTGGGTTCTTTGTGGTTGCTATGCTCTCGTGAAATTCAAACCAGCGGAAACGTCGGCAATCAAATCTTCCAGTGCGAACAATCGACAGATGACGTTATGGTCGTTCTGTAACGCCTGCGCGCAGCCTTACGTCGGGATGGAGAGAAAGTCCCGCCCGGTCCACAGCACTTCGCTTGTTGATAGAAAAAGTCAAGTACAAAAATCTTAAGTGCGATAAATACCCAAAGTGAGGCAGTGTGACCCATTATATGGAAATAAACTGTAAGGTTTATATTATTCCCTTAAGGCAAATAAAACATGCGTTGAACTCTCTCCAATCTGTGGGTTGGTCATTTAAACTGACAATGAACATGATTCTAACTTCAAAAGTCCATTGTTAATCTTTTTAGTCAGTATTATAAACATACGAGTGTTAAATAGCCTAATAAATGTAAGATACATTTCCCTTTATAAATTATATTGAATTTAGGTAGTTTCTCCTCGTCAATGCTCTTACTAGATAATAGGAAAAAATTAGATTCAACCCCACACTCAAGGTTGGGTTTGATAATACCACTGATGTGAATTAAAAACTCCATATCCTTGAAGGTCGCTCTCAAAATGGTTATATAATTGGTTGATTACATAAGGTTCAAACTAGTCTAGATTATTTCTGGGTCTAAAATACTATCTCCCGACAAATAAATAAAAAAAAGAATTTAACTTGTATATGAAAAGGAAATAGAAGGTTATACCTAGGTTTGAGGTCGTTACATGTGAAATGAACGTGATACAAGTAGTACTCTTTCTTTATAGCAATTGTCTTATTGGTCTATGTTTGAAAACATGTCTGATGATAAAAGAATGATATAATGTACTTAAATAATCAAGTATAATGATATCATGTAGAGACCTGACCATATATCCATCATTGTCGGAAATTAAATGATGGTGAAACAGGTTTTCCTAAGGGAACTCCTGGAGAGCATACTTTTGAGTATGTGGGGGTTATGGATGTGAATATCCTTACGTCCTAATGGAAGAATTGATGTGAGATAAACATCAAATCTCTTAATCCTTCATTATATGTTTATGTCGGGATGATGTATCACTAATCTCCCGATGATGTTGTTAATGTCGCATCGATGTGAGATAAACAAGAATCCCTCGATGGCAAAGAGAGTACAGCATGCCACTGTAACTCTAATAGCGAAGTTGCCAGAATACCCTGGAAAGCTATTATAGCAGAGACACAAGATGTCCTACATGTTGTACCTCACACTGACCGAGGAAGATGATGTCATAGAAATTCGGCTCTTCTGATGACCTATGTATGGTACCGATTGCGATTTCATAATGGTCGGTTAGAGTATGAGTGGTATATCTCATCCCTCAGGGCATAAATATGTTTGAAAAATGTAATCAGCCATGTAGCATAATTTCTTAGGTTGAACTACAAGAAACAATGATTGATGATGCATTGTTTATAATGTCCTAGTTGGACAATTAATATACATGTTCTTCATATTCCTTATTGATATATGTCTTGTCATTCATTCAAGTTAGAATTGAAATGATTGCTTAGAGATTATTGCTCTACTTAGCTTATTCAATGAATTGTCTATTGTTGAATAATTATAGTTCTACTGCTCAAAGATATTCAATTATTTGCAATAACAATGCTTCTGGCGGAGAGTTATAACTCTCGCTGGGTCAATTATTCAATTGTCTCACCCCCGTGGGATTCGACTTTTTAGGTAGACGCCAAAAACAAAGGAACCCTTCAGTGGGTGAGCAGCAACAGCAGCAGCAGCAACATCAGGGACAACAGTGATCCTCAGGTGGAGACACTGTCTGTCAAGTCTTATAGATATAAATGTCCTATGTGTTGTCTCTGTACTCTCAGGTCCTAGGAGTCTTTAGATGTTTTAATTAGATCTGAGATTTTGGCGTAATGCCTCGAGATTTTTGTATCTTGCCTTGTACAGTTAACAGGGCAGTTGATGTTGTGACTCTCGAGATGTAATGGTGAATCAGCCTGTAAATAACTTATTTTGTTCTTTTATGAAAGAGTCTTATAGGTTGTGGACCTTTGTGCAAAAAAATTTAAAATTTTTAGTGATTTTTAGTAATTCCGCTGCTAACGAAACTCTTCCTCATTATTTTAAATTTGTTGATCTTGTTTTTGCGAGACGGTCATTACATATTCAGTGGCTCCTACCCGGTGTAATCACTCAAAGGTCTTTCCAGATCCATGTCTCTCATTGGGAACTGATGCCCTAGGTGCTGGTGCTGGCATCTGATCAGCCATATGCGCCATTGTGGTCATGAACTGCTCGAAAAGAGCATGAAAGGCTAGATTTTCTAGCATGGTTTGATCAAGTCAGGGATTCTCAGGCACTGATTCCTCTCTAGCCTGATCCCTTACACCTCCTCCTAGTGCAGCAACACTGCTCTCGGTAGCATGTTCTTCGTGTGCTCCAGCCATCTTTCAGATTTACTTCTTCTCCTATATGAGCAGAAGTCACTATAAGATAAATCGGAGGACACTAGAACAGACTCAACAACCTTAATCCTATGTCTCTATAGACTCAACGAAACTTAGGCTCTTATACCAAAACTTTGTGATGACCCGCCATCAAACTGATATCCAAATCACCACCAGTAATTATGTGGAATAACCATTACCAGTGGATTAACGAAAATCACAAAAAAATAAAACCATTTTGCAAAGAGATCCATTTCCAGGAAACTCTTAAAGAAAGATCCAAAACAATGTATACATCATGGTTCATATTGTACATACATTGTACCATCTCATCTGTAGGATACCATATACCAGTTGCTTTACCCAAACATATACATAAGCAACATAAAACCTTGAGGCAAACAAGCCAAAATATCAGATCATTCATAAAATCATTACGTACTAACTCCCAAGGACCTGAGAGTACAGAGATGACACATAGGACTTCTATCTACAAGACACGACAGACAGCACACTCAACCTGAGCTGTTATTACTATCCCTGATATTGTTGTCCTTCCTCTACAATACGGTCTCTACCTCCTCGTCTGCATCCACCTAACAATTGTGGAAACCACAGGGTGTGATAATTGTCCCAGTGAGAGATATAACTCTCCACCAACAATATTATTATCATAGGTAAATAGTATAAAACTGAGCAGAGGATCTTTTATGTAAATAAGCATGTTTAATAATAAAAAAAATTGTAGTGCAAAGTAATAGCATTGTCTAAGAAAATCAACTATCTATGACAGAGCTATAGATCATCTATTTGCTTTATAAGAAATATGAAGAACATGTATAACATCTACCAATCTAAGATGTATAAAAGTAATGGAGCATCAACCAATGTTTCCATATTCAATTGGAAAGCAAATACGCTACACAGCTGATTACATGTTCACAATCACACTTATGCCCAGTGGAGATGAGGTATACCGCTCATGTTCCAACTAACCACGGCTAC
Organism: Alisma plantago-aquatica; assembly: GCA_963693085.1. Lineage (NCBI taxonomy): Eukaryota > Viridiplantae > Streptophyta > Magnoliopsida > Alismatales > Alismataceae > Alisma > Alisma plantago-aquatica. The sequence continues at coordinate 400,953,130 of OY856415.1, read as the reverse complement.
GTAAAGCATCAGTACCATACAAGGTCAATGGAAGAGCCGGCTGCCATGACCTCACCAATCTCAGTTAGTACGAGACCATTGGTAGTGACCACATATCAAACTACAACTAGCTTGTCGGGGTATAGCGGCATCTTCACTAAAGAGCTATAGCCATAGCATGCACTCTCTTCGAGGAGATACCACATCAACCCTCAGTACATTTTCATCAGGGTGATCTCACAACAACCATGACATTCATTAGGGAGATAACACATCAATCCCCATCTGGATGTAAGGATATGTTTTTCCATCACCCCCACATATTCAAAAAAATTCCCTTTGAGTTAAACTTGTTTCACCATTCAGCAAATCCTGACACTGAATGGATCTATGGACTGGGCAACTACATGATAAGATTCCACTTGATTAATTAGGTGTATTACAGTATCTTTTAGCATGAATCAAGTTATAAGAAAGAATTATAACAGATGCTACAAAGAAAGGTGTAATACATTTATAAAGTACTTTTATAATATTTGGAACACATTGAATGCATAATACTCGGGATCTCAGTCCCTTATCACATTACTGGAAATTATCATCCATTAACGTTATCATAATTATGATTACTAGATCTGGGTATTCAAACCCTTTGTTCATCACTGAACATTGTTACCTCTTATCAGGCAACTATTACCTCTAGGTCCTTAGACCCAGGTATACATAATACTTGTTGCACAAGTATTTCACATGGCTCACAAGGCCCATTTAAACTGTATCATATGAAACATCATAGCTCATACATGGCTATGCTCATCATCTCATGATAACTGCATGGTTAGTATTTCATAATAATAGCAATATCAAATACATATCATCATCATGCAATGCCAAAGAAATACAAGCCTCCCATTATTAGGGTTAGGGTTTTCCCTTTCTTACTGATTAGGGTTTCAAGTGCATACCATTACCATTATTAGGGTTATGGCTTTCCCTTCCTTACCTATTAGGGTTTCAAGTGCATACCATTACCCATTATTAGGGTTAGGGTTTCTACTATTTAACCGATTAGGGTTTCAAATCATATCATCAAGAATAAAACCCTAAATCTTACTTCACTCATATTAGGAGTATCAAAGAATGCTCATTACATAATTATCACATAAGTATAAAATTCTCTCTCATCCTCACTAGGATGTTGATTGCATCATACTCTATTAAATTGGCTCAACCCTTTCTCTAAGGTACATTCTCCTGCTTATCAAAATGCATTAAACTCATTACATCTTAATGTATTACTTGACATAACACACTTCATGTGTTACTCCATCAAGTACATTGAAATTGAGGTGCTTACTTCCATATCGGTTTTGAGGTGCTTCCACCATATCGGGCATAAAGGTGTGTGCGTTCTTCCATATTGGGTTGCTCATCATTAGGGTTTGCATATCGGGTTAGACCCTTATGCTCATATCTCTTCAAACCTTCACGGTATCGACCTATCCTTCACCATGTGATAAGTAACAGCCTAGATAGTAGGTTAGACTAGACCAACTCAAATGTAGAAACCAATATGGGTTTGGGGTTCAAATGTATACAGGTCTCACATCACCATGTTGGGTTTCAACACCATATCGGGTTAGGGGTATATACTTGACACCATATCGGGTTGGGGTTATATACTTGACACCATATCAGGATAGGGGTATATACTTGACACCAAATTGGGTTAGGGGTATATACTTGACACCATATCATGCATAAGGTGTGTACTCGACCCATATCATGCAAGAGATGTGTGTATGTGTCACTCAAATCGTCCATGAGCTATAAACTCATCACTATATCATGCTAGTGGTGTGTTCACATCTCCATGTCAGGTTAGAGATGCTTCAACCTGATATCAGGTTGGACCATGATGATGTCATCATCATCAATCTCAAGACCTTTGCTCTTACTATTCTAGTTCATGTACAATAGGTCTATGCAACTATTAGAACTCATGGATTCATCAATTATTCAAGAAAATTCGAAATTGAAAGTAGATCATCAAGTATGGCAAGATTGATGGTGAGTAATAACATAATTGGGTTCAAGTTATATAACCCACCTCAAGAACAACTTAAAAGCTCCAATCCCCAAAGCTTCACGTTCTCAAGGTTGAATATGAGCTTCAAAACTCCTCTATATTCAAAGAATCACCATGTATAAGTATTTAGTGAAGAAGAAAAGAAAGGAAGATCACAACCCTAGATCCATGCTTTAATCCAAGGTTTAAGATGATCATGGCTTCACCTTATGGTTAAGACTTGAGCTCCTTCTTGTTCCTTAGCACCATACACGATATCTCACCACTCATGCATGATATCCCCTCACTTGTGTCCAATATCCCTTCACTTGTGGCCGATATCACTTTGCTATGGCCGATATCACTTTGATATGGCCGATATCACCTTGCTATGGCCAATATCAAGGCTCTATGCACGATACCATTTCACCTATGAATGATATCAAGACTATATGCATTATATCTAAGAGAAAGAGTGTGGTAAGATTCGAAAATTTTCACTAGTAGGTGAAAGGAATGGTATATATAGTTGTGGTTCATGAAAAAGAGTGTATGTGAGGTGTCATCATTTTACACTACTAGGTGCCATGTGTCCATGCATGGTTGACACGTTTCCATGCACACATATTTATCTTTACATGAAAAACTCTTGGGGATAATCTAGGGACAATATTTTGGCCCTTAGTTATCTTGTTGAGCAAAGTATTCCAACTCAACATCACTTTATTCACAAACTGATACACTTTTTCTAAGGAAAGTTACAAACCGATACACATCACCTCCTTGAGGTGCTTAACCCGTTAAGGCAAAGGACAAGAGTTGATAAAATGATATGGGTCCTCCTCTATGGCTCCTTGGCCGATAGGCATCCCCATATAAGCTCTACAACTTGATACAACCAATATAAAGGCTTCAACTATACATCTTTTCTTGGTCTTTTCATCACCATTAAAAGATGATTCCAACATGTTGCCTCCTTCTTTTTCTCTCCTCTAGGTGATTCTAAGAGAGATTAGGGACATTATGGAGGTGGAAATTTGCATATCAACCCTACATTTTGGATAAATTTCAAATTGCACCAAAACTTGTACACAAGGCACAAGCATTATTCAAAGAAGCTCTAACTTGAAGCTTAGGCTCTCCACAAGACACCCCTTAGCATAATTCTCTCTCTTATGATGCTAAGACACTTGGGGTACATTAAAAATGTGATATATTGCAATATAACCCCTCATATTGGGTAAATTGTAATTTACACCCAAACTATCATATAATGCACAAACTATTTGCGAATAAGCTCAAACTTGAAAATTAAACTCAAGAAGAGTCTTAATTACTTTTCATAAGATTAAAACAAGTTTATGAATAAATTACTTAAGCAAAACTTATAGGTTATAGCATAACCCAGGTCAGGGATGTTACAATATCATCTGAATGAGCCCTCAGAGTCATGATTTGACTCCTCCAAAGGAGGAATGACAATGGCATGTTATAACTTATCACCTACATCCCACTCACAGGATATGAACAATAAAAATTTAGTTTATTGGATTCAGATGGATTGGTGACAATCTTGCATTGACTTAATTATGTATTAGGAATGTACTGGTATTTTGAGAATAATAGAGAACTATAGTTTAGGTTTGGTTCAGTTGTATTTGCTACATATGAAGAAATAAGTCTGTCAGAAGTAGCATTAACTTAACCACCTATCCTTTTTATCCTTCAATAGAAATCTTTTACATATAATTTTACATTTGGAATATTTATGGCCTTGTTGTGGACAACAAGAAAAAAAATCTTAGACATCTCATCCATATACGTAAAGTAGAATGTATTATCATTCATTCTTGTAAAAAAATGAACCTATCTTCACACAAATCCCAAAACCATAGGTACTAACATATTTAGTTCGTGAATCCATAGGCCAAATTCTGGACTTAGTGGTGTTTTAATCATTTGTTGGATTAGTTCAACAACCACTTACATCAGCCATGCCACCTCTAACTATTCCACATCTATCATATTTACCACACAATCAAATCCATATCCTTGGACCCTCAAAAGGGGTTTATGGATAACCCTCAAACAATGAAATGGACTTCTTTAACAATCTTGAACACCTTTTGTAATACCTATGCCTTCATCCCATAGCTGATGAGGGATCACATCAAAATGACAAGAGTCCTTTATGATGAATTTAGATCAAGTTAAACTTTTTCAAATTATATGACCCAATTCAAATATATCATAAATTTATATAACCTAATTGACATGAGAAGAACAAGTTGTTTTTTCATATAGTGTGATAACCACCCACCATTGGTCATCACGCTTGATCACCTCCTATGCAATCATAGTTGATTCATATGTCTAACCTTATCTCACAGAACAATACTTCCTAAATCATCTATTGAAACAATCCTATGACCCTTGACACATAACATGTTAGTTGGGGTTCAAGACTGTTCCTATTTGAAAGATTCTAGTGTAAAAATATTCCCTACTTAGATCTCATTCACTCTTGTTGTATCAATCATAATACGTTATTCCCCAAAATATCATAAAACTATTAAACCACCAAGCCATGACTTCAAAAGAAAAAAAACCTATGGAGAACTTTAGAAAAACACCCTTATAGATGCCTCTCTATGCTTAGAACTTCGACCCTAATCATACCCAGAAGCCTAATATAGTTACCTCCTCAAATAATAATTGGTAAAAAAATTAACGCACCACATCCATGGTATTCTTTAGAAAAGATGACCCATTGTAACGACCCCCCCACCTGTTATCCCCTATTTAGGCGGACCAAGAGGGCAAGGCCCATTACCTTCATACATGACCGATGGTTTAGTAAATAACCAAAAATAATTAATAATTTCACTAAATCCAAAGGAGTTTGTAACAAGATAAATATTCTCCACTAAGGAGTTACATGATATAGATCTCTAAGGTTGCAACATGAAAATAAAGGCTAGCTAGCTATAACCTCCATGATTACATTAATGCCTTCTCTTTATGATGTCTTCTTTTCTTGGATGTCCATATTCATCATACATGTAGAATAGCAGATTATCCTAAAATGATGAAAAACAAAAGCTCAGTCTGTATAAAAAGCTATATTGGTGTGTGGAGGAACCAAATTGTTTGCATCGAGTTGTAACAACATATCCACAACAATTATTGTTACACAAATTCATAACTTTTCAACCAATTTTCACTCAACCTTTGGGATACCCTCACTGAGGGTTTTGTCCCTACAGTGGACTATACACCACCTATCAATCTAGGGCTAGGTGCCATGTTAGGCCACCTCTCATTCCAGAGCTAAGTGCTACCCCAATCTGGGGCTTGACCTCATATGACCTTCCCAATTTGGGGCCTGGTCTGACCCTCCCAATCTGGTGCCTACTCTTTAGTCATCATCATGACTCTTTTATTTATTTCCATTTTCAAACTTTTAGAGTTGGTATGTGGGGTTCGAGCAAGTTACAAGCATAAATTGTGATGGTGACTATATAGATTGCAGGAAATAAATAAACATGAAATCATTGATTCTCAAGCAGTCTAGAAAACCTAGGGAAACACTGACAAACTAATGTGGGTATTCATAGGCATAACCACATATCTTGATCAATCAGGAGTAACCAAAATAGTAACCAGGCAATTATCCTAAAAGTTAAAGCATAACACCCATGTATCATAATTCTATCCAAATTTCATTACTAAGACTAATTTGGGCATCAAGTTAGCTTTTCATTAGGGTCTTGTCTTCCTAAACCTTAATTATCACTTTTCACAACATTTGGGTTGACAACCCTAATCTTATCATTAATTGCACTTTTAATCTCAGGGTTAATCTTAGGGAAATTCAAATTATCAAATCATGGGTTGTTAACTTCACATAAGTTTCAAGTTGATCTTTTTATCGATAAAATATCAATCTTTTACTATCAATATCAGTTGAACACATTAGGATCATCAAAACCTATAACTTAGGGTTCTAATTCATTAACTATTTCAAATTTGTTAACTTTATGTAATTTTCAAACTAGCAGAAGATCTAGGCATTGCTCATATTTTTATTGAATTCATCATATTTGTTTTGAGAAAAAATTCATATATTATATGACCCCATTGGATCATCCTACTAAATATTATGATTTTTACAAAATAAAACATATTGGACCTATAAAAAAAGCATGTCACAAAGAGGAAGGTTTTACCTATTATCCATGTGAATTGGTTGACCAATAATGCACCGCCAACTCCACAACTCATCCCAGCAAGGTGGAGGTAGACTAATAGGGTTGAAGGACCACTTTTCCCTTCCCTTCCTATTTCAGGGTCGAGTGCAGGGATATATTTCTACTCCCACTCGTTTTCAACCACTGCACCAATCTTTCCGTGAGCCAGTTGGTCAACCAATGAGTTGACTTGAGGGCCTAGGCTTCTTTGTCGGCAATCAAGAACTCCTCCACCTTCTCCCTACTCTGGTGAATTCATCAAGGGCCTCAATTGCCTAGATGTTGGTCAGAGATGATAGAGTGGCAAGGGAGTTCTTCGGCAAGACAACAAGAGTAGGTAAGGGGAGGACATGATGGATCGAGCAATTGGGGGAAGAGACGTTATTAGGGAGTCAAGGGAAATCTTTATGAGCACTTGAGATGTTTGTATAGGGCCTAAGGCCCCTTTTATAGTCTGGGGTTGGCCATGGCTTCCCTATTATTTGGGAGATCCTTCTAGTGATCTCCAAACTAGGTAAAACCTAGGGTAGGCAGACTTAGTTTGATCTCCTAAACTCAAAGGAAAAGTTTCCAAACTCGTTTGTGGGTTGATGAGGGAGAATGGTGGGAAAAGATCTCGCTGCTGCAACTTCTTGTTGCCTAAACTAGCCGAGGGTAGGAGATGATGCTACCACTGTTGGATCTCAGATCTGACGGTCAACATGCCATGTACAAGATAAAAGTCTGAAAATTGGAATTTTGATTGGAATGTATTATCATGACGTTTAATATATTCTCCCATTAATACAAACACTTTAGGGATTTTACTAAAATCCATAGCTCTCATTCTATCAATCCTTTTAATATCAAATATTTAGGGAAATTCTTAAATGACTTTATCTAGAAGTGGGAAAAGATTGGGACCAAAATTCAAAAAGAAAGATGACTTTTCTTAACATGCAAGTATTGCCTTTATAAGGCATATTTCAAACATGAAACACACCCTTTTCTCTTTCTTTATTTTCTATTTTCATTATTTTGAATATTCTCCTTATTAAAAACCATGTGCAAATGAAAACTAATTATTTGTGGCCATCCATTCCACCTTCTAGAGAATTCTACACAATTCTCACAAGTACACTTAATTATTTCTTTTTTTTCTTTTAGTTTATTATTGGATTTTCTTTTCCCCCTCTTCCCTTTTATCCATTATTGGATTAACACTACAGTAGAAATCACAAAATCAATCATTGAAGGGAAATTTGCAGGATAACCTTTCTTATAAAAACAAAGCACACACATTTCTAATATGTCCCATTTAGTAAAAGTATTGCAATTCAACCAAGTAAAATACAAGTGAAACTGGGGCTATAACATTCTTCCCCTCTTATAGGAATTTTGTTCTCAAAATACGACTAATCATACCAAAAATTGAGATAAGACTTTTCCATGTCCGTCTTTAGCTCCTATGTGGCTTCATGCTCTACATGGTGCTTACAAAGAACCTTTACCATCTCTATCTTTTCATTCCTAAGATCATTCACCTTGGTATCCAATACCCTCATAGGTGATTCAAGGTATGTCACCCTCCCCTGGAGTTCAATAGGTTCCGTACCTAGCATATGGCTTGGATCCTTTACATAGTGCTTTAGATTGGATACATGGAACGCATTATCCATCATATTATATTGAGGGGGTAAAGATAAATGATAAGAAGCTTCACCAATCTTTTCTGGGATTTCAAACGGACCCACGTATCAGGGACTCAACTCTACTCTATTCTTAGCTATAGCTCAAAGGGGTCTAATTTTTAGAAACACATGTTCACCCACAGTGAAATGCAAGTCAGTCCGCTTCGCATCAACAAATGGCTTATGTCGATACTGGGCCTCTCTAGCCTTTGCCTGATCAAAACAACTTTTTCCACATAAATGTAGTTCTTCTAACCTCAGCAAAGTCCTCTCACCGACATCATCTTAGTTAAGCTGTGACAGATACATCCTCCCATTAAGAGCTTCATACGGAGGCATCCCACGACTGGCTTGATAACTATTATTATAAGCAAACTCAGCTAAGGGCAAGTATTGCTCCCATGATCCACCCCAATTGAGCACAAATGCTCTCAACGAGTCTTCTAAAGTTTGGATTGTTCTTTATGACTATCCATCAGTTTGGGAGTGATAGGTTGTGCTAAATTTCAATATTGTACCGAGTTCCTCATGCACTTGCTTCCACAACTTAGACGTGAACTTAGGATCACGATAAGAAATAATCAAACTCATAATACCATGTAGTCAAACTATTTCTTGAATATATAGTTCAGCTAGGTTTATCACCTTGGTAGTGATCTTTAAGGCAAGGATATGTGCTGAATTGGTTAGGTGATCCACCATAACCCATATTGCATCATGACCTTTGTTTGCTCGGGGAGACCCACCACAAAGTCCATAGTGATTTGTTCCCATCTCCACTCAAGAATCTCAATCGATTACATTAATCCACTGGGTTGTTGGTGTTCATCCTTCACCATCTAGAAAGTGAGACAATTGGCCACATATGTTGCTATGTCACTCTTCATTCTAGGCCACCAAAAGTATCGCTACAAGCCTTTAAACATCTTGGTGGTGTCGGGGTATACCATATACTTAGAACCATGAGCTTCTTGAAATATATGGATCTTCAATGGCGAATATTCAGCAAGCCAAATACAACTCTTGTATCAGACCCCAGCATATACTCCCACTGAGAGATGTGTTTTAGGTTTCTCTAATAAACCTCTCATCTTGTCAAGCTCTGGGCTGGCTAATTGGGTGGCTACCAACTCATTCAACAAGTCTGGTTTAATTTGAATGTTAGCCACACAGATATGGTCTTCTAATGGCTGTGGAATCCACCTAGCAATCTCTTCCAATTCTCTTCACTGGGTAGATAAGACAGTTGCACATCTGAGTTATTTTTAACTAAGCGCATCTGCTACGACATTAGCTTTTTCAGGGTAGTAGGTGATGGTCAAATCATAATCTTTTATATACTCCATCCATAGTCTTTGTCTCAAGTTTTTGTCCTTTTGAGTTAGGAGGTACTTCAAGCTTTTATGGTCGGTGAAGATTTCAAAGGTGGCTCCATACAGATAGTGTCACCAGATTTTCAGGGCATGAATAATTGCAGCAAGTTCTAGATTGTGTGCTGGGTAGTTTACTTCATTCGGCTTGAGCTGTCTACAGGCATAAGCAACAACATGTCTACTTTGATCTATAACACATCCAAAACCCAACTTTGATGCATTGATGAAGATCATAAAACCTTCATTTCCTAATGGTAGAGTCAATAAGGGAGTTGTTTCCAACTTCTCCTTCAACTCCTAGAATCGAACTTCGCACAAATCAGACCATACAAACTTCCCATCCTTTCAAAGATTGGTGAGGGGCAGAGCAACCTTTTAGAAATCCTTAATGAAGTGTTGATAATAACATGCCAATCCCAGGAAGTTGTCAATCTCATAAGGGTTCTTCAGTGATGGCCAATCATGTACAACTAACAGTTTAGTAGGATCCACTGAGATGGTTCGTCCAGATATAATGTGTCCAAGGAACATGACATGGTCTATCCAAAACTGGTAGTTTAAGAATTTCCCATAGAACTTTTGATTTCTCAGGATATCAAGGGTTGTAGCGAGGTGGTCGTTGTGTTGTTCTAAGTCATCGGAGTAAACCAGGATGTCATCTATGAACACAATAACAAAAGAGTCTAGGAAAGGTTGAACCACACTATTCATGAGATTCATAAATGCACTCAAGGCATTGGACAATCCAAACGACATGACTACAAACTCGTAGTGGCTATAACGGGTTTGAAATGCAGTTTTTGGGATATCCTCACTATTGACTCGCAACTCATGATACCCCAATCTTAAGTCAATCTTTGAAAAGACTTGGGTAGATATGAGCTAGTCAAATAGGTCATCTATATAGGGTAAAGGATACTTGTTCTTAATGGTATCCTGATTTATCATTCTATAGTATATGCACATATAGAGTGATCCATCATTCTTCTTCACAAAGATGACTAGTTCTCCCCATGGAGAAGTGCTAGGTCAGATGAAACCTTTTTCTAGCAATTCGTGCAGTGGGGGCCATCTTGTAAGGTGTCTTGGAAATAGGGTTTTTCGTGGGAGTTAACTCTATTGAAAAGTCCACCTCTCTCTCAGGAGGTATACCAACAAAATCATCCAGGAACACATCTACAAAGTTCTTGACTACCTCAATCTCCTCTAAGGGTTGTGCTTTAGGCTCCGGCTCAGTAACTACTACTAGGAATGCCTGACAATCTTTGGCTATCATATGTTCTACCTTCAAGGCTGACCCATATAGGCTAGTGGTAACATCCTTCCTACCTCTAATGGTGAACGGTGAATGACCTTGTCTCTCTATTCTTATTTTCTATTACCTATAGTATATCTTTGTGTTATAAGTATAGAGCCAATACATACTAATTATCACATCAAAGTCATTCATGTCAAGGAGAATAAAAGAAGTAGCGAGTTCATTATTTGGGTATTTTACATGTATAACTGGGGTTTTCAAGAGAGACGCAAAGATTTAACCAGTTGGGTTAGTGACATCCAAAATGTATCCTAAATCCTTGATGTGCAAACAAAGCATTATTGCAAGATTTCTCACAATAAAAATATTGGTAGAACCAGAGTCAAACAAAGATTTTACATTTTGTCCCATGATATCAAGCATTCCTACATTGTTTTCATAATAGTCAAACTATTGCATTGCTTAGCTAAAGATATGGAAAAAGAACTCTAATTGTGATCACCCTCCATCAGACGATTAGCATTGGCATGTGCCTCTTCATTGTCACTAGAAACTCGAGCCTGCCTCCGCTCTCCTGTAGGTGGGCATGCAACTGGTGCGACCGGGTGCTTCTACCACTGGGCCCAGACTTATCAGGTCTGGAAGAGGACAGTTGGCCTAAAAGATTCCTTCTTGCTGGCAACGAAAGCACACCTTCTTCTCAAAGTGACACTTGCCTGAGTGTGAACTTCTGCAATTGTGGCACCTTGAATGGTGGTTCTTGTTGTGGAGTTTTACCTTTCCTCCATGTCTTCCTTTAGCGTGGTTGTATCCTTGTCCTTTTCTATGATCATTCCTTGGGACAGAGGTGCCTTCAGTGAATCCTGGGGTACCCCTTTGGTAACAGTATGTTCATTCAACAATGTGCAAAATTTGTGGTGGCACATCTGCCATGCATCAACTCTAATCACTACCCCTTCTCTTATAGTCTAGAAAGAGATAAACATTTAAATTCTGATTCACCACCCGTGCATCCTGGCAATGGAGGAAGGACTTGTAGATTTGATAAAATCCAAGTGTAATGAAAACATAGCCTTTCATGATGTTCTTCATTCAGATAAGAAGGTCATCGTGGTCTGGGATAGATGCTATTGTAGAGGAGACGACACAAAAGATCAAATCATTAGGAACATCACTCAACTTCAAACCAACATGGAAGCTCAGTATAATGAAATCCCTAAAATTAATGGTATTAATGTTGTCACACTCCACTCCACATGTTGCCTTCATCTGCACAATCATCATCCATCTTTACAACTGTCGGGAACCCTCTGTGTGCCTCTACACAATCCTTGCCAATAGTCTTCACAGTTTTCGGGCTCCCTTCATGTACACTCCTCTCAATAGAAGCATTTTAGTGTGACGATAGTTTAAAGACTATCGTCTCATGGTTGCCTCTCGGATACCCGCATGTGAGTGAGGAATCAGGCACGAAGAGATTGTGGAGAGAATCAGATTCTGGGAGCACGTACAGAAAGTGGGAATAAAATTTGCTAATTATTTCCTTAATTAATTCCACTTTTAATTTGGTAATTTTAAATTGCCACTGATTAGATGTATAGACACCTTTAAAATTTGGTCCTTTTTACAAACACTATAATAGGTGGTTTAGAGGCATCTTAAATACAAATGCTTGTAAATTAGATAGATAGTGGCCTTTTTTATAAAATCCACTACAATAAACGCCATTGATGGGAATTTTTTCCTTAGTGCATGCATTAACTTAAATTGATTCATACATGCTTTGTGCATGGGAAAACTACAACTTGTTCATCTTGAAATCTAGATCTAGTGAGCCAAACTTGGCTAACATAACTAAGGCATGATGTGAAAAATATGAGAAAGATTGGATTGACTTGGTAGATGACACCCCACTAGGTTAAGCTTCAGGAACTTCTAGTCATTGCATGTGCCTCTATTCTTCATTTTCTCCAAATCCTACAGACATTGTGTCCCAGTCATGCAAAACAAACAACAATGTAAGTAAGCGGTACTTGACACATTATAAAACAAAAAGCAATTATAAATTTGACCATGAATTAACTTAAACATTCTTTGAATACTTTAAACATGATGAATTGGGTAAGCTAAAATATGTTTCCTCTATTAATGCCCTGATGAAGCCCATAATTTCTCGGAAATCGCATAACAATCTATAAATGTCAATGATTAAGGTTCACTTAAAATCTTAGCCAATTTTATAACTTGATCATTATCTTAGAACTTGATTTATTCCTTAATGTCGTTGATGTCATTCTTGATGATAATTGTATGGCTCCCTCATAATTCCACAATGGGATTTCTATCCTTAATCCATAATTAAATTTCTCCCTCCTTGATCATGATGCATTAGTCATATGTCATAGCCATAGTTAGGACTTTACAATAGACCATAAGTAGGCAAACAATCATGTAGTGATATCTAAACATGAAGTCAATTGGGGAGGCATTCATAAATTTCATGAGATATAATGTAGTACATAATTATAAAAATAAACATCCAATCAATCAAAGTTGAATTGTGACAAGAATCATGGATTTATTACATATAGAAAACCACCTTATGTCAAGTCCTTTGACTTGATTGAGCTCTTAATCACCTATAATTTTGGTTAATAACATGATATGTACGTTAGTTTAGGATCATTAAATCCTAATTTTTTATCATTGAATTATTAACAAGATTTATAATAGATAATAGGGTTTGAAAATAGGATAGACCATAAAGAATACAAAAACCTTTCCAACACATATTTTCCAAAAAAAATTGAGATCATATGCAATTGTTATGAATTTTGCGTGATGGGCCAATCAGTTGTCAAGAAACTATATGTTTGACATTGATTTAAATCCAAAAATGAATCATTGTAAATAAAACAAGAAAGGATAGAAAACATTGGTGAGCATGACACATAAGTTAAAAGTGTGTTGGTCATTCAACCAAAAATCACAAGTTGCGCATCTCAAAAACTAAAATGTGTGCAAAAAGGAAAAAATGTCCATCCGACGTAAACCATCCAATTAATTAGGCAGGAAACCATGGCCACTACATGACCTGGTTTATTCCCTTCATCCAAGGCACAAGTTGCATCTTCTAGAGGTTTGACCTCTGATTAGAGTTTGATAGGCAGTGATCAAATGTAGACGCATGAGTCTCTGGAGGGTTCCTCGTACCAGGATGAAGCCAATGAGTCAACTCATGGCCTCTAGCATGCATTGGGGTTCCATCTCTACTTTTCCATGGTTGGAGTGCCATCAGGAAAGCATGAACTTGAGAAACATCACTATCTGGCCATGAAAACTAGGCAAATAAATTTGTGGAGACAAAACGAAGATGTCACAAGAAGTAAGAAGATTTTCATGATACTGATTTTCCAGAGATCTCAAGAATATAGGGAAGAAAGTTTGGGGCATGAAACTAGTCAGAAACACATTAAATAAGATCGGAAAATAATCGTAGAGATCAAACAAAGGTTGGGGCTTAGTTCCCTTAGACAGAGGATTCCTAAGATGCAATAGCAATAAGCGCCAGCAAAGAGCTCAAAATCATCCTATAGGGAATAAGAAATGTGACAATAAGTGAAGGAGAAGTTCCTAGGGCAAACAAGTGATGCAAAAGTGAATGTGGGGTTCCTGAGAAGTGTATTGGTGTGCTAATTGCTAAGAAGAAGGCATAGGAGGCTTTGGCGAGGTGGTGGTCGCCAAACAAGGAGGGTGAGTAGGTCTGACAGTTTGAGAGCATTGGAGGTTTAATTGATAGAGGGGGAGCAAAGGTTGAAATCCGATGATCATTTACGATCGCTTATATAGACATGATATTGCTCATGGTGCCCTATGCAACTCAGGGTGTCAAGGAAAGGAAACCCTAATTTGGGAATTTGGCTCACATAGAGATAGGGAAAGCGAGTAATGGCTTTCTCAATTCGAGGAAGGTGATAGATTCAAAGGTGAACAAATCTCATGGAGAGATTGTGAGATGAGAAAGAACAAAACTCAGACTATGAAATGTTCTAAATAGGTCCAGGCCTCATACAAGAATTGGGGTAGGACAATGATTAAATAAAATTTGGATCACGGGGATTAAATAATGACCATTAGATTGTGCAGAGGAAAAAAGGAAGGAATTAAAAGAGGTATGTGACAGGAGTAATAACTAGATCTTAGGTTTAATTCATTGCATTAAATTAATTTCAATGAAATCCTAGTTTAACTACATAAAAATGTTTCCTAATCGATTTAGGTTCAAACAAAGTAAAGATGATTCCAAACTTGGACCAGAAGATAATTAGGTAGTCTAAATTCTTCCTAGCCAAAAGGATTTAGGTTTTGAATATCTTTTGTCCATAATTTCTATATTTTCTATTAACTTGATCTTTATGCTTTAAAGGATAAAAAATGTGAAACATATTTCCTTAATCATTTCTTTTGAGTAAAATAATGAGATCAACAATAATTTTCCACTTTAATATCTTTTTGTGCCTTTTGGAGATATTATCTTGCAATGGATTGAAAGAAAGAGATTAATGATATATATCTTTAAAGTTATTTAAAAATAAAATAATATTTCTTGTTATAAGTTATCTACTTCACATTTTCGAATTCCAATTATTATATCTTTCTCTTTTATTTCATTTAAACATCCTAAATGGTAGGAGAGAGAGAAAGGAAAGGGAAAACTAATATTTATCATTTTGATTTAGTTGAAACACATTATTTCATATTGAAAGATAAAAGGTGTTTTGAGATTCCTTTAGTTTTTCCCACTTCATTGTTCAATAAAGAATATCATTTGATGTCCTTTTTACATTAAGCCCCTCAGGTATCTTTATTTAAGAAAAACAGTATTCTAAGGTTTGAATTAGTTGTGAGATTTTTGGGGTGTTGCAATTATACCCACCTTAAAATAAATTTCATCCTCAAAATTCTCTCTAGAAAACTACACACATTAGGGTTTTTCTTACCTCTTTAGTTAGTGATAGTTTACATTTCAAGGCTCATTTAGGCTCATAATTTTGCATGAAAAGAGATATGTAACATATGACACCTGTGTTTTAGAAAGACTTTTGTGATCATGGGTTAACTATCACCGCAATCCTCTTCTTCTTTTCCTACCTCCATGCTAAAAGTCCTAGCTTGCCTCTTTGGTTGTGTATTTTGATTCTTATCTTGGTTATTGTCCTACTTCAGGATCTTAAGGGAAATTTGGCTTAGTATGCCCTGGTTCTCCAAAGTAGTAGCATGCTCCCATACCAAGCTTTCATGGGCCTGCATGATTCCTCTTACAAGTTCGGCATTGTGGATGTTCATCTTTTGGTTTAGGTTGTTTTCTATTTACTACATAGTTGTTGGAAGGAGAGTGTTGGTTGTTTCTATGGGGAACATCATCCTTTTATGATCTTCCAGGATGGTCTTGCAACTCTAGGGATGAATCTAGGGCTTCTTGAATAGACAGATGCCTCTTCCTGACAAGTTGGGCTTACAAGTTGGGCTTGATTACTAGAATGAACTTCTTTTCTCTACACTTCTCATAGTTGTGATTACCATAATCCACTCTTCACCTTTAGTGACTACATCCACTTCTTCTTCACCAGAGAAGGAGTCATACCTTATCTTGAGGAAGTCTACTAGTGTCAACTCAACATGTCTTGGGTGCTAGAATCTTTGGCCCAGAGCAATGGTGAGTGCTCTAACCGAGTCCTCTAGGGTTGCCTTAGAGTTTCTTTCATACTCAATTCCTTCACTTGAGGAACTAGAACCATCATAGACCTTGTCCTTCACCTTGTTAGTCTCTTAGGGGTCATCAGAAAAAGGACATATACCTAGGCATAGAACATATGAATCATATTCTTTCCTAATGGCAATCTACTTGCTTGCTCTGATACCATATTGTAACATCCCACTTTGTAAAACATATACATTATTGAGCGAAGCATGATCCTCAAGGGTATGTCAAAAAATGATAATTATTGCAAATTAAAGTAAATGAAATACCATACATTAACTTAAGTTGATTTGTACATAGTTTGTGCATAGGAAAAAGTACAACTTGTTCATCTTGAAATATAGATCTAGTGAGCCAAACTTAGCATTATGTGAAAGATATCTAAAATATTGGATTGGTTGGTAGATGGCATCCCACCAGGTTACATTCATAGTCTTCTAGTACTTTCTTGTACTTCAATTCTTCACTTGCTCCAAATCCTACAGACATCGCGTCACAACAATGTAAGTAAGTGGTACTTGGCACATTATAAACAAAAAAAAATATAAACTTGACATGAAATAAATTTGGCCATTAATTAATGTTATATCCTCAATCTTGGTAAAATTGAATGATATAAATACAAGAATTATTGGATAAATAATTTTGTCCAACGATATGATTGATGAATAATAGTGTTAATTTCCTTTGTGGCATGGGTGCTTGTGGAACAAGATAAATAATAGAATAAATTCATACATGAATATAAAATAATGGTTTTTGAAATATTGCATAATGGAAATATGGAACAATATGTAAGTTTCTAAAAGAAAATATGGTGTATGGTGTTTTAAATAATTAAAAGGTAATTGTCAATCTAGTTTGGCAACACACATTTTGGGATAACATTAATGAGTTCCTATATTTTTTAAGGAACATAAAAAGGAGAGAGGAAAAGAATAATCTCGAATCCATGATCAAATTATTCAAAGTGCCATGTTTTTCTATGTGTTTCTTAATGGCTTTTGAATATACCAACTAACAAAGATGGGATCGTCGATATATGTGTTTATATATATGGAAAGATATTGAAGACCTACCTTGACAATCGTGCATGCCCTTTTTTGAAGTTTTAGTCTTAACTATGAGAAAGAGAGGGAGATTTATAAAAGGAAGAGTTTGGATTAAGCCGCCATAGGCATGGCAGTAAACGATGAAATTGGAAAGTAATTAACAGAGGAGAAAGGAAACCAGGAATATTGTTCCTTCTCTAACCCCTACGGCTCCTTCTAGGGTATACATATATAGAGCATAGATCCTCACAACAAGGAGACATGAATATAGGTTTCCTTTGACTGTAGACAACCCGCAAATGGATCTTGATTGGCAATGGGACTCCTTCTCCTTCTTTCTTGTTCCTTCTTCTTGTTCCTAGTCACGATGGGAAATTGGTAGGAATTAAAACTGACTGTGAGCCACTGATACCGGGACTGAATAACCTCATCAGAGCCTATCATCCTGATGGTATCAGTCTCCTTCTTCCTCCCTCCCACGCACGCTGGGGTATGAACCTGCTACCCTTCGTATAACTGCAAACCGGCAACCCCAGTCAGATCTTCCTGAGTCATTTTGGCAACCAGTGATGGTGGAAAGAAGTCTTGGGGGCCTTGGGCGGCCACCGTCAGAGCATCGTTCCTTGGGCACCAAGCGGCAGTAGGAATGTCTACCTTGCCCAACGCAGCAACGCCACCGCATGAGGCTTGCACATAGGTGATCTAGAGTCCTCAACGCTAGGAGTGGGCAGACAGTGGTGTAACGTGAGAGGAAAGTGGATAGGGAGGAGAAGACCAGGGCGTAGATCTCCTACCCTAAGACCCTCGCACTCAATATGCCTCCAGTCATCGAATTCAGCTAACCAGACCCTGAATGTGAGAAGAGAAGGCCAGCCGGGGACATCTGCTGCCTAATGGACAAGCTTCGGTCGCACACTGAGGATGGGCAGTAACTACACTAGAAGGAAGAAGACCTAAGGAGGGTGGAAATGATGGCCACGACGGTGCATCGATGATCGATCATCCTCCATCTGGAGGTAGTGTTGGACGGCGACACTTACGCGAGTTTTGAGATCGCAAGTCGCAAGGAACCCAGGGTCTGAATTTTGTTGCGGTCCAATCCAACCAACCCACCAATGCCCAGTCCAGAAGGGAACCAAAGGTATGACCCGTGTCCAGTAGTTTTTGGATTGTAAAGCATCAGACAATCAAAAGGTGCCACATGTCCTCATTCTTAAGACTAAAATGTGGGTTTCTTGGTTTTCTTGTTGATTGGATAGTATTCTTGAAGTGTAATATGTATGATAATCTGCATGGCTCACCATCACGGTATGTGGTTACAATTATGGCTATCTGGAATATAGTTTGTTGAGGTTTCCCTAATGACTCTCGAGAACTGATTTGATAAATAAATTGTTAATTGTTTATTTAATTCATGTTCAACTATAATGCCAATATGAGTATCACATAAGTAAATGATAATATTCTAAACCCTAGGCTGACGTATATCATGGGCTGATGAACATGAGCCCTGGATGGGACAGTGAGCATGCCCAAGATAATATATCCATTAAGGGTTAGGATATGTAAAGAATATGCCAGTTCTTATTAGCAATATTTTATGTGTATTATGTGATCATGTTAGTTGCACACATTGTGGTTGCACCCACGTACACAATATTGTAATATGTCGACTGCATTTTGTTTGTCAGAGTTTTAGATATATGTTTCACATGATAAAAAAACATGAAGACTAAGATGAAAGATATCAAAGGTATTAAAGATATACCAAGGAGAATTACATAGATGATACTTCTTCTCAATAGGTATTAGTTCCATGAGGTATATAACTTTACAATTTGTAAACAATATTTGAAATTGAATTTAAATTGTTTTCTATTATTTATTATTTGCTAAATCTAGATCCTTGGGAATTTAGGTAATGACTCTCAACTTTAACGTCTTTCCTTAATTGGGGGATGCGGAAAGTGAGGTCGTTACATTTGGTATCAGAGCCCAAATTTTGTCAAATAATACTAAATAGTTTATAATTGCAGGTAATCTGAAGAAATATGAGGGAATTATTATGGCATTTTCTAAAGACTGAGGTGTCTAGAAGGGACCACGACCGAGGGCTGGAACAATTTTCTTCCACACCTCTAGTCATCTTATGCGGACTCCCGGGCCCATGCATCATGCCTGGACAAAGTCAAAATATTTTTCTTAAAAAAAACACCTTTAGGTTTACTTCTCATCTTGATTCATCCATTTCTCATCCTCTTGCTTAATAAACCCTAAAAGAATAGTTCTCTCCTCATCTACAGTTAGGGTTTGAGAAGAAGTAGGATTAAGGCATCCTCCACTAGTTGATTTACATGTAATATAGAAATGATAATGTACATGTAATGTGGAAATAATGATACTGATAAAGTAAAGAGAAAATGTTATATGGGTTTTCCCTATGGGGTTAACTCTAGATGGAACTAGGGTTGATTTAGAAGAACCCTAGTGGGTCAAGGAACATCGAAACCCTCAGAGGTGGGATATAGTTCCTAACCTTAACCCTAAAATCCTAATCATGAGAAATGCAAATAGTGTGGTGATATAATACCCTACCCATATGAACCCAATTAGGGTAAGAGGAAAGAGAGAATATTAATGTTCTGGTAACCCATGCATGAACAAGGCATGTGAGTGAATATGCATATAAATGAGTTAAGTGACTCAGCTTCCCATGCACATGTGCATGTGGAACAAGACATTAATAAGAAAAGTTTTAAGAGACTTATGAACATGTGATATAATATTACATGCTCAACTAACTCTGATGGATGTATGTGATACATGTGGGATGTATGATCGGGACTATCTGATCCCCTCGGGACAAGGGGGGCCTATGTATGGTCTTATGGTGGTCAGTGATCTGGCCCAAAAAAGATAATTACCTCAGGAAAAGGCCTATGTATGATTGCCACTATAGTGATAGGTAATTGGGCCAGGGCTTATATATGATGTCCACTGCAGTGACTTACCCTAGAAAGAGGGCTCCCTACAAGAATACTCCAAAGAGGGAGTTCCCACAGAGAATAAGTGAAAAGTTAGAAATAAATGCATGAGTATATACATGAGAAACATAAGTAACCAATGGTTATATATATGAAAAATGAAAGTTTGAATATAACTTGCTCGAACCCCTCATACTACCTCTGGAAGTTTAGTTATGGAAAGAAAGTCATTGAAGATGACTATGATCAAGCCTCTGGAGTGGAAGGTCGGAAAAGATGAAACGCCTAGTGGGGAAGGTCATGAAAGATCAAGACCCTAGAGGGCAAGATCACAAAAGGTCAAGCCCTTGGAGGGGAAGGCCGGCATAGTACCAAGCCCCTAGAGGGGAAGGTTGAGAAAGATCAAGCCCCTAGAGGGGAAGGCTGACATAGGCACCAAGCCCCTAGAGGGGAAGGTGGCCCAAGTCCACTACAAGGACAAACCCCATGAGAGGGTATCTCAAAGATTGAGCAAATAAGGGTTGAGAAGTTATAATAATAAAAATAAGGCATAAAGATGAAAATATGAAACCTTTAGGGCTCATGTGCCAACCTAGGGTGGGTCAACCCAAGAGTGGGGAAGGACCTATGGAAGAGGCAAAACCTTAGACCTTGGGGGCCAGGTTGTGGCTAGAGAGCCTAAATTCCTCCTATGAGCCATTAAGGCACCCTAGGTTAGGACCTTCCCTAGAAAGGTAAGTTGGATAAATCAACTTAAAGATTGAGGTAATCATGAATCTCACCTAATATAAAAGATAAAAGCACATATATTGAGTATGATTCTTTGAACACAAGTACGTCGTCTCTGAAGAACGTGAGGAAAAGTCATTATGGATGTGACTGGCGGTATGAGACCAAGCCCAAAAAATTAAATTGCCATTAGTCCATTGATAGGACATAAAGTGAAAAATGGGCATTATAAGAGATGGAGGAAATCTGATTTGAAGAATTGCATATGAAAACAATGTGCTTGAAAATGGTTAAAGTGTGACATCTCAAAGAAACCCTTGGGAAGGGTAGAGTCCTAAGTCGATCTTAAGGTCAAGTAGGGTGTATAAAAGGTACATAGGGCCGATTGGATTAGGATTTGATTGTGCCCTGAGTGCATAAGATCATGTGGTCTGGAGGTAACAACTATGTTTGCCCAGGGTCCATGCCTTAGGAGGCTATCCAGATTTATGATGTTCATGTGGCCCAAGGGGTGAATGTGAAGGGAACTCACTAGATGAATAAATGAAATCACTCCAAAAGTACTTGTACCCCTAGAGACCTCAAGGAAGTGGCTAAGGCTCATAATATTGTTTTTTTATCCCTCAAATCATGAAGGCTCATAATACATGAGGTGTAAATATAAAAGATATAAAGAAGTCATGAAAACTTGAGAGAAGTTCTACCCAAACTTAAGAGTGAGAAAGGTGCACTTGACTTCATGAAATATAAGAATATTGTAGAGTTAAAAGAAAGTATGGTTTAGAGTTATATTGATAATGGTTCAACTTAAAATGTGAAATTTAAAGATAATGTGTGGATGTATGATTAATCCAAATTCATCATGAAATTCAATTTCCATGTTGGGCCCAATTTGACTCAATGCTTTCGATTTGATCTCCTAAATATCACAATATGCAAAATTGCTTAATTGGTTCAATTATCAAGATTATTAACTAGGTTTATATTGATTTTATGCAGTTCATGATGAGGTTCAACCATCAACTGGAACTCACCTTCACTCAAGATCCCCTCATCCTGGGTCTTGATCAATCGGTCTTAACCAAATGGTTTGATCAATCGGTCTCGAACCAAATGGTTTGCCCATTCAGTCTGCTCAACCGGTCTTGATCAATTGGTCTCGAAACTGCAAGCTTATTACACCTTTATCTTCATCAACTTAACCATCATACCTCCTCCATTTAACCCTTTCCACCTCCATCTTCACCAAGATCATCCAACTACCTTCTCCATACTCAACCACCGTCATCACCTCAGTCTATTGCCTTAACGGTTTCACCGCTCGATCCTGATCCAACGAACCACCCCCCTTTGCGGTTTTCCATCAAAAGGTCTTGCCCTCCCATACAATCTCAAGACCGTATGGGCACCCATCTATCCAAGACTACTAGGATTATGCAATCCCAGGACCATGTAGAGCAGTGTCGCCCAGCACTTGCTTGCTCCGTCCTCCGTCTCCTTCCTTCCGCCACAACAGAAACCCTAATACTAACACAACACCTCCACGTCACCATCATTGAACGGTCACCTACAAACCCTCACCCTGCACCTCTGTCTTCCACCTCAGCCGCGGTCTACCCTACTCTATCCCTCTCTCTTCCACTACCGCAACCAACAACAACATCTTCTTCCTTTCTTCTACTTCCACAAATCGACGCACCTGCTGCACTCCCAAGCCACGAGGTCTCCAAAACTGACTGGACGGCAATCGTGAGAAGCCAGACCGGTTGGATAGCAAGACCGTTAGGCGTCCAGCGTTCCCAAACCGAGATGATGGTTGATCGGTTTCCAAACAGGGTAGACAGTCGTCACATGACCGCTAGGCCAGGGTCTGATTGGAAGGCAAGATCATTTGGGCGGCAAGACTGCTAGGACTGTGAGCAACCGAGGACCACTAGGAGCGCAGAATCGTGAAGCCTAAGGTAGAGACCGTTATAGCCAGACCGTGAAGAAGAGGACGCAAGACCGGTTGGAATAGAGATTGTGAAGACCACGTGAGGCAACGATCAGCGTAGACCGTTAGGACACATAGACCATTTGGATCGCTGGTGTAGAAAGTCCGTTTGGATCGTTGGGATACCCAAGACCGATTGGAGAAGGAACTGTGAGCACACGAGACCGTTTGGATGTAGCAAATCGATAGAAGTCAGAACCACTTGGAGGAAAGTTAATACAAGACCATTTGGCCATTAAACGGTCTCTAAGACCGTTTGGACAAGAGTCTTAGACCGTTAAGAAGACTAAATGGTCTCTAAAACCGTTAAAGCAAAACTATAAAAATTGCAACTGGGCCCAAATCGTGAAGACGAGCAGGGTCCTCATTTGAGGTATCGGACCCAAGATGTCGACAGGCTGCCTGAACGCAGGTTCGATCTCGATCATCATCCACAACCTGCTCCTCTTACTGTGAGCAAGGAGGTCAAGAGGAGAAAGAAGGTAGAGAAGAAGATCGGCCCGGTCTGCCTTGGTGGTTCTTCCTCCTTGTCTCAGATCTGCCCCGACATGACGTAGAATATGACATCATCTTCACCGAGCTGCAACCACCTTCTACATCATGCTCATGGCAGAATCTTCTCTCTCCCTTGTTCTTCTTATTTCTCACATCATGAGCGAGTAGTTTCATTTCGCTGGGGTGTGGGGATTAGCCATGTTGCCCATGCAAGCATGTTCTCTTGTTAAACATTCCACGGCAATGTATATAACTTTTCATTTTGTTGTTAATCGTTAATGTTTGTAGATTGATTACCTGCTTGCTTTTATCTTGTTCTTCCCTATATTGCGAGAACTTCTATATGTAGGGTAGAATGTCAATTAACGAGGTTGACTCCCAGACTAGAAATAGAATGGGATTCCTTGAGGTCGTAAGTGTATGATCTGTGAGGGGACGAGCCATCTAGCCTACGGTGATGCTTCTGTGGTCTAAGCATCCCTCAGGGAGGGCCACAGCTTCAGTTGGATATTTGTATCTTCATTGTTAATCGTCGATGTTTGCTTGTAGATTAATCGTCTGCTTGCTTGTCAATTAGCACGGTTGACTCCTTGATGAGAACTTCTGATAGGATTCCTTGAGGTCGTAAGTGTATGATCCGTGAGGGGACGAGCCATCTAGCCTACGGTGACGCTTCTGTTTGCCTAAACATCCCTCAGGGAGGGCCACAGCTTTAGTTGGATATTTGTATCTTCGTTGCCATAAGTGAGTGATCCGAATGTTGAAGAGACATATGATACCTAAGGTGATGCTTACGCAAGCCTAACGTCTGTATGGGGGGTTTTGCAGCAGCTCCATTTGGATGGTTATATCTTGCCTGGATGTTTGATGTTTGGTAGTGTTTGCATGTGTAGTGGTGGTGAAACCCGAGACCATCCCAGTGATTCCATATCATTAATCTAGATCAACTTTAATTATGTTATTTACTTTCCTGCACTTAGTTTAATCAACCTCAAATCAACCAATCATTTTAAATATTAGTCTTACTTGAGCTAGACTAGACTAGCAACGATTCTTAAAAATGTTGTCCCTTGGGATTCAATCCTCAACTATACTGTGATAAGGCACGTCTGCTTGTGGGTGGTATTATTGCACAAGGTTTTGGTAAAACTTTGGTATTTCAACCCTGAGTGAATTTGTTAGTGTGATAATAAACCACGTCAAATTCTGGTGCCGTTGTTGGGGACAACAGAATCAGTTAGTCAAATCTAGTTCTTTTGAGGCTAATCTAGGATTTTTCTTTTTATTTTGATACAATTGATCATTCACTTGAATTCGGTTCTATTCCATCAATCTCACTTCTGAAAAATCTTTCCATCCCAGGTACCAACAAAGACTAGTGCATGCACTGCTCAAACAGTCCCGGTCTCACTACTAGCTTTGATCCTGAGATAGACAGAACTTTTCATGGTCAGAATAGAGAGAACCAAGCAAGGATGGCTCAAGAGGAGGAAATAGCCTGAAGGGTTGCTCAAGCCCTTGCTGCACAAAGAGATAGGCTTATGCAAGAAGCCAGAGCTGTAGTTGAAATAGAGATCCAAGCAACACAAGCAGTAGCGCAAGCAGTAGAACTGCAGAAGGACCTTAGGGAGTTTTCGATCCCTAAAGCTGTTGATGTTCACCACCCAGTTCAACCTCCTCCCATCAATGCTACAAATTTCGAGATACGAGCACATTGGATCACCTTGCTTCAAAACAACCCATTCTAGGGTAAGCAAGGAGAAGATAGCCAAGAACATCTTTTGAGGTTTATTGATCTATGTGCTATGACAAAGCAAAATGGAATATCCGACGATGCCATCCAACTCGGTCTCTTCAAGTATTCTCTTGCTGATAGAGCTATAAGTTGGTACAACTCATTACAATTTGAACCCATCACCACTTGGGAACAACTTCAAAATGTCTTCTTGGAGAAATTCTATCCTCCTTCTCTCACATATGAAATCATGGGACATATAACTCAATTCACTTAGGTCCCTGGAGAATCCCTAGCTGAAGCATGGGAAAGATACAAAGAGCTTCTACGCAAATGTCCACACCATGGCATTCCTAAGAATCAACTCATTGAGATCTTCTATAGGGGCGTGGATGATGATATCAAGAGGTTCTTAGATTCCCCATCTGGTGGAAACTTCATGCCTCAAAGTTATGACAGCGCATGGAAGGTTGTCACCCTTGGAGCTGAAAATCAAGCTAATTGGGGTAGATCAATAGGTAAAGGAGTGTTGAAGGTAGCTATGGCTGAATCTATTCTGGAGTACAAGTCTATCGCTGAAACCCTCAAACTCTTAGTTTCCAAGCAAGACCATATTGAATCATCCCTTTCTGCCTATGAAAGAAGACACTCATTCCCACAACAACAAGAACAGATCAAGTCAGCTTCATTGTTCTCTGAAGCATGTAAAGGCACTGATCATTTTACGCTAGCATGCAATGTCCTCTATGATGTTGTTCTAAGCAACGTTTATGGCCAACAAGATAATGGTCAAATGGAAAATCTTAATGTTGTCAACACTATCCCTGGTCAAGGATATTACAATCCGAATCAGAACAGGAACCATCCTAGTTTTCAGTACGGAAATCCTTCAGGAGCGGAAAATTCGCGACAACTTGGTTCAAATAATCAGCAACGAAGCCCACCAGGATTCCAGTATAATCAACAACAAAATTTCGGGAATCAAGGGAACTTTAGGGGTAACTTCCAGAATAGGAACTACGACAATTACCATAACAACCCTTAGTTTCAAGAACCCGACCAAGTTCCTCACTAGAACAATCAACAAGGACATCAAGTCGGGCCCAGTTCTTCTAATGACAAACTTTCAGCCATTGAGAAGATGTTACAATCGCAACAGACGATGATAGATAATCAACAAGCCCACCAGAAAGCTATTGAATCTCAGTTAGCCCAACTGTCAGCCAGTCTCAAGCCTCCAGCTGGAGCTTTTGTTGGTCAACCAGAGAACAACCCTAAACATCCTGAGCAGTTGAAGGCTGTTATGACTCATTCTGGTAATGTATATCCTAACCCTCCTGTCAAGACACCAGTGGTTGTCATAGATGAACAAGACCACGTGAATAATTATGTTGACAAAGAACCTGAATCTATTCCGAAGGAGTAGCCAAGCAATGATAAGTCAGACAAACAAAATTCTATGAAACCTGCTACAGAAGAGGAAGAAGCAACACCAGAACCTGATATCCCTGTATATAAGCCTCGTATACCTTTTCTAGCTTGTCTAAGGCAAACGAATCTTGATACCCATTTCAACAAGTTCAAGGAAGCTATGAAGAAACTTCATGTTGATATACCCTTTCTAGATGTGGTGGTAGAGATACCAGCCTGGACAAAGTACTTGAAGTCTCTCCTCACAAGGAAATATAGAACTGAGGAAGTTGAGACGATTAAACTAGCAACTACTACTTCCGATATTATTTAAAGCAAGATGCCCAAGAAACAGAAAGATCCTGGATCTTTTGGTATATCATGCCATATTGGTGATTCTACATATAAGAAGGGACTAGCTGATCTTGGTGCTAGCATTTTGATCATTCCACTTAGCCTTTGCAAGAGGCTAGGATTTTCAGAATTTCTTCCTATTGGCATAACTGTACAGCTTGCAGACAATTCAATAAAATGTCCGTTAGGAATCCTCGAGGATGTACTTATCAAGGTAGGCAAAGACTCCTATGTTCCATGTGACTTTGTCATTATGGACATAAAAGAAGACACCATATACCCTCTCATATTTGGATGCCCGTTCCTTGCCACTGCAAGAGCTCTCATTGATGTTGAGGCAGGAACTTTACTGCTCAGACTAGGTAAAGAAACTCTCGAGTTCAAAGTTTTTGAAAGTATGGGAAGACCAAGCATGCAAGAAGAAGTCTATCTTATTGATTGCATAGATCAGATGTCACTTCTCTCTCAAGAGAATCATGAATCAGACGATCCTTTAGAAGTTTCTCTAACGGACCCATCAGCTGATGAACCCATTGATGAACAAGTAAAGGATTGCATCGAATTTCTCGACTCTGCAGAAGAAGATGTTGAAGCTACTTTTGAGGAACTCAAGCCTATAGAAACAATTGATGACATTTGTGAAAAGGAGGAGACACCTCTCAACCATGTCATGACACATACTAAACCATTTTCAGGTGTCCATGAGCCTCCTCATCCAGAAACAACTATCCTCTGGAAAGCACTGGTAGCCCAACAGACAGGATTACTGATTTCATCTTTCTGCCACAACAAGATCCGGACTACAGTTTCTACCGAGAACATTCCCCAAATCCATACATGATTGACATCAATGACCAGCACTGCTATGATGAAGGGATAGTGCATCAACAAATGAACTTTTCTTCCGAGCCTCAACAGCACTACTTTATCAATGAAGTCGTTCAGATCCCCTACAACTATTCTCCACCTTGGATGGAACAACAGAGAACAATTCAACATAACTCAAGTTGTTTCCCTACGTGTTCTGACAATGCTCGCTCTGTATGGGGAAGAATACAAGAGGCCAGAATCATATAAAAAATTAATGAATGGTTGAGAAAGAAACCCCCAAAAAAATATGTCAATCCAGCTCAAGCTCCACCCAGAGCCCCACCATGGTGATAGTATCCACGTCAAGCCATCGACATAAAACAAAGGCGTTTGTCGGGAGGCAACCCGATCAATAATTTCATTTTTATTTTTAGTTTTTGAATTAGAAAAATCCAATAATTTTGTTTTTACTTTTTAGAAAATTTCGCACAGAATAAAAATCGCATCGCAAGATGCTATCTTAAGTTTTGACTAGTCTTCATTTGTGATATTTTTAGATGGAGGATGCACGCTGATTGGAACGCAACCACATATGGTGGTTCAACCGGCATGAATTTTCCCCTCCATCTTAGATTTAGAGTTTGCTCAAGATGAACAAATTTCTAAGTTTGGGGTGGAGGGTGGGTGCTACGTACTTTACCTTCCACCCACTCCTATCTGTTTTAGACTTCAAATTTCATCGTTGCATTTTTGAGCAAATTTTTCAAAAGAAGTTTTGACGCTTTTCAAATAATAGCCATTACCTAGCTGGCTAGTTTCTCTCTCTATGTTTTTCTTCACATCATTATACCCTCCTTATTTGAAGTAGATCTTTAAAAGGGCCATTTTCTGAAAACTAGCCTACTGATTGAAATCATCTTGTGAAGCTTATGAATCCTAACATCATGATCCCTCTGCAAAAATGGCAAGCGTCTGTCGAACTGATAGGGATCAAACACGTTGTGCTTCCTAACTGATAAGTGGAACAATAACATGGAATCTCCACCAGATCCTCATCAAGTCATTATTTGAGCAGAGTACGATAAAGAGAACCACCCGGTGCACGGAATTGTAAATCAAGTTGCATTATGATATGAACTCTCTTCTACACTTCTTCTATCATCTTCATACCCCTCCATCCATAAAAAAGAAACAAAAATAGCCAAAATAGTGCCAAACCCTAAGTTCGGGGTGGCATGCCACTTCCCTCTATATCCACCTCTTCCATACCCCCTCACTAATAAATAGGGGCATACCACCAAGAAAAGATGCCAATACGCACACAAAAAATGCAATCTCGAGTCAAATAGAGGAGATATTTTCACACAAAAAATGCAATCAATGAAATTGCAATCATACAATAAAAATCTCGAGTTGAATAGAGGATAGATGTATTTCTTCCTTCCATACCACCCTTCACTCCCTTTTCCACCTAAAGGCACAATGAATGCCTCCACTGTCCTGAAAAACACCAGTGTCAGATCAGGTGCAGACTTGTTGTTCTGCGGGTATCTCTGGACTCTTATAAAACTCTTAGAAATGCTTGTTGCTAGAAAAAGTGAGGAGAAAGTGATGTTGGAAAACAAACTCAGGAACAAAGATACGACAAGATGTGTTCAGTGATCTCAGGAAGTTGAGATGCCTAGTCATACGAAGCAGAAAGGAAACAATCGTGATGTGAAGATGAGGCAATCACACGAGTTGAAAGTATTCATTTGGTGACTATTTCAAATTTGTATTACTCAAGGATGAGCAACGTTTAAGTTCGGGGTATTCTGATGAATCCAAATTCATCATGAAATTCAATTGCCATCTTGGCCCAATTCGACTCAATGCTTTCGATTTCATCTCCTAAATATCACAATATGCAAAATTACTTGATTGGTTCAAATATCAAGATTATTAACTAGGTTTATATTGATTTTATGCAGGTCATGATGAGGTTCAACCATCAACTGGAACTCACCTTCACTCAAGATCCCCTCATCCTTGGTCTTGATCAATCGGTCTTGACCAAATGGTTTGATTAATCGGTTTCAAACCAAACAGTTTGCCCATTTGGTCCGCTCAACCGGTCTTGATGAATTGGTATCAAAATTGCAAGCTTATTACACCTTTATCTTCATCAACTTCACCATCAATACCTCCTCCATTTAACCCTTTCCAGCTCCATCTTCACCAACATCATCCTTCTACCTTCTCCATACTCAACCACCGTCATGACCTCAGTCTATTGCCTTAATGGTTTCACCGCTCGATCTTGATCCAATGACCCACCCCCTTTGCGGTTTGCCAAAAAATGGTTTTGCCCTCCCATACGGTCTCAAGACCGTATTGACACCCATCTATCCAAGACCTCTAGGATTCTGCGATCTCAGGACCATGAAGAGCAGCTTCGCCCAGCACCTGCTTGCTCCGTCCTCCACCTCCTTCTTCCTTCCGCCACCACAGAAACCCTAATACTAACACAACACCTCCACACCACCATCACTGAACGGTCACCTGCAACCCCTCGCCCTGCACCTCTGTCTTCCACCTCAGTCGCGGTCGGCCCTGCTCTATCCCACTCTCTACCACTTTCGCAACCAACAACATCATCTTCTTCCTTCCTTCTGCTTCCACAGATCAACGCAGCTAGTGTGCTCCCAAGCCACGAGGTCTCCAAAACCAACTAGATGGCGACCGTGAGAAGCCATACCGGTTGGATAGCAAGACCGTTAGGCGGCCAGCGTTCCCAAACCAAGACGACGGCTGATCGGTTTCCAAACATGGTGGACAATTGTCACAAGACCGCTAGGCCAGGGTCTGGTTGGAAGGCAAGATCATTTGGGTGACAAGACTACTAGGACTGCGAGCAACCGAGGACCGCCAGGAGCGCGAGATCGTGAAGCCTAAGGCAGAGACCGTTATAGCCAGAATGTTACGACCCCACCTCTCAGTAACCCCCAATTGAGGGAGACCAAGAGGTTGAAGCTGCACACATTAATTCTGGATCAAAGGTTCGGCATATAACCATAAACAATTATTAAATTCTAACAGACTATACTGAAAAATGGTAATAAAATTTTTCTTTGCATACCTTTGAAAAGTTAGGAATAAACTAACTTCTAACCTCAACTGTACTATTCTAACTAATTCCTCCTTGTTCTTTAATTCTTGAATTCACAATGTGTTGCTTTACTATTTGTTCCTTTGAGATTTGTACCGAAATCGCCGACAAACAAAATGACGATCAGCCGAAGCTGGTATGTGGAGGAAGCAGATAATGTTCAACTAGGTTAATAATATAATCACTCAATTAATAATTTAACAATCAAGATTACGTTTTAAGCCAAACTATTCAATCCATATCTTTCCACAACTCTGTGTTGTCCCTGTAAGGACTTATATGGTACCTCTATAAAGGTGACTTGATGGACCTGCCCTCTAGGCAGCCAAAGTCATTCATGACCTGATGGACCTACCCTCTAGGTAGTCTTATACCAGGTTAGCCATTACGACACAGAGGGGATTAGTGATTGATCTAGCTGGCATATACATTATGTGATAGTCATAGTCACTTATAATTGCAGTATGAACATCCAAACAATTTAGTTGCATTCAATGCGATTAAACGTCCGAGAAACCATCGGAAAACCTAAGTGGTTATTCATAAGTAACCACATACCTTTGGTTGCAGATTTCAAGGTAGAATTTAATATTTAGAGAAACCCAATCAACAAGCAAATCCTAAAATAAAAGGACAATTTTCCTTTTATTAATATTTATCCAATTTCATCACATTACTTAGGATTTCTATTCAATTTTAGGGTTTCTTTAGAAATTAGTGTTTTCACTTCTTCTTTCCTTATTATCATCCTTAATTTATCAAAACTACCTAAAACCCCTAATTTCTCATTAAATTTCCTTTACTAAGCATCTGATTATCTTATTTCACAAAGACATGCTTTTTATCTCCTTTTATCCCATATTATGCTTTCCATGTAAATTAACTTCCTTTTAGGTATTATAACTCTAAATTATGCACTTTTGCATTCAAACTGATAATCATATCACCTTTATCATTAACAAAGTTAAACTTATCAATTTGATCTATTGATTTACCAAAATACACTTTAATCATGCAATTAGGGTTTCTCATCAATTCTTAATACACTTTATTAGCAAATTAAAGTACTTTTGCAAAATAGAACAGAATTAGGTTCTCAAATTATTTTTATCGGATTCCTTGTATTTTTCTATACAACTTTCATATATAAAGTTCTTTTATACGAGTTTCCTAGCTATTTCTATAATTTTAGCAAAGAAAAGCTATTTTCTGTAATTTTGGTCAGATAGGGGTTTTACCGGAAATTCGCGGCCGTCCGATTGATGCGCCTATGGTCCGCGCCTGGATCCAACACTCATCATTGCAGGCGCGTGCAACTAGGCCTTCGTCCGCTAGATCTCCTCGGTCCACGATGGTCCTTCGATCCGACGCCTCGCGCTGACCTGCTCCACTTACTCCAACAAGATCGGCCTGCCGCTCTGGAGGCGTTGGATCTCGCGCGAGACCTCAGTGGTTCGTGATCAGACGACAGCTGCACGTTGTCTTCCCTCTCTTCTTCCTAACCCAAATGCGCGGCGGCACCGCGGCTGAGGCTCGTCGGGGCTAGGTCAATAGGATGAAGGAGATGGTACGTGCACTCGAGAGTAGGTCGGTTGAGATCGCTAGGGTGCGAGGAACCACATGGGGTATTTATATAGAGCATGGGGACTCCTTTAGGGTTCTCTCAACCCCGCCACTAACTGCTTCCTAGACCAATTAGGCATTTCGTGCATACATAAGGGAAGTTGCTAAATCTTGGGTCGAAAATGTTCCCCTCTCACTCCCGAACTCAATGGGATACTTCCCATGTACCCTCATACCCTACTGTGATCGGAATCGCAAGGGGAAAATTCCCTGTGAACGGCTGCAGTCTGTGTCCCTTTGGGACTCTAGACGATGAGCCTGATTGGTTGGATTAAGATCCAACGATCACCGTTATTTGCGTTCAAGCCAAAAAGGAAAATAAATTCCCAATTATACAAGGAAAACTCTATTTTTGATGATAACTTGCAAATTTAATAACTCTCGATCCTTAATTCCATTTCATCTCAAATTTTGAGGAAAACTCGTTTGTACCTTTATCTTTCCTTGTGAAAAAATTGGAGTCATTATCCAAAGGAAATGAGCCCTTTACTTCAATTTCAAGTTATCCTTTATTTAATTGTATTTCCCACATATTCTTTATTTCCTTTGCCATTGTCTAATTATCCTGAGTTCCTTGAACCCCAAGGAACCCTTTTAACTCGAAATCTTATTTTGGGAAAATATCTTTTAGCCTTAAAATCATTTCATTTTATTTTCCTCATATATTCCTTTATTAAATGGAATTCCTTTTTCATTTCTTTTTGTTTTTCTTTTAATCCTTCAATTGGGCTCAATGGCCACAAAGGCCCAATAAGAAAACATACAAGCTATCAAACACACAATCCATTCAAACTAATCCATCAATTCAACCACGAATTTCATTTATCTTTAAAAAAGAACATTCACAATTTCATTACATAATTTGGAAAAATTGAGGTTATAACACATACCATGAAGAAGAGGACGCAATACCGGTTGGAATAGAGATCGTGAAGACCACACGAGGCAGCGATCGACACAGACCGTTAGGACACCCAGACTGTTTGGATTGTTGGGGTAGCAAGACTGTTTGGATCACTGGGATACCCAGGACCGATTGGAGAAGGAACCGTGAGCACACGAGACCGTTTGGATGTAGCAAACCGATAGAAGCCAGAACCATTTGGAGGAAAGTTAATACAAGACCGTTTGGCCATTAAACGGTCTCCAAGACTGTTTGGACAAGAGTCCTAGACCGTTAAGAAGACTAAACAATCTCCAAAACTGTTAAAGAAAAATTGTAAAAATTGCAACTGGGCCCAAATCGTGAAGACCCCAACCAGTGCCTATAAATAGGACCAACATGGTCCTCATTTGAGGTATTGGACCCAGGATGCCGACAGGCTGCCTGAACGCAGGTTCGATCCCGATCATCATCCACAACCTGCTCCTCTTACTAAGAGCAAGGAGGTTAAGAGGAGAAAGAAGGTGGAGAAGAAGATTGGCCCGGCCTACCTTGGTGGTTCTTCCTCCTCGGCTCAGATCTACCCCGACACGATGTAGAAGACCGCATCATCTTCACTGAGCTGCGACCACCTTCACCGAGATGCGACCACCTTCTGCATCATGCTCATGGCGGAATCTTCTCTCTCCCTTGTTCTTCTTGTTTCTCGCATCATGAGTGAGTAGTTTCATTTCGTTGGGGTGCGGGGACTAGCCCCGCTGCCCATGCAAGCATGTTATCTTGTTAAACATTCCATGGCAATGTATATAACTTTTCATTTCGTTGTTAATTGTTAATGTTTGTAGATTGATTACCTTCTTGCTTTTATCTTGTTCTTCTCTATATTGCGAGAACTTCTATATGTAGGGTAGAATGTCTATTAACAAGGTTGACTCCCAAACTAGAAATATAATGGGATTCCTTGAGGTTGTAAGTGTATGATCCGTGAGGGGACGAGCCATCTAGCCTACGGTGACGCTTCTGTGGCCTAAACATCCCTCAGGGAGGGCCACAACTTCAGTTGGATATCTGTATCTTCGTTGTTAATCGTCGATGTTTTCTTGTAGATTAATCACCTACTTGCTTGTCGATTAGCACAGTTGACTCCTTGACGAGAACTTCTGATAGGATTCCTTGAGTTCGTAAGTGTATGATCCGTGAGGGGACGAGCCATCTAGCCTACGGTGACGCTTCTGTGTGCCTAAACATCCCTCAGGGAGGGCCACAACTTCATTTGGATATCTGTATCTTCAGAGTTGTAAGTGAGTGATCTGGATGGTGACGAGACATCTGATACCTAAGGTGATGCTTACGCAAGCCTAACACCCGTATGGGGGGAGGGGTTTGCAGCAGCTCCATTTGGATGGTTATATCTTTCCCAGATGTTTGATGTTTGGATGTGTTTGCATGTGTAGTGGTGGTGAAACCCGGGACCATTCCAGCGATTCCATATCATTAATCTAGATCAATTTTAATTCTACTCTTTACTTTCCTACACTTAGTTTAATCAACCTTAAATCAACCAATCATTTTAAATATTAGTATTACTTGAGCTAGATTAGACTAGCAACGATTCTTAAAAATGTTGTCCCTTGGGATTCGATCCTCAACTATACTGTGATAAGACTTGTCCGCTTGCGGGTGGTATTATTGCACAAGGTTTTGGTAAAACTCTGGGATTTCAACCCCGAGTGAATTTGTTAGTGCAATAATAAACCATGTCAATGTACCATCTTTACTCTTAGAATGGAATGAACTTTGTGTTTGGGATGTAGTCAAATGCTTATTTCAT
The DNA here is from genome assembly GCA_963693085.1 of Alisma plantago-aquatica. Taxonomy (NCBI): domain Eukaryota; kingdom Viridiplantae; phylum Streptophyta; class Magnoliopsida; order Alismatales; family Alismataceae; genus Alisma; species Alisma plantago-aquatica. The sequence goes on along the minus strand of OY856415.1, from coordinate 400,917,724 downwards.
CTCATTAGGAGTGGGAGAGATAAGGTAAATACATATTATGCTTGAAATTGAAGTAGGATAAGGAATATCCTAAGTTGAAAATTTAATGACATGACCTAGTATTTGAGGTGCTACCTCACCCTTATGTGAAAATAATGAATAATAGGTTGGAACCTAGTTGAAAAGGGAAATCACCAAGTGAAACTGAAATTTCAAATGAAGATGTAATCACTAAGATGGTATCATATAAATACTAAGGATGTGGATATACATTGAATTGGATTCAAGTACTGATCCTAGTAACATTGTGAAGATTTTGCATCTTCATAAAAGATATTAAGAATATATAAGGTTTGCAATTAAGATGAGATTTCAATCACCATGAGCTTATTCGGTGTGATTTTGGGGACAAAATTCCTTTTTTAAGGAAGGGTGAATGTTATATCCTCAATTTTGGTAAATTGAATGATAGAAATATAAAGCATGATTGGATAAATAATTTTGTCCAATGATATAATTGATGGAATAATAGTGTTAATTGACTTTGTGGCATGGGTTCTTATGGTACAAGATAAATTAATAGAATGAATTCATACATGAATAAAAGATAATGGTTTTTGAAATATTGCATAGTAGAAATATGGAACAATATGTAAGTTTCCAGAAGAAAATAATGTGTATGGTGTTTTAGATAATTGAAAAGGTAATTATGTAGCCAGTTTGGCAACACACATTTTGGATAAAATTAATGAGTTCCTATTTTTGTTTTAAGGAACATAAAAAAGAGAGAGGAAAACAATAATCTTGAATCCATGATCAAATTATTCAAAGTGCCATGTTTTTCTATGTGTTTCTTAATGGCTTTAGAATATACCAACTATGTAAGATGGGATCCTAAATAAATGTGCTTATATAGATGGAAAGATATTGAAGACCTACCTTGACAATCGTGCATGCCCTTTTCCAAATATTTAGTCTTAACCATGAGATAGAGTGGGAGATTAATCAAAGGAAGAGTTTGTATTAAGACGTCGTAGGTGTGGGACTCGTCTTGGAGAAAACGTTATCAACGAATGCGGAAGCGATTAATTAGCAGCGGAAATACTGAAAATCAGTAAAAAAAATTAAAACTTTTTCATAAAGAAACATGATAAGTTATTTACAACTGATACATCAGCACTTTTCTTTATCATCGCATCTTGAGGATTACAAGCATCAACTGCCCTGTTAACTGTACAAGGCAAGATACAAAAATCTCGAGGCATTACGCCAAAAATCTCATATATGTATTAAACCATCTACTAACTCCTAGGACCTGAGAGTACAGAGACGACACATAGGACTTTCTATATACAAGACCTAACAGACAGTGACTCCACCCGTGGATCACTGTTGTCCTTGATGTTGCTGTTGCTACTATTGCTGCTCACCCACTGATGGGTTTCTCCTTCCTTGGCGTCTACCTAAAAAGTTGAATCCCACGGGGGTGAGACAATTGAATAATTGTCCCAGCGAGAGTTATAACTTTTCGCCAGAAGTATTGTTATTGCAAATAATTGAATAACATTGAGTAGTAGAATTATAATTATTTAATAGCAGGAAATTCATTAAATAACTAACTGAAACAGTATAACTTATGCAATCATTTCAATTATAACTTGATTGGATAACAAAACATATATCAATAAGGAATATGAAGAACATGTATACTAGTTATTCAACTAGAATATTATAAACAATGTATCATCAATCATTGTTTCTCGTAGTTCAACCTAAGCAATTATGCTATACAGCTGATTACATTTTTCAAACATATTTATGCCCTGAGGAGATGAGGTATACTGCTCATACTCCAACCGACCATTATGAAATCGTAATCGGTACCATACATAGGTCATCTGAAGAGCTGGATTTCTATGACCTCATCTTCCTCAGTCAGTGTGAGGTACAACATGCAGGACATCTTGTGTCTCTACTTAAATAGCTTTCCAGGGTATTCTGGCAACTTCGCTATTAGAGTTACAGTGGCATGATGTACTCTCTTATCCATTGAGGGATTTCTTGTTTATCTCTCATCGATGCGGCATTAACAACATCATCGGGAGATTAGTGATACATCATCCCGACATATACATATAATGAAGGATTGAGAGATTAAATGTACATATCACATCAATTCCCTCATTAGGACGTAAGGATATTCGCGTCCATAACCCCCACATACTCAAAAGTATGCTCTCCAGGAGTTCCCTTAGGAAAACATATTTCACCATCATCTGACTTCTGACGATGATGGATCTATGGTCAGGGCTCTACATGATATCATTATACTTGATTATTTAAGTACATTATGGAATTTTTTTAGCATCAAACATAAACCAATAAGACAATTGCTATAAAGAAAGAGTACTAATTGTATCAAGTTCATTTCACATCTAGTTAACATTGGGATATCAATCCCTAACCATCTCGTCATTGTGATTCAGGAATATGGGTGTTCAAACCCTTAGATCATCAAACACTTTTACCAAGTAACATATTGTCATCAAGTCATTTAACAGTATGAACATGATTGTAGCAATGTAGATATTTCTCATGGCTCATACAGCCTATCAATCTCATATGTTACCTCTCACTAGGCAACATAGCAAATCATTACCTTCAAAGCTTATAAAGTGCTTTCAATGAATATGATATCATAGCTCTTACCTAGCTATGTTCATCATTTCATAAAGACCTGCATAATTAATATATTTGATAATAGGCACATTATCTCTATATCAACACATAGCAAAACAAAGATAACCTTACAATTCAAGGGTTGTACCACTATGCCCTTATTGGGGTTAGGGTTTCCCTTTTTAATTCAATTATGGTTAACCAACCCCTTTAGCTTAATTAGGAATAGTGATTCCTCATTATTTTATTATCCAAACATTGAGTTTCATGCTTTAAAGCATAACCCAGAAATAGGGTTTACTGTTCACATCATCACATTACTCTAGATTAGGGTTTACTATTCACATTTCATCACATTACCCTAAATTAGGGTTTACTATTCACATTTCATCACATTACCCTAAATTAGGGTTTACTATTCACATTTCATCACATTACCCTAAATTAGGATTTACTATTCACATTTTATCACATTATAATGAATAGAGATCATACCATCATCATGTATTAGGATTACTTCCATTAATACCCTCAATTAGGGTTATGATTCATTAGCTGTCATAACTAGGGTTTCATGATCTCACTATCATGGATCATACCATAATTAGGTATCCATCCATATTGGGAGTTCATTAATTGATTAACATTCATATAAGAAGTCTTCTTTCTCCTCTTTCTATAAGTTGATGTTTGCATCACCCTTGATTAGACTAAGTCAATTCAACATTGACATCATGGGTTATCTCATTTCTATTGTGGTCATTAAGACTTACTTATTCAAAGGGTATTACTCACTTTATCCCATCAAGGGTACCATTATTATCATCACCATTGATTACATCATGTATTAATCAACTAATTACTTGGTCCTTTAACCACTTTAAGTATCTATGAGGTTTAGGTTAATCAACCACTAAACCATCTTGATCACTAAAGCATCAAACGATCTTAACCTTTTCAGACCTCAAACGGTCTTGCACACTAAACCTCCAAATGGTCTTGGACTGCCCTTGAAACCGTTTGGTGATGAAGACTGTTTAGTCATGTTTGACTTTTGAAATCATTTGGTAAAGTGCACACTCAAGACCGTTTGCCCAAGATGGGGTGAAGACCGTTTGGTCAAGTTTGACTTTGAAACCGCATGGACATAACCGCCCTTGAAACCACATGAGACTAAACGGTTGGGGATCGTTTGGTCCCAAACAGTCTTGAGACCGTTTGGACCCAAACAGTCTTGAGACCATTTGTTCCAAACCACCTCAAAACCGCAAGGACCAAAAAGTGTCTCAACCACTTCAATTGAGTTAGGCTTTCCAATGTTGAACCCCTCAATCAATCATGCACTTGTTAGCCACTCATCAATTGAGTCAATTAGGTCAACCCTCTACTGATTTGACACTCAATTGACCCTCAATTGATCATCAATTAGGGCTTGGATCAATTGGATTAGGGTTTGAAATCGATGACTCTTCAACATGCTTTAATGTGAGTCTAATTGATTTGAAATCATTGAACCATCATTCAATTTGATCATGACCTGACCCCAAACGGTCTTGGGATCATTTGGATGACCTCCAAACTGTCTTGAGACCATTTACCCATTATTTTATCAAAAACCAAGTCATTCAATTAGGGTTTGAATCCTAGGTTTAATCACCAATTCAGCAATCGATTACTCATCAACTTGATATCATTGGATCCTTAATTGGTCAACTATGCTTAACCCTAGACCTCCAAACGGTCTTGGGTGATCACCAAACGGACTTGAAACCGTTTGGGTGATCCCCAAATGGTTTTGAAACCGTTTGGGTCACTCAACCCAAACTTCAACTTAACTCAATTATTGAAATCAGCAATTGACCCGATTAGGGTTTAGGTGGTTGATGGGCCTTCAATTGGTGAACCACTTGGAATTAATTGATGATTTTTGGTAGGTAAATATTCTGCATTATTCTCAATAGTCTTCCAAACGGTCAACACATGGTCAATGCTTCCAAACGGTCTTGGACCGTTTGCTTCCATGCATTCTTGTGAAACTGTTTGCATTCAAATGGTTTGAAACCGTTTGCTCCAAACGGTTTGGCAAACCGTTTGAGCAAGGTTGGGAAACCGTTTGATAAAGTAGATTCTTGGATAAACATAGAAATTAACGTCATCAACTTCTACCTCAAGAACAGGGGCTGTTCTTCACGAAAATGGTAGCAAGAACACACAAAGGTGTCTAAAGAAGAAGTATAAGCAACGATTTTAGGAAAGAAGGATGCATTAACAAAGATTAAGGGTTAGAGTTATAAAACCCACCTATAGGACTGATCCAGAGCTCCAAGCTTCATAGCTTTGATGGTGGCTTGAGCTCCAGTATTTGTCCAAGGTCTTTCCTCCACTTTTTGGATGAAGAAGATGGCTAGAAAGGAGAATCGTATGAAGAACACCATGAATCTAACTTTATATTGTGGTTTCCACCATGAATTCGAGATAGATGATGATCCATACTTACCAAACCAGCTTGGTCATCCTTCCTCTACTCCAGAGCTCCTCCTTTGTCGGTCAAAGCAAAGTGATGAGAAGAGGAACTAAGGAAACGGTCCTTTGTGTTATTTGGAAAAGATACCTTATATATTTATGGGTCTTTTCAAAGCAAAAAGAAAAAGGATAGCTATTTCCTTTTATTTCCCAAAATATCCACCAAGGATTGATCCATCCTTGGCCACGTTTCCACCTACTAAACTCATGCAAAACTCCTCCTTTATCAAAGGTTTTAAAGGAAAAGAACTAATCACCTTTTAAGAGAGGTATATTAATATCCACCCTTATTGGATATTACTTAATATATTATTAGTGTGAGTAGTTTCCACTTCTACCATAATCATTCAAATGAGGTGCCCTTCTCATTTTCTTTTCTCTACCTGATGCCAAGAAACATGAGAGATCCTCTAGAGGGTATATTTTTCATGTTGGACCCTAGGTTTTGGGTAATTTGCACATTACACCAAAACTAGGTTTTAATGCACAAGGATTTCTCTACAAGCTATATCTTGGTGCTCAAGCTTGTGGAATCCATACCACCACATTATATTTATTCTTATGATGTCTCATCATAAGAGGAGCATCTTAGCATGTGCAATTTGCAAGTTAACCCCTCAACTTGGGTGATTTGCACTTTAGTCCATTATTAACAAATCAATGTTTCAACATTATGCAAAAAGGATTGAAATTAAAATATAAGTTCCTCAAAAGCGTTGATTACATTTCAAAGGATAAACACAAACATCTAATCACTTATTTAAGCAAAACACCTAGGGTTAGTACATAACCCAGGTCAGGGATGTTATAAATTATCCACCCCTTACAAGGATTTCGTCCCCGAAATCATTACAAAAACATATTAAGAGAAAAGAGTAGGGTATTTCCTCCTCATCTCTTCCTCTAGTTCCCACGTGGCTTATTCAACACCACGGTGATTCCAGAGGACTTTCACAAGACTTATGTCTTTCTTTTTCAGCTTTTTAATTCTCTTGTCAAGGATCAACACAGGTCCTTCTATATAAGATATATCATCATTCAATTCTACTTCCATAGGTTGCAGAACTGATTCTGTATCAGGATGACATTTCCTTAACATGGAAATGTGGAACACTAGGTGTAACTTTTGCAACTCTGATGGTAACTCTAGCTTATAAGCTACCTTTCCAATTCGTTCAATGATTGGATAAGGCCCCATAAACCTAGGAGCTAACTTTCCTTTCCTCCCAAATCTAAGTACTCCTTTCCAAGGTGAGACCTTAAGGTACACTTTGTCTCCAACTTGGAATTCTAAAGGTCTACGACGCTTATCAACATAAGATTTCTACCTATCCTGTGCAGTCTTCAACTTTTGTTGTATTATTTTAATCTTCTCAGTGGTCTGTTACACAAGATCAGGACCTAAAAGTTGATATTCACCAGTTTCATACCAACATAGGGGAGATCTACAACGTCTACCATACAAAGCTTCATAAGGTGCCATATCAATGCTATGTTGATAGCTATTGTTGTACGCAAATTCTATCAAACTTAGGTGCAGATCCCAACTTCCTATAAACTGAAGAACACATGCTATAATCAATTCCTCCAAGGTCTGTATGGTTCTTTCTGATTGTCCATCAGTATTAGGATGAAAGGTTGTACTAAACCTTAACTGTGTGCCTAAGGCTTTATGAATTTGCTCCCAAAAATGACTCGTAAATTGGGGACCTCTGTCAGAGACAATTGTAACTGGGACTCCATGCAGTCATACTATCTCATCTACATACAACTGTGCCAGCTTCTCAGTAGAATAGGTTGTTTTGATAGGTAAGAAATGTGCTGTCTTTGTCAACCTATCAACTATTACCCAGATGGAATCATGACCTTTGGCTGTTCTAGGTAAACCAAACACAAAATCCATGGTCACATGATCCCACTTCCATTGTGGTATGGGTAAAGGTTGCATTGTTCCTGTAGGCTTCTAGTGTTCAGCTTTAACTTGCTGACACACAGGACACCACATAACAAACTCAGCAATGTCCTTCTTCAAACCAGGCCACCAATACATATCTTTCAAGTTTCGATACATCTTGGTGCTTCTTGGATGCATAGCATACATTGAAGAATGAGCTTCCTCCAGGACTAACTTCTTCAAGTTATCCACATATGGTACTATCATTCTACCATGATAACAAGCTACTTGATCATCTGAGTCATGGAAACCTTCTCGTTTCTCACTACCATACTCCGATCTGATCTGTTGAACTACTTCATCAACTTGCTGTGCTTCCTTAATCTGTTGTCTCAGAGTAGGTTTTATGTGCATCTCAGCTAACAACCCTGATAACAATGATATTCTTAATTGTACATTGTCTTGTCTTAAGGAGATAAGCATATCCCTTCTATAGCATACCAAAGAATTCAACTGTGCTCTATCTAGGACTGGTGTTGCTGATTTCCTACTCAAGGCATCAACAACTACATTGGCTTTCCCTGGATGGTAATCAATTGTACAATTGTAGTCCTTGATTAACTCCATCTAGTGGCGTTGCCTCATGTTAAGTTCATGCTGAGAAAAGATATACTTTAGGTTCTTATGGTCTGTGAAAATCTGGAATGTCTCCAGATCTTCAAGGCATGGACTACAACAACTAGTTATAAATCGTGTGTCAGATAATTTTCCTCGTGTTTCTTAAGCTGTCGAGAAGCAAAAGAAATCACTTGTTTATCCTACATCAACACACATCCTAGTCCATTCTTAGAGGCATCATAGAAAACTATATATCCTTTTCCTTGTTCAGGTAACACAAGCACAGGTGCACTTGTCAACCTTTCCTTCAACAGCTGAAAAGATTGTTGACACTTGTCACTCTAGGCAAAAGGAACATCCTTCCTGGTCAACTTAGTCAAGGGTAAAGCTATAGAACTGAAGTTATTAATGAACCTCCTGTAATAGCCTGCCAACCCTAAGAAACTACGAATCTCCGTCAGTGTCTTCAGCTGCTCCCATTGCAGGACAGATTCTACCTTTTTAGGGTCAACACGTATACCTGAAGCAGATATTACGTGTCCAAGAAAAGAAACTTCTGGTAACCAGAACTCACCACTTGCTAAACTTAGCATATAACTTATGCTCTCTTAGCAAAGTTAGAGCCTGACGAAGATGATGTTCATGCTGCTAAGCATCTCTACTATAGATCAGGATGTCATCTATAAAGACAACACATTGATCGAGAAAAGGTCGAAAGATTCTATTCATGAGTTCCATAAATGCAGCTGGTACATTTTTTAGTCCAAACGACATAACTGTGAACTCATAATGACCATACCTTGTCCTAAAGGCAGACTTAGGTATGTAACCATCCTTAATACACAGCTGATGATATCCTGACCTCAAATCTATTTTTGAGAAGACGGTTGCACCACGCAACTGGTCAAAGAGATCATCAATCCTCGGTAGAGGATACTTATTCTTTATTGTTACTTTATTTAACTGTCTATAATCAATGCAAAACCGCATTGACCCAACTTTTTTTTTAACAAAGAGGACCGGAGCACCCCAAGGCAAAGTACTCAGTCGGATGAAACCCTTCTCAAGCAACTCTTGTAGTTGTTTCTTGAGTTCTGCCATCTCAGCAGGCGCCATCCTATACGGTGTTTGTGCTATAGGTTGCGTGTCCGGGATTAGATTAATCTCAAAATCAATCTCTCGGGGCGGAGGTACACCTGGAAGTTCTTCAGGAAATACATCTTCAAATTCCTGACTACAGGAACTTCAGTAGGATTAGGATTCTCCATAGCGGTATCTACCACATGGGCCAAGAATACATAACATCCTTGCCTCATCAGCTTCTCAAAAACCATAGATGACACCAAACAGGTTGGAAGAATCTTTCTATCTCCTTGAAAGATCCATGTGTCACTATCATCAGTGAACACAACTTGCTTGGACTCACAATCCAAGACAACCTTATACCTTTCTAAGGTATCCATCCCAAGGATTACATCAAATCCATGCATCTCATGTGGTATAAGATCCACTTGAATGCGATGATCAGAAAAGAAGAGAATGCAGGGAGAACATATCTCCTGCAACACAGCAAATCCCATCAACGGAGTTTCTAGCAACAAACTATCTGTTCTATGACTTGTAGTCAGGTTGTAGTTAAGAATCACTCTTCGAGTGATAAAGGAGTGCGTAGCACTCGGATCAATCAAAACAGATACAATGCAACATGTAGGCATATCAGAATTAAACAACTCCATCTGACCTGCCACAACCCGAGGGTTGATCACTACCTTAGGTGGATTCATTGCATAAAACCTCGTTGTTGCCTGTGGTTGATTCGGTGCTCGATGACTAGGTGCCGATGATCCAGCTTGGGATGCTTGTCCACGTCCTCTAGCTCCTCCTGGAAACTGTCTCTTTTGAGAACCTTGCTGACTCTGCCTTTGAGGTTGAGTCACACTCACTTCTCTGGCTCTGCAATCCTTCATGAGATGTCCCATCTTTCCACATATGTAAAAGTTCTGTTCAGTTGTTGTGGTCTGGGTGGTCCTATAACTGACATAGATGCTGAGCTATGAGCTCCTTCCAAAGGTAAGCTTCATCCTCTACCCCTATTTGATGTCCACTGTGTCTGGGTACTGAATCTAGGTGGTGGTGTAGGTGTAGAAAACCTTGGTTTCTTCAAACCTTTAGATGAAGATCCTTGAAACTGGGGGTACATCTTCTTGTTCTTGGTCTGTCGCTTCTCTGACACAAACCTCTCTATCCTTCTTACTGACTCGACAAAGGTAGCAAACTTTTCCCCTTTTTCCAAAGCAGACACAGGGGTGGTCAACTCAACGTTTAACCCCTTCTCAAAATGCCTAATCCTTTTTTCATCTGTAGTTGCCATATGCAGACAGAACCGCAACAACTCCATGAACTTAGCCTCGTATTCGCTAATGTTCATCGGTCCTTGTCTTAACCTCTCAAACTGAGAAATTTTCTCATCCAAGAACGTCTTAGGGAATTATCTATTGATAAATTCCCATCGGAAAACTTCCCATTCGATCTCCACACCTGGCCTTTTCTATTCCTCTATGGTCCACCGGTGACCAGCACTCCCCTTGAGAAGGTACACAGTGTGTCTAACCTTCTCAGCTTCTGGGATGTTTAGTATTCTAAAGGCGTTCTCTAGTTCAGTTAACCACAAGTCAGCATTTGCTAGGTCAGCTGTTCCCGCATACTCTGTGGCTCCAACCCGACGTAGTCGTTCAAACATCTTGTCAGATCCTTGTCCTTCAGGATGGGTAGGTGCCCTAGGTACATGTATAGGCATCCTATCAGTCATATGTGTCATGGCAGTCATGAACTGCCCGAACATGGCTTGGAAGGCCGGGTTCCCCATGTAAGCTGGATTGAACTGGGGTAGTTCAGGTACATGTTCCTCCCTCTCTTGGTCTCTTGCACCTTCTCTAGGTGCAGAAACACTACTCTCAGCAACATGTTCCTCGTGTGACCCGGACATCTTTAGTCTTCTCTTCTCCTCCTAAATGAGCAGAATACACTATCAGATATACTGGAAGACACTAGAATAAACTCTACAACCTAAGTCCTATGTCTCTATAGACTCAACAAACCTAGAGGTCTGCTACCACTAATTGTGGGACTTATCTCAGAGAAAACGTTATCAACGAATGCGGAAGCGATTAATTAGCAGCGGAAAACTGAAAATCACTAAAAAATTAAAACTTTTTCATAATGAAACATGATAAGTTATTTACAACTGATACTTCAGCACTTTTCTGTATCATCGCATCTTGAGGGTTACAAGCATTTACTGTCCTGTTAACTGTACAAGGCAAGATACAAAAATCTCGAGGCATTACGCCAAAAATCTCAGATCTGTATTAAACCATCTACTAACTCCTAGGACCTGAGAGTACAGAATTGACACATAGGACTTTCTATATACAAGACCTAACAGACAGTGACTCCACCTGTGGATCACTGCTGTCCTTGATGTTGTTGTTGCTGATGTTGCTGCTCACCCACTGATGGGTTTCTCCTTCCTTGGCGTCTACCTAAAAAGTTGAATCCCACGGGGTGAGACAATTGAATAATTGTCCCAGTGAGAGTTATAACTCTTCGCCAGAAGTATTGTTATTGCAAATAATTGAATAACATTGAGCAGTAGAATTATAATTATTTAACATCAGGAAATTCATTAAATAACTAACTGAAACAGTATAACTTATGCAATCATTTCAATTATAACTTGATTGGATAACAAAACATATATCAATAAGGAATATGAAGAACATGTATACTAGTTATTCAACTATAATATTATAAACAATGTATCATCAATCATTGTTTCTCATAGTTCAACCTAAGCAATTATGCTATACGGATGATTACATTTTTCAAACATATTTATGCCCTGAGGAGATGAGGTATACCGCTCATACTCCAACCGACCATTACGAAATTGCAATAGGTACCATACATAGGTCATCAGAAGAGCCGGATTTCTATGACCTCATCTTCCTCAGTCAGTGTGAGGTACAACATGCAGGACATCTTGTGTCTCTGCTTAAATAGCTTTCTAGGGTATTCTGGCAACTTCTCTATTAGAGTTACAGTGGCATGTTGTACTCTCTTTGCCATCGAGGGATTTCTTGTTTATCTCTCATCGATGCGGCGTTAACAACATCATCGGGAGATTAGTGATACATCTTCCCGGCATATACATATAATGAAGGATTGAGAGATTAAATGTACATCTCACATCAATTCCCTCATTAGGACGTAAGGATATTCACGTCCATAACCCCCACATACTCAAAAGTAAGCTCTCCAGGAGTTCCCTTAGGAAAACCTGTTTCACCATCATCTGACTTCTGACGATGATGGATCTATGGTCAGGGCTCTACATGATATCATTATACTTGATTATTTAAGTACATTATGACATTATTTTAGCATCAGGCATGTTTTCAAACATAAACTAATAAGAAAATTGCTATAAAGAAAGAGTACTAATTATATCAAGTTCATTTCACATCTAGTTAACATTGGGATATCAATCCCTAACCATCTCATCATTGTGATTTAGGAATATGGGTGTTCAAACCCTTAGATCATCAAACACTTGTTACCAAGTAACATATTGTCATCAAGTCATTTAACAGTATGAACATGATTGTAGCAATGTAGATATTTCTCATGGCTCATACAACCTATCAATCTCATATGTTACCTCTCACTAGGCAACATAGAAAATCATTACATTCAAATCTTATAAAGTGCGTTCAATGAATATGATATCATATCTCTTACCTGGCTATGTTCACCATTTCATAAAGACCTACATAATTAATACATTTGATAATAGGCACATTATCTCTATATCAGCACATTGCAAAACAAAGATAACCTTACAATTCAAGGGTTGTACCACTATGCCCTTACTGGGGTTAGGGTTTCCCTTTTTAATTCAATTAGGGTTAACCAACCCCTTTAGCTTAATTAGGAATAGTGATTCCTCATTATTTCATTATCCAAACATTGAGTTTCATGCTTAAAAGCATAACCCAGAATTAGGGTTTACTGTTCACATCATCACATTACTCTAGATTAGGGTTTACTATTCACATTTCATCACATTACCCTAAATTAGGGTTTACTATTCACATTTCATCACATTACCCTAAATTAGGGTTTACTATTCACATTTCATCACATTACCCTAAATTAGGGTTTACTATTCACATTTTATCACATTATAATGAATTGAGATCATACCATCATCATGTATTAGGATTACTTCCATTAACACCCTCAATTAGGGTTATGATTCATTAGCTGTCATAACTAGGGTTTCATGATCTCACTATCATGGATCATACCCTAATTAGGTATCCATCCATATTGGGAGTTCATTAATTGATTAACATTCATATAAGAAGTCTTCTTTCTCCTCTTTCTATAAGTTGATGTTTGCATCACCCTTGATTAGACTAAGTCAATTCAACATTGACATCATGGGTTATCTCATTTCTATTGTGGTCATTAAGACTTACTTATTCAAAGGGTATTACTCACTTTATCCCATCAAGGGTACCATTATTATCATCACCATTGAGTACATCATGTATTAATCCACTAATTACTTGGTCCTTTAACCACTTTAAGTATCTATGAGATTTAGCTTAATCAACCACTAAACCATCTTGATCACTAAAGCATCAAACGATCTTAACCTTTTCAGACCTCAAACTGTCTTGCACACTAAACCTCCAAACGGTCTTGGACTACCCTTGAAACCGTTTGGTGATGAAGACCGTTTGGTCATGTTTGACTTTTGAAACCGTTTGGTAAAGTGCACACTCAAGACTGTTTGCCTAAGATGGGGTGAAGACCGTTTGGTCAAGTTTGACTTTGGAACCGCATGGACATAACCGACCTTGAAACCGCATGAGACTAAACGGTTTGGGATCGTTTGGTCCCAAACGGTCTTGAGACCATTTGGTCCAAACCACCTCAAAACCACAAGGAACAAAAAGTGTCTCAACCACTTCAATTGAGTTAGGCTTTCCAATGTTGAACCCCTCAATCAATCATGCACTTGTTAGCCACTCATCAATTGAGTCAATTAGGTCAACCCTCAACTGATTTGACACTCAATTGACCCTCAATTGATCATCAATTAGGGCTTGGAACAATTGGATTAGGGTTTGAAATCGATGACTCCTCAACATGCTTTAATGTGAGTCTAATTGATTTGAAATCATTGAACCATCATTCAATTTGATCATGACCTGACCCCAAACGGTCTTGGGTTTGTTTGTATGACCTCCAAACGGTCTTGAGACCGTTTTCCCATTATTTTATCAAAAACCAAGTCATTCAATTAGGGTTTGGATCCTAAGTTTAATCACCAATTCAGCAATCGATTACTCATCAACTTGATATCATTGGATCCTCAATTGGTCAACTATGCTTAACCCTAGACCTCCAAATGGTCTTGGGTGATCACCAAACGGTCTTGACACCGTTTGGGTGATCCCCAAATGGTTTTGAAACTGTTTGGGTCACTCAACCCAAACTTCAACTTAACTCAATTATTAAAATCAGCAATTGACCCGATTAGGGTTTAGGTGGTTGATGGGCCTTCAATTGGTGAACCACTTGGAATTAATTGATGATTTTTGGTAGGTAAATAGTCTACATTATTCTCAATAATCCTACAAATGGTAAATGCCTGGTCAACGCTTTCAAACGGTCTTGGACCATTTGCTTCCATGCGTTCTTGTAAAACCGTTTGCTCCAAACAGTTTGGCAAACCGTTTGAGCAAGGTTGGGAAATCGTTTGCTAAAGTAGATTCTTGGATAAACATAGAAATTAATGTCATCATCTTCTACCTCAAGAACAGGGGCTGTTCTTCACAAAAATGGTAGCAAGAACACACAAAGGTGTCTAAAAAAGAAGTATAAGCAACGATTTTAGGAAAGAAGGATGCATTAACAAAGCTTAAGGGTTAGAGTTATAAAACCTGCCTCTAGGACTGATCCAGAGCTCCAAGCTTCGTAGCTTTAATGGTGGCTTGAGCTACAATAGTTGTCTAAGGTCTTTCCTCCACTTTTTGGATGAAGAAGATGACTAGAAAGGAGAATCATATGAAGAACACCACGAATCTAACTTTATATTGTGGTTTCCACCATGAATTCGAGATAGATGATGATCCATACTTACCAAACCAGCTTGGTCATCCTTCCTCTGCTCCAGATCTCCTCCTTGGTCGGTCAAAGCAAAGTGATGAGAAGAGGAACTAAGGAAACAATCCTTTGTGTTATTTGGAAAAGATACCTTATATATTTATGGGTCTTTTCAAAGCAAAAAGAAAAAGGATAGCTATTTCCTTTTATTTCCCAAAATATCCACCAAGGATTGCTCCATCCTTGGCCACGTTTCCACCTACTAAACTCATGCAAAACTCCTCCTTTATCAAATGTTTTAAAGGAAAAGAACTAATCACCTTTTAAGAGAGGTATATTAATATCCACCCTTATTGGATATTACTTAATATATTATTAGTGTGAGTAGTTTCCACTTCTACCATAATCATTCAAATGAGGTGACCTTCTCATTTTCTTTGCTCTAATTGATGCCAAGAAACATGAGAGATCCTCTAGAGGGTATATTGTTCATGTTGGACCCTAGGTTTTGGGTAATTTGCACATTACACCAAAACTAGGTTTTAATGCACAAGGATTGCTCTACAAGCTATATCTTGGTGCTCAAGCTTGTGGAATCCATACCACTACATCATATTCATTCTTATGATGTCTCATCATCAGAGGAACATCTTAGCATGTGCAATTTGCAAGTTAACCCCTAAACTTGGGTGATTTGCACTTTAGTCCATTATTAACAAAGCAATGTTTCAACATTATGCAAAAAGGACTGAAATTAAAATATAAGTTCCTCAAAAGCCTTAATTACATTTAAAAGGATAAACACAAGCATCTAATCACTTATTTAAGCAAAACACCTAGGGTTAGTACATAACCCAGGTCAGGGATGTTACAGTAGGGATGGCAGTAAACGATGAAATTGGAAAGTAATTAACGGAGGAGAAAGGAAACCAAGAATACCATTTCTTATGGTTCCTTATCTAGCCCCTAGGTCTCCTTATAGGGTATATGTATATATATCATAGAACCTCACAACAAGGAGGCATGGATATATGTTTTCTCCGACTGTAGACAACCCGCAAATGGATCGTCTTTGGCGACGGGACTCCTTCTCCTTCTTTCTCGTTCCTTCTTCATGTTGCTAGTCAAGATGAGAAATTGGAGGGTCTTAAAATTGGTAGTGAGCCACCGATACTAGGACTGAATAACCTCGTCAGAGTCTGCCATACTGAGGGTATCGATCTCCTTCTTCCTCCCTCCGGTGCACGACGGGGCATGAACATGCTACCCTTCGTATAACCACAAACTGGAAACCTCGGTTAGATCTTCCTGAGTCATTTTGCGGACCAGTGATGGTGGCCAGAAGTATTGGGGGCCGTGGCCGGCCTCCGCAGGAGCGTCGTGCCTTAGGAACCAAGCGACAGTAGCAGCACCTGCCTTCCCCAACGCAGCAACGTCGTCGGATGAGGCCAGTGCATAGGCAATCTGGAGTCCTTGGCATCGAGAGTGGGAAGACGAAGGTGTAACGTGAGAGGAAAGTGGACAGGAAGGAGAAACCAGGGTGCAGATCTTCCACCCTAAGACCTTCTGTGATAACCTAGATTTCTCTCTCATTAAAATAATGTACCTCTTGAGTCATTAGATGTTCTATTGAACTCAATAACCTCCCACATGTAGAAATTTGTCAACCTTGAGTCACTTTATGCTCTATTAAACTCAATAACCTTTGAGTGTTGAACTAAGTGATATTGTTCTTACACATCATCCACTTGCAATCAAAATTGAACCCTTTCAATGTACTCTTATTTAATTTATATGCATCTTATTTTTTGGAGAATTCAATTATATTTCCAACGCCACAAAAATCACCTCAATCCGATCATCCTAGTCCAGGATATGGCCTGTTGAACCTTGGTGATTTAATCCTTATTTTAGCTCGTTTTTAACCTTAATTGGGCCTTAATGGGCGCACGTGGCCCAATTTGGGGAGGCGCCCCTTGCTTAGCCATGTCACCGATCTGTGTCTGCTTTGTTTCGACCAATCCCGCACATTGATTTTAGCCCCACGGATCACCCCCTTCTGATCCAAAGGCCCACGGCCGTCTTGTACCTCCGTACAGCTTTCTAACGGCAATGGCGCCGAAAGCTCACCTACTCCCCCTCCATGGCGCCGAAAGCTCACCTACTCCGTCTTGTACCTATATATATTCATTTCGAGTTGTTTTCCCCTCTTTTCCCTTTATTCTTCCTCCAGCTCTGGGCTGGTTTTTGGGGCTTCTTGTCCTGTTGCTCGTCGACCACTCGTGTCACCTCCACAAAATAAGTATGGAGGGCACCCGCTACCTTGCAGGCCAGATCGAGGCGCCGACGACCAACTGACCAAGCCGCCGGGAGGGCTCGTCACCTGCAGAAGCACCGCGAGGTGGGGTGCGCAGCGTCCACAGAACGCGCGCGATCGCCCACGGGCCAAACAACGTTAGCCATCCGGGGAGAGTTTGGGCCTGTGGTAGAGATACCACGTCCTTGGTGGGAGGGGTGAGCCCACGAAGTCCAAAGGCTGGGAGCGCCGCCCAGGAGCTTCCTATCAGCCATGCGATCGATGATCAAGTGTCTAGATCAACTCACAAAAGGTAAACTTTGAAATTTTGTATCTTGTGATTCCCTCAGCCAAATGCATCATGTGATATATGATTTTTGATCATAAAAACGTGTTCTATCCAATAAAAATACCTCTAGAATCTGAATCTACTTTCTATTCTTCTGTTTTTCCCTAAAGCAAACTTGTGATGTCTTTTGTGATGTGTACCCTAAGTGAATGCATGATATTGATGCCTTGTGTCCCCAATATTAGTGTTAGATTAATATCATTCTCTTTAAAATATTTATGCATCATGATTCCAACTTCACCCTTTCTTGCATACTATAATGGTCTTATGTTGATTAGATGACCTATGAAGAGCTTTTATGCTAAATATCATCTTTTTAATGTGAATCTTGCCCAAAGGTGTTTCAGACCTCTATGAATGCTTTGGATAAGTCCTTTTCATCCTAAAATGTAATCATTTTCTTTATCATGATCTTTCTTGGACACCAAGGATGATCTTGTTACACTTAGTGTGTCTTAACATGACTTTATGTGTACTTTTGGGATGGATGTTAACTCTTGTGTTCTTATTGATCTAATGGTACTTGAATACATATGTAACCGCAAAATTAGTAACTTATCATGCTTTGTATACCTAATTGTTATGTGTATCTTTCTTGTGTCCTAATAGGACCAAATTCTCTAACATTAACTTGTTTATGACCTAATGGGCATGTTATTAATAGATCTCTAATCTTGCATGAACCTTGATCCAATGATGACCTATGCTACTTTATGAATTCAAATAAGTATCTTGATGATTTGCATAACATTAAATCATACTTGGCCTGTCTTATACTCTAGTGTTGACAATCTTGCGTGATTATGACTTAAATAACTAGTATGCCTATATTGATGCTTATGATGACTAAACTTGCTCAAATCTTATGGTTGCTCAATTTTAAGATCTTAGACTCTAATATCTATCCCTGATCTAGTTTTGATGTGTCACCCTATGTACTAATGAACCCATGATGTACTATGTTGCTTGACAATAAATGTGCATGACTAGTCGAGATGTTGAAACCAATAATGAATGATATGATACCTAGATCTAGGTGACACATCCAACCATTATTATGATGATTACTTATACCTTAACTTGTTGATGTTAATCCAAGTGCACTCCTTTGAAATGTTAGGATCTCTATGTAGACTCTATTGCTAAGATCTAATCAAGTGCTAGTTATGGTTCTCTAAAATTAATGCTTAATCTTGTACTCTACTCGCAAGGTACGCTTACTCTCTTGACCCTACTATGGTATTGGCTTATTTGCATATATGCTCGTATGAATGCTTGGCTAGTTAGTTACTTGTTTAAGCTACTTGTTCCCTATGATTAGTATGTTCTTTTTGCTTGAAATATGTTTAACAAACCTAGAACATAATTGAACCTATCCATTATACAAACCTCATGTACCTACTTGTATTCTCTTGGTAAGGGCACAAGGCTGGGCGCCTTACTTGAGATGTCAAGATAAGGCAGACCATGTCGATAAAAGGGTTGACTCATCCTGAGCACCCTTACAGACCCTTCCAATGGGAAGCTGGTCAATGGCCATAATATGTGTTGAGTATAATGGAAAATACACTTAAAACATGTTTTGTATAAAAGATTGTTTTTAAATGTTCACACCTTGTTCTACTTCTTGCTTATATGATGTTTTTAGCCAAGAAACTTTTTTTATACTCTTAAACTATTTACATGCCTTTTCATAGCGTACTTAATGCTTTAGCATTAATATATTTTGTTTATCAAATTTGTAGTTGCCAGATGAAGATCCACTACACTCAAGACTCTAAGCTCTGAAATGCAATACAAATGGGTATGCTTGAATCTAGAAATGGGTACATATCTCATACATCCATGTTTAATACCTTGTTGTCTTGTTGTTGTTTCCTTTTTCATATATATTGCTTGTGTAAAACTATTTATCATTCTATGTACGGGCGCCAAACCCTACTGCCACTGACTCTGTAGTCAGTGGGGGTAGGATGAGGGTAACAAACGGTTCTGTGACAAATGGTATTAGAGACATACACACATGCCTCTCTATATGTTTAAGGCATAACACATCTTATGAACCCAAGAATGACTGAAATCCTTTCCTCAAGTTTAGCGAGTCTTCTAGCATCTCATCTTTTCTTTAGGACCACCTAAGCCACCCAAGTAGATGATGATTAGTTAGTTTTCTCATCTCCTCATGTGATTATTTTCTCTTGACTATTAATTACATGACATCTCGATTATGGGTAGCTTATGAATGGGAAAAGTAAAACTCCTTTGAAATTGTGAAATTTGATTAAGACGATAATGCCATGATTTGACCTTATATTGAAAACCCTATTTGATGAATGAAAGTACTCTTGGAAGTGGTTTACTTATATGTAAAACCTAAGATAATGTAGACACAATTTTACTTGACTCGATAAAAGTGCTTTCAATGTTTGAGGTAAATCCTAGATATGTTGAAATAAGGTAGAATTCTTGTCTTACACCTCATGTTTGATGAGATCCCTATTGATTAAACCCATGTTGCTCTATTTTTGATTAATCCTCAAACATAGTTAAGCAAACCTTTTCCCTATTTGATATGTATCATGATCATGCCACAGAATGACCTTGTCCTTGGGACCCTAGATAGTGCTGTGAAGATTTTTTTCTACCAGAGGAAACCCCCCCCCCTATTGACTATTGTTCCTCTTTGTAGACTCAATTTGAATAACAAAACATACCTATATCTCAAGCATGCAGTATTATACTCAAAATCTTGAGTCCTCAATTTGACTTCTCGATTTCCTAAATCTACCCTTACCTTGATCTTGAAAGGAAGGGAACGACATTATGACTTGATCCTGCAAAATCTTGAAATATGGTTTCTCTATTAATGATCTTGATGTTTGATTCGTGATCTTGTGAAATTCGATTTGATAGTTGGTGCTCTCCCTATTTGGACATACTTGATGACTCATGGTTAAACAGACTAATGTGCTAGACTAGGATGGTAGTTGACTTATGACCCCTAATCTGGGTCATGTCCCTATTGTGATTGCCTCCAAATTTTCACTCTGATGATTATTTAGAGTTTGGAAAGGTTACCCCTTTCACACTATTTTTATTTCTTGACCTAAGCCTCCGATAGATCAATTCCAAGACGACTTTAATACTCGATCTTGAATCTCGATTTAATGGCGGTCTTGAAGTATGACATTGTTGACTATAGTTAGTGGTTAGGTTCCTAGAAAGACCTAGGTCTAGATCATTCATCAACCTTGAAATACCATGATCATGGACTCAATTGATATCTTAAAAAGTTGCTCATATCTCAAATGTTGCTTGAAATCTTGCATGAAATGTCACTCGATTGTTGCTCGATTGATGTATATGGATGAATGACCACTCTAGGTCCTGAATAGGAATCAAAACCCTAGCTTTGAAATGTTTGTACTTATGACTTGGACGTCCAAACTTGACCCTCCATATTGAATAATGAATCACAACTCATGATCGATGATATTGATATTGATTTGACTCCTATGCTCACCTTATTTGGGTCTTGAGGTCACCCTCGATATATGCTTAATGACTTTCATGTTCCCAAATCTCAAAAATGTGAAATGATGATTATGCTGACTTGCTTAATTTATGACTTAGGGTTAAGCTCCATGTGGACTAGAGTGGGCCCTTTCATCTATTTTGAGCACAAAATCACTATGTCGAAATATGGTGTTATTCCCAAACTGTTGAAATATGAAATCTCAATCATGGATGTATAACCCCACCTAGGCCAATGTAGAAGCTATAATCCTAAATTGCTGGGATGGAAAGTCAGATTCAAAGGATCTATTTGTACGACCTAAAATGTGATCTCTCCAAATTGGTGATCTATATGACAAATTCTCCAAAAATGTGACTTGTAGGATGATCTTTCCAATTTGATAATCTAAGTGACTATGCAATGACTGCGATGCTCGATTTTTCAATGTTCGAATGAGATGGGTATCATAAGTGGTGATGATACCCTATAAGAATACTATGATGATCTTCATGTTGATAGGAAAACTCAATCCTGAATGACGACCCGATTTAATTTTGGGGACAAAATTTCTTTTAAGGTGAGGAGGATGCGATAACCTGGATTTTTCTCTCACTAAAGTAATATACCTCTTGACTCATTAGATGATCTATTGAACTCAATAACCTCCCACACCTAGAAATTTGATGACCTTGAGTCACTTTATGTTCATTTGACATTTTATCTTCAATGAAATGTCACTTTGTACTTATGTATCACCTTAATTTGAGTGTTGAACTAAGTGATATGCTTGTTACGCATCATCCACTTGCAATCAAAATTGAACCCTTTCAATGTAATCTTATTTAATTTATATGCATCTTATTTTGTGGAGAATTCAATTATCTTTCCAACGCTGCAAAAATCACCTCAATCCGATCATCCTAGTTCAGGATATGGCCATCCTTATTTTAGCTCGTTTTAACCTTAATTGGGCCTTAATGGGTGCACGCGGCCCAATTTGGGGAGGCGCCCCTTGCTTAGCCATGCTATCGATCCGTGTATGCTTTGTTTCGACCAATCCAGCACGTTGATTTTAGTCCCACGGACCACCCCTTCTGATCCAACGACCCACGACCGTCTTATACCTCCGTACAACTTTCCAACGGCAACGAAACCGAAAGCTCACCTACTCCCCCTACATGGCGCCACAAATCGGCCCTCTTTACTGCCTCCTCGCGCCAAATTGGTGCTGCTCTTGCCTATATATATTCATTTTGAGTTGTTTGCCCCTCTTTTCCCCTTTCTTCTTCCTCCAGCTCTGGGTGCTGCCATGGGGCTGGTTTTTGGGGCTTCTTGCCTTGTTGCTTGTCGACTGCTCGTGTCAACCTCCATCAACACCTGAGGGCCCATACAAGAGGGCACCTGCTACCTTGCAGGCCTGATCGAGGCCAGTAGCCTCTCCGATGGTCGTGATCCGACGACCAGCTGACTAAGCCACCGGGAGGGCTCGTCACCTGCAGAAGCACCGCAAGGTGGGGTGCACAACGTCCACAAAACACGCGCGATCGCCCACCGGCCGAACAACATTAGCCAGCCGGGGAGATTTTGGGCCTATGACGAAGATACCACGTCCTTGGTGTGAAGGGCAAGCCCACGAAGTCCAAAGACTGGGAGCGCCGCCCAAGAGCTTCCTATCAGCCATGCGATCGATGATCAAGGGTCTAGATCAACCCACAAAAGGTAAAACTTTGAAATTTTGTATCTTGTGATTCGCTCAGCCAAATGCATCATGTGATATATGATTTTTTATCAGAAAAACGTGTGCTATCTAATACAAATACCTCCAGAATCTGAATCTACTTGCTCTTCTTCTATTTTTCCCTAAAGCAAACTTGTGATGTCTTTTGTTATGTGTACCCTAAGTGAATGCATGATATTGATGCCTTGTGCCCCAAATATTAGTGTTAGATTAATATTAGTCTCTTGAACAACTTTATGCATCATGATTCCAACTTACCCTTTGTTGCATACTATAATGGTCTTATGCTGATTAGATGACCTATGAAGAGCTTTTATGCTAAAGATCATCTTTTTAATGTGAATCTTGCCCAAAGGTATTTCAGACCTCTATGAATGCTTTGGATCAGTCCTTTTCATCCTAAAATGTAATCATTTTCTTTATCATGATCTTTCTTGGACACCAAGGATGATCTTGACACTTAGTGTGTCTTAACCTCACTTTATGTGTACTTTTGTGATGGATGTTATCTCTTGTGTTTTTATTGATCTAATGGTACTTGAATACATATGTAACCTCAAAATCATTAACTTATCATGCTTTGCATACCTAATTGTTATGTGTATCTTTCTTGTGTCCTAATAGAACCAATTTCTCTAACCTTGACTTGTTTATTACCTAATGGGCATGTTATTAACTAGATCTCTAATCTTGCATGAAACTTGATCTCGTGATGACATATGATACTTTATCCATTCAAATAAGTATCTTGATGATTTGCATAACATAAAATCTCACTTGGCCTGTCTTATACTCTAGTGGTGACAATCTTGCATGATTATGGCTTAAATAACTAGTATGCCTATATTGATGCTTATGTTGACTAAACTTGCTCAAATCTTAAGGTTGCTCAATTTTAAGATCTTGGACTCTAATATCTATCCCTGAACTAGTTATGATGTGTCACCCTATGTACTAATGAACCCATGATGTACTATGTTGCTTGACAATAAATGTGCATGACTAGTCGAGATGTTGAAACCAATAATGAATGATATGATACCTAGATCTAGCTGACACATCCAACCATTATTATGATGATTAATTATACCTTATCTTACTGATGTTAATCCAAGTGCACTCCTTTGAAATGTCAGGATCTCTATTTTGACTCTATTGCTAAGATCTAATCAAGTGCTAGTTATGGTTCTCTAAAATTAATGTTTAATCTTGTACTCTACTCGCAATGTATGCTTACTCTATTGACCCTACTATGGTATTGACTTGTTTGCAATGCATGCTCATATGAATGTTTGGCTAGTTAGTTACTTGTTCCCTATGATTCGCACGTTCATTTTGCTTGAAATATGTTTAATAAACCTAGAACATAATTGAACTTGTCCATTATACAAACCTCGTGTACCTACCTATATTCTCAGGGTAAGGGCACAAGGTTGGGTGCCTTACTTGAGATGTCAAGATAAGGCAGACCATGTCGATAAAAGGGTTGACTAATCTTGAGAACCCTTACAGACCCTTCCAATGGGAAGTTGGTCAATGGCCATAATATGTTGTTGAGTATAATGGAAAATACACTTAAAACACGCTTTGTATAAAAGATTGTTGTTAAATGTTCACGCCTTGTTCTACTTCTTGCTTATATGATGTTTCTAGTCAAGCAACTTTTCCTATACTATTAAACTATTTACATGCCTTTCCATAGCGTACTTAATACTTTAGCATTAATATATTTTGTTTTTCAAATTTGTAGTTGCCAAATGAAGATCCGTTGCACTTAAGACTCTAAGCTCTGAAATGCAATACAAATGGGTATGCTTGAATCTAGAAATGGGTACATATCTCATACATACATGTTTAATATCGTGTTGCGTTTTTGTTATTGCTTTTTTTATATATATTGCTTGTGTGAAACTATGTGACATTCTATGGACGGGTGCCCAAACCCTACCTCCACTGACTCTGTAGTCAGTGTGGGTAGGATGAGAGTAAGAAATGGTTTCGTGACACCTTCACACTCAATATGCCTCCAATCATGGAGTTCAGCTACATCAAAGACCAGCTCAAGATCCTCTACCGGTTGCTCAGCGACGAAGGTGGAGGAACCATACCTTGAATGTATGAAGAGAAGGTCAGCCAGGGACATTTGCTGCTGGGTTGCTAAGCTTCAGTCAAATACTGAGGGTGGGTGACAACTACACTAGACGGAGGAAGACTTGAGGAGGGTGGAAATGGAGGCCACAACGGTGCACCGAGGATTGGTCATCCTCCAACTAGCGGTAGCGTCACATGGTGACGCTAACGCAAGCTTGGATATCAAAAGTTACAAGGAACCCAGGGTTCATGTTTCACTGCGGTTCAATCCAACCAACCCACCTATGCCTGGTCTAGAAGGGAACCGAAGGCCTAACCCGCGCCCAACATGGTGCTAGATTATAAAGCATCAACCAATCAAAAGGTGCCATGTGTCCTCATACTTAAGACTAAAATGTGAATTGCTTGGTTTTCTCGTTGATTGGATAATATGCTTGAAGTGTAATCTATATGATAATCTGCATGGCTCACCATCAAGGTACGTGGTTACAATTATGACTATGCAGTACATCATTTTCTGAAGGTTTTCGAATGAATCTCAGGAACTAATTTGATAAATAAACTATTGATTGTTTTTTAATGCATGTTCAACTATAATGCCAATATGAGTATCGCATAAGTAGATGATAATATTCTAAACCCTAGGCTGATGTATGTCAAGGGGTGATGCACACGATATAAAAGATTTATATCAAGTTAATCCACAATATAAAAATAGAGAAAATTTGCATTTGGATTTGATTGATTCCATACGGCTTGCCAACTTTTCCAAGGAGTGATGCTATTTTGGGGTCCTAGGTGACATGGTGGTTTCAGACATGACAATTTGTAATAAGTTTTGCAAAAGATTTACTAAATTCAAAGGGGTACAATGATAAACATCTATTCATATTGGCCGACTAGATAAAGGCCAATGTTGCAAGAAAAGAAATAAAAACATGGCCGACTAGATAGTGGCCATGAGCAAAGCAACTATATGCAAAACAAATAAAAAGGTAGAAATAATGCAAGAATAAAAAAGATAAGGAGGTGGAACAGAAACATACCACCCATCTCCACCCCTGACTTAGATTTTTCCTCGTCCTGAGAAAAATTTAAATCAGAGATGGAGGGAAAAGAAGAGTGAGGATTTTCAGGTGGCCCTGGTAGCTCTAAGAACATCCATCTAAAGGGGTTGTGTATGAGGGCTGGGACCTTCATCAGAGGAGCTTCATAGTGTACCCTATGATAGGGTAACAATGGAAGCTCCGTGGGGTGCTTGTATTTTCTTTCAACTCGCATTCCCTCCAATACGATCCACATGTCTTCCTTCCATAGAAAGGGAAGCATTGAAGGTGGACGTGGATTGGGGGAGGTTGGCGGGTACCTGACTAGTAATGTCTGTAGAGTAGGATGTATAGAGTTAGGCGGATGATCTGGCTCATGTTTTCCACCATTACAATGACTTGCATATGGGAGAATTGATGTTGATACAAAATATTTCAAATTATTTACAAAAGTGTTTTGCTTCTCCTAAAAAATAATGGCATCAACATGGGGTTGGTAAGTTTCATTATTGATATAGCATATGGCTCTAATTCTTTTGTACAATGAATCCCCAAGGATTTAGAAGGGATGAGGACAACTTCCTTAAAATTAACAAAAGGGGTGTATGGGCTTCTTCCAAGGGTGGTTTCTCCTCTTCTACAATAGTCTTATGTGGAATGAGAACTGGCTGTGTCAAAAGGGAGTTAGATGCTCATTATCCAAAATAGACTCAGAAAAAGGGTATTGGTCTATTGTATCATTCAGATTCATGTTAAGGATGGGAGGGCTTGTTAGATATTCAGAATGACTCTCCTTCTTTGACTTTTCATATTTGAGTAATAGAGTCTCTAAAGGAAAGATAGGGATACCAACGTCCTCATCACACGTAAAATATGGCTCCATCATTTGTGTTATTTCTTCAGAATCTGACATATATGACACAAAAATAGGATTGTCTTCGTCGTCGTCGGGAAGAACTATCTTGGGTTGTTCAAGCTCTATAGAGGGAGTTTGTGATTGAGCCTCTAGTAAGGTAGCTAACATGGCTTGACTGAATTCAAGTTTTGTTTGTCCTTCTACTGCCATCTTCTCTAGGGCATTAAGTCTCTCTTCTAGTTTTGGATTAAATTGATTTTCACCATAGGATTTATACAACCCAAAATTTCGGCCATCCTCACCACACCCCTCATGGTAGTCTTGGGCATTGTGCTCCTCTTATTGATTGTGGCATTGCTCCTCATAATAATTTTCAAAAGATGGTGGATTGTAATTTCCATTGCATCCATCTTGGTGGGAAGATTCAATATTATGATGTGTCATAAAATCATGGGGGAACATATTTGGAACATTTGGGTTTTGGGATTGGGCTTTCAACAAAGTAGCTAACAAAGTTTGGCTAGTTATCAATATTGCTGCCTTCTTCTCTCGGGACCTAAGTTTCTCTTCTTACTGAGGATTATATTGGGTATCATATATATGTCCATTTCCCCCAAAGTTATGTTGGTCATACCCTCCAAAATTATGTTGATCATACCCCCCTCAGAATATGGATAGAAAGGTTCCTCACAATGGTTCTCAGAAAAATATGGATTCACATTGTGCCCACCAAGATGAAAGAGCTCGTAATTAAAAGGGATGTTACCATAAGTATGGGGTAAAGTCAGACAGGAAAGAGATGCATGGTGGTAAAGACCACAATAATAACATTGCGGGAAATATTGGGATGTCTCCATTTGAAAAGTATTCCTCAAAGATATGTCAATTAACACACGAGACAAGAAAGATAAGAAATTACAAGAAAAGGGGATTAGTAAAAAATTACAAAGAGAACTAAAAATTGTAAAGCTAAGAAATTATGGAATCAACAAAAATTATGAAAAAAATAAACTAGAAAGCAGTACTACATGAATGTAAACTCAGCAGAAAGAGGAGATACACTTCCAGAATTGTGCTCGGAAGGCAAAAAGAAATTTAAAAAAATCTAAGAAAGAAATTATAGAACAAGGCTAAAAGTTATTGAACATGCTAAAAAAATTATGAAACTAAATAAATTATAGAACAAGATTAAAAATTACAAAAAAAAACTAGAAAACAGTACTGCTAGAATGGAAACTCCGCTGAAGGAGAAGATACACTATCGAAATGTTACTCGGTAGGCAAAAAACTTACAAAAATCTAAAAAAAGAACTTGTGAAATAGAAGATATAGAACAAGACTAGATTTACACAAGTTAGAGAAATATGAACAAAATTATACAAGATATATAAGCAACCAGATCTGAAAAATAACCTTCCCGTCCCCGACAACGGTGCCAAATTGATGCACGTCTTTGAACACGCAACAATCACTAGGACAAGGCCTAGAGTTTAACCTTCTAATCAGGTTGTCAACTTGGTGGAAGCACCAAGTCAACGACGTATAGATGGTTATCGATCCCTAGAGACGGTGTAGAAGATGGTTGAGTTTCAAATCTGATTGTGAGAACAAGAATGTAAAATTTGTTTTGAGAGTTTGTTAAAACTAAAATAAAAAATAAAGATGTTGAATTAAAGATCAACTAATCAAAAGAAGGAAATATCGAAGCTAAGAGATTTTACCACCCTGGCCGATGTGAAATGAGATCAAAGAAATTATATGATAAGAAAGATAAAGGAAAGTATGTGAAATATTCATAAATGACTCACAAAAGATGAACTCCCCGTGAACCCATTGGTCCTGGCGTTCATAGATCCTAGTTCAATCATCCTAATGGGGAATTTTTTGAGGTCTCATCCAGATCCCCGTGTAATCAATTTGGTTGTTCTAAATCTTAGGTTCTACGGTCGCATCTGCCAAGATTAACAAGAGATGAAAATGAGAGACCACTTCATTAAAATTGTCAATTTCCAAACCCAAAACCATTTATCTAAAAGCGGGGTAAAAACTTTGATCCAATCATCACATGGCTAAGGGGCTGCTCCCCACACCTCGGTTAGTAAACTACTCTCTAGCCATGAGAGTGGAATCAAGATAAGGAAGGAACGAAACCATAGACCACTGAAAAGAGAAACTCCGAAGAGATCTTTGTGGTGCCAGTTATATGGCTTAGTCCCTTAATCCTCCATTCCAAGATAAAGAACAAGAAACAAAAATAAGAGACGGAACAAGATCTAGATCTAGAATGAAGAACAAGAATTAAAACTAAAGAACAAGTACCTTGAAATAAATTTGCTTTATTGAAACTAACAAGATTATAATGCTAGAAGAAAGATTTGCTCTATACAAATTGGAATGAAAAATAGAATGAAGATTGAATGCTTTTACAAGTGGAGAGTCCCTCCTTTTATAGGAGGGGGAGGGCATAGGCTGCCTCAAAAGAGGGGGGAGGGGAAGAGAGGGAGACTACTTTTTAAATTTTTTGGATCTGGTCAAATAGAAAGTTGATTGTCTTTAATTATCTTGACCATGTAACTCTCTTTAATGCAAATTCTCACATCAGAGATTTAGAACGTATTTCAATCCCATGAAAAGCACAAAAGTGGTCCAAATAATAGGATTTTCGTTTAGAAAATTAAATTCCCTTTCCAATGAATACTCATACACTCAATTTGGAGTTTCAATGCAAAAGTTGTCACTTTTGGTGACGGGTATACACGAATTTTAGGACTACTACAAATTGTGTAATTATGTTCCAAGAGATTTATGCCATTTTCCTACAAAACCCAAGAAAATATAATTAAAACTCCAATTAAAGAGAAAAATACAAAATAACACAATTAATTATGAAACTAAGAGAATAAATAATAAAATAATCATAAAAATATAAAAAAATATGTAAATAAAAGGGACAAATACACATTTATCACTCAGCGATGAAGGCGGAGGAACCAAATTGTGAATGTGAGAAGAGAAGGTCAACCAGGGACATCTTCTGCATAGTGGCCAAGCTTTGGTCACACACTAAGGGCGGGCGGAAACTACACTAGAAGGAGGAAGACCTAAGGAGGGTGGCAATGGCGGCCATGATGGTGCATTGATGATTGGTCATCCTCCACCCCGCGATAGAGTTGGATGGCAACGCTTACGTGAGTTTAGATATCACAAGTGGCAAGAAACATGTAACATCCCTGACATGGGTTATGTACTAACCCTAGGTGTTTTGCTTAAATAAGTGATTCGATGTTTGTGTTTATCCTTTGAAATGTAATTAAGGCTTTTGAGGAACTTATATTCCAATTTCAGCCCTTTTTACATAATGTTGAAACATTATTTTGTTAATAATGGACTAAAGTGCAAATTACCCAAGTTGAGGGATTAACTTGCAATTTGCACATGCCAAGATGTTCCTATGATGTTGAGACATCATAAGAATGAATATGATGTGGTGGTATGGAATCCACAAGCTTGAGCACCAATATATAGCTTGTAGAGCAATCCTTGTGCATTAAAACCTAGTTTTGGTGTAATGTTCAAATTACCCAAAACCTAGGGTCCAACATGAAAAATATACCCTCTAGAGGATCTCTCATTTTTCGTGGCATCAAGTAGAGAAAAGAAAATGAGAAGGGCGCCTCATTTGAATGATTATGGTAGAAGTGGAAACTACTCACACTAATAATATATTAAGTAATATCCAATAAGGGTGGATATTAATATACATCTCTTAAAAGGTGATTAGTTCTTTTTCTTTAAAACCTTTGATAATGGAGGAGTTTTGCATGAGTTTAGTAGGTGGAAACGTGGCCAAGGATGGAGCAAGCCTTGGTGGATATTTTGGGAAATAAAAGGAAATAGCTATCCTTTTTCTTTTTGCTTTGAAAAGACCCATAAATATATAAGGTATCTTTTCCAAATAACACAAAGGACCGTTTCCTTAGTTCCTCTTCTCATCACTATGCTTTGACCGACCAAGGAGGAGCTCTGGAGAAGAGGAAGGACGACCAAGCTGGTTTGGTAAGTATGGATCATCATCTATCTCGAATTCATGGTGAAAACCACAATATAAAGTTAGATTCATGGTGTTCTTCATACGATTCTCCTTTCTAGCCATCTTCTTCATCCAAAAAGTGGAGGAAAGACCTTAGACAACTACTGGAGCTCAAGCCACCATTAAAGCTACAAATCTTGGAGCTCTGGATCAGTCCTAGAGGCGGGTTTTATAACTCTAACCCTTAAGCTTTGTTAATGCATCCTTCTTTCCTAAAATCGTTGCTTATACTTCTTCTTTAGACACCTTTGTGTGTTCTTGCTACCATTTTCCTGAAGAACAACCCCTGTTCTTGAGGTAGAAGATGATGACGTTAATTTCAATCTTTATCCAAGAATCTATTTTAGTAAATGGTTTCCCAACCTTGCTCAAACGGTTTGCCAAACCGTTTGGAGCAAACAGTTTCAAACCGTTTGAATGCAAACGGTTTCACAAGAACGCATGGAAGCAAACGATCCAAGACCGTTTGGAAGCGTTAACCAGGCGTTGAATGTTTGGAGGACTGTTGAGAATAATGTAGACTTATTACCTACCAAAAATCATCAACTAATTCCAAGTGGTTCACCAATTGAAGGCCCATCAACCACCTAAACCCTAATCGGGTCAATTGCTGATTTCAATAATTGAGTCAAGTTGAAGTTTGGGTTGAGTGACCCAAACGGTTTCAAAACCATTTGGGGATCACCCAAACAGTCTCAAAACTGTTTGGTAATCACCCAAGACCGTTTGGAGGTCTAGGAATAAGCATAGTTGACCAATTGAGGATCCAATGATACC
Organism: Alisma plantago-aquatica; assembly: GCA_963693085.1. Classification (NCBI taxonomy): domain Eukaryota; kingdom Viridiplantae; phylum Streptophyta; class Magnoliopsida; order Alismatales; family Alismataceae; genus Alisma; species Alisma plantago-aquatica. The sequence goes on along the minus strand of OY856415.1, from coordinate 400,886,092 downwards.
AAGTTGATGAGTAATCGATTGCTGAATTAGTGATTAAACCTAGGATCCAAACCCTAATTGAATGACTTGGTTTTTGACAAAATAATGGGCAAACGGTCTCAAGACCGTTTGGAGGTCATCCAAACGATCCCAAGACCGTTTGGGGTCAGGTCATGATCAAATTGAATGATGGTTCAATGATTTCAAATCAATTAGACTCACATTAAAGCATGTTGAAGAGTCATCGATTTCAAACCCTAATCCAATTGATCCAAGCCCTAATTGATGATCAATTGAGGGTCAATTGAGTGTCAAATCAGTTGAGGGTTGACCTAATTGACTCAATTGATGAGTGGCTAACAAGTGCATGATTGATTGAGGGGTTCAAAATTGGAAACCCTAACTCAATTGAAGTGGTTGAGACACTTTTTGGTCCTTGCGGTTTTGAGGTGGTTTGGACCAAACGGTCTCAAGACCATTTGGGACAAACGATCCCGAACCGTTTAGTCTCATGCGGTTTCAAGGTCGGTTATGTCCATGCGGTTTCAAAGTCAAACTTGACCAAACGGTCTTCACCCCATCTTGGGCAAACAGTCTTGAGTGTGTACTTTACCAAACAGTTTCAAAAGTCAACATGACCAAACGGTCTTCACCACCAAACGGTTTCAAGGGCAGTCCAAGACCGTTTGGAGGTTTAGTGTGCAAGACCGTTTGAGGTCAGAAAAGGTCAAGATCATTTGATGCTTTAGTGATCAAGATGGTTTAGTGGTTGATTAACTTAAACCTCATGAATACTTAAAGTGGTTAAAGGACCAAGTAATTAGTTGATTAATACATGATGTAATCAATGATGATGATAATAATGGTACCCTTGATATGGGATAAAGTGACTAATACCCTTTGAATAAGTAAGTCTTAATGACCACAATAGAAATGAGATAATCCATCATGTCAATGTTGAATTGACTTAGCCTAATTAAGGGTGATGCAAACATTAACTTATAGAAAGATGAGAGAGAAGACTTTTTATATGAATGTTAATCAAGTAATGGATTCCCAAAATAAATGAATACCTAATTAGGGCATGATCCATGTTAGTGAGATCATGAAACCCTAATTATGATGGTTAATGAATCATAAGACTAATTGAGGGCAATAATGGGAGTATCCCTAATATATGATGATGATATAATCCTAATTCATAATGATGACATGGTAACCCTTAAATTAAAGGTACTTTGTTGATCATTACTACTTAGGGTGAATAGTAAACCCTAATGGTGAGATATTAACGATAACCCTAATAGTAAACCCTAATCTAGGGTAATGTGATGAAATGTGAATAGTAAACCCTAATCTAGGGTAATGTGATGAAATGTGAATAGTAAACCCTAATCTAGGGTAATGTGATGAAATGTGAACAGTAAACCCTAATTCTGGGTTATGCTTGTAAGCATGAAACTCAATGTTTGGATAATAAAATAATGAGGAATCACTATTCCTAATTAAGTTAAAGGGGTTGGTTAACCCTAATTGAATAAAAAAGGGAAACCCTAACCCTAGTAAGGGCATTGTGGTACAACCCTTGAATTGTAAGGTTATCTTTGTTTTGCAATATGCTGATATAGAGATAATGTGCCTATTATCAAATGTATTAATTATGCAGGTCTTTATGAAATGGTGAACATAGCCAGGTAAGAGCTGTGATGCCATATTCATTGAAAGCACTTTATAAGATTTGAAAGTAATGATTTACTATGTTGCCTAGTGAGAGGTAACATATGAGATTGATAGACTATATGAGCCATGAGAAATATCTGCATTGCTACAATCATGTTCGCATTGTTAAATGACTTGATGGCAATATGTTACTTAGTAACAAGTGTTTTGATGAACTAAGGGTTTGAACACCCATGTTCTTGAATCATAATGATGAGATGGTTAGGGATTGATATCCCAATAATAACTAGATGTGAAATGAACTTGATACAATTAGTACTCTTTCTTTATAGCAATTGTTTTAGTGGTTTATGTTTGAAAACATGCCTGATACTAAAAAATGCCATAATGTACTTAAATAATCAAGTATTATGATATCATGTAGAGCCCTGACCATAGATCCATCATTGTCAGAAGTTAGATGATGGTGAAACATGTTTTCCTAAGGGAACTCCTAGAGAGCATACTTTTGAGTATGTGGGGGTTATGGACGCGAATATCCTTACGTCCTAATGAGGGAATTGATGTGAGATGTACATTTAGTCTATCAATCCTTCATTATATGTATATGCCGGGATGATGTATCACTAATCTCCTGATGATGTTGTTAATGCCGCATTGATGAGAGATAAACAAGAAAAATCCCTCGATGGCGAAGAGAGTACAACATGCCACTGTAACTCTAATAGAGAAGTTGCCAGAATACCCTGGAAAGCTATTTAAGCAGAGAGACAAGATGTCTTGTATGTTGTACCTCACACTGACTGAGGAAGATGAGGTCATAGAAATCCGGCTCTTATGATGACCTATGTATGGTACCGATTGTGATTTCGTAATGGTCGGTTGGAGTATGAGCGGTATACCCCATCTTCTGAGGGCATAAATATGTTTGAAAAATGTAATCAGCCGTATAGCATAATTGCTTAGGTTGAACTATGAGAAACAATGATTGATGATACATTGTTTATAATATTCTAGTTGAATAACTAGTATACATGTCCTTCATATTCCTTATTGATATATGTTTTGTTATCCAATCAAGTTATAATTGAAATGATTGCATAAGTTATACTGTTTCAGTTAGTTATTTAATGAATTGCCTGCTGTTAAATAATTATAATTCTACTGCTCAATGTTATTCAATTATTTGCAATAACAATGCTTCTGGCAAAGAGTTATAACTCTCGCTGGGACAATTATTCAATTGTCTCACCCCCGTGGGATTCAACTTTTAAGGTAGACACCGAGGAAGGAGAAACCCATCAGTGGGTGAGAAACAGCAGCAACATCAAGGACAGTAGTGATCCACAGGTGGAGTCACTGTCTGTTAGGTCTTGTATATAGAAAGTCCTATGCGTCGTCTCTGTACTCTTAGGTCTTAGGAGTTAGTAGATGGTTTAATACAGATCTAAGATTTTTTTTGTAATGCCTCAAGATTTTTGTATCTTACCTTGTACAGTTAATATGGCAGTTGATGCTTGTAACCCTCAAGATGCGATGATACAGAAAAGTGCTGATGTATCAGTTGTAAATAACTTATCATGTTTCTTTATGGAAAAGTTTTAATTTTTTTAGTGATTTTCTGTATTTCCGCTGCTAATTAATCGCTTCCGCATTCGTTGATAACGTTTTCTCTAAACGAGTCCCACAATTAGTGGTATCAGAGCTCTAGGTTTGCTGAGTCTACAGAGACATAGGACTTAGGTTGTAGAGTTTATTCTAGTGTCTTCCAGTATATCTGATAGTGTCTTCTGCTCATTTAGGAGGAGAAGAGAAAACTAAAGATGTCTGGGTCACACGAGGAACATGTTGCTGAGAGTAGTGTTGCTGCACCTAGAGAAGGTGCAAGAGACCAAGAGAGGGAGGAACATGTACTTGAACTACCCAAGTTCAATCCAGCTGACATGGGGAACCTGGCCTTCCAAGCCATGTTCAGGCAGTTCATGACTGCCATGACACATGACTGATAGGATGCCTATACCTGTACCTAGGACACCTACCCATCCTGAAGGACAAGGATCCGACAAGACGTTTGAACGACTACGCCGGGTTGGAGCCACAGAGTATACCGGAACAACTGACCTAGCAGATGCTGATTTGTGGGTAACTGAACTAGAGAAGGCCTTTAGAATCCTAAACATCCCAGAAGCTGAGAAGGTTAGACATGCTATGTATCTTCTCTAGGGGAGTGCTGGTCACTGGTGGACCATGGAGGAATAGAAAAGGTCAGGTGTGGAGATCGAATGGGAAGTTTCTGACGAGAATTTATCAACATATACTTCCCTAAGACGTTTTTGGATGAGAAAATCTCTCAGTTTGAGAGGTTAAGACAAAGACCAATGAACATTAGCGAATACGAGGCTAAGTTCATGGAGCTGTTGTGGTTCTGTCCGCATATGGCAGCTACAGATGAAGAAAGGATTAGGCATTTTGAGAAGGGGTTGAACACTGAGTTGACCACCCCTGTGTCTGCTCTGGAAAATAGGGAAAGGTTTGCTACCTTTGTGGAGTCAGTCAGAAGGATAGAGAGGTCTGTGTCAGAGAAGCGACAGACCAAGAACAAGAAGATGTACCCCCAGTTTCAAAGATCTTCATCCAAAGGTTTTAATATACTGAGGTTTTCTGTACCTACACCACCTAGATTCAGTATCCAGACGCAGTGGACATCAAATAGGGGTAGAGGACGAAGATTACCTTTGGAAGGAGCTCGTAGCTCAACATCTATGTCGGTTACAGGAACACCCAGACCACAACAACTGAACAGAAGCTGTTACATATGTGGAGAGATGGGACATCTGATGAAGGATTGCAGAGCTAGAGAAGTGAGTGTGACTCAACCTCAAAGGCAGAGTCAACAAGGTTCTCAAAGGAGACAGTTTCCAGGAGGAGCTAGAGGACGTGGACAAGCGTCCCAAGCTGGATCATCGGCACCGAATCAACCACAGGCAACAACGAGGTTTTATGCGATGAATCCACCTGAGGCAGTGATCAACCCTCGAGTTGTGGCAGGTCAGATGGAGTTGTTTAATTCTGATATGCCTACATACTGCATTGTATCTGTTTTGATTGATCCGGGTGCTACACACTCCTTTATCACTCGAAGAGTGATTTTTAACTGCAACCTGACTACAAGTCATAGAACAAATAGTTTGTTGCTAGAAACTCCGTTGATGGGATCTGCTGTGTTGCAGGAGATATGTTCTCCCTGCATTCTCTTCTTTTCTGACCATCACATTCAAGTGAATCTTATACCACTTGAGATGCATGGATTCAATGTAATCCTTGGGATGGATACCTTAGAAAGGTATAAGGTTGTCTTGGATTGTGAGTCCAAGCAAGCTGTGTTCACTGATGATAGTGACACATGGATCTTTCAAGGAGATAGAAAGATTCTTCCAACCTGTTTGGTGTTAGCTATGGTTACTGAGAAGCTGATAAGGCAAGGATGTTATGCATTCTTGGCTCATGTGGTAGATACCACTATGGAGAATCCTAATCCTGCTGAAGTTCCTGTAGTCAGGGAATTTGAAGTGTATTTCCTGAAAAACTTCCAGGTGTACCTCCGCCCCGAGAGATTGATTTTGAGATTAATCTAATCCCGGACACGCAACCTATAGCACAAACACCGTATAGGATGGCGCCTGCTGAGATGGCAGAACTCAAGAAACAACTGCAAGAGTTGCTTGAGAAGGGTTTCATCCGACCGAGTACTTCGCCTTGGGGTGCTCCGGTCCTCTTTGTTAAAAAGAAAGATGGGTCAATGCGGTTGTGCATTGTTTATAGACAGTAAAATAAAGTAACAATAAAGAATAAGTATCCTCTGCCGAGGATTGATGATCTCTTTGACCAGTTGCGTGGTGCAACCGTCTTCTCAAAAATAGATTTGAGGTCAGGATATCATCAGCTGTGTATTAAGGATGGTGACATACCTAAGTCTGACTTTAGGACAAGGTATGGTCATTATGAGTTCACAGTTATGTCGTTTATACACCAACTGCATTTATGGAACTCATGAATAGAATCTTTCGACCTTTTCTCGATCAGTGTGTTGTTGTCTTTATAGATGACATCCTGATCTATAGTAGAGATGCTCAACAACATAAACAACATCTTCGCCAGGCTCTAACTTTGCTAAGAGAACATAAGTTATATGCTAACTTTAGCAAGTGTGAGTTCTGGTTACCAGAAGTTTCTTTTCTTGGACACGTGGCAGGTATACGTGTTGACCCTAAAAAGGTAGAATCTATCCTGCAATGGGAGCAGCCGAAGACACCGACGGAGATCCGTAGTTTCTTAGGGTTGGCAGGCTATTACAGGAGGTTCATTAAGAATTTCAGTTCTATAGCTCTACCTTGACAAAGTTGACCAAGAAGGATGTTCCTTTTGCCTGGAGTGACATGTGTCAACAATCTTTTCAGCTGTTGAAGGAAAGGTTGACAAGTGCACCTGTGCTTGTGTTACCTGAACAAGGAAAAAGATATATAGTTTTCTGTGATGCCTCTAAGAATGGACTAGGATGTGTGTTGATGCAGGATAAACAAGTGATTTCTTTTGCTTCTCGACAGCTTAAGAAACATGAGGAGAATTATCCGACACACGATCTAGAACTAGCTGCTATAGTTCATGCCTTGAAGATCTGGAGACATTATCTTTATGGAGAGACATTCCAGATTTTCACAGACCATAAGAACGTAAAGTATATCTTTTCTCAGCATGAACTTAACATGAGGCAACACCGCTGGATGGAGTTAATCAAGGACTACGATTATACAATTGATTACTATCCAGGGAAAGCCAATGTAGTTGCTGATGCCTTGAGTAGGAAATCAGCAACACCAGTCCTAGATAGAGCACAGTTGAATTCCTTGATGTGCTCTAGGAGGGATATGCTTATCTCTTTAAGGAAAGAAAATGTATAGTTAAGAGTATCGTTGTTATCATGGTTTTTAGCTGAGATGCTCATAAAACCTACTCTGAGACAACAAATTAAGGAAGCACAACAAGTTGAAGTAGTTCAACAGATCAGATCAGAGTATGGTAGTGAGAAACGAGAAGGTTTCCATGACTCAGATGATCAAGTAGCTTGTTATCATGGTAGAATGATAGTACCGGATGTGGATAACTTGAGGAAGTTAGTCCTGGAGGAAGCTCATTCTTCAATGTATGCTATGCATCCAGGAAGCACCAAGATGTATCAAAACTTGAAAGATATGTAATGGTGGCCTGGTTTGAAGAAGGACGTTGCTGAGTTTGTTATGCGTTGTCCTGTGTGTCATCAAGTTAAAGTTGAACACCAGAAGCCTGCAGGAACAATTCAACCTTTACCCATACCACAATGGAAGTGGGATCATGTGACCATGGATTTTGTGGTTGGTTTACCTAGAACAGCCAAAGGTCATGATTCCATCTGGGTGATAGTTGATAGGTTGACAAAGACAGCACATTTCTTACTTGTCAAAACAACCTACTCTGCTGAGAAGATGGCACAGTTGTATATAGATGAGATAGTACGACTGCATGGAGTCCCAGTTACCATTGTTTCTGACAGAGGTCCCCAATTTACAAGTCATTTTTGGGAGCGACTTCATAAAGCTTTAGGCACACAATTAAGGTTTAGTACAACCTTTCATCCTCAGACTGATGGACAATCAGAAAGACCCATATAGACCTTAGAGGACTTGCTTAGAGCATGTATTCTTCAGTTTATAGGAAGTTGGGATCTGCACCTAAGTTTGATAGAGTTTGCCTACAACTATAGCTATAAACACAGTATTGACATGGCACCTTATGAATCTTTGTATGGTAGACGTTGTAGATCTCCCTTATGTTGGTATGAAACCGGTGAATATCAACTTTTAGGTCCTGATCTTGTGCAGCAGACCACTGAGAAGATTAAAATAATACATCAACAGTTGAAGACTGCACAGGATAGGCAGAAATCTTATGCTAATAAGCGTCGTAGACCTTTAGAATTCCAGGTTGGAGACAGAGTGTACCTCAAGGTTTCACCCTGGAAAGGAGTACTTAGATTCGGGAGGAAAGGAAAGTTAGCTCCTTGGGGACCTTATACAATCATTGAACGGATTGGAAAGGTAGCTTATAAGCTAGAGTTACCACCAGAGTTGCAGAAGTTACACCCAGTGTTCCACATTTCCATGTTAAGGAAATGTCATCCTGATACAGAATTAGTTCTGCAACCTATGGAAGTAGAGTTGAATGATGATATATCTTATATAGAAGGACCTGTGTTGATCCTTGACAAGAGAATTAAAAAGCTGAAAAAGAAAGACATAAGTCTTGTGAAAGTCCTATGGAATCACCGTGGTGCTGAAGAAGCCATGTGGGAACTAGAGGAAGAGATGAGGAGGAAATACCCTACTCTTTTCTCTTAATATGTTTTTGTAATGATTTCGGGGACGAAATCCTTGTAAGGGGTGGATAATTTGTAACATCCCTGTCCTGGGTTATGTACTAACCCTAGGTGTTTTGCTTAAATAAGTGATTAGATGTTTGTGTTTATCCTTTGAAATGTAATTAAGGCTTTTGAGGAACTTATATTTCAATTTCAGCCCTTTTTACATAATGTTGAAACATTATTTTGTTAATAATGGACTAAAGTGAAAATTACCCAAGTTGAGGGGTTAACTTGCAATTTGCACATGCCAAGATGTTCCTCTAATGTTGAGACATCATAAGAATGAATATGATGTGGTGGTATGGAATCCACAAGCTTGAGCACCAAGATATAGCTTGTAGAGCAATCCTTGTGCATTAAAACCTAGTTTTGGTGTATTGTGCAAATTACCCAAAACCTAGGGTCCGACATGAAAAATATACCCTCTAGAGGATCTCTCATGTTTCTTGGCATCAAGTAGAGAAAAGAAAATGAGAAGGGCGCCTCATTTGAATGATTATGGTAGAAGTGGAAACTACTCACACTAATAATATATTAAGTAATATCCAATAAGGGTGGATATTAATATACCTCTCTTAAAAGGTGATTAGTTCTTTTCCTTTAAAACCTTTGATAAAGGAGGATTTTTGCATGAGTTTAGTAGGTGGAAATGTGGCCAAGGATGGAGCAAGCCTTGGTGGATATTTTGGGAAATAAAAGGAAAAGCTATCCCTTTTCTTTTTTGCTTTGAAAAGGCCCATAAATATATAAGGTATCTTTTCCAAATAACACAAAGGACCGTTTCCTTAGTTCCTCTTCTCATCATTTTGCTTTGATCGACCAAGGAGGAGCTCTAGAGCAGAGGAAGGACGACCAAGCTGGTTTGGTAAGTATGGATCATCATCTATCTCGAATTCATGGTGGAAACCACAATATAAAGTTAGATTCATGGTGTTCTTCATACGATTCTCCTTTATAGCCATCTTCTTCATCCAAAAAATGGAGGAAAGACCTTAGACAACTACTGGAGATCAAGCCACCATTAAAGCTATGAAGCTTGGAGCTATGGATCAGTCCTAGAGGTGGGTTTTATAACTCTAACCCTTAAGCTTTGTTAATGCATCCTTCTTTCCTAAAATCGTTGCTTATACTTCTTCTTTAGACACCTTTGTGTGTTCTTGCTATCATTTTCGTGAAGAACAGCCCCTGTTCTTAAGGTAGAAGATGATGACATTAATTTCTATGTTTATCCAAGAATCTACTTTAGCAAACGGTTTCCCAATCTTGCTCAAACGGTTTGCCAAACCGTTTGGAGCAAACGGTTTCAAACCGTTTGAATGCAAACAGTTTCACAAGAAAGCATGGAAGCAAACGATCCAAGACGATTTGGAAGCATTGACCATGCGTTGACCGTTTGGAGGACTTTTGAGAATAATGTAGACTATTTACCTACCAAAAATCATCAATTAATTCCAAGTGGTTCACCAATTGAAGGCCCATCAACCAACTAAACCCTAATCGGATCAATTGCTGATTTCAATAATTGAGTTAAGTTGAAGTTTGGGTTGAGTGACCCAAACGGTTTCAAAACCGTTTGGTGATCACCCAAGACCATTTGGAGGTCTAGGTTTAAGCATAGTTGACCAATTGAGGATCCAATGATATCAAGTTGATGAGTAATCGATTGCTGAATTGGTGATTAAACCTAGGATCCAAACCCTAATTGAATGACTTGGTTTTTGATAAAATAATGGGAAAACGGTCTCAAGACCGTTTGGAGGTCATCCAAACGATCCCAAGACCGTTTGGGGTCAGGTCATGATCAAATTGAAATGATGGTTCAATAATTTCAAATCAATTAGACTCACATTAAAGCATGTTGAAGAGTCATCGATTTCAAACCCTAATCCAATTGATCCAAGCCCTAATTGATGATCAATTGAGGGTCAATTGAGTTTCAAATCAGTTGATGGTTGACCTAATTGACTCAATTGATGAGTGGCTAACAAGTGCATGATTGATTGAGGGGTTCAACATTGGAAACCCTAACTCAATTGAAGTGGTTGAGACACTTTTTGGTCCTTGCGGTTTTGAGGTGGTTTGGACCAAACGGTCTCAAGACCGTTTGGGTCCAAACGGTCTGAAGACCGTTTGAGTCCAAACGATCGCAAGACCGTTTGGGACCAAATGATCCCACACCGTTTAGTCTCATGCAGTTTCAAGGTCGGTTATGTCCATGCGGTTTCAAAGTCAAACTTGACCAAACGGTCTTCACCCCATCTTGGGCAAACAGTCTTGAGTGTGCACTTTACCAAACAGTTTCAAAAGTCAACATGACCAAACGGTCTTCACCACCAAACGGTTTCAAGGGCAGTCCAAGACCGTTTGGAGGTTTAGTGTGCAAGACTGTTTGAGGTCTGAAAAGGTCAAGATCATTTGATGCTTTAGTGATCAAGATGGTTTAGTCGTTGATTAACTTAAACCTCATGAATACTTAAAGTGGTTAAAGGACCAAGTAATTAGTCGATTAATACATGATGTAATCAATGGTGATGATAATAATGGTACCCTTGATGGGATAAAGTGACTAATACCCTTTGAATAAGTAAGTCTTAATGACCACAACAGAATTGAGATAATCCATGATGTCAATGTTGAATTGAGTTAGCCTAATTAAGGGTGATGCAAACATTAACTTATAGAAAGATGAGAGAGAAGACTTCTTATATGAATGTTAATCAAGTAATGGATTCCCCAAATAAATGAATACCTAATTAGGGCATGATCCATGTTAGTGAGATCATGAAACCCTAATTATGATGGTTAATGAATCATAACCCTAATTGAGGGCAATAATGGGAGTATCCCTAATATATGATGATGATATAATCCTTATTCATAATGATGACATGGTAACCCTTAAATTAAAGGTACTTTGTTGATCATTCCTACTTAGGGTGAATAGTAAACCCTAATGGTGAGATATTAACGATAACCCTAATTAAGGATGATTTAATGTGAATAGTAAACCCTAATATAGGGTAATGTGATGAAATGTGAATAGTAAACCCTAATCTAGGGTAATGTGATGAAATGTGAATAGTAAACCCTAATCTAGGGTAATGTGATGAAATGTGAACAGTAAACCCTAATTCTGGGTTATGCTTTTAAGCATGAAACTCAATGTTTGGATAATGAAATAATGAGGAATCACTATTCCTAATTAAGTTAAAGGGGTTGGTTAACCCTAATTGAATTAAAAAGGGAAACCCTAACCCTAATAAGGGCATAGTGGTACAACCCTTGAATTGTAAGGTTATCTTTTTTTTGCAATATGCTGATATAGAGATAATGTGCATATTATCAAATGTATTAATTATGCAAGTCTTTAGTAAATGGTGAACATAGCCAGGTAAGAGCTGTGATGCCATATTCATTGAAAGCACTTTATAAGCTTTGAAAGTAATGATTTACTATGTTGCCTAGTGAGAGGTAACATATGAGATTGATAGACTATATGAGCCATGAGAAACATATGCATTGCTACAAACATGTTCACATTGTTAAATGACTTGATGGCAATATGTTACTTAGTAACAAGTGTTTTGCTGAACTAAGGGTTTGAACACCCATGTTCTTGAATCATAATGATGATATGGTTAGGGATTGATATCCCAATAATAACTAGATGTGAAATGAACTTGATACAATTAGTACTCTTTCTTTATAGCAATTGTTTTGGTGGTTTATGTTTGAAAACATGCTTGATACTAAAAGAATGCCATAATGTACTTAAATAATCAAGTATAATGATATCATGTAGAGCCCCGACCATAGATCCATCATTGTCAGAAGTTAGATGATGGTGAAACAGGTTTTCCTAAGGGAACTCCTGGAGAGCATACTTTTGAGTATGTGGGGGTTATGGACGCGAATATCCTTACGTCCTAATGAGGGAATTGATGTGAGATGTACATTTAACCTCTCAATCCTTCATTATATGTATATGCCAGGATGATGTATCACTAATCTCCCGATGATGTTGTTAATGCCGCATCGATGAGAGATAAACAAGAAATCCCTCGATGGCGAAGCGAGTACAGCATGCCACTGTAACTCTAATAGAGAAGTTGCCAGAATACCCTAGAAATCTATTTAAGAAGAGACACAAGATGTCCTGCATGTTGTACCTCACACTGACTGAGGAAGACGAGGTCATAGAAATCCGGCTCTTCTGATGACCTATGTATGGTAACGATTGCAATTTCATAATGGTCGGTTGGAGTATGAGCGGTATACCTCATCTCCTCAGGGCATAAATATGTTTGAAAAATGTAATCAACCGTATAGCATAATTGCTTAGGTTGAACTACGAGAAATAATGATTGATGATACATTGTTTATAATATTTTAGTTGAATAACTAGTATACATGTTCTTCATATTCCTTATTGATATATGTTTTGTTATCCAATCAAGTTATAATTGAAATGATTGCATAAGTTATACTGTTTCAGTTAGTTATTTAATGAATTGCCTGCTGTTAAATAATTATAATTCTACTGCTCAATGTTATTCAATTATTTGCAATAACAATGCTTCTGGAAAAAAGTTATAACTCTCGCTGGGACAATTATTCAATTGTCTCACCCCCGTGGGATTCAACTTTTTAGGTAGACACCGAGGAAGGAGAAACCCATCAGTGGGTGAGCAGCAACAGCGGCAACAACAACATCAAGGACAGTAGTGATCCACAGGTGGAGTCACTGTCTGTTAGGTCTTGTGTATAGGAAATCATATGTGTCGTCTCTGTACTCTCAGGTCCTAGGAGTTAGTAGATGGTTTAATACAGATCTGAGATTTTTGGCGTAATGCCTCAAGATTTTTATATCTTGCCTTGTACAGTTAACAGGACAGTTGATGCTTGTAACCCTCAAGCTGCGATGATACAGAAAAGTGCTAATGTATCCGTTTTAAATAACTTATCATGTTTCTTTATGAAATTTTTTTAATTTTTTTTAGTGATTTTCAGTATTTCCGCTGCTAATTAATCACTTCCGCATTCGTTGATAACGTTTTCTCTGAGACGAGTCCCACAAAACCCAGGGTCTGGGTTTTGCTGTGGTTCAATCCAACCAACCCACCTATGCCCGGTCCAGAAGGGAACCGAAGGTCTGACCCGTGCCCAACAGGTGCTGGACTATAAAGCATCAGCAATTCAAAAGGTGCCACATGTCCTCATACTTAAGACTAAAATGTGGATTGCTTGGTTTTCTTATTGATTGGATAATATTTTTGAAGTATAATCTATATGATAATCTACATGGATCACCATCAAGATACATGGTTACAATTATGGCTATCCTAAATATAGTTTACCAATGTTTTCTGAATGATTCTCGAAAACTGATTTGATAAATAAACTATTGATTGTTTATTTAATCCATGTTCAACTATAATTCCAATATAGTATCACATAAGTAAATGATAATATCATAAACCCTAGGCTGACGTATATCAAGGGGTGATGCACACGAGCCCTAGATGTGACAGTGATCATGCCTAAGATAATATATCCAGTAAGGGTTAGGATATGTAAAGAATATGCCAGTTCTATTTATAACAGTATAACATTGAGAGGCATTTCTAGGATGAATGACCCGATGACAAGTGCGATCGGTGGAACATTTGGGATCTTGATCGGAAATGTAATTGACGGCATTATTGGGAATGATTTGCTAGAGATCTCGATTGGAGTCCCTTCAGCGTCTACCTCAGAATCAATTGAGAAATATTCTACAGCGGTTGACGAGGAGGATCCTCGAAAGCGTAGCAATGGAGGGGAATTTGTTGGACAGAAGGCACATTCAACGGTTCAGGTTGCGTCGGAAATTAAATTGTGGTTAGATCTGGCTTCTGGCTCTATAGAAAAGCTCAAGGTAAACTTTCTAACACAAAAATCGATTTAGTGGAGGGCAAATTTCTCTACCCGAAGAGCATTGCTGAGAGAAATGTCAAGAGGTGGAGTAGGACTACTGTTGTCTACGTTGTTGGCTTGAATCCACATTGGCCTACTCTAGTTTGACATTTTGCTAAGATCTAGAATGTGAAGGGGTCTCTGGAAGTTAGATCGAGCAGTAAAGGGTTCTTCTTGATTATGTTTTTGAGTGATGAGGATCATACAATGACAACAGAGGGGGTCCTTGGTTTGTAGCTGACAAACTTTTGATTGTTAAGAAATGGGAGAGGGGGGATCCGATGGAGAAGCTAAAACTCTCAGAGATACCTATCTGGTTGAAGATATATGATCTATCGATTGAACTATGTGATGAAGAAATGTTCAATAAGATTGGCTCTTTTCTTGGCAAACCATTGAAAGTGGATAAGTTCACTACTGAATTGAGTAGGTGAGTATGTGAGAATGAAAATATTGATTTTGGTGGATTTATCTTTCCCTAAGGATCTAGATATCCAGTGTGAAGATGGTAAACCTGATAAAATTTCCTTTGAATACGAGTGGAAACTAGCGAGATGTCTGTCTTGCGGGAATTTTGGACATGAGCAAAAGCTTTGTGAAACCAAATCACAGAAGAATGTTGCTGTTGTAACTAAGTTGAAGAATAAGTTAGTGTGGATTTTGGAGACAGTAGTAACTGATACTAGTGTGAATGAACCTAAAGTCTTTAGTGATGTTGTTGAGGAGATTCTTGTTTCAAATGATGTTGTGATTGGTGGTGTTCCTATGTCTGATAAACACAATGATAATTTTGATATATTTAGTGAGAATGTAGAAGGATGGAAGGGCAAATCTGTTTCTCCTATTATTACTCCTATTCCATTGCCAATTTGGGAGGTAAAAGGAAGGAAGTCAAAGTCCCCTCCTAAAGGTGTTTCGAAGTCTATTTCCTTTGTAAGGAACATTCAACTTTATCCAAACAAATTCTCATTGCTAGCTAATTTTAGCAAAGGGGAAAGTGTTGTGGGATTGATGGGGGATGAAATCAATCTATTTCCTAATGGTTAGGCAACTATCTATTCTTGCTTGGAATGTGAGGGGAGCCCATAAAAAAATCCCTCATATTCGAAAGGAAATTAGCATGTTAAAGGAAGAGATTGTGATTGTACTTGAGCCTAGATAAAAAAGGAGATGTCCCAGTTATTGTGGATTCAATGTGGTCAGGAGCAAAGTTTGGTTCTAACTCTGACTTCTATTCTTACACTCGAATTATCTTAATGTGGGTGGTTCCTTTCGATCTCCATTAATATTATCTTGGTTAATGAACAAATCTTGCACTATAAGCTTTTTGTTGGTGATCTTAGCTTTCATTTGTTTGCTGTGTATGACGTTAATGGTGATGCTGATAGATCGCTTTTATGCAAATCCCTGAATGACATTAGCTATTCTATTCGAGAGCCTTGGTGTATTTTAGGTGACTTTAATGCAGTGAGGTTCACAAATGAAAAAAGTGGTAAACATTCTCCTTCTCTTAGAAGCATGGAGAATTTCAACAAATCCTTAGCTACTACTGGTCTACTGAAGATTGTTAACAAAGGGTCTTTCTTTACATGGGATAGTAGGAGCAAGAAAGGCATTAGCACTTTCTCAAAAATTGATAGGTGCTTTGCCAATATGGAGTTCTTGAATACCTTTCCCTCTATTTGGGGTGAAATGATTCCTAATCTGAAGAGTGATCATTGTCTCTAGTTATTTCACCTTAGTTCATGTAAAAGGAGAGTAACACCTTTCACATTTACTAATGTTTGGGTCATCCAAGACCATTTTCTTAATGTGGTTAGTGATTCCTGGAGTAGTGTGAATCCATAGGGAGCTCCTATGATTAAAGTGTATAGGAAACTTCATGTTGTTAAAGATGCTCTCCTTAAGTGGAATAAAAAAGTCATAGGGAATTTTTCAGAGAAGGCTAGGGAGTTGGAATTTAAGGCTATTTCTTTGTAGAAGGAAGTTGATTCTCATTTGTGTGACAATGAGTTACAGTTGAGACTTGTTGAAGAAAGGAGGCTATCTATGAAGGCTCTTGAGGAGAAGGAATGCTTTATTAGACAAAAATCTAGGGTACAATGGTTGCGAGAAGGTGATAGGAACACTCCTTTCTTCTATGCTACTTTAAAAACTAGAAGAATCTACAATAGTATTTATACTTTAGATGTAGATGGTTCTACTTTGAATGATCCTGATGATATTAGCAAGCATATTGTGTCTTATTATTCTAATATTCTTAACTCTTCTTCGTCTGACTTGGTTGTATGGGATGATATGTGGGAACTACCTACTATTTCTAAGGCTTAATTCTCTTGTCTTAACTAGCTGGTCAATAGAGAGGAGGTTGAATCTATGGTCAAGATATCAAATAGTGACAAGGCACCGAGCCCTAATGGTTTTAATGTCATGTTCTTCAAAACTTGTTGGTCTGTTATTGGGGAAGATGTCATAAAAGCCATTCTCAATTTCTTTGAGTCTGGTAAGATTTTAAGGGAGTGTAATAAATATTTTATCATGCTCATTCCTAAGATACCTGGAGCTTCCAATCTTAAGGACTTTCATCCTATATCTCTTTGTAATGTGATGTTTAAAATCATCACCAAGATCATGGCTAACCGGTTGAGTTATCTGTTACCAAGCTTGATTGGTAAAAGTCAAGTTGCTTTTTTAAAAGGTAGATCTATCACTGATGCTATTCTTTTAGCAAATGAGATGTTCAGTTCTTTTCCTAACACAAATGGTCCTTGTCAAATTTGTGTCAAGGCTGACTCGTCTAAAGCCTATGACACAATGAGGAGAGACTATATCCTTTTCCTTATGCAGAAGATGGGATTTCCTAGTTGCTAGAATTTTGGGTCCAAGTTTGTTTCATTACTACTACCTTCCAGGTCCTCATTAATGGGTCCCCTTCCACTCCCTTTGTAGCGTCTAATAGTGTGAGACAAGGGGATCCCTTAGCCCCATACCTATTTGTCTTATCTATGCAGGGTTTATCTTCTATTGCTGCCAATGCAATTCAAAATAAACAACTTGTGCCCCTACATGCTTCTGAAGTTTTGGAAAATCCCACATTATCTTCGCTGATGATCTTTTATTCTTCACTAAGGCTGATGAACACAATGCTAGGGCTATTGCAGATATCCTCCATACCTTGGTAAGGTGTCGAGACTTCATCTTAACACTGATAAGAGTCAACTCTTTGTTGGCAAGAGTGTCTTAAACTCTATGGTCTTATTTGTATTCTGAATATTGAGTGTTGTTCCATGGCGGTAAGGTATCTTGGTCTTCCTTTGTTTACAAGGAGGCTTACAAAATCTATGTGTGCTCCTATTATTGTCAAGATGAAAAAGAGGTTGGATTCCTGGAAGAGCTAACTTCTATCTTTTATAGGTAGGGTTAAGTTAATCATCTCTACATTATCTTTGTATCATATCTTTTGGTCAACCACTTTTCCTCTTCCTAAGGCAGTGATCTTAGATATTGAGAGGATTATTAGAAATTTTCTCTGGAATTATACGAAACAACATAAGCATATCCATTCTATTTCTTGGGATTCTATATGTAAACCTAAAGATGAAGGTTGGCTTTGTATTTGGTCAGTGGAAGAGTTGTCCAAAGCAGGGTTGATGAAAAATATGTGGGACATTGCCACAAATAAGGAAGTGTTGTGGATGAAGTGGATGAATGAAAGGTATATTCATGAGGAGTATGTGTGGTCTGTTGAGGCCAAGTCTAGCACCTCATGGTTATGGAAAAATTTGTTGAAATGTAGGAGTACTATGAAAGCTTATATTGATTTTTCAATTGGTGATGGTAAACGTTTTATGTTATGGAAGGACCCTTGGCTTCCTAACAAGAAATCTCTATTAGATGTATGTGACAATCAGTTGATTAACAGATTTGGGTTTGGTCTCAACTATAAGATCAATAGTTGTTTAATTAATGGCAAATGGAGTATTCCGGAGGTGCGAGGTGGTAAAGATGTTGAGGGTATTCTGTACAGTGCGTCGGTTAACTGTAATGTGGCTGATCATTTTCTGTATTAAGGTACAAAGCAACTAAGGCTGAAGGATGGCTAGGAGATTGTTAGAAGGAGGAATTTGAAAGTTGTATGGTCTAAGTGGGTTTGGGACAAGAAACTCCCTAGGCAATTTTCTATCTTTATCTGGAAATGCTTTCTTCACAGATTACCTACCATCAGCTATCTTAAGAAGATTGGATTCCATATACCTTCGAGGTGTATCTTGTGTACGATGGAGGAGGAAAATGAGGATCATCTCCTTTTTAGTTGTTTGTTCAGTTCTTGTATCTGGAGAAGTTTCTGCTTGGAGTTTGGCTGTCGTCCTAGGGATCTTCAAGACCTTCTCAGTCTTGAAGGGTAAAACATATTCGTAGCAGTTTCCATTGTCTTTAATATTTGGTCTGAAAGGAATCTCTACATTTTTGGATCTTTTGGATAACTACCCGAAGATATATGGCTCAAAAGTTGCATAGATACTAATAGCATGTACATATAGATTAGTTTCTTTTCATTTTTTCTCTTTTAGTCAGTAGCTTTGGTTTTTGCCTTTGGGCACTTCTTTCTTCTCTCCACGCATTGTACATACCCATCTTTGATTATATGGAAAGGGCATCCCACGCTAAGTTCATAAAAAAAAAGAATAGCTAGTTCTTATTTCCAATATTTGATGCTTATTATGTGATCATGTTAGTTGCACACATTGTGGTTGCACCCATGTACATAGTATAGTAATATACTGACTATGTTTTATTTGTCAGAATTGTATGTATATGTTTCACATGATAAAACACATGAAGACTAAGATGAAATATATCAAAAGTAATAAACATATACCAAGGAGCACTAGATAGATGATACTTCTTCAATAGGTATTAGTTCCATGAGGTATATCACTTTACAATTTGTAAACAATATTTGAAATTTAATTTAAATTGTTTTCTATTATTTATTATTTGCTAAATCTAGATCCTTGGTAATTTAGGTAATGACTCTCAACTTGAAGGTCTTTCCTTAATTGGGGGATGTGGAAAGTGAGGTCGTTACATTTGGTATCATAGGCCCATATTTTTTCAAATAATACTTAACAGTTTATAATTTCAAGTAATTTGTAGAAATATGAGGGAATTATTAGGGCATTTTCTAAAGACTAAGGTGTCTAGAAGGGACCACGATTGTGAGATGAAATTTTTTTCCTCCGCACTGCTAGTCAACTTATGAAGACTCCCAATCCCATGCATCATGCCTAGCCAATGTCAAATATTTTTCCCAAAATAAAATACCTTTAGGTTTACTTTTCATCTTGATTAATCCATTTCTCGTCCTCTTTCTTAATAAACCCTAAAAGAATAGTTCTCTCCTCATCTAAAGTTAGGGTTTGAGAAGAAGTAGGATTAAGGCATCCTCCACTAGTTGATGTACATGTAATATAGAAATGATAATGTACATGTAATGCGGAAATAATGATACTGATAAAGCAAAGAGAAAACATTAAATGGGTTTTCCCTATGAGGCTAACTCTATATGGCACTAGGGTTGATTTAGAAGAACCCTAGTGTGTCAAGGAACATGAAAACCCTAAGAGGTAGGGTATAGTTCCTAACATTAACCCTGAAATCCTAATCATGAGAAATGCAAATAGTGTGGTTATATAGTATCCTATCCATATGAACCCAATTAGGGTAAGAGGAAAGAGAGAATATAAATGTTCTGGTAACCCATACATGAACGATGCATGTGAGAGAATATGAATATAAATGAGTTAAGTGACTCAGCCTCCCATGCACATGTGCATGGGGAACAAGACATTAAATGGAACATTTTTAAGAGACTTATGAACAACATGTGATATAATATAACTTGCTCAACTAACTCTAATGGATGTATGCAATACATGTGGGATGTATGATCAGGCCTATTTGATCACCTTGGATCAAGGGGGGGCTATGTATGGTCACTATGGTTGTCGGTGATCTGGCCCAGAAAAGATAATCACCTCAGGAAAAGGCTAATGCATGATTGCCACTATAGTGATAGGTGATTGGGCCATGGCTTATGTATGACGTCCACTGCAACGACTTACCCTAGAGCGAGGATTCCCCACATGAATACTCCAAAGAGGGAGTTCCCACAGAGAATAAGTGAGAATTTAGAAAGAAAATGCATGATTATATACATGAGAAACATAAGTAACTAATGGTTATATATATGAAAAATGAAAGTTCGAATATAACTTGCTCAAACCCCTCATACTATCTTTGGAAGTTTGGTTATGGAAAGAAAGTCATTGAAGATGACTATGATCAAGCCCTTGGAGGGGAAGGTCAGAAAAGATCAAGCCCCTAGAGGGGAAGATCATGAAAGATCAAGCCCCTGGAGGGGAAGATCACAGAAGGTCAAGCCCTTGGAGGGGAAGGCCAACATAGTACCAAGCCCCTGGAGGGGAAGGTTGAGAAAGGTCAAGCCCCTAGAGGGGAAGGTCGACATAGGGACCAAGCCCATTGAGGGGAAGGTGTCCCAAGTCCACTGTAAGGACAAATCCCATGAGACGATATCCCAGAGATTGAGCAAATAAGGGTTGAGAAGTTATAATAATAAAAACAAGGCATAAAGATGAATATATGAAACCTTTAGGGATCATGTGCCAACCTAGGGTGGGTCAACCCAAGAGTGGGGAAGGACCTATAGAGGAGGCAAAACCTTAGACCTTGGGGGTTAGGTTGTGTCTAGAGAGCCTAACTTCCTCCTATGAGCCATTAAGGAACCCTAGTTTAGGACCTTCCCTAGAAAGGTAAGTTGGCTAAATCAACTTAAAGACTGAGGTAATCATGAATGTCACCTAATATAAAAGATGAAATTACATATATTGAGTATGATTCTTTGAGCACTAGTACGCCATCTCTGAGGAACATGAGGAAACGTCACTATGTATGTGACTGACGGTATGAGACCAAGCCCAAAAAATTAAATTGCCATTAGTCCATTGAAGGGACATAAAGTGAAAAATGAGCATAATAAGAGATGGAGGAAATCCGGTTTGAAGAATTGCATATGAAAATAATGTGCTTGAAAATGGTTAGTGTGACATCTTAAAGAAACCCTGGGGAAGAGTAGAGTCCTAAGTCAATCAAGATCAAGTATGGTGTATAAAAGGTACATAGGGCCTATGGGATTAGGAGTTGATTGTGCCCTGAATGCATAAGATCATGCGGTCGGGAGGTAACAACTACGTTTTCCTGAGGCCCATGTCTTAGGAGGTTGTCCACCTTTATGATGTTCATGTGGCCCAAGGGGTGAATGTGAAGGGAACATACTAGATGAATAAGGATGAGATCACTCCAAAAGTACTTGTACCCCTAGAGACCTCAAGGAAGTGGCTAAGGCTCATACTACATGAGGTGTAAATATAAAAGATATAAAGAAGTCATGAAAACTTGAGAGAAGTTCTGCCCAAATTTAAGAGTGAGAAAGGTGCACTTGACTTCATGAAATATAAGAATATTGTGAAGTTAAAAGAAAGTATGGTTTAGAGTTATATGGAGAGTGATTCGACTTAAAATGTGAAATTGAAAGATAATGTGTGGATGTACCATCTCTACTCTTGGAATGGAATGAACTTTGTGTTTGGGTTTTAGTCAAATGCTTATCTCATCTCATTATGAGTGGGAGAGATTGGGTAAATACATATTATGCTTAAAATTGAAGTATGAGAAGGAATATCCTAAGTTGAAAATTTAATGACATGACCTAGGGTTTGAGGGGCCACCTCACCCTTATGTGAAAAAAATGAATAATAGGTTGGAACCTAGGTGAAAAAGGAAATCACCAAGTGAAATTGAAATTTCAAATGAAGATGTAATCACTAAGATGGTATCAGTAAATACTAAGGATGTGGATGTACATTGAATTGGATTCAAGTATTGATCCTAGTAACGAGGTGAAGATTTTGCATCTTCATAAAAGATATTAAGAATATATAAGGTTTGCAATTAAGATGATCTTCACTCACAATGAGCATATTAGGTGTGAATTTCGGGGAAAAATTCTTTTTTTGAGGGGTGAATGTTATATCCTCAATTTTCATAAAATTGAATGATAGAAATATAAAGCATGATTGGATAAATAATTTTGTCCAATGATATAATTGATGGAATAATAGTGTTAATTACCTTTGTGGCATGGGTGCTTTTGGCACAAGATAAATAAATAGAATGAATTCATACACGAAAAAAGAGAATGGTTTTTGAAATATTGTATAACGGAAATATGGAACAATATGTAAGTTTTCGGAAGAAAATAAGGTGTATGGTGTTTTAGATAATTAAAAGGTAATTATCTAGCCAGTTTGGCAACACACGTTTTGGGATAACATTAATGAGTTCTTATATTTTTTTAAGGAACATAACAAAGAGAGAGGAAAAGAATAATCCCGAATCTATGATCAAATTATTCAAAGTGCCATGTTTTTCTATGTGTTTCTTAATGGCTTTTGAATATACAAACTATGTAAGATGGAATCCTGGATAAAGGTGCTTATATAGATGGAAAGATATTGAAGACCTACCTTGATAATCGTGCATGCCCTTTGACAAAGTTTTAGCCTTAACCATGAGATAGAGAGGGATATTAATAAAAGGAAGAGTTTGGATTAAGCCATTGTAGGGATGGAAGTAAATGATGAAATTGGAAAGTAATTAACGGAGGAGAAAGGAAACCATGAATACCATTACTTATCATTCCTTCTCTAGCCCCTAGGGCTCCTTCTTGGGTATACGTATATAGAGCATTAAACTCGCAACAAGGAGGCATGGATATAGGTTTTCTCTGGCTTTAGACAACCCATAAATGGATCGTGATTGGCGATGAGACTCCTTCTCCTTCGTTCTCGTTCCTTCTTCATGTTTCCTAGTCATGATGGGAAATGGACAGGCCTAAAATTGGTAGTGAGCCACCAATACCAGGATAGAATTACCTCATCAGAGTCTTCCATCTTGAGGGTATCGGTCTCCTTCTTCCTCCCTCTGGCACACGACATAGCATGAACATGCTACCCTTCGTATAACCACAAACTAACAACCTCGACCAGATCTTCTGGAGTCGTTCTGGCGGCTAGTGATGGTGGCCAGAAGTCTTGGGGGCCTTGTGCAGCCATCATAGGAGCATCATGCCTTAGGTACCAGGCGGTAGTAGGAGCGCCTACCTTCCCCAACATGGCAACATCACAGGACAAGGCATGTGCATAGGCAATCTAGAGTCCTCAGTGCCAGGAGTGGGAAGATGATGGTGCAACGTGAGAGGAAAGTGGATAGGGAGGAGAAGACCGAGGTGCAGATCTTCCACCCTAAGACCTTTGCACTCAATATGCCTCCAATCATCGAGTTCAGATACATCAAAGACTAGCTAAAGATCCTCTACCGGTTGGTTAGTGACGAAGGTGGAGGAACCAGACCTTGAATGTATGAAGAGAAGGTCAGCCAGGGACATCTGTTGCTGGGTGGCCAAGCTTCGCTCACACACTGAGGGAGGGCGACAACTACACTGGAAGGAGGAAGACCTGAAGAGGGTGGCAATGGTGGGCACAATGGTGCACTGAGGATCGGTCATCCTCCAGCCAGTCGCAAAATCAGATGGTGATACTTATGCAACTTTGGAGATCAGATGTCGCAAGGAACCTAGGGTTTGGGTTTCTCTACTATTCAATCCAACCAACCCACATATTCCCGATCAAGAAGGGAACCGAATGCCTGACCCGCACCCAACATGGTGCTGGATTAGAAAGTATCAACCAATCAAAAGGTTCCATGTGTCCTCATATTTAAGACTAGAATGTGAATTGCTTGGTTTTCTTATTGATTGGATAATATGCTTGAAGCGTAATTTGTAAGATAATATGCATGACTCACCAAAAAGGTACGTTGTTACAATTATGGCTATCTAAAATATAGTTTGCCAACGTTTTCCAAATGATTTTTGAGAACTAATTCAATAAATAAACTGTTGATTGTTTTTTAATGCATGTTCAACTATAATGCCAATATGAGTATCACATAAGTAGATGATAATATTCTAAACCCTAGGCTGACATATTTATAGGGATGATGCACACGAGCCCTAGATGGGACAGTGTTCACACCCAAGATAATATATCCAGTAAGGGTTAGGATATGTAAAGAATATGCCAGCTATTATTTGCAATATTTGTTTCTTATTATGTGATCATGTTAGTAACACACATTGTGGTTTCACCCACCTACACAATATAGTAATATCCTAACTGTGTTTTGTTTGTTGGTGTTTTAGGTATATCGTTCACATGATAAAAGACATGAAGATTAAGACTAAAGATATCAAAGGTATTAAAGATATACCAAGGAGGACTATCACTTTACAATTTGTAAACATTATTTTAAATTTAATTGAAATTATTTTCTGTTATTTATTATTTGTTAAATTTGGATCCTTGGGAATTTAGGTAATGACTCTCAACTAGAAGGTCTTTCCTTAATTGGGGGATGCAGAAAGTGAGGTTGTTTCAATAAACGTAAATTCTTTGAACATTTTAAACATGATGAATTGGATACGGTAATATATGTTGCTTCTCTTAATTCCCCAATGGAGCCCTCAATTTCTAGAAAAGCCCATAGTACTAGGAAAGCCCATAACAACCTATAAAGGTCCATGATCAAGGTGCATATAAAAACATAGCCAATTCCATAATTTTGATCATTATCATAGAAGTTGGCTTATTCCTTAATGTCTTTGATGTTACTATTGACCATACCGAGAATGGTCCCTCTTAATAATGGAATTTCTCCCCGTAAGCCGTAATGGGATTTCTCCCTCCTTGAACATGATGCATAGATCATAAGTCAGAAAAAATCATGCAGTGATATATATTTATCAAGTCAATAGGGGAGGCATTAATAAATTTCATGATATGTACTATTGTGCATAATCATAAGAATAAACATCCAATGAATCAAAGTTTAATGGTGCCTAGAATCATGGCCCACTTACATTGAGCAAGCCACCTTATGTCAAGTCCTTTGATTTCAATGAGCCGTTAGTCACATGTAATTTTGATTAATAACATGTTTAGACACTAGTTTAGGATCATTAAATCCTAATTTTTTATCATTGAATTGTTGAAGAAATTTGTTTAGTAAAAAATAGGGTTTGAAAATTGGATAAGTTGAAAGAGAATAAAAAAATCTTTCCGATACATAATTGTACAAAGTTTTCTAAGATCATAAGAAATTTTATTATTTTCGTAGTATGGACCAATAAAATTCAACAAACTATATCTGCGACATCAATTTAGATCCAAAAATCAACTAATGTAAATGAAATGTGAAAGGTCGGTAAAACGTACACATAAATAGATAAATGTGGGATTGTATTGGTCATTCAGCCTAAAATTGAAGTCATGCATATCAGAAAAAAATGTGCGCAAAAAGGCTAACCCATACAACAGAAAACATATTATTAATCGGGCAGGGACACCATGGTCATCACATGACCTAACTTCTTTCCTTCACGCACGGTGTGAGTTGCATATTCTAGAGGTTCAACCTCCAATTGAAGCTTGATAGGAAGAAGTCAACTATGGACACATGAGTCTCTAGAGGTTTCTTTGTACCAGGATGTTGCCAATGAGTCAACTCGTGGGCTTTGGCGTATACTAGAGTTCCATCTTTATTCGTCCATGGCACGAGTACCATCAAGAATGCTTGTACTTGAGAAAACCTCACAATCGAGGAATAAAAACCAGATGAACAGATTCACAGAGACAAATCGATAATGAGAGCATTGTCCTGAGAAGCAAACAAATCTTCATGACATTGGTTTACTGGAGAAAGCCAGAATAAGTAGGGGAGAAAATTTAGGGAACAAAGCCATTGAAACCAATTGGAAAAACATTGACTAAGACAAAAAAAACAATTGTGGAGATCAAACAAAGGTTGAGGCTTAGTTCCCTTGGACAGAGTATCCTTAAGACACCATCGTGACAAGCATTGTAGAAGACCTCAAAACCGATCCATCGGGTAAAGTGAACAAGACAATAACGAGGAATACAAGTGATGTAAAAGTGAAGGAGGGGTTCCCAAGAAGCTTACTTACACATTAATCACTAAGGAGGAGGAAGAGGAGGCTGAGGCAAGGTGGTGGTTGCTAGAGAAGAAGTGCTAGTAGGTAGGATAGTTTTAGAGCACTGGAGGTTAAATTGATAGAGGGGGAGCGAAGGGCGAGATCCAATGATCATTTACAATCCCTTATATAGGCATTACATCAGTCATGGCGCCCTATGCAACTTGGGGTGTCGAGAAAAAGAAATAATTTGGATGCCTTGTGCATAGAGAGATAGGGAAAGCAAGCAATAACTCACTGAATTCAAGGAATGATGCTGGATTCAAAGGTGGATAAATCTCACAGAGAGATTGCAAGACAAGCAACAAGAACCAAACTTAGACTAGGAAAAACTATAAACAAGTTCAAGCCTCACACAAGAAATGGAAAAAACTATTGAATCACATAAAGGAAAATGAAAGGAAATAAAAGAGGCGTGTAATAGGAGTAATAACCAAATTTTAGGTTTAGTTCATTGCTGACACGCCAAAACTGTGCATAAAAACGCAAGTGCACACGTCGAGTAATATAGGCCTTGTGAGGCCTGAGTCGAACTCAGGGAGACGTAGTCTCAGTGACTACTACTAACTACAGTATGATCAACCAAGCGGGTTGAAAATGTTGAATTGAGTCTTAACAAAGCAAAAGAAAATTAAGAGAAAATAAAAACAGTTGATTCAAATATGGTTGAATTCTTTAGGATTACCAATTTCACCATGGGGTCTCGTTGTATATTATCTCTACCGAATTAACATAATTCCTACTTTTATCCTGGATAGCAAGCTTGTAGCCCAAATTGCTCGCTCCCACAATACAATTCACTACCTAAATCTAAGCCAATTCCATGTCTATCGTAATTTATTCTTAGTTTAGGTCCATTAATGAAAACTTTGGGTTCTTTCCACTACATGTACGTCACCTATTCCAAGGAACGTGTAGGGAAGTGTACAAGTTATGGTTTTCTAACCATAAATCCCCCTTCCGGAGTGATTATTGGTCTAATACCCTATCGATGGTGATCAAGCAGCGATAAGTCATTCAAATCCACACTTGTATATCCAGGAATAAAGAGAAACTTATACTAAATCATGTAAATAGTCAATACAATGATTCCCCAGGCTACTCCCGGGTCCTAAGGAAAAGAGGGGTTTAGCCCCGCATGGTTTTCAGTTGAGAACACATGGAAGGAGAGAAGAAAAATGTGGGAAACATGAAGGAGATTCATGTAACCCCTGGAAAGAAGGTGCTCTGGATGATCATCCTCGAGAAACACGCGATCTGCAATCTTCCGGTAGAAGAAATGTCTTTCGGAGGGGCTCGAATCATCCGGTTGTCGTCCTTCGGCTCCGTGCTCTCTCCTTCTCTTCTCCGGCCATCGTGTGGTGCAAAAACTACAGTCCTTTAGGTCTGGTCGTCCTCCCTTTTTGTCCTAGGTCACTTACGGTACCACATAAGGTATACCGTTGGATTGAGGCGACCGGTTTAGATTGTTGAAATCTGACAGAGTTGGTGGCACTGACGACATCGGGCTTTGGCCGATCTCTGAATGGGTCGGTACCATCGACTGAAATTGTGACATCTCGCTATCACACAGACAACGAAATGCCACGTGAAAACGTATGGAACCGTCATAAACATCATATTACCAAAAACACGGGTTAATTAAAACCAATTGCGGAAAGCAGATAAGAAAGGAACTATTACATCCAGATGCACATCCTGCAAGGAATCATGTTATATGAATATACGCAAACTTGATACATGTCCTCATCTCATAGGATCTAGCTGTCCCATAAGCACAAGAGTTCACCACCTGTTTAAATACATAACATGCCACATCAGGCCAACAATAGGATAAACAAGCTACATCAACTATACATTGTGAAACCTCGTAAAAACACCTCCAAGGACCTGAGAATATAGGGATGACTCTAGTACTCTACTACAAAACACCCAACAACAGCAGCAACAGATCCAACCTTGCTTTCTACTGTTCCTCTTGCTGCTCAGCCGCAACCTCACGACCACCACCATGTCTAGCTTGATCACCTAAAAAGGTTTTAAACCAATGGGGTGAGACACACAGTCCCAGCGAGAAACATAACCCCCGCCGAAACTATAAAACCTCAAAGGAGAGCTAGAATAGATAAAACAGGTAACTGATATAAGCAGATCGTATATGAGAAGCATACTAAGTAGAATTACTTGTTATAACATCTTACCAAGATATCCGGGAGGTATATAACCAGATATTTCTTATGGAACATGATTGCCAAGATAAGTTATATAAGAACTTATCATAAGATATGAGGAACGTGTAATTAAGTTCAAGATATAACTGGGGCACCCATAGAAGCAAGGCCTCAACCAATGTTTCGTGTTTTACCCTAAGAAATATATACTATACGATTGGATTACAATTTATTATGCCCTGAGGAAGTGAGTTGTACCACTCAGATCCAAACCGACCACCGCTTGGTCGCAATCGATTGCCATACAAGGTCGATGGGAGAGCCGGATTCCACGACCTCACTTCCCTTGTGGTCAGTGCATAAGAACCAACAAGCAGGACCGTAGTCTCTTGCTTAAGTGGCCTTAGCCACACAGGGTCAGGCTACCATCTGCCTAGCCCACCTTGGTACAGGTATAGGCTCTAGAGAACTGAGCCACGGGCCTGTTCACCGTGCTCCATCATCACTGAGCCATGGGCCTGTTCACCATTCTCTAACCACACTGAGCCACGAGCCTGAAACCGTGCTCTAAACATGCACTACTACTTAGGGCATAGGCGCACCCCGCATATTCAACAATATGCGTTCCAGGTTAACCCTTAGGAGAACTTATTTCACCATCACCAAACTCCTAACGATGATGGATCTATGGCCAGGGCAAACTACATGAAAAGATTCATTTGTAATTAATTAACATATTTTAAGTGGATTGCAGGATTCAACCAAGTTATGTAACATGTAACTATAACAAGAATGAATAAACATAAACCTCATTATCTTGTGTTACATTGTCACTAAGGCCTTCAATGCCTTCAACATCATCCTGATCCATCACAAGGATCCAACATTACATGTTACCACTTGGCCTCTTTCCAATCATCTAGATTCATCTCAAGGGTCAACATCACAGGGACTCAATCCCATCATCAAGGCACACATTGCCATTCCATGAGTAACACCCATCATACATCTATGGTTTCATCACTACCCTTGATATTCCACATCATATCATTATCATGCCATCATCATGGCCTCATCTTACAAATGTTACCTGCATGGTTAGTGAAATCACAAAGGAGCAATGGTACTTGTACAAGGAACATTTACAAGGACCAAGGACTGCCTTGGAGCTAAGGAGGACGACCAAGGGTGCAAGGTAGGTTTGGATTCCTCTTCTTGCCTAAATTCATGGTTAAAACTCGAATTCAAGGTCAATTTCATGGCTAGCTCTCATGGCTCTATCTTTCTAGCCATCTTTTCTTGACTTTCCCTGGAGGTTTTCACCTTGGCCAACCTGTGAGAGCTCAAGAACGCCATTAAAGCTTGGAGCTCGAAAGCTTGGAGCTCAAGAAGCAAGCTTTAGGCGGGTTTTATAACTCTAAACCCATGCTTTGTTATATACATCTTGATTATGCATGTATATGATAGTTCTTCTTCTTCCCTACTTTCCTTTGCTATTTTGCAAGCAAATCCGTGGGAAATCCTTGCTGTTCTTGATCTAGGAGATGAAGACGTTAATTCCAATAAAAATCCACCGCTTTTCACTTTATTAAACGGTCTCCCCAACTTGCCCTCTCGGTCTCAAGACCATGAGGTGAGCAAACGGTCTCAAGACCGAGAGAGGGCAAACGGTCTTCAAGACCATATAGAAGCGTTGACCGAGCGTGGACCGTATAAGAAACATGTATATATTTATGTAGACTAATCACCCTCAAAAATTGAGAGGTTGACTCCAAAGGAATCGGGAGATATGGCCTTTTTAATCAACAACTTTAATTGAATTTATTCCTGATTTTCAAACGGTCTGAAATAGCCTTTTTGGGAAAACGGTCTCAAGACCGTGTAAGGTCGTTGACCAGGCGTTAACCGTATGAGATTACTGTTCAAAATAATGTTATTTAACAACTCACCAAATTTGATGGACTAATTCCAAACGAGCTAAGAGTTGAAGGGTGATTACTAGGGCAAACTCTAATTGAAATCAGTACTGAAATCTCAATAAAATAGTGAGTGTTTTTGGGTTGATTGACGTAAACGGTCTCAAGACCATTTGGGGATCAACCAAACGGTCTCAAGACCGTGTGGGCAATCACCCAAGACCGTATGGAGGTCTGAGGTCAAGAATAGTTGACCAATTGAAGGTACAATAATACCAAATTACATTGTAATTAAATATTGATATGATAATCAATTCAATGGATCCAACCTTGAAGAATTTTCACTAGAATCCAAAAGTTGGATGGGAAAACGGTCTCAAGACCGTTTGGAACTCATCCAAACGGTCTCAAGACCGTGTGGTGACAACCCAAGACCGTTTGGAGGTCTAGGGTTAAGGTAATTTGATCAATTGAGGGTCCAATTGCAATAAGTTATCAAATTAATCAAAATACTGATTTGTGACTCAATCAAGGTTCAATCCCTATCAAATCACAATAGATCTTAATGAAATCTTGGGAAAACGGTCTCAAGACCGTGTAGAGTTCATCCACACGATCTCAAGACCGTTTGGGCCAAGTTTGGGCCCAAGTGGAGCTCAATTGAAGGGTTCAACCTTGAGTTGATTCATATTGTTGAGTGTTGATGGCTGAACATTGATAGACCTTAATTGAATCAACTTCAACCCTAATTGGTTAACAATTGAGGGTCAATTGAGTGACCAATTGGTTAAACATAACCCTAATTGACTTAATCCATAAGTGGTTACCATGGCTTTGACCTTTTGGGGGCTTCAACATTGATAAACATAATCAATTGAAAAACTTGAACCTTGTTGAAGGACCAAACGGTTGAGACCATGAGAGCCTCATGGTCTCAAGACCATTTGAGGGCTCACGGTCTCAAGACCGTTTGAGACCTCACGGTATCAAGACCGTGAGAGGCCTCATGGTCTCAAGACCGTGAGAGGCCTCACGGTCTCAAGATCGTGAGAGGCCTCACGGTCTCAAGGTCGAGAGACA
The DNA here is from genome assembly GCA_963693085.1 of Alisma plantago-aquatica. Lineage (NCBI taxonomy): Eukaryota > Viridiplantae > Streptophyta > Magnoliopsida > Alismatales > Alismataceae > Alisma > Alisma plantago-aquatica. The sequence continues at coordinate 400,854,667 of OY856415.1, read as the reverse complement.
TCAAACGGTCTCAAGACCGAGAGACATCAAACGGTCTCAAGACCGAGAGACATCAAACGGTCTCAAACCATGTAGGGCCTCTCGGTCTTGAAGTCAACATGGTTAAACGGTCTACACCCCCTCTCGGTTTGGGCTCACGACCTTGAAGGTCACACGGTCTTGAAGTCAACCAAAGCAAATGGTCAACCCATCCAAACGGTCTCAAACCGTTTGGATGTTGAAGGTTGAGATCGTTTGAGGTGTTCAAAGATTGACTTCACTTAACCAATTGGAGATGTAAATGGTTCAATGATGCTCTAACCTAAAACCCTAATGATAACCTAGGACATTAAAGGTTTAAGTGACTAATGATTTGAACCATGATGGTGATCAATGGGGTGAATTACCAAAATACCCTTGAAGGGTCAATTGAGTAATACCTTGATCAAATCAAACCCTAATCACATGTTAGTGATGTTTTTGGCTATGTTAGCCATGATGACTTATTTCAACTTGATCTAGAGTGATGTTATCACCATCTACTAGTATGAGGAGAGGGAAAGTACTTCTAGAGAGAGAAAGTACTTCTAGAGAGAGAAAGTACCCTTTTTAGGTGGAAACTCAATTAAAGAACCTTCAATACACATGAATGTGCATAATTAGGGTATGATCCACCTGTGTGAGATCATGGAAACCCTAATTATGATGTATGATGAATCTTAAGCCAGTCTGAGAGCATCAATGATGACGTTCCACATACATGATGATGTTATGAGTTCAATTCACTTCAATGTGATTAGTAAACCCTAATTCAAGGGTAATGACATGCTTTATAAGTATTAAACTCTAATTGATAAGAATCAGAGAACTTAGCTCTTATGATAAGAGTGAGAAGTATATTTCTTGTTTTGAATTACCTTTATCAGTTGAACTAACTATGCAAGTCCTGATATGAAGGTGATCATATCCAAGTGTGGATGATGATACTGTATTCATTAAAAGCATGTTAAAGGCTTTATGAATAAGTAAAATATCTTGATGCCTTGTCAGTGGCATCCTATGAGTTAATGGGCTGTAAGAGCCATGAATACCACCAAGTCATGCTTCAGAGATGACTTGTGATGAGTATAATGAGAAATGATGATTGATGTGAGTTAGGCTTGTTACATTTAGTATTCTCCTTTCATAGCTGTTATGCTACTTTTATTGTTTGAAGAACAATGTGTGATGATTAAATGAATACTAAATGTACCTAACTAATCAAGTATAATGTAGAGCCCTGATCATAGACCCATCATTGTCAGAGATCAAATGATGGTGAAACAGGTTTTCCTAAGGGAACTCCTGGAACACATACTATTGAGTAAGCGGGGTATATGGATGTGTAGAACCTTACATCCTAGTGTAGGTGATCGATGTAGATGTGTAATCCGTCAACCCTTCACTACTAAACCCTACCGTATCAGTGGAAGGTAAACATGAAACCTCCTGATGATGAAGAAAACATAGATATCCGTATCAGTGGAGATAAACATGAAAACTCCTGATGATGAAGAGAGTACAGAACGCCATTGTAACTCTAAAATAGCGAAGGACCAGTTTACACTGGTGAGCTATAATAAGTAGAGACACAAGATGTCCTACAAGTGATCCTCTTACTGACTGAGGAAGATGAAGGTCATGAGAATCCGGCTCTCTTAATGACCTATGTATGATACTGATGTGACTTCTCAACGATCAGTTGGAGTATGAGTGGTATGCCTCATCTCCACAGGGCATAATGTTGTTTGTAAAACATAATCAACCACGTAGTATACCTGCTAGAGATAACTACGAGATAGTTGATTGATGATACACTGTGATAGTGCTTATATTTCTTCATGTCTCATAAATGTTGAGCTCTTGTTTATATAGCTGCAACTGTTATTGAATACTTTGAAAGCTTTACTGCTTAAGATATTCTTTGATGTTATAATAAAGCTTCTGGCGGAGAATTATAACTCTCGCTGGGACAATTATATAACATGGACAATTATGTATTTTACTACGCGCTTAAACGCAAGTATACACGTCGAGTAATATAGGCCTTGTGAGGCCCGAGTCGAACTCAGGGATACGTGAATTATTGGGGACTTTTACTAACTAATCACAATCAGCTAGACCGATTAACAAAGTAGGGTTTTGTTGTTCAAATTAAAAAGAAAATAAAAATCAAACAAAGAAAACAATCGATTAAAGGTTAATTTAATTAATTCAAAAGGATATCTTTAGGATGGCGGTTTCACCGCGGGTCAACATTGTATTAGGTTTCATATAATTCCTCACACTTCTCTCTCTATCCGGGTAGTGGCCTGAATACAGAATTACCCACTGTCGTGGTGTAATTCACTACTTAGGTTTAGGTTGATTCCACCGTCGTAGTAATCATTCCCCTAAACTAAGTGCATTATAAACGGTCCCTCAGTTCCCACCATTAATTTTACAACTCCTTTGTCAAGGGTTTTATTGATTAATGTAGAATTCGTCTCTTTTCAACCGTTAATCCTTCTGTCGAAGTGATTAAGGGTGTTAAATTATTATTATGGTGATCAAGCATAACAATAGAAATGGAGAAAACGAATCTATACCACGGATTTGAGAGAAAAATATGAATTATTGATATAAAAATGTCATACAATGCATTCCCGGGCTACTCCCGGTCCTAAAGATTGAGGGTTTTAGCCTCTCATGTTCATCTCACACGAATACATGGTAGAAATTGGGGAATTCATAAGAAAAACGGGAAATAAATGGGAAAACCCCTGAACGGAGAAGAACCGGTGGATCCTTGGCGTAGAACACGAGCTTCCCCGCCTGTCGGTGGTGGAAATCGTCTTCGGCAGCGTCCGAATCACCCGGGATGAGCTTCTGGCCTCCGTTCTCCTTTCTCTCCTTTCTTGGCACTCGTGCAATGCGATATGAGATGTTCCTCTCGTGTGGGCGGCCATCATTAGGTATAAGTCCCTAATTAGGTCGTCAAATAACAACAGCCGTCCGATCGAGATCAAAACAGATCCAACGCATATCTGCCGGCGTCGATACCATCGACGCGGGTCGATGGTATCGACGCAGCGGATTAGCGGCAGCTTTCCTTTCTTTTATTCTGAGCGCCTGTAGTGATCTCGATACCATCGACTTGGGCGTCGATGGTATCGACTCTGTTTAGCGTCGGTTGTTGTCGTTTAGCGACGCTGTAGCCTCCATATGTCGATGGCATCGACTTTCGTCGATGGTATCGACTCTGTGCTGTTCCTTTCGGCTGGCAATCTGTGGCTTGGTCGATGGTATCGACTTCCGTCGATGGTATCGACGGAAGCAAATACTTGTTTTTCCTGAAATTTCACAACAAGACCAAGTAAATCCACACATATAATAATATTATGATAAATAATGTTCAAAATAGTAAAACAAAGGGGATTTGACATAATATGAAGGCAAAGACCAAATTAAGTGAATTATGCAATATCATCCATAAAAAATGAGTAATTAGAGCACAAAACACATATGAAATAGGTCTATAAATGCGACTCAAAATCATCGCATCAAACTCCCCTAAGCTTAAACATTGCTCGCCCTCGAGCAACTAATCCTTAGAATAGGATTGCAGATGTCAACTAACAATCAACATACCAACCTACATCACACATGACTCCCACTGAACGTTCTCAAACCGGCCTTCTCTAACCACATAACAATAATTACCCCAAAGGCGACAATAATCATCAATAAGAGAAATTATCCTTAAAACCGATGAACACTATCACATAAGGTAGTTAACATAATAAAATTCGTCGATTCAGCATTGGTGCATCTTGTGATCACCTATACTACGTTGCTCGCCCTAACTACCATCTACATGGAAGCAGTTCTCCTGATAAACATGAGTGAGGAGAAAATCACAGTGGCCTACCAATCCGAGCAACGGGTGGATGGAATGGGTGGTTCATGGAAGAACTTGGAAGTATTGCACAGTTTCAATATGCTTGAAAACAAAATGTCCTAAATGATGCAAATGCACATTGAAAATGCCCTAATGCTTAAAATTAGGTGGAATGATGCATGCACTAACCTTCCACCTCAAAATGAGATGGAAATCTAATTAAGCCACATCATGTACTCAATTTTCCTGTAATGCGAGTGATATCATGTTCCTTTCTCCCTCTTATTCCATTTCCTTCCAACTTCTCTTTTTTTTTTCTTTCTTTCTTTCTAAATTTTTTTTTCTTCAGATTTTCAGAATTTTTTTTTCTTTCTTTTAGCCCACATCTCCATAATTGCTTAGAGATACATGCATAAGGCCATTTTCTTCACGATTGGAACTCTTTGCATTATTTCGAGGGTATGGAACAGTTTAGATCACTTTTTAAGAGAAATTGAGATGCATGGTGTACTTTATGCATGGAAATCATGAAAGTCATGAGTGCAACTACATGGCATGCACCTAAAGGTAGTGTGCATGAATCACTATATATTTTTTCTTTTTATGCAAAAGAATGGAAAATATCAATGCAAATCCTATCTACATGCTATGCACACAAGAAGGAATTAAAACTGTACTTTACTTCCAATTCTTTAGTAGATTATGGAAAAATATGAAGTGGAATGATCACAAGATTAAGTTACTGAACCTTAGAAGAATATTATGTGTCCCTCCTTACTGACATGTGTAGTAGTTCAAAGGGTTCTTTCTCTTATATCCAATTAAGGTCTCATTACCATTTGATTAGGTTAGGCTCAAACAACCGTTACTATCCACTGTTCATGAGTCAATGGGAGTGTGGGTGTGACATATTGCTTCAAAGTTGACATAATCGATCATTTTCATAGGACAAGTTCCCCAAGGACAACCAAGTTAAGCTATCCAAAAGACACAAAAAATTTTAAATTCCCTTAAATTTCCCATGAAAACAGCGAGATGACAACTTTTACGACATCCACAGTTACACTAGATAGATGTGGATCCTAAACAAAAACTAAAAATGCAAGAACAATTAGCAAAGCAAAAACTAAAAACAACAAAAGAAAAGATAAAAGATAGAGCTGTTCCAGCCACCCCCCTAAGCTTGAATTCGACTATGGCCGCATAGTCAAAAACCAACTTAAGGGTGGAATAGTGATACCAGATCAGTCTGATGGTGGTGGAGGTGGGTACTGCCAGGGTCGTGGGGTCCGGATTTGCTCTGGATGATGTGACTTCATTTGGCCAATAACCCCGTCTTGAATAACTGACACCGACACTGCTGTGTGCCCGTCGATACCATCGACGGAAGTCGATGGTATCGACTCGCTGATTAGGGCAACTGCCTCGCGAGTCCGGCCGCCGCCTTTTTCATTTGTAAATGTCGATACCATCGACCTGTGTGTCGATGGTATCGACTTTACTGAGTCGATTTCTTCTGAAAATCTCCAGAGATCTCGATGGTATCGACTGGCATGTCGATACCATCGACCATTATTGTGCAACCTGCCTGTGACCATGTCGATACCATCGACGGGGGTGTCGATAGTATTAACGCAGTGCGATTTTTGTTGGTGTCAACCTGAACCCATGTCGATACCATCGACCAGTGTGTCGATGGTATCGACCCTGCCTGTGCCTGCACATTCAACAAACGGATCAAGGTATCATTTTTAAACTAAAATTTAAACGAAATAAAAGCAATCTATGACTAAAATTACACTATCCTAATGTACCAATGGTTGGGTTGCCTCCCACCAAGCGCCCTTCTTTAACGTCTTAGGCTAGACGGTGTAACAATCATCATCTTTTCACCTTGGGAACAACACTTAGAGGATCATTCGGTAATTTGAATTCAACACGATCTCCTCCAATGCCCAAAGACAAAGTCCCTCTCCCTAGGGCAGTCACGACGTCCGCCGTAGCTTGAAACGGTCTTCCTAGAAGAATTTCACAGCTTTGGAGTGGTGGCATATCCATGACGACAAAGTCCACTAGAAATATGAATCTATCCACTTTGACCAGAACATCTTCACATACTCCATAGGGTCTCACTGTAGACCCATCCGCCAATTCAATTGTTGCAGCCAACTTCTTTATCTCTTTTAACCCCAGCTTTTGAAATGTCGCCAAAGGCATGAGATTTATGCTAGCGCCAGAATCACATTGCGCTTTAGGGAAATGTTGACCACCTATTGAACACGGAATATAAAAACCTCCTGGGTCCTTTCTCTTCTTTGGTGAACTCCCTTGGATCATAGAGCTCACTGTCTCATTCATCCAATAAATTTCATCATCTTTTATCCGCCTCTTCTTATTGATGATTTCCTTGATGAACCTCCCATAGGCGGGTACTTTCTCGATCATCTCCACTAAGGGAATATTGATGTGGAGTTTTCGAAATATCTCCAGGAATTTCTTAAAATGACGATGCTCTTTCTTCGACTTAGAATTGATCGGATCTGAAACATCAGCTGCATCAACACGCCTATGAGGTGGCACATAAGAGCTTTTCGGGGGTACCTCCCCTAAGCTTGCTTCAATCACTCCCTCGGACGTGGTCTTTGGTGAGACATCCTCAATAGTAGCAACTTGTTGTGGTTCCTCTCTCACCTTAGATGTTTCCACATGTGCACAAACGACTTGCACTTGTTCTTCCTGCCTAGGTGGAGATACAATATTCACAACTCTTTGTGATTTTCTGAAGAAAGGGTTTCCACCAGGCAATCCATAGTACGTGCGTGGATATGGTATCGCCGGTGTTGCATTCACATTGAAAGTCATTTTTCTTTCTTCTACAACTTCTTGTGCCTGAGATTCCTCCTCACTTACCACCGACATGTACTTAACCTGATGGTGTGCTTGGGCCACATTTGCATTCTCGGATGGTTTCTGTTGATTGGCGTGCTTGATGGCCGCCACTTCACTCGAAATCTGTGCTACGGTGGATTCCAATGCCCGCATCTGTGCTCCATGGCTTTGCAGCGTCTGCCCAAATTTGGTTAGAATGTCACCTTGAGATTGCAACTGTTTACCAAACATGGCCATCATCTCTTGGTTTTGCTGAACCATTTGACTTAGCAATTCAGTGTTCTTTTCCTCGGTTCTTTGCTGTGGTTTGGCATCCGGATCCTGCAGAAAATTATTCTGATCCTTCCATGAAAACTTCTTATCCTTCCTCCATGCATAATCATTGTTCCTATAGCCTTGTTGTTGCATGAATTTTACTTGGGCCTCCTTACCGTCAACTGCATCTTCCTTAGTCAGCAGTTTCTTAGCTAGAAGATCTAACTTGTCGTTCAGCTCCCTAACTATTCTGGATTCACCAGCAGCCTTGACCTGTTCCACTGCACCTCTGTCTCTTTCTCCCCAGGATTGCTTTCGTGCCATGTTCTTCAGTATTTCCCAGCATCTCGTATCAGTGTTGTTCAAGAAAAATCCTGAACCGGCCGAGTCCAAATTGCTTCTATCATGCTCGGAGAGAGCAAAGTAGAAGATCCTCACTTGGGTTTCCTTGTCCAGTCCATGGTGTGGACATCTCCTCAACATGACTTGGAATCGCTCCCAAGTCTCAGAATAAGTTTCACCCGCCTGTTGGGTGAAATTGTGGATCTTCCGGATCATATCATTGGTCTTCTCAGGAGGGAAGAACCTCTCGAAGAAAACCTCCACCATGTGATCCCATGATTCAACAAACTCGTCGTCGAGGTTATGAAGCCACTCTTTTGCCACTCCAGCCAAGGAACTCGGGAATAACTTGAGGTAGAGCACATCCTGTGGAAATCGATCTATCTTCACCATATCACAGTTCTCCACGAACTGGCTGATGTGGGCCACTGGATCTTCATTTTTTAATCCGTGAAATGCGTTAGATTTTACCAAGTTGATCAGCGCCGGATCGATCTTGTATGTTGGTATGTCGATCCCCTTTTTCTTTATAGGCCCCTTTGAAGCTGATGAAGAAGACGCTTTGATCTTCTCCCATATCGTCTGTGGTTCGGCCATTTCTTTTGCTTGCTCTTGCTCAGATTCAGAATCTATGTCGGTTTGGTGCTCTTGCTCGTAGTAATCCTCGTCCTCTGGTCCCGCAGATGGAACCTTAGGTGTGCGATTTGCGTAGTCGGTACTACGCGTATGCACCATGCAAAGTACCTGAAATATGAAAATCGGGGTTCAGTACAATGCTTTGAACGAGTAAACACAATTATAGAGAAATATAGGAATTTTTAAAATTGTTTTAAAATAAAATAAAAAAATGTGGCCTAGAGTGGCCGCTCTTAGCACTCAAAGTGCCAATAATTCGCCGTATCCCCGGCAACGGCGCCAAAAACTTGACGTGTATTTTACTACGCGCTTAAACGCAAGTATACACATCGAGTAATATAGGCCTTGTGAGGCCCGAGTCGAACTCAGGGATACATGAATTATTGGGGACTTTTACTAACTAATCGCAATCAGCTAGACCGATTAACAAAGTAGGGTTTTGTTGTTCAAATTAAAAAGAAAATAAAAATCAAACAAAGAAAACAATCGATTAAAGGTTAATTTAATCAATTCAAAAGGATATCTTTAGGATGGCGGTTTCACCTCGGGTCAACATTGTATTAGGTTTCATATAATTCCTCACACTTCTCTCTCTATCCGGGTAGTAGCCTGAATACAGAATTACCCACTGTCGTGGTGTAATTCACTACTTAGGTTTAGGTTGATTCCACCGTCGTAGTAATCATTCCCCTAAACTAAGTGCATTATAAACGGTCCCTCAGTTCCCACCATTAATTTTACAACTCCTTTGTCAAGGGTTTTATTGATTAATGTAGAATTCGTCTCTTTTCAACCGTTAATCCTTCTGTCGAAGTGATTAAGGGTGTTAAATTATTATTATGGTGATCAAGCATAACAATAGAAATGGAGAAAACGAATCTATACCACGGATTTGAGAGAAAAATATGAATTATTGATATAAAAATGTCATACAATGCATTCCCGGGCTACTCCCGGTCCTAAAGATTGAGGGTTTTAGCCTCTCATGTTCATCTCACACGAATACATGGTAGAAATTGGGGAATTCATAAGAAAAACAGGAAATAAATGGGAAAACCCCTGAACGGAGAAGAACCGGTGGATCCTTGGCGTAGAACACGAGCTTCCCCGCCTGTCGGTGGTGGAAATCGTCTTCGGCAGCGTCCGAATCACCCAGGATGAGCTTCTGGCCTCCGTTCTCTTTTATCTCCTTTCTCGGCACTCGTGCAATGTGATATGAGATGTTCCTCTCGTGTGGGCGGCCGTCATTAGGTATAAGTCCCTAATTAGGTCGTCAAATAACAACAGCCGTCCGATCGAGATCAAAACAGATCCAACGCATATCTGCCGGCGTCGATACCATCGACGCGGGTCGATGGTATCGACGCAGCGGATTAGCGGCAGCTTTCCTTTCTTTTATTCTGAGCGCCTGTAGTGATCTCGATACCATCGACTTGGGCGTCGATGGTATCGACTCTGTTTAGCGTCGGTTGTTGTTGTTTAGCGACGCTGTAGCCTCCATATGTCGATGGCATCGACTTTCGTCGATGGTATCGACTCTGTGCTGTTCCTTTCGGCTGGCAATCTGTGGCTTGGTCGATGGTATCGACTTCCGTCGATGGTATCGACGGAAGCAAATACTTGTTTTTCCTGAAATTTCACAACAAGACCAAGTAAATCCACACATATAATAATATTATGATAAATAATGCTCAAAATAGTAAAACAAAGGGGATTTGACATAATATGAAGGCAAAGACCAAATTAAGTGAATTATGCAATATTATCCATAAAAAATGAGTAATTAGAGCACAAAACACATATGGAATAGGTATATAAATGCGACTCAAAAGCATCGCATCAAATGCTGATATGTCAACCCCCGTGTCTGCCTTAGAAAACCGAGAGAGATTCTCTACCTTCGTTGAGTCAGTCCGAAGGATAGAGAGATCTGTGGTTGAGAAGAGACAAACTCAGTAAAGATATCCACAGTTCCAGGGTTCTTCATCTAGGGATTCCAAGAAACCTAGATTCTCTGCACCTAACCCTCCACCACCCAGATCGAGTTTTCAAACTCAATGGGCACCGAGCAGAGGTAGAGGATAGAGTCAACTGCTTCAAGGAACTCACAGTTCTGCATCAGTGTCAGTTACTGGACCACCCAGGCCACAACAACAGGAGAGGAGTTGCTACAATTGTGGTAAGGTGGGACACTTGATGAAGGATTGTCGTTCTAGGCCTGTCAGTGTGACACAGCCTCCGAGACAGAATCAACAGGGATCTCAGAGTAGACAACATCAACGAGCAACTCGAGGACGTGGACAAGCGTCTCAAGCTGGATCATCAGAACCACCTCAACACCAGACGACTGCGAGGTTCTATGCTATGAACCCACCTGAAGCAGTGGTCAATCCACGGATAGTGGCAGGTCAGATGAAACTTTTATATTCTGATATGTCTACATCCTGTGCTGTATGTGTTCTGATTGAACCGGGTGATACACACTCTTTCATCACTCGTAAAGTGATCCGTAACTGCAATATGACTATTAGTCATAGGGCAGATAGTTTGTTGTTGGAAACTCAGTTGAGTGGGTCTGCCGTTTTGCAAGAGGTATGCTCTCCCTGCATCCTCTTCTTTTCTAAACATCGCATTCAAGTGGACCTTATACCACTTGATATGCGAGGATTTGATATAATCCTCGGGATGGATACCTTGGAAAGGTATAGAGTTGTCTTGGATTGTGAGTCCAAGTTGGGTGTGTTTGCTAATGAAAGCCACACATGGATCTTTCAAGGTGAGAGAAAGATTCTGCCCACCTGCCTTGTGTCAACTATGGTTGCTGATAAGTTGTTGAGGCAAGGATGTTATGCATTCTTAGCCCATGTGGTAGATGTTACCAAGGAAAGTTCCAATCCTGTGGAAGTTCCCATAGTCAGGGAATTCGAGGATGTGTTTCCTGAAGAACTTCCTGGCATACCACCACCTCGGGAGATTGATTTTTAAATCAATTTGACCCCAGATACGAAACCCATAGCCCAGACTCCGTATAGGATGGCGCCTGCCGAGATGGCAGAACTAAGGAAACAACTCCAAGAGTTACTTGAGAAGGGTTTTATCCGACCGAGCACTTCACCTTGGGGTGCTCCGGTCTTGTTTGTCAAAAAGAAAGATGGGTCAATGCGGTTGTGCATCGACTACAGACAACTCAATAAAGTAACAATAAAGAATAAGTATCCTCTGCCGAGGATTGATGATCTCTTTGACCAGTTGCGTGGTGCAACCGTCTTTTCAAAGATAGACTTGAGATCTGGATATCATCAACTCCGTATTAAGGATAGTGACATATCCAAGTCTGCCTTTAGGACAAGGTATGGTCACTATGAGTTCACGGTTATGTCGTTTGGACTAACCAATGCACCAGCTGCATTTATGGAACTCATGAACATAGTTTTTCGACCCTTCCTCGATCAATGTGTTGTCGTCTTCATAGATGACATTCTGATCTATAGTAAGGATGCTCAGCAGCATGAGCAACATCTTTTCCAAGCTTTGACCTTGCTAAGAGAACATAAGCTATATGCTAAGTTTAGCAAATGTGAGTTCTGGCTGTCGGAGGTATCTTTTCTTGGACATGTGATATCTGCCTCAGGAATTCGTGTTGACCCTACCAAGGTAGAAGCTGTTCTACAATGGGAACAACCAAAGACACCGACGGAAATTCGAAGTTTCTTGGGGTTAGCTGGCTATTATCGAAGGTTCATTAAGAACTTTAGTTCTATAGCTTTACCTTTGACCAAGTTGACCCGGAAAGATGTTCCTTTTTCTTGGAGCGATAAGTGTCAACAGTCTTTCCAATTGTTGAAAGAGAGGTTGACAAGTGCACCTGTTCTTGTGCTACCTGAACAAGGAAAAGGATATGTAGTCTTCTGTGATGCTTCCAAGAATGGACTTGGATGTGTGTTGATGCAGGATAAACAAGTGATTTCTTTTGCTTCCCGACAGCTTAAGAAACACGAGGAGAATTATCCGACACACGACCTGGAGTTAGCTGCCGTGGTTCATGCCTTGAAGATCTGGAGACATTATCTCTACGGAGAGACATTCCAGATTTTCACAGACCACAAGAACCTTAAGTATATCTTCTCTCAGCACGAGCTTAACATGAGGCAACGTCGTTGGATGGAGTTAATCAAGGACTACGATTGTACAATTGATTACCATCCGGGCAAGGCCAATGTTGTTGCAGATGCCTTGAGTAGGAAATCAGCAACATCAACCATGGATAGAGCACAACTAAACTCTTTAGTATGCTCTAAGAGAGATATGCTTATCTCTTTAAGGCAAGACAATGTACAATTGAAGGTGTCGTTGTTAGCCGGATTGTTGGCTGAGATGCATATTAAACCTACCCTAAGGGAGCAGATTAAGGAAGCACAACAAGGTGATGATGCAGTTCAGCAGATCAGATCTGAGTATGGAAATGAGAAGAGAGATGGTTTCCATGACTCAGATGATCATGTAGCTTGTTATAATGGAAGGATGATAGTGCCGGATGTGGATAACTCGAGGAAGTTAGTCCTGGAAGAAGCTCATTCTTCCATGTATGCTATGCATCCAGGAAGCACCAAGATGTATCGGAATTTGAAAGATTTGTATTGGTGGCCTGGGATGAAGAAGGATGTTGCAGAGTTTGTTCTGAGGTGTCCTGTGTGTCAGCAAGTTAAAGCTGAACACCAGAAGCCTGCAGGGACAATGCAACCTTTACCCATACCACAGTGGAAGTGGGACCATTTGACCATGGACTTTGTTGTTGCCCTACCCAGGACAAGCAAAGGACATGATTCCATTTGGGTAGTTGTTGATAGGTTGACTAAGACAGCACATTTCTTACCTGTCAAAACAACCTATTATGCTGAAAGGTTATCACTGTTGTATGTACAAGAGATAGTGCGTTTGCACGGAGTTCCTGTCACTATAGTTTCTGACAGAGGTCCCCAATTTACCAGTCGTTTTTGGGAACAGTTGCACAGAGCCTTAGGCACCAAGCTAAGGTTTAATACGGCCTTCCATCCGCAGACTGATGGACAGTCGGAAAGGACCATACAGACCTTAGAAGACCTGTTGAGAGCATGTGCTCTCCAGTTTACCGGAAGTTGGGATCTACACCTAAGCTTGATAGAGTTTGCCTATAACAATAGCTATCAGCATAGTATTGATATGGCACCTTATGAGACCTTGTATGGTAGACGTTGTAGATCACCTTTGTGTTGGTTTGAGACTGGTGAACATCAGTTGTTAGGTCCTGATCTTGTGTAGCAGACTACAGAGAAGATTAAAGTAATACAACAACAGATTAAGACTGCACAGGATAGGCAGAAATCTTATGCTGACAAGCGTCGTAGACCCTTAGAGTTCCAGGTTGGAGACATAGTATATCTCAAGGTCTCGCCTTGGAAAGGGGTCCTTCGTTTTTGAAGGAAAGGGAAGTTAGCTCCTAGATTTATGGGACCTTATCCAATCATTGAATGAATTGGAAAGGTAGCATATAGACTAGAGCTGCCTCCAGAGTTACAGAGGTTACACCCTGTGTTTCACATTTCTATGCTGAAGAAATGTTACCCCGACACCGAGTCAGTTCTACAACCTATGGAGGTAGAATTGAATGATGATATATTCTATGAGGAGAGACCAGTGTCAATCCTTGATAACAGAATTAAAAAGTTAAAGAAGAAAGATATAAGTCTTGTGAAAGTCCTCTGGAACCACCGTGGTGTTGAAGAAGCCACTTGGGAACTAGAGGATGAGATGAGAAGGAAGTATCCTGTCCTTTTCTCTTAATATGTCTTATCGATTTCGGGGACGAAATCCTTGTAAGGGGTGGATAATTTGTAACATCCCTGACCTGGGTTATAGGCTAACCCTAGGTGTTTTGCCTAAATATGTAATTAAATCCTTGTGATTAACGTTGGACATGTAATTAAGTTTCTCAAAAACATATATTTCAGTTTTTGCTCCTTTTTATATAAAGTTGTAGCATTGTTTTGTAATACAGGGACCTATGTGCAAATTACCCAGTTAGAAGGATTAACTTGCAAATTCCACATGTTAAGATGATTCTCTGATGTTGAGACATCATGAGAATGATTATGTTGAAGTTAGAGGGATTTCCCAAGCTTGGGCACCAAGGTGCAGCTGTGGAAGCAATCCCGGTGCTTGAAACCCTGATTTGGGGTAAAATGCAATTTACCCAAATTAAGGGATGCAACTTGTAAAATATATCATCGAATGTATCTATTAAGACTCTTGTCATCATTTAGATAAGAAATGATGAAGAGGTCACCTCAATTGAATAATCAAGTTATGAATTACACTTTGTGATTGAATAATCAGGGTGTATGTGCAATAGCCCTTTTATGGGTATGTTTAAGTAATAAGCTGATCCTCTTTGCTCTCATTTATTGACCTTAAGAAGCCTTTTCTGGAGTCCGCTCCCGTCCGCTCCCGTCCGCCCGGGCGACTCGAAGGGCGACTAGGGCTCGAGTTCCCCAGCTCGGGGGAGGGGGCATCGGCGGCGGCTTGCGCCACCCCGCTCCCCCCGGGCCTCTTCCAAGCCCGATCGGTGTGGATCGCCCCTGTCTGGTGGTCGCCTCTTCAACCCCTCGTCTTTCGCTTCTCGCCTCTGTGCCGCTAGCGCTGTGCGCTGTGTCCCTGGCGGCGGCGGGGCTTCTGTGGCCCTAGCCACAGCCCCGTTCTGGGTTTCTGACCGTCGTGAAGAGGTAGGTGCTGGTGGGCGTCCTCTCAGCTAGTGTGATCGACAAGATCGGTTTTTCTGTGCAGATTTTTGCTTGGTAGCTGGTTGTGGTAGTCTTATCTGCCTTTGTTCCGCCGTTTATCGGCTTTTTTGTTCCTTTTGCATAAGGAGTGTTGTCCTTCCTCTGTGAAGGTGGTGGTTTATCTGGGTTTCCCCCAGTTATTCAACCTGGTTGGGGTTCTCCCCCCCCTGTTGTTTTAGTGTAGTTCGTTTGGTTTGTCTGGTGTGTTCGATGTATTGGTGTAGGTCTGATGGGTCTTCTGGAGGTGCAAATCTTGCTTATTCTGGTCATCTAGGTGGTGGTAGCGTCGACTTTGCAGATTTAACCCGGGATTGTGGTTTGATTCCGCATGAAAGCTGCTTCTACAAGCGCGAAAGGGAGGAATCCGTTCTGAAATGTTATACTCGCATCCAATCCTACCTGTTAGAAGGCGTTCTCTGGCTCCTTTGGTTACAGAATATGTATGATCTTTGTATCTCTGTAGATGCCGTATGGCTTTATCAATATAATGGTATGGTTTACCTTCAAAAAAAAAAAAATTTTTATTGACCTTAAGAGGAAGTTGTCCTTAAAAGAAAGAATAGAGGACGAGCTATGAAGGGTGGAGGGACTTAGTTGAAATTATGGAGAATTTATGAACTTATAATTAGAACCCCACCCCAAGTATATATACACTCCATCTCTCTAAGCAAGGGAACTTTCCCTTCGTTTCCTTACTATTCTATTCACCCAAAAAACGACCAAGGACTGACTTGGAGCTAAGGAGGACGACCAAGGGTTCAAGGTAGGTTTGGATTCCTCTTCTTGCCTAAATTCATGGTTAAAACTCGAATTCAAGGTCAATTTCATGGCTAGCTCTCATGGCTCTATCTTTCTAGCCATCTTTTCTTGACTTTCCCTGGAGGTTTTCACCTTGGCCAACCTGTGAGAGCTCAAGAACGCCATTAAAGCTTGGAGCTCAAAAGCTTGGAGCTCAAGAAGCAAGCTTTAGGCGGGTTTTATAACTCTAAACCCATGCTTTGTTATATACATCTTGATTATGCATGTAGATGATAGTTCTTCTTCCTCCCTACTTTCCTTTGCTATTTTGCAAGCAAATCCGTGGGAAATCCTTGCTGTTCTTGATCTAGGAGATGAAGACGTTAATTCCAAGAAAAATCCACCGCTTTTCACTTTATTAAACGGTCTCCCCAACTTGCCCTCTCGGTCTCAAGACCGTGAGGTGAGCAAACGGTCTCAAGACCGAGAGAGGGAAAACGGTCTTCAAGACCGTATAGAAGCGTTGACCGAGCGTGGACCGTATAAGAAACCTGTATATATTTATGTAGACTAATCACCCTCAAAAATTGAGAGGTTAACTTCAAAGGAATCAGGAGATATGGCCTTTTTAATCAACAACTTTAATTGAATTTATTCCTGATTTTCAAACGGTCTGAAATAGCCGTTTTGGGAAAACGGTCTCAAGACCGTGTAAGGTCGTTGACCAGGCGCTGAACGTATGAGATTACTGTTCAAAATAATGTTATTTAACAACTCACCAAATTTGATGGACTAATTCCAAACGAGCTAAGAGTTGAAGGGTGATTACTAGGGCAAACTCTAATTGAAATCAGTACTGAAATCTCAATAAAATAGTGAGTGTTTTTGGGTTGATTGACGTAAACGGTCTCAAGACCATTTGGGGATCAACCAAACGGTCTCAAGACCGTGTGGGCAATCACCCAAGACCGTATGGAGGTCTGAGGTCAAGAATAGTTGACCAATTGAAGGTACAATAATACCAAATTACATTGTAATTAAATATTGATATGATAATCAATTCAATGGATCCAACCTTGAAGAAATTTCACTAGAATCCAAAAGTTGGATGGGAAAACGGTCTCAAGACCGTTTGGAACTCATCCAAACGGTCTCAAGACCGTGTGGTGACAACCCAAGACCGTTTGGAGGTCTAGGGTTAAGGTAATTTGATCAATTGAGGGTCCAATTGCAATAAGTTATCAAATTAATCAAAATACTGATTTGTGACTCAATCAAGGTTCAATCCCTATCAAATCACAATAGATCTTAATGAAATCTTGGGCAAACGGTCTCAAGACCGTGTAGAGTTCATCCACACGATCTCAAGACCGTTTGGGCCAAGTTTTGGCCCAAGTGGAGCTCAATTGAAGGGTTCAACCTTGAGTTGATTCATATTGTTGAGTGTTGATGGCTGAACATTGATAGACCTTAATTGAATCGACTTCAACCCTAATTGGTTAAAAATTGAGGGTCAATTGAGTGACCAATTGGTTAAACATAACCCTAATTGACTTAATCCATAAGTGGTTACCATGGCTTTGACCTTTTGGGGGCTTCAACATTGATAAACATAATCAATTGAAAAACTTGAACCTTGTTGAAGGACCAAACGGTTGAGACCATGAGAGCCTCATGGTCTCAAAACCATTTGAGGGCTCACGGTCTCAAGACCGTTTGAGACCTCACGGTCTCAAGACCGTGAGAGGCCTCACGGTCTCAAGACCATGAGAGGCCTCGCGGTCTCAAGGTCGAGAGACATCAAACGGTCTCAAGACCGAGAGACATCAAACAGTCTCAAGATCGAGAGACATCAAACGGTCTCAAACCATGTAGGGCCTCTCGGTCTTGAAGTCAACATGGTTAAACGGTCTACACCCCCTCTCGGTTTGGGCTCACAACCTTGAAGGTCACACGGTCTTGAAGTCAACCAAAGCAAATGATCAACCCATCCAAACGGTCTCAAACCGTTTGGATGTTGAAGGTTGAGATCGTTTGAGGTGTTCAAAGATTGACTTCACTTAACCAATTGGAGATGTAAATGGTTCAAAGATGCTCTAACCTAAAACCCTAATGATAACCTAGGACATTAAAGGATTAAGTGACTAATGATTTGAACCATGATGGTGATCAATGGGGTGAATTACCAAAATACCCTTGAAGGGTCAATTGAGTAATACCTTGATCAAATCAAACCCTAATCACATGTTAGTGATGTTTTTGGCTATGTTAGCCATGATGACTTATTTCAACTTGATCTAGAGTGATGTTATCACCATCTACTAGTATGAGGAGAGAGAAAGTACTTCTAGAGAGAGAAAGTACTTCTAGAGAGAGAAAGTACCCTTTTTAGGTGGAAACTCAATTAAAGAACCTTCAATACACATGAATGTGCATAATTAGGGTATGATCCACCTGTGTGAGATCATGGAAACCCTAATTATGATGTATGATGAATCTTAAGCCAGTCTGAGAGCATCAATGATGACGTTCCACATACATGATGATGTTATGAGTTCAATTCACTTCAATGTGATTAGTAAACCCTAATTCAAGGGTAATGACATGCTTTATGAGTATTAAACTCTAATTGATAAGAATCAGAGAACTTAGCTCTTATGATAAGAGTGAGAAGTATATTTCTTGTTTTGAATTACCTTTATCAGTTGAACTAACTATGCAGGTCCTGATATGAAGGTGATCATATCTAGGTATGGATGATGATACTGTATTCATTAAAAGCATGTTAAAGGCTTCATGAATAAGTAAAATATCTTGATGCCTTGTCAGTGGAATCCTATGAGTTAATGGGTTGTAAGAGCCATGAATACCGCCAAGTCATGCTTCAGAGATGACTTGTGATGAGTATAATGAGAAATGATGATTGATGTGAGTTAGGCTTGTTACATTTAGTATTCTCCTTTCATAGCTGTTATGCTACTGTTATTGTTTGAAGAACAATGTGTGATGATTAAATGAATACTAAATGTACCTAATTAATCAAGTATAATGTAGAGCCCTGATCATAGACCCATCATTGTCAGAGATCAAATGATGGTGAAACAGGTTTTCCTAAGGGAACTCCTGGAACACATACTATTGAGTATGTGGGGTATATGGATGTGTAGAACCTTACATCCTAGTGTAGGTGATCGATGTAGATGTGTAATCCGTCAACCCTTCACTACTAAACCCTACCGTATCAGTGGACGGTAAACATTAAACCTCTTGATGACGAAGAAAACATAGATATCCGTATCAGTGGAGATAAACATGAAAACTCCTGATGACGAAGAGAGTACAGAACGCCACTGTAACTCTAAAATAGCGAAGGACCAGTTTACCCTGGTGAGCTATAATAAGTAGAGACACAAGATGTCCTACAAGTGATCCTCTTACTGACTGAGGAAGATGAAGGTCATGAGAATCCGACTCTCTTAATGACCTATGTATGATACTGATGTGACTTCTCAGCGATCAGTTGGAGTATGAGTGGTATGCCTCATCTCCACAGGGCATAATGTTGTTTGTAAAACATAATCAACCACGTAGTATACGTGCTAGAGATAACTACGAGATAGTTGATTGATGATACACTGTGATAGTGCTTATATTTCTTCATGTCTCATAAATGTTGAGCTCTTATTTATATAGCTGCAACTGTTATTGAATACTTTGAAAGCTTTACTGCTTAAGATATTCTTTGATGTTATTGAATACTTTGAAAGCTTTACTGCTTAAGATATTCTTTGATGTTATAATAAAGCTTCTGGCGGAGAATTATAACTCTCGCTGGGACAATTATGTAAAATTATCTCACCCCGTAGACTTCAACTTTTTAGGTGGACGTCGTAGACGGAGGAACCGGTCTACAGGTGACCAATCTCAGCAGCAGCAGCACCAGGAGCAGCAGTAATCTCAGGTGGAGATTTAGCCTGCCATGTGGTGTAGTTAGAGTCAGTCCTATGTGTCCTATGTACTCTCAGGTCTTGGAGTCTTTTGTTATGGGTTCCTGAGATTTTGTATCTTGATGTATATAATTACTCAAGAAGTAATTATCATGAGATGTAAACAGTTTATCTCTTGTTATGAAAGAAGTTTTTATGGATTCAAGCTCTTGTCCCGAAAATTTTTAATTTTCCGTGATTTTTGTCTTCCGCTGTTTATCGAATCGCTTCCGCTAAATCGTGATTATATCGTGGGTTGGAGATCAGAGCCCACAAGGATCCCAAACCCTAATTGTAATATGACTCATATAAGAAAGCCTAAAATTTAAATCTAACCTCAAATTCAGATGTCTTGGGTTTTAATTAGCCTAGGTGTCAAGTTTCACTTTAATTGGAATATGGTTGAGCCCTCAAATAAAATAGGAAAGAAAGTACTAGTTTTAAATTACAATTATACCAATTATTTATAGATGTAGTTGATTTCTCTATAGCCATGTGTCACACAATGTTTCTTCCTTTTCATTAAGGACACTCGTCATTGTGACCATTTGATCATGATCTAATGGAAAAGGCATCATCTACTACCTTGAGTAGGGACCGCTCACATGCGAACATTTATGCATGCTTTGTGATTTACTGACCCTAGAGTTATATAATGCTCCCATTTTTGGGTTTTATTCCGTTGGGGTTTTATTCTCCTATGTGATATTATTATCAAATAAGGTTTTAGTCTTGCTTCCATGCACCAAGGCTTTAGTTCTCTTGCACTTTTATATAAACTGGGATGGAGGATCGTATGTCCCATAGTCAAACTTCTATGCCATGGGAGTTTGGTTATGTGCCATTCTCAATCAGGTTTTGAGTTATGTGCCCTATCTACCACTAAATTTATATTTACATTACTTCTATGTTTATCTCCCTTGCACATAGGTTAATATTGTTGATGACGGGTAATGTGCCCCAACTGATTTGATTGTGCTTATGTGGCACATGTTGTTATGTTGATGTATGGAAAGTGCATCTTTACGTACTTTTATATGTTCTCTTTGATATCCACTTTGATGTTCAGTTTCCCTTTTTGTTGAAATCCTTGAATAATTAACTATTGTTCTTATTCCATAAAGTTTCTCAATCCCTATTTATATGTTCGTATCAGCATTTTTGTGCTGACAAGTTCCATTTTGTCTTCACTTGTGAGACTTCCAATACCTTAGATGAATGACATGGATGAGTATATCTGGCAACTTGGATTCATCGAGTAGAGTTGAATCCTAGAAGATAGGCTTGAGATAGTTCGGACATCCCTCTGCCTAATGAATAAGTTGTTTCTTTCATGTCAGCCCCATATGGGACATTTTTATGTAAATTGAATATAGTCGTGATATTTTATTCTTCTACTATTTTTTATACCATACATTTGAGAAATGAAAAAGATGCACCTATGCTATCATACTTATTCATGTTTTTGATTTATATGGGTTTATTCCACAATTTAGTGAGGAGTGGATCCCCTCTCAGGTGCCACTCCTTGCACAACTTAATGTTAAGCTGGATAATATCTGGGTCATATTTTCTATGATTAGTTGCCAAACTAGGATTGGCATCTTAATTGGGAAGAAAGGCAGACTGACGTTTTAGTAAGAAATCTTATATTATACATTATAAAATATGACAAGATCTATGCATATCACTATCAAGTAAACATGTGCCAGTAGTAGTTGATTATTTGAAGTTAATTATACGACCCAAAAGGTGTTAGAACATACCAAAGATCCTAGCAATATTGATCACATTAAGATCATTTGAATAAATAAAAATAACTATATAATGAATAAATTATATCAAATGTTTATGTTTAAGTTTATTTATTGGCGTAAGTATGTTATTTCTTACTCCATGTTTGAACATGGCAACAAGTAAGGAGGGAACTATTGAGAATAGATATGGAGACATGGGGTCAACTTGTCAGAGTCCATTTTCTTGGTTGAAGTACTAGAATGGAGAGAGATGCTAATAAGGACCGAAGAGTGTCCCAATTTGAGTCAAAAAACTATCTTGATAATCTATTTGTGTGGAAAATGGTAGCCTTTGAGGAAAAGAAGAAGTAAATACCAATTTACATCATCAAAGGATTTTTCAAACTCCAATTTGAGAATCAATAGGGCCTATCTTGAGGTTTGATTGCAATGAATGACCTCATTCTCCATGATATAAACATCTCAAAAAAAATTCTTCAAGAAACCCAACTGTTCTTCATTGATGATATGGTCCATGTATTTTTTGAGTCAGTTGGTTAGAGTCTTAGCAGTGATTTTGTATGAGTTGTTGATCATTCATATAGGTCAAAAGTGGTTGATGTTGGTAGGATTGTCGATCTTTTTAATAGGAGTGATGTATGCATTGTTGATTTGTTGCATATCTATCTCTTCATTTTCAAACAATTCAACAAAAATATCATGGATTTTTGATAGTCTCAAAATAATGTTTATAAATTATATGCCAAACCCATATATCCCTACAAACTTGTCCATGCCCAAGGAAAATATTCTATATGAATATCATCAACCTGACAGAGGTTGATGAGAAGGTTTGGGCTAGACACTTCATTATTGATAAGAAAACTCTAATTGAAGATGATTTTCTCATCGTGATTCAATTCTTTTTGAACAACTATTTAAAATTAGTGATGAGATGTTGTGTAATATCAAAACTGTTGTTTGTTAGACCCCTCCCATAGTCAAGGATATGAATCATGTTCTCATTCTATTCTAACTACTATACACATTACACAAAATCTTAGTGTTTGTAAGACCTATGACCTGAGTTGTATGGTAATCCTATTTTCTTTGTCTTAATTGTGTTCTTAGAACCTTGCTCTAATATTTTGAGATATAATCAGGGCTTGTGGAGAGTTTAAGTTTCAAATTTGAGCTTTTTTGGATGTTGTTTGAGCTTTATGTGCTAGTTTTTATGCAAAGTGCAATTTACCCAAAGTAGGGGGTTGATGTGCAATTTGTCACCTCTAGAGTGTTCCTTCTCTTTATTGACATCATATAGAGGAGAGAGAAATAAGTGGGAGCCTTGTTTGAGTCTTGGTTGAGGAGTGTCATCCTTAGTGGTGATTAGGGTTTCTATGAGTGTTGAGTGTCTTGACCTATGTAGCTATGAGTGTTGAGTGTCTCGACCTATGTATATATAGTGTGTTGTCTCGACCTAGGGTTTGTTTGGTGGGTTTTGCAGTCGAGGAACCCTCTCTAGATGGTGGAGTCGTGACTAAGGTGGTCTTGGGTCGAGATGGTTACTCTTTTATAGGATGTCTCAACTTAGGGTGTGACAAAGTGGTTTTTCTGGCTTAATTCCGAGGACAGAATATCTTTTAAGGTGTGTAGGGTGTGATGGAGTGGATTTTTGAAATCCATAAATCCCTAATAACATATTAGAATCCATATCTTGAGTTATAATGTGAGTTCCAAGTATTTTAGTAAGTTGGAATGTTGATTGAGATTTATATAATGATTAAGATCTCTCTTTTTATGCCTTCTTGAGGAATTTAATCGGATGGTCTAACAATTCAGTTTTGGCACCAAATTCATGTATAAGGTACCTTTTGTAGCGAGGAAGCTATGGTTAAAATTTGGTGGCAATTGGATGTTCCTAGACGAAGTTATTTAGGTTTGAACATCATGAAATAATGTGCATTTTGAGGATTATTAGACCAAAGTTTAAGGGCAATGAGAGTGTCACGCCCCTTTGGGTTGGGCTGGGCCAGCGCAGCCAATCTTGGCCGTCCATATCTGATCTAGTGGCTGGGAGTGCTGACTTAAGTGAGTCGCGGATAGACGCATCTGCAGGACTGACTCAAGCCTTTGGATTCAAGATCAAGGGTCCTTGTGTTGTCCCTATCCCTGCGGTTACTTCCTTGACCGCAAGCAAGGACCACGACTTCGTGGTGCTCGCTGATCGTGGACGACTCCATGATATGCTACTCAAAGGTCGTGGGCTGAGGGTAACTTTGGAGTGGGCAAATAAACACCTACCCCCATTTTGTAGCGTTTAGTAGGTTGTAGATGGAGGAAGACCCTCTCGACCCTCTCCCCTCTGTAGCTTCTTCGTAACCAGTTACATAGGGTGTGAAGAAGCAGGTAGAAGAAGATGGAGACTTGGAGGTGCTGGTGGAGGGCCTTAGGTGGGAAGTGGCGGCAAGGATGCTCTTTACCCCTTTCCTTCTACCGCACTCTCTGCCGGCGGCGCCGAGCTTCTCCAGCCGCAAGGAGATGCCACGGAGGAGGTGTCCTGATGACAGGCGGCTGCTTGAGGTGGTGCTCTGTTTCACAAAGGAAACAGAGGCACTTGTGAGTTCGTGACTTGGGTGGAGAACAACTGGCCGCTGTGGACGAAGAGGTCGGCAGCGGCACTGAGCAGGTGGCGGGCCGCTATTCCAGGAGGCACGCGGCGGCGCTGGTGAATGAAGCAATCGACTCGCGATTAGGGGCTTGGTGAGCGTGTGTCGGGAAGGCGACAGCTGCCACAACAACATGTGAGGCCGGCGGAGCCGTAGAGAAGCTCTGTTGAGCTCTAGCCCCACAGATCGCTGGAGGGACAGCTTGCTCGGAGGAAGACAACATGTTTCCTCTGTTTCACAGAGGAAACAGATGATCGCTTGCAAGATTCCGAGAAAGGGGAAAGCGACCTCGGGTAACCGGATCCCCTGTTCCATGGACCCAACCGCAGATCCAGATCGGGCAGAACAAGTAAAGGAGGCGCCCCCACCCTGGCCACGTGGCGGGCTCTCATTGGCCAAAAAAAGGTAAATGCCCTAATTATATCCAGATGTTTGATAAATCATAGTAATTAGCTCGAATATCATAAAAATACAAACAAGGTACCAAAATTCTCAGAAAAATGCATAGCACAAGATGGAACAATAATACCAGGCTTTTGATGCATTAATATCAGTGATAATATGTAAGATGTGTAATGCTTGTTTAATGGATAATAATTAGCAAACAATGATATAAAATTATGGGAAAATGTCAGTAAGTCCATAATCATGCTTATAATCCAAATGAAGTCATAAATAATGATGTTGATGTATGAAATCATGTAATTTACCTAATGTTGTTAATTAGGGCTTATAACCCTAAATAAAATGTATTAAATACATACATGCTCAATAAATGATGAAATTTACAGAATAAGTTCATATCAGTAATTGGAAGATAATATGTAGATCTGAGATCAGTTTTGTACACGAAATCCATGTTATATGAATATGACCCGTAATACATGCGATGTAACCCTAATTCGAGTAATACATTTAACTTAGAGTTAATATGTATAAATAATGATATGGAACCTGATGTTAGATTATGTATCCTAATTTGGAAAATGACATCAGTAAGATAAATCTAAGATAAGAACGCAAGTCATAATGTATATATCCTAATGAGATAAGAGAAACCCTAATGGATACGATAGGGTTAAAATGAGATGCAAGATGATGAGAACCTGATGGTGATATGTAATCTTGTCTTAATCAGGGTTGACCAAGGATATAGTTGACATCAGGAGTATATGTGATGATTAGGAATATCTCTTTGGAAGGTACGCCATTACCTCTTGCTTGGCTTATTATACAATATGCTTGTGTTATATGAGTAGTAAAATACTTGGCATATGGTATTGATTGAAATGATTGTTCTGGTATGATATGTTGCATGATTTTCCATACTTATTGCTATGAACACATCAAACATAATATATCTGTTCCATTATATGAAAGCACTAACTCTTTGGTAGTGTGCTTGGAAGTGACCTAACTCTTCGGTAGTGGTCACATTGTACATATGACCTAACTCATTGGTAGTGGTCTGACCTAACTCTTTGGTAGTGGTCACCTTGTACAAATGATCTAACTCGTTGGTAGTGATCATAAAGGCCTTGGTATATAATGGAAAATAAGCTTAAAATATGTGTTCTCTTTTGTTAATGAATATCCTCGTGCAAGTATATGCTTTTCTTATATTCTTCTGTTACTGCCAAGTATATTAGTTTTATCTTATTGCCAAGATATGATGAGAGGTATATAAGAAGACACGTAGGCGTACTCAGTACAATATTCATGAAATATTGTGCTGACGTGTACCGCATGTAATCTTTTTTTTAGGTTGTGGTTATGCTCTTGAAGATCCAGGATAGTTGAGAGTTGTGTGGCGAGCTGATGTACAGGTGGACCTGTTGTCTTAAGATCCTGTTGTTTAGTTGTAGTACATGTATATGTAGAAGTTTGCTGTTCAATATGTAATATCAAATGTTGTAACAATTCATGTTGTAATTATATGTTGAATGGTGAACATGTGTGTATGGTTTTATTATTGTTCATGTACATGTGCTACTGATTGTTTTCCTTCTGATCCTTTGATTTTCTTCTTCTTAGCCTAGTGTGGGATGTTTAAATTGCGATTCTCGCTGAGGTGAGGTTTCAATTTAGACGTCACACATCAGATTAAGTTTTAGAAAATCTGGGGACGTCACAGGTGGTATCAGAGCATGAACAATAGCAAAGCCTGACATTTGCTCATTATGCAACTCAAAACTAGAAAACCTTGAACTTAATAATCTTTTAGGGTTAGATTAGTCGTCTTTTAGAGACTAGATCTGACCTAGCCTCTAGGTTAGCACCTAGATGTCTGAGAACTAGGTCTAGACTGGTGCTTGTTGTGTAGCAAGTCCTTAGATGTCGTTCTTTCCTTGTAGTGCAGCGGTATGGGACGTTGCACTATTTGGAAATAATGTGCATCAAGGGAAGAGAAACCCTAGACATATTGCGCACGTTGTCTAGAGTAGCTACACTAGTCTACACCATGTTCTCACCCTTTTCACTAGTTTTCATGACACTGGACTCTCTACTATGTGTGGGACACTCATTTTCAGGATTTGGTTTTTGATTCCAAACGGATCGAACCTCGATAGTGTTCTCTGACGCTTGTTTTATCGGAGAAAAACTATATAATATTTTAATATGTATATGTATTACAAAAATGTGTTCCCACACATGTACGAGTAGGAGGTGGTCATGTAACCTATGTAAAAGTGAATGACATCAGTCTGGAAGAGAGAGTAGTTCTAGATTAGATGTCTAGAGCCTTGTTAGAATATATGATTGATGGAATAGATGATATAAGTTTTGATGATATGATGTAAGTCTTAGATAGATGATATAAGATAGTTTATGATGGTATATGTTTGCCTTTGAGGACTTAAGTTTAGTTTTGAGAATGCAACATGAGTTTTGATGATGCAAGTAACTAGGTTTTTTTAATGAAATAAGATAAGATAAGCTAAGCTGAGACAAGGTTGTGAATCAGTAAGAGCCTCAATCTCTTTTACGAAGGAGGACCTCTAGTGTTAGGACCAGTTTTGGGGTTAACTCCAGAGAGAGTGAGACCCACAGGGAGAAGGTCAGAGAACCTAAACTCCAAGATATGAGAATTATGAGATATGTGATCTGATATGTCCTAAACTAGAGTACTCTTGAGTTGAGTTGAGTCGCTTTATGCATGATCGTTATAGCTTTGTTGAACCCTGGATGTCCTTGGGAGGAGCAAACCCTAGAGACAGAGGCTGGTTATATATGTGCATATGTGAGTATGAATATGAGTGCCTGCCATCTTGGTGAGGGAAAGAACCCAAGACCCTGGAGGAGGTAGCTATGTTAGTTTCTGTGAAGCCTCATGCTCGGGTTGGTGGTTTCCCACATAGAAATCTAGTGGTGAGTATAAGAGAGTTTTGGGTAAGCATGTTTCATGGGTAGAAGACCTATGAATAGTATATTGTAGCATGTTTTGGTTTGTGCTTATGTGGCTAGATCTTGTGAAGTTAATCAACTAGTGCCAATGAGGTAATCCGAGAACCCTAGACCGAGAGGAAAGATAAAGTATATGTGTATAAGATACTCATAGAGTTGAGTGAGCTCAGAGAGACTGAGCATGGCAATGCCCTCATGCTATGGGTTAGGAAAACCTCAGTTGGGCTAAATAAATCTTGATATATGTTTAATAAGCCACTCACATTAGTGTGTTAGCAAAACCATGATATAATATATGTAAGATGTGATCTAATCTCGAGACGTGATATATAGACATGATACGATGAAAACCTAGAGATGGTTTTAATTGATATCAATGTATAAATGGTTAACCATATACATGAATAATGATGACAATGTTATATTGTTGGTTAATCTTATGATGAAATCACTAGTATTCGTTGCTTTTTAATATGAACAATGGAATAAGATCATATGAATGACATATGTTACATGAGATGTTAATCTTAGTGCTTAATAAAGATGAAATATACAGTTTGATAGTTAGTACAACATAAAGATTATGACACCTTGATATGATCTATATGGATAAAGTGGGTTAACTTTAGTTAACTCCCACCTAAAGGACATATGTTAATGTTGAACCTGTTCTAACAAATTATCTCAATAAAATGTTGATGACACCTTGATGTATGAGTTAATCTTAGTTAACTCCTTTAGAACATGGTAATATTATGTGGAAACCCTGATGCATGAATAAAGATAAGGATGAAACCCTAACAATGAGATATGCCATGACCTAATCAGAGTTTCTAAACCCTTGTTTGAGCTTCTTTGAAGTGATGTTTCACCCTAGATGTTTGAAAACATCCTAGTAGCTTGGATATAGTTCTGGAGCTTTTGTCTATGTTGTACATAGAATAGTGCCTATATGTGGATGGAGACATGGTAGTTTTCTTTGGAGTACGAGTATGGTTGACTTTCGGGGACGAAAGTTCCTTTAAGATGTATATGATGTGACAAAGTGGTTTTTCTGGCTTAATTCCGAGGACAGAATATCTTTTAAGGTGTGTAGGGTGTGATGGAGTGGATTTTTGAAATCCATAAATCCCTGATAACATATTAGAATCCATATCTTGAGTTATAATGTGAGTTCCAAGTATTTTAGTAAGTTGGAATGTTGATTGAGATTTATATAATGATTAAGATCTCTCTTTTTATGCCTTCTTGAGGAATTTAATCGGATGGTCTAACAATTCAGTTTTGGCACCAAATTCATGTATAAGGTACCTTTTGTAGCGAGGAAGCTATGGTTAAAATTTGGTGGCAATTGGATGTTCCTAGGCGAAGTTATTTAGGTTTGAACATCATGAAATAATGTGCATTTTGAGGATTATTAGACCAAAGTTTAAGGGCAATGAGAGTGTCACGCCCCTTTGGGTTGGGCTGGGCCTGTGCAGCCAATCTTGGCCGTCCATATCTGATCTAGTGGCTGGGAGTGCTGACTTAAGTGAGTCGCGGATAGACGCATCTGCAGGACTGACTCAAGCCTTTGGATTCAAGATCAAGGGTCCTTGTGTTGTCCCTATCCCTGCGGTTACTTCCTTGACCGCAAGCAAGGACCACGACTTCGTGGTGCTCGCTGATCGTGGACGACTCCATGATCTGCTACTCAAAGGTCGTGGGCTGAGGGTAACTTTGGAGTGGGCAAATAAACACCTACCCCCATTTTGTAGCGTTTAGTAGGTTGTAGATGGAGGAAGACCCTCTCGACCCTCTCCCCTCTGTAGCTTCTTCGTAACCAGTTACATAGGGTGTGAAGAAGCAGGTAGAAGAAGATGGAGACTTGGAGGTGCTGGTGGAGGGCCTTAGGTGGGAAGTGGCGGCAAGGATGCTCTTTACCCCTTTCCTTCTACCGCACTCTCTGCCGGCGGCGCCGAGCTTCTCCAGCCGCAAGGAGATGCCACGGAGGAGGTGTCCTGATGACAGGAGGCTGCTTGAGGTGGTGCTCTGTTTCACAAAGGAAACAGAGGCACTTGTGAGTTCGTGACTTGGGTGGAGAACAACTGGCCGCTGTGGACGAAGAGGTCGGCAGCGGCACTGAGCAGGTGGCGGGCCGCTATTCCAGGAGGCACGCGGCGGCGCTGGTGAATGAAGCAATCGACTCGCGATTAGGGGCTTGGTGAGCGTGTGTCGGGAAGGCGACAGCTGCCACAACAACATGTGAGGCCGGCGGAGCCGTAGAGAAGCTCTGTTGAGCTCTAGCCCCACAGATCGCTGGAGGGACAGCTTGCTCAGAGGAAGACAACATGTTTTCTCTGTTTCACAGAGGAAACAGAGGATCGCTTGCAAGATTCCGAGAAAGGGGAAAGCGACCTCGGGTAACCGGATCCCCTGTTCCATGGACCCAACCGCAGATCCAGATCGGGCAGAACAAGTAAAGGAGGCGCCCCCACCCTGGCCACGTGGCGGGCTCTCATTGGCCAAAAAAAGGTAAATGCCCTAATTATATCCAGATGTTTGATAAATCATAGTAATTAGCTCGAATATCATAAAAATACAAACAAGGTACCAAAATTCTCAGAAAAATGCATAGCACAAGATGGAACAATAATACCAGGCTTTTGATGCATTAATATCAGTGATAATATGTAAGATGTGTAATGCTTGTTTAATGGATAATAATTAGCAAACAATGATATAAAATTATGGGAAAATGTCAGTAAGTCCATAATCATGCTTATAATCCAAATGAAGTCATAAATAATGATGTTGATGTATGAAATCATGTAATTTACCTAATGTTGTTAATTAGGGCTTATAACCCTAAATAAAATGTATTAAATACATACATGCTCAATAAATGATGAAATTTACAGAATAAGTTCATATCAGTAATTGGAAGATAATATGTAGATCTGAGATCAGTTTTGTACATGAAATCCATGTTATATGAATATGACCCGTAATACATGCGATGTAACCCTAATTCGAGTAATACATTTAACTTAGAGTTAATATGTATAAATAATGATATGGAACCTGATGTTAGATTATGTATCCTAATTTGGAAAATGACATCAGTAAGATAAATCTAAGATAAGAACGCAAGTCATAATGTATATATCCTAATGAGATAAGAGAAACCCTAATGGATACGATAGGGTTAAAATGAGATGCAAGATGATGAGAACCTGATGGTGATATGTAATCTTGTCTTAATCAGGGTTGACCAAGGATATAGTTGACATCAGGAGTATATGTGATGATTAGGAATATCTCTTTGGAAGGTACGCCATTACCTCTTGCTTGGCTTATTATACAATATGCTTGTGTTATATGAGTAGTAAAATACTTGGCATATGGTATTGATTGAAATGATTGTTCTGGTATGATATGTTGCATGATTTTCCATACTTATTGCTATGAACACATCAAACATAATATATCTGTTCCATTATATGAAAGCACTAACGCTTTGGTAGTGTGCTTGGAAGTGACCTAACTCTTCGGTAGTGGTCACATTGTACATATGACCTAACTCATTGGTAGTGGTCTGACCTAACTCTTTGGTAGTGGTCACCTTGTACAAATGATCTAACTCGTTGGTAGTGATCATAAAGGCCTTGGTATATAATGGAAAATAAGCTTAAAATATGTGTTCTCTTTTGTTAATGAATATCCTCGTGCAAGTATATGCTTTTCTTATATTCTTCTGTTACTGCCAAGTATATTAGTTTTATCTTATTGCCAAGATATGATGAGAGGTATATAAAAAGACACGTAGGCGTACTCAGTACAATATTCATGAAATATTGTGCTGACGTGTACCGCATGTAATCTTTTTTTTAGGTTGTGGTTATGCTCTTGAAGATCCAGGATAGTTGAGAGTTGTGTGGCGAGCTGATGTACAGGTGGACCTGTTGTCTTAAGATCCTGTTGTTTAGTTGTAGTACATGTATATGTAGAAGTTTGCTGTTCAATATGTAATATCAAATGTTGTAACAATTCATGTTGTAATTATATGTTGAATGGTGAACATGTGTGTATGGTTTTATTATTGTTCATGTACATGTGCTACTGATTGTTTTCCTTCTGACTCCTTTGATTTTCTTCTTCTTAGCCTAGTGTGGGATGTTTAAATTGCGATTCTCGCTGAGGTGAGGTTTCAATTTAGACGTCACACATCAGATTAAGTTTTAGAAAATCTGGGGACGTCACATAGGGTTTGAGGTGGTCCCTTGTATTGACCAAGTGGTGATAGTGGTGTGTGTGTTGTGACCATGGATGGTGAACCATGGGAGGGTCAGAACCACAATCATGTGGGTGACCAAGGTGGTCGAGACCCAACCTAGAGTTTATCTGCAACATCCCTGACCTGGGTTATGCTTTAACCCTAGGTGTTTTGTTTAAGAAAGGTAATTATATGCTTGATATTATCTTTTGAAAAGTAATTAAGGCTCAAGAGGAACTTATGTTTCAACTTCAGTCCTTTTTAAATAATGTTGAAACATTGTTTTGTTAATTTTGGACTAATGTGAAAATTATCCAAGTTGAGGGGTTAAATTACAAATTGTACTTGATAAAATGTTCCTCATATGTTGAAGCATCATAGGAATGAGTATGATGCAGTGGTATGGTTTCCAAAAGCTTGAGCACCAAGATAGAGCTTGGAGAGCAATGTTTATGCTTTAAAACCTAGTTTTGGTGTAAAATCCAATTTACCCAACACTAGGGTTCAATATGCAAAATATCACTTCTAGAGGGTCCCTCATGTTTCTTGGCATCATGTAGAGAAAAGATAATGAGAGGGGTGCCTCATTTAAATTATTTTGGAGGAGAGAGAATCTTGATATTAAAATAATCAAGATTTAAGCATAAATGGAACTTTAATTCAATTTAATGCAAAAAGAAATATATTAATTGAAGAGCGCTTCAACCAAAAGGTGAGGGAAGGGATGAATTTGCAAAGGGTTGGACGAGCTTGTGCCTTGCAAAGGCACGAAAAGATCTTGTGTGAGTGGAGAGCCCACTCACATTAAGTTAATAAAAAGTAATATCCACTAAAAATGGGATATTAGTATAATATGATTAAGGTGCTTAATTTCTTTTCTTTTACTTCTTGGATAATGAAGAGGTTTTGCAAGGGGAAGAAGATGGCTTCGTGGCCAAGGAGTTGAGGGGGATATGTGGCAATAATTTTGGAAATTAAAGGAATTAATTCTATTTTCTCTTTCCTTGCATTTCCTTATACATATCTCATTTCTCACCCACATAAGGATCTTTTTTGGAATTCCTTTCTCTTCTTGCTTTGGCCGAGCATAAGGAAGCTTAGGAGAAGGAGGAGGAGGACCCCCAACCTTTTGGTAAGCTCTTGACCTTCTTTCACCTTGGTTTCATGGTGGAAACCAAAAATCAATGCTTGATTTCTTGTTTTCTCCATTCAATCTTCAACTCTAGCCAACGCTTTCACCCAAAAGCTTGAGAACGGACCTTGGGCAGTTGTCAAAGATTCATCCACCATTGCAGACGTGGAGATTGAAGCTTGGATTCAGATTTGAAGGCGGGTTATATAACTTAAACCCTTAAATGTTGTTATTGCATTAAATTCTCCATTATTTGTTGATCGTTTTGTTCTATTTGAAACTCCCTTGATCCATTAATGTAATTACCATGAAAATGGTAGTAGCTTTTGAACAAACGAAGGTAGATGATGATGACATCATCTTGGACACTTTTCCCAAGGAATCCCTATTCCAATAGGTTTCAACAAGTTGTCCATTCGATTTCAACAAAATCGTTTGGAATTAAACGGTTTCATCAAACCGTTAGGAACTCAACGGTTTCAAACCATTTGGAAGAGTTGACCATTGTTGACCGTTTGGGGATTTGATGCTAATGATGATGGTTGATGACCCATTATATTTAATAGATTAATTCCAAAGGGTTCATTAGTTGAAGGTTCATCAATTACCAAACCCTAATCGGGTTAAGTGCTGAAATCGCAATTGATTGATTTAGAACTTTGGGTTGATTAACCCAAACGGTCTCAAGACCGTTTGGAGATCACCCAAACAGTCTCAAGACCTTTTGTAGGTCAACCAAGACCGTTTGGAGGTTTAGGGTTGAGTATGGTTGAGTATTTGAAGATCCAAAGATACCAAATTGAAATACAATCAATAGCTCAATTGATGATTGATTCAATGATGCAAACCCTAATTGAATTTCATAGATTTCAATGATGGATTGGGCAAAAGGTCTGAAGACCGTTTGGAGGTCATCCAAATGACCTCAAGACCATTTAAGGTCAGATCATATCATGGTTTGATGATGATCTAATGATTTCAATTGAATTAGTTCCACAATGTTAACCATTGATGGTGCCTCATTTTCAAATCCCCTAAGTGATGGTTTCTTGATTATAAACCCTAGTTAAATTGGGTTCAAAACCCTAATTGAAGGTCCAATTGAAGGGTGATTCAATGGTTCAATTGAAGAATAAATCAGTGGTTCAAGTGACAGATTGTTCAATGATTGAAATTGAAATCCTAAATTGACTAAGTGATGGAAGACCCTTTTGGTCCATTCGGTTTTGAGAGAGTTGGGACCAAACAGTCTTAAGACCGTTTGAGTCCAAACGTTCGCAAGACCGTTTGGGATCAAACGGTCTCAAGAATGTTTGGGACCAAATGGTCTCAAACCATTTGGAAACCCAAGTTCATTCGGTTTCAATATGTTTTGACTAAACAGTTTCAAGCACCAACCTTGCTAAACGGTTTCAAACCGTTTGAACTTAATTGGTCAAGACCTTTTGAGATCTAAGTGATCAAGACCGTTTGGGGACTAAGTGACCAAGACTTTTTGAGGTTCAAATTGGTTAAACCATTTGGACACCTAATATGATTAAAGGTCAGTTAGCTACTTGATTGATAATGATGTAGACTAAAGGTGATCATAATGGTTAACCCTAACTGTGTGTACTTAAATGAAGAGCTGACCTAGATCAATCTTGGAGTACTTCAAATCCTAGAGAGGATGAGAGAGAGAGAGGAATGCTTATATAATTAAGCCCTGATTCTCTCATTATGAATAAATATGTAATCAGGGTTTGATCCATAATAATGAGATCATAAAACCCTCATTGAAAAGATTAATGAGCCTTGACCTTAATTTAGGGCAAAGCTATGAGAAACCCTAAATTAGGGCAAAGCTATGTGAAACTCTAAATTAGGGCAAAGCTAGGTGCATAAAGTATTAGGATGAGGAATATCGTAATACAAGCTAAGTGGATGAACTCAAGTAAGATAAAGGTGATGAGGGAAGTGATACATCAAGATATGATAAATATCACATCCAACACCTCAAGACTGATATACCTTGATGTGTTTTAAATCCAATATATTTGGATGAGTGACACATAAAGTGTGTCATGTCAATTGCTACATTGAGATGTAATGCACTTTGATAAGTGTAGGCTAACATGCCTTATG
Source organism: Alisma plantago-aquatica (assembly GCA_963693085.1). Classification (NCBI taxonomy): domain Eukaryota; kingdom Viridiplantae; phylum Streptophyta; class Magnoliopsida; order Alismatales; family Alismataceae; genus Alisma; species Alisma plantago-aquatica. Next base: position 400,819,790 of record OY856415.1, on the reverse strand, counting down.
AAAAGGTTAATCCAAACCAATAAACTATGATGCAATCATATTCTGGTAAAGATGAGAGAGAAACTCATACTTTGTGTTGATAATTCATTTAATAATGAATGATGAGAATAAATAAGTATGATTGAATACTTATGTTGTCCATATTGATTCCTAGCTGTGTGAAGCAATGAAATAGGACTTGATCATTAATAATATGATCTTGAGATCCTATATGGCTATTTATGGAAAACCCTAATCTAGGGTAATGATGTGTAAATCCCTAATATAGGATGATGAATGTGATACAAAACCCTAATTCCGGGGTGATGTTAAGTAATGTTATAATAAACCCTAAATTGGGTAAAAGGACATGATGGACCCTAATCTGATGTGAATAGTGCATCCTAACCCTAAATTGGGTAATAGGATATAATAAACCCTAATACAGGGTAATGCTATGTGAAACCCTAATACAGGGTAATGCTATGTGAAACCCTAATACAGGGTGATGCTATGTGAAGTCTTAACACAGAGTAATCCTATGTGAAGCTCAAATACAGATTGATGAGTTATGAATGTAATAATAAAACCCTTGTATTGCATGGTACTGATATATAATTGTTATCATGAGTACTAATCATGCAGGTATGTTGAGATGATGAGCATAGCCAGGTATGGGCTATGATGCTCTGTATATTGAAAATGTTTTATAGGCCTTATAAGCCTTTATATGCCTTGTTGCCTATTAAGGGGTAACAAGAGGTGTTATGAGATTTGTGAACTATGTGGAATGCTTTGTGTAGAAAGAATCATAATGCCCTTGGTCAGATGACCTGAAGGTATTAAGTTACTTAATAAGTGGTAACAAGTATTCTATGATGAGTTAAGGGTTCAAATACCCATATTCTATAATCATGATGATGAACTTGTTAAGAAATGGAAATGTACTTGATGAGATGAGGAATTAAGATCCCAATACTTTGTTAAAAGAATATGGCTATAGGCCATGACTCCACAAAGACAATGCCAGGCATTAGCTATGTGATCTAAGCCTGAAGAGAGTATATGCTGCGGTTATAACTCTATAGTGAATACATGTTATACATGTTCTTAATATTCCTTAATGGATAAGTGACATGCTACTCTATCAAGTTATAGCTGCAATGCTTTAGATAAGAATAATGTTCTAATCTTTTAGACAATGAAATAACTGTTGTTAAACAATTATGATTCCTCTGTCCATGTTTATCCTATTAAACTGTAATAATAATGTTTCTGGAGGAGAGTTATATCTCTTACTGGGAAAATTTACAATTGTCTCACCCCCGTGGGAATCACATTTTTAGGTGGACGCGGACGAGGAGGCAGATATCCTTCAATAGGTGAAGGACAGCAACAGCAACAGTAGGGACAGCAGTGAATTCTCAAGTGGAGACACTGGCTGATATGCCTTGTATAGATGTACATAGAGTCCTATGTGTCATCTCTGTACTCTCAGGTCCTCGGAGTAGTAGTTAGTGCTTTCGAGATTTTGGCTCAGTGCCTCGAGATTTTATACTTCGTGTGTTTAGTTTAACAAGGCAGTTGATGCTTGTAATTCTCATAAAAAGATGATACAGAACATGTACTTGTGAACTAGTATGTAATTAAATTATTTCAGTTCTTTGTGAAAGAAGTTCTCCTATGTGTGGACCTCTCTGTAAAATGGTTTCAATTTTTAGTGATTTTCGATAATCCGACGCTTAGTGAACGCTTCCGCTTAAGTAAATCTTGTTTTGAAAGTTGGATGCCACATTATCACCATGTCTTTCATGTTAGGCTAGAGTGGTTTCATGTTGGTCTTTTAAGTGGACAAGTGTCCCTTTGGTACCTTGGGGTGTTGACACATCATCCCTTACTCTCTGTCTCTCATCCTCCACCTATATAACCCCTTATCTCTCCATTCTTGTAACCCTTTGACCCTCCATATTCTTCCTTCTCTTTTTCTTGTTCTTGGAGCTTGTGTTAGGTTTTAGGGGAGGCAGAGAAGGCAGCGGAAACAAAAATTTTCTCCTCCCCAAACCCAGAACAAGGAAACGCGTCAATGTCTATACAATAGGAAAGGATGGTTTGTGGAATCATAAGCTTGCTCGGCGACAATACCTCACGGCTTGCATGGTCTTCACCTTTGATCTTGGACGGTGTCTGTGCAGCTCCTGGTCGCACCGGGACTGACAACTCCTGGTCTCACCGGGACTATCGGGATTGATAGCTGTCCTCCGAGCGATAGAAATCTCCCGCCTCTAAGTAGTCCACACGGACCACCTGGAACTCCAATCTCCTTGTCTCACAAGGAATCGGAAGGAGTTGCACCCTCCTGTCAGCGTGACACGCTCTCCTGCCACCATTCGCTTTCTGCAGTTGTCTTTCCCTTGCTGTGCCTCCCTTATCGGGTAGCACTTGCTCATGCTCTCTCGGTTACCAAAACCAGAGAGAACGACAACTTTACAGAGCAACTGGTTGCACTCTGAGTTGTTCTTTGAGAAGCCCCGAATACCTCTCTATATATAGGAGGGTCATGGGACATGGTTCTCTATCCCGGGCAATATGGGACTAAAGCAGGAGTAGAAGGGTTTGAGATTTTCCACAAAAACAACCAACTACGCAGCCTGAACCGATCGTTTCATTTCTGAAACGGTCGTTTGGGGACCTGAGCTGGTCAGTTGACACCTCAACCGATCGGTTGGGACCCATGAAATGATCAGTTCACTTCTGAATCGGTCGGTTCATGGTCCTGGTCAGTTCCCGATTGACTTTTCTGCTTTTGTTTCTAATTGGTACCAAATACCAATCCTTGTTCCAATCAAATTGGGCAAGTGAAATGAAAAGAAATTTCTCACCAATCCTACTTTCCCAACTTGCTCGGTTGCATCTGTTGAACTGATCGTTTCAACACTTGAAGCAATCGTTTCACCTTGTCCATGAGCCGGTCGACTCACCACCTGAGCCGATCGGTTCACCAAGCTGAGCCGATCGCTTCATCACATGAGCCGATCGGTTGGGAGTGCAGATTGTGCAAAATCAGTCAATTGCAGTTTCAATCAATCCGATACTCTAATCGATCAGTCCAAAACCTTGAACATTATGATACTAAGCTATCAATTAATTGAGTGTTCAATTGAACTACTAAACTCCTTTAGTAATCAATCCAAACATTGTTTGTGGAAAAAACTCCTTTTCCAGGTTAAATCCTATGTGCGTGACCCTGCAGGTCCATTTCAAGCTGTCAATGAAAGTCCATAACACTTATGACTTCACAAGCAAAGAGCGATGCCTAGTCAAACATCAGTGCTAGCCAAGTGAAATAGAAAGTTGGAGAACACCTTTCAATCCTACAATCCGTGAATGGTGTTACAGTGAATGTATAATTCCTTTGTCACTGATATCCCGAATGAACTCGAGGGAACAGTCATCCTGTCAACGTTCATTCACTTTCTTGATCTCAGAGTAGATTGGAAGAGATATGTATGACATCAATATCACATACTAATTCACACATGCGTGCACGCCTTTCTCAATCCTACTCATCAAGTAGCCATGGATATCAAACTCCCTCAGGGGGGACAAATCCCATATCTACCACTCACCCCTCAAAAGCCCCATGTGTCAAAGCCACCCAATCATCACCTTTATAACAACCCATGTTTCAGGACTGTGTTTGATGATGTCAAAGTATGCCCAACGACATGTGTTGAGTGTAGTGATTTTAGGTCAAAGAATCACACTCACCATCATCACTGTGAGTACTGACTGTGACTACCATGTCATGGTTCCATGTTTCAAACTCACGGTGGGTTTGTCCGATACACTTGTTCTCTAACAAGTACCTATGTGTTTGATTTGATATCTCTATATCATGACTAATGAGATTCTATCATCAACCAACACTACAATCTAGTCTTGTGTGTCATTGCTGGCTATCTACCTTCCACAATGTCATACGACTAGGGACATAATGAGAATGTACAAACTCTTAGCATCCATATGATCTCATCGTTCAGGTCCTCAACCTAAAAGCATACGTCATTGAGTACTGTCATTCTCTAGACATTCAATCTGTTCTATCACTATCTCATATGACTGAACCAGAAAGAATTGGAAGCTTGCCTTTGATGTTTATCAAATCAATCTTAATGTATCCCACCAATCATCCCATGATTAGCTCTCAGGGCATACATACCAACATAATCCCACTTGCACTGCGAGCCAATCACCGTTGAATCATATTCATAGTGATCTTCAAACATGTCCCACATGTTACTGTGCTCTAGTGTGAACATAGTGAGTTATGGCAACACCTTGCCAAAGTCAGTATAAATTGCATGTCTCACATCTCTTCGCTGTACGTCACACATATGAGATGGAGTTGCCGTAATATGCAATCTAGTATTCCTTTGCTAACCTTTAGCCACATTGCATGATCAAGGATTCCATACTTGTCATCAATGAGCGGAATATCTATAAGTTCATCTCATGAACTTCCAGATCCATATAGTATCCACTGATGTTCTCCAACACAGATACTCGGGATTTCCTTTTAAATGGTTTTATTGGAACACTTCCAATTATCAACAAACTTTCACTTTTATATATCTTATATATAATTTGCGATTAATTTTCTGTCCTTACGGAAGTTCGCATCAATGTAACTCTTTACATTGAACTCTTCCTTATCTCCATAGAACTAGTACTTCTCAAGTACTTATCAAGTTCTCATGGTATTCCAGTAACCCTTACTGGAAGTAGACAAACATCCACTCGTCATGTCTCACATGCGAGTTATCAGGATGAGCACATCATATTGCCATGTCCTACATACAAGATGAAGAATGCATTTTGTTCTTGCCATGTCGATACATGCAAGATAATGGGATGATTACATACATGATAGATCCATATCTATTCTTAGTGTTTCCATTCTTCATAAGAATTGGACACTTGGCCTTGGGATACTAACTCCATGTAACATGGACAAGTTTTCTCCCACTGAATCTGTGCATACTGAACCCTTCAGTACAGATTGCCAATGTATGCTTTTTCTTTTCATCTCAAGAGGTTTTCGAGAACTATCTCTATAGATCTCTATTCCTATCTCATAGGAAACATCTCTATCTTCCTCTAAGATAATTTCCACTTTTGATTTTCCATTCTAGAACATTTCCATTTCACATCAAAATGTGGAACGTGAACACGCTCCCACTAAATCACAGATCCCTTCTTTATCTTTGACATATCAGTCAAACCCTTTGACTATATCATCAAAGTAAAGATCCAATTCTGAGTTGCTTGTACTCAATCAATCACATTGATTAGTCCATTGTAATTTATAGACTTCATTTGCATTAGTGGATTCATAAACCTTATAGGTTGTGTCACGTACACATCCTTGTTTTATTCCTCATAGGAATGCGGTTTTAGTATCCATATGCCAAATGTCTTAGTCATTAAGTTGCAATCAACAAGCATCATCCTTCTCAAAATGTTATCCATGTGTCTTAACACTTAAGACTCATTTGCACTTATGGATTTCATCCAATGGGTGCTACCATCAAGGTCATACCTTATGGTTCACATGGATGTCATTTAGGATGTAATGGTCATAAACCATAACTCAAAATTCGGTTCCTCATATTCATCTAGATAGTTGACTCATCACATGAACAACTCATCACATAGATAAACGAGGTGTATCCGCCAAGGATATAAGAACTTACAACTCCTTGTGATTCTTAATGTCCTTTATTAGTGTGGGGTATTCTTTTATTAAGAAGAATTCAGTTATTTGATAACCATTCTCTAACTCCTTAGAGTATTATTCCTTCTTGATTTAGACATCACCATGCCTTAATCATGAGTTCACTATGATACACTATCATAATCACTCATAAGGATCTCAAACATTTGGTCCAAGTATTTCATTCATTGATCTCATCAAGAATTAACATTTTACCAAATTTGCACTTCATCTATGATAATCTTGAACACTTCAAGATATTCATATTGGTATTTCTCTAAACACCATTTGAAGTTTTAGCATTTGTTCCAATAGGTATGTAAATACATCACATGTATCATACCTAATAGGATAATCATTCTCCCACTACCTTTAGTGAAGATTGATTAATCAAGTCCAAGATATTCATGTCTCTTACTGGTTCTCTAACCAAAAGAGTCTAGATTTATCCATCACATGGAAACTAGAAATGAATTTCTCATGATTGATGCTAATTTGATTTTTTGAGTTATCTATAACTTTTAGGTATCATTTTATCTTATGCATATCAAATACCAAGATAAACAAGGCATTTCCACAAAGATCATATTGAAACATCTCTTTATTAATTGCCATCATTGTCATACAATATGCAAAAATAAAGTGTTTCTATCTATTGGCAAATATGAAATAGCAATTCATAACTATATTACATGCCTTTTAGGCTGAAAATAAACCAAAGTACTCCTATCTATGGCGGCAACACTTGCCCCATTTATTGAGTGCTTTACACTTTACATTTTGGTATCATATACCTCAAAAGTGTTACAAGTTTACTTTCATGACACCTTTAAGTAGAGACGTCTGTCGCCTCCTTCTTCTTCTTCTGTTCTTCCAAATAGAGAGGACAATTCCTTTTCCAATGTCCTGGCTTTTGACAATGGTGGCAATTTCCTTTCTTGGTCACGCCTCCCTTGGCCTTGAGAGCTGAAGACGACTTGGGCTCCTGACTAGCATCAGAACCTTTCTTAGCTTTTCCCTTGCCCTTGCACTTGGACTTGCCTTTCTTGCTCGTGATCACCATCACAGACTTAGGCTTGTCCTTCTTCATATGTGTCTCAGCTATCCTCAACATGCCCAACAACTCTGACAGTGGCCTATCAAAGTTGTTCATGTTGTAGTTCATCACAAACTGACTGTAGGATTTTGGCAACGATTGCAGTATCACGTCAGTAGCCAACTCTTGGCTCAATGGAAATCCCAGTCTTGTCAGGTTCTCCACATACCCAATCATCTTGAGTGTGTGAGGACCAACTGGATCTCCTTCAGTCATGACACACTTGAACAGTGCCCTTGAGACATCGTATCTCTCTTGCCGTGCTTGATCTTCATACATGTTCCTGAGATGCTAAATCATCTCAATGACACCCATGTTCTCATGTTGTCTCTGCAACTCGTGGTTCATAGAGCACAACATCAAGCACTTTGCATCAATGGCATCATCAGAATGCTTCTTGTAAGCATCCCTTTCTGCCTTTGGTGCATTAGGAGCAGGTTCCTCTGGAATTGGAGCATCCAAGACATAGAGCTTTCGCTCTTGAGTGAGAAAAATTCTCAATGTCCTATAGCAGTCGTGGAAGTTTGTCCCATTCAGCTTGTCCTTTTCAAGGACGGATCGCAAAGAAAAGTGATTGTAGTTTGTTGCCATTTGTACTATAAAAGGAAATATGCAATTTTCATTCAAAACTCATTTCTGACTTATTTGATTGATTTGAAAAGTTGATGATATATTTAGGCCTTTAATTAATTATCGCTCCCACTATTTTACTTCAAATTGATAGCCCTCACCATCAATTCGGAAGATTGCAGTGTACAACCTTCTAGTGGGCAAGATCTTGAAATCCTCTAAGTCATGGATCAGCTAGGGCTGTCACCCACAACTTAGATCTCTCAAGTAGGCAACTCTTGCCAATTGCATCATATGCAACTCTTGATAAGATGTCATATGCAACTCCTTGCCATGATCATCTCCATGCCTCAAGGTACTAGATCCCATCTAGATCACCTTGCTAAGTCTGACCCAAAGCCAACATGATGAATATGCACCCTGCTAGGGCAGACCCACATATCCATCCTTCACGTTTCCACGAGATAGACGGTGCACCACGCTAGGGCGTGCCCACACTTGGTCAATCAAGATTTTCACGTGTGTCGCATTTGGAAGGCATCTAAAACTTAATATTTAATGAGGGATTTGGTTTTTATATACATATACATATCCAATCACCACAATATATAGTACGTATCATATACATGCTATATCCCACACAAAACATGAAAAAACAATAAAAGCGATGATTATGGCCATCCTAATGTAATTCCTCAATCCAAGAGGAATCACGGTCATCTAGGTCTACATCACATGCAACCTGTACAAGAAAAACTCTATGCTTTTCCTTTCTGGGTTTGATCAACTCATCACATGACTGATTGGCTCGCCATTAGGCCGGTCGGTTGGGTGCCACCAGCCGATCGGTTGGCTCTTCCAACCGATCGGTTTGCCTAGTCTTCGTGCATCTCATCATGTCCGCCACCCGCTCGTCTCGCTCCTCGAACCGGTCATCAACCGATCGGCTCACTCCTTGAACCGATCGTATTGAACGTCAACCGATCGGTCCACGCCTTGAACTGATCGTCTCAGTTGTCGTCAAGATGTCCTCCGTTCTTTGACATAATAGGAAATAAAATTCTATCCTATTATACATTGTAAAAAGAGAAACCTCGAGTTACATTCGAGGGGAGCAAAGGTAGGAAAGAAATCTCAAATTATTTCGAGTTACATCAGGTATTGGAGAAGGAAGATCAGTGCACAGACCGAGATGCAAGCAACCACATACAACCATATACAGATAGGGTTTATTGGCCATAACCACGCTATACATCCACCACAAAACTCATTTAAGGGCGACGCGTATCGAGTGCATTCATAATATATATCATATATGTCAATTGGGATTTGTGGATTTAGGATTGGACATGCATAAAGCCAATTTTATTCGCATCGTATGCAATAAATAAAGGCGACAAACCAAAATCGATCATATCGATAATCCTAAAGTATAGAGCAGTTGACGTGGCTCTGATACCACTGTTGGGTTTTAGGGGAGGCAGAGAAGGCAGCGGAAACAAAAATTTTCTCCTCCCCAAACCCAGAATAAGGAAACACGTCAACGTCTATACAATAGGAAAGGATGGTTTGTGGAATCATACCTTGTCCCGAGGCTTACTCGACGACAATACCTCGCGGCTTGCGCGGTCTTCAACTCCGGTCTTGGACGATGTCCGTGCAGCTCCTGGTCGCACCAGGAATGACAACTCCTGGTCTCACCGGGACTGTCGGGATTGATAGCTGTCCTCCGAGGGGCAAAAATCTCCCGCCTATGAAGTAGTCCACACGGACCTCCTGGAGCTCCAATCTCCTTGTCTCACAAGGAATTGGAAGGAGTCGCACCCTCCTGTCAGCGTACTAGTCACTGACACACTCTCCTGCCACCAGTCGCTTTCTGCAGTTGTCTTTCCCTTGTTGTGCCTCCCTTATCGGGTAGCACTTGCTCGGGATCTCACGGTTACCAAAACCAGAGAGAACGACAAATTTACAGAGAAAATGGTTGCACTCTGAGTTTTTCTTTGAGAAGCCCCCAATACCTCTATATATAGGAGGGTCATGGGACAAGGTTTTCTATCCCGGGCAATATGGGACTAAAGCAAGAGTAGAAGGGTTCGAGATTTTCCACAAAAACAACCAACTGCGAAGCCTGAACCGATCGTTTCATTTCTAAAACGGTCAGTTGGGGACCTGAGCCGGTCGGTTGACACCTCAGCCGATCGGTTGGGACCCATGAAACGATCGGTTCACTTCTGAACCGATCAGTTCGTGGTCCTGGTCAGTTCCCGATTGACTTTTTGTCTTTTGTTTCTAATTGGTACCAAATACCAATCCTTGTTCCAATCAAATTGGGCAAGTGAAACGAAAAGAAATTTCTCACCAATCCTACTTTCCCAACTTACTCAGTTGCATCAGTTGAACCGATCGTTTCAACACTTGAAGCAATCATTTCACCTTGTCCATGAGCCGATCGACTCACCACCTGAGCCGATCAGTTCACCAAGCTGAGCCAATCGGTTCATCACATGAGCCGATCGGTTGGGAGTGCAGATTGTGTAGAATCAGTCAATTGCAGTTTCAATCAATCTGATACTCTAATCAACCAGTCCAACACCTTGAACATTATGCTACTGAGCTATCAATTAATTGAGTGTGTAATTGAACTACTAAACTCCTTTAGTAATCAATCTAAACATTGCTTGTGGACAAAACTTCTTTTCCAGGTTAAATCCTATATGTGTGACCCTGTAGGTCCATTTCACGTTGGCAATGAAAGTCCATAACACTTATGACTTCACAAGCAAAGAGCGGTGCCTAGTCACACATCAGTGCTACCCAAGTAAAATAGAAAGTTGGAGAACAACTTTCAATCCTACAATCCATGAATGGTGTTACATTGAATGTATAATTCCTTTGTCACTGATATCCCGAATGAACTCGAGGCATGGAACAATCATCCTGGTAATGTTCATTCACTTTCTTGATCTTAGAGTAGATTGGAAGAGATATGTATGACATTAATATCACATACTGATTCACACATGCGTGCACGCCTTTCTCAATCCTACTCATCAAGTGGCCATAGATATCAAACTCCCTCAGGAGGGACAAATCCCATATCTATCACTCACCCCTCAAAAGACCCATGTGTCAAAGCCACCCAATCATCACCTTTATAACAACCCATGTTTCAGGACTGCGTTTGATGATGTCAAAGTATGCCCAACGACATGTGTTGAGTGTAGTGATTTCAGGTCAAAGAATCACACTCACCACCATCACTGTGAGTACTGACTGTGACTACCATGTCATGGTTCCATGTGTCATACTCACAGTGGGTCGGTCCGGTACACTTGTTCTCTAACAAGTACCTATGTGTTTGATTTGATATCTCTATATCATGACTAATGAGATTCTGTCATCAACCAACACCACAATCTAGTATTGTGTGTCATTTCTGTCTATCTACCTTCTACAATGTCATCCGACTAGGGACATAATGAGAATGTACAAACTCTTAGCATCCGTATGATCTCATCGTTCAGGTCCTCAACCTGAAAGCATACATCATTGAGTACTGTCATTCTCTAGACATTCAATCTGTTCTATCACTATCTCATATGACTGAACCAGAAAGAATTGGAAGCTTGCCTTTGATGTTTATCAAATCATTATTAATGTATCCCACCAATCATCCCATGATTAGCTCTCAGGACATACATACCAACAACTTGGTGGAGCAAGGAGATCTGACCTTGGAGCTTGGTGACCAAACTCTTCTTGCATGTGGTGCTTTGGTGACCATATCCCATCTTCAACCCTTGGTAAGTGTTTATCTTCCTTGATGGTGTTTCTTTTGATCTCTTACCTCCGTATTTCCCTCTTTTCACATCCCTATACCATGGTTCCTTCATGGTGGTCATTTTGGGAGAGAAACTCCTCATCACAAGGGTCATAGACCATGTTTTGACAAGGTAGACCCAAGTGTGAGGAGACTTTCTTCTCTCTTTCTCCCTTTCTCTTTTGGCTCGGCCTAGAGATTTTTGGCTCTCTTTTCTTGGGCTAGCTTTGACCTTGGTACCTTCTTGTTCTTGAGGTATCTTGTGGCTGAGAGAGGAGCTTTTGGTGGAACTTCTTCAACCCTAGGATCGTGTTCTTGGAGATTTTAATCTTAGAGCTTGGAATTCTTGGTGGAGATATTCTTAAGGCGGGTTATATAACACTTAACCTACTCTATTATTACACTCTTTTATGCATATTTGTTACTGTATTCTCTCTTTAAAATGCTCCCTTATAATGCAAGTAGATAATGATAATCTATAGAACTTGTTTAGGTGGAGATATCTTGTTTGGTTTGGTAGAAATCTAAAACCCTAATCTACATGCACCCATTTTTGTGGTTGATATGTTATGGACGTTCTTACCTATCTTTTGACCTTGGTCTTGCTCTCATGAATGGTGTTTTTATACCTAGATGTTGAAGGTTAGGTTAAGTTCTATTTTGGATACCTTGATCATGGTTTTCTCTCCCTTGAATGAGATCCCATCTTGGGAATTTCATGATCCATGACCTAGGATCATTTGCATGGGTTTCTCTTTCTTGATGATTATGGTTTTCACTTTAGTTTTGTTCCTATTTTGTGACCAAGATATCATTCCTTAGGATGATCTAGATACCCTTCTCCTTGTTGGTCGTGACCATAGTTAATGTTGGTCGAGATGCTCCTCTAATTTGATGGGTTGGACCTAGTATTGTTTAGGTCGCGACACTTGATGTTGGTCTATTTAACCCATATTTTGGTTGGCTTCTTTCCCTTGTCGTGGCCATGACATGCTCTTAAGAGAGGTTGCGACCAGGTGGTCTTCGGTTGCGACATGTTTCTAGGCTAAAGGTAAAGACAATCATGTCTTGAGGATGAGACATCTCTAGGTCGTAAAAGTTGGGAATGGTTAGAGCTCTAACCCTAGATGTCGTAGTCGCGACATGGTTTAGGTGGTGTTGTCATGACCTAGTGGTTTGGTAGTGTCTGAGACACATGATGATGATAGTTGATAGGTATGCTTGAATATATAATGTTACTCTTGTATGAGTAATGTATAAGTCATATATATGCTATTTGGATTAATATCAAATGAACTCTAATGATGTTCTTTAACCCTAATATACTCCACGATGATGGGAGGTGATAAAATCTAGGGTTGATGGTTGAACCTAGCTTTGTAAACCCTAATCGGATATGAATGGGAACCCTAACCCTTATGATGGGCAAAGTGATATGTTTGTTTCTTTCTCATGGAATGGATAATATGATATGTTGTTTTCTCTCTCTTATATATAAACCTCTAACCTTGCAGGTGATGCATATTCAAATACCATAGATAGTATATGCTATGGTGAATATGATGAGATACATGATGATGGTTATGAGCCTTTATGAGTCATGTTGAGACACATGGGATACATGGATGATGTGAATAGGGTCTTGTGACCTTACAGAGGATTATTGCCTAGTTTGAGGTTCTAACCTCCAGTGATGATGGCCTAGTGAATGGCAGTGTTGTTTGCATCATGTGATGATGTGATAAGTTCACAACTTATACATTTTATATCTTGTGGAGTTGTATAATGCCCATATCTTTGAAGTGTTTGTTATGGCTTTATATGTTGTAACTTGATTAATGCTAAAAGATATTCAATTGGTGTAAATAATCAAGTGAAACCTAATCATGTAGGTGTCCTGTGTGATAGATCCATTCCAGTGTCAGTCTTAGTGATGGATGGTGAAACACGTTCTCCCTTAGTGGATGCTCAGAGTTGTGTACTATTGAGTATATATATTCATAGGATTGACTGCGGGCCATACCCTGGCAGGAGTGTGGATGTGGTCGTAGCTCAATGATGTGACTCAGTATCTACTTTCACATGATTGGCTGTGGGACTTACCCTAGCAGGTGTGTGACCTTGGGTCCTAGCTCAGTTTCACTAGCGTTGTGCCTATATACCAAGGCATGTTAGGCTGTTTTGCACTAGACTTGATATGTCTCTGTGGTGTACTCGTGTACTGACCATGAGGTGTTGGGGAGTTCTTAGAATCCAACTCTTCCATTGACCTTGTATGACACTAATTTTGACTTAGTAGTAGTTAGTTGAAGTATTAGTGGTACACCTCATCTCCCCTGGGAATAATAAAAGATGTAACACTGTTGTGTAGTGTATTTGTATAAGATCAAAAATAGAAGCATTGGTTGAATCCTTGCCTTACTTTTGTACTTGTAAGTTGGTAGAAGATATACATGTTCTTCATATTCCTTTTATGATGATAAGATGTTCTACAATCCAATTGCAAATGCTTATACTGTTTAGTCATGATTATCTGCTTTAGACACATCATTTAGTTGAATCTGCTTAACATGTGAATAAGTTTACTTCCTATTTTTCTTAACTATATGCTTGTGTATATAATAGACATTGGTAGAGAGTTATAGCTTTCACTAGGAAGTTTAGTCTCAACCTATGGGTTTCCATATATTTTAAGTGGACGTGCATGACGAGGTAGAGATCGTGCAGCTGAGGCAGAGCACCAACAAGAAGGATAGTAGATGCTAAGGTTAGGAGTGTTGCTCTTTGGTCTTATAGGTATTAAAGTCCTAGAGTCATCCCTATACACTCAAGTATTGTGAGTCGTTCTATATGTTCCGTTGTGGTGATGTCGTCACAAGGTTTTGGCATGTGTGCCTTTTGCTGTATAGTTATGGAAGATATACATGTGTATATATAAAATAGGTTCTTCATGCAAATGGAAGATATACATGTATATATATGAAACAGGTTCTTCATGCAACAGGTTCATGATAGGAATGTTTGAGAAGAATGATGTAAGCACCTTGTGATATATGACATGTCATGTAGGTGTCCTGTTGAGGATTGTATGCGAAAGTTTTTAGTTTGTGGCATTCTTGTGAAATCGATTTAATTTCCTGTGTTTTTCGGTATTCTGCTTATTGTTAGTGTTAATTCGGCACTTGGTTTTAAGTAATCTTGTTTTGTGTGACAAAGGGTGTCACCGTGTTAGCATATCATTCCTTAGTCATCGAAACTTGATCTATGTTAGGGCATATCTCTTGATCAAGAAGAGTGTTGATGTGTTTGTGTTTTGATATCATTTTTCACAGGGGCATCACTACTTTCTTTCTTATCCTCAGCACTGTGATTGTCATGCATTTTAACTATGTGCCTGCTTGTGTCTCCAAGAAATTTCTTCCATTATGTTAGTTTAGATCTAATATCATTGAGTTTATTGTTCATCTTTTTTATTCTTGTTTATTAGTTATATGACGTCCATTGGGAAGAAAAAATTATCCTTATATTTGTTGTAGTTTACCCAATATCATTAAGTGGTGAACCACCCAACACCTTATTTAGTGTATTTGGTATTGACTTAACTGCCTTGTGATATGATATAATTCTAGGAGATGTGAAGGTCGTTCTTAGTGGGAAAAGATCGTCCCATTGGTCTATTATAGATAAAATTGTCAGAGTATCTCGCAAGGATCCTCGAGGCCAAGTATGTCTACCATTTCTAACCTTGAAATCCTAAATCCCTAGATAATTTATAAGGTCATTGAGTTTATTCATGACAGGTTGGTGTTCTATAATTGAATCCTTTGTATGTGATCGCTCAAACCAAAATTTGGTGCAGTTGAAGTCCCCTTCAATCAACCAATAAGAATTTTTGTATTGGTAGCAACGTTTTTTATTTACCAAAAAATGATGCTTTATTGTGTATGGATTACTCATAAACATCTGTGAACACCAATCATATCCCCCATTGTTGTCCTTAACATGAAAAGTTATATGTAAAGAACCTATGAAATGATTTAGACAACTTTGATATCTTTCACCCCAAACCACAAGGATACTACCACTTAGTCCATAAACTACCATTGTATGAGATGTTTGATGATATTTCAACCAAAGGTAGACACTTGTTGTTCAATAAAATTTAATTTCGTTTATTATATAATGATAACTAAGGGTTCTTAGTTCCTGATAAGGAGCCTGACATCCCTAATTTGTTTGGCCGAAGCCAAATCAAAACATTCCGGCAATGAAGTGGTACCCCAGTGGTAGAAGTGATGATTTAAGACCGAGAGGTCATGAGTTCGAACCCATGCGACGGGATGAATGAATCCCCAATTTAAAAAAAAAATCAAAACATTCCCGGTTGCAATAAACATCGAAGATGTAGAACACAAATGAGTAGAAGAACTGTACTAATAGCTGAAAAAGGCTAGATTAAAAGTTTAAAAGGAATCTATAAATGTCCTTTTTGAATCTTTTGTTGTTCCATCCCAACTCTTTTCCAATTTCATTAAGAGTTTGTGAGGCTGCTAGATCGTCATAAAAAATCAATGCTTATGTTATGAGAAAACTTTTCAAATTTGTCATTGTTAACATGATAGAAATATTTTTTCAAAGGTAACCAATAAGCCAAAATCTAGGAAGCAAATGTCAAACAAAAAAGTAAAATATGAGAGAAAAACCCATTGTACAAAAAGAAAGAGACTTTCATAATTGAAGAGGGAGGCATGATTTTTTTGTCATGTGAGTGAGGGCTGAAACCTATTTCGTAACCACTATGTTACTGCACTTTTAATCCAAGACACTAAAACAACACCACTTTGTTGCTGGCAGAGAAGATACCTAATTAGCACAAGAAGACAAGCATAAATATGATTTTAACCCATTTTAAGCCTTTCTAAACAATTGTAAGGAGTGGGTATGCACATCAATCAGGTGATCATTGGGTGCAACTTGAGAGCATTTGCTTCTCCTAGATTCATTGATTGAGGTTAGGGTCGGCGTCCAATTGGAATTTGTCCAAGCACACGACAAAAATTTATCGACCATGTGGGCCACAGTTTGAGGCATGGAAGCCTAAGACTACATTATATGCTAGTTGATACCTGCTACAGGACACTTCCATAGATGGATTCAAAGCAATGTACAATACTGAGAATTACAATGTGCCAAGATCGCAGCTATATTAGGAAGTTTACATGGACAGGTTGCACCAGATACCTGGCCTAGTTAGCACAAAAAGACAATCCAAAATCTAATTTTAACCCATTTCAAGCCTTTCTATACTACCATAAGGAGTGGGTGTGCACATTGATGAGGTGATCACTGGGTGCAGCTTGAAAGGATGTGGCATTCCAGATGCTATCAAGAAGGGTGGGCGTCTAGTTGGAATTTGTCCAAGCATATGTCAAAAAGATATCGACTATGTGGGCCATAGTTCTAGACATGGCAACCTAAGGGGTACATCTTTTGCTAGTCGATACCTTCTAGGAGATTCTGCCACAGATAGCTTCAAAGAGGTCATGTGTGTTCAATGCAAGAAATTAATGGATCAAGATGACTTTGCCACAGATGGCTTCATAGCAATGCACAAAACCAAGAATAAGATTGTGCTAAGAGCCCAGTTATATCAGGACATTACAAGGATGGGTGCAACCCGACACACTTGTGTCGGCGAAAACAATCGGTAATATTCGTTCATCAAAAATCCAACGATTTTAATGAACTTAAGCGAACCAAGACAGATCTTTCAAATTTCGTCGATTTAACTTATATATAAAGCAACTATGCATAAATGTATTACAAAATAATCATATTATAGGAATCTACACCGCTTTCACATCAATTTCAATTGGAAAGACAAAAGTAAAAAAATAAAAGAACTTGGTTGCTAGGGTAACACATATTCCTGGAAGACCACACCTTTTTGTAAAAAGTGTGCATTATCCTTTTCACCATAAGCTATAAAAGCTATTATGCAATTATCAACTGGTTCATAATTATTTAAATTGAATGGTTCATCTTCCAAAGATATGTGATCAATATTCTTTAAACAAACAAATTCAACAATGGAAATTGAGAAAATGTTCACATATAGTGATGTACTTCGTAACACTGCTACAGTCTTGGGACTTTATTTTAACGAAAGGCGGTACAATGACGACATATAAGCTCCTCAGAGGAACACACAAAGCTCTGACATCGCGAAGGAAACTGTAAAAAATCACCTTGATAGATGGATAGAATTGCTTGTAATATCTCTAACTCCTGGTCATCTTTGTAACTTTCAACGGTTATAAGATCGGGTCAACGTCATAACGCAATTCTTGCTTCATTCCAGAATATAGTATAATCCGGGATTATTTCTATTTCCGCCTCTTTTCTAGACGAAACAACTTTTTCATGGCTGCACACACAGTAAGTGTCAGTAACTACTAAAATAACAGGCAACGATGATATATATTGCAGACAACAACTAAACAAAACGTACTAAAAAGGACCCGTGACATAGGACTATATAAAGTATATTCTCTCAACATGCATGGCTACTAAATTAGTAAAAAAATTATCCGGGAAACCTATATACAAAATAACAAGTTCATTAATAGTGTAAATTCCTCCCGTTTCGGACAGCATAATTCACGGATGTTTCAGTTTACTGGGACTTGTGACCTTTGTGTGGCTGTTTTACAAAGATAAATCTTTTTTCCGTACATTTGTCAACATTAATCACACACGACTACCACATTAAGGGCTTGTTTAGTGAGACGTAGTCGGATGACAAAATGCGTGTTTGATGTACATTTTTACATTACAAATTCACACAACCCAACCAGATTCGCCCTAAATGATAACCGAAAAGGAGAGAACAAAAATTACGAACAAATTTTGAACATTCAAAATCTTTTATACCTTTCAGTGATGTCCATATTTGAATTCATTACCATTCCATTACTATTTTCCTTAATATCTTTCTATAAATTTGTTACACGATAACTGAACGAGATGGTGATATCAAAAAATACTAAACCAATTCAGAACAAAGAATTTTGTTTATCGATGAGAGACAAAAAGTTTGGGAATGAACTTTATCTTTTCCCACTCAGACCCATCTTCTCTGCATCTTTTCATATATATATATATATATATATTCATTATTGGTGAGAAATAATTGCAACATTTATATATTAAAAACTGAGAAGAAGGCTTCACAGAATACAAAACGAATTCAGAACAAAGAATTATGTTTACCGGTTAAGGATGTGCAGATTGGGAATGAACTTTATCTTTTCCCACTCAGGCCCACCCTCTCTGCACCTTAGGGCCAATTCGTTGCAGTTTATAATGCGTAAATGCTGCAATGACTTGGGCAACCCGGCCTTTGGTAACTCTTGAACTTCATAAGAGTGTTGTATTTTTAGCGTTTCAAGAGAAGGCAACAAATGTAGATAAGAAGGCAGGTCCTTACAGCCAAGAACAAAGAAACCCATGGTTTTCAGAGACGTAAATAGACTCAACTTCTCTGTCTGCATATTCTCATTCCAGAGACCGAGACCAGTATCCAGAGTCATCCGAAGATTGATTTCTTTTACGAAGGAGGCTTTACAAAACCGATCACCACTCCCGAGGAATGTTGAAAATAAGCGTGTATTATCAATAGTGAGACTCTCAAAGTAAGGTAATACAAATGAACCCGAGGCAGTTTGCTCGACCCTCTGGGTAATGAACCCACAGAGGCCATCTGAGAATTGTGGACACCTAGTGATTACCAATTTCCTAAGACTTGTGAGATTTCCAAATACTAGATTATCATCATAAAACAACAATCTTTTACAACCGGAAAGCTCAAGACAACTTAAGGAGCTCGCATATGTCAGCCATCTCGGCAATTGCTCGCCGCCATAAGTAGCAATATTGAGCATCTGGAGATTTGGATGGGGCTGAAGGGCTTCCAGGATATCTTTTTGTTCACTTGGGGAGACGGTTTGGTAACTCCCATTCCACTCAAGTACCAACTCAGTCAGATGCTCCTTGTCAACTATACTGCTCTTCTTAGCTTTTTCCTTTGTCTCTACATTTTCTAAACCCTTGATGTGAAGTTTCCCTCGTAGTTGTGTTAGGCTTTGCAACTCTTCAATCCCAAACCCATCCATCTTCCCAACTGTGAATATCTCTAAAGTTTGAAGAGCTGTCAGTTCTCCGATTGACTCTATAAAAGTTGTCATAGGGTATAGTTGTAAGATACGAAGCTTGCTTAATTTACTTATTCCCCTTATAGGCTCGGAACGAATATTTCTGATGTCAAATTCCACAATGAGAACTTGGAGGTTATATAACTCACCAAATGATTCCGGAATGGTATAAGCTATCCGACACTTGAGGTACCGTAAATGTTTCAACCTGGAAATCTGTTCTGCATGGACGTCCGAGAGACTAATCTTGCTGCGCCAATTCCCCAAGTCCAGGATCCGGATGTATTTCAACCTATTGAGAAGATCATCTGATAGCACCCGTCCCGTGTATAAAATAGTTCTAACCTTTTGAAAGTTGTATGGGCTTCCAGCTGTAAAAGTATTTAGAGATAAATGGCGCACCAAGCTGGTGGCATTGTCCACGGTTTTTAGCCTTTTTTGGCAGGCACATTCATGGGACGAAACCAGCTCGGCAAGATCATGGATCAAGTCATGCATCATGTATTCGTCTTGGAAGTACTCAATGGGGTCAAAGAACGACTTTTGCAGTAAATCTTGGAAGTAATCCATCCCAATGTCTTCTGGCCTTCTGCTGCCTTGGGGTTGGATCAGACCCGCAGCCATCCACTTGAGGACCAGGTCATGCTGAATGTTGAACTTGTGGTCTTTCGGGTAAATGGAGCAGTACCCAAAGCATCGCTTCAGATGTGGAGGCAACAAGTTGTAACTCCATTTCAGTTGATTAATAATGTTGTCCTCTCCTTCCTTCACGTTCGCCCAGAGCTCATCTTCTAGGAAGTTGTTCCATTTGTTTTGGTCAAAGTTGTTGAACAGAGAGCCGCCCACTACTTTGGCTGCGAGGGGAAGGCCCCGGAGCTTGCGTACGATCTTTTTAGCTACAAATTTCAGATCCGGATACTTCTCAGAGTCCCCGTCAGGGAATGCATGTCCAAGGAAAACAGACAGGCACTCGTCCTTTTTCAACGGCTGCAGTTCTATCGTTGGCTTGAAGCTAGTGGTTTGGACCACCTTCCTGTCCCGGCAAGTGATGAGAACCTTGCTACCGTTCGATCCAAAACCAAGAGGCTTCCAGAGGTGATCCCATTTCTCGCTATCTGTATTCCAAACATCATCTAAGACAATCAAGAACTTCTTTCCACTTATCCTTGTAATCAGTATATCCTGAAGATCGGTAAGTTGGATATCATTTCCGATGTCCTCCTCTATGAGCTGCTCCACAAGAAACTTAGGGTTGAAGTTCTCACCCACAGACAACCACTTCTTGAAGGTGAATTTGCTTGAGACTTCCTGGTATACAAGCTGGGCAAGAGTGGTTTTGCCAACACCACCCATACCTACAATCGCTACAACAGAAACGTTCTTCTCCCTCTGGACTTCTGCTGTAGCAGAAACATCACCGGGGACCCTCACGGTCCACGAGCTGATAATGCTGAACAAGCTGGAACGGAGTACTCTTGCAAAGCCCAACCATCCCCGTATAACAGGGCCCGTATGGGTTTCATTAATCAGCTGTTTTACCAGTTCTTTCTGCTCTTTCTCCCTTCCCACCATCTTAAATCGGTAGCCACACCTGGACCCTGCTTGAGGCCTTCGGCTGCGTGGTTCGATTCTTTCGTGAAGGACAGGCGCGCTGGAAACATTAGTTAAGAGGTCGAACATGTCCTTTCTCTCTAGGAGAACCCTCAGACTGTCATGGATTTTTGTAATCTGCTCCGCTATGTCCAAACGGATCAAGATACGGCCAGGACCGCCACTAAAAGGTATAGCATTTTTTGCTAGTTTTGCGGCCTGCGAGAAGCCTCGTGCAAGATCAGTCCCAACAAGCCGTGCAAACTTACCGGGCTTTTTACCTGGGTTGGAGTCACTGCTGCGTGCTAGGCCCGGATCTGTTTCTACCGCCGTCGCAAACTCGTCCAGAACATCCTCTGCGTCGTAGGCCAAATCTTTGAGCTGTCGGAGCCATTCCTGTAACCCGACCGGCGTTGACTGCTTCGCCTCCACCTCGTGCAACGAGTTCAGAATGATTTCAATGTCACCTCTTAGCTTTTCGATCTCCTCCTCCACTCCTAACAGCATGGACACCCGTTCCTTTGTGACGTCGAAGAACTTGTCGTACAGCTTCTTCAAGCCGAAGATGGGAGAGAAAGATTCAATCGCCATGTTCAATTTGACCATGATGCTGGTGTTAGATCCCACTCAAAGGCAGCCGAGGCGATGGACAAACTGACGGAAAGGAGGAAGGCAGTATAAGGAGGAAGGCAGTATAAGCATTGAAATGAATCTGAGGGAAGTGGACAGAAAAATGATTGAAAAAAGAAAATCCTAAGCGACGACTTACGCACGTCTGTCCTCCCGGCACGATGGTTTTGGCGCTGCGAGAGGATGTTTTACTAAGGTTTTGACAAGTTTTGAAAGAGACAAAAAAGTGGGTTGGATTTAATTTTTGGAAGAACTTTGCTATACATCTCCATTACCCGTCCCGAACCCAGAGCCGAAATACATACCGACAAAAAAAGTCATATCACATCTCCCGCCCTGATGGATGGGAGACAACCCCACTTGCTTCTGTCTTTTTTCAAATTTGAAACAAATTCAACGCGTGAGGCTTCCTCCTCACTCCACTACCCCTCCTCACTATCTTTTCCTTGGTCATTCCGCAGCTCCCCTTTGCACTAACTCCTACTACTGTTTAGGGATTTCTACTTCAGACGATCAGCCGTCCAGCGTCGATCATCCCAGTTCGCCTTCTAACGTCGATCAACCAAGGAACAAGAGTGAGGTGTTGTCCTCTACACCATGGGGACTCCCCGACGCTACTGCGCAGGTGAAAAGCCACCGCAACCGCCTCCACCTCCGATCGGACTACCCGACACTACTTCGCAGGTGAAACCCTTCCACGTCCACCTCCGATCGGACTCCCCGCCGCTGTTGCGAAGGTGAAACCCTTCCGCCTACACCTCAGATCGGACTCCTGCCGCTGCTGCGTAAGTGAAACCCTTCCGCCTCCACTTCCGATTGTTGTGCTGCATCTTTCTCTGTTGTCGTGGCCTTCTCATAAACAAACTTCAGGTAAGATAAAGCCTTTCTGATAAAACCTAACCCTAAGTTGTTCAATATTGGAGAATCGGTTATACCACCTTCTATTTCCAGTTCACTGCTATAGTACTCCCCTTTTTCGCGTTGCCCAAAGTCTCCTTGTCATCGATGTATCCATATATGTGTCCATGTCGTGGAAACGGTTCATGTGCCCCTCCTGGGTTGAAAATTTGATGTTGAAGAAGGAAATGATCCGTTATGGGTGCTATGTCATGAAATTCTTATTCGTTAATCAACATTTAGTTTTGTTTTTGCGTGCAGCGTGTTATGATGTAGTTTGAGGGTTTGCATAACTGAGTACTATGTGAAAATTTTGGATAAAGGTTAATATTGGGAACGACAGTTTAACCCTGAAAATCACAACTTTTGGGATCACTATGTACAAGATGTTACTGGTAACAGGGTGGGCATTACAATACCGAACCCAAAAGAAAACATGTGATACTATGTGGAAATGGTGGGGAAGAATTAATGGTCATGTGATAAATATAACGACACCTAAACTATACAGCGTCGGTTGATTACATAAACCGACATCCAATCTATGAAGGGCAACCAGACACGGGTACCACTTTTATTCAGTGTCGGTTACTTAATAAAAAACCGACGCCTAAAATTAACCGGCAAATCCAAAATTTCCAGTGAAAAAAATTACCTCTAAAATTTGACATATGGCATCGGTTGATAAATAATAAACCGACGACTAAAGGTTATTCGCGAAACAGAAATTGGGCACATTTTGGTCGTCAGTTTTACTACAATTACCGACGCTTATGAGTTTTCCCGCGCTGTATGCGGGGATTTTTTCACTCCCTTTAAGCGTCGGTTTTAGACTATGGTCATTAATCAAAAGCAAAATTTTTAATCGACATATGTATATAGACGTCGGTTGTTTTGTAGTTAAAACCGACGACTATAATTCAGTATTGGTGTCGATTTTTGTGCATAACCGACACTATTAGTTTTAGGTGTCGGTTTTTTTGAATAACCGACGCCTATGGTACAGTTAATAGCCCCGTGAAACAGAACTTTTCCCATTGTCTCTGTTTCATTGCAACTCTACGCTAGGTCTGGCGATTGCTCCCCGCCGTCGCTGTCGTCGTTGCCGGTTGGCTCCCCCGCGCCGCCATTCATCTCCTCGCACGCCGCTCGTCTCCTCGTCGCCGTCGCTGACGGTTGGCTGCTCTCCTCTCCTCACCGCCGCTCCGCCGAGCCGATCCTCTCCTCTCCTCGCCGTCGGCGCCGGCTGCCAACTTCTCCTCCAGCTGCTCTCCTCTACTCTGGCTGGGCCTTCTTCCTCTGCCCTCAAGGTACGCCGCCTTCTTCCTCCTTCCTTCCTCCGCCTAGGCTAGGTCAAACCCTACAGGTGCCCTGGAGCAAAATCGTCAGGTGCCCTGCGGGGCATTTTTTTAAAAGTTATTTACTTATTGGTAACTTGATAAGTGTTGAAACAGTCAATAACCATATTCTGTTACGTGATTTATGATTGTATACGTGTGCTAGCCAGCAACAGACTGACCTGGTCTTGAGGATCTAAGCCTATCTAAGCAGAACAATATTCCGCAATGCTTGTAACACTCACTGTACTGTAAACTGTGTAATCTTACATTCTATAAATACAGATATAACACAACATTGCTGTGTGTGCTTGACAACCCAAATTACTTCTCGTTATTCTTCTTTTAATAAGTAACTCATATCCATTGATGTTGAAGTAAGTTAGGAAGCAGTTTGTTGACAGTGATATCTGATTATCCATCTTATATTTTAATGTGATAGGGTGATCAATATGGTAGATAAAAAATGATTATGTCTTTGTTAGAAAAACCTTGGCTATGACTCCTATGGATGATATTTAGCAGCATGCATATTAGATATTTGAGTCATATCAGTCACATGATTAAGATTAACTTTCAATAATGCAGATCAAGTAAGTTATCAGGTAGTTGGGCTCGCCAGCAAGTTTTTGATGTTTTCTCAATGTCAAGTCGATTATGCATGCATTTCACGATAAAACTGCACATTCCATACTAATGAATAATTTGAACTATGAAATTGGTAACTTGTTTCATTGTTGAGTATATTGAGAATCCTAATCACCCTTCTTGCTTAATGATGAACTGTAATACACATATGTGACATGCTTGGAATGTAAATGATGAACTTTTCCCTAAATTTCCAATCATGCTTTTAAAGACATCAATAATCACCCTAACTTGAAGAACTAGGATTTTAGGTATAAGAATGACAACACATGTATTTGTTGGCCTAAAACCCGTCCAAGATTTACTCATTAGGAGTAAATCATAGATAGTCCCCGGTTTGGGACTGTTCTTGAACACCTGATCTCGCTTAGGATGTAAGTGTATAATGTGTATTGGGTTTTTAAGAAAATTTCGGCAGCATTTCCCCGTTTGTTCTCTAAGTACATATGTACTTGGAGAACAGCGGGGAAATGCTGCCGAAATTTTCTTGAAAACCCAATACACATTATACACTTACTAGTGAGATTAGGTGTTCAAGAATGGGATAGGTGGTACACATTTATTATATATAATAATGACATCACATGTATTTGTTAACCCTAGATCCTAATCTTGTTGTAATATATACTTGTTTTCTCTTTGATCATAGAATGGATAGATCATGGATGTTCATTCGCAATCGCTGCACCCCAGAGTTTATATCTGGTCCTGACCAGTTTATTAGATTTGTCGAGGAACATAGGAAACAACCTGGAGATAGGTTCTACTGTTCATGTAGGCATTGCGGTAACAACTTGAAAGTCAGCACTGGTGACGAAATCAAAAATCATGTCATGTGCAACAGGATTATACAAGGTTATACCGAATGGCACTAGCATGGAGATATTTCAAACCCGAAACCAGTGGATGTCGATAGCAGTGCTTGTGTGGAAGAAGAAATTGCTTACGATGACGTAGATGTGAATGAACCAGTTCCAGTAGACATCGTTGATGCGATGCTGGATAGTTGTGGGGTAGAGCACACCGATCCACCTTCCATTTTTAGAAACATTGTGCATGATGCTGAGATACCGTTATACACAGGTTGTACTAAGTTTACGAAGCTTAGTGTTGTGTAGAGATTGTATAAGCTGAAAGCTAACAATAGATGGAGCGACAAAAGCTTCATGTCATTTTTGTCTTTGTTGAAAGAAATGCTTCCTGAAGGAAACGAGCTGCCAATCTCAACATATCAGGTAAAGAAAGTGTTGTTCCCAATGGGAATGGATGCCAAGAAGATACACGCATGCCCGAATGATTGTGTATTATTTCAAAAGGACTATGTGGATTTGAAAGATTGTCCAAAATGTGGTGCGTCACGGTATAAATTGACGACTTCGGGGGAGTCCAAAACTGGTTCTCCTGCCAAGGTGATGTGGTATCTACCTATAATATCACATTTTCAACGCTTGTTTGCCAATTCGATAGATGTGAAGAATTTGAGGTGGCATGCAGATGTTAAGAAAAATAATGATGGGATCCTATGACATGCGTCTGATTCCCCACAATGGAAGAATATTGATCTATTGTACCCTAAATTTGGTGAAGAAGTCAGGAATCTAAGACTTGGGCTTTGTACAGACGGGATGAATCTGTACGGGACATTGAGCAGCCAACATAGCACTTGGCCAGTCATGCTTGTTATATACAATCTTCCTCCCTGGATGTGTATGAAAAATAAGTACGTAATGTTGGCGTTGTTGATATCAGGCCCTAAACAACCTGGAAATGACATCGATGTTTATCTTGAACCTCTGATTGACGACTTAAAGAAACTCTGGGGTGAAGGTGTGATGACCTATGATGCTTCACAAAGAGAGATATTTTGTTTGTATGCTATATTGTTTTGCACTATTAATGACTTTCCAGCATATGGGAATTTGTCTGGATATAGTGTCAAAGGAGCTAAAGCGTGTCCTATATGTGAAGAGAACACTGATTCAACAAGACTAAAACATGGCGGTAAGATTGTATATCTCGGTCATCGAAGGTTTCTTACAAAATTCCATCTGTATCGTAGGAAGCGCAAAGCATTCAATGGATTGAATGAGGAACGGAGTGCACCTAAACCTATACCAGGGGAGGTTGTTCATGAAAGAGTAAAAGACATTGTCAATGAATTTGGTAAGATTTCACAATGTACTATGGCCACACAGAGTGACAAATCTTTATTCAAGAAGAAGTCAATATTTTGAGATCTTCCTTATTGGAGTTCTTTGACAGTCAGGCATTGTATCGATGTCATGCATGTTGAGGAAAATGTCTGTGATAGTGTCATTGGTACTTTGTTGAATATACCAGGTAAGACTAAAGATGGGATAAAATCCAGACTGGACCTACGTGAAATGGGAATAAGGTCAGAATTAACAGAATTTTGTGAAATGGAAAATCGGAGAACATACTTACCTCCCGCTTGTTACACATTGTCTAGAAAGGAGAAGAAAGCTTTTTGTGAATGTTTGGTAAATGTTAAGGTGCCACTCATCCAACATCCGTAGATTGGTATCAATGAAAGATCTGAAGTTGATAGGTCTTAAATCTCATGATTGTCACACTCTAATGCAACAAATATTGCCTGTGGCAATTAGATCTATATTGCCGAAGAATGTAAGGTTTGCAATCACCAGACTTTGTTTCTTTTTCAACAGTCTGTGCAGCAAAGTTATTGACCCTGATACTCTCGATAAATTGCAAAGAGAAGTGGTTGTTACCCTATGTCATCTTGAGATGTATTTTCCTCCGTCGTTCTTTGATATCATGGTACATCTTGTTGTCCACTTGACTAGGGAAGTGAAAATGTTGGGACCAGTTTTCTTGCATTGGATGTATCCCTTTGAACAATACATGAGCGTTTTTAAAAGTGATGTTCGAAACCGTTATCGGCCTGAAGGGAGTATTACATAGGGTTATGTGGTGAGAGAGGTTATGGATTTTTGCAATGACTTTCTCAGTGGTAATGGCACTCCTGATAATGACAAGAATATTGATGAGCAATTTGGCAAAGGGATTTTAGGATCACGTGTTAAAGTAATAAGCCGTGAGCAGTTGGAACAAGGTCACTTGTATATTTTACACAACATGGACGAAGTGAACGTTTATATCGAGGAACATACCAATTTCATCCAGAGGCAATATCCTCGAGCCAATACAATGTGGCTTGCTAGAGAGCATAACAAGACATTTATTAAGTGGTTTGAAGATAAAGTCTTACATCAACTATCTCAAACACCAGATGATATTACTGAAACTATCAAATGCCTCACCTTTAAACCTAAATTGACTGTTATGTCTTATGAAGGGTATGACATTAATGGATTCTCATATTACACAAAGCGCCAAGATGATAAGAGTGTCGTCCAAAACAGTGGGGTCACCCTTCAAGCATCGACTATGTTTTTTGCAAGTGCAAAGGATAAGAGTCCACGTGAAGCTAAAATGTCATATTACAGTGTCATTGAAGACATATGGGAGTTTGACTACATAGATTTCAGAATTCCGCTCTTCAAATGTAATTGGGTTGATAACACCAAAGGAGTTATAGTGGATGAATTGGGTTTCACTTTAGTGAAGTTTGAAAAGATTGGCGAGAAGGGTGAACCATTCATATTGGCATCACAGGTAAAACAAGTATTTTATATCGATGATCCTGCAAATGATAAATGGTCGGTTGTTCTTCATGATAAAAGACAGTTCATTGAAGATCCTATAGATGAAGAACAATACTATGATAAGTATGATGACTCCAGTCCATTCTCAGTTGGTTGCCAACACCAGCAAATATTGAAGCTAATGATGACTTGTATGTGCGAGGGGATCACAATGAAGGATTGTTAATTGATAAAAAATCGCAATATAAGAGGTATGTTTTATTTTATATGTTTTTATTTTTCTGAATATGTGAACTTTACAATATGAATGTGAACTTCTCGACAAAGGCGATTAATCTATACAAAATTTATAATCTAGTAAAGCAAATAAACCTAGTAAAGATTTATAATCTATACAGAATTCTCCAAACCCAGAAATTTGAATAATTAATTATAAACATTTTTCAGTATTTTTTATTTTTCCAGAATGTGAACTTTACAATGTGAATGTGAACTTTACAATGTGAGATTTACAATGTGAATGTGAACTTTACAATGTGAGCTTTACAATTTGAATTACTTTACAATGTGAACTTTACAATGTGAATGTGAACTTTACAATGTGAATGTGAATGTGAATGTGAACTTTACAATGTGAATGTGAACCTTACAATGTGAGCTTTACAATGTGAATGTGAACTTTACAATGTGAGCTTTACAATTTGAATTACTTTACAATGTGAACTTTACAATGTGAATGTGAATTTTCAGATGGCTTTACAATGTGAGCTTTACAATTTGAATTACTTTACAATGTGAACTTTACAATGTGAATGTGAATTTTTAGATGGCTGAGCATTCTCCTGATGACCATGCTGATGATTACCGTGAGGGTGAGGACATCAAAGCGTCACCTCACAATGTAAGTTTTAAAAAAATATCATATATTTATATCTATATGTCCATTTATAGTTATATCTTGTAAATGTGTTTATTTTGCCAAATTTTAGGTTGATGATGCACACGTACCATATGAAGCACTTGAGGCACTTGATCAGCAACACCAAAAAGTTGACAAGAGAATGGGGCATCACTATGATGAAGAAGTTAATAGCATAAAAGGGCAATGGACCCAAACTTGTTGTGGATTTTGATAATGCAGGAAATGCATCTGGTGTGAATCGCAATTTGTTTGTTTCATATCTTGGGTATGTTACTCGTAGCCATTGCGGTTGTAAGACAGATTCTTGGCATAAAGTTTCTAAGGAGAAGAAAGACATAATATGGAAGGATTTATGCGTGAGTTATTATTAATTTGCAATTCTATTTTGTAGATTACTAATTTTTTGGATACTAGTTAATAGCAATTCTATTTTGCAGAGTATATTTGAATTGGATGAAAAGCTACATCGTAATGCATGATGCAACGCTGTGGGAGAGTCCTAAGGAAATATAGGACAAATCTCACCCGAGAATACATAAAAGAAGCTGACAAGAGGAAGAAGACAGCCACTGAACAGTGGAACTTCCTGGACAAAGAAGAATGGGACGCGTTTGTTGCTTCAAGACAAACTGATGAATTCAAGGTATTAGGCGCCAATCTCAATATACCTATTCAAGATTAACATTTAGTGTTACTAACCAAATCATTAATGTGCATACTAACTAGGCCCTCAGTGAGGCACAAAAATCAAGGCGTGCACTGAATGTGCATGACCACACAATGGGTCCAAAGGGGTATGCAGGAATTCACCAAAGACTACAGTCTAAGGCTAATTCTCAGTCTGCTGCTACTTAGGAGTCCTCTACTATAGGTAGCACACCTCTGCCTTGCCATGATGTCTGGATAACTGGGAGGCAAAATAAGAAGGGAGAAATAACGAAGGCCGCAACTGCTGAGGCGGCTGCAAAAATGGTAAAATACAACTCTTACAGCAATCGTTCGAATATTTATTATTTGTGGTGTTTACTTAATTACAAATTTTTGTTTTAGCGATTAACGAGAGCTGCACGAGCTGAGGAAACAAGGCAAGTTCATGCCTGAGGGCACAAGGGATGAATTGACAGTTGCTCTGGGTAACCCAGAGCATCCTGGACGTGTTAGGGCTGCAGGCGCTGGTGTGGGCATCAAAACTTTTTTTGGGCCATCCCAACACAAACATGTCCCAAAAGCGAGACTTTCACAAGAAGAGGTAACATATTCTTTCTTTATAATGTTACTGTAAAAGAGAATTCAATAATTAGAATTTGACGTTTCTCTTATCCATGTATAGGTAGATAAGCTATTTGATAGGAAACTCGAAGAAGAAATGAAAAAGTGGCAGGCATCTCAGACTGCCACTTACCAGACAATACCTACTGCAGGCTCTACTCCTACTATAGAGGTTGGGAGTAATCTTGTAGACCCACCACCTAGCACATCTGATGTAAGTATTTTTATGACATAGTAACTAGTTTTTTAATTTAAGATGATATGTTTTCAAGATGATATGTATATATGTATATAACATTGTTTACACAAAAATTTGTAGGGGTTGAAGCCATGTCGTCTAAAAAGTAATGAATATGTCATTGCAGAGGCGTCGACTTACCCATCCCTACCAGGGGAAATGTTTCACGGGTCTCCATTACCAGCTGGTTGGATTCATGTGAGCCCGGTACATATATTCCCCAACTGGGTGGATCTTCCATTGCCATATGCCCACCCAGATTGCGAAACACTTAGTGAGGCAGAAGGTAGAGTGATATTGTGGCTAAAAGCGGATGTCCTCTTTCTGAAACTGTATGATAAATTTACATTACGTTAAATTGTTAGTGTGTGTATATGATGTCAGTTGATATGAAATTATGTATATATACAGGTTAAAAAGAAGACACCCACAACATCTAGGCCTCCACTTCCACCTCCTACATTACCCAATTGGGTTCCACAGGACCTACCTGTCCCGTTAAGTCCTAACTATAGGGGTATGAAAATATGGTTAGGCGAACATGATATAAATTTCCCTATAACTGTTTCTATAGATTCAGATGTTGTAGGTCAATCATACGAAAGCAAACTATTTATACAAGATATTTTGGAGTTGTTTCGATATGATTGGCTAAATGCATTTGTGATAGAGCTATGGATAAGGTGATATCTTCTTTATACATTCATATACCTTGTGTAGGATCTTGTGATCTGGTTTCTTATTTATTAATGCATGTGTAATTAATACATATTATGCAGCTACTTAGACAAGACATGTGTAAATTTTGCATTCGAACATGTAGGATTTTTGATTCCATCTTTGATTAGTCTAGTAGCTAAAGACGGCTTTTACAAATTTTGCTCAAAATAAGAAGACGGTGATAATGGCTCCATTCAATGTAGAGTAAGTTTACTTTACTTATTATAATTTGGACTTAAGAAAATTACATTTTTATTGTGGATTTTGAGTTATGAATTTTTAAATTTTTTACCTCTAGTGGTAGGCATTAGGAGTTACTGGTTATTGTCCCCGAGACGTTCACTGTCTATTATCTAGATCCTAAGGGGAGTAAATTGAATACAAAATATGGACACATAATGAAAATGGCATTATTCCGGTGAGAAATATTTCATTTTCATATCCGT
Source organism: Alisma plantago-aquatica (assembly GCA_963693085.1). NCBI lineage: Eukaryota > Viridiplantae > Streptophyta > Magnoliopsida > Alismatales > Alismataceae > Alisma > Alisma plantago-aquatica. The sequence goes on along the minus strand of OY856415.1, from coordinate 400,787,995 downwards.
TAATGTAATATCCCTGACCTGGGTTATGAGTTAACCCTAGGTGTTTTGCCTAAATATGTAATTAAATCTTTGTGATTAACTCTGAGCATGTAATTAAGTTTCTCAGAAACATATATTTCAGTATTTGCTCCTTTTTATTTAAAGTTGTAGCATTGTTTTGATATACAGGGACCTATGTGCAATTTACCCAGTTAAAAGGGTTAGCTTGCAATTTGCACATGATGAGATGTTCCTCTGATGTTGAGACATCATGAGAAATCTGTTTAGCAAAGTTTGAGGGATTTCCCAAGCTAAGGCACCAAGGTGCAGCTGTGGAAGCAATCCCTTGTGCTTGAAACCCTAGTTTGGGGTAAAATGCAATTTACCCAAATTAAGGGATACAAATTGTGAAATATGTCATCTAATGTATCTTTTTAGACTCTTTCCATCATTAAGTAAAGAAATGATGAGGAAGTCACCTCAATTGAATTATCAAGTTATGAGATATGCCTTGTGATTGAATAATCAGGGTATATGTGCAATATTTCTTTATATATGTACCTCATTATTAGCTTGCTCTCCTTTACCTTCTTTTCCTAAGACCTTAAGAGAAGGTTTGTCCTTAGAATAAATAGGAAGGGACGATCAAGTAAAGAAGGAGGGACCTAGTTGGAATTATGAACAACTTATGAACTAATGTTGAAAATCCTACCCCATGTATATAAGCTCTCCTTCCCTTAGTTGCAAGGGAACTCCCTCTTCGTTCCCTTACTGTTTCATTTCACCAAAGACGACCAAGGACTGCCTTGGAGCTAAGGAGGACGACCAAGGGGTGCAAGGTAGGTTTAAACCCCTCTTCTTGCTTAATTCCATGGTTAGAACTCGAATTCAAGGTCATCTTCATGGCTAACTCTTGAAACCCTACCTTTCTAGCCGTCTCTTTTCATCCTTCCTTGGAGTTTTCACCTTGGCCAACCTGTAAGAACTCAAGGACTCCATTAGAGCTTGGAGCTCAAGAAGCAAGCTTTAGGCGGGTTTTATAACTCTAAACCTATGCTTTACTACACACATCTTTTATATGCGGTTAGATGATAGTTCTTCATGTATCTTGCTGTTCTTTGCTATTTTGCAAGCAAAACCGTGGGATATCTGTACTGTTCTTGAGCTAGGAGATGAAGGCGTGATTTCCAAGAAAAACCCACCGCTTTTCACTTTCTTAAATGGTCCCAACAGTTTGCTCTCTCGGACTCAAGACCGCGAGGTGAGCAAACGGTATCGAGACCGCGACAAGGCAAACGGTCTCCAAGACCGTTTGGCCCCGTTGACCGAGCGTGGACCGTATAAGAAATCTGTTCCTAATTATATAGGCCAATCACCCTCAAAATTTGGGAGGCGAACTCCAAAGGAATCGGGAGATATGACCTTTTTAAGTGACAACTTTAAATGAATTTATTACTGATTTTCAAACGGTCTGAAATTGCTTTTTTGGGCAAACGGTCTCAAGACCGTGTAAGGTCGTTGACTAAGCGTTGACCGTATGAGATTACTGTTCAAAATTATGTTAGTTAACAACTCACCACGTTTGATGGTCTAATTCCAAACGGGCTAAGAGTTGAAGGGTGAATACTAGGGCTAACCCTAGATGAAATAAGTACTGAAATTAGGGTGACCTAATTAGGGTTTTTAGGGTTGATTGACCTAAACGGTCTCAAGACCGTTTGGGGGTCACCAAACGGTCTCAAGACCGAGAGGGCAATCAACCAAGACCGTTTGGAGGTCTGGGGTCAAGGATAGTTGACCAATTGAAGGTACAATTACACAAATTACATTGCAATTAAATATTGATATAATCATCAACTCAATTTGTTCAACCTTGATGAATTTCCACTAGAATCCAAAAATTGGATGGGCAAACGGTCTCAAGACCATTTGGAACTCATCCAAACGGTCTCAAGACCGAGAGGACAATCACCCAAGACCGTTTGAAGGTCTAGGGTTGAGTAATTTGACCAATTGAGGACCCAATTGCAAATAAGTTATCAATTTAATCAAAATTCTATTTTGTGGCTCAATCATGGTTCAACCCCTATCAAATCACCTTAGATTTTGATGAAATCTTGGGCAAACGGTATCAAGGCCATGTGGGGTCCACCCACATGACCTCAAGACCGTTTGGGCCAAGTTTGAGCCCAATTGGAGCTCAATTGAAGGGTTCAACCTTGTGTTGATGCACATTGTTGAGTATTGATGGGTGAACATTGATAGACCCTAATTGAATCGATTTCGATCCTAATTGGTCAAAAATTGAGGGTCAATTGAATGACCAATTGGTTAAGCATAACCTTAATTGACCCAATCCATAGGTGGTCAACATAGCTTTGACCTTTTGAGGGCTTCAACATCGTTTGACAGCATCGATTGCTTTATTGATTTTGTTGATGGACCAAACGGTTGAGACCTTGAGAGCCTCGCGGTCTCAAGACCGTGAGAGGGCTCGCGGTCTCAAGACCGTGAGGGGGCTCACGGTCTCAAGACCGAGAGGAGGCTCACGGTCTCAATACCGCGAAGGGCCTCGCGGTCCTGAGGTCAAGATGGGCAAACGGTCAACGTCTCTTCGCGGTCTCAACATCAACTTGAACCAATGAGAAGGCTTCGCGGTCTTGAACCACTTGAAGAGGCTCGTGGTCTTGAAGCCTAAGGGGGCTCGCGGTCTTGGAGTTAGAAGGAGGATCGCGGTCTTGGAAAGTCAAAGTGGGAAAACGGTCAACACTTTCAACCGATCTTAACTCAATTGATGATTAATGATTGAAATCAATCAATGAGATTCAAGGTTGACCTCATTCAATCATTTGATGATGTAAATGGTTCCATGTTGCCCAAATCAAACCCTAATGATAATCTAGGATAGTAAGGGGTTAATTAACTAAGGTTTTGACCATAATGATGATCAATGGGGTGAATTACCAAAATACCCCTGAAGGGTCAATTAAGTTATACCTTGCCCAATGCAAACCCTAATTACATGAGAATGATGTTTTTAGTCATAATGACTCTATCCAACTTGATCTAGTCTAATGTTACCATCAACCATTAGTATGATGAAAGAGAGAGTACTTAGAGAGAGAAAGTACTCTAGAGAGAGAAAGTACCCTAGAGAGAGGAAGTAACTCTAAATCACATAATGCTGATGTTTTTGGCTATGTTAACCTATGATGACTCAATCCAACCTGTTTTAGTGTGATGTTGACATCACCTAACATTATGATGAGAGAGAAAGTACTTCTAGAGAGAGAAAGTACTTCTAGAGAGAGAAAGTACTTCTAGAGAGAGAAAGTACCCTTTTTTAAGTGGAAACTCAAGTAAAGCATCTCCAATGCACATAAGTGAGCATAATTAGGGTATGGTCCACCTGTGTGAGGTCATAGAAACCCTAATTATAATAAATGATGAACCTTTACCTAATCTAAGGGCATCAGTGATGATGTTATTCATACATAATGATGTTATGAGTTCAATTCACCTTAATGTGAATAGTAAACCCTAATTCAAGGGTGATGACATGTAATGTGAATAGTAAACCCTAATTCAAGGGTGATGATATATAATATGAACAGTAAACCCTAATTATAGGGTAATGACATGCTTTTGAGTATTAAACTCTATTTGATATGAATTAGAGATTTAACTCTTATGACAAGAGTAGGAAGTACATTCCTTATTGTTGTATTACCTTTATCAGATGTATTAACCATGCAGGTTCTGATATAAAGGTAATCATATCCAGGTATGGATGTTGATGTTATATTCATTAAAGGCATACTGTTAGCCTTCTGAATAAGTAAAGTAATCTGATGCCTTGCTAGTGGCATCCTATGCTGATAATGGGCTATGAGAGCCATGAATACCATCAAGGTCATGCCTTAGAGATGACTTGTGATGAGGATAATGAGAAATGATGATTGATATGAGTTAGGCCTGTTACATTTAGTATTCTTCTTTTATAGCTGCTATGCTACTGTTATTGTTTGAAGAACAATGTATACTGTTAAAGAATACTGAATGTACCTAACTAATCAAGTATAATATAGAGCCATGATCATAGATCCATCATTGTTAGAAATTAAGTGATGGTGAAATAGGTTTTCCTCAGGGAACTCCTGGAGCACATACTTTTGAGTATGTGGGGTACATGGATGTGTAGAACCTTACATCCTAGTGTAGGAAAAGTGATGTAGATGTGTAATCCATCCATCCTTCACTATAGTTTCATACCGTATCAGTGGTAGGTAAACATGAAACCTCCTGATGACGAAGAAAGCACAGATATCCGTATCAGTGGTAGGTAAATATGAAACCTCCTGATGACGAAGAGAGTACAGAACGCCACTGTGACTCTAGAATAGCGAAGGACCAGTTTACCCTGGTGAGCTATATTAAGTAGAGACACGAGATGTCCTACAAGTGATCCTCTTACTGACTGAGGAAGGTGAAGGTCATGAGAATCCGGCTCTCTTAATGACCTATGTATGATACTGATGCGGCTTCTCAGCGATCAGTTGGAGTATGAGTGGTAAGCCTCATCTCCACAGGGCATAATGTTGTTTGTAAAACATAATCAACCATGTAGTATAACTTGTTAGAGATAACTTCAAGTTAGTTGATTGATGTTACATTGCAATAGTGTTTATATTCTTCATATCTCCTAAACGGTTGAGATATTGTTATACCTGCAACTGATACAGAATGCTTTGAAGGCTTTACTGTTTAAGATATTCTGTGAAGTTATAATAAAGCTTCTGGCGAAGAGTTATAACTCTCGCTGGGACAATTATGTATAATTGTCTCACCTCGTAGACTTCAACTTTTTAGGTGGACGTCGGAGACGAAGGAACCAGCCTACAGGTGACCAGTCTCAGCAGCAGCAGCACCAGGGGCAGCAGTAATCTCAGGTGGAGATTTGTCCTGCCATGTGGTGTAGTTAGAGTCAGTCCTATGTGTCCTCTGTACTCTCAGGTCTTGGAGTCTTTTGTTTAGTGATCTTGAGATTTTGTATCTTGATGTATATAATTACTCAAGAAGTAATTATCCTGAGATGTAAACAATTTATCTCTCTTTATGAAAGAAGTTTTATGGATCCAAGTTCTTATCTCGAAAAGTTTTAATTTCCCGTGATTTTTGTCTTCCGATGATTACCGATTCGCTTTCGCTAAGTTTTAATCGTGTTTATGTCATGGTTTGGAGATCAGAGCCCACAATTAGTGGTATCAGAGCTCCAGGTTCAGTTGAGTCTACAGAGGCATAGGACTTAGGATGTCGAGTCTACCTTTAGTACTCCTTCCTCATCTAATAGAATCTTCTGCTCCTCAGGAGAAGAAGATACATAAGAATGTCAGAACATCGTGATGAGCACGTGGCAGAGAGTAGTGCTAGTACACCTCGAGGCGGTGCAAGAGTTCCGAGAATAGAACAACCTGTACCTGAGTCGCCAAGAGAGCCACCCCAGTTCGACCCAGCTGACATGAGTGATCCAGCTGTACAGACGATGTTCGGGCAGTTCATGACTGCCATGACACATATAACCGATAGGATGCCCATTCCTGCACCTAGGGCACCTGCCCAGCCTGAAGCACAAGGTATCGGTAAGACATTCGAACGACTTCGTCGTGTCGGAGCTACCGAGTACTTCGGAACTGCCGACCCTGCAGATGCTGACTTATGATTGACAGAGTTGGAGAAGGCTTTCAGGATTCTTATGATTCCGGAAGCTGAAAAGGTTAGACATGCTGTCTATCTTCTCAAAGGCAGTGCTGGTCACTGGTGGAACATGGAAGAGCAGAAGAGACCTGGAGTAGAGTTCTCATGGGAAGAGTTTCGTCGGGAATTTATCAATAGATATTTTCCAAAGACCTTCCTAGATGAGAAGATCTCTCAGTTTGAGAAACTAAGGCAGGGTATGATGAACATTAGTGAGTATGAAGCTAAGTTCATGGAGTTATTGCGGTTCTGTCTGCACATGGCTGCTACGGATGAGGAAAGAATCAGAAGATTCGAGAAGGGTTTGAATTTTGATATGTCAACCCCTGTGTCTGCCTTAGAAAATAGAGAGAGATTCTCTACCTTCGTTGAGTCAGTCCGAAGGATAGAGAGATCTGTGGTTGAGAAAAGACAAACCCATAAAAGATATCCACAGTTCCAGGGTTCTTCATCTAGGGATTCCAAGAAACCTAGATTCTGTGCACCTAACCCTCCACCACCCAGATCGAGTTTTCAAACTCAATGGACACCAAGCAGAGGTAGAGGGCGGAGTCAACCGCTTCAAGGGACGCACAGTTCTGCATCAGTGTCAGTTACTGGACCACCCAGACCACAGCAACAGGAGAAGAGTTGCTACAACTGTGGTAAGGTGGGACACTTGATGAAGGATTGCCGTTCTAGGGTTGTCGGTGTGACACAACAAACCCCGAGACAGAACCAACAGGGATCTCAGAATAGACAACATCAAGGAGCAGCTCGAGGACGTGGACAAGCGTCTCAAGCTGGATCATCAGCACCACCTCAACACCAGGCGACTGCGAGGTTCTATGCTATGAACCCACCTGAGGCAGTGGTCAATCCACGTGTAGTGGCAGGTCAGATGAAACTTTTATATTCTGATATGTCTATATCCTGTGATGTATCAGTTCTGATTGATCCAGGTGCTACACACTCTTTCATCACTCGTGAAGTGATTCATAACTGCAATGTGACTATTAGTCATAGAGCAGATAGTTTATTGTTAGAAACTCCGTTGAGTGGGTCTGTTGTTTTGCAGGAGGTATGTTCTCCCTGCATCCTCTTCTTTTCTGACCATCGCATTCAAGTGGATCTTATACCACTTGATATGCAGGGATTTGATATAATCCTCGGGATGGATACCTTAGAAAGATATAGAGTTGTCTTGGATTGTGAGTCCAAGTTGGCTGTGTTTGCTGATGAAAGCAACACATGGATCTTTCAAGGTGAAAGAAAGATTCTGCCCACCTGTCTTGTGTCAGCTATGGTTGCTGATAAGCTGTTGAGGCAAGGATGTTATGCATTCTTAGCCTATGTGGTAGATGTTACCAAGGAAAGGACCAATCCTGCTGAAGTTCCCATAGTCAGGGAATTCGAGGATGTGTTTCCTGAAGAACTTCCTGGTATACCACCACCTCGGGAGATTGATTTTGAAATTAATCTGATCCCAGATACGAAACCCATAGCACAAACTCCGTATAGAATGGCGCCTGCCGAGATGGCAGAACTCAAGAAACAACTTCAAGAGTTACTTGAGAGAGGTTTTATCCGACCGAGTACTTCACCTTGGGGTGCTCCGGTCTTATTTGTTAAAAAGAAAGATGGGTCAATGCGGTTGTGCATCGACTACAGACAACTCAATAAAGTAACAATAAAGAATAAGTATCCTCTGCCGAGGATTGATGATCTCTTTGACCAGTTGCGTGGTGCAACAGTCTTTTCAAAAATAGACTTGAGGTCTGGATATCATCAACTCCACATTAAGGATAGTGACATATCCAAGTCTGCCTTTAGGACAAGATATGGTCACTATGAGTTCACGGTTATGTCGTTTGGACTAACCAATGCACCAGCTGCATTCATGGAACTCATGAATAGAGTTTTTTGACCTTTCCTTGATCAGTGTGTTGTCGTCTTCATAGATGACATACTGATTTATAGTAAGGATGCCCAACAGCATGAGCAGCATCTTCGCCAAGCTTTGACTTTGCTAAGAGAACATAAGCTGTATGCTAAGTTTAGCAAATGTGAGTTTTGGCTGCCGGAAGTATCTTTTCTTGGGCATGTGATATCTGCCTCAGGAATTCGTGTTGACCCTACAAAGGTAGAATCTATTCTACAATGGGAACAACCAAAGACACCGACGGAAATTCGAAGTTTCTTGGGGTTAGCTGGCTATTATCGAAGGTTCATTAAGAACTTTAGTTCTATAGCTTTACCTTTGACCAAGTTAACCCGGAAATATGTTCCTTTTTCTTGGAGTGATAAGTGTCAACAATCTTTCCAGTTGTTGAAGGAGAGGTTGACAAGTGCACCTGTGCTAGTGCTACCTGAACAAGGAAAAGGATATATAGTTTTCTGTGATGCTTCCAAGAACAGACTAGGATGTGTGTTGATGCAGGATAAACAAGTGATTTCTTTTGCTTCCCGACAGCTTAAGAAACACTAGGAGAATTATCCAACACACGATCTGGAGTTAGCTACTGTGGTTCATGCTTTGAAGATCTGGAGGCACTATCTCTACGGAGAAAGATTCCAGATTTTCACAGACCACAAAAACCTTAAGTATATCTTCTCTCAGCATGAGCTCAACATGAGGCAACGTCGCTGGATGGAATTAATCAAGGACTACGACTGTACAATTGATTACCATCCAGGAAAGGCCAATGTTGTTGCAGATGCCTTGAGTAGGAAATCAGCAACATCAACCATGAATAGAGCACAACTAAACTCTTTAGTATGCTCTAGAAGAGATATGCTTATCTCTTTAAGGCAGGACAATGTACAGTTGAATGTGTCATTGTTAACCGGTTTGTTAGCTGAGATGCATATTAAACCTACTCTAAAGGAGCAGATTAAAGAGGCACAACTAGGTGATGCTGCAGTTCAACATATAAGATCTGAGTATGGAAATGAGAAGCAAGATGGTTTTCATGACTCAAAAGATCAAGTAGCTTGTTATAATGGAAGAATGATAGTGCCAGATGTGGACAACTTGAGAAAGTTAGTCCTGGAAGAAGCCCATTCTTCCATGTATGCTATGCATCCAGGGAGCACCAAGATGTATCGGAATTTGAAAGATCTGTATTGGTGGCCTGGGATGAAGAAGGACGTTGCAGAGTTTGTTCTGAGGTGTCCTGTGTGTCAGCAAGTTAAAGCCGAACACCAGAAGCCTGCAGGAACAATGCAACCTTTACCCATACCACAGTGGAAGTGGGACCATGTGACCATGGACTTTGTTGTTGGCCTACCCAGGACAAGCAAAGGACATGATTCCATTTGGGTAGTTGTTGATAGGTTGACTAAGACAGCACATTTCTTACCTGTCAAAACAACCTATTCTGCTGAAAGGTTATCAGAGTTGTATGTTCAAGAGATAGTGCGTTTGCACGGAGTTCCTGTCACAATAGTTTCTGACAGAGGTTCTCAGTTTACCAGTCGTTTTTGGGAACAGTTGCACAAAGCCTTAGGCACTAAGCTAAGGTTTAGTACGGCTTTTCATCCACAGACTGATGGACAGTCGGAAAGGACCATACAAACCTTAGAAGACCTGTTGTGAGCATGTGTTCTCCAGTTCACCGGAAGTTGGGATCTACACCTAAGCTTGATAGAGTTTGCCTATAACAATAGCTATCAACATAGTATTGGTATGGCACATTATGAAGCCTTATATGGTAGACGTTGTAGATCACCCTTGTGTTGGTTTGAGACTGGTGAGAACCAGTTGTTAGGTCCCGACCTGGTGCAGCAAACCACGAAAAAGATTAAAGTTATACAACATAAGATTAAGACTGCTCAGGATAGGCAGAAATCTTATGCTGACAAACGTCGTAGACCCTTAGAGTTCCAGGTTGGAGACAAAGTGTATCTTAAGGTCTCACCTTGGAAAGGGGTCCTTCGTTTTGGAAGGAAAGGGAAGTTAGCTCCTAGATATATGGGGCCTTATCCAATCATTGAACGGATTGGAAAGGTAGCATATAAACTAGAGCTTCCCCCAAAATTACAGAGGTTACATCCTGTGTTTCACATTTCTATGTTGAAGAAATGTCACCTAGACACCGAGTCAGTTCTACAACCTATGGAGGTAGAATTGAATGATGACATATCCTATGAGGAGGGACCAGTGTCAATCCTTGATAAACGAATTAAAAAGTTAAAGAAGAAAGATATAAGTCTTGTGAAAGTCCTCTGGAACCATCGTGGTATTGAAGAAGCCACTTGGGAGTTAGAGGATGAGATGAGAAGGAAGTATCCTGCCCTTTTCTCTTAGTATGTTTTATCGATTTCGGGGACGAAATCCTTGTAAGGGGTGGATAATTTGTAATATCCCTGACCTGGGTTATGAGTTAACCCTAGGTGTTTTGCCTAAATATGTAATTAAATCTTTGTGATTAACTCTGAGCATGTAATTAAGTTTCTCAGAAACATATATTTCAGTATTTGCTCCTTTTTATTTAAAGTTGTAGCATTGTTTTGATATACAGGGACCTATGTGCAATTTACCCAGTTAAAAGGGTTAGCTTGCAATTTGCACATGATGAGATGTTCCTCTGATGTTGAGACATCATGAGAAATCTGTTTAGCAAAGTTTGAGGGATTTCCCAAGCTAAGGCACCAAGGTGCAGCTGTGGAAGCAATCCCGGTGCTTGAAACCCTAGTTTGGGGTAAAATGCAATTTACCCAAATTAAGGGATACAAATTGTGAAATATGTCATCTAATGTATCTTTTTAGACTCTTGCCATCATTAAGAGAAGAAATGATGAGGAAGTCACCTCAATTGAATTATCAAGTTATGAGATATGCCTTGTGATTGAATAATCAGGGTATATGTGCAATATTTCTTTATATATGTACCTCATTATTAGCTTGCTCTCCTTTACCTTATTTTCCTAAGACCTTAAGAGAAGGTTTGTCCTTAGAATAAATAGGAAGGGACGATCAAGTAAAGAAGGAGGGACCTAGTTGGAATTATGGACAACTTATGAACTAATGTTGAAAATCCTACCCCATGTATATAAGCTCTCCTTCCCTTAGTTGCAAGGGAACTCACTCTTCGTTCCCTTACTGTTTCATTTCACCAAAGACGACCAAGGACTGCCTTGGAGCTAAGGAGGACGACCAAGGGGTGCAAGGTAGGTTTAAACCCCTCTTCTTGCTTAATTCCATGGTTAGAACTCGAATTCAAGGTCATCTTCATGGCTAACTCTTGAAACCCTACCTTTCTAGTCGTCTCTTTTCATCCTTCCTTGGCGTTTTCACCTTGGCCAACCTGTAAGAACTCAAGGACGCCATTAGAGCTTGGAGCTTGAAAGCTTGGAGCTCAAGAAGCAAGCTTTAGGTGGGTTTTATAACTCTAAACCTATGCTTTACTACACACATCTTTTATATGCGGTTAGATGATAGTTCTTCATGTATCTTGCTGTTCTTTGCTATTTTGCAAGCAAAACCGTGGGATATCTGGACTGTTCTTGATCTAGGAGATGAAGGCATGATTTCCAAGAAAAACCCACCGCTTTTCACTTTCTTAAACGGTCCCAACAGTTTGCTCTCTCGGACTCAAGACCGCGAGGTGAGAAAACGGTATCGAGACCGCGACAGGGAAAACGGTCTTCAAGACCGTTTGTCCCCGTTGACCGAGCGTGGACTGTATAAGAAATCTGTTCCACATTATATAAGCCAATCACCCTCAAAATTTGGGAGGCTAACTCCAAAGGAATCGGGAGATATGACCTTTTTAAGTGACAACTTTAAATGAATTTATTACTGATTTTCAAACGGTCTGAAATTGCTTTTTTGGGCAAACGGTCTCAAGACCGTGTAAGGTCGTTGACTAAGCGTTGACCGTATGATATTACTGTTCACAATTATGTTAGTTAACAACTCACCAAGTTTGATGGTCTAATTCCAAACGGGCTAAGAGTTGAAGGGTGAATACTAGGGCTAACCCTAGATGAAATAAGTACTGAAATTAGGGTGACCTAATTAGGGTTTTTAGGGTTGATTGACCTAAACGGTCTCAAGACCGTTTGGGGGTCACCAAACGGTCTCAAGACCGAGAGGGCAATAAACCAAGACCGTTTGGAGGTCTGGGGTCAAGGATAGTTGACCAATTGAAGGTACAATTACACCAAATTACATTGCAATTAAATATTGATATAATCATCAACTCAATTTGTTCAACCTTGATGAATTTCCACTAGAATCCAAAAATTGGATGGGCAAACGGTCTCAAGACCGTTTGGAACTCATCCAAACGGTCTCAAGACCGAGAGGACAATCACCCAAGACCGTTTGAAGGTCTAGGGTTGAGTAATTTGACCAATTGAGGACCCAATTGCAAATAAGTTATCAATTTAATCAAAATTCTATTTTGTGGCTCAATCATGGTTCAACCCCTATCAAATCACCTTAGATTTTGATGAAATCTTGGGAAAACGGTCTCAAGGCCATGTGGGGTCCACCCACATGACCTCAAGACCGTTTGGGCCAAGTTTGAGCCCAATTGGAGCTCAATCGAAGGGTTCAACCTTGTGTTGATGCACATTGTTGAGTATTGATGGGTGAACATTGATAGACCCTAATTGAATCGATTTCGATCCTAATTGGTCAACAATTGAGGGTCAATTGAATGACCAATTGGTTAAGCATAACCTTAATTGACCCAATCCATAGGTGGTCAACATAGATTTGACCTTTTGAGGGCTTCAACATCATTTGACAGCATCGATTGCTTTATTGATTTTGTTGATGGGCCAAACGGTTGAGACCTTGAGAGCCTCGCGGTCTCAAGACCGTGAGAGGGCTCGCGGTCTCAAGACCGTGAGGGGGCTCACGGTCTCAAGACCGAGAGGAGGCTCACGGTCTCAAGACCGCGAAGGGCCTCGCGGTCCTGAGGTCAAGATGGGCAAACGGTCAACGTCTCTTCGCGGTCTCAACATCAACTTGAACCAATGAGAAGGCTTCGCGGTCTTGAACCACTTGAAGAGGCTCGCGGTCTTGAAGCCTAAGGGGGCTCGCGGTCTTGGAGTTAGAAGGAGGCTCGCGGTCTTGGAAAGTCAAAGTGGGCAAACGGTCAACACTTTCAACCGATCTTAACTCAATTGATGATTAATGATTGAAATCAATCAATGAGATTCAAGGTTGACCTCATTCAATCATTTGATGATGTAAATGGTTCCATGTTGCCCAAATCAAACCCTAATGATAATCTAGGATAGTAAGGGGTTAATTAACTAAGGTTTTGACCATAATGATGATCAATGGGGTGAATTACCAAAATACCCCTGAAGGGTCAATTAAGTTATACCTTGCTCAATGCAAACCCTAATTACATGAGAATGATGTTTTTAGTCATAATGACTCTATCCAACTTGATCTAGTCTAATGTTACCATCAACCATTAGTATGATGAAAGAGAGAGTACTTTAGAGAGAGAAAGTACTCTAGAGAGAGAAAGTACCCTAGAGAGAGGAAGTAACTCTAAATCACATAATGGTGATGTTTTTGGCTATGTTAACCTATGATGACTCAATCCAACCTGTTTTAGAGTGATGTTGACATCACCTAACATTATGATGAGAGAGAAAGTACTTCTAGAGAGAGAAATTACTTCTAGAGAGAGAAAGTACCCTTTTTAAGTGGAAACTCAAGTAAAGCATCTCCAATGCACATAAGTGAGCATAATTAGGGTATGGTCCACCTGTGTGAGGTCATAGAAACCCTAATTATAATAAATGATGAACCTTTACCTAATCTAAGGGCATCAGTGATGATGTTATTCATACATAATGATGTTATGAGTTCAATTCACCTTAATGTGAATAGTAAACCCTAATTCAAGGGTGATGACATGTAATGTGAATAGTAAACCCTAATTCAAGGGTGATGATATATAATATGAACAGTAAACCCTAATTATAGGGTAATGACATGCTTTTGAGTATTAAACTCTATTTGATATGAATTAGAGATTTAACTCTTATGACAAGAGTAGGAAGTACATTCCTTATTGTTGTATTACCTTTATCAGATGTATTAACCATGCAGGTTCTGATATAAAGGTAATCATATCCAGGTATGGATGTTGATGTTATATTCATTAAAGGCATGCTGTTAGCCTTATGAATAAGTAAAGTAATCTGATGCCTTGCTAGTGGCATCCTATGCTGATAATGGGCTATGAGAGCCATGAATACCATCAAGGTCATGCCTTAGAGATGACTTGTGATGAGGATAATGAGAAATGATGATTGATATGAGTTAGGCCTGTTACATTTAGTATTCTTCTTTTATAGCTGCTATGCTACTGTTATTGTTTGAAGAACAATGTATACTGTTAAAGAATACTGAATGTACCTAACTAATCAAGTATAATATAGATCCCTCATCATAGATCCATCATTGTTAGAAATTAAGTGATGGTGAAACAGGTTTTCCTCAGGGAACTCCTGGAGCACATACTTTTGAGTATGTGGGGTACATGGATGTGTAGAACCTTACATCCTAGTGTAGGAAAAGTGATGTAGATGTGTAATCCATCCATCCTTCACTATAGTTTCATACCGTATCAGTGGTAGGTAAACATGAAACCTCCTGATGACAAAGAAAGCACAGATATCCGTATCAGTGGTAGGTAAATATGAAACCTCCTGATGACGAAGAGAGTACAGAACGCCACTGTGACTCTAGAATAGCGAAGGACCAGTTTACCCTGGTGAGCTATATTAAGTAGAGACACGAGATGTCCTACAAGTGATCCTCTTACTGACTGAGGAAGGTGAAGGTCATGAGAATCCGGCTCTCTTAATGACCTATGTATGATACTGATGCGGCTTCTCAGCGATCAGTTGGAGTATGAGTGGTAAGCCTCATCTCCACAGGGCATAATGTTGTTTGTAAAACATAATCAACCATGTAGTATAACTTGTTAGAGATAACTTCAAGTTAGTTGATTGATGTTACATTGCAATAGTGTTTATATTCTTCATATCTCCTAAACGGTTGAGATATTTTTATACCTGCAACTGATACAGAATGCTTTGAAGGCTTTACTGTTTAAGATATTCTGTGAAGTTATAATAAAGCTTCTGGCGAAGAGTTATAACTCTCGCTGGGACAATTATGTATAATTGTCTCACCCCGTAGACTTCAACTTTTTAGGTGGACGTCGGAGACGAAGGAACCAGCCTACAGGTGACCAGTCTCAGCAGCAGCAGCACCAGGGGCAGCAGTAATCTCAGGTGGAGATTTGTCCTGCCATGTGGTGTAGTTAGAGTCAGTCCTATGTGTCCTCTGTACTCTCAGGTCTTGGAGTCTTTTGTTTAGTGATCTTGAGATTTTGTATCTTGATGTATATAATTACTCAAGAAGTAATTATCCTGAGATGTAAACAGTTTATCTCTCTTTATGAAAGAAGTTTTATGGATCCAAGTTCTTATCTCGAAAAGTTTTAATTTCCCGTGATTTTTGTCTTCCGATGATTACCGATTCGCTTCCACTAAGTTTTAATCGTGTTTATGTCATGGTTTGGAGATCAGAGCCCACAATTAACATATGTTATTACATTACTATTTAATTGCAATGTTCTGTGTTACATTAACATGTAGGGGTTTTGATGAGTTCAAAAAGGTTGGAGGAAAGGTCCCCCCGAAAAAGAACCAGCCAATAATTTGGAAGAACATGAAAGTAAGTTTCCGACTGCAATATATGTATATATTATTTATGTGAACAATGCTTAATTAGTTGTATTTTTTAACATTTTGTATGTTTGAATTTATAGTGTGCTACACAAGACAACGGATGGGCATGTGCATACTATGTGATGCGATATATGCACATGATTATCAAATATGCCGCAATGGACATCGATTGTATTGCTTAGGTATTATATAGTCACATTAGATAATATGAAATATATCAATCTTATTTATAGCTCATTAATTATATATATACATCATTCTCTTTACAGGTGTTTAAAACTGACCCCACTACAGGAACGGACTTCCCAGATGTACATGCTCCCTATACGACGGGAGAATTAAATGAAGTAAGAGAAGAATGGGCAACAACCATAGAAGTAGTGGGGATTTTAAAATATAATTGGAATGTTGATAGTGAATAATGACTAAAGAATGATATTTTGTAAATGAATTTCTGAATTATAATATATGTGTGAATGTTTCTACATGTCTGGATGTTTCTACATGTGTCTGAGTGAAAATGAATGAAACTGTTGGTTGCTATATGAATGTTTCTACATGTGTGAATGTGAAATTGAATGGAACTACAGATTGCTAGCTACATGAATGTTTCTAAATGTGTGAAAAGCAAATGGAACTGTAGGTTGCATTGATAAATGTGTGAATATTTTTGTTGTTAATTTTGTAGGTTTCTCATCCTGCGACCAGCCACAGCAGGTCTGCAGACTGACAAAAAAAACAAACAATAGGCGTCGGTTATTTGTATAAAACTGACACACATAGTTATAGTGTCGGTTTTCCTACTCGTAACCGACGTCTATTTCCTTAACACCACGACCGTGCTGGCCAGCACGGCCGTGGCACCTGACCAGACAACACGTAGTTACAATGTCGGTTTCCTACTTATAACCGTCGTCTATTTCCTTAACACCACGACCGTGCTAGCCAGCACGACCGTGGCAGCTGGCCGTGCTGGGAGTGATAGGGCGTCAGTTCCTTATCTAATAACCGACGCCAATAGTCCCCTGATGGCGCCCTTTCTGTGGCGCGAAGGTATATGGCGTCAGTTTCTTATCTAATAACTGACGCCTATAGTCCCCTGATGGCGCGTTTTCGGTGGCGCGCGAAGGGTTTGGGCGTCGGTTTGGAAACCGACGCGTAATGGTTGAGCTTTTCGTGTCTCCCACATAGGTGTCGCTTAGAAACCGACACTAAAGGCCTTAAATAACCGACATTAAAGGTTGGTTATGTACTAGTGACATGGCCATGTGCAGTGGAATGTGCAAAAGCGTAGGATTGGTTGGCAGCAAACATAATTTGTTGCTGGTAACAGGGGATGTCTGTTACAGACTGTATAATGATGTTATATCTGCCATAAGAATGCGAATTCCTATATGTTGCTTTTAGCAATTGGTGTATTTAATTACTTAGGCGATCTGTGATGGTCATGTGAAGAGATGTTATGTATGATGAAAGTTGTTGTTATTGGCAAACCAAGTTATGCTATGGGCATGGTATATGGAGTACGCCTTTTGTTACTGTTATTGATTAGTTTGAAATGAACACACTGCATCATAATTTAGTTATATGTGTTAGCTATTGCTTAGTTTACCATCAGATGAACAACTGTATTCATAACGTTACCTGTAAATGTTGATTTTGTTAAAGAATATGGTATCGTTACAGCTAAAATGATGTTGTTATGGGTAACATGATAACAATACAATGTTGTTCCATGTAACATGAGAACAATGCAATGTTGTTATGAACAACTTTATTCTTAACGTTACCTGCTAATTATGAAATTGTTATAGTTAACATGATTTTGCCACGTGTAACATGAGAACAATGCAGTGTTGTTATGACATTGCAATGTTGCCATAATATTATTGTTTTGTATGTCAGTTAACCACAGTAGATTAGTTTTGATACAAATGAGTTTCAATTGTTAATCGAAATGCTCATTGTGTTATATGGAATGCGAAGAATATACTGACAGGTAACATGTATCGTAGACAGTAGTGGTGTAATGTTACAGACAAGGTATTTATTGTTCCATGAATTAATGTATGGTTGTGCACATACGCAACATGTCTGTAGATGAATTAGTCAGTGTTGGTAAAAGGCAGAAGACTAAGGGGCTAAAAACTCAGTGTTCATATCAGAAATTCGATATGGTATTGGGTATGTCAAATGAGTGGCACAAATAATTGCTTAACTCAACTGTGTTTGGTCACTTAATGACATTGAATTTCCCTAAAACATTTGACATTTCTCTGATCAAGTGGCTGATTGAAAAATACTATTCTAAGTCAATGTGTTTTATGTTGGTATGTATGTATGCCCTGAGAGCTAATCATGGAATGATTGGTGGGATACATTAAGATTGATTTGATAAATAGAAAAGGCAAGCTTCCAATTCATTCTGGTTCAGTCAGTTATGAGATAATGACAGAACAAATTGAATGTCTAGAGAATGACAGTACTCAATGACATATGCTTTTAGGTTAAGGAACTAAATGATGAGATCATACAGATGATAAGAGTATACATTCTTGTTATGTCCCTAGTCGGTTGTCATTATGGAAGTTTGATAGACAACAATGACACACAAGACGAGATTGTGTGTTGGTTGATGACATAATCTCATTAGTTATGATATAGTGATATCAAACTAAGCACATATGTACTTGTTAGAGAACAAGTGTATCGGACAGACCCACCGTGACAGTGACACATAGAACCATGACTTGGTAGTCACAGTCAGCTCTCACAGTGATGTGTGACGAACTACTCACGAAAGCAAGATTAACTAAGTGGAAGCGAATATTTTGCAGCGGATTACTGAAAATCACTAAAAATTAAAACTTTTTGCAAAGAGATCTATACATAAGAAATCTCTTTCAACAAGAACCTTTGTATAACATTTACATCATGGTTCAAAAGTACATGACTTGTACCATCTTTCCTTGAGGATTTCAATCATCAGCTGTCTATTAACATTATATACGAACAACATAAAACCTCGAGGCATCAAGCCAAAATCTCAGATCGATTCCGAGGACCTGAGAGTACAGAGACGACACATAGGACTACTATCTATACAAAACTTGGTAGCCAGTGCCTCCAGCTGAGATCTCACTACTGTCTAGGCTGTTGCTCTTCTTTTCATTCAAAAGAGTGTCTTCTTCTTTGTCCGTGTCCACCTAAAAATTTTGGATCCCACGGGGGTGAGACAATTGTAAATTGCCCCAGCGGGAGATATAACTCTCCGCCAAAACACTGTTATAGCAGATTATTAGATTAAAACTGGATAGGAGTTCTTACATATTATCAACAATATTACTCAATGTATAAATAGAGTAAGATAATCTCCTTTCCTAAGGAGAACATTGTATCTACTCATGGTAGATTCATATTCCATTCATCTAATTGCAAGGAATGTAAAGAAATATGAATAACATTATTCATCTAGCGATGCATAAAAGGAATGTAACATCAGCCAATGAGTTTCCGTATTCAGTCCTTAAGCAAACATGTTATACAGCTGATTACATTTTACAATCACATTTATGCCTTGAGGAGATGAGGTATACCGCTCATACTCCAACCGACCATTGCGAAGTCGAAATCGGTACCATACAAGGTCAAAGGTAGAGCCGGCTACCAAGACCTCCCATATCTCGGTCAGTGCGAGATTACATGCAGGACATCTTGTGTCTGTGCTATATATAGCTTTCCAGGGTATACTGGCAACTTCGCTACTAGAGTTACAGTGGCGTGCTGCACTCTCTTCGCGATCGTGAGATTTCATGTTTATCTCCATCGATCCGACATCAACATTATTGGAAGATGTGTACTGCATCTGTCCCAATTTTCGGGAGATTTGTGATACATCTATCCCGGTGCAAGTAATGAAGGATTGAGAGGTTTGTCATTTACCTTTCATCAATTCCCTCACTAGGACGTCAGGATATAGTCGCCCATTGCCCCCACATATTCAAAATATGCATTCCGGGTTTTGCCGTGGAGCACGTGTTTCACCATCACCTATTGCTGACGATGATGGATCTATGGTCAGGGCTCTACATGATATGATTTCACTTGATTAATTAAGTACATTATCATATTCTTTTAGCATCAGTCAAGTTCTCAAGCATAACTTATTCAGACAAATGCCATTAAGAAATAAGTACTATTTTCATCAATCACTTCTCAATCTTTGTAAGACATTGGGATCTCATTCCCTCATTTCTTTTCTTTGAAAGTTCACATCTCTCAACAACATCATCATACTTATCAATTTTGGGTATTCATACCCTCAATCCATCATTATCACTGTTACCACTTGTTAGGTAACCATTACCTCTAAGTCCTCAGACTGAGGTATCCATGATACTTGTTATACAAGTATCCTACATGGCTCACAAGGCCCATTAAGTGTTTTGTCACCTTTCATTAGGCAACAACTTATTCATGGAACTCATAAGGTTCATACACATTTTGCTACTTTTACTAAGCAACAATAACATTAGGCTCATAAGGCCATTCAACATATTTATAATATGAATGTCACAACTCAAATCTAGCTGAGTTCATCAGCTCATGATGTCTACATGATTAATCGACATGATAACAGACATGTAAATCATTGATCACATCATATGAAACAATAGTAACACCATCATCCTTTATCAAGATTAGGGTTATCTATCAAATAGGGCTTTTCATTCCCTTTACTCAAAATTAGGGTTAGGGTTTCCCATCTTTCATTAATTAGGATTTCATGCTCACATTATTAGTTCAATCCTAATATATTGCTCCACACCTCTAGGAGTATTCAAAGATATCATAAGTATTTACTTATGATTACCATTCTCATCATATATCATCAATGATCATCAAGTATAAGTTCATTTCCCATCCTTGTCATGGTATGATTACATCATACTCATTGATTTGGCTTAAACCCATTCTCAAGGTATATTAATCAACATTTATCAAAGTACATTGAGTTCATGACATCTTTATTGTAACAATTACATATCACACACTCCATGTGTTTCTTATCCAAGAATATTGGATTCGAGGCTCATCAAGGTATGTCTACCCTGAAACGCCAAATGTGATATCTATCATGTCTTGATGTATCATTTTCTTCTCATTTCCATCTTATTTAAGTTAATCAACTAAACTTATATTAATGTATTTCCCTCTTGATACTTTATTCACTAACTTGTCACTTTCATCATATGGTACATAGGTCACACATTAGAATTGTCCAACCATCTTTAGTGATATGGACTTATCCCATGATTAGGCATTGTTGATATAGAATAAATCATTATCAACTATTTTAGGTATGTCAACTCTTAGGATGTTATTCACTCCATTATATTATATTGCATACTTCACTCCTAAGAGTTTCATACCCTCATCATTATAAGATGTATAGGATTGTTATACATACATGAATTTAGATATATAATGTTCTAGGCATCATCTTGTCCTTTAGACCCTTATTCATTAGGGTATCAACACTATCATTCATATAGTTTATCAACTTTACCCTTCATGGTTATAACATCCTCATCTTACTTGATTGTAATAACCACATCCTACTTTAGTGTATTGGCCATTATACCATGACTATGGTTGCACATACCATTATATGGCATCATCCTGGATTTAAGTCTCACTTCACATCATTCTTCAGGGTTTTCATAATATTACTCTTAATTAGAGTTTCACATAACATTACCCTAGATTATGGTTTCTCATAACATTACTCTTAAATAAGGATTCTCATAACAATACCCTCAATTGGGATTTATCATGGATTCATCCTCAATTAGGGTTACACATGAAATCATCCTTATGTAGAGTTTATATTCAATAACCCACGATTAGGGTTTACTATTCACATCACTTCACCCTAGATTAGGGTTTATCATTAACATTCCATAGTTAGGGTTTACTATTTACTCCAAGTAGGAATGATCATCAAAGTACCTTGAATTAGGGTTTATTATGTCATTCATTATGAATTAAGATCATACCATCATCATGTATTAGGATTACTTCCATTAATACCTTTAATTAGGGTTATGATTAATTAACCTTCATATTTAGGGTTTCATGATCTCACTATCATGGATCATACCCTAATTAGACATTCATCCATGATAAGAATCCATTACATGATTAACATTCATGTCAGAAGTCGTTTCTCTCATTTTCTATAAGATGATGCTTGCATCAGCCTTGATTAGGCTAAGTCCACTCAACATGAAAGAGAATTGACATATGGGTTATGTCTTAATCACCATGATCATTAAGAATTGATTGCTCAAAGGTTACTAATCACCCTATCACATTAAGGGTACTATTATTATAATCACCCTTGGATTACATCATGTAATTGTTCACTTAAACAATTGACCTTTATTCACCTTAAGTGTTCATACAATTTGGTTGATTACATTTCAAATGATCTTGAACTCTTAGACCTCAAATGGTCTTGACCAATCAGACCTCAAACACTCTTGCTCAATAAACTTCCAAACGGTCTTGGTTACATATTTGAAACCGTTTGGTAAAGGTGACCTTCAAGATTGTTTGCTAAAGGTAAGCCTCAAGATCGTTTGCTAAAGGTAGGCCTCAAGATCATTTGCTAAATTAACTTCTTGAAAATGCATGAAGTCAAACGGTTTGGGATCGTTTGGTCCCAAATGGTCTTGAGACCGTTTGGTCCCAAACGTTCTTGAGACCGTTTGGTCCAAACCTCCTCAAAACCGCATGGAACAAAGATGGTCTCAACTTCTCCAATTAAATTAGGGTTTCCAATGTTGGTTCCTTGAACCATTGAATACATGTAACCAATCATCAATTGGACCTATCCCCATACTTCAATTGAGTTAATTAGGTCATAATTCAACTGATTTGACCCTCAATTGATCATCAATTAGGGTTTGGATGAATTGAATTAGGTTTTCGAATAGATGATCCTTCAACATTAATCAATGTGAGTCTAGTTACTTTGAAACCATTGAACCTTCATCCAAATTGAACATGACCTGACCCCAAACGGTCTTGAGGTCGTTTGGATGACCTCCAAACGGTCTTGAGACCATTTGCCCATGTCAACATAAAAATCCAAGTCAACCATTTAGGGTTTGGTTCATTGGATTGATCACCAAATCAACATTTGATTACACTTCAACATAGTACCTTTAGATCTTCAAACACCTAACCATAGTCAACCCTAGACCTCCGAACGGTCTTGGGTGACCCCCAAACGGTCTTGGGATTGTTTGGATTACCTCCAAATGGTCTTGAGACCATTTTCCCATCACATCATCATTAACCATGTCATTCAGTTAGGGTTTGGACCCTAGGATTGGTCACCAAATCAGCAATTGATTATACTTCAACTTAATATCTTTGGACCTTCAATTGCTCAACCATACCTAACCCTAGACCTCCAAACGGTCTTGGGTGATCACCAAACGGTCTTGAGACCGTTTGGGTGATCCCCTAACGGTTTTGTAACCGTTTGGGTTAATTAACCCAAAGCATCAACTTATTCAACTGCAAAATCAGCACTTAGCCGAATAGGGTTTATACCATATGTTTGAATCTTTAAATACCTATCCATACTCAACGTTAGACCTCCAAACGGTCTTGGTTGACCACCAAACGGTCTTGAGACCGTTTGGGTGATTCCCAAATGGTTTTGAAACCGTTTGGGTCAATCAACCCAAGTTTCAAACTCAATCACTTATGAAATCAGCACTCAACCCGATTAGGGTTTATGTAATTGATGGACCTTCAACTCATGAACCGATTGGAGTCAATCAATAATATTTGATGGGTCATTATCCTAGTTCATTATGAGAAAATTCCCAAATGGTCAACCCTGGTCAACATCACCAAACGGTCTTAAAACGTTTGCTTCTATGCAGTTTAGTGAAACCATTTCATTCCAAACGGTTTGAAACCGTTTGCTCCCAAACAGTTTGTGAAACCGTTTGGACATTTGATTGAAACCGTTTGGTCTAGATATTTGGGGAGGTGTGTGCTTATGATGATGTCATCATCATCAAACTCTAGACCCACGAAACCTTCTGTGATTTCCATGGAGATAGCATCAATCAACCAAATCAATGATTGTAAATAGAGAAATGATCATTATTTGATGGGGGAATTGAATGCAACAACAAAATTAGGGTTTCAAGTTATAAAACCTGCCTCCAAGTGAGCTCAAAAGATCCAAGATCACGCCAACAATGGTGGATGAAGCTTTTGCAACTCCCCTTAGGCTCTTCCTCAAGCTTTTGGTTGAAAAGATTGGCTAGGGTTGAAGAGGAGATCGAAATAAGAAGAAATCAATGATTTATTTTCGATTTCCACCATGGAATCAAGGTGAAATGGGTCAAGAACCTTACCAACAGGTTGGGTGGTCGTCTTCCTGGTCCTCCCTAGCTCCCTTGGTCGGTTTCCAAGCAAAGGGAAGAAGTGGAAACGGAAAAGCCTTTCATTTGGCTTGGAAAGGGTCTTTTTATAAGATATTCAATGAGAGAGAAAATGTTTTATAAAAACTTTTAATTCCAAAATTGTTGCCACCTTCTCCCCCTTGGTTTCTTGTATGCAAAGGCATATCTATACCCACTGATATACCTTCCATTATCCAAGAATTATGGGAAAAGAAATTAAGCACCTTAACCCTTATAATAGTAATTTCCATATTTGAGTGGAAATTCTTTTTCTTATAATAATGGTGAGTGGAGTTTCACCTCCTTAGGATATGCTCGTGCCTTTGCAAGGCTTAAGCTCGTACACACACATCTTAATCCAACCATTTTAATTTTGGTTGAAGGCCCTTCAATTATTTTATTTATTTTTGCATTAATTTGAACTAGGGTTTCAATAAGGCTTAAATCTTGATTATTTTAATATCAAAATTCTCTCTCCTCCAACTTAGTTCAAATGAGGTGCCCCTCTCATTTTATTTGCTCTAAATGATGTAAAGAAACATTAGGGACCTTATTGAAGTGGTAATTTGCATATTGAACCCTAGGTTTTGGGTAAATTGCACATTACACCAAAACTAGGTTTTAATGCACAAGGATTGCTCTACAAGCTTTATCTTAGTGCCCAAGCTTGTGGAATCCATACCACTTCATAATATTCATTCTTATGATGTCTCAACATCAGAGGAACATTTTATCATGTGAAATTTGCAAGTTAACCCCTGAAATTGGGTAATTTGTACTTTAGTCCAAAAGTAACAAAACAATGTTTCAACATAATTCAAAAAGGACTGAAACTAAAATATAAGTTCCTCAAAAGATTTAATTACATTTCAAAAGATAAGAGAAAGCATCTAATAAACTTTATTAGGCAAAACACCTAGGGTTAGTACATAACCCAGGTCAGGGATGTTACAAATTATCCACCCCTTATAAGGATTTCGTCCCCGAAATCCCAGATAAAGGGAAACAAATATTTTTCATGCATCATATCATCATGTCATCACATAACAATTATAGAGACACCATAGATATTTGATCAACAAATAGTTATTTCACACAAGTTTATCATGGAATGGTTCACATGGAACACATACTCCCATGCTTCTTAGTTGATTCAACATTTCTCTTTCAATATTCCAATTATGTTCTAACACCCACTTGGGACTATAAGTCTTTTCATTCAAATGTGTCATCTCATCTGGTGATACAATACTAGCTTTTCTCATTACTTTCACTAGATGTCTTATTAGTTGTACACTCTCTTACCCTGAGGAGAGGTTACTTATCAACTGAGAACTTATCTTAAAGATATCTTCAATTGTTATGTTCATGCAAAGAATAAACCCCTAACAAGTGATGTCCATATTATTTTTACATAATTAATCTGAATTCTTGGTTGACCATTCCAGATAGTCAACATGAACCATATGATATTTCTTTAGATACTAGGATTTCTTACCTTGGTACCTAACACATGTGTTGAAGACACATCACAATTTTGCCTTCCTTTCATCTTGGGACATTACTTATTACACATGTCTTTTCTTTGGAATCCAAAGTTCAAGGTGATCTAATACTTTTCTAAGTATCCATCACATGAACATCTTTATATTATGCACATCAAGCGTCCTAAGACCCACTTGATTGCCATGTCCCTGACAGGAAAGAAAACAAGGATTCATATTACTCTTATTAATTCATGTATTTTCAACTATTCATGAACCATTTACTCTTTGTCTCATCCTAGGTTCCTTGCCTTTTGCATATGAATTTATAAGGATGATTACATAACATTATACTTTCTTTATTATTATCTAGCACGTTTATGATCATCTCATGATCTCATCACATTTCCCATTTCCTCATTATGGAAAGGATCTTTATAATACTTACAACTTTATTGGATGAGATTCATCTCCCTTATTTTCATTCTTATCTTATGAGGAGTATACTTTTTTTCCTCATACAAACATGCTCATATGAGGTTATCTCAGATTTCTCTTTCTTGTGCTTAGGTTATGACACATTTATTCATTTCTTATTTCTTATTTCATGATACTCATTAGATTGTCTCAGAATGACTACTTGATCAGAACAATCAAAAATATTACAATCTAAGAGTTTCCATACTCACTTTATCATCAATAGTTGTATACCTGGCCAGGGTATATAAGTACTGAGATTAAGTAGTATGCACTTTTATACTATCATATTCCTTTCTTTTCATATTATCACAAGTATAAGATTTAACATCACTGGATTTTATCCAGGCATCTCATCAATACTTCATCTTCTTCTCATAGAGGTAAAAGCAACATGAAACATCTATAATGTTTATTATGCAAAATATAAGTCCTAATAGGACTAATCAAAGAAAGCTCAATCAATTACCTTCTCAAATTAACTCAGGAAACCATAAAAAGACATATAAGAATGACATTATTTTGTCTAACCTGTCATGATTCGTGGATTATTCACTGCCTCAGGCTGATTCTGCCTCAGAGGTTGATTCACCATAACATTTCTAGCTGAGAAATCTCTTGTCAAATGTCCAACCTATCTACACAGATAGTAAATTGTGGGTGCCATGTATGGTCTAGAGGGTTCTTTACCCTTTCTAGATGACCATTGCCTTGGTGCACTAGGTCCTGGTTGTACTGGTGGTACCAAAATCTTTCCCTTTTTGGAACTATTAGGCCTCTGTCCCTGGATTTGGATAGGCCTTTTCTCAATTCTCTCTTCCTTGTTCTTTGTTGGACAATTCTTTACAATATGTCCAAGCTTTCTGCACCTATAGAAAATTCTACTTTTGGGTTGAACCCTATTCCTTCCTTCACTATTTATTGATTCAACAGGCTGAGGTTGAGCACAGACTTGTTCTAAGTCCAGAACTTCATCATTTCCCATTACTTCAACCTGCTGTTGTGGATTACATATCCTGTTGATGTCCAAAACATCATCATTAGGGACTGGTAACCTAGGTTGTATTGCTAGAGCTCGACCCACTAAGTACATCATGGTTGCCCTAAGTTCCCCAACAGTGATACCTAAGGATTTCTTATCACAGTTGGATTAGCTAGGGGGTTCTCAGGCAATTGTCCCTCTCTTTCCTGTTCCCCCGCACCTCTTCTTAAGTGCAGCATTGTTGCTTTCTACAGCAAACTCCTCATGTGACCCAGTTATCTTCAAGTTCTCCTCCTCCTATATGAGCAGAAGACACTATCGGATACACTGGAAGACACTAGAACATACTCTACTACCTTAGTCCTATGTCTCTGTAGACTCAGCGAACCTAGAGCTCTGATACCACTATATTGTGACAAACTACTCGTGAAAACAAGATAAACTAAGCGGAAGCGAATCATTTGCAGCAGATTACTGAAAGTCACTAAAAATTAAAACTTTTTGCAAAGAGATCTATACATAAGAAATCTCTTTCAGCAAGAACCTTTGTATAACATTTACATCATGGTTCAAAAGTACATGACTTGTACCATCTTTCCTTGAGGATTTCAATCATCAGCTGTCTATTAACATTATATACGAACAACATAAAACTTCGAGGCATCAAGCCAAAATCTCAAATCGATTCATTAAAACACTAACTATAAACTCTGAGGACCTGAGAGTACAGAGACGACACATAGGACTACTATCTATACAAAACTTGACAGCCAATGCCTCCACCTGAGATCTCACTGCTTTCCAGGTTTTTGCTCTTATTTTCCTTCAAAAGAGTGTCTGCTTCTTTATCCGCGTCCACCTAAAAATGTTGGATCCCACGGGGGTGAGACAATTGTAAATTTCCCTAGCGGGAGATATAACTCTCCGCCAAAACATTGTTATAGCAGATTATTAGATTAAAACTGGATAGGAGTTCTTACATATTATCAGCAATATTACTCAATGTATAAACAGAGTAAGATAATCTCCTTTCCTAAGCAGAACATTACATCTACTCATGGTAGATTCACATTCCATTCATCTAATTGCAAGGAATGTAAAGAAATATGAATAACATTATTCATCTAGAGATGCATAAAAGGAATATAACATCAACCAATGAGTTTCCGTATTCAGTCCTTAAGAAAACATGCTATACAGCTGATTATATTTTACAATCACATTTATGCCCTGAGGAGATGAGGTATACCGCTCGTACTCCAACCGACCATTGCAAAGTCAAAATCGGTACCATACAAGGTCAAAGGTAGAGTCGGCTACCAATACCTCCCATATCTCGGTCAGTGCGAGATTACATGCAAGACATCTTGTGTCTCTGCTATATATAGCTTTCCAGGGTATATTGGCAACTTTGCTATTAGAGTTACAGTGGCATGCTGCACTCTCTTCGCGATCGTGAGATTTCATGTTTATCTTCATCGATCCAACATCAACATTATTGGGAGATGTGTACTACATCTGTCCCAATCTTCAGGAGATTCGTGATACATCCCGGTGCAAGTAATGAAGTATTGAGAGGTTTGTTATTTACCTTTCATCTATTCCCT
Organism: Alisma plantago-aquatica; assembly: GCA_963693085.1. NCBI lineage: Eukaryota > Viridiplantae > Streptophyta > Magnoliopsida > Alismatales > Alismataceae > Alisma > Alisma plantago-aquatica. The sequence goes on along the minus strand of OY856415.1, from coordinate 400,759,500 downwards.
CATTAGGACGTCAGGATACAGTCGCCCATTGCCCCCACATATTCAAAATATACGTTCCGGGTTTTGCCGCAGAGCACCCGTTTCACCATCACCTATTGCTGACGATGATGGATCTATGGTTAGGGCTCTACATGATATGATTTCACTTGATTAATTAAGTACATTATCACATTCTTTTAGCATCAGTCAAGTTCTCAAGCATAACCTATTCAGACAAATGCCATTAAGAAACAAGTACTATTTTCATCAATCACTTCTCAATCTTTGTAAGACATTGGGATCTCAGTCCCTCATTTCTTTTCTTTGAAGTTTCACATCTCTCAACAACATCATCATACTTATCAGTTTTGGGTATTCATACCCTCAATCCATCATTATCACTATTACCACTTGTTAGGTAACCATTACCTCTAAGTCCTCAGACTGAGGTATCCATGATACTTGTTATACAAGTATCCTACATGACTCACAAGGCCCATTAAGTGCTTTGTCACCTTTCATTAGGAAACAACTTATTCATGGAACTCATAAGGTTCTTACACATTTTGCTACTTTTACTAAGCAACAATAACATTAGGCTCATAAGGCCATTCAACATATTTATAATATGAATGTCACAGCTCAAATCTAGCTGAGTTCATCATCTCATGATGTCTACATGATTAATAGACATGATAACAAACATGTAAATCATTTATCACATCATATGAAACAATAGTAACACCATCATCCTTTATCAATATTAGGATTATCTATCAAATAGGGCTTTTCATTCCCTTTACTCAAAATTAGGGTTATGGTTTCCCATCTTTCATTAGTTAGGATTTCATGCTCACATTATTAGTTCAATCCTAATATAATGCTCCACACCTCTAGGAGTATTCAAAGATATGATAAGTATTTACTTATGATTACCATTCTCATCATATATCATCAATGATCATCATTTCAAGGTATAAGTTCATTTCCCATCCTTGTCATGGTAAGATTACATCATACTCATTGATTTGGCTTAACCCCATTCTCAAGGTATATTAATCAACATTTATCAAAGTACATTGAGTTCATTACATCTTTATTGTAACATATACATATCACACACTCCATGTGTTTCTTATCCAAGAATATTGGATTAGAGGCTCATCAAGGTATGTCTACCCTGAAATGCCAAATGTGATATCTATCATGTCTTGATGTATCACTTTCTTCTCATTCCATCTTATTTAAGTTAATCAACTAACCTTGTATTAAGGTATTTCCCTCTTAATACTTTATTCACTAACTTGTCACTTTCATCATATGGTACATAGGTCACACATTAGAATTGTCCAACCATCTTTAGTGATATAGACTTATCCCATGATTAGGCATTGTTGATATAGGATAAATCATTATCAACTATTTTAGGTATTCAACTCTTAGGATGTTATTCACTCCATTATATAATATTGCATACTTCACTCCTAAGAGTTTCATACCCTCATCATTATAAGATGTATATGATTGTTACACATATATGAATTTAGATATATAATGTTCTAGGCATCATCTTGTCCTTTAGACCCTTATTCATTAGGGTATCAACACTATCATTCATATAGTTTATCAACTTTACCCTTCATGGTTATAACATCCTCATCTTACTTGATTGTAATAACCACATACTACTTTAGTGTATTGGCCATTATACCATGACTATGGTTGCACATACCATTATATGGCATCATCCTGGATTTAAGTCTCACTTCACATCATTCTTCAGGGTTTTCATAATATTACTCTTAATTAGGGTTTCACATAACATTACCCTAGATTATGGTTTCTCATAAAATTACTCTTAATTAAGGATTCTCATAAGATTACCCTCAATTGGGATTTATCATGGATTCATCCTCAATTAGGGTTACACATGAAATCATCCTTAATTAGAGTTTATATTCAATAACCCACGATTAGGGTTTACTATTCACATCACTTCACCCTAGATTAGGGTTTATCATTAACATTCCATAGTTAGGGTTTACTATTTACTCCAACTAGGAATGATCATCAAAGTACCCTGAATTAGGGTTTATTATGCCATTCATTATGAATTAAGATCATACCATCATCATGTATTAGGATTACTTTCATTAATACCTTTAATTAGGGTTATGATTCATTAACCTTCATATTTAGGGTTTCATGATCTCACTATCATGGATCATACCCTAATTAGACATTCATCCATGATAAGAATCCATTACATGATTAACATTCATTTAAGAAGTCTTCTCTCTCATTTTCTATAAGATGATGCTTGCATCAGCCTTGATTAGGCTAAGTCCACTCAACATGAAAGAGAATTGACATATGGGTTATGTCTTAATCACCATGATCATTAAGACTTGATTGCTCAAAGGTTACTAAATACCCTATCACATTAAGGGTACTATTATTATAATCACCCTTGGATTACATTATGTAATTGTTCACTTAAACAATTGACCTTTATTCACCTTAAGTGTTCATACAAATTGGTTGATTACATTTCAAATGATCTTGAACTCTTAGATCTCAAACAGTCTTGACCAATCAAACCTCAAACGCTCTTGCTCAATAAACTTCCAAACGGTCTTGGTTACATATTTGAAACCGTTTGGTAAAGGTGACCTTCAAGATCGTTTGCTAAAGGTAAGCATCAAGATCATTTGTTAAAGGTAAGCCTCAAGATCGTTTGCTAAAGGTAAGCCTCAAGATCGTTTGCTAAAGTAACTTCTTGAAAACGCATGAACTCAAACGATTTGGGATCGTTTGGTCCCAAACGGTCTTGAGACCATTTGGTCCCAAATGGTCATGAGACCATTTGGACTCAAACGATCTTGAGACTGTTTGGTCCAAACCTCCTGAAAACCGCATGGACCAAAGATGGTCTCAACTTCTCCAATTAAATTAGGGTTTCCAATGTTGGTTCCTTCAACCGTTGAATACATGTAACCAATCATCAATTGGACCTGTCCCCATACTTCAATTGAGTTAATTAGGTCATCATTCAACTGATTTGACCCTCAATTGACACTAAATTGATCATTAATTAGGGTTTGGATCAATTGAATTAGGGTTTGGAATTGATGATCCTTCAACATTAATCAATGTGAGTCTAGTTACTTTGAATCCATTGAACCTTCATCCAAATTGAACATGACCTGACCCCAAACGGTCTTGAGGTCGTTTGGATGACCTCCAAACGGTCTTGAGACCGTTTTCCCAAGTCAACATCAAAATCAAAGTCAACCATTTAGGGTTTGGTTCATTGGATTGATCACCAAATCAGCATTTGATTGCACTTCAACTTAGTACCTTTAGATTTTCAAACACCTAACCATAGTCAACCCTAGACCTCCAAACGGTCTTGGGTGACCCCCAAACGGTCTTGGGATCGTTAGGATGACCTCCAAACGGTCTTGAGACCGTTTGCCCATCACATCATCATTAACCATGTCATTCAATTAGGGTTTGGACCCTAGGATTGGTCACCAAATTAGCAATTGATTATACTTCAAATTAATATCTTTGGACCTTCAATTGCTCAAACATACCTAACCCTAGACCTCCAAACGGTCTTGGGTGATCACCAAACAGGATTGAGACCGTTTGGGTGATCCCCAAATGGTTTTGAAACCGTTTGGGTCAATTAACCCAAAGCATCAACTTATTCAATTGCAAAATCAGCACTTAGCCGATTAGGGTTTATACCATATGTTTGGATCTTTAAATACCTATCCATACTCAACCCTAGACCTCCAAACGGTCTTGGTTGACCTCCAAACGGTCTTGAGACCCTTTGGTTTTGAAACCGTTTGGGTCAATCAACCCAAGTTTCAAACTCAATCACTTATGAAATCAGCACTCAACCCGATTAGGGTTTAGGTAATTGATGGACCTTCAACTCATGAACCGATTGGAGTTAATCAATAATAATTGATGGGTCATTACCTAGTTCATTATGAACAAATTTCCAAATGGTCAACGCTGGTCAATATCACCAAACGGTCTTAAATGGTTTGCTTCTATGTAGTTTAGTGAAACCATTTCATTCCAAATGGTTTGAAACCGTTTGCTCCCAAACAGTTTGTGAAACCGTTTGGACATTTGATTGAAACTGTTTGGTCAGGATATTTGGGGAGGTGTGTGCTTATGATGATTTCATCATCATCAAGCTCTAGACCCACGAAACCTTCTGTGATTTCCATGGAGATAGCATCAATCAACCAAATCAATGATTGTAAATAGAGAAATGATCATTATTTGATGTGGAATTGAATGCAATAACAAAATTAGGGTTTCAAGTTACAAAACCCGCCTCCAAGTGAGATCCAAAGCTCCAAGATCACGCCAAAAATGGTGTATGAAGCTTTTGCAACTCCCCTTAGGCTCGTCCTCAAGCTTTTGGTCGAAAAGATTGGTTAGGGTTGAAGAGGAGATCGAAATAAGAAGAAATCAATGATTTATTTTCGATTTCCACCATGGAATCAAGGTGAAATGGGTCAAGAACCTTACCAATGTTGACCTAGGTGTTGCACATTGCCCATATTTTGATAATGACTTAACCATTCCATTCATATGTATCTAACAAATCTATTTGAGATCATTGCAGATATTAGATACAAGAAAAGAATCACTTTTATCTCCATAGCTTCTCTTCCGGCACATGCAAAACATGTGACTTTTAACCGCTTTGTAATATAGCCCTTAGAGGCTTAGAACATTTTATGTAATCACTCATAATCATGTTTTGCATTGTATCTAAGATGGATAAAATGATTGGGACTCAAAAATCCATCGTTTGTACAGTTTATGAAAATTCCAAAATACCCTTAACAGGGATTTTGTCGGCCGAATTACAAACTCGGCCGATCCATGTATTGTGGAATTTTCTGGGCTGTCGGCCGAGTTTCCAACTCAGCCGATCCCTGTTCGGTCGAGTTTCAATGATAGGAAACTCGGCCGATCCACTGGTCAGTCAAGACTGAAGGTCGACTGATCGGTCGAGTTTCCCCATGGAAACTCGGCCGACAGTCTGCCTCTCAGACTTGTCGCCTAGTGTGTCGGCCGAGTTGCCTTTAATGAAACTCGGCCGATCGAACTGTACTGGAATGCAGAAAAAGCAATTCCAACCGTTGGAGGAGTTGGTGGGACTCAAAATAGATCCGTTGCAAGTTGTAAAACGGCTAGTTTGTGCCACTTAACTCACCCAACCTCAAAGGGACACCCTCAACTATAAATAGGACCTCTTGGACTTCATTCCAAGGTTGCTCATTCACATATGCTTGGTCCTTGCCTTAGTTGAGTGGTTTCTAATCCTTTGAGCCCCTTTCTCTCTCTACCTTCAAAGCAAATTCGTGAGTATGAGTGAGTTAGGATCCCATGTATGAGAGCTATCATTTGTAATCTTGTAAAGCTCTCCTTTCCACTTCTCCCATCTCCATTCTCTATGAAGATTGATTGAAGTTTCTTCTCCGAGTGAAAGAGAAGAAGGTTGCTGTTCTTCCCCAAGTGAAGGAGAAGAAGGCTAGCTGCTCCAGGCCTCCGAGTGAAGGAGGAAGGTGCTAAAGCTCTCCAAGTGAAGGAGAGGTGCAAGGCAAAGCTCAAGCAAGATGGGTAATTCCTGCAAGGCCGAAGACTAGAGCAAGAGTAGGTAAGTCCTTTGAAGAAGGCTGAAGACTACTTGCTTGGTGGGTAAGTCCTTGGTGAGGTAGAAGATCTTGGCTTGATATATAAGTCCTTGGATGGTTGGTTGTTGTAGCTTGTAATCTTATTGTGTGATATATATATAAGAGAACCAAGTTACAAATCCTAGAGTCTAACCAACTCTAGGTAGTGGACTGACATTGCTCCTAAGTTTAGGACATGGAACCACTCTAAACCACCTGTCCAAGTGCATGATTTCCTTGTCTCTTATCCTTGCTTTGTATGCTAGTTTAGGACATCAAATTGCTGTTTTGAATTGTGTTCTGCACTTAATATAATTTGGTGGTCTAATCACTTTTGTGAAGTTTGTGAAGCTCTATTCAACCCCCCCTTCTAGAGCCCATTGATCCAACAAGTGGTATCAGAGCAGGTCTTCTCCAAGCTACTTCAACAAGTAGGAGAAGATGGGCGATTCAGCTCTTGGGTCACTCAATCTTGAAGGAAGCTTCTCCATGAGACCCCCGGTCTTCGACGGCACAAACTTCCTATATTGGAAGAGAAGGATGCAATTCTACATCCAAGGTGTGAGCTACGAGATGTGGAAGATAGTCCATCTCAAGTATGAAGAGCCAAAGGGGGACATCACCACGTGGACGGAAGACGAGATGAAGCGTGCTCAACTCAATGCTAAAGCCATTAGCATCATCTACGCCGCCCTCTCTCCATCGGAGTTCAACCGCATCTCTTCATGGGACACGGCTCATGAGATTTGGCACAAGCTATGTGTCACATATGAAGGGACGGAGCAAGTCAAGGAGGCCAAAATCTATATGCTTGGTGGCCTACTTGAGAATTTCAAGATGGGGAAGAATGAAAGAGTTGCGGACATGTACACAAGGCTAAACGTCATCCTCAACAGTCTTGCAGCCCTTGGGAGTGTCATGGATAGAGGTACCATCAATGCAAAGATCTTGAGATCTCTTCCAAAGAGATGGGAGCCAAAGGTCACTTCAATTGAAGAAGTCTACAAGCTGAGCGAGTTGTCAACCGAGGAGCTGGTTGGTAATCTCCAAGCACATGAACCAAGGCTCGACAAGCAAGAGGAAGAGGAGAAAAGAGAAGAGAAGGAGTCCAAGAAGATGAAGGACACAGCCTTCAAAGCTCAAGTTGAAGAAATGATGCGGCAACAACAACTTGCCATGAAGTCTCCCTGCCCTTCCTCAAGCGAAGATGAAGGTGCAAATGATCATGAAGCCAACTATTCAAAAGGAAGACACTTCAAGGGCAAGCCATCATCCTCCACTCCTAGATGCTACGAATGTGGTCAAAAGGGCCACTACAAGAATGACTGCCCAAAAGCCAAGAAGGGCTATCATAAGAGCAGCCACAAGAAGGATGACAAATACAAAAGAGAAGCCAAATACAAGAAGAAGAACAAGAAGGAGAGAAGACCCAAAGATGCAGCTCATGCGGCATGGGAGGAGTCCTCTACTTCAAGTTCCTAAAGCTCCGAGGATGGTGAATGTCACCTTGCACTCATGGCTTCTACTAGTGAAGAAGTAATTGAGGTAAGTGAGGTAAGCAAGGTAAGTGATGAAAGTTTACTTGATTTATCTAAGGAAACCCTCATTGAAATGCTTAATGATTGTCAATCATCTTTTGCTAAATGTAAAGCTAAAAGAAAAAGATTAGGAAAGATAATTGATGATCTCTATGCCAAGATTGACATTCTAGATCAAAATGAGAAATTACATCTTGATAGCATAGATTCTTTACAAGGGCAATTTCTAGACCTTGAACTTCAATACAATGGAGTAGAGGTTGAGAATGGTACTTATCTTAAAACTATTGAAAATCTTAAGATAGAGAACCAAAATTGCCTAGATGAGCTAGATGTTCTAAAAACTGAAAATGTTGAACTTAAGCTTATTGATGATGCTAGAAGAAATGAAGTGTATGCTTATCAAAGAGAAATTGTTGTCCTTAAATCTGAAAATGCTAAACTTCTTGCACAAACAAATGATTTATCTTCTAGACCTATCTTGCCTAGAAATGAAGTTGCTAACTTAACTCTTGAAAAAGACTCTCTTCTTACTAAAGCCCTCTGTCTTGAGGCCGACCTGTTGCATGCTAGAGAAGATCTTGCTAGTTTATCTACTACCATTACAAATCTTAGTGATGATAATGCTAAATTAAGATCTACTTTGCAAAGGTTTCTTTCGGGTAAGAAGTCTCTAAATGATGTTCTAGAGCACTCTACCAAACAAGTTGGTACTAGTGGTCTAGGATACAATGCGACTACTCCAAAAGGTAAGAAGAAGAAAAAGGGTAAGAAAAAGAGTGTGGAAACTCCAATTTTCAATGGAGAGTCTTCCGGCTCTAAAAATCCCATGGTATGTATGCATTGCAAATGTGATGATCATTATTCTACCTATTGTCCTTACAAGCCTAAGGGGACCAACCCAAATATGAAATGGGTCCCCAAGCTAACCCCGGACCCCAAAGTTTGAGTTGGGTTCCGACATCCTCTTTTCTTGCAGGTCACAAAGAAATGGATTGTTGATAGTGGCTGCTCTAAGCACATGACTGGAGAAATCAGCCATTTCAACAAATTTGTGAAGAAGAAAGGAGGATCGGTAACCTTTGGGGACAACAAAAAGGGTAAGGTTATATGTGAGGGTGATGTAGGTAATGATTTGTGCATTAAAAATGTTTTGCTTGTTGATGGCCTACATCACAACTTGATTAGTGTGAGCCAATTATGTGATAATGGTTATCTTGTGCTCTTTACTTCCTTAGAATGCTTGCTTCTAGATTCCCTGTCCTATAATGTCATATATAAGGGAACTAGAAATGGTAATCTATATGTGATAGTTCTTGATGATTTAAAGCCCATACTAAATAGATGCTTAGTCGTGGATAAAAACGATCTTTCGCTTTGGCATCGACGTTTGGGTCATGTGAACTTGCATCAAATGAAGAAACTAGACAAAAAGGACTTGGTTCGAGGACTTCCCAAATTGGATTTTGAAAAGGATGAGGAATGTCAACCTTGTACCCAAGGGAAACAAACCAAATCCTCTTTCAAGTCCAAAGGGGTCATGAGTACCAAGAGAGTTCTAGAGCTTCTTCATATTGATCTCTTCGGACCTATGAGAACACAAACGCTTCGCGGCTCCAAGTATTGTCTTGTTATCGTCGATGATTTTTCTAGATATACTTGGACTTTCTTTCTTGTTTCCAAAAGCGACACCCTTGACGTTTTCTCGAGCTTTTGCAAACGAGTCGAAAACGAAGCTTCTTGTCATGTTGTTTCCATCCGTAGTGATCATGGGGGAGAGTTTGAAAATGATCTTTTTGAACGCTTTTGTGAAAAATCAGGTTATTCGCACAATTTCTCTTCTCCTCGCACACCCCAACAAAATGGAGTTGTTGAGAGGAAGAATAGATCGCTACAGGAAATGGCTAGGACCATGCTTCTTGAGTATGACACTCCTAAGAAGTTTTGGGCTGAAGCCGTTAGCACCTCATGTTTTGTGCAAAACCGAGTTTTCACTCATCCGACTTTTAAGAAAACCCCCTATGAGCTATGGCGTGGTAGGAAGCCGTCGATTGATTTCTTTCATGTGTTTGGATGTCCATGTTTTGTTTTGAACACCAAGGACTCTCTCGACAAGTTTGATCCTAAATCCTACAAGGCTTTCTTCCTAGGCTATAGCACTACTAGCAGGGCTTTTAGAGTGTTTAACATTGAACTATCTAAAATAGAAGAATCCATAAATGTTAAATTTATTGAAACTAACCCTGGTATTGGCAAGCATTTGGGTGATGATGATGTTGCAGATGAAATCATTCCTATCTTAAAAGAGCTCAACATCAAAGACAAAGGCAAGCAGGTTGAAGAAGAAGAAAAAGAAGAAGAAAGAAAGGATCCCACTCCCCGCTTTGCAAAAAATCACCCCAAGGAGTTGATCATTGGCAATCCGTTTGAAAGAGTGAGGACACGGGCTGCACACAACAAAGAACAAGCAGATAGTGCCTTCATCTCTCAACTGGAGCCAAAGAACATCAAGGAGGCCCTTGGTGATGATGAGTGGATCCTTGCCATGCAAGAAGAGCTTGAGCAGTTCGAGAAGAACCGTGTGTGGACCTTAGTGCCAAGACCAAATGATAGAAAGATCATTGGTACCAAATGGGTCTACCGCAACAAGCTTGATGAGCAAGGAAAAGTGGTAAGGAACAAAGCAAGGTTAGTAGCTCAAGGTTATAATCAACAAGAAGGTATTGATTTTGATGAAACCTATGCTCCTGTTGCTAGATTAGAATCTATTCGTATGATACTTGCCTTTGCTAGTCATAAAAATTTCTTGCTTTATCAAATGGATGTTAAAAGTGCGTTTTTGAATGGTACAATCGAGGAGGAAGTATATGTTGCTCAACCTCCGGGCTTTGAAAATGATAAGTTACCCAATCATGTGTATTTCTTGCAAAAAGCTCTCTACGGACTCAAACAAGCACCTCGAGCTTGGTATGAGAAACTAAAGAACTTTTTGTTAGATAACGGGTATATCATGGGAAAAGTTGATTGTACTTTGTTTCTAAAACACACTTCTACCCATTTTCTCATAATTCAAATATATGTGGATGATATTATATTTGGCGGAACTGACCTTGATCTTTGCAAAGAGTTTGGTTCTCTTATGCAGAGTGAATTCGAGATGAGTATGATGGGTGAGCTGACCTTCTTCCTAGGCTTCCAAATCAAACAAACCAAGGAGGGTAACTTCATCAACCAAGGCAAATACACACTTGAACTTCTTAAACGCTTTGGGATGGAGAACATGAAGCCAATGGATACGCCCATGTCAAACACTGCAAAACTTGACAAGGATGAAGAAGGTGAGAAGGTAGATGAGAAGCTCTATAGAGGTATGATCGGAAGTTTACTTTACTTAACTGCCTCTAGACCTGATATAATGTTTAGTGTTGGCTTGTGTGCTCGCTTTCAATCAAGCCCTAGGAAATCACATCTTATTGCTGTCAAGAGGATTTTGAGGTACTTAGCCAAAACTCCAAACTTTGGACTATGGTACCCTAAGTCAAGGGACTTTACTCTTGTAGCATATAGTGATGCTGACTACGCAGGTTGCTTGATTGATAGAAAGTGCACAAGTGGCACTTGCTTCCTCTTTGGACCATGCTTGGTGTCTTGGTTCTCCAAGAAACAGAGCACAGTGGCATTATCAACTACCGAAGCTGAATACATTGCAGCCGGAAGTTGTTGTGCCCAGGTCCTATGGATGAAGCAAATGCTCCAAGACTTTAACATTCATTTTGATGCTTCTCCTATTTTCTGTGATAATACTAGTGCAATAAATCTTTCTTATAATCCAATATTGCATAGTAGAGCTAAACACATAGAAGTTCGCCATAATTTTCTCCGTGATCACATTGTCAAAAAGGATATTTATATCACACATGTGGATACGGAAAATCAGTTGGCGGACATTTTCACTAAACCGCTTGCTAGAGAACAATTTAATTTTATTAGATCAAAATTGCTTATAACCTCTCTTGATGATGTTGAATTGCTCTCTAATTAGTTGGTTACATCTTATGTGTGTTGCTCTTGCTTATAAATGCTTTGATTGCTCAAAATGCGTGTTTTTGATAAAATTTTATCTTGTTTCTATCTCTTCTTCGGGCTTTTCTCGCAAATCGGGTTTTAATCGACAAATAGTACCCTATGATGATGGGAATGTGCCTAAATATGCTTAATATACAATCTAGTCCAATCAGAAAAATTGCGTTAGGTCATTTGAGGCTAGGACTAGATTCTAGGTTTTTCCCACATCAGAGTTTTTGTCGGCCGAGTTGGAAACTCGGCCGATCGGTCGGGACAGGGCACCTGTGTGTTCTGTCGGCCGAGTTTCCTCTCCCTGGAACTCGGCCGATCGACGGAAGACGGGTTTAATATATATAGGAATCGGCCGACTTGCTCCCTCTCAACTAGAGCAAAGTCGACCGAACCCTAGCCGCCCAGCTCGACCCTTCCTCCCCTGGTGCTCTCCTCTCTCTCTCCGGCCGTTTTTGCCCCCAAATCGGTTCGTTCGTGTGTCCTTGCTGCTCTTGAGGTGCCTCCTGTTCTCTCTCTCCACGTGGATCGGCTCCGTTGCCTCGTTCTCCTCTCCCATGAGGTCCCAACGCCGAAAACGTGCTGTTCCTCTCCCTTCCCCTGCGGTTCCTCTAGCGCCGAGGTATATGTCGTTTGATAATCTATCTTTTGTCGACAATGCTGCGGTTGCTCGCTACAAAGAGCTCCTTCCTCGCTCTCCCTTTCCTTTTCGAGCTCTTTATCAGCCCCATAGCTTTCACGCCGACCTTTTCGACGCTTGTAAAATCTTTCGCACACATCATCTTGAAGCCTTTTGTATTGAGGATGCCCGTTTTCATAATCTCAAGTATAGCACCAAAGCCGTCCGTCAATTCTACACTAACTTGCGGTGGAATTACGACTCTTTGGTTCCCCCTTCGGACACCTCAATCGTTTTGACGTCTATGATCGCCGGCCAGCCTTTTCATATCACCGAACGATCTTTCAATCTTTATCTCAACGGAGATGTGGGCACGGCGTCGTGGATTTCCGATTACCCAAATTATTTTGATCTTCTGCACCCCGAGGACATCTATAAGGCACTCGAGGTTGACTTGACTGACATTCATAAGTTTCTCAAGCTCCCCGATTTTCCCTATAGAAAGAAGGGCACTTTGCCATCGTCCGCCCTGTCCTCCTCTCGCCGTGTTTTGGCGTTCGTTCTCAGCTGCAATGTCCACCCCAAGAAAAACCAAACGGACATCGCTGAGAACACAACTATGATGATGTATCTGCTTTTGAACAACCATGGAGTCAAATGGGCCCGGTATATCCTTCACCACATGACCTGTTTTGACTCCGGAAAGAACACAAAGGGCACCCATCTTCCTTATCCTGCCCTAATTTGTGGTCTTTTCCAATCTGCTACTGGTAAATCTCTTTTCACCGACTTTCTCTATCGTCCTGATCGGAAAGGAGTTTATATCAGTGAGACCACTCTTCAGAAGAGTGTCCCTACCTCTGGTGCATCATCTTCTTCTGCTCCACCACCACCTCCACCTCCACCATCATCTTATGCTCCACCACCTCCACCCTCCACAGCTGCACCACCTCCTCCTGAGCCATCTTTCCGACCTCCTCCGCAGCCGGCTTATGCTGACTTCCATGTCTCCAATGAGGCCCTCATGGGGTACCTCATGCATCAGCAAGCCTACAACTTGCAGGTCCAGCAACATCACCATCAGGATCTGTGCCACATCATGTCGTCCATGTCTCTGTCTTGCCCTCAGCCCTACCCCACCTACGAGCCCTACCCCGGTGGCGACTACGCATCTTATGCGTATAGTCAGTTCTACCCACCTCCACCACCCTCTGCTTCCGCTGATCACTCTGCAGGTGGATACACTCACTCTTCACCGGTTCTGGCGCTTCCAGGTGGCCGTTTGTCTGAGCTTCTGGCTCAGTACTCTTCTTCTGCTCCCCCCATTGAGGTTGCTTATGAGCTACATGCTCTTGGCATGACTTGGGCTGAGCAGAGTGCGCGGTGGCCTGGACGTGCTTTTGGTCCTCCCGACGAGGATATGGCTGATCAGGATGATGCTGACACTGATGCTGATGAGGCTACTGCGACGGATGCCGAAGACGATGATGATGACGATGCCGATGCTGAAGACGAGGCTACACCAGCTGCTGCTCCTCCTTCCGATGATGGCGATGAGGACTACCAGCCCGACGAGGACATGGAGGCTGCCGTTGATGATGTTGACATAGATTAGTATAGCTTAGAGTAGATGTGTCTAGATTAGTCTCGGATGACCATGATATATCTTTTTGGACTATGATTGTATTATTTACATTAGGCACATCATCTGAGTTGTACTATTGCTACTCCATTCGTTCGTGTAGTTTTTGTCTTATGCTTTCTTTTGGAAACACTTTGTATGGTTTATCTTATAGTGTGTTCCATATTTTGATGAATGACAGGTTTCTGATTTCATGTTTTATCTTGATATTTATCTGCTTCTCTATGTTTTGGTTGATTGAGTGTTTGGAGAAGACCTTGCTTTTATGCTCTTCTACACCCCCCCTGCCTTTTTGAGATGACAAAGGGGGAGAAAGACCTCAATCATATTGTTTTTATTGCTTGTATGGTTCTTTTCTTGTCTATAAACTGAAATGCATCTAGACTTGTTTAGAATCATATAGTATCTATATATGCTATGTCTGCTTGTGTGTTAACTAACTATGCAGGAACGAGTAAGCATGAATTGAGGGGGAGCATTACAAATTGAGCATATTTGCATCCCCTTGCAATTCCCTAAAGAAAAGGTATAATTTTCAAATTCTTTTCAATATGTTGAGGAATGGTTTGTCATTGTCAAAAAGGGGGAGAATGTTGACCTAGGTGTTGCACATTGCCCATATTTTGATAATGACTTAACCATTCCATTCATATGTATCTAACAAATCTATTTGAGATCATTGCAGATATTAGATACAAGAAAAGAATCACTTTTATCTCCATAGCTTCTCTTCCGGCACATGCAAAACATGTGACTTTTAACCGCTTTGTAATATAGCCCTTAGAGGCTTAGAACATTTTATGTAATCACTCATAATCATGTTTTGCATTGTATCTAAGATGGATAAAATGATTGGGACTCAAAAATCCATCGTTTGTACAGTTTATGAAAATTCCAAAATACCCTTAACAGGGATTTTGTCGGCCGAATTACAAACTCGGCCGATCCATGTATTGTGGAATTTTCTGGGCTGTCGGCCGAGTTTCCAACTCAGCCGATCCCTGTTCGGTCGAGTTTCAATGATAGGAAACTCGGCCGATCCACTGGTCAGTCAAGACTGAAGGTCGACTGATCGGTCGAGTTTCCCCATGGAAACTCGGCCGACAGTCTGCCTCTCAGACTTGTCGCCTAGTGTGTCGGCCGAGTTGCCTTTAATGAAACTCGGCCGATCGAACTGTACTGGAATGCAGAAAAAGCAATTCCAACCGTTGGAGGAGTTGGTGGGACTCAAAATAGATCCGTTGCAAGTTGTAAAACGGCTAGTTTGTGCCACTTAACTCACCCAACCTCAAAGGGACACCCTCAACTATAAATAGGACCTCTTGGACTTCATTCCAAGGTTGCTCATTCACATATGCTTGGTCCTTGCCTTAGTTGAGTGGTTTCTAATCCTTTGAGCCCCTTTCTCTCTCTACCTTCAAAGCAAATTCGTGAGTATGAGTGAGTTAGGATCCCATGTATGAGAGCTATCATTTGTAATCTTGTAAAGCTCTCCTTTCCACTTCTCCCATCTCCATTCTCTATGAAGATTGATTGAAGTTTCTTCTCCGAGTGAAAGAGAAGAAGGTTGCTGTTCTTCCCCAAGTGAAGGAGAAGAAGGCTAGCTGCTCCAGGCCTCCGAGTGAAGGAGGAAGGTGCTAAAGCTCTCCAAGTGAAGGAGAGGTGCAAGGCAAAGCTCAAGCAAGATGGGTAATTCCTGCAAGGCCGAAGACTAGAGCAAGAGTAGGTAAGTCCTTTGAAGAAGGCTGAAGACTACTTGCTTGGTGGGTAAGTCCTTGGTGAGGTAGAAGATCTTGGCTTGATATATAAGTCCTTGGATGGTTGGTTGTTGTAGCTTGTAATCTTATTGTGTGATATATATATAAGAGAACCAAGTTACAAATCCTAGAGTCTAACCAACTCTAGGTAGTGGACTGACATTGCTCCTAAGTTTAGGACATGGAACCACTCTAAACCACCTGTCCAAGTGCATGATTTCCTTGTCTCTTATCCTTGCTTTGTATGCTAGTTTAGGACATCAAATTGCTGTTTTGAATTGTGTTCTGCACTTAATATAATTTGGTGGTCTAATCACTTTTGTGAAGTTTGTGAAGCTCTATTCAACCCCCCCTTCTAGAGCCCATTGATCCAACAAGTGGTATCAGAGCAGGTCTTCTCCAAGCTACTTCAACAAGTAGGAGAAGATGGGCGATTCAGCTCTTGGGTCACTCAATCTTGAAGGAAGCTTCTCCATGAGACCCCCGGTCTTCGACGGCACAAACTTCCTATATTGGAAGAGAAGGATGCAATTCTACATCCAAGGTGTGAGCTACGAGATGTGGAAGATAGTCCATCTCAAGTATGAAGAGCCAAAGGGGGACATCACCACGTGGACGGAAGACGAGATGAAGCGTGCTCAACTCAATGCTAAAGCCATTAGCATCATCTACGCCGCCCTCTCTCCATCGGAGTTCAACCGCATCTCTTCATGGGACACGGCTCATGAGATTTGGCACAAGCTATGTGTCACATATGAAGGGACGGAGCAAGTCAAGGAGGCCAAAATCTATATGCTTGGTGGCCTACTTGAGAATTTCAAGATGGGGAAGAATGAAAGAGTTGCGGACATGTACACAAGGCTAAACGTCATCCTCAACAGTCTTGCAGCCCTTGGGAGTGTCATGGATAGAGGTACCATCAATGCAAAGATCTTGAGATCTCTTCCAAAGAGATGGGAGCCAAAGGTCACTTCAATTGAAGAAGTCTACAAGCTGAGCGAGTTGTCAACCGAGGAGCTGGTTGGTAATCTCCAAGCACATGAACCAAGGCTCGACAAGCAAGAGGAAGAGGAGAAAAGAGAAGAGAAGGAGTCCAAGAAGATGAAGGACACAGCCTTCAAAGCTCAAGTTGAAGAAATGATGCGGCAACAACAACTTGCCATGAAGTCTCCCTGCCCTTCCTCAAGCGAAGATGAAGGTGCAAATGATCATGAAGCCAACTATTCAAAAGGAAGACACTTCAAGGGCAAGCCATCATCCTCCACTCCTAGATGCTACGAATGTGGTCAAAAGGGCCACTACAAGAATGACTGCCCAAAAGCCAAGAAGGGCTATCATAAGAGCAGCCACAAGAAGGATGACAAATACAAAAGAGAAGCCAAATACAAGAAGAAGAACAAGAAGGAGAGAAGACCCAAAGATGCAGCTCATGCGGCATGGGAGGAGTCCTCTACTTCAAGTTCCTCAAGCTCCGAGGATGGTGAATGTCACCTTGCACTCATGGCTTCTACTAGTGAAGAAGTAATTGAGGTAAGTGAGGTAAGCAAGGTAAGTGATGAAAGTTTACTTGATTTATCTAAGGAAACCCTCATTGAAATGCTTAATGATTGTCAATCATCTTTTGCTAAATGTAAAGCTAAAAGAAAAAGATTAGGAAAGATAATTGATGATCTCTATGCCAAGATTGACATTCTAGATCAAAATGAGAAATTACATCTTGATAGCATAGATTCTTTACAAGGGCAATTTCTAGACCTTGAACTTCAATACAATGGAGTAGAGGTTGAGAATGGTACTTATCTTAAAACTATTGAAAATCTTAAGATAGAGAACCAAAATTGCCTAGATGAGCTAGATGTTCTAAAAACTGAAAATGTTGAACTTAAGCTTATTGATGATGCTAGAAGAAATGAAGTGTATGCTTATCAAAGAGAAATTGTTGTCCTTAAATCTGAAAATGCTAAACTTCTTGCACAAACAAATGATTTATCTTCTAGACCTATCTTGCCTAGAAATGAAGTTGCTAACTTAACTCTTGAAAAAGACTCTCTTCTTACTAAAGCCCTCTGTCTTGAGGCCGACCTGTTGCATGCTAGAGAAGATCTTGCTAGTTTATCTACTACCATTACAAATCTTAGTGATGATAATGCTAAATTAAGATCTACTTTGCAAAGGTTTCTTTCGGGTAAGAAGTCTCTAAATGATGTTCTAGAGCACTCTACCAAACAAGTTGGTACTAGTGGTCTAGGATACAATGCGACTACTCCAAAAGGTAAGAAGAAGAAAAAGGGTAAGAAAAAGAGTGTGGAAACTCCAATTTTCAATGGAGAGTCTTCCGGCTCTAAAAATCCCATGGTATGTATGCATTGCAAATGTGATGATCATTATTCTACCTATTGTCCTTACAAGCCTAAGGGGACCAACCCAAATATGAAATGGGTCCCCAAGCTAACCCCGGACCCCAAAGTTTGAGTTGGGTTCCGACATCCTCTTTTCTTGCAGGTCACAAAGAAATGGATTGTTGATAGTGGCTGCTCTAAGCACATGACTGGAGAAATCAGCCATTTCAACAAATTTGTGAAGAAGAAAGGAGGATCGGTAACCTTTGGGGACAACAAAAAGGGTAAGGTTATATGTGAGGGTGATGTAGGTAATGATTTGTGCATTAAAAATGTTTTGCTTGTTGATGGCCTACATCACAACTTGATTAGTGTGAGCCAATTATGTGATAATGGTTATCTTGTGCTCTTTACTTCCTTAGAATGCTTGCTTCTAGATTCCCTGTCCTATAATGTCATATATAAGGGAACTAGAAATGGTAATCTATATGTGATAGTTCTTGATGCTTTAAAGCCCATACTAAATAGATGCTTAGTCGTGGATAAAAACGATCTTTCGCTTTGGCATCGACGTTTGGGTCATGTGAACTTGCATCAAATGAAGAAACTAGACAAAAAGGACTTGGTTCGAGGACTTCCCAAATTGGATTTTGAAAAGGATGAGGAATGTCAACCTTGTACCCAAGGGAAACAAACCAAATCCTCTTTCAAGTCCAAAGGGGTCATGAGTACCAAGAGAGTTCTAGAGCTTCTTCATATTGATCTCTTCGGACCTATGAGAACACAAACGCTTCGCGGCTCCAAGTATTGTCTTGTTATCGTCGATGATTTTTCTAGATATACTTGGACTTTCTTTCTTGTTTCCAAAAGCGACACCCTTGACGTTTTCTCGAGATTTTGCAAACGAGTCGAAAACGAAGCTTCTTGTCATGTTGTTTCCATCCGTAGTGATCATGGGGGAGAGTTTGAAAATGATCTTTTTGAACGCTTTTGTGAAAAATCGGGTTATTCGCACAATTTCTCTTCTCCTCGCACACCCCAACAAAATGGAGTTGTTGAGAGGAAGAATAGATCGCTACAGGAAATGGCTAGGACCATGCTTCTTGAGTATGACACTCCTAAGAAGTTTTGGGCTGAAGCCGTTAGCACCTCATGTTTTGTGCAAAACCGAGTTTTCACTCATCCGACTTTTAAGAAAACCCCC
This sequence comes from Alisma plantago-aquatica, assembly GCA_963693085.1. Lineage (NCBI taxonomy): Eukaryota > Viridiplantae > Streptophyta > Magnoliopsida > Alismatales > Alismataceae > Alisma > Alisma plantago-aquatica. Next base: position 400,740,634 of record OY856415.1, on the reverse strand, counting down.
TATGAGCTATGGCGTGGTAGGAAGCCGTCGATTGATTTCTTTCATGTGTTTGGATGTCCATGTTTTGTTTTGAACACCAAGGACTCTCTCGACAAGTTTGATCCTAAATCCTACAAGGCTTTCTTCCTAGGCTATAGCACTACTAGCAGGGCTTTTAGAGTGTTTAACATTGAACTATCTAAAATAGAAGAATCCATAAATGTTAAATTTATTGAAACTAACCCTGGTATTGGCAAGCATTTGGGTGATGATGATGTTGCAGATGAAATCATTCCTATCTTAAAAGAGCTCAACATCAAAGACAAAGGCAAGCAGGTTGAAGAAGAAGAAAAAGAAGAAGAAAGAAAGGATCCCACTCCCCGCTTTGCAAAAAATCACCCCAAGGAGTTGATCATTGGCAATCCGTTTGAAAGAGTGAGGACACGGGCTGCACACAACAAAGAACAAGCAGATAGTGCCTTCATCTCTCAACTGGAGCCAAAGAACATCAAGGAGGCCCTTGGTGATGATGAGTGGATCCTTGCCATGCAAGAAGAGCTTGAGCAGTTCGAGAAGAACCGTGTGTGGACCTTAGTGCCAAGACCAAATGATAGAAAGATCATTGGTACCAAATGGGTCTACCGCAACAAGCTTGATGAGCAAGGAAAAGTGGTAAGGAACAAAGCAAGGTTAGTAGCTCAAGGTTATAATCAACAAGAAGGTATTGATTTTGATGAAACCTATGCTCCTGTTGCTAGATTAGAATCTATTCGTATGATACTTGCCTTTGCTAGTCATAAAAATTTCTTGCTTTATCAAATGGATGTTAAAAGTGCGTTTTTGAATGGTACAATCGAGGAGGAAGTATATGTTGCTCAACCTCCGGGCTTTGAAAATGATAAGTTACCCAATCATGTGTATTTCTTGCAAAAAGCTCTCTACGGACTCAAACAAGCACCTCGAGCTTGGTATGAGAAACTAAAGAACTTTTTGTTAGATAACGGGTATATCATGGGAAAAGTTGATTGTACTTTGTTTCTAAAACACACTTCTACCCATTTTCTCATAATTCAAATATATGTGGATGATATTATATTTGGCGGAACTGACCTTGATCTTTGCAAAGAGTTTGGTTCTCTTATGCAGAGTGAATTCGAGATGAGTATGATGGGTGAGCTGACCTTCTTCCTAGGCTTCCAAATCAAACAAACCAAGGAGGGTAACTTCATCAACCAAGGCAAATACACACTTGAACTTCTTAAACGCTTTGGGATGGAGAACATGAAGCCAATGGATACGCCCATGTCAAACACTGCAAAACTTGACAAGGATGAAGAAGGTGAGAAGGTAGATGAGAAGCTCTATAGAGGTATGATCGGAAGTTTACTTTACTTAACTGCCTCTAGACCTGATATAATGTTTAGTGTTGGCTTGTGTGCTCGCTTTCAATCAAGCCCTAGGAAATCACATCTTATTGCTGTCAAGAGGATTTTGAGGTACTTAGCCAAAACTCCAAACTTTGGACTATGGTACCCTAAGTCAAGGGACTTTACTCTTGTAGCATATAGTGATGCTGACTACGCAGGTTGCTTGATTGATAGAAAGTGCACAAGTGGCACTTGCTTCCTCTTGGGACCATGCTTGGTGTCTTGGTTCTCCAAGAAACAGAGCACAGTGGCATTATCAACTACCGAAGCTGAATACATTGCAGCCGGAAGTTGTTGTGCCCAGGTCCTATGGATGAAGCAAATGCTCCAGGACTTTAACATTCATTTTGATGCTTCTCCTATTTTCTGTGATAATACTAGTGCAATAAATCTTTCTTATAATCCAATATTGCATAGTAGAGCTAAACACATAGAAGTTCGCCATCATTTTCTCCGTGATCACATTGTCAAAAAGGATATTTATATCACACATGTGGATACGGAAAATCAGTTGGCGGACATTTTCACTAAACCGCTTGCTAGAGAACAATTTAATTTTATTAGATCAAAATTGCTTATAACCTCTCTTGATGATGTTGAATTGCTCTCTAATTAGTTGGTTACATCTTATGTGTGTTGCTCTTGCTTATAAATGCTTTGATTGCTCAAAATGCGTGTTTTTGATAAAATTTTATCTTGTTTCTATCTCTTCTTCGGGCTTTTCTCGCAAATCGGGTTTTAATCGACAAATAGTACCCTATGATGATGGGAATGTGCCTAAATATGCTTAATATACAATCTAGTCCAATCAGAAAAATTGCGTTAGGTCATTTGAGGCTAGGACTAGATTCTAGGTTTTTCCCACATCAGAGTTTTTGTCGGCCGAGTTGGAAACTCGGCCGATCGGTCGGGACAGGGCACCTGTGTGTTCTGTCGGCCGAGTTTCCTCTCCCTGGAACTCGGCCGATCGACGGAAGACGGGTTTAATATATATAGGAATCGGCCGACTTGCTCCCTCTCAACTAGAGCAAAGTCGACCGAACCCTAGCCGCCCAGCTCGACCCTTCCTCCCCTGGTGCTCTCCTCTCTCTCTCCGGCCGTTTTTGCCCCCAAATCGGTTCGTTCGTGTGTCCTTGCTGCTCTTGAGGTGCCTCCTGTTCTCTCTCTCCGCGTGGATCGGCTCCGTTGCCTCGTTCTCCTCTCCCATGAGGTCCCAACGCCGAAAACGTGCTGTTCCTCTCCCTTCCCCTGCGGTTCCTCTAGCGCCGAGGTATATGTCGTTTGATAATCTATCTTTTGTCGACAATGCTGCGGTTGCTCGCTACAAAGAGCTCCTTCCTCGCTCTCCCTTTCCTTTTCGAGCTCTTTATCAGCCCCATAGCTTTCACGCCGACCTTTTCGACGCTTGTAAAATCTTTCGCACACATCATCTTGAAGCCTTTTGTATTGAGGATGCCCGTTTTCATAATCTCAAGTATAGCACCAAAGCCGTCCGTCAATTCTACACTAACTTGCGGTGGAATTACGACTCTTTGGTTCCCCCTTCGGACACCTCAATCGTTTTGACGTCTATGATCGCCGGCCAGCCTTTTCATATCACCGAACGATCTTTCAATCTTTATCTCAACGGAGATGTGGGCACGGCGTCGTGGATTTCCGATTACCCAAATTATTTTGATCTTCTGCACCCCGAGGACATCTATAAGGCACTCGAGGTTGACTTGACTGACATTCATAAGTTTCTCAAGCTCCCCGATTTTCCCTATAGAAAGAAGGGCACTTTGCCATCGTCCGCCCTGTCCTCCTCTCGCCGTGTTTTGGCGTTCGTTCTCAGCTGCAATGTCCACCCCAAGAAAAACCAAACGGACATCGCTGAGAACACAACTATGATGATGTATCTGCTTTTGAACAACCATGGAGTCAAATGGGCCCGGTATATCCTTCACCACATGACCTGTTTTGACTCCGGAAAGAACACAAAGGGCACCCATCTTCCTTATCCTGCCCTAATTTGTGGTCTTTTCCAATCTGCTACTGGTAAATCTCTTTTCACCGACTTTCTCTATCGTCCTGATCGGAAAGGAGTTTATATCAGTGAGACCACTCTTCAGAAGAGTGTCCCTACCTCTGGTGCATCATCTTCTTCTGCTCCACCACCACCTCCACCTCCACCATCATCTTATGCTCCACCACCTCCACCCTCCACAGCTGCACCACCTCCTCCTGAGCCATCTTTCCGACCTCCTCCGCAGCCGGCTTATGCTGACTTCCATGTCTCCAATGAGGCCCTCATGGGGTACCTCATGCATCAGCAAGCCTACAACTTGCAGGTCCAGCAACATCACCATCAGGATCTGTGCCACATCATGTCGTCCATGTCTCTGTCTTGCCCTCAGCCCTACCCCACCTACGAGCCCTACCCCGGTGGCGACTACGCATCTTATGCGTATAGTCAGTTCTACCCACCTCCACCACCCTCTGCTTCCGCTGATCACTCTGCAGGTGGATACACTCACTCTTCACCGGTTCTGGCGCTTCCAGGTGGCCGTTTGTCTGAGCTTCTGGCTCAGTACTCTTCTTCTGCTCCCCCCATTGAGGTTGCTTATGAGCTACATGCTCTTGGCATGACTTGGGCTGAGCAGAGTGCGCGGTGGCCTGGACGTGCTTTTGGTCCTCCCGACGAGGATATGGCTGATCAGGATGATGCTGACACTGATGCTGATGAGGCTACTGCGACGGATGCCGAAGACGATGATGATGACGATGCCGATGCTGAAGACGAGGCTACACCAGCTGCTGCTCCTCCTTCCGATGATGGCGATGAGGACTACCAGCCCGACGAGGACATGGAGGCTGCCGTTGATGATGTTGACATAGATTAGTATAGCTTAGAGTAGATGTGTCTAGATTAGTCTCGGATGACCATGATATATCTTTTTGGACTATGATTGTATTATTTACATTAGGCACATCATCTGAGTTGTACTATTGCTACTCCATTCGTTCGTGTAGTTTTTGTCTTATGCTTTCTTTTGGAAACACTTTGTATGGTTTATCTTATAGTGTGTTCCATATTTTGATGAATGACAGGTTTCTGATTTCATGTTTTATCTTGATATTTATCTGCTTCTCTATGTTTTGGTTGATTGAGTGTTTGGAGAAGACCTTGCTTTTATGCTCTTCTACACCCCCCCTGCCTTTTTGAGATGACAAAGGGGGAGAAAGACCTCAATCATATTGTTTTTATTGCTTGTATGGTTCTTTTCTTGTCTATAAACTGAAATGCATCTAGACTTGTTTAGAATCATATAGTATCTATATATGCTATGTCTGCTTGTGTGTTAACTAACTATGCAGGAACGAGTAAGCATGAATTGAGGGGGAGCATTACAAATTGAGCATATTTGCATCCCCTTGCAATTCCCTAAAGAAAAGGTATAATTTTCAAATTCTTTTCAATATGTTGAGGAATGGTTTGTCATTGTCAAAAAGGGGGAGAATGTTGACCTAGGTGTTGCACATTGCCCATATTTTGATAATGACTTAACCATTCCATTCATATGTATCTAACAAATCTATTTGAGATCATTGCAGATATTAGATACAAGAAAAGAATCACTTTTATCTCCATAGCTTCTCTTCCGGCACATGCAAAACATGTGACTTTTAACCGCTTTGTAATATAGCCCTTAGAGGCTTAGAACATTTTATGTAATCACTCATAATCATGTTTTGCATTGTATCTAAGATGGATAAAATGATTGGGACTCAAAAATCCATCGTTTGTACAGTTTATGAAAATTCCAAAATACCCTTAACAGGGATTTTGTCGGCCGAATTACAAACTCGGCCGATCCATGTATTGTGGAATTTTCTGGGCTGTCGGCCGAGTTTCCAACTCAGCCGATCCCTGTTCGGTCGAGTTTCAATGATAGGAAACTCGGCCGATCCACTGGTCAGTCAAGACTGAAGGTCGACTGATCGGTCGAGTTTCCCCATGGAAACTCGGCCGACAGTCTGCCTCTCAGACTTGTCGCCTAGTGTGTCGGCCGAGTTGCCTTTAATGAAACTCGGCCGATCGAACTGTACTGGAATGCAGAAAAAGCAATTCCAACCGTTGGAGGAGTTGGTGGGACTCAAAATAGATCCGTTGCAAGTTGTAAAACGGCTAGTTTGTGCCACTTAACTCACCCAACCTCAAAGGGACACCCTCAACTATAAATAGGACCTCTTGGACTTCATTCCAAGGTTGCTCATTCACATATGCTTGGTCCTTGCCTTAGTTGAGTGGTTTCTAATCCTTTGAGCCCCTTTCTCTCTCTACCTTCAAAGCAAATTCGTGAGTATGAGTGAGTTAGGATCCCATGTATGAGAGCTATCATTTGTAATCTTGTAAAGCTCTCCTTTCCACTTCTCCCATCTCCATTCTCTATGAAGATTGATTGAAGTTTCTTCTCCGAGTGAAAGAGAAGAAGGTTGCTGTTCTTCCCCAAGTGAAGGAGAAGAAGGCTAGCTGCTCCAGGCCTCCGAGTGAAGGAGGAAGGTGCTAAAGCTCTCCAAGTGAAGGAGAGGTGCAAGGCAAAGCTCAAGCAAGATGGGTAATTCCTGCAAGGCCGAAGACTAGAGCAAGAGTAGGTAAGTCCTTTGAAGAAGGCTGAAGACTACTTGCTTGGTGGGTAAGTCCTTGGTGAGGTAGAAGATCTTGGCTTGATATATAAGTCCTTGGATGGTTGGTTGTTGTAGCTTGTAATCTTATTGTGTGATATATATATAAGAGAACCAAGTTACAAATCCTAGAGTCTAACCAACTCTAGGTAGTGGACTGACATTGCTCCTAAGTTTAGGACATGGAACCACTCTAAACCACCTGTCCAAGTGCATGATTTCCTTGTCTCTTATCCTTGCTTTGTATGCTAGTTTAGGACATCAAATTGCTGTTTTGAATTGTGTTCTGCACTTAATATAATTTGGTGGTCTAATCACTTTTGTGAAGTTTGTGAAGCTCTATTCAACCCCCCCTTCTAGAGCCCATTGATCCAACAACCAACAGGTTGGGGGTCGTCTTACTGGTCCTCCCTAGCTCCCTTGGTCGGTTTCCAAGCAAAGGGAAGAAGTGGAAACGGAAAAGCCTTTCATTTGGCTTGGAAAGGGTCTTTTTATAAGATATTTAATGAGAGAGAAAATGTTTTATAAAAACCTTTTAATTCCAAACTGTTGCCACCTTCTCCCCCTTGGTATCTTGTATGAAAAGGCATATCTATCCCCACCGAGATCCCTTCCATTATCAAAGAATTATGGGAAAAGAAATTAAGCACCTTAACCCTTATAATAGTAATTTCCATATTTGAGTGGAAATTCTTTTTCTTATAATAATGGTGAGTGGAGTTTCACCTCCTTAGGATATGCTCGTGCCTTTTCAAGGCTTAAGCTCGTCCACACACATATGAATCCAACCATGTTAATTTTGGTTGAAGGCCCTTCAATTATTTTATTTATTTTTGCATTAATTTGAACTAGGGTTTCAATAAGGCTTAAATCTTGATTATTTTAATATCAAAATTCTCTCTCCTCCAACTTAGTTAAAATGAGGCACCCCTCTCATTTGCTTTGCTCTAAATGATGTCAATAAACATTAGGGACCTTATTGAAGTGGTAATTTGCATATTGAACCCTAGGTTTTGGGTAAATTGCACATTACACCAAAACTGGGTTTTAATGCACAAGGATTGCTCTACAAGCTTTATCTTAGTGCCCAAGCTTGTGGAATCCATACCACTTCATCATATTAATTCTTATGATGTCTCAACATAATAGGAACATTTTATCATGTGAAATTTGCAAGTTAACCCCTCAAATTGGGTAATTTGCACTTTAGTCCAAAAGTAACAAAACAATGTTTCAACATAATTCAAAAAGGACTAAAATTGAAATATAAGTTCCTCAAAAGCTTTAATTACATTTCAAAATATAAGAGCAATCATCTAATAAACTTTATTAGGCCAAACACCTAGGGTTAGTGCATAACCCAGGTCAGGGATGTTACAGATGGTGGTGAGTGTGATTTTTTGACCTGAAATCACTACACTCAACACATGTCGTTGGGTACACTTTGACATCATCAAACACAGTCCTGAAATATAGATTGTTATAAAGGTGATGATTGTGTGACTTTGACACATGGGGCTTTTGAGGGGTGAGTGATAGATATGGGATTTGTCCTCCTAAGGGAGTTTGATGTCCATGGCCACTTGATGAGTAGGATTGAGAAAGGCATGCACATGCATGTGTGAATCAATATGTGATATTGATGTCACACATATCTCATCCAATCTGCTCTGAGATCAAGGAAGTGAATGAATGTTGAAAGGATGATTGTTCCATGCCTTGAGTTCATTCGGGATATCATTGACAAAGGAATTATACATTCACTATAACACCAATCACAGATTGTAGGATTGAAAGTTGTTCTCCAACTTTCCTTTTCACTTGTGTAGCACTGATGTGCGACTAGGCACCATTCTTTGCTTGTGAAGTCATAAGTGTTATGGACTTTCACTGCCAACGTGAAATGGGCCTGCAGGGTCACACACATAGGATTTAACCTGGAAGAGGAGTTTATCCATGAATGATGTTTAGATTGTTTACTAAATGTGTTTAGTAGTTCAATTAAACATTCAATCAATTGACTTGACTCAGAATCACCAAGTTCAAGTGTTGGGCTAACCGATTTGGGTGTCAGATTGATTGAGAACTGCATTGACCGATTTCTACACAACTTGGACTGCCAACTGACCGGTTCAAACTGTTAAACTGATCGACTCCGGGTCAAGTGAGACGACTGGTTCAAGTTTTGAACCGATCAGTTCAGCTGGACCAAACGAGCCAATTTGGGAAAGTTACGTTAGTGAGAAAAATATTTTCATTTCACTTGTACAATTCGATTGGGACAAGTATTGATCTTTAGATTAATTGGAAACAGAAAGAGGAAAGTCAATTGGGAACTACCCTGGGAAGTGAAACGACCGGTTCATGAATGAACCGATCGGTTTAGCTCCCCAAATGACCGGTTCATGAGATGAACCGATCGACTCAGTTCCCAAACGATAGGTTTGTTTATGAAATAGCCGGTTCACCTGCCACAGTGTATCAATTTGTGGAAATTCCGGAACCTTATACTCCCACTTTAGTCCCACATTGCCCGGGGCTAAGAACCCTGACCCTGACCCCTCCTATATATATAGAGGGGTACTGCGGGCTTCTCAGATAGACACAGCTCAGACAACGCCAGTTGCTCTGCAAAGTTGTCCTCTCCGGTTGTGAACCGGGAGAGACCGAGCAGGTGCTACCTGACTAGGGAGGCACAATGAGGGAAAGACAACTGCAAGATGACAACTGGTGGTGGGAGAGCATGTCAGTTACTAGTACGCCGACAGAAGGGGATGACTCCTTCCAGTGTCCTATAGGACAGGACGACTGGAGTTCTCGGTGGTCTGTGTAGACTATCTGTAGAGGTGGGAGACTTCTGCCGCTCAAGAGGACAACTGGCAATCAACAGTCCGTGTATAGACCAAGAGCTGCACCGACACCGTCCAAGAACGGAGGTGAAGACTGCGCTCACTATGAGGTAACGTCGCTGACCAAGCCTCGGGACAAGGTACGCCTTTACAAACCATCCTTCCTACCGTATAGATGTTGATGAGATCTCTTTGGGTTCTGGGTTTGGGGAGAAATTTTGTTGTTTCCGCTGCCATCTCTGCCTTCCCCAAAACCCAACAGTGATATCAGAGCCACGTCAACATTCTATACTTTAGGATAATCGATATGATCGGTTTTTGGGTTTTTGCCTTTTATTTATTGCATACGATGTGGATAATTAATCAACTTTATGCATGTACTATATAAATCCACAAATTACTATATATACATATATGATATGGTATATAAATGAATTCGATACACATCACCCTTAAACAGTTTCTGTGGTGATTATAGCATGGTTATGGCCAATAAACCCTATGTCTGTGTGCTTGGTTGATTGTTGTTGCTTGCATCTCAGTCTGCGCACCGATTCCCTACCTCCTAATCCTGATGTAACTCGAGATAACTCGAGATTATTTCCTACCTTTGCTTTCCCCGAATGTAACTCGTGGTTTCCCAAAGCAAGTGTAAATAGGATTAGTTTATATTTCCTATTATGTCAAAGAATGGAGGACACCTAGAGGATCGAGATGATCGTCTCGGGCATGAGACGATCGACTGGTGGACCAAGGCGGCCGGTTCCTAGAGTGAGACGAGTGGGTGGTGATATGAGGAGATGCATGACGACCAGTGAACCAATCGACTGGAGGCTCCCGTCGATCGGCTGGTGGCACCCAACCGACCGACCTGATGGCGAGTCAATCAATCATGGAGATGAGTTGGTCAAACCCATAACGGCAAAGAACAAAGTTCATCTTGTACATGTTGCATGTGATGTGGACCTAGATGACCGTGATTCCTCTTGGGTCGAGGAATCACATTGGATGGTCATAATCATTGCTTTTATCATTTCACATATTTTCTGTGGGATATAACATGTATATGATACATACTATATATTTTGGTGATTGGATATGTATATGTACCTATAAAACCAAATCCCTCAATAAATATTAAGTTTTAGATGCCTTCCAAATGTGACACATATGAAAAGCTTGATCGACCAAGTGTAGGCACACCCTAGCATGGTGCACCGTCTATCTCATGATAGCGTGAAGGATGGATATGTGGGTCTGCCCTAGCAGGGTGCATATTCATCGTGCTGGCTTTGGGTCAGACTTAACAAGGTGACCTAGATATGATCTAGCACCTTGAGGCATGGAGGTGATTATGGAAAGGAGTTGTGCATGCCATCTTTCAAGAGTTGCATATGATGCAATTGGCAAGAGTTGCCTATCTAGAAGATCTAAGTTGTGGGTGATAACCCTAGCTAGTCCAATGCTGAGAGGATTTCAGGATCTTGACCCACTAGAAGGTTATACATTGCAATCTTCCGAATTGATGGTGAGGGCTATCAATTTGAACAAAAATAGTGGGTCCAATAATTAATTAAAGTCCTAATTATATAATAAAACTTTTTCAAATCAATCAAAGAAGTCAAAAATAAGTTTTTGGAATAAATTGTATATATTTCCTTTTTTTTACAATAAATGGCTAATCAACAATAATCACTTTTGTTGTGACAAACTAAATGGGAATAATTTCCATGACTGGTTAGGATGTTGAGAAGTGTTCTCAACTAAATAGTGAAAGCTCTAAGTCCTAGTTATACCAGAACCGGATGAACTCGATCCCACCACACCAACGGCTGAAAGGATGCTTATGGAAGCATAACGAGGATGTCATTGATGTGGAGTGCTTAATGTTGTGTTCTCTGAACTATGAGTTGCAGAGACAACATGAGACATATGATGCCTCCAAGGTAGTGTAACATCCCTAACCTGGGTTATGCCTTAGCCCTAGGAGTTTTGCTTAAGAAAGATAATTAAATCCTTAATATTGTTTGTTGAAAAGTAATTAAGGCTCAAGAGGAACTTATGTTTCAATTTTGGTCCTGTTTGAATAATGTTGAAGCAATGTTTGCTTATTATGGACCAAAGTGCAAATTAACCAAGTTGATGGGTTAACTTGCAAATGTTACTTTATCAATGTTCCTCAAGTAGTTTGGAATCATGAGAATGATGGTGATGTAGAGGAATGGCTTATGAAAGCCTGGGTACTAAGAAAGAGCTGATAAAACAATGTTTGTGCATTAAAACCTAGTTTTGGTGTAAAGTACAATTTACCCAATACCTAGGGTTCAATATGCAAATTACAACTTCAATAAGGTCCCTAATGTTTCTTGACATCATTTAGAGCAAAGAAAATGAGAGGGGCGCCTCATTTGAATTAAGTTGAAGGAGAGAGAATCTTGATATTAAAATAATCAAGATTTAAACCTAATTGGAACCCTAATTCAATTTAATTCAAAAATAAATAAAATAATTTGAGGGGCCTTCAACCAAAATTAATATGTTTGGATTCATATGTTTATGGAAGATCTTAAGCCTTGCAAAGGCACGAGCATATCCTAAGGAAGTGAAATTCCACTCACCATTATTATAAGAAAAATAATTTCCACTCAAATATGGATATTCTTATTATAAGGGTTAAGGTGCTTTAATTTATTTTCCCTTTTTTTCTTGGATAATGAAGAAGTTTTCCAATGAGATGAAGATGGCTTCGTGTCCAAGGAGTTGTGGGGGAGTGGTGGAAATAATTTTGGGAATTAAAGGAAATAATTCCATTTTCTCTTTCATTGGGATTTCCTTTTACATATCCCTTTTTCCACTCACTTAAGGACTTCTTTTGGGTTTTCCTTTCTTCCTTTTCCTTGGCTGACCACAAGAGGAGCTCAAGGACAGGAGGAGGACGACCCCAACCTGTTGGTAAGGTTCTTGACCCTTTTCACCTTGATTCCATGGTGGAAATAAAAAATAAATCATTGATTTCTTCTTAATTCGATCTCCTCTTCAACCCTAGCCAATCTTTTCAACCAAAAGCTTGAGGACAAGCCTAGGGGGAGTTGCAAAAGATTCATACACCATTGTTGCCGTGATCTTGGAGCTTTGCAGCTCAATTGGAGGCGGGTTTTATAACTTGAACCCTTAATATTGTTATTTCACTCAATTCCTTATCACTTGATGATCCTTTTTACATTTCCGAAATTTGATTTGGTTGATGGATGCAACAACCATGGAAATCACAGCAGATTTCGTGAGTTTAGAGCTTGATGATGATGACATCATCATAATCATACACCTCACCAAATATCTAGGCCAAACGGTTTCAATTAGTTGCTCAAAAGGTTTCCCAAACCATTTGGGGAGCAAACGGTTTCAAACCGTTTAAGGGCAAACGGTTTCACCAAACCGCATGAGAGCAAACGGTTTCAGACCATTTGGAGGTGTTGACCAGGGTTGACCATTTGGAAATTTGTTGCTAATAATGTTGGTTAATGATCCACCAATTATAATTTATTAGTTCCAATTAGTTCATGAGTTGAAGTTCAATCAATCACCAAAACCCTAATCGGGTTAAGTGCTGATTTCTAATTTGATTAAGTTGGAAACTTGGGTTGATTGACTCAAACGGTTTCAAAACCGTTTGGGGATCACCCAAACAGTCTTGAGACTGTATGGGGGTCGCCCAAAACCATTTGGAGGTCTAGGGTTGACTATGGTTAGGTGTTTGAAGATCTAAAGATACCAAGTTGATTTGCAATCAAATTCTGATTTAGTGATCAATCCAATGATCCAACCCTAATTGGTTGACTTGTAATTTTGATGTTGACATACGCAAACGGTCTCAAGACCGTTTGGGGGTCATCCAAATGACCTGAAGACCGTTTGGGGTCAGGTCATGTCCATTTTGGATGGTGGTTCAATAGTTTCAAAGTAATTAGTTCCTCAATGATCAACATTGAAGGATCATCGATTCCAAACCCTAATTCAGTTGATTCAAACCCTAATTGATGATCAATTGAGGGTTAATTGAGGATCAAATCAGTTGAAGGATGAACTATTTAACTCAATTGAAGTATAGTGTTAGGACCAATTGATGAGTGACAACATGATTTCTATCATTGAAGGAATCAATCTTGGAAACCCTAAGTGGTTGAGACCATATTTAGTCCATGCGGTTTTGAGGAGGTTTGGACCAAACGGTCTCAAGACCATTTGGGTCCAAACGGTCTCAAGACCATTTGGGTCCAAACGGTCTCAAGACCATTTGGGACCAAATGATCTCAAACCGGTTGAAGTTCAAACAATCTCAAGGGTTACTTTAGCAAACGATCTTAAGGGTCACCTTTCGCAAACGGTTTCAAGGGTCACCTTTAGCAAACGGTTTCAAGTGTGCATCTTTAGCAAACGATCTCAAGGGTCACCTTTAGCAAACGGTTTCAAGTGTGCACCTTTAGAAAACGATCTCAAGGGTCACCTTTAGTAAACGGTTTCAAGTGTGTACCTTTAGCAAACAGTTTCAAAGACTACCTTTGACAAACAGTTTCAACCTCAACTTTATTAAACGGTTTTGAGTATTCAACCAAGACCGTTTGAGGTCTGATTGGTCAAGACCATTTGAGGTCTAAGAGTCCAAGATCATTTGGAAGGTAATCAACCAAATTGTATGAACACTTAAAGCGAATAAAGGTCAATGGTTTAAGTGAACAACTACATGGTGTAAACCAAGGGTGATTATAATAATGGTAACCTTAATGAGACAGGGTGATTCGTACCCTTTGAATAATTAAGCTTTCATGGTCATGGTGGTAATGATATAACTCATGGTGTCAATTATTCTTCAAGTTGAGTTGACTTATCTTAATTAAGGCTGAAGTAAACATTATCCTATAGAGGATGAGAGAGAAAAGACTTCCTACATGAATGATAATCATGTAGTGGACTTTCAATAAGAATAAAGGTCTAACTAGGGTATGATCCATGATAGTGAGATCATGAAACCCTAATTATGTAGGTTAATGAATCATAACCCTAATTGAGGGCATTGATAGGTGAAACCCTAATATATGATGATGGTAAGATCTTAATTCATGGTAATGACATGATAAACCCTAATTCAGGGTACTTTGATGATCACTCCTACTTGGAGTGAATAGTAAACCCTAATTGTGGATTGTTGAATATAAACCCTAATTAAGGGTGAATCCATGAGAAATCCTAGTTGAGGGTGATGTTATCAGAATCCTTAATTGAGATTAATGTTATGATAAACCTTAATCTAGGGTAATGTTATGTGAAACCCTAATTAAGAATAATATTATGGAAACTCTAAAGAATGATGTGAAGTGAGACTTAAATCCAGAATGATGCCATATGATAATATGTGCAACCATAGTAATGTTATAATGGCCAATAAACTAAAGTAGGATGTGGTTATTACAATCAAGTAATATGAGGATGTTATAACCATGAAGGGTAAAGTTGATGAACTATATGTACCCTAATGAATAAGGGTCTAAAGGACAAGATGATGCCTAGAACATTATATATCTAATTTCATGTATGTGTAACAATCCTATACATCTTACAATGATGAGGGTATGAAACTCTTATGAGTGAAGTTTGCAATATTATATAATGGAGTGAGTAACATCCTAAGAGTTGACATACCTAAAATAGTTGAGAATGATTTATTCTATATCAACAATGACTAATCATGGGATAAGTCCATATCACTAAAGATGGTTGGACAATTCTAATATGTGACCAATGCACTGTATGATGAAAGTAAAATGTTAGTGGATAAAGTATTGAGAGGGAAATACCCTAATACAAGGTTTGTTCATTAATTGAAGTAAGATGGAAATGAGAAGAAAGTGATACATCAAGACATGATAGATATGACATTCAACATTTCAGTGTAGACATACTTTGATGAACCTCTAATCCAATATTCTTGGATAAGAAACACATGGAGTGTGTGATATGTAATCATTACAATAAAGATGTAATGAACTCAATGTACTTTGATAAATGTTGTTTAATATACCTTGAGAATGGGGTTAAGCCAAATCAATGAGTATGATGTAATCATACCATGACAAGGATGAGAAATGAACTTATACCTTGAAATGATGATCATTAATGATATATGATGAGAATGGTAATCATAAGCAAATACTTATGATATCTTTGAATACTCCTAGAGGTGTGGAGCAATATATTAGGATTGAACTAATAATGTGAGCATGACATCCTAATTAATGTGTGATGGGAAACCCTAACCCTAATTTTGGGTAAAGGGAATGAAAAGCCCAATTTAATAGATAACCATAATCCTGATAAAGGATGGTGGTGTTACTAATATTTCATATGATGTGATAAATGATTTACATGACTGTTATCATGTCTATTATCATGTAGACATCATGAGATGATGAACATAGCCAAATTTGAGCTATGACATTCATATAATAAATATGTTGAATGGCCTTATGTGCTTAATGTTGTTTTTGCTTAGTAAAAGTAACAAAATGTGTATGGACCATATGAGTCCCATGAATAAGTTTTTGCCTAGCAAGAGGTGAAAAAACACTTAATAGGCCTTGTGAGCCATGTGAGATACTTGTATAACAAGTATTATATATATATATATATACCTCGGTCTAAGAACCTGGAGGTAACAATTACCTAATAAGTGGTAACAGTGATAGTGATGAATTCAGGGTATGAATACCCAAACTTGATAAGTATGATAATGATGTTTTTGAGGGATGTGAACTTTCAAAGAAATGAAATGAGGGACTGAGATCCCAATGTCTTACAAAGACTGAGAAGTGATTGATGAAAATAGTACTTGTTTCTTAATGGCATTTGTCTGAATAAGTTATGTTTGAGAACTTGACTGATGCTAAAAGAATATGAAAATGTACTTAATTAATCAAGTGAAATCATATCATGTAGAGCCCTGGCCATAGATTCATCATCATCAGCAATAGGTGATGTTGAAACGGGTGCTTCGTGGCAAAACCCAAAATGCATATTTTGAATATGTGGGGGCAATGGGCGACTGTATCCTGATGTCCTAATGAGGCAATTGATGAAAGGTAAACAACAAACCTCTCAATCCTTCATTACTTGCACCGGGATGGATGTATCACGAATCCCTCGAAGATTGGGACATATGCAATACACATCTCCCTATAATGTTGATGCCGGATCGATGGAGATAAACATGAAATCTCATGATCACAAAGAGAGTGCAGCACACCACTGTAACTCTAATAGCGAAGTTGCCAGTATACCTTGGAAAGCTATATATAGTAGAGACACAAGATGTCCTGCATGTAATCTCACTTTGACCGAGATATGGGCGGTCTTGGTAGCCGGCTCTACCATTGACCTTGTATGGTACCGATTTCGACTTTGCAATGGTTGGTTGGAGCATAAGAGGTATACCTCATCTCCTCAGGACATAAGTGTGATTGTAAGATGTAATCAGCCGTATAGTATGTTTGCTTAAGGGTTGAATACAAAAACTCATTGGCTGATGTTACATTTCTTTTATGCATCTTTAGTTGATAAATGTTATTCATATCTCTTTACATTCCTTATAATTAGATGAATGAAATATGAATCTACCATGAGTAGATACAATGTTCTCCTTGGGAAAGGAGATTACCTTACTCTGTTTATACCTTGAATAATACTGCTGATAATATGTAAGAACTCTCATTCATTTTTAATTCAATAAACTGCAATAACAATGTTTTGGCGGAGAGTTATATCTCCCACTGGGGCAATTTACAATTGTCTCACCCCCGTGGGATCCAACATTTTTAGGTGGACGCAGACAAAGAAGCAGACACTCTTTTGCAGAAAAGAAGAGCAACAGCCTGGACATTAGTGAGATATCAGGTGGAGGTACTGGATGCCAAGTTTTGTATAGATAGTAGTCCTATGTGTCGTCTCTGTACTCTCAGGTCCTCGGAGTCAATATATAGTTCTTTTAAATGAATCGATCTGAGATTTTGGCTTGATGCCTCGAGGTTTTTATACTGTCTGTATATAATGTTGAATAGGGCAGCTTATGTTGTAATCCTCGAGAAGAAATAGTACAGGTTGTGTACTCATGATCCAGAATGTAAATATTATACTTTGGTCCTTAAAGAAAAAGATTTCCTATGTGTGGATCTCTTTGCAAAAAGTTTTAATTTTTAGTGATTTTTAGTAATCCGCTGTAAATGATTCGCTTCTACTTAGTAAATCTTGTGTTTTCTAAGTTGTATGCCACAATTTAATGGTATCAGAGCTCTAGGTTCACTGAGTCTATAAAGACATATGACTAAGGTAGTAGAGTTTGTTCTAGTGTCTTCCAGTGTATCTGCTAGTGTCTTATGCTCATATAGGAGCAGAAGAAACTTGAAGATGATTGGGTCAGATGAGAAGTTTGCTACAGAAAGCAGCAATGCTGCACCAAGAAGAGGTGCATGGGAGCAAGCAAGAGAGGGACAACTGCCTGAGAACCCCCTAGCTAATCTATCTATGATAACAAATCCTTCCTTAGGCATCACTGTAGGGGAACTCAGGGCAGCCATGATGTATTTAGTGGACCGAGCACTGGTAGTGCAACCTAGATTACTAGCTCCCAATGATGATGTTTTGGACATCAACAGGATATGTAATCCACATCAGCAGGTTGAAGCAATAGGAAATGATGAAGTTCTAGACTTAGATCAAGTCTGTGCTCAACCTCAGCCTGTTGAATCAATAAATAGTGATGTAAGGAATAGATTACAATATGAAATTAGGGTCTGTCACAAATGTAGGGAACCTAGAAATATCAAAAGGTTTTGCCCAGAAAAGAAAAACAAGATGATGATTGAGAAAAGGCCTATCCAAATCCAGGGACAGAGGCCTAGTAGTTCCAAAAAGGGAAAGACTTTGGTATCACCAGTACAACCAGGGCCTAGTGCACCAAGGCAATGGCTATCCAGAAAGGGTAAAGAGCCTTCTAGACTACATCTAACACCCAGAATTTTCTACCAATGTAGACAGGTAGGACATCTGGTAAGAGATTGCTCAACCACAAATGTTATGATGAATCAACCTCTGAGGCAGAGTCAGCCTGAGGAAATGAACAATCCACAAATCATGACAGGTTAGACAAAATAATGTCATTCTAATATGTCTTTTTATGGTTTCCTGAGTTAATCGGGAAGGTAATTGATTGAGTTTTCTTTGATTAGTCCTATGAGGACTCATATTTTGCATAATAAACATTATAGGTGTTTCATGTTGCTCTTACCTCTATGAGAAGAAGATGAGGTATTGATGAGATGCCTACATAAAATCCAGTGATGTTAAATCTTATACTTATGATAATATGAAAAGGAAGGGATATGATAATATAAAAGTGCATACTACTTAATCTCAGTATTTATATACCCTGGCAAGGTATACAACTATTGATGATGAAGTGAGTATGGAAGCTCTTAGATTGTTATCTTTTTGGTTTCTCTGATCAAGTAGTCATTTCGAGACAATCTATTAAGTATCATGAAATAAGAAATATGGAGTAAATAAGTATGTTATACCATATCTATAAAAGGAGAGTCTGAGATAATCTCAAATGAGCAAGTGTATGAGGAAATAATAGTATATTCCTCATAAGATAAGAATGGGACCAAGGGAGATGAATCTCATCCAATAAAGTTGTAAGTATTATAAGGATCCTTTCCATAATGAGGAAATGGAAAATGTGATGAGATCATGAGATGATCATAAACATGTTAGATAATAAAAAAAGAAGAAGAAGAAAGGGATAATGATATGTAATCATCCTTATAAGATTCCTATGCTAGGGCAAGGAACCTAGGATGAGATAAAGAGTAAATGTTTCATGAATAGTTGAAAATACATGAAATAATAAGAGGAATATGATTCATTGTTCTCTTTCCTTTCAGGGACATGGCAATCAAGTGGGTCATAGGACACTTGGTGTGCATAATATAAAGATGTTTATGTGATGGATACTTAGACAGATATCAGTTTATCTTGGACTTTGGCTCCAAGGTGAAGATATATGTAACAAATAATGTCCGAAGATGAAAGGAAGATAAAGATGAGATGTGTTTCTAACACATGTAATAAGTACCAAGGTAAGAAATCCTGGTATCTAAAGAAATATCAGATGATCTATGTTGACTATCTGGAATGTTCAACCATGAAATCAAATTAAACATGTAAAATAGTATGAACATCACATGTTAGGGGTTTATGCTTTGCATAAACATAACAATCAAAGATATCTTTGAGATAAGTTCTCGGTTGATAAGTAACCTCTCTTCATGGTAAGAGAGTGTATAACTAATAAGGTAGTTAGTGCAAGTAATAAGGAAAGCTTATGCTTTGTCATCAGGTAAGATGACACAATCAAAGTATGAAAAATATTATCTGTTTCCCTTTATCTGGGATTTCGGGGACGAAATCCTTGTTAGGGGTTTATAATTTGTAACATCCCTAAACTGGGTTATGCCTTAGCCCTAGGAGTTTTGCTTAAGCAATATAATTAAATCCTTAATTTGTTTGGTGAAAAGTAATTAAGGCTCAAGAGGAACTTATGTTTCAATTTTGGTCCTGTTTGAATAATGTTGAAGCAATGTTTGCTTATTATGGACCAAAGTGCAAATTAACCAAGTTGAGGGGTTAACTTGCAAATGTTACTTTATCAATGTTCCTCAAGTAGTTTGGAATCATGAGAATGATGGTGATGCAGAGGAATGGCTTATGAAAGCCTGGGTACCAAGAAAGAGCTGATAAAACAATGTTTGTGCATTGAAACCTAGTTTTGGTGTAAAGTACAATTTACCCAAAACCTAGGGTTCAATATGCAAACTACCACTTAGATAAGGTCCCTAATGTTTCTTGACATCATTTGGAGCAAATAAAATGATAGGGGCGCCTCATTTGAATTAAGTTGAAGGAGCGAGAATCTTGATATTAAAATAATCAAGATTTAAACCTAATTGGAACCCTAATTCAATTTAATGCAAAAATAAATAAAATAATTTGAGGGGCCTTCAACCAAAATTAATATGGTTGGATTCAGATGTGTGTGGAAGAGCGTAATCCTTGCAATGGAACGAGCATATCCTAAGGAGGTGAAATTCCACTAACCATTATTATAAGAAAAAGAATTTCCACTCAAATATGGATATTCTTATTATAAGGGTTAAGTTGCTTAATTTCTTTTCCCTTTTTTCTTGGATAATGAAGATGTTTTCCAAGTAGATGATGATGGATTCGTGTCCAAGGAGTTGTGGGGGAGTGGTGGAAATAATTTTGGGAATTAAAGGAAATAATTCCATTTTCTCTTTCATTGGGATTTCCTTATACATATCCCTTTTTCCACTCACTTAAGGACTTCTTGTCGGATTTCCTTTCTTCCTTTGCCTTGGCCAACCACAAGAGGATCTCAGGGACAGGAGGAGGACGACCCCAACCTGTTGGTAAGGTTCTTGACCCTTTCCACCTTGATTCCATGGTGGAAATAAAAAATAAATCATTGATTTCTTCTTAATTCGATCTCCTCCTCAACCCTAGCCAATCTTTTCAGCCAAAAGCTTGAGGACAAGCCTAGGGGGAGTTGCAAAAGCTTCATCCACCATTGTTGCCGTGACCTTGGAGCTTTGCAGCTCAATTGGAGGTGGGTTTTATAACTTGAACCCTTAATATTAATCACTTCCTTATCACTTGATGATCCTTTTTACATTTCCGAAATTTGATTTGGTTGATGGATGCAACCACCACGGAAATCACAGCAGATTTCGTGAGTTTAGAGCTTGATGATGATGGCATCATCATAAGCATACACCTCACCAAATATCTAGGCCAAACGGTTTCAATTAGTTGCTCAAATGGTTTCCCAAACCGTTTGGGGAGCAAACGGTTTCAAACCGTTTAAGGGCAAACGGTTTCACCAAACCGCATGAGAGAAAACGGTTTCAGACCGTTTGGAGGTATTGACCAGGGTTGAACGTTTGGAAATTTGTTGCTAATAATGTTGGTTACTGATCCACCAATTATAATTTATTAGTTCCAATTGGTTCATGAGTTAAAGGTCAATCAATCACCAAAACCTTAATCGGGTTAAGTGTTGATTTCTAATTTGATTAAGTTGGAAACTTGGTTTGATTGACCCAAACGGTTTCAAAACCGTTTGGGGATCAACCAAACGGTCTCAATACCGTTTGGGGGTCACCCAAGACCGTTTGGAGGTCTGGGATTGACTATGGTTAGGTGTTTGAAGATCTAAAGATACCAAGTTGATTTGCAATCAAATGCTGATTTGGAGATCAATCCAATGATCCAAACCCTAATTGGTTGACTTGGATTTTTGATGTTGACATAGGAAAACGGTCTCAAGACCGTTTGGAGGTCATCCAAATGACCTCAAGACCGTTTGGGGTCAGGTCATGTCCATTTTGGATGGTGGTCCAATAGTTTCAAAGTAATTAGTTCCTCAATGATCAACATTGAAGGAACATCGATTCCAAACCCTAATTCAGTTGATTCAAACCCTAATTGATGATCAATTGATGGTTAATTTAGGATTAAATCAGTTGAAGGATGACCTATTTAACTCAATAGAAGTATAGTGTTAGGACCAATTGATGAGTGATAACGTGATTTCTATCATTGAAGGAATCAATCTTGGAAACCCTAATTCAATTTGAGTGGTTGAGACCATATTTGGTCCATGCGGTTTTGACGAGGTTTGGACCAAACAGTCTCAAGAACGTTTGAGTCCAAATGGTCTCAAGACCATTTGGGACCAAACGATCCCAATTCGGTTGAAGTTCAAATGATCTCAAGGGTTACTTTAGCAAACGATCTCAAGGGTCACCTTTTTTAAACGGTTTCAAGGGCCATCTTTAGCAAATGGTTTCAAGTGTGCACCTTTAGCAAACGATCTCAAGGGTCACCTTTAGAAAACAGTTTCAAGTGTGCACCTTTAGAAAACGATCTCAAGGGTCAAATGTGCACCTTTAGCAAACGGTTTCAAAGGCTACCTTTGGCAAACAGTTTCAACCTCAAATTTATTTAACAGTTTTGAGTATTCAACAAAGACCGTTTGAGGTCTGATTGGTCAAGACCGTTTGAGGTCTAGGAGTCCAAGATCATTTGGAAGGTAATAAACCATATTGTATGAACACTTAAAGTGAATAAAGGTCAATGGTTTAAGTGAACAACTACATGGTGTAAACCAAGGGTGATTATAATAATGGTAACCTTAATGAGACAAGGTGATTAGTACCCTTTGAATAATTAAGCTTTCATGATCATGGTGGTAATGATATAACTCATGGTGTCAATTCTTCTTCAAGTTAAGTTGACTTAGCTTAATCAAGGCTGAAGTAAACATCATCCTATATAGGATGAGAGAGAAAAGACTTCCTACATGAATGATAATCATGTAGTGGACTTTCAATAAGAATAAATGTCTAATTAGGGTATGATCCATGATAGTGAGATCATGAAACCCTAATTAGGAAGGTTAATGAATCATAACCCTAATTGAGGGCATTGATAGGTTAAACCCTAATATATGATGATGGTAAGTTCTTAATTCATGGTAATGACATGAGAAACCCTAATTCAGGGTACTTTGATGATCACTCCTACTTAGAGTGAATAGTAAACCCTAATTGTGGATTGTTGAATATAAACCCTAATTAAGGGTGAATCCATGAGAAATCCTAGTTGAGGGTGATGTTATGAGAATACTTAATTGAGATTAATGTTATGATAAACCTTAATCTAGGGTAATGTTATGTGAAACCCTAATTAAGAATAATATTATGGAAACTCTGAAGAATGATGTGAAGTGAGACTTAAATCCAGAATGATGCCATATGATAATATGTGCAACCATAGTAATGTTATAATGTCCAATACACTAAAGTAGGATGTGGTTATTAAAATCAAGTAATATGATGATGTTATAACCATGAAGGGTAAAGTTGATGGACTATATGAATGATAGCGTTGATACCCTAATGAATAAGGGTCTAAAGGACAAGATGATGCCTAGAACATTATATATCTAATTTCATGTATGTGTAACAATCCTATACATCTTACAATGATGAGGGTATGAAACTCTTAGGAGTGAAGTATGCAATATTATATAATGGAGTGAATAACATCCGAAGAGTTGACATACCTAAAATGGTTGATAATGATTTATTCTATATCAACAATGACTAATCATGGGATAAGTCCATATCACTAAAGATGGTTGGAAAATTCTAATATGTGACCAATGCACTGCATGATGAAAGTAACAAGTTAGTGGATAAAGTATTGAGAGGGAAATACCCTAATATAAGGTTAGTTGATTAATTGAAGTAAGATGGAAATGAGAAGAAAGTGATACATCAAGACATGATAGATATCACATTCAGCATTTCAGTGTAGACATACCTTGATGAACCTCTAATCCAATATTCTTGGATAAGAAACACATGGAGTGTGTGATATGTAATTATTACAATAAATATGTAATGAACTCAATGTACTTTGATAAATGTTGTTTAATATACCTTGAGAATGGGGTAAATCCAAATCAATGAGTATGATGTGATCATACAATGACAAGGATGAGAAATGAACTTATACCTTGAAATGATGATCATTAATGATATATGATGAGAATGGTAATCATAAGAAAATACTTATGATATCTTTGAATACTCCTAGAGGTGTGGATCAATATATTAGTATTGAACTAGTAATGTGGCATGAAATCCTAATTAGTGTGTGAGGGGAAACCCTAACCCTAATTTTGGGTAAAGGGAATGAAAAGCCCAATTTTATAGATAACCCTAATCCTGATAAAGGATGGTGGTGTTACTATTATTTCATATGATGTGATAAATGATTTACATGATTGTTATCATGTCTATTATCATGTAGAGATCATGAGATGATGAACATAGCCAGATTTGAGCTATGACATTCATATAATAAATATGTTGAATGGCCTTATGTGCTTAACGTTGTTGTTGCTTAGTAAAAGTAACAAAATGTGTATGGACCTTATGAGTCCCATGAATAAGTTGTTGCCTAGCAAGAGGTGACAAAACACTTAATAGGACTTGTGGGCCATGTGAGATACTTGTATAACAAGTATTATATATTTACCTCGGTCTAAGAACCTCGAGGTAACAATTACCTAATAAGTGGTAACAGTGATAGTGATGAATTCAAGGTATGAATACCCAGACTTGATAAGTATGATAATGATGTTGTTGAGGGATGTGAACTTTCACAGAAATGAAATGAGGGACTGAGATCCCAATGTCTTACAAAGACTGAGAAGTGATTGATCAAAATAGTACTTGTTTCTTAATGGCATTTGTATGAATAAGTTATGTTTGAGAAATTGACTGATGCTAAAAGAATATGATAATGTACTTAATTAATCAAGTGAAATCATATCATGTAGAGCCCTGACCATAGATCCATCATCGTCAGCAATAGGTGATGGTGAAACGGGTGCTCCGCAGAAAAACCCAGAACACATATTTTGAATATGTGGGGGCAATGGGCGACTGTATCCTGACGTCCTAATGAGGCAATTGATGAAAGGTAAACAACAAACCTCTCAATCCTTCATTACTTGCACCAGGATGGATGTATCACGAATATCCTGAAGATTGGGACAAATGCAATACACATCTCCCAATAATGTTGATGCCAGATCGATGGAGATAAACATGAAATCTCACGATCGCGAAGAGAGTGCAGCACGCCACTGTAACTCTAATAGCGAAGTTGCCAATATACCCTGGAAAGCTATATATATAAGAGACACAAGATGTCCTGCATGTAATCTCACGCTGACCGAGATATGGAAGGTCTTGGTAGCCGGCTCTACCATTGACCTTGTATGGTACCGATTTCGACTTCGCAATGGTCAGTTGGAGCATGAGCGGTTTACCTCATCTCCGCAGGGCATAAGTGTGATTGTAAGATGTAATTAGCTGTATAGTATGTTTGCTTAAGGATTTAATACAGAAACTCATTGGCTGATGTTACATTTCTTTTATGCATCTTTATTTGATAAATGTTATTCATATTTCTTTACATTCCTTGTAATTAGATGAATGAAATATGAATCTACCATGAGTAGATACAATGTTCTCCTTGGGAAAGGAGATTACCTTACTCTATTTATACCTTGAATAATACTACTGATAATATGTAAGAACTCTTATTCAGTTTCATTCAATAAACTGCAATAACAATGTTTTGGCAGAGAGTTATATCTCCCGCTGGGGCAATTTACAATTGTCTCACCCCCATGGGATCCAACATTTTTAGGTGGACGCAGACAAAGAAGCAGACACTCTTTTGCAGGAAAAGAAGAGCAACAGCCTGGACAGCAGTGAGATCTCAGGTGGAGGCACTGGCTGCCAAGTTTTGTATAGATAGTAGTCCTATGTGTCGTCTCTGTACTATCAGGTCCTCAGAGTCAATAGATAGTGCTTTTAAATGAATCGATCTGAGATTTTGGCTTGATGCCTCGAGGTTTTTATGCTGTCTGTATATAATGTTGAATAGGGCAACTTATGTTGTAATCCTCGAGAAGAAATAGTACATGTTGTGTACTCATGATCCAGATTGTAAATATTATACTTTGGTCCTTAAATAAAAAGATTTCCTATGTGTGGATCTCTTTGCAAAAAGTTTTAATTTTTAGTGATTTTTAGTAATCTGCTGCAAATGATTCGCTTCCGCTTAGTTAATCTTGTGTTTTGTAAGTTGGATGCTACAAGCAGTGTCCTAATATGTCATGACAGAAGGAGATCCAATTGGTTCTTACACACTCAATGTGATTGGGTATATGGAAACCTGACTAGACTGGGATTCCCTCTGAGCCAAGAGTTGGCTACTGGTATGATACTGTAAGCATTGTGAGAATCATACAGTTCATGATGAACTACAACATGAACAACTTTGACAAGCCATTGACAGAATTGTTGGATATGTTGAGGACAGTAGAGGCATAGATGAAGAAAGACAAACCCTAATCTTTGATGTGATCAATGAAGGGTAAGTCTTAAAGGCAAGGTCAAGGGAAAAGCAAAGAAGTGTTCTGATGCTAGCCAGCAACCCAAGCCGTCTTCAGCCTCAAGGCATATGGGAAGGGTGAACGAGGGAGGAGAAATTGCCCTCTATATCTGGAAGAACAAAAGAAGATGAAAGTAGGGGATAGAGATCTCCACCGTAGGTATCATGAAATAAACACTTCTTTATCTAAGGTATATGATACCAAGATGAAGATCTGACATATATGATATGCAAGATCTAAAAAGAAGTGATGGCCTTTATGAAAGGACCAAGAAAGGAGTACTCATCATTAGAGCAAGTGTTGCTGCCATAGACAGGAGTACCTTTCAGTTTATTTTAGCCTAAATGGCACGAAATAGAGTTGAGAACTGCTTTTTCAATTTTCCAATAGAGACACTTTATTGTTGCATCTTGTAGTGACAAGATGGCTATCAATATAGTTGATGTTTCAATTTCAAAGATATGATCTTTGTGGAAATGCCTTTCTTTATCTTGTGGTACTTGGTATGCATAAGATAAAATGATACTAAAAGTTATTGATAACTCAAACAAATAATTAGAATTATCATGGGAATTCATTTCTAGTTCAATATTAATGGATAAAGCTAGACTCTTTTGGTTGTGAACAATTAAGAGACATGAATATCTTAGACATGATAAATCAATCTTCACTAGTGGTTGTGGGAGAATGATTGTCCTATTAGGTATAATACATATGATATATTTACATACCTATTGGAGCAAATGCTAATACTTTAAAGGGTATTTAGAGAAATACCAATATGAATATCTTGAAGTGTTTAAGAAGAACATGAATAAAGTACAAATTTGGTAAAAGTAATAATTCTTGATGTGATCAATGAATGAGATGCTTAACCAAATGTTTGAGAACCTTATGAGTGATTATGATAGTGTATCATAGAGAACTCATGATTAAGGCATAGTGATGTCTAAATAAAAAAGGAGTCATACTCTAAGGAGTTAGAGGATGATTATCAAATAACTAAATTCTTCTTAAATAGAGAATACCTTACACTATTGTAAGGGAAGTGTCACTAAGACGATAAATATAAAATCATCGTTTCATGTATACAATTGTAACCTTTTATTCAATTTTGATGTTCACTTAAAAATAAACTTTTGCTATAACCGGTTGTCCAGATTTGTAGATTTGTTATGATACACCTGCAATGCATGAGTCCGAGAAGTGTGATATATTTGGTTTGAATGTTGGTGCAGGAGTTAATTTTCAACTTTGAAACCGAATATGTGTTGTTGAATGTGTTTGTTTGTATTGAAGAATACAATCATTTAATAAATATATTGCATGCAAAGTAGTATATTTGTTGCTAGGTTTTAGTAACAAGATCTTCTAGCAAAAAGGCAAATGAGGTGTGTACCATATGATTCACAACATTGGAGTGGTATTTGTATTCTATTAGATTATGTAGTGTATAATTAACGTGACATTAGGTTGGTTACGAAACCCCTGGCCCGGTGCAAAATACTAGCGGGAGGGTCAATGCCTTGATGGGAATGAGTAGAGGGATCATAGCTAAGATGGTAAATAAAAAAGAACCATTTCATATATACACTTACAAATATCTTATTCAATTCTGAAACTTTTTTTTGCAATAGAAAATTTTTATGCATACATTTTTATTTATTTGTAGATTTTTTATGACACGCCTGCTGCGTCTGGAAATTATGAAATGGTTTGTTTGGATGTTAGTGCAGGAATTCATCACTCAACAAATTACTTACTTTCGATTGACTCATGACTATGCCATATGTGTACCTGTTACAATGTTACACATGATGTAATGAGTAATTGAACGTGATCTGTTTAATTATGTGCAGGACAAACCTGTTCTTTCTGGTTGTAGGAGAGTAGCAATGAAAAGACTTGTTAAAACAACCCCTGCAAAGAAACCAACAACAAGGCTTGTCGACATCTCTGTTGCAGCAAATCATGACGTCCATGGCCGGGTAGGTCATCTGTACGTACTGGTACAATGTAATGTTAGACAAATTAATGATGTTTTATGTTATTTTGAATGTTGCACTAAAATAAATAGGAGTTGAGCATTCCTATTGAAAAAACTGTTTACGTCATGCCAATCCCATGAAAGGACTACGTGTTAAATCAACTATCCCATGAAAGAACGACCATAAAGGGGCATGCTAAATCTGGTATTGGAGGGGAGAAGGCAAATGTAGGATCGAATATGTGATACACATTGACTAGATTAGTGATATGTAAATCCAGTGTATCCTTAATAGTCCCTGTTAAGATTAGTGTTTATGTAACCGTAATAAATACTTATTTATGTTGTGTAGTTTGAAGATTGATGGAAGGATACAAGCATTAAAGACCTCATTGAAAAGATCCCGAGTGAAGCACACACGCAGACTTTAATCTCTATGTATGTAACAAACAAAGGTAAGGCAAAGGTAGTGGGAAAGCCATAATGGATTTTTTTTGATGGACATAGGGCCGATGAAAAGGTGTGCCTACAAGGACTTACATTGTGGCCGTATATTCATTATGTGTATGCTTATATTGTGTTGTTTGATGGCAGAACCCTGTAAAAGACATGGTCGATAGGGTTACATGTGAGGGTAGCAATGAGAAACTGTCGAAGTAAGCAAAGAAGTGGATAATGGCTGGTAATAGCCCAAGTTAATTAGTTAGGAGGGTCAAAGATGAACACCGAGAACATAAGATAAAGCTAATGTCTCCTGCCAAAAAAATGGAGATCGATGAGATGGAAAACTGGGATGATGAAGCAACCAAGTTTAACAGCAAAGAAAATATTTTGTTACTGAAGAAGGTATGTAAAATAGTGGATTTGTATGATGAGACTGTATGTTTCAATTTCTATCAAGCATTATTGAGGAGTGTTTGTTACTTTTCAACTTACTAGCAAGGACAAGAGTGCAGGTGATGTTACTTTTAGGTCTGAGAATGCATGTATCATGCGTTAGGATTTTAGAGATTTGCTGAAAAAGGGTGGTAACATCACAAACCAGGTTAGGCATCAGTTAATTTTGTCATTCCAGTTTGTGCCCTTAAGGATAACAAGTATTATGGCGTGTGACATACATTGTCCGCATAGTGTTGCCCTCAAAATCTACAGTATATAGATTTAGAACTTGAATGTGTTGTTGATGCGTTAAGTAAAACTAAGGCATCTATTGCTATGAATAAACCTTAAAAGGATTGCGTAAAATTGTAGTAGAGTGTCAACTATGTGCGTCTAGTGTGAGGATATAGTTGCATTGTTGCCCTTTGGGTGTTTCCTGCTATGAATAAGCCGGCTTGTGATGGTTTCCTACAATGAGTGTTTGAAGGGTGAGAGTGTGTTGTTATGTGTAACATTCTGAAGGGTAGTATTGCATATATGCAAATAGAATTCAATGGGTAAAGATGTTTCTGTGAATTGTTAGTTCCAATGGTATAAATCAGGTAAATGATTTCCAATTTGCCATATGTGGCACGTCTAGACTTCGACTAACAATATGCAGTTCTTGAAGTTAATTTTTATGTCTCTACTTTACTAAACGAATTGTACTGAACTGTAAGTAGTTCTATAGAGAATGTGAATTTTGTTATAGACAAAATGTTGTTACAGCCAAAATGTTACATATAGTTGAATGTGAATTTTGTTATAGACAAAATGTTACATACAGTTGGCACATTTGTTGACCACCGTAAAATGACTTGGATCTGCATTTTGACTGTAATAGATAATAGATGGTTGGTGTGAAGTCATATGAAAGGAATATGGAAACAAGTGGGGATGGAGGGTATTCATTTTCAACACCGCAATGAAAAACACAATTCAGACAAAGAATGCACCCGTGATGCGGAAATATTGTTACGAGAAAAGGGAAGACATCAAGTCTACAAATGTATTACTTCTTCCGATTATTAGTTCGCATCACTGGAACTTGCTAGTTGCTTCACACGAATACAAGAAGATATTTCACTACAACAACCTACACCCAATGAGGAGATATAACAGGCCGGTGATGAGCCATTCATATGACAGTGATGCAGTTACCTTGGTAAGCATAAGTTGTACATATATTTTTGTAGACCATTTTTGTGATCAAACTTGCGGTTACCAACTGTTTGTTACGTGATTTTGTGCAAATACATGCATCAATGATCAAAAGCCTTTTGAGCAAGATAAGAGACGTATCTGAAGAAGGCTGGAAGATCTTGTTTGATAACAAGGCAGTGCAGCAACCTACGAAAATAAACGACTGCGGTGTGTATGTTATGCGGTGGATGGAATGCATATGTGAAGCGCAGAAGATAGAAGATTCCTACCCTGAACCAGTACATCACCTGCGCGGCATCAATGCTATGCTTATACTACAAATGAATGAGTATACAATTGAAGGGGCATTCTAAAATGGAAATGGTGAACTGATTTACTGAAACAAAATTTTGTTGTTTCCATGGTGTTGTTGTATGTATATCAAGGCATTTGGGTTTTTTGCAATGTTCAATGAACTTAGTGTAACATATAACTGGCAATGGGGTTGATTTTGTCAAAAACATGTTAAGGTTCTGAAACGTGGCAGTGGCCCAAAACTTAATTGTAAAAATTTAGTATTTAGCTAACAAAACATTGATATTTTGTCAATTATTATTTAGTGGAATGGGAAAATGAAGCATTGCATCTAAATAGTTTTGTTATTATTTTTGATACGACTTGACTATCGCTGGTTATCCGCTTGTTATTGCTATTTATCCATCTAGTAAGATTTTATCTGGTACGAAATAACTGGTGAATGTTGTTTGAAGACAACATGTATGTGTTACGTATAATGACACATTCCAGTTGGCCCAATGCAATGTTGGCGTGTGGCTTTAATAGCGGTGTGGGATTGGTTGTGCTTGTTATGAGATAACATATGAGGTTAGTTGGCAGCAAAACCTAGATTTTACATTTGCATAGGCGTGTGTTTTGTTGTTAACCAATGTCAGTCGTTATATAGGGAGAAGATGGAAATGAACTTTAGATGAAGATTGAACTTAAATGGAAAAAGGCGTACAAAAAGGATTAACTGATGAAAATGAAAGGGGAGGGTTATTTAATAATATATTCTAACATAAAATACAAAAATGGTCAGTAGTGGATGGATATAAAGAATATTTTTTTATTTGTGGAAGAGTCTTGTGTTGCACATTCGGCTGTAATACAGTTTACTCTGTAACGGAACAGTTAGGTGGTGCGATGCTGGTGGAATGTAGTTATTCAGAGTGCTATAACATGCAACTCTAGCTTGTATGATGCATCAATACTGATGTGGCTTTATGCAGTCAGCCATTAGTGAATCAATTATGTGTTGGGAGCGGGTGTAGTTGATTTTATTTGATAGGAAATAATTGGTAAATGTTGCTTGTGGACAATAGGTATGAGTTACGTATACAACTCATTCTAGTTGGCCCGAGTGAAGGTTGGAGTGTGGCGATAGTAGTGGTGTGGGTTTGGTTTTATTTGTTATGAGAGAACATGTGAGGTCGGTTGGTATCAGATACCATTTATTACATGTGTAAATGCATATTCCAAGTGCGGCGAAGCAAGACTGTAGCATGGCGTTTGGAGCGGATGGGATTGGCTTTATCTGGTATGAAAATTCTATGTGATGGCGGTTGTGTCGAAGCGAGTATGTAGTGTGTAACCAAGTGGTGAAGTCGGTTGTTAACCAAGATCAGTTGTTATGGATTCCTAGAATATAGCGGGCCATTAGCAAGAAGCGGATGGAAAAGAACTTTAGATGAATATTGAACTTTAGTCAAAAAAATAATGGAGCAATATTTAATGAAACTTTAGGCGAAGATGGAAAAGAACATTATATTAATTGATGAATATGGTTGTCAAAATGGATCTATATTTAACAATATATTATGCCATAAATACAAAGTGCGCAGAACGTTGTCTCAATCGTTGTGCGCTATTGGGAGTATCTAAATAATGGTTTTTATTTGTTTAGTTGTCATTTGGTGTACATTCGACTAGGATTTTGTTTAGTTTGTAACAGAACATTTAGGCCGAACGATGCGAGTGAAATGCAGTTATTTAGATTGCTATAAAGTGTATGATGCAGAAATACTGACGTGGTATTATGCACTCAACAATTAGTGAAACACCTGGATACCTTGTGCTAAATACTGGCTGCAGAAAGAAACATATATTCCACCACTGTGGTCTAAATAGTGGCCCAATATTTATGGGTTCACATGCCTGTACAGATGCATTCTTCGTGTAGACAGTTGCACTACAAAGATGTACATGTGTTTTGTCAAAAAAGAAGACAAAAATATGTATATTAGTATGAAGATAAACCTAGTCTTAATGGGCAGTGAATCATACCCATGCTACAGTAAGATGAAATGGAGTGATGTAACTTTTTCTGATGCTCGAGCTAGCTGTCGCAGATTGGTAGTGGTTGTTGATGAGATTTGCTGCGTTTGTATTTGTGTAAAAACTCCTTTGGTTACTGCCCACTCCATACTGCATATATTAACATGGTGGTGTGGGAGATGATGTGATGTAGCTTTCGCCAATAATGTGTTCAGTAGGGATACTATTATATGTACTGAAACCTCTATTTGTAGGGTTGCAAATATCATTCATGTTGCTGTGGGGTGTCCACCCTTGCTGTTGAACGTTTGGGATTTGGGGAACTGGGATTTGTCGATCCATTGTGGCTGGTTGAGTTGGCTTTTTCTTACTGCACTTTTTGACTGTGGTGATTTTTTTGAGTTCATTTCCTGCCCTCCTTTTTCCGTAAGGATGGTTATCTTCCAACTTTTCTAGCTGTGACAGGATCCTTGATAGCAGCAACAACTGTTGGTTTGGTCATTTGGGCCTACATTGAGACATCAATATTATTGGTACAAGTTTAATGAATTGACTGTATTCCAATAATTTGAAACAAATCTGCAAAGATGTATAATCTTATAAATAATTATGTACAAGACCAAAAAAATATATTTCTTAAATGATCTCACACTGGATTCGTACAGTTCTTCCTTTTTGTATCAATAAGTCACATTATAATTTGTCAATTACTCTACAGTTCTCATCAGGATATATGTATGTTGGTCCTCATTATAATGTTCAAATAACTCATTATAACTCATCAAAATATACTAAAAGGGAATGCACACAAATCAATAAAAAGGTAACTAATTTGAATCAACATGTACTGTAGTAACGGAAAATAATGAATATCATTGTGCCACTAAAAACTGGTTCAAACAAATGCACCGATGAAAAGGAAGTTAAAAGGAAATTCAAACACAGTACCGAGTATGTAAGAGGTCGATTCATCATTACTGAATTAAAAAAATTTAATATAAATTTAGCGGGGAAAAAACAGAAATCACACTGGATTCAATCAGTTGTGCCTTTTTATAGGTCTGAATTGTTGTGATTAGTGCATGCTTAATAGCCTCGTACCGCTTATCTGAAACACATGACATCTCTATGAA
The DNA here is from genome assembly GCA_963693085.1 of Alisma plantago-aquatica. Lineage (NCBI taxonomy): Eukaryota > Viridiplantae > Streptophyta > Magnoliopsida > Alismatales > Alismataceae > Alisma > Alisma plantago-aquatica. The sequence goes on along the minus strand of OY856415.1, from coordinate 400,707,032 downwards.
TTGTTGACAAATGTTTGAGACAACATCAACTCTTTCAGTAGATTTTGTGAATAACTGAATGTTGTTTGTGTTGTTCCCATAATCACGTACAATGTCCTTCCTCCATTTGTCTAGCTCATACTGCATTGGTAGTTTATCTATCCTACAGTTGCAAGTAAGGATGCACAACGAGTGCCTGTACATAATCCTCTTGCACTCAAATGACCGACAACTACATAACAAATTGTTCTGAACAGAGTCATGAGTGACAATAAACTTATTTTCAAGTAAAACAGATTTAGCATCTGGTAAGAAAACCCTGCATTGTTCCTTAACTAAAAATGTAGATAACGAATCAACCTTGTTCAACAATAGTGTGTCACAATACATCATACGTTGTAGTTTGATTTGAAATTTCTTGAATATATTTTGTGTATACACCAATCTTGCATCGATTTCAATCTGAAACTTGGACCTTAGCTGAACAAGTTATCTAGATCATCATAATCAGATTTCCTCTCTGTCTCGATCCTT